>JAKSZU010000003.1:21380758-22605758 GCA_026018925.1 Tupaia tana | reverse complement strand
CCCACAGAGATACACAGATTGGAGGATGTGAGTGGTTCCCCCACTTAGCACTGCGTGACCCCTCTACATAAACATCGACATTTCGGCTGGACCAAATGATTTCTTCTTGCCTTCCAAGGATGCCTTAAGAACTTTGGACTGTTGGAAATGGTATCAGTAGGGAAAAGTCTATGATCATGAAACAGACTTACTTCCCTTTTGAAATGACCCAAAGGGGCTGCAAAAGAATTAAACTTGAGTACAGGCCATGATGCCTGCTGGACAATTGTGAGCTAATATGGTGGCCATCATGGAACCCAGTCTTCTCTGGATAGCAGCAGATATCTACAGGGGTTATAGTTGAGACCCTTCAGGTCTGTGAAGGGAGGGAATTCCTGGAAGTAGAACAGGGATTGGAGTTCAGTGAACAATATAACCACCCAAGTAGAAGACATCCAGGGGCAAACTTCACACTGACTCATACCCCACCTGTAAGGAAAAGTAATCAAATAATTCGTTAAAATTTTGTTCATCAATTTACCTTGGGAAATGGGGTTGTACTATGGTTTGCGTGTTCATGTTTCTTCAAAATTCATGTTGGAACCTAAAGCCCAATGTGACAGCATTAAGAGGTGAGCCCTTTAGGAGATGATTAGACCATGATGGCCGCACTCTGATGGGTGAGGTTAGTGCCCTTACACAAGGGCTGGAGGGAGAGAATTCAACCCTATTTTATCCTTCCTCCATGTAAGGACACAGCAACAAAGTGCCATCTTAGGAGCAGAGAGAGCCACCTCTCAGCAGACACCAAATCTGCTGGCACTTTGATCTTGGATGTCCTAGCCTCCAGAACTATGAAAAATAAATTCCTGTTGTTTCAAATTACCCAGTCTGTGGTATTTTGTTATAGCAGCACAAATGGACTAAATTGCTATATGAGTGTTTAAGTTCAAGTGAGTCCATAGGCAGATCCCAATGAAGGCTAAGGGATAGTGAGCATAGCCCAAGGGAAACACTGTGTTCTGAGATCACCATTAGCTCCTGACATGCTCTGAGAGCCAGGTGTCCCTGGACACATGTGAATGGGTAAAGAAGTGTGCCTGACTCACTGAGACCTCACTCAAGATCTAGCTCTGGTCTTGACTCACTATGTCTCTCAGTTATACATGAGTCTAGATATGCATGCCCAGAATGTTCCTGGTGAGGCTTTCCAGGGTGGTCCACCTGCTGTGAGGACTACTGGGTAGCATTAAGAATCACCTGCTAGTCCTTGGGAACATCATCCCATGATCAGATCTGCTCAATAATTAAGAGTTCATCCAGTGGCTTCTTTGATCACCAATCCTCAGGAGGGGGAAAATGGCTTTTTATATGTACTTGGGAGATAAATTATAGTTGGCCCTCTGTGTCCATGGTTCTGTATCCATGGATTCAAGGAGCCACAAATACAGCCAAGCCATGAAATTGTTATGAAATGGGAGAAGAGGTGGCTCCATAAAGGAGAGGTGCTGAAGAAGTTTATCTATATACTGTCCTTCTTCTGCTAAGAGAATAGGTAACCCAGAAATGCTTTAAAGCATATGGGAGGATAAACATAGGTTATATACAAATATGGTGTCATTTCATTTCATATAAAGGAATGGAGCATTCTTATATTTTGATATCCATGGGAAGTTATGGAACCAACACCCCATGGATACTGGAGGGGAAACTATGTAGATTGTACAAATAATATCTTAACCCAAAAGGAGGCTGCTGTATGTCCTCACCATAGTTAGGGAAAGGAAGGCATCTATGGGATTTCTGCCCAGATCTGAAAGCCAAATTCTGGCTTCCTCGCATACCCACCTACTTCTCAGCAGCTCATGAACTCTTGCTGTCAGGATTAACACAAGCTGACTCTAATGCACTGACTATTACCCAGAATAAAGAACCAGGCAATGAAGCCTCCTCAGTAGCTCACAAACCCTTGCCATCAAGAGTTAACACCAGCTGACTCTAATGCATGGACTACCACCCAGAACAAGGAACCAGGCAATGGAGAAACCTGCCAGGACCAGTATTGATTGGCTTGCTTGATTAGTTGGTTAATTGAATATCACTGCTTTCTAATATAATTAAAACAAGATAAATACTGGGGCTTCGTCCTGTAAGCAAGTGCCATTAGTGATCATGGTGCACACCCTGATTAAAAATGCAATTGACTGGGAGCATAATTTATGAACTCGCCAGCCTCTAGTGCCACACTAGGTTCGTGAGCCTTGAGCTATGACATGGCTGGCATGGAACTCCCTAAGCTGTCCTGATTGCTCTGGTCTCTTGGGAAAAAAAAATATTACACAGGGAAATATACAGATTGTCTCTTTTTGCAAGTAATGCTACTTTGAGCTTGCCTGCAACTCCTTCAGAAAGTAGGAAGAATGGAACACATAGCACCTAGACAGTTTCCTCATTCACCTCCATTCCCTCAGTCCCAAGTACAATACTGGCTACCAGCACGCTCTTTGTAATGCTGTGTTTTAATCTTATCCAGTTTGAATCACTATATGATTATGAAATATCTAGAAAAAATTACTTCAAGGAAGGCAAATGTAGCCAGTGGGAAGAGGGTGGGAGTTATTTACTTAGGAGTTGAAGGAATCAACCACAGGCTGCCACAAGAAATAGCTAAACATCTCATGTTTTCTTTGCCGATGGAGGCATCTGTGGAGTAAGCTACTCTCCCCAGACATCTCTGACAGTTGTATCTCTAGAAGCTACCAGGATGCAGACTAATAGAGGAAGTGAGGACTGATCTCAGCCTTCTCTTGAATGTCATCTGCTGCTTTCCCAGTCAACTGAGGCATGCTTTTGGCATGTTAACTGCTAGTCTGCTGGTAAGTGTGTGGTGGGAGGTGGGGAGATGAAAGTTGTGTCCTGAGATATCTCAGATGTCCCTGCTTACAACAAAGGGGACTGACTCTTCATTTAGAGCTAGTGGGAACCTTAGTGAGATGGAGTTCACAAAACCCTTGAAGTGCCTCCAAGGGAAGGTGCTATAGAAATACAAAATATTGGGAACCAGCAGTTGGCATAATGGCTATGTCACTGGACTCCCATGTAGCTGACTGTGGTTCAAGTCCTGATCCAGTGGCCTAAACTCATGCTGGGCGTGTGTGCATGCTGACCAAGATCCTGAGAGGAGAATGGAGGAGAAGGAATTGTGGTGTGGCCATACCCCCTGGGTGGTGATTTCTTGCTTTCTGTCTCTCTCTTTCTCTGTCTTTCTGGCGAGCACATGTGCCCTATAGCAAAAACCTCTCCAAAAAAGAAAAAAAAGTAAAAAATAAATACAAGATATTATTATTCTATTAGCTTATGTTCTTAATTTTTGGACTGTGTCCAGATGTGCTGACGGGTGAGCAAACATTACTCATCAGAAGGGAGTTGAAGGATTCAGCTCATGATGCTTAGAGGAATATCTCATCAGCTCTGCTTCAGAACTGGGCTGTGTTTTGATGACAGGTTAGGGTGTCTGAAAAACCAGTTGGATCTGAAGGTGCAGATGCAGTCCTACTGTAGAAATGAATAACAAAAAGCTGACTCAGTGAAGTGGCTCTGACACAGTTTTTTCTGTCTGCCAAAAGAAAGGACATTTTTTTCCTGCCAACTGTTGCCCTTCCAAAAACATGTCTTTCTGGTGGTTTTATTTTATTCATTTTTTTTTTCAGAGAGAGTGGCTTCATTTTGTTGTCCTTTTCCCCAAGAGGCTGCCAAGTGTGGATGAACAGGGGTACACTGCTGGGAGTCTGATATTTCTATCACTAAAGAGAAGAGAAAGGAATGAGGCAAATAGGGAGGCCTGCAGAGGGTAGCAGGAGCTGCCCTTTGCACATTACGGGAAGTCAGTGCTGAAGCCCCCATTTTTAATGGGAAACCACAAAGAAACGTGCTTGAGGGGTTGACAGGAATAATCGAGAAAACCCAGCATGCTCAGAATCCATTCTGTTCACCTTCAGGTTTCTAAAAGCTGAACTCATCTTCCTAAATGCTTATTTGGAGAGAAAACACTATGTGTAAAGAGATATGTATATACAGATTAACAAGCACACAGTCCTACCTGCAGTTTTATTTTTACCTTGCCATAAAATAAATGCTTATTAATTTCCATACCACATACAAAGAGACCTGCCACATGTGAATTTATTCCATCAGTAATTGCTATGTCTGTGACTCCTTAAGTTATATGTACCATGGGGATGATTTCCAAATAAGGACCTGGAGAGAGGGACAGGTTCACAGATGATAGCTAAAAACATCTAGAAATTATAGACCGATTGAGGTCAGCAAGAAACAAGTTATTCAATATATCTCCTGGGGGTTGGAGCCAGACTTTCCCTCATGATTCTAAAATTACATGGCAGTTTCATTAGGGTGAAAGACAGTGCAGCCTTATAAGTGCGGAGAGTAGAGGTTGTGCTTAAAACGTAGATGGACTTGTCAACCAAACACTCAGAGAAGATGGCATTTTGATGGTCTGTCCCTGCTAATAAAGAAGTTGCTTGACTTTGTGGCATAGAGAAATGGGAGCAAGGAGTGTTTGCATGGCAATATTTGACACTGCTTATATGTCTGTAACTGCATGACAATTTAAGAAATTAGTGCTACTAAGAAACCTGATATCCACGCAGAATCATTTCCAATGCCAGAGAGCTGTCCTCTGGTCTGGGTGCTGAAACAGAACCACAGAATTTTTTTTTTTTTTTTTTTTATCATTTTGATATATTTCCTTCCAGTCTTTATTTTCTCCTAGTGTTGAGATAAAATGTACATAGTGTAAATTAAGTCACCTTTTTAATTTCTAAAACTTTTATTTATTTACTTATATTAACGCCATCCTAGTATGTGTGCAGTGGCATCCCATTGTAATTTTGACTTGCATTTCCCATTGACGAATGACATTGAGCATCTTCTAATGGCCATTTGTGTACTTTCACCGGAGAAATGTCTTCCACATTTTTTTCCTATCTTTTAGTTGCATCGTTTATCTTTTTGTTGTTGAGTTATAAGAGTCTTTATATATTCTTTTTTTTTTTCCTCTTGCTAATCTTTTTTTTTTATTATCTATTTTTTTATTACATTGAATTACATACAACTTTACAGTGTATTACATTGCTTTTTCAAAAGGGAATGCCATGCATGTCAGTCAGTACAGAGACATTAATCTCCCCGCTTCAACATTCAATATCTTTCCTATGTTTCCCCCAATCATTATTATTATTATTCTAATTATTTTTTATGATAAACATGATTTTTTTTTCCAATTATCAGATCATAAAGTTCCCAACAATAGGAAACGTAGACTGCAATCAGGGCTGGACCAAGGGTGGGTCTCGTGCAGCCCCGCAAATGTAGGTGAATCTCCATGGAACACAGTTTCAGGAACGCGGCTCAGGAAAGCAGAGACGGCCATCAGCGGTTTGCGGCACGCGGGGCAGATCCCAGCCACGGCCCGCGGGGGCAGAGCCCCGGCCACGGCACGCGGGGCAGAGCCCCGGCCACGGCACGCGGGGGACAGAACCCGGCCACGGCACGTGGGGGCAGATCCGCGGCCACGGCACGCGGGACAGGGCCCCGGCCACGGCACGAGGGAGCAGACCCCGGCCACGGCACGCGGGGACAGGACCACGGCCACGGCACGCGGGGGCAGGCCCCGACCACGGCACGCGGGGCAGAGTCCCGGCCACGGCACGCGGGGCAGAACCCTGGCCACGGTACGCGGGGCAGAGTCCCGGCCAAGGCACGCGGGGCAGAGTCCGGCCAAGGCACGCGGGGCAGAGTCCCGGCCAGGGCACGCGGGGCAGAGTCCCGGCCAAGGCACGTGGGGGCAGAGCCCGGCCCGTGGGGGCAGAGCCCGGCCACGGCACGCGGGACAGGGCCCCGGCCACGGCACGCGGGGGCAGAACCCCGGCCACGGCACGCAGGGCAGACCCCGGCCACGGCACGCGGCGGCAGACCCCGGCCACGGCACGCGGGGCAGACCACGGCCACGGCACGCGGGGCAGAGCCCCGGCCACGGCACGCGGGGCAGAGCCCCGGCCACGGCACACGGGGCAGACCCCGGCCACGGCACGCGGGGCAGACCCCGGCCACGGCACGCGGGGACAGGACCACGGCCACGGCACGCGGGGGCAGGCCCCGGCCACGGCACGAGGGGCAGAGTCCCGACCACGGCACGCGGGACAGGGCCCCGGCCACGGCACGCGGGGCAGAACCCGGCCACGGCACGCGGGGGCATACCCCGGCCACGGCACGCGGGGCAGAGCCCGGCCACGGCACGCGGGGCAGAGCCCCGGTCAGGCCGGACCTCCGGATAGGGAATGCGGAGCAGAGCCCCGGCCATGGCACACGGGGCAGACCCCGGCCAAGGCACGCGGGGCAGACCCCGGCCACGGCACACGGGGCAGAGTCCCGGCCACGGCACGCGGGACAGGGCCCCGGCCACGGCACGCGGGGCAGACCCCGGCCACGGCACGTGGAGCAGTGCCCCGGCCACGGCACACGGGGCAGTGCCCCGGCCAAGGCACAGAATTTTGTCCTTTGAAGTGCCTCTGTGATATCAACTAAGGTTTCCTCCTGGCTCTGGGTAAAGTTGCTGCTGAACCGTTTATGACCAATATAAAGCCAAAATACTACTTGTACCATCACTAGAGAATTATAGAAAAATATTTTTGACACCTTTAAATGAGTTGGAGATGAGTGGTGCTCACCCATATGTGGTTCTTCTTTCCTTCCTAGGCATATAGAAACAGAACTTCTTAACCCCTAGTCCTGTGGAAGGCCCTAAGACTACCTCTGGCTAGTCGGATGTGAGGAGAACTGATCTGGACAATTGTTGTGCCAAAGCATGTAAGACTCAGCAGCAGCAGCGATATAGACCATGTCCGAGGTAGCAGAAGTGCAAGAAATTTCCACTTGGAAAGTATCATTCCTGTTGAGCTCCTGGATCTAGCATAAGCTTTAAATAAATGAAAAAAATTTTAAAGAATTATTTAATTTTATTTATTGTTATTATTATCTCAAAATTTGACACAGGCGAGAGAGAGAGAGAGAGAGAGAGAGAGAGAGAGAGAGAGAGAGAGAGGGAGAGGAGAGAGAGGAGAGGAGAGGAGAGGAGAGGAGAGGAGAGGAGAGGAGAGGAGAGGAGAGGAGAGGAGAGGAGAGGAGAGGAGAGAGATGCCAGGTCTGGGACTCAGGCATGTGGGATTCCAGTTCTTTAATCACTGCACCACCTCTGGCCCAAGAAATGTTATATGCTAAACTTTGAAGGTTTGACTATTCCACCCTATTCCATCTTAATTGATACAATAGGTTATAATTTTGGTGCCTATAAAACAGGACCATCTATTTAAAATCTTACACTGCTACCAAAGATATCAAAAAAACGTACAGGGAATAAAGAAAATTTATTAACTTGGGATTAAAAAAGAAAGAAAGAAACATCCCTAGTAGTGCCTTCACATGGTAATGACTTTATGTCAGTTTATTTGGGAAAGCTATGAAGTAAATATTTTGTGGGGCTGAAGTATGTGTTTCACATAGAAGTCAATTTCTTTTTCTTCTTATTATTTTGCTAAAGGGCATATGCTTCCTTTTAAAATGTTCAAAGAATTCACATTGAGTTTCTGATGATAAAATTTCTGTTGTGTGGGAACCAGCAGTTAGCGTAATGGCTATGTTGCTGGACTCCCACGTAGTCGACTGCTGTTCGCGTCCTGGACCTGGTGGCTTAAAACTCATGCCGGGTGCGTGTGCGTGCGTGCCCAAGATCCCGAGAGGAAAATGGAGGAGAAGGGATTGCGGCATGACCATCCCCCCTGGGGGGTGATTTCTCACTTTCTGTCTCTAATGTCTCTCTCTGTCTGGCTGGTGAGCGCACGTGCCCTATAGCGAAAATCTCTCCAAAAAAAAAAAAAAAATTTCTGTTGTGTATGAAGAACTCAAGTTTCCACCAATATTAGTGCCATAGAATGATGGATGTAACCATTAAGCAGAGGTCAAATAGGATGAGAATTGAGCAGAAACCATGAGACTTGGTCAAGAGGAGGTCACAGACTACCTAGAAGAGAGTAGTTTCTTTGGAGATACCAGATTATATAGGGCTGAGGGAAGAGTTAGAGATGAAAAAATGAAAGTAGAAAGTCTAAACCACAGACTCAAAGTATTTGTGGTAAAGGAAAGACACAGGGCTATAGGTAAAAGAGAAAAACAGGGGCCAGCAGGTGGCATGGTGGTTAAGGGCACTGGACTCCCACATGGTTGACTGTGGTTAGAGTCCCTGACCCAGCGGCTTCCTTGCTCTCTCTCTCTCTCTACTTCTCTGTTCCTCTCTGGCCAAAATAAAATAAAATAAATAAATAAGGTTAAAATAATTTTTTTTAAAAGAGAAAAAACAAAATTTGACTTTAAAGATGGAGATGAATGAGCCAGGTTACAGGAAGAGAGAGGAGAATAAATATGGTCAAAAGATCTCTTGTGTGTTTGAAGGGGACAGTATCCTGAGCACAGATAAAAAACTCTTGTTGAAAGTGGGGGGCAACACATGAAAGTTTATAAGGACTTTCCTTCTGCATTTCTTCTTCTTTCTTTCTTTTCTTTTTTTTTTTTTTTTTTTTTTTTTGAGAGTTTTTTTTTTGCTACAGGGCTCATGCGCTCACCAGAAAGACAGAGAGAGACAGAAAGAAAGAAATAACCTGCCAGGGGGCATGGCCACACTGCAATTCCTTCTCCTCCATTCTCCTCTTGGGACCTTGGGCACACACGTGCATGTACCTGGTGTGAGTTTAAGCCAGTGGGTCCGGGACTCGAACCACAGAGGACTACATGGGAGTCCCGCAACATAGCCATTATGCCAACTGCTGGCCCCATTTTAAAGAGATTTTTGCTATAGGGTGTGTGCCCTTGCCTGAGAGACAGAGACATAGAGACAGAAAGTGAGAAATACCCCCCCAGGAGGGTTGGCTATACTGCAATTCCTTCTCCTCCATTCTCTTCTTGAGATTTTGGGTATGTCATGCACACTCGCCTGGCATGAGTTTTAAGTCACTGGGTCTGGGACTCGAACTGTGATCAGCTATGTGGGAGTCCAGTGATGTAACCATTACACCATCTGGTGGTTCCACCTTCTGCATTTCGTATTTGAGTCAGTGGCATCATCACACAGTGAATGTTGTATGACCCCAGAAACTCCAGGAATCATCCATCAGCATCCTTCATGTTCTGTTATTACCAAAGCTATTTAACTCTGTATGTTTCCTTTAAATTTAAGCCTTTGTCTCCATTCCAAGAGTCTTAAACCAGGCACTTAATTCTGATGGAGTTATCATAATTACAGCTTTATCCCTTCCCAGCTAGGTGACCTCATGTAAATTGCAGACCTCTCAGTTTCTCATCTGTGAAATGGAAATAAAAATAACTACTTTTCAGTGCTGTTGTAAAGATGAAATAAGTACCTGACAAAGCGATCACAAAACTTTCCTTGGTCTCGCTAACTCTGGATTTCCAATTTTTTATTTGTTCACTTTATTGCCATCAGAATGACATTCAAGTCTTTCCCTGTTTCACCCTTGCTTGTAGCAAGTCAATAAATCTCTATTGTTTATGGAGTCAAATCCAGGGTTGTGTTTTTCTGTTTTTCTTTTGGTTTTGCTTTTGTTTGTTGTTTTTGTTTTTCCTTGCACGTCACTTAGGACACAGCATGAGGTGATCCTTCAGCCTCTACCAACCTCCTATCTCAATTTATGTTCCAACTTTAACTCCTTACCACTTCCCAAAGACATCAAAATTTTGAAATCTTCCTTGACTTCATGAGGCTGTTCTGCCCGGAATGACCGCATTCTTTTTGGTTGTCGCAGCAATATGTGACCTCTTTCAGGGCTTTCCTCACTCCCTCGCCATGTTATTTCTCTATACTTTAGTTACTTCTGTTGACACACTTAACTCACTGTATTGTCACTTTTGTGTTTCCATGCTGGCTTTCAATAATCAACTCTTTGAAGGATAGGCTGTGTTTTATTTAACTCCATAACTCTCTTGCCCAGAGCAATACATTCTTGGTAGGTACTCATCAAATGTTTGGTGAATGAATTATTGAATTCATTTGCCATCATAAACTGATGGTAATAACAAAGTAATCAACCTTCCCAAAGAAGAGAACGAAGAGAATGAAGTAAGATCAGCCCTACAGAGCCTACAGCTTCATGGAGCAGATGTCACTTGCTCTGAGTGATTCCGTGCTTCTGAAATTGTTGCAAGGGGAGGCATCAAGACCTAAAGTTAGGGGAAAATACAATACGCTAAGTTCACACCTAGAATTCTGTAATTCATACCTCACTGGTTTTGAACATACACACAGCACGCACACACACACGCGCGTGCGCCCACACACACATATCCTGTCCCTTTGTCTCCAGAATCATAGTATCACAGGATATTTCAGACTTCAGAATTGTATCCAACTTTTCTAATGAAAAAGATACTTGGTGGTTAAGGAGCTGGACACTCCCACATGGCTGACCATGGTTTGAGTCCTGGACCTGGTGGCTTTCTTTCTCACTTTCTCTCTCTTTTCTCTCTCTCTCTCTCTCCCCCTCTCTCTCTCTCTCTCTCTCTCTCTCTCTCTCTGTGTGTGTGTGTGTGTGTGTGTGTGTGTGTGTGTATGTGTCTGGTCAAATTTAAATAAATGAATGATTAAATAAAAAATAAATAATTCTTTGAAAAAAAAAAGACTATTTAAAAAATTTCTCACTTTCTTGCTCCCTCTCTCTCTCCCCCCTCTTCCTCTCTCTCTCTCTTTAATCAAATTTTTAAAAAAAGTTCAGAAAAATTAGGGGCCAGTAGGTGGTGTGGTGGCTAAGGATGCTGGACTTCCACATGACTGACCATGGTTCAAGTCTCAGACTTGGCAGCTTTCTCTCTCTCTCTCTCTCTTCCCCTCTCCTCCTCTCTCCCTCTCTAATCAAATTTTAAAAAAATAAAGTTAAAAAGATATGTATTTTTCCATTTCTCTCCTTACCTTGTTTCTGGGATATAAAGAAAGTTAAACTAATGAATTACATAATCTCCACTTAGTTATTCACTGAGGTACTGTCATGCTGCCAGGTGATTCAGCCTTAGAGGCAAAGAGGAGAGAGAAGCTATGCTTATGGAACCTGAAGGACCTGGCACTGACTGAGGATCTAGGACTCCCTGTATGGGTTTCCTCCCCACAGTTACCATTTGCTATGAAACTTTGGCTAGCTTTTCCCCACCTGTAAAATTGGGACAATGCTATATCTCTAATTCTTATCTACCCACAGAGTTATGAAATGGGAAGGGTCAGGCTCCAGAGCATAAAGGAAGAAAGGAATTCTAAGTAGCAACTAGAACCTAGAAACCCTACCAGAGGAAGGTCAAGTTGCAGGAGGGTCTTTCATCTTCTGTACCCTTGCAAAAATACATGACAAACACTGATTTTCTGAATAGTTGAAGAAATATCTAATCAGGCCTGCCAAACAAGACTCCAGAAAAGTAGGCAGAGAAGACTAGGTCTCAGATAGACCCAAGTCATCATTAGAAACAGTTTCCTTATAATTTTCCTTTAGTTTACAGAAGAAGTGTTGTTACATGTGGTTAAACTATGTAAATTAATTCATTTTTATGGAATCCAAAGGCTGCCAAGGCATGTCCTCCATTTATAGATAAATGTTCTATGGCAGAGTTCTGTATGGAAAAACATCAGGGCCATGAGCTGATTCCACTAACAAGATTCCCAGTAGTTATCCCAGGGGTCACTTTGGAGCTTCTTCAGGTGGAAAGATCCCCCAGGAAGCAGTAGAACTCTGAGACTGGGTCAAGCTATTATCTCTCTTCATGTCCAGATGGGACAATGATTGTCTACAGTGGCAGTACAGGGGAATTGCTAAGAGCACAGACTGCTGGGGTTGAATCAATCTTTATCCCTTATGAACTATGTAATCTGGAGAAGCATGTTTAGCCTCTCCGTGCCTCAGCTTTTTATTCTGTAAAATAAAACTTACCACAGACTGGGAGAAAATATTTGCAAATCATATATCTGACAAAAGATTTGTTTTTAGAATATAGAATTACTCTCAAAACTCAACAATAAGGAAACAAACATCAGATTTATTTTTAAAAAAGTAGAAGATTTAAACAAACACTCCATCAAATAAGACACGTAGAGGGCAAATAAGCAAATGAAATGAAAATGCAAAATAAAATCATGCTGAGCTATTCCTACTTTCCTAAGCAAATAGCTTTTTAAATATCTGACAATATCAAGTGCTGGTGAAAATGGGAAGCAACTGGAACCCCAATATATTGCTGGCGAAAATGCAAAATGGGGCTAGATGACAATGCAACAATAACTCAACTGGATTCACATTGGGATGTCTCTGGTTCCTGACCTGGGGCCTCCTTGTACATGCCAGATGTGCATGTGTGTGCCCATGATCCAGATGGCTGAGGCTGGCTTGCTGAGGCTGGAGGTGATCACAGTATGAAAAACCTGCTAGGGCTGTCTGGTACTCTCTCTCTCTCTCTCTTGAAAAAATAAATAGATAAACTTCAAAAAATGCAGCCAGCTTAGAAAGCAATAGATAGTTTCTTAAAATATGACCCAGTAATTCCATTCATAGATATTTACCCAGGAGAAATATTAACTTATGTTCATATAAAAGCCTGTATGAAAATGCTTATTTATAACCACCCAAAACTGGAAACAACCCAAAGACCATATCATTCAGTTGGTGAATGAGTAAACTGAGGTATACCATATCATAGGATATACTTCAGAAAGACAAGTAATTCAAAGGAGAATGAATCTTACAAAGACTGTATGGAATAAAAGAAGCCAAATACAGAGCCTAAGTATGGCTTTATTCCACTTACATAAAATCCAGAAAAGGCAAAATGATAGTGACAGAATGCAGATTGGTGATTTTTAGGGGCTGTGATAAGGAGAGAAGATTGACAGTGAAGGGGCATAAAAAATGTTTGGGGATACTGGAAATATCTATATCTTAGCACTACAGTGAAGATTGTACTATAATAAACATTTTTTAAATTTAAGATATATTTTAAAAACTTTTATTTTGAACTAATTTTAGACTTACAGAAAGGTTTCACAAAAAGTACAGCATTCTCATACTTCTGACACCTAGTTTTCCCTAATGTTTAGAACATACATAATCATATTACAATGATAAAGACCAAGAAATTGACATGGTACAATATGATTAATTAAACTCTAGGCCTAATTATAATTTCATCAGCTCTTCTACTTAATTTCCTATTCTTTTCCACAGTCTCATATTCCATTTAGATTTAATATCTCCTTAGTCACTGCTGATTTTTAACATATCATCAATCTTTCACTGTCTTCATGAATTTGACACTTTTGATGAGGACTGGTAAGTTATTTTGTAGAATGTCTATCAATTTGAGTTTGTCTGAAGTTTTTGCATGAAGTTATGCATTTTTGGCAAATATCACAGAAGTGATGTTTTGCCTTTCTCAGTGTTTCTTATTAAGGCATTCAGGGCATTGATAAGTTTTGTTACTGATGATGGTGACTGTAATCACTTGGTTATGGTGGTTTCCACCAGATTTCTCCACTGCTAAGTTATCATTTTCCTCTTTGTAGTTGATGTTTAGAGACTATGGAAATATCCTGTCTCTCTGCAGTTGCTTACTAATTTTTGTAGCCAGTGGCAAATCTTCTTTACAACAGTTTTCACTGTGGTGCAGTTTTTAAAATTTCTCTCCTTTCCTTCTACATTTAAAAATTTTGATTAAAATAAAACTTTTAAATCCTTTTTAGTAATGATTGAGTCACAGGGCATTGCAAAAATAGTACAGAGAGTCTCTTGTACCCTTCTTCTAGTTCCCCTAGTGGTGACATTTTACGAAACCATAATATACTACAAAACCAAAACATTGACACTGGCATGAAATATGGGCATAGTTCTTATGTCCTTTTATCCCATGCCTAGATTCATGTAACTACCTCTGCAATCAAGGTACAGAACTATCCCATCAGCACTCTATGATTGTACACTTAAAGTCAGTGATTGTATATAAATGATACGTTCATAAAATGGGCAAAAGACAAAACAAAGCACCAAAAATCTGCCAGGAGAACATCAACATGATGTAGTTATTACTTCTCACTACCGTTGCTACATTTGCATGGAGTGTCTATTTCCTGTATTAGGGATGCTAGTGGGAGAAAGACTAGTCCCAGCAATTAATGAAGTAAAAAGGAGCCTCTCCTTTTTCAGAACTCCCTGACTGTTGCCACACTGGATGGATTAGATTTTAAAAAATGAGGGACCAGCAGTTAGTGTAATGGCTATGTTGCTGGACTCCCATGTAGTCAACCGTGTTTCGAGTCCCAGAACCGGTGGCTTAAACTCACAACGGGCACGTGTGCATGCGTGCCCAAGATCCCGAGAGGAGAATGGAGAAGAAGGGATTGTGGTGTGGCCATCCCCCCTGGGGGGTGATTTCTCACTTTCTGTCTCTCTCTGTCTTCCTGGTGAGTGCACGTGCCCTATAGCAAAAACCTCTCCAAAAAAAAAAAAAAAAAAAAAAAAAAAAAAAAAAAAAAAAAAAAAAAAAAAAAAAAAGAGTCACTGACATCTGGGCCTAGCTTTACCTAGTACTATTGCAGTGATTCCCAAAGCTTCTCCTGAACATCAGTGTGGGCTTTCATTTGCTCCTGCTTTCTCTCTCTGCCTAGTGGTTAACCTGCTGTTATTTGAATATAGCAAATGCATCCTGCTTCTGGCACTTTGCACTTGCTGTTCCCTCTGTTAAGAACGCTTTCTTCGGAGATATCCAGTAACCAGCTTGCATGTCATCTATTCAGGAATAGCTTCCTGGGCTACTCAGTCTAAACTTGCCTTCCTGCCCCAGTCCTTAGTTCCAGTTTCTCCCTACAGATAACTCTGTTTAATTTCCATGACAGCACTTATCACTAGAAGAAATATTGGTTATTGATTTTCTGACATGCATATTGTCTACCCCTGGTCCTCCCCAGAATATAAGCCACATAAATGCATGAGCATTGTCTGCTTTGCCCTCTGTTGCATCCCTGTTTAGTGTCAAAGGAGTACATGAAGAAAATTCCTAAAACTGACTATACCCCTGGAAGAGTATTCCTGACCTCTTCCTTCTCATTCTCTCTCTCTTTCTTTCTTCTCTATCAATTCTCTTTGTATTCCTTCTCCACTCCCACACACATCCATTGAGTTCATCCATTGAGATGACAAATGCATTCTATAATATGGGAAATGAGCTGGCTCCATGGCACAATAGTGATGCATTACTCAAGAGAAACTGGATCCTAAATGGAGACCATGGTTTAAATCCTTGGCCAGGTCAGCCTGAAACACACCAGGCACATGTGCCAGTGCCCAAGATCCAAAGGGCTGGAGAACTGGAGGAAGAGGAATGCAGCATTATCAGACCCTGTGGAGAGTGCTCCTCTCTCTTATTCTCTCTTACAGGTGCATACATATGTTCTATCATTAAGAAAGGAAAAAAAGCATCAAAAAAAGGAAAAGTGTGTATAATGAAAGAAATGATGCATGGGTTTCAAAAAAACTTTTTACACCCAAAATACTTACACTTGAACTCTATCTTCTCCATGAACTTTTTGAAGACCCTTGTATAATAAATTGATGGAATCACAAACACATCCAGGAGCTCCCTTCCTCTCTCTCACACCCTTTTCTGCAATACGTTCTCCCTCCTCGCTCTTTCCCTTGGCTCCCTGTCTATTCTCAGTGGATGATTGCAGGAGGGATGCCCGGAAAGGAAGACTCTTACTAAATTGTCTCTAAGCAGCTGATTCATGAACTGCATTTAAGCTAATAGGAAAGATTTCTGGGGAAATCTGCAGGCTTCTCTCTGGTCCTGCTCTTGCCCTTCTATCACTTCTACCTAGTTAGCCCTGTTATTATTATTTCTGTGGAATGGCATATTTCCATGCCATTAATTCTACCTATTTCTAGGGGAAAAGGAAAGCCTGATTATTTATCAAGGGAAAGACACGTCTCCCCTCTCTGGATGGCCAGGTGGATTTTTCTGAACTCATTTCTGCCCTGGAAATGGGGCCACTGCTCCTGAAATGAGTCCTCTGTGTTGGGGGGTGGGCTCAGTTTTTACGGCCAGTGGGTAATAGCATTTCCTGATTTATGAATTGGCATCGGGGGGAGGTGCGGAGGCTCTGGATGGATTCATCATGAGGAGAGCAGTCATTAAATACTCCTGTCACATAAAATTATTGTTCTCATTTTGATTTTTAAAAAATTTTCTTTTGTGTGGTGGTGGGATTTTGGAAGTTTCAGTAGGAAAGCAAGAACGGCCCCTTCTTCTCTGCAAAAATATGTAAGTGACTTCAGAAACAGAGAGTTGCTTAGAATACAATTACCAGAATGGCTTAATTATTTGAGGGACCCTTGGCACTTTGGCTTCAAGCCAAAGCCAAGGTCTTGGACTACAGTGAGAGGAAGGAAATTTGATCTCTTAGGTTTGGCCCAGGCTTCACAGGAGAAGAAAGAAAAACAAAACAAAACAACCCCAAAACTAAATCAGGAAAAATAGACTCATTTCATGTAAGTTTTTTCCATCAGCCCCAAATTAGTGTGAGGATTTGAATCTGCATAGTACAAATTACCATGACACAAGTGCCATCCAGGCTGCAAGACAAACACAAGGGGGATCTCTGCCCTGCAAGACCCAGCAGTCTGAGGAGTGGGGGCAGGGTGAGCAGTCTGGGGGGGAGGTGTTGCACCTGAGATCATTTGAGTAAGATGCAGGCTCCAAACTGTGCACAAGATTTCCCTGGGGAGATGAGTCACAGGGTGTCCTGGACAGGAGGGCCAGGTGGAAGGATACTCACCATGTGAGTGCCCAGAAAATGAGAAACTGTTGGCAGTTTATGCTTTATGTGTTTAAGATCCTTTGATCTTGGTAATCTTCCCAAGAGCAAGGACCCTGCCATAGATTTCATTTGTATCTACCCCCTTTCTTCCCTGACCTTGGAATTTAACACATAGTAGGCCAGGAGAAACTACATTACTTTCTTTCTTTCTCTCTCTTTCTTTCTCCTTCCTTCCTTTCTTTCTTTCTTTCTTTCTTTCTTTCTTTCTTTCTTTCTTTCTTTCTTTCTTTTTCTTCCTTCCTTCCTTCCTTCCTTCCTTCCTTCCTTCCTTCCTTCCTTCCTTCTCTTTCCTTTTCCTTTTCCTTTTCTTTTTCTTTTCTTTAAGAGATTTTTGCTATAGGACACGTGCACTCACTGAAGGAACACAGACAGAAATGGAGAGACAGAAAGTGAGAAATCACCCCCCAGGAGGGATGGTCACATCACAATCCCTTCTCCTCCATTCTCCTCTTGGGGTTTGGGGCATGCATGCACATGCGCCTGGCATGAGTTTCAAGATGCAGGATCTGGGACATGAACCATGGTCAGCCATGTGGAAGTCCATGGCCACAACCACTATGCTACCTGCTGAAACCAAAACCACATTATTTTCTATTAAAGACCAGAGAGCTTAGATTTTAGATTTTGCAGAGCCTATATCATCTCTGTCTCAACTATGCAACTCTGCATGGAAGTAAGGCAGTCATAGATTCATATGTAAATAGGTGAGTGTGACCAGGTTCTAATAAAACTTTATTTATAAGAACAAGTGGTCGATCAGATATGAGTTATAGCTCACCAACCCCTCTAGTAGTTGAACTGAGTTAAAAGGATATCCCTTAATAACAAGTATACTTCACCTTTACAAAACACCAAAATATGACCTGATAAAGTAAGTAAAGTAGAACATGTTAAAAGTCATCTTCTATGCAGAAAGATCCGATGATACATGTAATATGCAATCTGTTATAAAAATGCATTTTAAGGATGGGTCCCTTACACACAACCTGAATTTCGAAATCTTCCCCAATATACAAGATGCTGCAGATAATATCTTTTTCTACAACACTGTATTCCAGAGAACAATAAAAAGAAAGACCTTTTCTCACACATTTCAAGGACCTGGAAAAGAGCCATACTGAAATCTGAAAATGACAACCAAGGAAATGGGAAGCAGGATTCTTCTGGCACATGTGACCAGGGAGAGGGGACCAGCCCAGGCTGTTGAGCTGTCTCTAACCAGTATATCTAACATCGAGTGCTTTTGTTCCTTCCTCTAACATATTCCTTTGTTTTCATGGCACAATAAACTCCAAATTCACTTGATCTTAGCCAAAAGGCCGAGAAGTGATCCAAATTCCAGAGGTCAATTAAATGCCTACCACCAGCCCATGAGTGGCCAAAAAAAAACCATAACCCATGGTGTCATCAGTCAATGCCAGTTAGTTAATAATGACCAGCCTCTTCACTAATGGTCTGAGGAAGGGGTCCTGGGGGCAGCAAAGGCTCTAGGAGAGAGACTTGCTGGTGGATGCATAGGGAGAATGGTCTGCAAGAACCATTTCTGCTGGCCACTTTCAAGGCCACATTCCTCTATGTGCAGCTTTTTAGAAAGGTGGTAATTAATTTTTTCCCTTCAGTGCACATGGTGAATGCAGCAAGACTTGGCATTTGGAGAACCACTGGAGTCTATCCTTCTCATCTTGACTTGCCTCAGGTTTATGTCTATAACTAAGAAATATCACAATTGCAAGAGTTTATGTTCAGTTCCCATAGAGAGCAAAGAAACTTTGAAGTACAGGGTTTCTGCCAAGGAGAGATCACTGCAACATAAAAGCTGATCATGGCCTCGCCATGGTAGCACAATTCTCTGCAGTGCTGGAAGCCATATAGAAGACCCGTGTTCAGTTCCTGGATTAATGTGTACATGCCAGGTGCATGTGTGCATGCCTATGATCGTGACTGGCTGGGAAGACTGAGGGGATGATCACATTGTGAGGCCTTGTTGAAGGTGTTCACACGTTTGTCTCTTTCTCTCTCTCTCTCAATAAATAAGCTTTTAAATAACGTTAATCATGACTCACCTGTCCTGTACTGCACAATGTCTCTTGTGTTCTGTAGGTAGTGATCACAACAACAAAATATTGGGTTCATTGGAAAAATCATGATGCATTTTTGCATAGAAAAATAAAGAAAAAGCACATTATGACTTTTCCGATGACCCAGTAGTAAGCTCCTAGAGGGTATGAAGCTTGTCTTGCACACGTTTGGATGTTCTCAGCAGGGGTACTGACTCATAGCGTTACAAGAACAAAGATTTCTAGTTCTGCCCAGTACATCATGGTCATTGGGACAGTACTCCCCAACTGGTGAGTGACGGTACACTCTGATGACCCACTGCTGTGATCCCCTCTTGATCCTTTTGGCCACTGGAGCAATGAGGAAACACTTGGGAAGATAGCATCTCCAGAGCCTGGTCCCTTCTGGTCCAGGGAGACCTTTAGCACCACAGAGGGCTGCACAGACACGTTCATTTTCCTTGTGTGTCTTACTGCAGTCAGAGGTTGAAAAGCACCAAGTGGTCCACAAATGAGAAAACTGACACTCAGAAGTCAAGATTTCACAAGTCAAAGACTTGAATCCACTTAGCTCTGCTCTGTGTTCAATGTCTTATTGGTGACCCCACAGCTACCATACTACCGTGTCAACAACTAGCTGTTGAAGCCAGATTGTTGAGATTGAGAATTCACTTGAAAAACAACTACTGGAGGGACAGATGATGACATTAGCATGGGTTGAAATGTGAGATGGCTGCACAAAGCTGACGTGAATGCATTGCCACCGTCTGCAAGACACTATTCCCTGGCCCAGCAGCTTTCATTTCAACCATGACTCATGGCATGAGAGATGCTTTCCATTGCCACTCAGGGCACACATCCACGCACATAGAGTCGCACAAATAGGACTTATCCTTTTCGATGTTTGATGGACACTGTTCTATTCGATTTTATTCTAGTCCACTTAACAAAAAATTCTGGTCATGACCCTTTAAATTGATTTTGTGACCCACTAAATTGATTTCCTGACCCACTAATGTGTCATGACCAGCAGTTTGAAAAACACTAGCCTGACCCTATTCCTGCTCTTCTATCCTCCTTAAAGACTGGGAGAATAGAAGGTGAAAGTGGTGAAGAGTGAGACAAGAAATTGAGATAAAAATAAAGAGGAAGGTGGGAGGAATATCAAAAAATGGGGTGAGAGGGAGAATAGGAATGAAATGAGAGAAAAGAAGAAATGGATAAGAAGTGAGAGGCATAGTGAGAAAAGGCTAAGTCTGGACTGACAGATTTACGCTTATGAAAACTGTTCTCCAGTTCCACAGTCATTCTGGCCATGTTTATGTAAAAGTCTTTCCTGTCAACATTAACGGTCACAGCCTTGATAAAGCTGTCAGCTTGTCTGGGGATTTCTTATCAGTCTGCACCATCTCATTCTTATGGTGGCTCCCAGAAAGAATCTTCCATCTGCTCTTCAGGGATCTGGGTCCTAGAAAGATCTAGAAAGCATTGAGCAAATTATCGGGAATAAAGAAACTGACCACACTTGTTCTACTCCCTCTGATGCACAGTGGGTTTTATGGATTTCTGAGATGGGTCGTAACAATAGTCTTGGTACAAAGGAGACACTTTGAGATGGTAACAAGAAAGAAAAAAATCAGAGACGGAGATACAGTTAATTTATAACTCCAAGTTTACATACTCCAATGACCAGAAGTCCCTAAATGATTTTTTATTGTTGGCTTACAGTAAAGCAGTTCTTTAAACAGGCACCTACAGTGCACATATATTTTTTCAGGAAGAATACACATGTACTGTGTATTATCATTGCATCATCAAGTATACAAAAAAAATGGCAAATGAAATGAAAAAGATAAAATAGCATCTTAATTTTTATTTAATTTTACTAATGAGTGATGCACAACATTTTGCTATCACCAAAAAGATTATTATTAATAATAGTAAGACTAATGTGTTGGGATTGGCTTCATTATTTTCTAAGATTTTTGTTTTGCACTTAGTGATATGGGCTTCCAGTCTAGGATTCAATTTATTTCATTACTTTGCTTTAATGGCAGTCATACCTGAAAAGGACACTTCCACATAGACAAAAAAGATGCAAAAAAAGTGCATTGTTGGCTATGCTGACTAAATCAAGATAAGTTTTTTTTTTTTTCAGTCTCTTGCACCAATTATGTGAAGACGGTTGTTGAAATTCAGCTAGTAGATTTCTATCTTCTCTGATGTCAATCAGCTGTTCTTGCAGCTAATCGGAAGATGCTGAATTTTTATTTTTTTAACAAATGGATCAAAACTCTCTGAAGTTCTTCAGTTGGAAGATTTTTAAGCAGGTAAAAGATTCTGTTTCCAGTTTTTAAAAGTTTTTAGATATGAATTTTTAAAGTGTCACACTCATTATCAGCAACAAAATCACATAATGATGACAATATTTTCCAAACATCTCTTTCCCCCAAAATAATCTCTCCATGCTAAGAATTCTTCCTAAAAGTACTTCTTTCTTACCCATCATTAATATACTACCTTTATATTAAATGTAAATATTCTTTGTTTTTTCAATGCTATCAGCAAAATGACATTCTCTGACATCTGCTTGTCAGATTGAAAAGGCCAGCAAATGTGAAAAGAATTTGGTTGGTTCGTTCATTCATTCATTCATTTATTTAGGAGAGATTTTTGCTATAGGTTGCGTGCGCTCGCCGGAAAGACAGAGAGAAAGAGAGACAGAAAGCGAAAAATCACCCCCTGGGGGGATGGCCATGCCGCAATCCCTTCTCCTCCATTCTCCTCTCAGGATCTTGGGCACGCACACAACGCGCCCGGCATGAATGTAAGCCACCGGGTCCAGGACTCGAACTGCGGTCAACTACATGGGAGTCCAGCAACATAGCCATTATGCTAACTGCTGGTCCTGAAGAATTTAGTTCTTTTAAAAGAAAAATGTTTAATTATGTTTTCATCAACAGCAAACTCCTGTGGTATACAAAAAAATCTTCACAGCTACTTCCATATCATTGTAAAATATTACAAAGATTTTACTTAAAGGATTGTTTTTATAGCACCAATTATATATGCAAATTTGTTGTAATATACTGAAATGGAATTGGCCAGTAAGAATGTGGTGTCAAGCCTTCCCAGACATGGAATCCACAAGTGCTTCGACACTGCCTTTATGAATGAACGGCTGAGTACAGACCAAGAGAAGGAGACAGTATGCAGTATTAACTGGCTATTAAATATAAGAAAAGCTACATTTCTGAAGACCAGCAGTTGGCATAATGGCTATGTCACTGGATCCCATGTACTCGACCATGGTTCGAGTCCTGGATCCAGTGGCTTAAACTCACGCCAGGTGCATGTGCGTGCATGCTCAAGATCCCAAGAGGAGAATGGAGGAGAAGGGACTGCAGTGTGGCCATCCTCTCTAGGGGGTGATTTCTTGCTTTCTGTCTCTGTCTTTCTGGCGAGCGCATGCACCCGATAGCAAAAAAAAAAAAAGTCTCTCAAAAAAAAAAAAAAAAAAAAAAAAAAAAAAAAAAAAAAAAAAAAAAAAGAAAGAAAGAAAAAGAAAAGCTACATTTCTGTTTTAAATAGAAAAGTTTTAAAAATAGAAATTCTCATTATTTCTTCCCTTGCTTCACTGGGTTGTTCCAAAGTGCACCTTCAGACCATTACACTAGAGAAGCAAAAAGGGAGCCAAGTGTTTTAGAGTTTTGTCTTTGGTACTCTGGATATTAATAAATAAGTAGCTTCCCCTAGACCACTGTGAATTTGGGGATACTGGGCTATCAGAACTCGACTTTAATTGTTAAAGTTAGAGTGATAAATATTTGAGAATAAACAATGACTTACAAATTAGGAGCCAGCTGAGGAGAAGCAAAGTGATATGCCTTATTAATCACAGATGAGAAGTGTATAATTCTGAATGGTCACAGTAGTTAAGAAGCAGAATTTCAACAATATTAGTAACACATGTGACTTTTGGAAAAGGACAATGAATTACAGGTGAGGTTGGGGGCTAATCCCTGAATGAAAGATAGCTTCGTGGACCTAAGATGGAGAAAGGTAGTCCTGGGAATTTGTGTGCTATGACCAAACCAGATGTCAGCCCTGACTTTGAGGGGGTAGCTTTGAAGATCTGATTCAAAGAACACTCCTTCCCTGAAATCATGAGAGTTAAGACTGAGAATTTAGCCTGTGTCTAGAGACAGGCGACCACAAAAATAAGAGTAAGCAGGGTCAGGCCTGGAGCCAGAGAGACTAGTCAGTGAAAGGAAAGAGGAAACAGGAAATAGCAACAGCTGGGAAAAGGTGTTTGAGTCTTTCCCAACGAAGGTTACATAGTGCATCAATCACTCTGGGTGTTCCTGGTAAAGTGAAGTCTATGGTCAGATGAGTTTTAGTCCAGTTTTAAGCTGAGGTCAAACACCTGGTTAAGTATTGTGTCAGGTGGATAAGGTCCATACCTGTTTCTCCATGCTTTTGCTGCTTTGCACAACTTTCTTTAAGTACCCAGATAGTCTCACCCTCAACCATTATGCATTCCTTGAAACCACTGCCTCCTTCTCTGAGTCAGTTTCCAATTCTTTGTGTCCCTTGTCTTCCTGTAATATTTGAAAAGCACTTCGAAGACTCACGTGAGATATATAAATAAACGCCACTTGTAATTTCTTCTCTCCTACCTATGTTGCCCTTGGTAAAGTCATGTGACAGTACCAATGCCAACTAGTCACCTTGAGCAGTGGCATACATCAACATGCATCTATTTAACTTTTGAAAATGTCGCATCAGTATTCAACCTGAGTGCATGTTTCCTGAAGTATCCAGTATTTCTAGTCTCCCTTTTCTGTGGATCTCAAGCCCAAGGCAATCAGTTCTCATGGAATTTAACCACATCCATTCAAACCTCATGTCCCTGAAGGACAGGAGAGAGGACTGGGATTGTGTGAATCAGCCTCCGTCAACATGAGACCTTGAACATATAATAGGAAGCTGAGGGGTCATCTGCAGGATTGAGGATTGGTGGTAGTCTTGGGAAACACCCTAAGAGCTCAGGCCTCCAGAGCAGTGTCCCACTCACATGCACAAGAATGTGCCCTTGAAGCTGACAACTTTTTCTTCACCAAGCCCTAACTCCACAGGAAAGTAGATTTGCAAAGTAATTTCCACAGCAGGGCTAATCTTTTCAAAGCTTTTCAAGCTATAGGCCTGTACAAAGCTTCCAGGATAGGTTCTGTCTTCTCCTGCTCTGCCCTGTGCCTGGTCCTGTGCTGGGCATGCAGGAGGCACTTAGTGGATGCACATGATGGGAGACGGAGTGACAAGAACACAGGTGCACAGCTCACAGCCCTATGTGCCCACCCGTAGGAGTGGCCTCGCATGCTGCTAAGTAGAATATCACAGGTGGTAGTCTGAAAATGGCACTTAGAGTGACCCAAAGTATCAGGATGTTGGTGCTAAGTTAAGAGAAGGAGCGATGACTGTGTGGGCAATTCTGGAGACAGATGCTTAATGGAGTTTGGGATCAGAGGGCTGCCAATGTGTTCCCTTATCACAGACCCTTAGATTTCCTCACCTTTCCACCCACTCCACCTCCTTCCCTGATCCACCCCTCCCTGCCTTCAAATTCTAGCTCTTGCATTCATGTTTAGGGCAGAGGGAAGAGAGATAAGCCAGTCCCCATCCACTGTGGCAGTCCTGGGAGCTGAGGCACCAGACGCATTTTCAGCTGCTCAGTCTGTGATCACAAGTATCCAGCGGAGCCGGACGCGAATGTGTCCGCATTCCCTCCCTAGAGGGAAGCAGAACGATGCAGAAAATCCACTGAGTCCCATCAAAGCCACATGGCTCTCTCTGGTTGGGGTGGGAGACCACAGACTCCTGGCCCCTCCAGCCCCTGAAGGCAGTGCTTGTCGGTATGAAACGAGTCTGTACTTTAGTATTTTCTAAGGGGCTTTGAAATGAACAGAGGGAAGCAGGGAATCCTGGGTAGCTGGAGCTGAACTGGCTTTTGGGCACTAAGCAGTGGTGTGCCCAGGCATCTTGACCCTAGCAACATTCTATCTTCTAATAATCATAGAATAATAGTCAACATGATGATGGTAGCACCTGCACCTTACTAAGAGCCTACTGTGTGCTAGGTATTTCATGTATGTTAACTAATCCTGAAGGCCCCAAACAGTAGTCATGACTACTTAGATTTTATACCCAGAGAAACCAAAGAACAAACTGCTTTGACTAAGTTGCTCCTGGGTGAGCAGAACTGGTGAGTACTAAGGACCAGGATGAAAGCCAAGTTCATGCCCTATTCATGACCACCCTGTGGTCTCCATCCTGCACACATTTCTGCCTCCAGTCATGCCCACAGTCTGTCTGAGAGGCGTCAGACTGCTGTGTGATCATATTCATATGTTAGAGACATTTCTGTCTGTGAGTGAACACTTAGAAGCCCTTTTCTGTGAAAGGACAGTGGTGATGGTGGGCTGTTTCTTTGCCTACTCCCTCTGTGGGGTGGGGCCGGCCCTACCTGGGCCCTGTGGAGCCCAAGAAGCTCCAAACATTGCAAGAAGACTCCTGTCCCAACTTGCATAAGGCTGGAACCAAGGAAGAATAAATCATAGCACCTCGTTTATAGGACAGAAGGGCAGTTCTGCGTTCTTTCTATCACACCCTCTGTCCCAATCACCCCCAGCAAGTCCTATTGCCTTCAAAGGCTTGCTGTCGCATATGACAGTGGGGCACACAACTTTCCTACTGGAGAGACAAGAAGGTGAATAGTGTCTCTCACCCCCATGGAGAGCTCCATGTACCTCACAGGAAGAGGGGCTAGGGAAGGCATCGCAGTGGAGCTGAGTCCTGGATTTGAACTTGGCTCTTCTGATCAGCTGTGTGACTCTGGACAAGCTACTCTCTGGGCTTCGGTTTGCTCACCAGTTATAGTAGGGAAAAAACACCAAGAGAGTTTTTCCCCAACATAAGCCTGGAAGACTTTTCCAGCTCTTAGGTTTTAGGATACAGTGGCAAATCCAGGCTACCGCCACCTAACGACCGTAGGAAACAAGTGAGGGATGTTATTTTCCTTTCCGGTTCCCTGAGGTTTCTGCGAAGGCAAAATGGAGATGTTCTGCCTTGATTGAGAAGGAAGGGAGAGGTGGGAACATCTCGATAATGACATGCTGGAACCTTCGGGATCCGCTCCAGACAAATGGGAAGGCTTCTGCCTGAGTGAAATTGGGTGAAATGCTGCAACAGCTTTTCTCTTTTTGCAAATGCCTGAGGTGGCTCCGTTTCCTGTCACTCACTTCGCAGGTCCGCGCTTCAAGCACACTCTCCCAGGAGCTATCAGACACAGCCCAGCCTAGGTGCCAGGAGCAAATGTCCAAATGGGCTTGTCACCGTGTCAGCCATCCAGACACAAACTGGATCGTACAGCTCCGTCCCCCACAGGGGCAGAAGGAGGATGGAGAGAAGGCCGTGTCGCCGTCAAACACGCCTCACATGAGGCGTGCCTGGGGATCCAGGGAAACCATCCCTGCAGGGGCCGCTCACCTGTGGCTCATCTCCACCACAGCCCTCATCTGCAATCAATGTCTGCCGACCTCCAGGACTGTCAGACTTCATGTCTGCTACGCCTCAGAATGCCCCTGGGAGGCAATGGGGCTAGAGGGACACTGAGGCATGAAGAAGCCATAACAGGCCCCTTGGCATACAGCGGGCCCCTGGCAGAGTCACCATCCACTGAGGGCTCCCGAGCCCCGAGTGGTACCAGCTTCTGTTGGGCCACAGTACTGCCTTCCCCTTGAACTGCGCTTCCTGCTACGACTCTCCATGTGGCTAACATCACTGTCACGAGAGCATCTTCTCACCTGATGGCTTAACCATCTCTCAGTCCAAACCCCAAGCAAAGAACTTGGAAAGAAAGAGAAGAGGGAAGGGAGAACACAGACAGGTCACCCCTTTCCCCTCTCATATGCCTCGACCTCTCCGGAGTCTGTCCTGACCACTCCGTTTAAAGTCACACCCTTTTGCCCCGCCCACACCTCCTGATTCCACTTGGCTGCTCAATTTTCTTTTCCGTAGCACGTATGGCCAGCTGACCTACTCTATATGATGTATCTATTACGTTGACCGCTTCGTTGCTGCTTCCTCTTGCTAAAATCACAGAGCCATTTATCTGTTTCTTTCCTGTCGTTTCCCCAATACCTTGGTTCACGTTCAGCACAGAGTAGGTGCTTAGGGAATATCTGCAGAATGCATAACTGAATCCAGCCTGGGTAATAGGTTATAAAGCAAGGCTTTGCTATCGGATTGTGCTGGAAGGTGCCAGGCACAGCTGCCCCTCCTGGTCGACCTCCTCAGCCCCTTGCAGGCATCTGTGTCCTGGTTCATAGCTGGGACTTGAGTGCCTGCAGCTCATGGTGGGGAGGTGGGGAGACAGGCTGTGAGTGTCCCCAGGCACCTGGAATCAGACTCACTGTCAACGGGAGTCAGTAAAACTGACTATAGCTTGGCCCAGACTTAACTGAAAGCCTCTCCCTAACAGAAACCTGTGTTTGAGGCCTCTGGCTTTCAGGAAGGGCAGGGCAGGGCAGGGCTGGTGTGTGGGGTGGTGGAGACGTTGAGTTTACGAAGGAATCTGCCACTTTCTCTGGGGTCTATCAAAGAAGAGAGTGGCCTTGTCTGGGGTTCAGCTGCTCCTCTCTGGTGGGGGTTGCTCCAGGGCAGCTGGGGACAGTCCCAGTGCTGCCACCTCATCTCCTCACTTTTCTGCCTCGCTGACATTTCCTCTCACTTCCCTCCCATCAGCTTGGCAGGTTTTTATCACAGTGGTTTCAGTGTGGCTAGACATTCCCTTGGGGGCAACTGGCGTTTTAGGAAATACACACGCATGCGCACACACACACACACACACACACACACACACATGCACAAAGCAAGGAGGCTAACAGAGACAGTCAGAGGCAGATACAGGGAAGGTGCATGTATGCACGTGTGTGCATGTGTAGAGAACACTCTTGCATGTGCATACATGCACATCCGAGAGACACCTAGAATTGTGCCGAAGAAAGGAAAAGGACAGAAACGTAACACGGCACTGAAGAGGCAGGTGTGTCATGACAAGGTGACAGTGACACCTGGCAGTGCACACCTGTACACGCCAAGAAAAAGTGTCGTGGAAAGCAGCACATGCTGAACAAGCTCACAGAGGAGCTCACCGATCTGTAACAACTGAATCCATGTCCCGGCTGAAGAGTTACAGAGCTTGAGGAGAATCGAACACACCGAGAACACACGTGGACTGTTCTCTCGTTACCAGACTCTGAGCGAAGCACATTTTATGTGCGGCAGCTCATGTGAATCTCGTCACCACCCTAGGAGATGGGTGTGACTTGCTATATCTCCACTTTACAGATGCTGAACAGAGGCTCGGTGTGCTCTGAGCCAACCTCTCTCTCCAATCACGTTGCCCACTGCTTTCCACCGTGTCACTCCATGGCAGCCCTGCGGCATCCTCAGAAACACAGGGCCCCGTCCCACCTCAGGCCTTTGCACGGGTGGCCCTTCTGTTGGACCATTTCTGCCCTGACAGTCACCTCCTGTCACTTTGCTTTATTCTGCTTTTTGCTCTAAAGTTCCCTCCGTGGGAGGCTTTCTCCAACAAAGGTCTTTCAAAGAGCACCCCCATCACTCTCCGGGCCATCACTTTATTCCTCCTGAGTCGCTTTGATTTTCATCCTATTCACTATTACCTGGCATAAGTCACTCATCCATTCACTCACTCACCCATTCATGGTCTATCTTTCTGCCCAGAATAAATTCTCTGTATCCCTTAAATATGTACAATTGTTACATGTTGATTTTTAAAAACTGTTAAAAAAATAAGAAATAATGTAGCAAATAAGAAGAGACTAAGAGCTATTGATAAAACTAGAGCCAGGTAAGGGGAATGCTAGTTCCTGGTTCTGGATGGAGGGCAGTTGAGAATTCCATCCGGGGTGCTCAGGGGAGGACTCATTTAAGCAATGTCTAAAAGGAGGAAAGAGAGTCCACCTCACAGATACTTGGGGAGGAGAATGTCTGACAAAGGGCACAATAGGCAAATGTCCTATGTGCGTGCCTGACAGCAGGGAACTGTCACGCAGGACATCTGTGTCCAGAGCACTCTCCCCTCCCTGGCTGTTCTCTAGGTGAAAAGAGCAGAGTGGGTGGGGGACAGTGGTGGGTGATGAGTCGGCTGTCCCAGGAGGATAGCACACGGAGGAGGGGCCTGTGGGTCTTCATAAGCACTTTGGCTGTGAAGGGATTTGAACACAGGAATGCTGTGATCTGACTTAAACTTTTAAAATATTAACTGTTACATTGAGAACATACTAAAAAGACAAAGGTAGAAATAGGGAGAATGGCTCAGGGGCTATTGCAAATACTCGGGCAGGAGATGACTGTGGCTCAGTCCAGGGTGGTGGCAGTGAAGTGGTGGGAAATAGTCATGTTCTGGAAGTATTCTGTACAACCAATAGCATAGCTTGGCACATTGGATAGAGGGTAGGGGGTGAAGGCAGTAATCAGGGATGACTCCAAGGTTTTGTCTTGAATGGTGTAGCTGTCATCAGCTGAGGTGGGGAAGATGACAGGTGAGGAGTGTCGGGAAGAGGAGGAGTCTGGCCTTAGACAAGTGAAGTTGAAGGGATCTAGGAGACATTTCAGCAGAGATGTCAGAAAGGCAGTTGGAGACATGAGTCTGGAGTGTAGAAGAGAACACAGGGGTGTGGGTGACAAGGGCACCAAGGGGTGTTAGAAACTGATGACATGTCTAAGGAATAATTACCACTTTAAGAAGACAGAGAAAAGAGGAAAAGGAACTAGGAAAGACCACTGAAAAGCCGCAGTAAAAGAGGTAACCAGAAATTTCAGAAGACGTGGGTCGTAGGAGCAATGACTGAAGAAAACCAAGATTTCCTCAGCTTTGGTTCTAATAGGTGGAGGGAGTTGCTCCCTGCACTTCCCCCCTCCCCCCCATAGGGTGCATGTGCCCACCTGCACTTCTTTTAGTGCTCTGTATACAGTAGGGGCTCCGCCCAAAACTGCAACACCAGGGTCATCCTTCAACGTGTTTTCACTGTGGGACTGACTCAGAGGCTGGAAAAGACTGCTTGCCACCTGTTTTTGAAAATAAAGTGTTTTGGGCACAAAGCCACGCACATTTGTTTACAGACTGTCTATGGCCGCTTTTGTGTTCGGGCAGCAGAGTTGAAGAGTTGAAACAGAGACCATATGGTCCAGGAACCCTAAACTATTCACTGTCTTACTCTTTATGAGTCAGTAGACCTCTGGACCAGTTCATTGCTTTTTAACGTCATTAACTCACATCCTTCAGGAATATGTGTGTACTTAGAAGAAAATTATGAGTAAAAGCAAAATCTTAAAATCAAGTGTCTAATATAGTGCTTCACACATAATTTGGTCATTGGTACGTAGTTTGGAAGATTGTTTAAGGTTCTATTATTTTGAAAAAACTTCTTTTAGTTAAGTCAGGGGCTGATAGATCACAGTCTACAGGTCATATCTGGCGTATTACCTGCCTTTTATTTGGTAAGTAAAGTTCTGGGGGTCAGTCAGTGGCATGGTGGTGAAGGCAGCTGGATCCCATGTGGCTGACTGCATGGTTTGAGTCCCAGACCAGGCAGCTTGAAAAACACTCTGGGCACATACATGTGTGTGGGTGCCCAAAATCCTGAAAGGAAAATGGAGGAGAAGGGATTGTGGCATGACCATCCTCCTGGGGGGTGCTTTCTCACTTTCTCTCTCCTCTCTTTGGCGAGTGCATGCACCCTCTAGCATTTTACAAAATAAAAATAAACTTTTATTATACCACACTACACTGATTCGTGTGTGTGTGTGTGTGTGTGTGTGTGTGTATGTATGTGTATATATATTTGTTTGTTTGTTTGTTTGTTTTGTTTTGTTTTTCTTCTATAGCTTCTTTTTCCTTACAACAGTGGAGTTGAATAGCTGGAACAGAGACTGTATGACCCAGAAGACTTAAATTTTTACTTCAAATTTTTATAGGATAGGTTGCTAATCCCTGAGTTTACACCTCAGTTTTAGCATATTCATAAATGATGTATTTCTTATAATCTACTCCAATGAGCTTTGCAAGCCTAATATATTTGTTGTGTTGAAAATTTATGATCACCCTGATTTTTCTTGAACTTTTTGATACCTACTAAAATGTTGATAAAATAGCATGAGAAATATCTGTATACACTTAGCACAGAAACAGTTGTCAGAATTTTGCCACGTTTGCTTCACCTTTTCATCTCCATCTATGTAAACACACATGTATATTTTTTACTACTGCTTAATTATTTGTAAATTGCAGGAATTATGCTCCTTTAGCACATATAGCTAAGAATAAGGGAGTTTTCCTATATCACCCATAGTGTTAAAATTAAAAAAAATAAGTCTTTATCTCAAGAGAAGGAAAAAATAATAACCTGAGGGTTACTAGATGACTCTTTGGCATTATTTAGCTCCATATTAGAAGACGATTATCACTATTATTCCCATTTTACAGATGAGAAAACTGAGGCTAGGAGAAGTTAAATGACTTGTCCAAGGTTACTCAATTAGTAGATGATAGGTTTGGGCCTTAAATTCACCTCTTTAGATCTCAAAACCCAGGCTAGAGCCAATATATTAAAGTTCTCAAAGAAACACAGAGATGATTTTGTTTGAGTAGACATGGATTTTTAGAAATTTTCATAGTTCTGTTTTATTTGTAGGTGCATCGGTATATTATTAGGTCACTGGGAAAGTTGTGACTGCATTTTTCTGGTTTTCTATGCAAAAATGCATCATGACTTGCCTGACGACCCATATATATGACTAACACATCATATTAATAATATTGCTATTTAAGAGACAGACTGGGCTACTGAAGTTAAAACAGTAGTTTATTTAAATAGAAACATAATTTAAAAATTAGACAGGGCAGAAATTGTGATGGTGATGTAATGGGCTGAATTGTGTCCAAATTCAAATGTTGAGGCCCTAACCCATAGCACCCTCACACGAGACTATAGTTGGGGGGAGGCTCTTTGAAGAGATGTTGACGTTAAATGAGGCTGTACTGAGGGCCCTAATCCAGGTCGAGTACTGTTCTCATAAAGGGGGATTAGGACATATGGACACGCAGGGAAGTGCACACTCTCTGGGAGAACGACCTGTGAAGACTCGGTGAGAAGGTGGCCATTGGAAAGGCAAGGAGAAGGTTCTCAGAAGAAACCAAATATGCCACAACTTTGATCTTGGACTTCCATCTCCCAGAACTATGAGAAAACCAATTTTTACTGTTTGTTTTGTTTTGTTCTTTTAGAGATTTTTGCTATAAGGTGTGTGTGCTTGCTGGAGAGACAGAGACAGAAAGGGAGAAATCACCCCCACTTCTCCTCCATTCTCCTCTCTGGATTTTAGGCACACACACACACACACACACACACACACACACACACACACCCGGTGTGAGTTTCAAGCCACTGGGTCTAGGATTCAACCACAGAGGACCACGTGGGAATCCAGCGCCTTAACCACTATGCCACCTGCTGGTCCCAATTTTCATGGCTGAAGTCAGCCAACCTTCAGTATTTTGTTATGACAGCTCTAACAGGTAAATACAAGTGATAAATAGTTGACTGAAGTTTGGAAGATGCTTCCTTTTTCTGAACTGTAGTCTTTCAATGATCTAAGTTAGAACTTAGAAATTAACTTAAGCAATAATGCCAATCTCTCCCTTTTCCAGTTTTGGTTCAATGAAGACACTGGAGATTCATTCACTTACTCATTCATTAAAAAATTATCAAGTGCTTATTAGGTGAGGTTTAGGCAGACAAGACATTGGCTGCCTTAAGCTGCTGACTGTCTGGTGGGGGCGAGGTTGGGGAGACCAGGCAGACACTGTTACAGGCTAGTCTGAGAGCTGTTATAGAGGTATCTAATGCCACTAAAGATCATCACGGCAGAGCTAAGTTTCAAAAAGGACTAGAAACAATTGGCCAGATTGGAAGAGGAAGTGCCTCCCAGACAGAGTAAGCATCAATGCCAACCATATCCCCCTAGCCTGCAGACTCAGTTCTGCAAGGTGTTCTGACGCATCATGGCTGAGGCAGACACATCCGTGGACAGAGAGTGAAACTGGTCTTGTTGCTCTGGGTCCAGTAAATCCCCAGGCATATTTACCAAGCCGCCTCCCCTCAACCCTACTCTACTCAGCATGTCCAGTTGGTGAAATGGGCCATGGGTTCTTGTTGTGCTCTTCCCTGGGATTGGGTCCCTGCTCCCTGCCTGTCTCCACCTTACCTGGACTCCTGCCAGGGCTCCTACTCTAAACCAGACAGATTACCCAGAATCGTGATGCCAGTACCTGGCTCCAAACACGATCAGTGTCCAGAAACTCCTGTTGCAGTGTTATAAAAATAAGATCTTCTCCATCTACCTAGCACTTCCTCTGTGCTAGCCTTGGTTCTAAGCCTGTTCTATGAGTTATGTCATTTGATTCTTGGAACAACACTACCCATTATTATTATGACCCCCATATGAGAGTAAGAAATGCTGACTCTTAAAGCAGTTAGGAATTTACCTGGGACCATACTTGGTAAATGATAGAGTCAAAATTCATGCTCAGATATTCTGATGCCAAGGTCTATGCACTTAACCATGTGCTACATGACCCTCCGTGCAAAGAATCCACAAATCCAGGAAATACTCACATTGGCCCAGGTGTTGAGGTCCATGGGTTTGTGATTTGAGTGACAGGCTATACTTCCCTCTATGAGACTCTACCTATTCCTGCCTTCTTTTTCTTTCTAATATGCCCATAATCCTGAGTTCCCAGGGTGCCTGATTTCCAAGCCTGAATGGAAGTAACTGTGCTCCCAGGGGAATGAACTATCTGAAGATGAGGAAGCAAAAGAGGATTCTGATAGAGTCCTCAAGATAAGGGGTAATACTCAGAGTCCTGCCCAGGTTCTTGGGGGTGGGGTTGGGGCTGGGGTGCTGGTAACTTATATTTTCAGGTTGTATTTTCCATCTTTGGCAGTCCTCCAATGTTTTCAGTTTCAGATTTAGAAATCCTGGCTTTCAGGTCAGGTGAGAAACCCTAAAATATTTAACATCTTGTGTAGGTCTTGGGTCTTCTTCCAAGGATTCGTTTCATCAGGGAAAATGGCTTCCCCTCAACCATGAGGGCCTCAGAGACAGGCAGGGAGGTGGGGAAGGAATGTAGACAAAAGGGCAGGCTTGCACCCTGCTCTGACTCTGTCTCAGGAGTTCCCACTCCCAGGGGAAAAAGTTTCACTCTCAGCTCCACATCTGGCTATTCCCAAGCTATGGCTGCCCCAACAAGGCCCCACAATGGGTCCCAGTGTGACTGAGGCCAGGAGAATGGGGAGTCCCACAGAAATGAAGATGTCATCGGGCTTTAGGGGAGGGCAGAGCTGCTGTGGGCTGCCAAGGCATAATGCACAAGCCCTGTGGGTGGCATAATGTGTCATTCATCTCCCCCTGTATGTAGAGGGGACGGGCAGAACAATCCAGACTCTGTCAGCATGGTCTTCTGAAGGGTTCAGGCCACGCTGATGAGGATGAATAGGAAAGGAGATCTGGCCCTCGAGTCTGCTGCTTCTGCTGCCCTGAGCTAACGAATACATATTCTTGGGCTGGAGGGACAGCTCCCAGGAATGGTCCATCCTCACAGAGGTGACAGGGGCAGAGGCATGGCAGTGCTGGTTAAGCCTGGGGCGGGTCTGCATTGTGGTATGGCACGCTCTGGGTGGTAAATCGGGGGATCCCAGGAAAGACCCTTCTGTATACAGACTTTCCAAGGCAAAACCTCTCCCTTTGCCTACTGCAGACATAAGACCTGGTGGGTGCTCAGGGACCACCCCACCTCCACTCACCCCAAGGAGTTTACTTCGCTCTCAGCCAAGTTCTAGAACCAAGCTCAACTTTGCTACCTCCTACTCAGTATCAGCCAACAGAAATCCCTGGACCATATCTGTTCTTCCTGGCTTGGCTTCATGGAATTAATTGCTGGAGGTCCACAGAGAGTGCTTGGAACACACTGTACCATCTCATCTCACCGTTCCCACAGTTTGCTGACCTTCATCTATCTGACTCTTCTTTGATTCTCCCTTAACTAGGTTATTTGACAACACATCTCTGCCCATCACAAGCCTCCAGTGTCTAGAAAGGTGGCTTTGGTGGGACATTACACTTTGTGTGGAAATCTGCACAAAAAAACTTGGGTGTCTATAAGTTTCTTCAAAATAGAGTAAATCTGGAGACTATATACACCATCATTTCAAAGTTAGTAACTTTATTGTGGACTCACTGATATTCTAAATGCTTCAATCCCCATTTCAGCACATCCAGCCTCTGTCCCCAGGCAGCACAAGTGAAGGAGGCACACTGAGTCAAACAAATCAAATCATCTCTCTGTAGCTGGTCTCCTGTAGGTTTCTACTGAGTCACAGGCTAGTACTTACTTTAAGACATATGTCTAGCAGAGCCCAAAGAACCTTACCTGCCTTTCTGACATGATGTAGAGCTGCTCATGATCCTTGGAGAAGGCCATGTCCCGGAGCACCGGCCCGTGGTCCACCACCTGCACAGTCTCATACTGGAGGGCATTGCCCCTGGGCCCATCCACCCGGATCTGTGAGGAAGAGGAAGAGGAGAGCCATTGAGTTCAGATCCTGCCAGCAGACGACCTTTATCCAGAGACCCTCCTAACAGCCAAGGGGTGGGGGGAGGGGAGCTCTGTTCCCATCATGCTCAGAGCCAAGGCCAAGGAGTAGGAATGACACACACAGGTCTACCTTAGGCCTCATGATGGGAATGGCAAAGAGAAGGGGAGGGGGGATACCATGCTGAGCTTCACCACAAATCTGATGTTCTCTCTGGCTCCTTTGCCTTGGGCTCAGGTCTTTGAGGAGTTACTGTCTTTGGGGAAGAAGAGGCTGGTATTTGGGGACGGTTGTGGGTAGTTGGTGAACAATAGATGTTTGAAGCTGATTTACATCATAGTGCCATTCTGAATCAGAAAGGCAATGTTATTTGCCATATTTGTCAGCAGGAAAAAGGTTGCTGTAAGGGCGTAGGGTAATTCTTTGAAACTGCTCCCTGGATATTACTGCTATTTATTGGTGGCAGAATGAGGTGGGCAGCCTATTCCACAAGTTGCCCATCAAGTGGCCTCTAATTGGCCATTGAAACCACCAGCTTTTACTTCAGATTATGAGGTAGATGCGCGGTCTGGAGACTGCCTAGATGTTCTATTCAAGTCACCATAGAAAGAGATGAGGGCATTACAGGAAAATGTGCTTCAGCCATGAGTCATTCTCACTCTTTGGAGAACACTTAGCAGAGTAGATCCTCCTGGGCTATCATAAATACTTCCTGGAACTTCTTGGACTTTCTGAAGACAACAGGAAGCGACTTTTGTCCATGTGCCTGTGACCAAGAATGAATCCTAACCCTACATGACGCTTGTTTGGCTCCTAGGTGTTTTCCAGGTTTCCAGAATCACCAGGAGTCTGAATGCACAGATCCTCAGCACAGCCACTGCCTATTGCTAATAACATCACCCATCCAAGTTGGGAACAAACATTACTGAGGATGTGGTTAGGCAATGGCCAACCACCAAGGGTTTTGGTAAGGGATTGCCAAACTTGATTAGATGCCTTTAGCTTGAGACTGTAAGGCACTCACAGTGGAATTTTAGAGATTCTAATAACAAAATTCAAGAAAAGAAATTATATTTCAAATATTACCATTATGTACTCTTATTTTTAATTTTTAATCAGTTAAGTTTTAACCTCTCATGAGATCAAGGAAAATAAAAGATTTATTCAGAGGACCTAAATTACAGAAAGGACACCACATTAAGGACATAACTGATCATAACAGTCCACGTAAACTCAGCCACCTTTCGTTTCTGTTGAGTTCACTGTGGTTTGTATGTTTGATTTTAAAAGTTTGTTCTAAGCTCTAATTATTTGATTGGTTTTTGTTTTTTTCCCCCTTTAAATATTATTTTTAAGCTTCCTAGATATCAGGTACTGAGATGGTTTTACATGTAATTCCTATTGATACAATTTTCTCCATTGTGTGTGGAGTGTTCATTTGTCATGGTCCATTCAGGCTCCATCCCATCTTCTCTCACATTTTGGGTAGAAATGAGTCCACTTCCTGCCTTCTGGGATGGTCCTTGATGAACACAAACAAATCAGCTCAATTTCACTTTCTTGCCACAGTGATCAAGAGTAAATAGGGACCCGCAGATGGCATGATGGTTACGTCACTGGGCTCCAACATGGCTGACTGTGTTTTGAGTCCCGGACCCAGTGACTTCAAACTCATACCAGCTGTATGTGTGTATGTACCCCAAATCCCAAGAGGAGAATGGAGGAGAAGGGATTGTGGTGTGGCCATGCCCCCTGAGGGTGAGGGGGGAGATTTATCACTTTCTGGCTCTCTTTCTCTGTCTCTCCAGAGAGCACATGTACCCTATAACAAAAATCTGTCTAAAGAAAAAAGAGTAAATAGGTTTGACCCAGTTGACATGTTTAAGAGCAAAATAGGCACTCATGCCAGGGGGAAGAGAAGATTATCCCTGCCCCTGAGGTGTGTCAACGAAACTTGTAGCTCAAAGATCTGTTTGCAGCCCTCTTGAAACAAGGAGGGGAGCTAGAACCAGGGAAGATCAATCAGAGAAATGGAAAAGAACTGGGCTTTGAGGATGTTACTGAGTCACTGAATCAAAATAACTCCAAAGCCTGTCCAATGTTGGGACTTTCCAGTTACTCAAAATATTTCCTTTTTGTTAAAGTAATGCAAGAGTTTCTGCAACATTAGACATCCTAACCAATACACTGGTAATGGATGAGAAAAGTGACACCTAGGTACATTAAACAACGGGTCTGGGTTATAAAATTGGAACAGAACTAGACAGGTTTAATTCTAAAGTCATGCTTTCTCTACCACCCCAGTTACAAGGAAGACTTTGCTCCTGGGGAGGCTTCCTGTATACTGCCTGGTGGGCACCCTCTAAAGACAGGGCTGAGTTCTCTGTTTTCTGCAATTCCAGAAAGTTTCTCTAGTCATTCCTGAGTATGATGCTCAAACGGAAGTTGGTAAATATTTCTTTTAACAATGAAGAAATAAATGAATAACAATAAGACTCTTCTTTGATGACTTTCTACTAAGCTCACTGTTGAAAACAACAGTAGGTAAAGAAAGTCAAGAGACATGCTTAGCCCTGAAAATCAAAATGCCTTAGATTCTCAGAGCCTGCTTTCTTCTCTGCCCATCCCCAAGTTACCAGATGTCCATGCTGGCCAGGTTCGTTTTTAATCTGAATGAAATGGGAGTTCATGTAAAACCAATTGGGATTACCACCCAAGTCTGACGGTGCAGTGATGGCTTTGGCCCCTGGCCCAGCTAGGCTTCATTCTCAGCTGGGTGCTGCCCCTGGAGCAGGAACAGAGAATGATACTGAGTGCCCTGGCTGGTCTCCAGCCCCTTCAGTCCTCCAGCAGAAACAGGCTTCCTTCAGGTATACTGGCAGAACTAAATCCCATCCAATGCCCCTTGCTCTGATCGCCAAAGGAAATTACATTCAGTGCCTGAGTCGTCTTCTTTATCATTCAGCTCCAACTTCCCTGTTCCTTAGGATGAGTGCTGTGCTAGAAGAAGGTAGACATCAGGAAAACCAGGTAACCCGGGGCAGGAACAAGGGCATCCATGAGGGATATACCAGGTAGCACCAATCAGGCACGTGTCCACAGGCCTGGCCTTGTATAGGGAGGCTGGATGGGGTACATCTCTTATGCCAGAGTGGAAATCAATTGCTAGAAAGGTCTATCCCTTCCCGCTCCTCCACCACCATCCCCAGTCCACAGCTTCTCAGAAAACAGAAAGGAACACAATTATTTATTGAACTGCTAAAAGACTCTCATGTAAGACATGGAGAAAAGGAGCTTATGGTGAAATTTGTTCAAAGTGTGTTGGGAAATCCTACAATTTAGGTAGAATGGATCAGCTGCCAGCTCTTGTGCCCTTACATAGGCAAACAGCAATAAGAGCTGCTATTTGAGTGGCTACTCCCCGTCGGATACAATGCTAGGCATTTCACAAGTCTGTTTTCTCATTTAAATTTCATAAGTCAGTAAAGCCTGCATGAATATTGTCCCCCTTCATGGGTGAGGCACAGGAGAGGTTCAATCACTTGTTCAAGGTCCGTATAGTAAACAGCATATGACTATGTGACAGTCTGATGGACTCACGTCCATGCAACTATGAGTTAACACAAAACTCCAAATGCTTGTAACCCAGGTCCTACTGGTTAAATAAGCCCGCATCCCTTCAAGGAGTCAATATAGTTGGTTAAACAAACATCAGCCGTAGGCAGGGCGAGTGGAGGAATCATGTCTTCACTGCAATTCTTCGGGGGAAAGGAATGTGCACATGAATGAAGATGCTGTTGTAAATTTTCAAAATCCTTTACATTTTTGTTTTATATCTTGCAAAGCATTCTTAAATAACACTATCTCATCCGACGGTTGTAAAATTTTTATGATGTTGACTGCCAGCGTGATCATTCTCATTTTACTCATGAAGCAACTGCAGTTGGAGCTGTTCCCAAAAGTTCAATGTAAACCAATGACAGGTAGGAATAGAACCCAGGTCTCCTGATTCCTAGCTCAGCACTTACCTCTTAGCTATTTAGAGTTTCCAAAAGCCTTTGACAAGGTTCCACATGAAAAAGTATTTAAAAATAATGAGTCTCCGTGGGACAGTTTGGCCATGGAGAGAATGTACTTAGAGACAGAGAAAGACACGTTTCAGCATGGAGAAGTGGAACTGGGGACTCTCCAAACACTACTGTTACGACTAGTCCTATTTAATATTTCTTATAAATGGTCTGGAGGAGGGAGCAGGAGGATTTGAAGATGATTCTAAGCTCTTTGGAATAGCAAGATGCCCAGCAATGGAAACGCACTACAGAAAAATAGCCTGTCCTCTGCAGGGACTGAAAGTGAGGAAGGACCTGACACATGGGCCGATAGCCCTGGAAATGCGAGTCTCATGGAGCACAGGTCCCACCTGTTGTATCCAGCACAGTACCCAAGACGTGGTGGGTGCTCAGTTGGTAGTTACTGAATAAAGAAAATGTGACCCATAGTCTGCCCTATCCGAGCTGCTGAATGTTACCACGGGAAAAGAGATCAAGGAACAAGGAAAGGAGTCTTGGCACTGCTATTTTCCACTCGCAGTCCCCCAAGGCAGAAGAAGCCAACAAAATATAAGGCAGCATTCCAATGGGATTGTAGGGAAGTACAGACAACAGAAGCCATCGTCCTCACCAAGTTCACTTGAACACAGAATATCACATTCGGTCCACCCTTCACAAGCTGAAAGTAGACTCTAGATGTTTGCAACTCAGGAACAGCCTAGGAAAGACTTCCCAGGCCACAAAGAAATGTGAACTTGAAACAGAAAGAGACACACTGACCACTGCCTGAGGTTTAACCACTAACACAGAGGCCACCCTGAAGCTTGTGAAGTCATGGCTAAAACAAGTGAAACTTACTGTTCTACACAGTAGGATAAATAGGACTCATTATTTTATACAGTATAGACAATACTGTGAATCACATAAACAGTGAGATGGATGAAAACAGAAATTAAGTTTTTAGAGATAGAAAATGTAGCGATTGATCAGGGGTTGTAATGGTAAATTTGGGTCTTTGAAAGGTGTTGTTAATCTCTGAGGCTGACATCAAGCCAGAGATCACATCCCAATCCTGCTTGTCCCTTGAGGGAGTGACACACCATATGCTCACTGGTCACCCTCCAAGCATTTGTTGAGTGCACTGTTTCTAGGTTCAGAGCTAGCATCTACAGAGGAAAAATGGTGAGTCCCCGCCTTGCCTCCCAGGAGGCCTGTCACCTGAAGGGCTCAGATTTCACACAGTAAGTTGGAGTGGCAAACCCTAGGGCAGAGCAATGTTTAAAGGCCTCTGTTCATTCTTCCTGAGATCTGTCAATTGCCTGGAGTCCCCCAGGGAGGATGAGCTCAACCTCAAGTGGGATTAGTGAGTAGGTAGCACATCTGTGCCACATCAGGAGGGCTACCAAGGTGATGCCACCAACTACCACCACAATTTGATCAATAAGACACATAGCGTATCACATCAGATTTACTTACTCAAAACCCACCATAGAAGACAAAAATCTCTTAGGTCAGTAGAAAGACTGAACTGAAAAAGCAAAATTAGCAGTGCTAACAGACTTTATAAAGACATACCAACAGGAAGGTAAGTCCTGCCAAGAGCAAAAAGATGAAAAAAGATGTCAGAGAGGGAAAACATGGCCATCTTTCTACAACCCCGTCTTATGGAGAGTGATGGATCAGACCGGGTACAATGTGCTTTCTATGGTGTGGAGTGGTGCCCCACCATGTTCTTTTTTTTTTTTTTTTTTTTGAAGAGGTTTTTGCTATAGGGCACGTGCACTTGCCAGAAAGACAGAGAGAGACAGAGAGATAGAAAGCGAGAAATCACCCCCCAGGGGGGATGGCCATGCTACTATCTCTTCTCCTCCATTCTCCTCTCAGGATCTTGGCCATGCACACACATGCACCCAGTGTGAGTTTAAGCCACCGGGTCCAGGACTCAAAACGCGGTCGGTCACATGGGAGTTCAGCGACATAGCCATTATACTAACTGCTGGTCCCAACCCACCATGTTCTTGACCACCACTGGGCAATAGCATTATGATGTAAGCCACAACTGAGGGCCACATATGTCATTGTAAATTTTCTAGTAGTGGCCACATTTAAAAAAAGAAACAGGTAAAATTCATTCTCACAATGTATTTGATTTAACCCGCTATGGCACAAATAAGATTATGTGTATAAAGGGATAAAAATTAATGAGATGTTCTGCTTCCTTTTTTCACAGTAAATCTTCGAAACCTGAGGTGTATTTTACACTCAGAGCACATCTTAGTTTGGACCGGTCATGTTTCAGGTGTCCAGTAGGTGGCCAGTGGCTTCCATACTGGACAGCACAATTCCAGACTATTCTCTTCTCCGTAGTCTAATTCTGCATTCACCAAGAAACCTTGCTAAAAATTTGATTTGGTGACTATTCCCCTCAGGGCATCCTCAGTTGAGATTTTTTCCTCTCTTCTCCCCTTGCTACATCTTTCTGTCTACCAGAGAACGTCAATCTATAGGATAACCTAGGGTGGCCCATTGGCCTCCCAGGTTTTATGATACTGGTCTCTAAGTTCCAGCCGGCTGCCCATCAGCTCACCTGGATCAGAATGCTCAGCCTCCAGGGTCTGCTTTGGGTCCAGCCTAGCCCTCGGTAGGTTCATTGGCTATAACCAGGCTTTCTCTGTCTATACTCTGGGCACACCTCCTGTGAGGCAAGACTCCCAGTACCTTGCATGGGAGTCCAAATATTTAATGATTGCTACTGTAGGGCACCAATTGTCAGAACAGTTGCTATGGGAGCAGGTTCCAGGAGACTCCCAGGAGAGACAGGTCATATGGGGGAAAAGGTGGTGGTGGCGGTGGTGGGAGCACCTAGATGGTGGTGGGCAGTCAGGGGCTGGTGCAGCAGCTAACTACCAATCACGTGGACAGTTTTCAACATTAGCAACTGGCAAGGCCATCCTAGGACTTACCGACTGAACCTCACCCTCGCCTATACCATGCAGGAAATTCCATTGCAGCATTTGGTTTACACTGCACCCTCCCTAACCTCAGCTTCCACGGGATGTGTGCACGTACTACTCTTGGTGTTTAGGCTCTGCCCATCCTCCCCAGCCACTCAGTCTCCAGCCCAGGATCTTCCCAGGCAGCCAGCCCCTCCCTTCTGGTCCCGCCAATCCCGGCCCATCCACCAGTCTCAGTGCCACCTCTCTCATCCCTGGCACGGTGAGTCTCTGCGCTGCCAGGCAGACTGCTATTAAAACATCAGCAGTGTGGCCTCCGCAAAGGTCAGCCATCCGGGGAGCTCCTGGCAGCTGCTTGTTTGTTTATTGGAACATTATCTGGGCTGGGCTGTTTATTTACATCCGTCGAAGGATTGAACAATAAACATCGTCTCCCAGTGGCAGGCAGATGCTTGCACTAGCGTGTTCTGGCTGCCGTCTTGCTCGGAATAATCTCCCTAATGAGCAAACAGTGCTATTCATCTCCAAAGACGCAGGCCACTCCCCGCACTCCTCCACTTCTCTCTCTCCTTTCGCGTCCTCTCCAAACTTCCTGGTCAAGGTCTACACCTGAGAGATTTCTGGGTGGGATTTGGGGGGGGAGGGTGGAGAAGACCTCAAAAGGCAAAGGTGGGGTCTTATCTAGCAGGCAGGGAAGTGGAGCTAGAACTGGAGATGGATGGGAGAGCAGATTAACCTCTGAGGCAAATGTCCCAGGGCTGCTGTGGATTCTCCAACCCAAACCTCGAATGCAGAAGCACATGGTGTACCAGATGGTGGCTGTGACAGGAGGATGAGCAGGCCTTCCTTACAGGCTGGGGTGGTGGGACTTGTGAGAGGCGTTCTGCCAGGGTCAGGCCTCAAGGGGACCATAATTCAAAGGGGATGTTGTACAAAGAAATGCAAACCAATCAGTTTGCAAAACAGAGATCTTGAAGGGGCAGGTAGGCAATACATGAGCTGTCAAGGAGAGAGAGGAGCCACTCGGGCTTGGATCTTCCTCTTGGAAGCCTTGAGCATGTGACTTTGGCTGTCTTAGCTACCCTGTCCTTCACTGGGTCCCACTGAGGCAGAAGTAGTGGTGAAAGCCCTTGGCAGGCCATGGGTGACCAGGATCCACAACCTGCACATGGCAGGGCTACAGTGAACCTCAGGAGCAAAGAGTAGCCACCTGGCTCCTAGGCATGTGGTTTATTCACTTGGCCCCAAAGGCTCTAACCTCATAGCCCTGGTCACGGTGGATCAGCATCTCACCACACAGCCTGAGGAGGCAGGTGAAGAGAAGAATTGGTGTGCCACAGTGACCAGAGTCAGGCAAGTGGTTGGCAGCACTCATTGGATGAATGAAAGAATGATCCGAGAAGGTAACTCTGGGCTGTGCTGCCATAGTTGGAACCATCATACATGCACACATACACATGTATGTGCATGCATGATACACACCCACATGTATATACATGCGATCTCTGTTTTTAAAGATGGGGCTGCATCAGCTCAAACACAGCTCTAGAACATTCCCTTTGGAGTTCTATGACACAGTGATGGAGGACAGGTGATTTGATGCTCCCTGGAACAAAGACCTGGGCGGTGTGGCAGGCTGGCGGGAAGATAGATGCAAACCTGGGAAGGAAGTCTGAGGATCTTGGCAACTGGCTGGTTGTGGGGTTAACGTCTTAGAGAAGGGTCCCCTCTACTCTCTGCATCCCTGCAGGAGAGTTGCCTCATTTGCAGGCTGGTGGAGGGATGACCTCCAAATCCCACCAGATTAGGAAGGGCTGCAAGTCTAGCTCCTTGCCAAGGGGTGTTTCCTCATGCCCCACATGCTCACCTACCGCCAATGTTGCTATAACCTCAAACCAAAGATATGCGATAACAAAATTCCCCTCACAATGCCGTCATAAATTTTTCCTAGGCCTTCTGTCCTGAGATCTTATCCCTCCCACCCCAAGTACTACTTCCAACCCCCTTTCCAACCCCTCCTTTTCCCACAGTGTGTGTCACCTTCTAACATGCTACTTCGTGTCCTCATTTGTTATGGTCACTGTGTGTCCCCTTTGCTGGAAGGTAAACACCACAAGAGGAGAATCTTTATCAACGGCTGTCTCCTGATCCCACAAACAAGGTGCTTAATAAAAGTTAGTTGAATACACGAATGTATGGAAGCACCCAAAATACTCAACATTTATATTCGTCCTCACAATGCAAAGCTTCCCTATTTCACAGTGAAGGACCCAAACAGGGAGTTTCTAACTAGGAGATTCAGTGGCAGGAGCAGAGCTGGGACTGCCCACCCCAGGCCCAGGTGGTGTCCCTTCTCCTGAGTGCACGCTACCACGTGCCACAGCCATGCCTCCTGCCTCGAGTCCCTGGTGTGGAAGGCCGGCATAAACCCCTGCTCTGTGTTCATGCTGCTTAAGCTGTTCTAGAAGAGCACAATGGAGGCGCTTTGTTTTGACTTCCTGATTCCAGCCAGGAGAAATAGAATGCAAGAGTGTAAACAGTAATTAATTAGACAGGCACTGTGTGTGCGTGATTCCCGCGCTGTATTACCAAACACTGCTGGGACACTGGGTCCCATTGGGTCTCCTATCATACATATTTACAAACCAAGTGGTTTCTAGGCTGTCATGGGGACTTCTGGCCCTGCATTGCCCAGATGAGAGAAATTGGGAAGACATCCTCCAAGCCTCACCCTCCTGTTTGGGTGGTGACACAGGGAACAAGTTAAAACTCCAGAAGAAAAAAATGCTGAAGAAATAAAAAGGAAAGCCAATATAGCTGATACCAAAGAAATGACAGAAAAAGGTTCAAGTATTTTAAGTGCAGAAAATTTTAGAACAGTGTCTCTCATTGAACCTTTCCGAGAGACTCATCAGAGAGTACTGTGTACTCAAGGCATAGGTTTGAAACCTTGGTGGGCCAGGCACCTAATGACCCCAGAGCCTGCACCCTAAAATCTTGGTTGGTCATTTCCCACATACCTCTCACCAGAAAGGAGCCAGGTTCCACTGGTTCCACTGGTTTCACTCCAGAAAAGCAAGTACACGTGAAGCGATAGCTAATTCTCCACCATCCATGCACCAAGCTGTGTCTTTACAGGCATCAGCTGCTCTGACATTGGCAGATGGACCTAGCTCATCCCTATTACAAAAGACCAGAGGTCTGAGATGGAGTGCACAGGCATACAGCAAGTGGGTAAGCCCACAGCAATGTTTTACTCCATTTTCTGTTAATAATCAGTACTTGAAACTGGGGGATTTATAAGCAGAGAGGTCTGTTTAGCTAACAGTTTGGAGTCTCAAGGTCCAGGATTATATCAGTGAGAATCTCACTGCTGGTGAATAATATGGCAGAGGGCATCATATACCAAGAGACAAGAGTGTGTCTGTCTGTGTCCATGTGTCTGTCTCATTCCTTTGCCTTATAAATCCACTAAGACCTAAGGACCTAATCTTAGGGGCCCCACCTCATGACCTTAATCCTTATCACCTCTCAAAGGTCCCACCTCTTAATCCCATAGCTGAATTAAGTTTTTGCTCTCTTAATTCCATTACAATGGCTCACCAGATTTAATACGTGAATTTTGGGAGAGAAATTCAAACCACAGCAGGCAAACTGTAAAAGTCCCAACTCCAACACTCATGTGACCGGAGATGATCTACTAAACCTTTCTGAGTGTTACTCATCCATAGAAAAAAACAGAAGAATACTACTTGATTATAATGATTATTCTGCATAGAATAATGTCCCAAGCATGTAAAATACTTAGCATAGCAAGGAGTAATAGGTAAGCTTCAATAAATGTTAGAAATGATTATTATCTAATTATTACAATTCAAATGAATGGATCTCCATGATTCCCATCGTTACCCATTGGCAGCAGCAACTCTGTATGCTATAGAAGGAGAGGTAGAAGATGTGGCACACCAATTGGGCTTCTCACATCTAGTGAGGTCACCTAAGGGACTGGAAAGAAAGAACCCACAGCTCAGCTCCGGGCTGTCTGAACAAACTAGAGAAGGGACAATGCTGGATAGGAGGCAGGAAACCATGCAGAGAAGAGTCTGTGCCCATAGCTGGATTGTGCAGATTGGCATTCTACCACACGGACCCAGATACCTTTCCACTGCTTCCCCAAAGCTTCTAGAACCATCCAGAAATCAAAATATGGTCTAACTCTGGAGTAACTGAGAAAGCCAGAGGCTTTGTGGAGGAAGATGGAACCAGCTTGAGCCTAGGGTTTGGCCAAACCACAGTGGGGAAGTGGGATACCACAGTCTTGCCTGGGGTGAGAGGTGTCCTGAGTGGCCAGAAAAGGCAGAGAGCACAGAGGTAGGACTGGTCAGATCTGAAGAGAAGCAGAGTCAGTGTTCTGAAGAGCGGGTGGTGGCTCCATGTGGTATCAGGCATAGAGACTTGGATCAAGAATCAGGATGCCCATTCCTCACCCATACTCCCCCTCTTTCCTCTTTCTAAAACTTTGACAAGCCACTCCTGTTTCTGTGTATTCATGCATGAGGAGGTTAGCTCTCTTCTCTCCACCTCACAAGACTGTTGCAATTGCAAAAGGGTTAATGTCTGAAAGAAACTCAAAGCACCTTGGACAGAAGTGGATTTTGAATATGAGAGGTGGACATGCAGTCAGCATTCTCTTCCGCTGGAAACCCTGCCCCCTCTGGAGTGGGATCTAACAGCTGTTTAACACAGCTGTACTGGAAGGAGGAGGAAACCCTTGTCCAGCTGGCAGCCTATAGGAAACAAAAGTAGAGATGGAAATACGTGGACTCTTGCAGAACTGCTCCAGTATTTTCAGGAGTTTGAAGTGGTCAAGTCCTAATGCAGTGGAAGGAAGCTTCTAGTCCAGAACTGGGCACAAAGTACAGACTAGGTAATTAAGTGTTGGCCAAATGGGGAAAGTGGGTGACCTAGGTTTCATCCCAGGTGATTCATTTTCCCTAACTCCCTCACATCCCAGATTTTACCAGTCAGCCTAAGCTCCTATTCCTCCAAGTCCCACATCCAATCCCATTTCATCTGGAGATCATGAATGGGGTCCATTAGCTGTTTTCTCATCCTTACTTGAACCATTTCCTGCTTCGGGATCATCTCCCACCTCCCTCCTCATCAGCCCAACCACCACCAGACACTGACCACTCAAAACATGACAGGTATGGTCTTCCAGTTCCCCCCTCCACATGGTCTTGCTCCTGTACTCCAGGATGGGTGCTTTCCTGTTCCTTCCAGGTCCCCTTTCAATTCCTCTCACCATCCTGTCCATACCATTTCCCTCACCTCTTCTCTTCCCTTCCATTTCCTCTCTGTTTCCTTTTGACCAAGCTGTGTCTATCAGTCTAGTCCTGACTCTGGCCCAGGCTGCTTCTCCAAAGCCTTTCTCTTCAATGGCTGCCCACTCTGATCATGTCTTCACATTGCATTCATGAGGCAGTGTGCACAGATACTGAGGGCTGCTGTATGCTTCCATTCGCCTCACAGCCTATCGTTCTTTCTTCTCATGCTTTGAGCATGTTTTGCTTCAGCTACAACAGTGTCCACACACTACAGGCAGGTCTGTTGTATAGGGCTTGAGCACAGGGCTATGTGACCAGCCGAGCCCAACTCCCCATTCCTCCTGTTTAGTGTGTGCAGTCTCAGGCAGGAGGTGCTCTGTGTTCAGTGTCCTCGGCTGAAATGGGAATCAGAATTCTAAGCTCAGGGCCGTTGTGAGGACTCCATCAGGTGGATTATCAACACTCTCAGTCACCTGCCTGGCACAGACCAGTCATAAACACATGTGCCTGAGGTGGGAGTTGGTTAATGTAGTTGTGCTCATTTGGTTAGTATGAAGATGAGATAAGGTGAAGACTTTGACAACGAAGTAAAGTTCCCAACCATTTTGTGAACACCAACTACCTAACAGGTGTTTAATAAACTAATGAATGAACACATGAGTTCTATTAACAATGGAAAAGAATAAAGAGTCCCAGTGTCTTTGGAGATTCTCCCCCAAGCTTACATATCTTTGCTGTCCTGTCCTTACAGGGCCACCAGTCCTCTTTCCAACACCAAGGAAATCAGCAGTCGCCAGCCCGTATGGTTTCCCATCACTGGAAACCACTCTAGCTGTCTGTGGAAAGCCTCATGGGACTGGTGCTCAGCCCTAGGCACTGTTTGGCAATTTCCATGGCAAATAAATAACCCAGGAGCATCAGGCAAATGTGTATCACATCGACATCTGTGTTCTCTGATAAGCTCTGCTCTAGGTCCTTTCCCTGCAGCTTCATTGAACTGCTGGGGCATCAGCCCTATCACAAGGCGCCAAGGCTGTCATCCAAGGACAGCTGTGTGTGTTTTTGTGAGGCTAAGAACAGCCTATGTTTGCTTAGTGCAATAGAGTGAGGTGCAAACTTCCCAGAAAGTGGAGAATACAACTCCTCAGACAAAAATGAAGTGTCTCCCTCCATCAGTCCCTCATCCTTACAGGCCACATAGCACTTTCTCTTGGGAAGCACATGGGTCTACATGGTGCCAGGTAGCTTCTGGGTGAATGGCTGTGGGCTGCTTTAAAATGTCAATGAAGGGACCAGCAGTTAGTGTAATGGCTATGTCGCTGGACTCCCACGTAGTCAACCGCGGTTTGAGTCCCGGACCCAGTGGCTTAAACTCATGCCGGGCGCGTGTGTGTGTGTGCCCATAATCCCAAGAGGAGAATGGAGGAGAAGGGATTGTGGCATGGCCATCCCCCCGGGGGGTGATTTCTTGCTTTCTATCTCTCTGTCTCTCTCTGTCTGTCTGGTGAGTACACACGCCCTATAGCAAAAACCTCTTCAAAAATAAATAAATAAATAAATTTAAAAAAAAATGTCAATGAACTTACAAAGCCCTGAAACAGGCCAAGATTTGGGTTTTTGCATTTGAGACCTATAACAGGATTTCCAAGAAGCCCAGACTCCTGGGCTATTTGGGATATTTGTGTGTCTATGTCAAGAAGCCCAGACTCCTGGCCTATTTGGGATATTTGTGTGTCTATGTAACAAAATGAGGGTCAGAGGTGAATGTGGCATGCATGTAACATTACTCAAGACCCAGCTGGGGCATTTGTGAGAGTGTAAGGATTCTCCTCACAGTTTCCCAGGGTTGGCGCCATGCTCCGTGCCTTCATTTGGTCCAATGGTTCTTTACGAACCCCTTGTGCAGGGCCCATGTTGCCATCACAACACAGCATCCTTATGCACTCACTCATCTTTTCCCTTCGCAACCTGCTTCTTGAGTGTGAGCTATGTCTTACTTGTCTTACCCAAGCTCACAAAGTCAGTCAAAGGTGCCCCAGTCTGGAGTTCACATTTTCTGCCTTCAAATCAACAATTTACAAAGAGTTGGCATACTGTTGTGATCACGTTCATTATTGTCTACCCAAAGCATTCTAGAGCTTCTGGGGACAGCAGGTGATGTAGTGATTAAGGTGCTGGACTCCCACATGACCAATACCAATTCGAGTCCTGGACCCAGAGGCTTGAGACACACATCTGGCACATGTGCATGTGTGCCCAAAATCTCTAGAGGAGAATGAAAAAGCAGGGATTGCAGCATGGCCATGTCTCCTGGGGCATGAGTTCTTACTTTCTCTATTTCTCTAGGGGTGCAGGCTTCCTATTGCAAAACCCTCTTTAAAAATCCAAAAAGTTCTGGAGCGTCTTTGAGGAGTGAGCTTTCCTTAGTGCTCTCTCTAGATCAAGTGTTACTTAATCCTCCTCTCCCATCCCCACACCTCTCCCCAGCAGAGCCACTGCCCATATCATCCTTTTTCAAACAGCAGTCACTCAGAAAAAAAATACTTGGAACTATCACAAATGAGAATCCAGGAACCCATGAGGCCCGGGGTGAGGCATGTGAATACTTTACAGTCAGAAAATCTGTTCCCAAAGACACTATGGGGAATAGCCTGCCCGGGCTAGAATTCTGGAGCTGAGAAGGGTATCCCTGTCCCAGGATGACATCACCAGACAGAGCTGGAATGCACAGATGCAGAAAGCTGGGGGGCCCAGGGCCAGGAGGGAGTTTGGCGGTGCTATCACAAAGGGTCTTTTGACCACCCTTCATCCCGGGGAAAACCACAGAGACTGAGCTTTAAGCCACTCCCGCCCACGCCTGAGGGGCCTAAAGACACTCTCCTCAAATCAGACGGGTGACCTTTGCACTCATGGGGGAGAGCCTGAAAAAGGAGGGAGATACAGAGCTGAAGTGCCTTGAAGGAAAAAAAAAAAAGTGCCTGAATTGGGAGACTCATTCTGCCAGAAGCATGTGGAGTTAATTGTAGAAAAAGGCACTTCAAAATAAGATATTGGAAAACCATCCTCTCCGTCACTGGCCACAGTTATTACAATTATTTATGTGGCATCACCAAGTCCGGTGTGTTTCACAGCAATTAAACTATCGATCTCGTGGCTCTGAGGCACTGAGCAAAACCCACTGCCACTGTCCTGGTCTTTTGGGAATTATCTCTTCCCATGTTTCAGGTGTGGAAACTGAGACCAAAGAGAAGTCACCCTGAACATGGGAGTCGGTGGTTGGATATTAATAATCAGTATGTTTAAAGGCTATGCTAATGTTGTACCAACATATTCATAGAGACAGGTCATACATCCATTTGGCCATCACTTACTTGGTCACAGTGTTAGTATCTAGGTTTGCACAAGAAATGAAAGAGTATTGTGATTAAAAGCATGGGTTTCAGAGGCCATTAACATGGGCTCAAACCCCAGAACCAGCTACACCACCCCTGGGAAATGAGTCAATCTCTCTAACCCTGTTTTCCTCATTTGTAAAATGTGAAAGATAGCAGTATCAGCCATGCACGACTGATGTGAAGATGTGAGGAGTTATAGATGTATTAATAGATGACAAGCACTTAGCACACAGCCAGGCACATAGTCCCAGCTAACCTGAAGTTAGCAATCATCTTCCTGGGGTGCCATAGTTTCTCACCGATCTGGGCCACACTTACTGTAGCTCACATTTCACAGCTAAGAGGGAGGGCTCACTCTCCTGTGAATCTTAACACTCAGACTTCAAATAGAATGAGTGACCATTCTTCCTTTTCTCTCTGTCTCTCTCTTCTGTTTTTAGAAAGAGACTAATCACCCCTTCCCCCTAATGGGGCATGGCCACAACCTTCCCTCCTCCATTCCTCCTTTCTTTCATGAACCTAGACATGAATGGACACGTGTCTAGTGTTATCCCCAAGTTGCTAGTGTTGGGATTCAAACCATGGTCAGCCTTGTGGGATCCAGTTCCCTTACCCACTGGGCTATGAGGCTGGTCTGACACTTTATTCTTTCTTGATGGTCTAGAGGCAGGAGCTGGACTTGACCTCTCTTTACAGCTGGCCCCTAGAAGTAAGTGGGGTGGTCCTTGAATTCCTCTTCTCTCTCTGTCACCACCCTCCACCTCAGGGATGTGTCCCCATTATTATCCCTCAAGCCCAGAGTCAAGAATAAGTTAATACTGGTTACATGAAATTTTCTTTTTTAAATGAAATGCATTTAAAGTATTATTTCATGTATTTTTAGGGCATGTTAAGGGATAAAAGTATTGAACAGCGGGGGTCTGGAATTAAATGGAAATAAAGATCCTCTGTAAGCCTATGGGAAGGTACACATTCTTGGATCATCACTTACGAGAAACAGAATGGCCATGATGGACTGTGCTGCCCATTGTGGTCTAGACTAAAAGCAGTAGGAGAGAGGGGAAGAATGGAGGTAGGAGGAGACAGGGCTTGAAGAACTGGTGACAACTCTGAGTTGTCATGCCTGGTGACCAAGGGTCTGGTGGGTTGGTGGGTCCCAGGAACAAGTTGGGAGGGAAAACCAGTGTGGAGTGGGCAGAGAGGGTGCATCTGAGATCTGTTGAATTCCAAGTGGTGGTGGCACAGTTAATTGGCTAGCTGCCTTTGGAAATTCAGGACCATGCTTGGGTTGAAGGTCATTGCTAAGGTTAATTTGGCCACTACCCTTTCTGAAGGTAGACTGTGAACTTATGATGTCAAAATATTTCCAAGAGTCAGAGTTAGACCACAGACCAGCTCACCATCCTACCCTCCCTCTGAGGTCAAACACATTTCATAGATCACAGAGTGCCGAGTAGGAAAGCTCTGGTAAAGGGGGAAAATGCAACCACATTTCCACTTCCCTTCATGTTGCCCCCAGACAACCACAAAGGGCCAGTGAAGGGGGGGCATAAGAACATTCTCTCATTTCCCCCCCAGCTGGGATTTTGCTTAGGGCTGGGTCAGGAATCAAAGTTTATGCCATTTTCAAAATATGTAAATATCCACCATTCCAGAAACAAACAAAACCCTTCAGGACTTATTTCCCACCCTGACCTAAGCCTTGATAAAACAGAGCACACAATGAAGGCAGAACACGTGGCATGGCCCTCTTGCCACAGAGCTTCACCTTTGGTCAGAGCTTCTGGGCAATCTCATGCCACTGCTCACCACCAGGGGTCACTGGCCTCCTTTTTTTCTGGGGACTTCCAAGGTTCACCCCAACTAGGAGAGAAGGGAAAAGGGATCAATGGGGAACAGGGAGAGAAGAATACCTGTGGAGGGGCTGAGGGCTGAGGAATCTCTAGAAAGGCTGAGCTTTTATAGGTCACTGCCCTCAGTCTCCCAAAGAGATCTCTGCTGAGCATCCCTGTCATGAGACCCTGAGTGCTAGAGCAGAACCTCCCTGCCTCTGGGGTTTGCTGGAGTACTGGAATCCATTACCTAGAGTTCCAGCTTTAGTTCCCATCCCTCAAGGTAGGCCAGAGTTAGGCATAATAGAGACACTTTGTCCCTCCTCAGGCCAGTAGGACTCTGGGTATGCCAGCTCTTCGTGTTGCAAAAGAGAGACAAAAGGAAGCCAATGACCAAATTGTCTTCTGTCACTTAACTTCCTTTCAATTATTTCCTTAGACTGCAATGGGCAGGGTTTTCATTACAGAAACTACATAAATGAAGACATCAAGTAACTAAGGCCCACCATGTCTTCAACCTTCCTCTGCATGTTGTTTTGTTGTTTATCCAATAGATACTACACACACACACACACACACACACACACACACACACACCTGTAGCTTTCTCTTCCCTGGCTTGGCTGTTAGGCACCTACGATGAGCTGATCAGAGGATTTGGAAACAAAGGAGATTTTTCTATGTTTGGTACCTGAAAACAGAGGACCAGAAGGGCTCCCACCATGGCCCACTGTGTGCTGCCTCTGGGAGTCTCGTTTTCTCTAGTTTACTCCATCACTGAGCACTAATTGAGCACCTACTGTGTGAATTTCTGCTCAGGGATGCAGAAAATTCTTAGAGGACTTGGCTGGTTCCCACCTTCAAAGGTGTCTTGCCTAAAACCATCAGAATCATAACACGATTTAGGAAGAGTTCACGTAATTCCCACCATGTGTGATAGGTGCATAATGAACATTTGTTGAATTAGTAAATGAACCACAGTTCCAATGAGATAAGAGGGATAGTTATTTTGATGAACGTTTAATATATAAATCAACTAAGACTCAGAGAGGCTAATGACAGGCTCACAGACAGTCACAGCTAACAGGTGGTAGACTTGAAAATTTTGACCAGGTCTTCTGCCAACAGAACCAGCTCCACACTCTCAGCTCCTCCTGAGTGAAGGCTGTGTGGGAATACAAAAAGAAAGTAAGGATAATTCCAAGGAGAGTGCTTCCCAGAAGACTGGTGATTTGAGTTTTTTTTTTTGTTTGTTTGTTTGTTTATTTGTTTTTGTTAGAGAGAGAGAGAGGGAGATATTTTTGCTTTAGGGCGTGGGTACTTGCTGGAGAGACAGAAAGCGAGAAATCACTCCCCAGAGGGGATAGCCACACTGCAATCCCTTCACCTCCATTCTCCTCTTGGGATTTTGAGCATGCATGCACACATACTTGGTGTGAGTTTCAAGCCTCTGGATTCAGGACTCGAACCATGGACAGCCATGTGGGAGTCCAGTGATATAACCATAACACCATCTTCTGGTCCCTTGAACTGATTTTTAAAGGAGGCATATGATTTGAATTACAGGAGCTGTGAGGGAGAAGATGCCCTGGGGCAGGCTGGCAGGTGCAAAGGCAGAGATGGAGTGAAGTATATATGAGCATCAGAGAGCCGGCCACGTGACTTAGAAGGACATGGTGGGAGGGAAACCTGGGATTGTAGACTGGATACAAGTACAAGAGGTCCTTGAATATTCTTCAGAGCGCTGGGTTTTAATCTATAAGCAAAGGGGAGATATTGGATCTCTAAGAGGTGATAACTGATATGATCTGACTTTAGTAAAATGGAGATAACAAGAAATCTTTACCCCACTTTCCCAACTTGGAGAACCTGCTCTAAGAAGCTTGAAGCTGGGTATTGTCATTCCTTTAACAAAAGCAAGCACCTACTCATTGCCTCAAACAACTAATACAAAATGCTACTCTATCACCATAAGTCTACCTGCTTTCTGTGTAAGATGGATTATACTGAATCATCCACATAGACTCCACTCCCTTGTAGTGAACTTTTTGTGTTTGGGTTAAGGGAGCAGTACATTTTTTTTTTTGCAGCAAGCTCTCTAACTGAAGTTTTGCAAAACCTTGATGCTCTTAATATGGACTAAATCGACCAATTTAGACTCATGGATGATGGATTTAGTTAACAGCATTTTATTTTAGCACTTCCCTGATTGCATTGCTGTAAGATAGTGACCCCAAACTGTCACAAGCTTCCAGGCCAAGATTTTAAAACACAGACTTAACATTTGTCTATGAAGCATTTATTCAGCTAACAATAGCTTAGTGCTTCAAACTTCAAACAAGGTTTTCATGTACATATTTCAGTGTGTCCACACAGTCCTGTGGTATGAGCCAGGCTTGTAAAATGTCTTTAGGACCCAGCTCTCTAGCAGATGACCAAAAAAAAAAAAAAAAAAAAAAAAAAAAATCCTGGATATCAAATGACTCTCCACTCTCCAAAGTCATGTCCCAAATTGTAGCTCCCTCAGGTCTCAATCCTGAGGCTGTTACCCTGACCGTTCTGCCATGGCATTCACTTCCTTTTTATTTTTTCCCACTTCCTTTTAACAGTCCTGTCAATAAGACATTAGAGATCTGACCAGGAAACCCACTGCTTACTCCCTTACCTTCAAGTTCCGTCAAGACAGAGTAGGATAAGTAAGCAAGGTGTTGTAAAACTGCCTGTTGAGACCAGCAGATGACGTCATTGAACTACCACATAGTTGACTGCAATTCCAGTCCCAGACCTGGTGGCTTAAAATTTATGCCAGACATGTGAGCATGTGTGCCCAAAATCCCAAAAGGAGAATGGAGAAGAAGGGATTGCAGCATGGCCATCTTTCCAGGGGGTGATTTCTCGCTTTCTGTCTCTCTGTCTCTCCAGTGAGCACACGTACCCTATAGCAAAAATCTCTCTCTCAAAACCCAAAACAAAACAAAAAAACCCCTGAATGTTGCTTGGGCTCAGTTATTTTATTGTATTGTGTTATGTTGTGCTATGGAGTTGGATTAGATTAGATTGGGTTGGTTTGGTTTGGGTTGGGTTGAGTTGGACTAGGTTGCTTGGATTGGGTTGGGTTGGGTTGGACTTGGTTGGACTGGGTTGGACTGGGTTGGGTTGGACTGGGTTGCATTGGATTGGATTTACTGGTGTGCTATCGCTATAGCTGGATTCAGACTCTTCCCCGACTACTACTGTTCTGTGGCATTCATTGTCCATTTCTTACCCTTACTGAGCAACACTGGCCTCAAGGTGATCAATTTGTGTGCGGCAAGAATAAAGTGGGGCACCCCAAGCAAGAGACAGCTACACCAGCTCCAGAGACCCTGCCCCCTGCTCCCTCCCTTGGCTGGCTCAGGTTACAGCTGGCTGGGCAGCTTCAGAGAGAGTAGGGAAGAAAGCCAAGAATAGGGCGTGGAGAAGAGAGCCAGGCAGAGTGAAGGGGGGCAGGCGGGCAAAGCTTGCAGGCTGGAGAGCATTCTTTCAGAGCACAAGGATCTGTGACTCCTGGGAAACTGCGATCCATTTTCCCTGAAGACCTGAGGTAACCCGGTCAATGAAACTCAATCCCAAGCGGTTTAGACATAAGGTCATGGACCGAGACAAGACAATGTCAGGAGTTCATTCTGCACTCGAGTGGGCCTGCAGGAGGAGGGCAGGAAGGTGGGGCGGGGGGGCCGCATTCCCCACAGGGTCCTGGAGTGGGGGGCTGGAACCCCCTTCCTAGCCAGACAGGTGGTATCTGGCCACACTCCACCCTTCTGAGTACCAGAGAAGGTCGCACTGGGCTTAAAACCCCAGGAGCCCCAGCTGTTCACTAAGTGGGAAACTGAGGCAGAAAAGACAGCAGCCCTGCCCAGAAGCTAGAGCCTCAAGGGAAGGGTGTGCTCTCAGTCTATGCTGAGGGAGGGTCAGGCCTTCCAGACCCCTTCCTGCACACTCCCTCCCTCCTTTCCCTTCCTTCTTGGGCTAGAAGGCAGTGAAAGCCTCCCAAACTGGCTTCCCCGTCCCAGCGCCCGCAGAGTGCCCTTTCCACAACTCTCGCTAGCCTCTTACCTCTGCTGATCCTCCCCAGGAAAGCAGGAAGGAAGCAGGGAAGAGGAAGTCTTTTCAGAGCCTCTGGCTATCATCAGGAGCTATGCTTTCTTTCTTCCTCTCCCCCACTCTGATCTCACTTGTCCCTGAAGGAAGAAATCTAGCGCATCTGTGCTTGTCACAACAGGTGATCCCAGCTGCCACTGGGGCTACACAGGCCAGAGGGGCCCTGGTTAGGGGTGTGTGTATGCATGCATGCATGCATGTGTGTAGATATGTGTATAGGTGCACACGTGTATATGTGTGCATGTGTATATAGGTATGTGTGTATGCGCAACGGTATATGCGTACACACATGAATGTGTATATATGTTTGTGTGTGTGTGTGTGTGTGTGTGTGCGTGTTATGAAGCTGTGTTCTAACCAGCATGAATGCTACGTTGAATTCTGCATCTCTTCCTACAGCCAGTAGGTGGCAGAGCTGCAACAGGCCGATGATTCCAGTCCTGTGGCACTTGGCCTGGCAACAGGAGTGAGGCCTTCAAGCAATGAGAGGGAAGGTATGTCCCTGTGCACCCCAAGGGGACCCACACCGAGGTTCTAGGCAAGACAATTTGGAGAGAGCTATCCAAAAACTTCTGAAACCCCCTCTTCCTCTGTCTTCCCTTCCTCTAGATTCCCCCCAGTTTTAGCTGGAAAGAGGAAAGCCTATTGGCATTTACTGAGCATCCGCACTATGATTTTCAAACTTCCTGGGCATCACGTCTACCTGCAGAGTTTGTGAAGACGGGGCTCTCAGGCTCTGTCAACTCAGGCCCTCTCTCGGCATGGCTGAGGTGGGCCCAGGAGCCTACTGGAACAAGCACCCCTTGCAATTCCCATGGAGTACCCAGGGAACCCAGCCTTGAAAAACAAAACACTATGATGTCCTAGGGGCTGTGACAAGGGCTCCATCCCTGACCGGGTTTCAGGCCCTGTTAATTGATAGCTGCCTCCACTTGTTTCCTGCTGGCCAATTTCACCGCCACTGCTGTACCTCCCTATGAATTTTAGCTCTGCATTCTTTTTCTTTTCTTTTTTCTTTTTTATTTTTCCCAGAGAGAGATTTTTGCTATAGGGCGTGTGTGCTTGCCAGAGACAGAGAGAGACAGAAAGCGATAAATCACCCCCCAGGGGGGATGGCCACGCTGAAATCCCTTCTCCTCCATTCTCCTCTTGGGTTCTTGGGCATGCACGCACACACACGCACCCAGCATGAATTTTAAGCCACCGAGTCTGGGACTCGAACCGTGGTCAACTACGTGGAAGTCCAGCCATAACCATCATGTCATCCACTAGTTTCTAGCTCTGCATTCTTAAGAGATCGCTTCACTTTTTGCTCATACTAATTTCCTGGTACTCAGAGATGGCTGGACTTCCTGCTGCATAAGGTTTTCTCAAACTGCCCAGATGCCATCCTAACCTTTCTTATTGCCTAGCACCTCCCCCTGCCTCCTCAGCCATCTGGGTCAGATGGCCCTGGTGAAAGTTCTCCTTCTCTGGTGGCCTCTGAGCAAGCTTCCACAATCAAGCAACCTAAAGCTGCACCCACGGACATGGCCGGAAGGCAGCATCTCCCTGGAAGGTCAGTGCAACGTGAGCCCCACCCCAGGAGATCTCGCTGGTGCTTCGAAGGCAACAACACATCTCTGAAGACCCTGCACATTTGCTGGCTAGAGCTGCCCTAACAGACTGGCACGAAGTGCCAAAGTGGGTGCCCTAAAACAGGAGGAATTTACTCTCTCAGGAGGCTAGACATCACATCAGGGTTTTATCAGTGTTGTACTCTCTCTTGGGCACTGAGGAAGTCTTTTGCTATAGGGCATGTGCACTCACTGGAGAGAGAAAGAAAGACATGTAGTGAGAGAAAGTGAGAAATGACCCTCCAAGGAGAACGGCTATGCTGCAATTCCTTCTCCATTTTTCTCTTGGGATTTTGGTCATGCACTCACACATGCCCAGCGTGTTTTTCAAGTCACTGCATCTGAGACACGAACACTCAGTCAACCACGTGGGATCCAGGCACCTTAACCTCCTAGTCCAGGGAAGGGTCTTTTTGTCTCTTCCCGGTTTCTGGTAGTTACAGGCAATCCTTGGTTCTCGATAGCTTAGTTCCAATCTTGCCTCCATCATCACATGGTCTTTGTTCCTGTACCTATCTGTTTAAATGTCTCATTCCTTTCTCTTATAAAGATGCCAGTACCTTGGGGCCAGCAGGAGGAGTAGTGGTTAAGGTATTGGACTTCAACATGGCTTACCTTGGTTTGAGTCCTGGACCCAGTGGCTTGAAACTCACACCAGGTATGTGTGCATGTGTACCCAAAATCCAAGAGGAGAATGGAGGAGAAGGGATGGTGACATGCCATCCACCCTGTGGGGTGATTTCTTCTCTCTCTGTCTTTCTCTGTCTTTCCTTGAGCACATGTGCCCTATGGCAAAAATATGTCCAGAAAAAAAAAGAGAGAGAGAGACCAGTACTGGATTAAGGCCCACCCCAGTCCAGTCTGACCTCACCGTAACTTGATTTCATCAGTAAAGGCCCTATTTTCAAATAAGTCACATCCACAGGTAGGGGTGGGGGTGGGATTAGGACTTCAAGATTTCTTCTAGGGTGTTACATTTTGACCAACCATAAACCAGAGCTGCTCATTCACCTCTTATTTTTTTTAATTTATTATTATTTTTTAGCTTCCTATAGTCATCAGAGAGAGAGAGAAAGTGAGAAAGCAAGCCGCCAGATCTGGGACTTGAACCATGGTCAACCATGTGGAGATCTAACGCCCCAACCACCATACCACTTGCTGGCCCACTCATTCACCTCTTGCCTCTGGGTTGGAGAGAAGAAAGTGGCAGCGGGCAAGGCAGGGGGGTGGAAGAGAGTGTGGAGCTTCCCCAAATGTTAAACCACCTTACACACTGAATGGAGGTGGTTTTTTGTGTGGGCATGGTACGGAAGCCCAGGTAATGTATAGCCCCTTGTAACTTCCTGCATCAGGGGAGTATAAAACAAGTCAACTTTGGGGTTCCCTGGTGTAGTCCTTTGCAGAGGGTGGGTCCCTGACAAGCAGCAACTAGGAATTTGTTAAAAATACAAATTCTCTAGCCCTTCTCAGACCTGAAACTGATCTGAAACTCGGGGTGGGACCAGCAGTTTGGATTTAATAAGCCTTCCAGGGGATTCTGATGCTCCAGCTGCAGGGGAGAGCATGTGACTGGCCCAGTGACTTACTGCCCCTAATCTCCCTGCTCCTCTGCCCTTGCATTCCTGGCAAGCCCCTCCTGGCCGCCCTTCTTTGAGCACTGTGGATTGCCAGCGCGTCAACTCACGACACACTCACCACCAGCCTCTTTCCAGTTCTCCTCACCTGGCTCTCCAGACACCCCCAAGCTGAGACCTCACATGCCCTTGTGATGTCCTCAACTCCCTCCAGCTCTTTTTCATGATGAAGAGAAGAGCTTGGCAGGGGTTGGTTAACTCAACCCTGATCACACACACAAAACAAACTGTTATTTTTCTATCTGCCAAGCTGCTGAAGGCGAGGATGTCAAATCCAGGGTGTGAGAGTGAATGGAAGATCTACAGTTATCCCAGTGTGTCTGTGTTCTGGGCAAGTTTTTTTTTTTTTTTTAAATCATGGTCCAATTCCCAGGGAGATACCAGTGACAACCTCCGGATGCTCACTGCGCCGGCTGTGACAGTCTCTGTGCACATTCCCTGACCCGGGGAATGAGCTACTCCCATAAACAGCAGACGGTGGGTCACCTCTGACATCTGCTCTCCACATTTCTGATCCCTAGGAAGGGCTCGTTCAAAGCAAGGCTGAGCTGAAATGTCGGTGCGCCATGTGTTTGCTATGTTGGCGCGCGAGCAGACAGACCTGCAGGAAGGCAGATAGACAGGCAGGAGGGAGCCCTGGGGGACATGTGCTGGAGCCTGGTGAACATTCAAGACAAGATTTGAAAGGTATTTCTGTGGCTGGGTGTGGGGAGGAGCACAGAGTACTTTGGAGAGAGTCAAGGTGCGAACACAAGGGGAGGCCTGCATGCCGGTGGCCCACTCCCAGGACTGCTCCTCATCCCTGGAGGCACTGCCTGGCTACTTGCAGGAAGGAAGAGAAGCCAGAGGGAAGGAGGAAGCACAGGAAGCCCTGGAACTCCACCCTCAGAGAAAGGTGGCAACGAGTGGAGAATCTGGGCAAGTTACCATTCCGTTTCTGTGCCTTTTTTTATCCCGACTGCCAAATTAGACCCAATTATAGTAGAACCACAGTAAGAAAAAAATGTAATCAAATGACTATGGCACGGAAAAGGGTTTGCAAAGGGAATGTGGCAGAGACATCTGAAACTCTTTGCATGTAAGCCCTTGGACCTGAGACACAATTACATCAAGTCTGGAACCAGATCACCGAAGGTTTGAGTTCAGCTTCCCTAATGGGACTTTCTTATGTTTATTATCATTATTATTATTTAGATTTTTGCCCTAGCAAGAAATCTACCGCCTCTCCCCTCCCGGGAGGATGGCCATGCCCCAATCCCTTCTCCTTCATTCTCCCCTTAGGGTGTTTGGTACTCATACATGTGCCCCCTGTGTGATATTTCAAGTCACCAGGTCTGGGACTCAAACCACAGTTGGCCATGTGGGAATCCAGGGCCTTAACCACCGTACCACCTGTTGGCCCCAGAACTGCCCTATGTATCTCTTTTCTTCTAGATGTCTCATCTGGATGCAAGAGGCTGCGGCCTCCAATCTACCCCACGACAGCCTGGCTGAGTCTCCTGAACCACAGCTCCCTCCCCAGCAGGTGACTGATGTGATAGTAACCTCTCAGGACTGTTCTCCAGCTTTAAACCCCCAACAGTGCTTGCCCTGTGGGGGTCGAGCTGCTCTATCACTGTCACTCATTCAGTTGGAAACACTTGGCTCCTCTTTCCACCCCTCATGTGCTATATGTATTTTTAAATTATGGTGGTTTACCTTACTTTGGGAATTTATGAGATCAGTGGGTCACCAAACCAGGTCTGGATACCACTTTTCTGGGGTCTGATATTCCATGAATTACAGACCAGTGAGGGTCTTAAAAAATTCATAAGATTGCATATTATAAACAATTATGCATAGATTTCCATTTTTTGTACCAAAACACTCTTGTAACTTTATTTCATTTTATCTGTTTAGTTTTCGGGGGCCCCTCATAATCAGACTCTAAACAGCACAGCTGATCCACCAACCCTCCGAGGTCCCCTCTAGACAAGGTAAGCCACAGAGGCCTTAATTTCAGAAATATGAGGGGGCATCTTTATCCTGGTGCACTGCCCTCTGGCACCAATGAAATACACCGGTGGCATCATGGAGACTCATAGAGGGAAGAGATCTATGGAAGGAGAGGTGCATAATTCAGGTGACCACTGAGCTGTGATCCTCGTGAGCTCACCTTGTCCAGCCTGTCTTCCCCCTGCCCCCAACCTGGCTATAAATCACCTGTCCGTGTGCATTGCTGGGAGCTAGGAGATGATTCATGAGATCCAACAGATGCCCTGGTGGGAAAGCGAAGTGGAAGGGGTGAGGAAGCGGAGAAGGAGGCTCCAGGATACTAGGGCTGTGGCGACCACGGCACTTCTCAGCGTGCCTCTGTGGTCTGGCTTTGCTCCCAGCAGCCTGAGAGGCTGTCTTCCCAGTAGTAGGCTTCTCATGCTCCTGCCAGCTGAGTTACGGTGGCCAACCACAATGGCGAAGCCCCTCATCCAGGAGAAGACATATAAAGGCATATCCTCCCCTGGGCAATTGCTTTTCTTCCCTGATCCAACCTCCCATTTCTTCTCACTGCTGTCCTAATACATCCTCTATGTCCCCCTCTCTTATTCTCTTGCCCCTGTGTTGCAGCTTTGCCCAAATCTGCCTTTGCTGGAAGGGACAAGGAAAGGGTTGATGGTAGAAATAACTATTAGGTTGTCAGGAAATCCTGACTTTTTTTTTAATGCAAAAATGTGTCATGACTTTCCCGATGACCCAATAATTTTTACTTAGTTCTTCTTCAGACAATGTAAAGACGTGAGTGTGCTGGCCCAGCCAGGATGCACAGTGGGTAGCAAACTGAACTGCAGTGCTGGAACTCACATGGCCAACCATGGGTTTGGATCTCTGGGTAACCCTGAAAAATATGCCGAGTGCATGTGCATGTGTTCAAGACCCTGAGGAGCTGGAGGGCTGGGGAAAGGGGATTGTAGTATGACGAGATCCTGTCAAGGATGCTTCTCTCTCTCTTTCTCTTTCGTGTGTGCACACATGCTCTCTATCGCAAATAAACCTTTAAAAAGATGTGAGTGTGTTGGTGTGCTAATGCTGCTAACCATGACACTAGGTGGCCTGTGAGGTTTTGTTTTACAAAGGGACTGAGGATGCTCGCATTATCTCACCGAATCCTTATAAGGATCTGAGGAGTTCGGCATTATTATCTCCAACTCTGAGAAAGAGAAATATAAGCAGCCTTCAACACCAAGTGTCCAACCCAAGGCCTGGCCTGGGTCTCCCTGAAATCCCTTAGAACAATTCTAGGCTGACGCTGCATTCAAGACAGGCCTGTGAGGTCCTCTCCCTAGTCCACGGCCCTACTATGCACCAGGGGCTCCCCTGACATGACTCTCCCAGGCTTGGGTAAATGTGCCCTTGCTTAGCTACTGTCACATGGATGGATCATGCTTAGGCTGTGGCTACTCTGCTGGGTTCTGCAGAAGCTCTGAACTCAAGGTGGGGACATCTGTGCTGTCACAGACAGATCTGTCATGTTGACTTGCAAGCTACTTGTAGGGTTTTCTTGGTTTGCTTTTTGCCACTTGAGTGTCTGGGTGGCTGTAGGAAAGATAAACCACCCTCTGCACCTTGGTTTCCTCCTGTGGAAATGAGGGCCTTGGATCTCTGCGGTTCCTCCAAGCATAGATTATGCGAGTCTACGTGAGGTGCAAACTAATTCAGCTGCAGAGAATCCCAACAGACAGCCCGAGGATGGAGATGGAGCTGGACTGCGCTGAGCCACACTGGGATGATCAGAGACAAACGCCAGGTAACGAGGGCCCTGGAGAGATTTACACTGTATACAAAATGAGACTCTACCTAAAACGTTAGTGGAGAACCGTGGACTGGGATGTTGATCAGTAAACTCCAAACTGAGATGCTAAGAACCTTTCAAGGAGAGAGTGAAAGAAATGGATGGGGAGTGAAGAGAAGGGAGAGATTAGAACGCTGCAAAGGGACCGTGGGAGAGAACAGTGAAATTTAAAAGATCTTCCAGGTTTGACACTCACATGCAAATGTCCTAGCAGATTTGCATTTCCTGGTAACAATCATTTTTGTTTTTATTTATCCTGGCAGAGTGTGCATATCCTGTAATCACTGTTTTAGTTCATTTCCTGCTATGATAGATTGTGATAAGTCAAGTTGGTTGTTAATAATGCTACAATTTACCTAACAAATTTCGAGCTTGTAGTACAGCATCATTAATATGTTTAATTTATCGTTACAATTCCTTCAGGTTAATGGTTTGAGAGTATGTTGGAGTTAATCTGAGCTGTTATTATGAAGTGCTGATTTCTTGTTAAAATATAAAACTGAGACACCTAAGATGTACTTGGGATAAACTGGCCAGAATAAATCTCCCTCTTCTTTGCTTTGGTAAAGGAATGAGAGTCAGCTATTTAAAAAGCTAAGTATTGGAGAGCCCCTTCTGATAAGTTTTAAGTAATTTTGCAGATTAAATGGCCTTTCTCCAGGGCTAAGAAAGACATTTGAAGTCAGAGTTTATTCTGAAAGCTTCTCTAGATACCGCAGGGTGGAAGGAACACTTGCAGATTCTAGGAAAGGTGTCTTGGATGCCGGGTGGGAGGCAGAAAGCAGGATCCATTCTATGGGCTTTTTTTCTTTCTTTCTTTTTTTGGAGAGGTTTTTGCTATAGTGTGCGTGTGCTTGCCAGAGAGACAGAGAGAGGCAGAGAGACAGAAAGCGAGAAATCACCCCCCGGGGGGATGGCTACGCTGCAATCCCTTCTCCTCCATTTTCCTCTCAGGATCTTGGGCATACACGCACACGCGCCCAGAGTGAGTTTAAGCCACTGGGTCTGGGACTCGAACCGCAGTCGACTACATGGGAGTCCAGCGACATAGCCATTACGCTAACTAATGGTCTTTCTATGGCCATTTCTTAAGTTCTCAGGAAAAGATTGCAATCAAGAACGCTAGCCTCCCAGAGTTCAATAGCAAGGACAGCAACCTTCTCTCCTCTGGCTGGAATTTTGTGAGGTCCTTTGACTGACAAACTGCTAGAAACACCTGCCCCTATCTACCTTCACATCCAGGGTTAAATTTCACTATTAGACCAGGAGAAGAAAGAAACTCTCACTCTGTGGCTAAAATTGAACCACCAGGCCCCAGAGTGGCTCCTATGGTGTAGGATTTGGTATATAGAGAAGGATGCTTTCTGACTTCAAAGAAGCTTCTAGGTGCCTGGCCATCTATCAATACTGGGCTCATTGAAAACTAGAAGTGCAATTTTTACACCTAAGGGAATATCAGGAAGAAAAGAATCATGTCCCCCAAATCAATATGTTCAAGACCTAACCTCTGGTACCTGTGAATGTGACCTTATTTGGAAACAGGATCTTTGCGGATATAATCAAGATAATATGATGTTACTAGGGTGGGGTCTAATCCAACATGTCTGGTGTCCTTACAAGAGGAAACTGTCATGTGAAGGTAGAGATTGGAGTGATGCAGCTGCAAGCCAAGGAATGCCAAGGACAGCCTACCACCATCAGATGCTAGCAAGAGGCAAGGAAAGAGTCTACACAGAGTCTCAGAATGAGAAATGACAATGCTGTCATTTCAGATTTCTGGCTTCCAGAAATGTGAGAGAATAAATTTCTACTGTTTCAAGCCATCATTCATGTACTTTGCTACAGTAGCCCTAGGAAACTAATACAAGCAAACCCAGCAGGTACTTCTTGTGCGCTAAAATTGGCACTGTAAAAAGGAAAAACAGTGGCTATGGGTCTCACAGAGTCCCAGGGCCTGGCAGGAAGTAGAGGCCACAGGACATAGGAGCCCTTCCTACCACCCCTTCCCAATCTCTCTTCTCTTCTACAGACCTTGAATTGAATCATCCAAAGTGATGGTTAATTTTATGTGTCAACTTGACTGAATAACAAGAAGCCAAGGTATTTGGTTACACAATATGGTAGGATGTCAGTGAAGATATTTCTGGATGAAATTAACTTTTGTGTTGGTGGACTGAGTCAAATAGATGGCCTTCTCCAATGTGAGTGGGGATTACCCAATTCATTGAGTGCCTGAATAGAACACAAAGATGGAGGAAGGGAGAATTCCCTCTCTATGCCTGTCTTTGAGTAGGGTCATTTGTCTTCTCTTGCCTCTAGACTCAAACTGGAATTAACACCAGTGACTTCCCTGGGTCTCCAGTTTGCCAAACGCCATATCTTGGGACATCCTCAGTATCCATTATGGCATGAGCCAATTCCTTATAATAAATATCTTTATATTCATGAGATTTATGAATAAACAAAATCAACAGTGTGTGTATGTGGCATGTGTTTATGTCTTATTATTTCTGCTTCTCTGGAGGACCCAAGCCAACACACCTGGAAATCAGCCACCAGAAAGTCCCTGAAAACCAGGCCCAGGCATAGCCATGTCCTTCGTGATCTGGCTCCTCTCTCTGCATCTTCCATGCTCACTTTCCCCCTTGCTCATTTGCCCTCAGTCTCTCTAGCCTTCTTATTCTGGTTCTCCTACCAGTGTCTGCCCCAGGACTATCCTACCCACGTGAACACTTTCCAGAGAAGAGAGAAGCTGTCCTTTGCTTCCTGCAGGCTTCACTCAAATGTCCTCTCTCCCAAGAGAGGCCTTCCTGACTCTCCCAATTCTGGTGGCTCCCATTCCTCTACTATGTCTCCACTTCCTAGTCCAGTTTCACCATTCTTTATAATACAACCTGTAGCAATAGCTGTTAATTCATTGCCTGTTTCCTCCACCAGAAACTCTGAAGGCAGGACTCATGTCTGTCTCATTCTCCACAATGTCTGTACACAGTGCCTATGCGATAAATTTTGTGGAAGGAAGAGAGTGAGAAAAGAAAGACAAAGGGAGAAGGGAGGGAGAGAGGACAGCCTTGATGCTCAGGTTCTAAGCCCACCATTCAGAGATGACCCCTTGAGTCTCCTCATGCCTAAAGTATCCCATAATTCATCATCCTGGAGGAGACTGCAGTCTAAGGAGCAGAAGTGCCAAGAGATAGGTTTAATACACAAATTAAAATTAAGTGTGTGTGTGTGTGTGTGTGTGTGTGTATTTTTTAAAATATAAATTTCTGTCTGAAGGTCCAAGGAAAGTTATGATCACTTATTACAATAATTCTATTGACCTCCCATTCTCCACCCTAACCCCACATTTTCTAAAGCGGTGACTTCTTCAAGAATAAGGTCCATGCATATCCTGTTGCCTGGAATCTAGTTCCTTTGGCCTCTCTTTGCCAACATGGTCAGCATTCATTCAAATATGCATACGGGGCAGCGCTCTAGGTTCTGAGATGTAGAAGTGAACATGCCGTGTGAGGGAGTGCAATCTCAGCTCTCTGACTTCTTCACCAAATGATACTAATTACAATCCTTCTATAAACATTTGCATTTATAAATGAACAAATCTTAAAAAAAATAAGAGCAGATGGCCCATTTTTGTCCTGCATATGAAGAAGGGATAGGAAGCCAGTCTCTGATGGTAAAGAACAACCCAGCTATCTCCCCTTACCAACCTCCTCAATCAGCTGTCAGATGAGAGGGAGGTCCCAGCTCTGCCTATTGGGCTCTGAGAGCAGGAAGACCTGCTCTTTCTTGGGGACACAGGTGAGCACCCCATCCATCTAGCGGGAAACTAGCAGTAGGGGGCAAATAGAGCTTCCAGCCCATGGAAGGGGAGGCAGACGGACAGACGGGCGCCTCTGAATTGCCTTCCCTATTCTGACCCTAGTGACCTGTTTTCCTTTAGGCACTTGGCCCTGCTAATGGGGACCGAGCTTCAGTCCATAGTGCCATGTTAAGTGAAGGGGTCACTGGGGTCGGGGAGGCGCTGGCTTCTCTTCCTCCTGACAGATCCATAATTAGAAGGAGACAGAGCATTCAAAGAGGAGTGTTTGGCTCCAGGCACATCCTCGTCAGCCTGTCAAGCAGAAGCCTGTTCTCCACGAGCTATTTTGAGCCACCTTCTCAGCTGCATTTCTGATCTTCGTGGCCCATGTCACTCCCCCACCACCACCACATCTCCATCATGACATCACTGAGGCTCTTAGGTCTCAGGGAGGGCTGGACAAAGGAATCATTTGTGCAATGTGCTTGAGGGCAGCACAACTGGGGCGGCCTCCTAGTCCTGCTCCACACCTCCTACCTCTGGACCAGAGGAGTTGGATGCAAGAATCAGAGGGTGCTAGGTCTTGGCTTTGGAAGAGCTTATTACCAGAGGCCATGCTGCTCAACAGAGTCCTGGCCTCAGAGAGTATAAAGGGGGAAACTCTGGAGAGAATTTCATGGAATCTGAACTGGAAAGAACAAGAATATGTTCTTTGCAAACTCTCCTGCAAAGTTCCTGAGAACTGGGGAAGGCAGGCAGCATCCAGAAAATTCTATGTACCATGAAGGAGTGTCTTACCCACTGCAAGAACACCCTAGAAAAGAACAGCCCCTTGGGCTAGTCCCATACCCTTGTGGTTAAGGGACTCACATGACTGACTGTAGCTCAAATCCCAGCCCCAGCCAGTTGAGAAACAGGTGCAAGTGCCTGCATGCCCAAGATCCCAACAGGAGGGAGAGAGGGAGGAGGAACTGTAGCATGACCATTCCCCATGAAGGATGGGGGGGTGAGTCTCTCTCTCTCTCTCTCTCTCTCTCTCTCTCTCTCTGGCAAGCATATGTGCCTTCTAGCAATTAAAAAAAGAAAAAAAGAATAGTTCCCCCTCTCAGTCCAGAGGGGAGTTATTCTCAGGGAAACCTTTCAAGCCACCCTCTAGGAGAGGGCCCCGGTATCTGCTGCACATGCCTCCCAGGGGCTGGTTCTTGTAGTCCCCCCTAATGTCACATCCCCACCAACTCAGCCTCTACAACTCGCCCAGTACAGACGAGTAGGCCCCACAGGAGGCAGCTCACATCTGCTTTTGGAACTCTGGGCAAGCTGAGGGTAACAGTTAGTGAGCCCCTGAGTCTTGGCTGGCTCACCAAGGGAGCCAGCTCACAGGGGTGGACTGCCTAAGTGGAGAGAGCAGGTGTCAACAAGAACTTACCATGTATTGCAGACTAGCAAAGAGCAGATTTTGAAGGCTACCAGCACAAAGTAAGGATAAGTGGTTCCAATGATGGATATGCTAATTACCCTGATTTGATCTCTTCCCATAGTAGTTATGGACTGAAATATCACGCCGCACCCACAAATACGTACAATTAGTACATGCCAATTAAAAAGCAATTAGAGGGAACCAGCAGTTAGCGTAATGGCTATGTCGCTGGACTCCCACGTAGTCGACCGCGGTTCACGTCCCGGACCCGGTGGCTTAAAACTCACGCCAGGCATGTGTGCGTGTGTGCCCACGATCCCGAGAGGAGAATGGAGGAGAAGGGATTGTGGCATGACCATCCCCCCGCGGGGTGATTTCTCGCTTTCTGTCTCTATGTCTCTCTCTGTCTGTCTGGCGAGCGCACGCGCCCTATAGCGAAAAACCTCTCAAAAAAAAAAAAAAGCAATTAGAAAATAAATTTCTATTATTAAAACAAAAAAGTGAATGCCAGTTTCTGTGCCATGAGGTGTGCCATTGGGCACTGGCCTGAGCTTATGCCCGAGAGCTGTCTGACAGACAGGGCCAGGGGGAGGACACACTGTGGTTGTGTCTTGGCAGAACTGCTGTGGGGGAAAATGAGCATCTCCTGCTCTCGGTATCATAACCCTCTTCAGCTCGGCCTCTTGCTGAGAAGGAGGGGTGCTGGATGACTGGGGGCTTCTATAAAGGAGGCATCCTCCCCTTCTTTAGGCTTAGTCCCCACCCCCCAAGACGGTGCTTCATAAAACACGTGCACCCCCTCCCAGGCCACCAACTGCCATTCACATGCGATGGGGCTCAAGCGAAGAGAGAGGAGCAGGAATACAGAACTACACCTACCAACCGGCCATCGCAAGCCCGCTGTGGAAGCTGACGCAGATGGTGAGGATATTGATGATCAAATCAACTAACACTGACTGATCACTTACTACATCCCCAGGACTGCCCTGTGCATCACATGGTTATTTCATATCTTCATGGCAACTCTAAGAGGAAGACCTTGCAGACCAGAGAGGTTGTCTTGCAAGAGTCGACCACTGAGGGTGCCATATCTGGCCTCAGATTTGCATGGTGCCACTTCCTGGGGAAGCTTGGTTTAGTTTCTCTAAGGCAGTGGCTCTCAAAGTGTGGTGGCATTACTTGATTTGTTGAAGATGCAAATTCTTGGACCCCACCCAGACCCACTGAACCAGAAATTCTGTCAGTAGCGTTCAATAGTCTGCGTTTTTGTATTTTTTAGATTTTTGCCATACATTTTTCATTAGCCCATACTTAAGCCTCTGGACAATGCCTAGATGCTGTGCCCTTTACCTTGCCAAAGGGGGCCCTGTCTCTTGAATCCAACTCCCCCTTACCTTTCCAGCACTTACTCCAATCCTATCCTGGGACTTCCCTGTGATCTCTGGGACTGTCACCATCATCATTTTCTTCCCCTATGCTTAACTCTGACTCTTGGTAAGTATTTTTATGTTTTACTTTTCTTTTTTGCATGTGTTCCCCCTTGCTAATAGAAAAATGGGGAGCTCTTCCAGTTCATATCCACACAGGACTCTGCCCAAGGGTGTTTGGCCCACAGGCCTGCCTGGCCCCCTGCTGTTGGCCCCCCACGCCAGGGATCCAGTGACTGTCACACACAGCCTTCTCAGCACCAGAAAGAATCGATTAAGCTTCATCCTTAAAGGTGGCAGCCTTGCCTGAGAGCTGGCAGCCAATTTCAGCTGCTTTGCCTTGTTTGCATCCCCGGCCGCCAGCTCCATCGGATTGTTTTTAATTACCAAAATAATAACAATTCACAAGCTCATTGCACCAGTCATTCTCCAGGGATCAAAGGACACGGGGGCGGGGGAGGGGGGAAATGCCATCTAGAGATTTGTTGATTCAGATAGGCTGGTGGGGCCCACCGGGAACCAAGGCTCCCGATTTCTAGTCCTGCTGCCCTGGCTCTTTACCTGGTGACCTTGGCCTAGTCACTCTGATGTTCTGTTTATGATACAGGGGGAATTCCATCATTCCAGCAACAGGCATTTTTTGAGCTTAGAGGGAAGCTGGGCACCGTGTTCAAATCGAGTACATGAGATCTTACTCTGAAGACATGCTTTGCTTGTATGTCAAGGGCTGTTGCTGAAGCCCAGAAGTGCTGTGGGGACATAGGGAGGGAAGGAAAGAGGTGGCAGAGCAGGTCCCCCTGAGCAATTCTTCTTCTTCTTCTTCCTTTCTCCCTTTAATTTTAGCTCTAGGACTCAGGTGTGCTGGCCAGAGAAAGAGAGTGAAGAGAGAGGGAAGTGAGAAATCTCCCCCCTGGGGAATGACTATACTGCAACCCCTTCTCCTCCATTCTCCTCTTGGGATTTTGGGCAATGCATGCACATGCACCCAGCGTGATTCTCAAGCTACTGGATCCGGGACTTGAGCCGCAAAGCTGGACAGGTGGTATCCAGTACCTCAGTCTCCATGGCACTTGCTAGCCTCTGAGCCAATGCTTAAGGAATAAGTGGGCACCCTGCAGAGGGAGGGGAATGGACAGTCCTATTGAAGGAACAGCACGGGCGAAGATGCAGAGGCGGGAAGGAAGAGGAGCACCGGTGTTTGGTGACAGTGGGGCATTAAGTGTGGCTACTGAAGACACATGAGGGCATGGTGGAAAAAAGATGAAACTGAGAGGGAGAGGCCTTAGCAGTGCTGGCCCCCTCCCATCGGGGACCTCTGGGACACCAGGAGTGATGTCATCAATAGGCTCCCAGTGTCAGAGGAGCCATCAGGATGAAGATTTCAAACTTTAGCAGTAATCACTGCTCGGGATGAAATATAACCCACTCTCCATGAGTGATTCAGAGGAGACAGGAACAGAAAGGGCAGAAAAGGCTTCAGACCTTAAAAATAAAACACTGTCTTCTGCCCTGTAGGAGTCCTGAGTGTTTCTTTATAGAACACTTTAAAATGGGAAACATGAAGAAGTTGGCTGAGCTGGGGGATTCCCCTGGGATCCTTTCCAGCTCCAAGCATGCCTGGGTTTGGCTGTGAGGGTGAGTAGCCCACGTTGAAACTCTCAATTGCCTGCCATGGTTAGTCTGGAGCTGTGACTTGATCTGAACCATGAGTCCCCTGGGCTTCGCAGGGTATATGTGTCCAGGATCACAGACTGCACCCTCCACTCGGGGAGTTGCCTTGTGAATGCGACTCAGTACACTGCTCATCACAAAGGCAGCCCAAGACGCCTTGCGTAAAGGTTGCAGTGAGTACCTAAGAACACAAAACAATTTTTAAGAATCGATTTGCAGAGGGCATGTGAATTCATCAGAGAGAGAGAGAGAGAGAGAGAGAGAGAGAGAGAGAGAAAGCACCCCTACTAGAGTGTGGTCACATCACGATGGTTTCTCCTCCCTTTCTCCGTTCCCTTGGGATTTGGGGCATTCATGCACATGCGCCTGACATGCTTTTCAATTTTCTGGAGCTGGGATTTAAACCATGGTCAGCCACGTCCATGCTGGCTCCCCTAACTACTAGGTACGTGGCCAGCCCTTTTTGTTAAAACAGGAGAATCCCACCAAGGACAGTAACAGAGCGAAGTTGCATCTGGTCACCTCTGATTTCCAATTGCTGCCTGGTCTCAGGATCAGCCAGTCATTTTCCAAGGTTCAAGGCTTTGCTCACATCAGTACAGAGTGGAGACTGGGGCTGGGATGGGACAGTGGAGAGGGATAAGGGGAGCACCCTGGCAGTAGCAACAACTCCTCGGCCATGCTAATGAGAAGCTTCGTTCTGCATCACCTAGCTGTAAAATAACAGCGGGAATTAATACAATCACAAATTAACAGCATAGAAGAGCAATTGGGAGACAGAGATACATTCCTAATGGGCTTGGCGAAGACCAGAAAGAAGATGGATATGGGAGCCTCTCCCGGCCCCGGGCCCCTGAATCTTGCCAACTGGGGCTGGCAGCGGGGCCATCATGCTACTGCACACAGCCTCACCTTTGCCAAGGACAGAGCGCTTGCCTCTGCCAAGGGTAATAGAGGCCTACAGCCTGCCCTGCTCCCTGCCCTTGCTCACCCTTCCAGCTCTGAGTCACAGGCCCTGGAAGGAGCAAAACGCACTGCTCTGCAGCTTGGGGATCTGGGGCATCCGGGTCTGGGTTTTGCACACATCTCTTCCTAGTGAAGGTGAAAGCATTTCTTTCAATTGTCCCCCCTCCAGATCTTGTGGTTACAGAGAGTTGTCAGGAGCAGTTTTCTATTAGGGCCAAGTGAACTGCTCACTCAGCCATTAAATCTAATGATAACCTCAAGTTTACAATATGTCTCTCATAATAATAATGCGTGGCAATTGCTCCTAGGCTTCCCTTCCATGCCTCTCCTTCAAGGCTTCCAAAGCACAGATCTTGTATCTCACCTGTCCTGTGGTCCTAAGGGGTAATTGGGTGTTTGAGATTTGGATTCTAGATCCTGCTCAACTATAGGATTCCGGGCTACCTTAGACAAGGCATTGAACTTCTAAAAGCAGTAGGCATGTCATGGAAAACACAGGGCTTAGACTAGATAATTCTCAAATGCCATTGAAGCACTCACATTTTAGTGACAGTAAGCTCATTGTTAATTAGCATTCTAAAACTCTCTAGAATCCTGACTCCTCCCTCCGCCTTCATGCATCTGTGAAGAGAGTGGGAGGAACCCACTGTGTCCACCTTGGGTGCGGTAGGGACACAGCAGCTCTTTCCATGGAAAACTGAGACAGTCAGGCCAGTGGGTGGACATTCTTTTTTTGTTTTTTGGAGAGGTTTTTGCCATAGGAGATGTGCACTTGCCAGAAAAATAGAGAGACGCAGAGAGACAGAAAGTGAGAAATCACCCCCCAGGGGGGATGGCCACACTGCAATCCCTTCTCCTCCATTCTCCTTCATTCTCCTCTCGGGATCTCCGGCATGCATGCACACACAACCAGCATGATTTTAAGCCACTGGGTCTGGGACTCGAACCACAGTCGACTACATGGGAGTCCAGCGACATAGCCATCACACCAACTGCTGGTCTGGGGTGGACATTCTTATCACTGCCGTTGAAACTCTGGGTGACGCACTGTAGTCATAGCCTTTTCCTATGGCCCTCCAGGGATTGAGTCTGCTCTGACACCAGGAAGCTTTGTCCTTCCCACTGTCCTCCTGTGAGTCTTCCTGGCTGCATTTGGAAGCAAGAACATCTCCATTCTACTCTTATTTAATGTCAGCCTCATCCACAGGTGGCTGAGATGGTGTGAGCAAGAGAAGCCATGGGAAGGGAGAAGTCGTCTACGGGACATTTCCAGGCTTATCTGAGCAGCTGGGATTCCTGCATTTCTCTCTAGGAGAATTCGATCAAGGATTATTCTACAAAGAGTAGTCAGATTTCCATAGCCCAGTAAGAGAGATGGAGTCAACTTGTATTCCGACTGAGGCAGTAGGGAAGAATTTGCTGGCAGGGAAGGGAGTTCATGATGCCAATGGATTGGCTAACAGGGGTGGATGAAGCATTTCCTCCTCCAGAAATCCCTCCATTTTCTGTGGTTCTCATTGGCTCTCAGGGAGCTTGTAAGGGAGTCAGAGCTGACGAGGCTGGTTAGTCAGGCCATCTACGGTCGACTGCTGTAAACACTATAGCATATTGTTTGAGACTGACACTCAGAAATGTTTTGCAAGCTGGACACACATGCTTAGAGATGAAGTAGAAGTTCCATTTATATGTGATTTGCATTCTGATGCTTTCTCTTGTCTCTTTTTCTCTCTATCTTTTAAAAATACAGTGATGGTGGAGCCAGCAGGTGGCATGGTCGTGAAGGTGCTGGACTCCCACATGGCCCACTAGACCTGATGACTTGCTTTCTCACTTTCCCTTTCTTTCTCTCTAGTCAAATTTTAAAGTAATAATAATAAATTAAATAATTCTTTTAAAAAAATACAGTGCTGGTTATAACCCACTACATTGCTCTTGTGACACATCAATGGGTTTTACTTTACCATTTAAAAGTCATTGGATTAGATTATCTCAAAAGGACATTGTTGGCTTTTGATTTTGTGCTTGGAAACCAGGATGCCAGCTCTGTGACTCCACCCCTGGGCCTAGCTGGTGAGGGATTCAGGGGAAGGGGTATCCAGAACCAGGGCTTGTTATAGGACTATGGTCCCGTACTAATTTGACCACATGTGTGCAGTGATAACAGGCTCTCCCCTAGCTCTCCCTACCCTGCACCTGCTACTGGCCCAGAGATGGGGCTCCCCTGGATATCTTCTGCAGAGGAAGAAGATAGAAGCAGGGAAGTGGGGAGGTAGCAACAAGCACCATGCAACCATGGGGTAACCTAGGCTTGGGCAAGTGCCAGGGAAGGCCACAATGGGGAGGCATCTGGCACTTCTCACCCCTAATGCCTGGCTGGCTTCTGCTGCTAACAGCCCCACTGGGGACAGCAGGTGTTTCAGGAGCAGCAGCGGGCTGCCTAATTGTGTCTGGTCCTCAGCTGCCAGAGCAACATGGCCACTGTGGGGTGTCTTCAAGGAGGTGTCTGGGTTTGGAGGGGTGCTTATCCCCAAGGGCAGAGCTGCCGAAAAATGAGAGTCAAGGACTGGGAGTCCTGGGAGAAAGTCCTGAGGGAGAGGCCTCCTTCCTCTTCAGGGAGGAATTTCAGCACCTTGTGCCAGTTCCCAGGGTCCTGTGGGGAGGAGACCCTGTCCCAGGCTTTGCCACAGAGTCTTGTCTTTGCAATACTGCTGGCAGCACTTGAGGGAGGCTGGCTGATGGCACAGCATAGAATCTAACCAACTCTCAGCCCCTCTGATTTCCCTCTCTCTTCTTTCTATGCAGAGAGAACTTACCTCCCTCTCCAGGGTCCTGTAAGACCTAATTCTCCTTGTTTATAAGGCCTTTTGAACAAAGTAGTGCTATGTACATGCATTTAACTAATCTTGTTATGCTCATTAAATGCATTTAGTAATTGTGATGATTTTATAACATCTGTAGCTTACTTATCTATTTCTTGCATAAGAAAGAGAGAGGAGAGGCACACATACTCAACAGTGTAGTATGTGAACCACCCTCAGTCTCACCTAGCCCAGATCATAGGCATTTGTACCCAGTACGCCCAGAAAGACCCCAGGATCCTAACCTGAAATCTTTCCCATGTGAGTGCAGTTGCATTACCACTGTGCAACCGCCAGTCTCAACATTTACAACTTTTTTTATACTACGTATCATGTCTATTATGACATTCTTTTGGCCCAATGTAAAATATTGAAGTGGCAGAGAGGGGAACATTGTCATAGTTTTTGCACAGACAATAGTCTCATGATTATATTTAAAAAGAGGTAGACTCTTGGCCAAGAATTGTCCCCTGGTGCTTTATGAGATTTTCTTGCTTACTCTAGGAAGAGATAGCTCAGATTCTGTAGCCTCGTTGCAAATAGTAAAGCAGTCAAAGTCAAAATTCAGGGCCCACATATAATGTTGAGGCCAGAATCCGGCCTAGATTTTGCAAGTTAAACAAGAGCAGATGGGACGACCCTAAAGCCCTTCTCCCATTTGAATGTCCAGAGAGCGGGCCTAGAGAGAAATACTCTTCCTGGTGTTTCTACCTTGGCTGTCCCATAGCTCAGCACACAGGTCATCTCCATTGTAGGCTTGTTTAGTGTGGCTAAGATCGAGACCCTGTGAGGGAGTGAACCAATGGTGAGGAAGAATCACCTCTAGCCCTACAGAATGGGACAATAACCCAGTGGCTCTCCACAGGCTCTAACTTCCAGGTAATAAGATGATCAGATTTTTTAATAGAAATTCAAGATTCTAGGGGTTTAGTTGTCCTGTTTACCAGATCCTTCTGTTAACCAGAATGTCTACCCATCCACCTTGATAGGTTAATGTTCAGGATGACTACTCTAAGCACTGAAAATCTTGGCTGCTCCTAAATAATTTTCTTTTAATATTCAGCATACTTTTTATTGTAAAGATATAACGTATTTTTAATCTTTTAAAAAATCTTTTGGGACCAGCAGATGGCATAATGGTTATGTTGCTGGACTCTCATGTAGTCAACCGCGGTTCAAGTCCCAGATTTGGTGGCTTCAAATTCACACCGGGTGCATGTGCGTGCATGCACAAAATCCTGAGAGGGGAATGGAGAAGGATTGCACTGCAGTGTGGTCAACGCCCCCCCCCCGGGGGGGGCATGATTTCTCACTTTCTGCCTCTTTGTCTCTCTCTGTCTCTGTGACAAGTACAGACATCCTATAGCAAAAATCTCTCTTAAAAATAATAAAACTTTTGACAGTTCATCAGCTTGTACAATACATATGCTCCAAATCTATTATTCAGTGACTCGTACTACCTTATTCCTAAAGCAGAGTCCTCAAAGCTGAGCAATCTACACAGCAACCTCCACAGTGACCACAAACTCCACAAAAGTTAGATTCTGGGGATGATAAATGATATGAAGGTTTTGGGTCTGAAGAGAGGACATGAAATAAACAGCATTCCCTTTTCTGTAATAAGGTGGTTGTCTTGATGACTAATGAAAATCTATCCATTCTGCAATGCCAGGCCTCAGGAGCCTGTGTTCTCTGCCAGAGGTTGTTCATTCCCAAGTCCCACCCTCTTCTCTCCACTGCCCAAATCACGAGAGTTAATTCTTAAATGAGTCAGTCTTATTTGGTAGTTCTCAAGTGCTTTCATTCTGGGGCTCCGTGGGCCAAAATAGAAACTTTTTTTTTTAAGCTGTAAAGCTCAAGGTCATCCCATATTAAATTGATGAGTTCTGTCATTACCCATGAAATGAGGAAACAAAGCCATCATTGTTTGTTCTTCTCTCCCAATGTCTGCATCTCAGTGCTCTCAGTGCTCTTCCAAGACAGGATAGAACAAGGGGATTTCCAGAAAACAAGTTCCCCAAGATGAGAGACCATATCAACAAAGGAATGAGGCTGCTGGACACCTGCATGTGTAGGTTTGTACTCTGTTTAGTCTCTGTCATTCTGTCTTTTAAAAGAATTATTTAATTTTATTTATCGTGATGGTCATTTTTTAATTTGCTACAGGGTATGGGCACTTACCAGAGAGACAGAGAGAGAAGGAAAGTGAGAAAGCAAGCAGCCAGGTCTAGGACTCTAACTGTGGTTGGCTACGTCGGAGTCCAGAACCTCAACCACCATGCCCTCTGCTGGCCCCTAGACTTTCTTTTAAGGCATTTTCTCTATTAAAGGAGGCAAGTGGGGGACTGCTCTGGTCCACTCCAGCCCACACATGCCATTTGGCAAGACCAATGGATTCATTGGGTTACTGTTTGCTAAGAATAAAGGAACCACTAGGAGAGAGATGAAAAGCCTCCCAGCCCAGGGAAAAGCTGCCAGACCTTGGAGGAATGATGGTGGGGCTGACATATTCTTTGTCATCTGCTTGCCCTACCATCAATGGCAGTGCCCAAGGACCCAGCTGAGAGGAATAACAAGGAAAGCATGTTCTTGCGGAAATAGCGTCTGCTCTCTAAGTATTCTAGTCCATACCAACTCTGTTTCTGGATTTAAGATTTAATTAGCTTCATTAGCAGTACAAATAAGAATGTTCATAGCTTTGCTGTGTTCAGAATGACTGATGGTACGCCTCCCGTTGAGCTAATGGGTTTTAGTTGTGTCTAGATTCAAAGTCCTGGGCATATGATCTAGACAGCACATCATTTTTTTGTTCTGAATTTTCCAGAAGAGTTCTTGCAAAGGTCTCAGGGAGGTCAGAAATGATGGGCTCTATCTTAAGTGCATCCATAATCTCTTTCTATTTGGTTCTCAGTCTGATCTCAAAACCCCAACTCTTCTGTCTGCTTCTTCTTGCCTCTGGACATATTCCAGAACAGGAGAGGTTTCCTATGCCAGAGGGAGACAAAGAAGGATCACTTACTGAGCACCTACTATGTGCCAAGTGTCTGCTTCACTTAGAGGGTGGCCGTTACTCTACCCTACTTTGCAGACGAAGAAATCAAGGTCAGAGATGAAGCAACTTGTAACTGCCAATGCTAGGATTTGAACACAGAACCTACAGGCTGCAGAGTTTTTTCTGTGCACTAAAGTATGTTTATTTCTCAGCAAAAACAGCCTAGTTGTTGGGACCAACGGATGTTATAGCCATGTTATATTACTGGACTCCCACATGGCCAACCACAGTTTGAGTCCCAGACCTGGTGGCTTAAAACTCATGCCAGGTACATGTGCATGTATGCCCTAAATCCCAAGAGGGGAATAAAGAACAAGGGATTGTGGCAGGGCCATGAACCCTGGGGGTGATTTCTTGTTTTCTGTCTCTCTGTCTCACACGCACCCTATAGCAAAAATCTCTAAAAAAAATAAATAAATAATAATAATAAAAAATAAAACTCCGTGAAGGAAGCAGCCAAATCTCTACTGACTAATTAACTAATTTCTGTAGTTACCAAAGTCGAACGTCAATGAGAGCAGCCTCTTTGCTTCTGCATGGACTTTGTTCCCCACCACTGCTGGCTTCCTGCTCTTACTCACTCTCATCACACCCAGGAAATCTGGAAGTTGGAGCCAACAAAAGCCGCCTCTCTCAATCCACTCTGCTGTTGTAATAACAAACCATAAAATTAACTAAATTTCACCACGGTGTAATGTACCGCATAAAAGCGGTAGCAATGTGTCTGCAGGGCGAGGGAACGTTCCATTGAAATCAGTTTCTCTTTATTGCATTGCCAGCCTTTAACAATTTCTCCCCCATAAAGGCAGGGAGAATGGCATGAGCAAAAATAGAATGGACATTTGCAAATGTGCTATAGATACCTGTACCTGTGTGCACAGTGACATGTAAATAAGAACTGACCAAGGATGCTTCCCATGTCCACACATGTCCCCTGGTTGTAGAAGCACACAGAATTGTGCACGTGAACACTCAGATGCACGTGTGGAAACGCACGGCTGAGTTGGTGCACATATACCTGCATTGTACATATTTGTACTTGCTCAGCACAGGTGCAAATGGGCAGTCGCCCGGAGAGGGATATTGGATTTTGTTTTTCCATAAATGCCACCAATAACTACTAGCAGAATTCTGCAATCAACTGTACCCCAGTTGGAGCAAGTTAAGCCTATTCTGAGTAACAATGTTTAAAACAGAACATTTTCTTCCTGACCTACTGCTAAGAAAAGAAAGCTAAGGTAGCTTCAATGGTTTCAGCAGGATTGCCTTTATCCAAAATGACACAACTGGACGCTGTTCAGGGGGAAAAAAAAAAAAGCAAAGAACAATGAGCTTGAGGGGATATGAGGCTCTCCCTATAACATATTTCCAGGCTGGGTAAGACGTGTCTTGCTCACTAACAGGGTTTCTCTTGCACTTGGGAGAAAGCGGTTGTATGAGAACAGAAAGCCACTCCCAGCTGGGAGGGTCTATGGCTGGCCCGATCTGCTTTTGCACAGCAGATCACGGAGCAAGGAAGTGCTCCTGATTATCCGCCCTAAGTCTTTCCTGGAGCAATTTATGTCCATTTCCTCTTGTAGTGAGGGAAAACAGCTGCTCATCACGCTCTTTCTGTATATGCTGTAGAAACCTGTTATTTACTCACCTCGCAGATTGGGCAAGGTCCTCTCTGAAATTCACTACAACTCTCAGACTGCGAATCTCTTATTGCCAGCTGCAGACCATGGTAAGGGTATGTTCTTAAAGTGTCCGACTCCTGAAAGGACTGTGGGATGCCTTGTAAAGAGGACTGGGTTAGGAGCCAGGACAACGAGGTTCGTGCTGGTTCTGCTACCCACACAGGAGCCCTGAATAGACACAGATTCCTCTTGGCCTCTAAATGAGACGATGACACTTTACTGGGTCAGTGAGGCCCCTCCAAACTCGGTGACTCTGAGATGTTTTGAAATCCACTGATGAAAGGAAAATGCCAATCTTGCTTTTTATGGAAAACAGTGCAAAAAAAAAAAAAGTATTTCTGATGCTGTCAAAGCCAGCCAACTATTAAGTCTGGATAAAATAGAACGTCAGAAAGGATGAGTTGTTCCACACTAACAGGACAAATTGTCTTAAAAATGCTGCCAGTGCAGTAATTACTCAGATATTTACTCAGTGATTAACACCCGTACCCTCTAAATCATATGAGGATGTTCTATAGACAACCAGATAGCCATCTAGTCAGCCCCAGAGTGTTTTACAAGAGAGCCGCAAGGCTCGATGTTCAATAAATGTTTCTGCAGTGACTGGACTGTAAATATCAGGGGTGGAGGGTGGTCTGGCTCTGGGGACATGACATTGAATAAGACTCAGGATCCGCCCTACAAGGAGAACTAGAAACTGATGAACCTGACCCCCCATTGCCCTCACTGGTGCCATGCTTCTACCCCCGGGATAAGAAAACAGTTCTTTTTGACCCCAAGAAGACACATTTCTCTGCTGTTTGAGTCCTAGATCTGGCGGCTTGAAACTCCTGCCAGGTGTGTGTGCATGTGTGCCCGAAATCCCAGGAGGAGAATAGGGGAGAAGGGATTACAGCATGGCCATCACCAGGGGTGATTTCTCATGTCCCCTCTCACTGTCTCTTTCTGACAAACACGCACACCCTATGGCAAACACCTTAAAAAAAAGAAAAAGAGAAAGCACATTTCTGGGCCCTCTAGAGCATTTTAAACTGACACTCGAATGTTGGGCTCTCTTCATACCAAATGAGGAAGGAAGGGTGGCTCACATCAGTCCTAGAAAGATGGCAGAGACCACCCACCACTGCTCCCCATTCCAGCCCTTTCCAGGAACTGTGGTGACTGAAGAAGAAGAATGGAAAAACCATGATCTTTCCAGAATGTCAAGAAGCCCAGGAAAGAAAAGGCCTCCACACAGTCCCTGTCCTGGCTCAGGTAATCATTCAGCTAATAAATAAAGAGAAGGTGGTATCCTTGCCATTTTACAGACCAGACTAACTGGGACCCAGTGAAAGAAAGTTATTAAGCATTAGAATCATAGACTGTTAGAGCTGGACTAATTATTAGAGATCTTTCCTCCACCCCCATGACAACACGGGAGTAAGTGAACATTTGATGTCAGTAGAAATGACTTGGCCCTGTCTTCAACCTGATGTTTCCTACCACATCACACTAGTGAAGACCATGTGAAAGGTTATCTCAGGAAAATAAATCTTTCCACTTAAATTTAATACCAGTTCTCAGTCATACATTACATAGATCACACAGCCGTATTTTAATGCATGAAAAGACCTGTTTTAATAAAAACCACTAAACTAGAGATCCCTTCCATTCTTCCTTTCACAAATATTTATTGTGTACATACCACTTGTAAGACATGGATAAGAAATGAAAAAGGGCACTCCACTTTGTGGAAAATAGCAATTACGAAAGTATTTTCTCACCTATAGTTAATAAACCTTTAACATAAGCTCAACGTTTCTAATTTTCTTCTCCCCTCCCTACCTGGGATACAATAAGTATAATTGTTCAGATTCAAGTTTTCCATCTTTTTTAGATTAGAATGGAGTTCTCAAGGCCCCACACTTGGCTTAGATGCCCCATTATCTTTTTTTTTTTTTTTTTTGGAGAGGTTTTTGCTATAGGGTGTGTGCTCTCGCCAGAAAGATAGAGACAGACAGAGAGACAGAAAGCGAGAAATCACCCCCCGGGGGATGACCATGCTGCAATCCCTTCTCCTTCATTATCCTCTTGGGATTTTGGGCATGCATACACACGCACCTGGTGTGAGTTTAAGCCACCAGGACTGGGACTTGAACCATGGTCAACTATGTGGGAATTCAGTGACATAGCCATTACACCAACTGCTGGTCTCCCCATTATCTTTCCTGCCAGCATTTAGAATTTACTATCACTAGACTGTAGAAGACTGGATTTTGGCTGGAAGCTTCTTTGAAAGTACTGAAAAGTGACTCCAGTGGTTTTTATATCAAAGGACTTGGCATAGAAACTGAACTTAATAGTGGAGACCTTTTTTATAACCACCAAAGACACCACAACGTGTGCACGACATTTAAAATAAATAATAGATCTGGACTGGAAATACTCTCTCCGCTTTCCCACTAGGCCCTAGTAGGGAAACAGTTATACAGCAGCACTGTGGGTCTTCCAGGTCTCAAATGGTTTCTTACACTCTCTAGGTCTCATTCACAACCTTGGCTTTTTTTTTAGATTTTTGCCATAGTATACATGTGCTTGCCAGAGTGAGACAGAGTGAGAAGGAAAGCGAGAAATCAGGGACCAGCAGTTGGCGTAATGGCTATGTCACTGGACTCCCATGTAGTCGACCATGGTTCAAGTCCTGGACCCAGCGGCTAAAACTCACACCTGGCACATGTGTGTGCATGCCCAAGATCCTGAGAGGAGAATGGAGGAGAAGGGATTGCAGTGTAGCCATCCCCCCAGGGGGGTTATTTCTTGCTTTCTGTCTCTCTATCTCTCTCTGTCTTTCTGGCAAGCGCATACTCCCTATAGCAACAATCTCTCCAGAAAAAAAATGAGAAATCATCCTCCAAAGGGGAGAGCCATGCAATCCCTTCTCCTCTATTCTCCTCTCAGGATTTTGGGCATACATGCACACGTGCCTGGTGTGTTTTTCAAGTCATTGGGTCTAGGACTCAAACTGTAGAGTTAGCCATGTGAGATCCAGTGCCTTGACCACTATGCCCAGCTAATGCCCAGTCCTACAGTGAGTCTGTGGCACAGTAAGACTGAAAACTCAACGGACTCCACTAGCAGTCCTTGGCAGCCTGGTTGAACTTAAAAGGTTGAGGGTCCGAGGAAAATAAGACCTATCACCTCCTTGACCCCCTTCATTCTATTACACAAGTTTAAAAGTGGGTAAACATGAACTTCACAGACTCAAATCTGCAGGGAAGTGAGAAAAAGAAGATTCTGAAAAGCACATGGAGAAAGAGCAGAGGGCATTGTTGCTAGGCAACCAGCTCTGGTCCACCAAAGAGGGCGGCGTTTAAGTGTCGGTGTAGGGTTGTACATGACCTCAGATATTTCTGAGCATCAGCTGGTGGAACCTTCAGGTTCTTCTTCACCTTCTGTCTCCCCTCTCTATTCCCACAACACACTGAGCCATGGATTTACTGTACCCTGAGGACAGCTTTGCTCAAAGGAAAGAAGCAGAAAGGGGAGGCATAAAGCAGAATGGGAGGAAACAAGAGAGATGAGGAAGAACACAAAGGAGTCGAGAAATTGAAAACAATAAAAACTCTCGCTCATAGCATCATCCCTCAAATCCAGTTTTCTACCTAGCTTCTTAACGCATTCTGCAGGACCTGCAGCGATTTGGCACACCCAGCAGGAACTAGGCTCAGAGAAGCTGGAGAACATTTCCAGAGACAGAAGGGCAAGGACTCACCCTTACCCAAGTCCCCACCCCTGAGGCAGTGACTGTTAAGAGTCGGGGAGACTCTGGGGCCAGCAGGTGATGTGGTGGATAGGGCACTGGACTCCCACATGGCTGACCATGGTTCAAGTCCCAGACCTGGTGGCTGGCTTTCTCTCTTTTTCTCTTTCTCTCTCCCTCCTTTCTTCCCTCCCTTCCTTCCTTCTTTCTCTCTCCGTCTCTCATGAGTATATGTGCCCTATAGCAAATTAAAATATAATAATAAAAAATAAAATTACAAAAATAATTCTAAAACAAACAAACAAAAAAAGAGTGGAGAGACTCATGTTTATCAGAACAGATTTATACCTGAAGACAACAAGACACTTACTTAGCAGCACTGAACAAGTTATTGGAACAGCAAAAAAACAATAGCAACATGGAATGTTCTCTAATCCTTAGGTCTTGCCGCCTTTAGCAAACCATATTTCAACAACAGATGGTCCCTAGCTTATAATGTTTCAACTTATAATTTTTCTGACTTTATAATGGTCAGAAAGCAATATGCATTCAGTAGAAATCGTATTTCAAATTTTGAATTTTGATCTCCCCTAGGCCCTTGATAGACAGCATTCTCCCATGATGCTGGGCAGCAGTAGTGAGCTGCAGCTTCAACAGCCAGGCAGTCACGAGGGTAAGCAATCGAAACTCTGCGGCGTAGGCCAGGATAAGCCACAATATTCCACAGAGGAGGTGTATTAATGCATTTTAAAAGAGATTTTTACTATAGAGTGCATGTGCTTGCCAAAAAAACAGAGAGAGACAAAGAGACAGAAAGTGAGAAATTGCCCCTTGGGGGGATGGCTACACTGCAATCCTTTTTCCTTCATTCTCCCCTTGGGATTTTGGGCACTCACACACATGTGCCCAGTGTGAGGTTCAAGCTGCTGGGTCCGGGACTCAAACTGTAGTCGAACACATAGGAGTACAACACCCGAACCACTATGCCACCTGCTGGCCCCATTAACACCGTTTTGACAAATGCATCTTTCAACTTACAATAGGCTTTTTGGTCTATAACTCCGTCATAAGTCAGGGAACATCTGTAATCTACAGTACCAACTGCCAATTGTCCAGGACAGTGTATTTTTGTAAGAAAGAGAAAAGGGCTGGAAATTAACTATGACAACATATTGATTGTAAGATGCATGCAGTTTCAGAGATCTTAAAATGAGAGGGAAACGTGTGTGTCAGAGTTGATAAAAATATAGTAAAATGTGAATCCCCTTTGACAGCATTCAAGCCCTTCATAAAATGGGCCGGTCAATGTGTCCAGCCTCATATCCTGCCCGGCTCATGGGCCAGTGCTTCAGCCAGCCCTGGTCCCCTTTCTCAGCACACTCACATCTTCCCTGTGCTGGGCGGGGGATGGTGCTGCTCTTTTGATCTCAACTGCAGTCCCTTGGCCTCGCCTCCCCTTCCTGCCCGGCCAATGCCCACGTTTTATTTCATCCCATAATGGATCTTCTCTGTCCCTTCACAGCAAGTTCTGAGTATCTCAAGGCTCAGTCCTTTCTCTAGAGTATGAGTTGCTTAAGGAAGATTAAAAAATAGTTAATAATTGTTGCGCATTTGCTACAGGCCAGAAAATGTAAGCAAATACTACATGTGTTTCAGAAGCAACTGGTGCTATTGTTACACACTGAGGACGAGACAGCCATCATACTGTGGTTTGAAGATGTCCCCAAAAGTTCATGCATATGGCCTTGTCAAAATGTACAGGTCTGGGGTCTACTGTTGTCCCATTTTTAATCATTTTGGATCTTAGTGGCCGAAGCCCTGGCATCATGCCAGGCACAGAGTGACATGAATGAATCAATTCATCATGGGTTTTCTGTTGACACCGATAGGGCTTTGAGGAAACCATACGGCCCCACTCTGTTTCTTCCTTCCCCTCCCCTTAAAACGTCAGACAAATCATGCCTGCTACTAGAGAATTATGATCATAAATAAAACAAAGCCTTTAAGACATTGCTGAAAACTAAAGAAAAAGGCAACTAGATAAAAATAATAACATTGGATAAAGGTATGAATAACAGTGCTGATAACAAGAGCATTTATGAGCCATAGTAATATACTTTGTCAAATAAGGGTTCTGTGAATACAGTGAGTTACAAACAGATTCATCTCAGCTGTAAAATAAGAAGCTTCTGTGATTGTTGTTGTTGTTATTATAAATTAATATGGACTTAAAAATATCATGCTGTAGACAAATGTGTATTTTAATAAACTTAAAAACACACCACAAAGCAAGAGTTCTGCTTCCTGTCTCTCTAACTCAGGGATGTTCACAGGTACAGGTGAAGAGAAAAGCATTCCTCTGGTCACCTCACAGGGTCAGAGTCCAGGTAACCTCTGACCTCTGCTGATAGCCAAAGGAGAAGAGAGCTGGCTGAGCCTGATTGGGTGGGTGCGCATTATCCCATGGAAGATGTAGACGGGGGACTGAGGTTTGCTTGTATCTGGCAGAAGACCCTTTCATACACAAAGCCTGGGTGCTAGAAGGTAGCTCAGTAGCAAAACATGACACTCTGAGAGGCTGACCCACATGGGAAGGTCCCCGATCTCATCTAGAGACCTCCTTGAATACACCAGGCGTACATGTACTCACAATCCAGGACTGGTCAGGACTGGGGGTGCATCCTGGCTTCAAGACACTGTTGAGGGTGCTCTCTTTCTCTTCATCTCTCTCACTTATAGAAAAATAATAATAATAAACTTTTTAAAAAAAGAATAAAAAAGACCAAGCCCTAAAAATTAGGTAAGAAGAGAGACCGGCAGATGGCATAATGGTTACGTTGTTGGACTCCCATGTAGTTAACTGTGGTTTGAGTCCTGGACCTGGTGGCTTAAAACTCATGCTGGGCATATGTGTGTGTGTGCACCCAAGATCTTGAGAGGAGAATGGAGGAGAAGAGATTGTGACATGGCTATCCCTGCTGGGGATGGTAATATTTCACTTTCTGTCTCTCTGTCTCTCTGGTGAACACATACACCCTATAGCAAAAATCTCTCCAAAAAAAAGGTAAGAAGAGCAATATTAGAAGTTGTAGTATTGAGGATCAATTCAAAAGAATTATTTTTTAAGGTTATAAAAATACTATATAATGAAGAAAAGCTATTTTTAAATTGTAATCAAGTAGATAGAATGAGAGCTTTAAATGCAAAGTCCCTTTTAAACAATTAGTTGTAAAACATGCATAACATAAAATTTATCATCTTAACCATTTTGAGTGCACCATTCAGTAATGTCAAGTCCATACACTCATCACCACTATCCATTTATAAAATTCCTTTCATATTGCAAAACAGAAACTCTATACCCATTAAACAACTCCCTGGCCCTCTCTCCACAAGCTCTAGCTGCTGACATTTGATTTTGTTTGGAAATCCTTCTATAAACAGACAGTTCCATAGCCAGTATTACACCTTTCTTTCAGGAAAACTTTTGAAATGCTTGCCCTTCCATAGTCTCCTGGCGAGGAGTCCTGGTGAGAGGAACAACTGAGGCTCAGAAAAGTGAGATGTGGTTGCCTTAGAACACACAAGGAGTGGTCAAATGCGCCAGCAGGTACAATTGCTCTGATAAGCAGTCATGGCCTCACCCCTACCCACAACACCCACCCACTGCCACACATATCTGCTATGGCTTATCAGGATGATATAAGTACATCACTGCCTGTGGACAGGAGAACAGGTTGAATGCCTTCTTAGAAGCACCTGTCTTTTATTTATTTTTTTTTTAAGAGAGATTTTTGCTATAGGGTGCATGCACGAGACAGAGACAGAGAGCGAGAAATCATCCCCATGAGGGGGGATGGCCACGCCTTAATCCCTTCTCTTCCATCCTCCTCTTGGGATCTTGGGCACGCTCGTATACACACACACACGTGTCTGGTGAGTTTTAAGCCTCTGGGTTCGGGACTCAAACCAAGGTTGACTATGGGGGAGTCCAGCAACGTAACCATTACACCATCTGCTGGTCCCAGAAGCACCTGTATTTTCACATGCGAGAACTGTTCCCTTAAATGAGCCCATTAACAGGATTCATAGCACAGAAAGGATGCCATGAATAGGCTACAGGCGTGTCAAGACAGGGATTTTTTTTTTTCCCACCCCCCATCCACCCAGCAGCCCTCCTTGTCCCCTAGGGAGGCAGCCACCTCGGTGCACAGCTTCACTGCCCCACAGATGTTACCACTGTCTGCATGTGTCATGATATGATAAAGGACTGTCCAAAAAATTCAGAAGAACTTTGAGCTCTCAGGGAAGTGGGAGGAAAATAGAGGCACCAGTGTGATAAAAATCTGTCTTATCATCTCAGCCCCTGGAAGCAAGGGCAGTGTCTCACAGAGCAGCTGGACATGACTTACCTATGTTCTACATGCAAAAAACAGCAACCCCAGCTCCTGTTGGGGGAGGCCTGACTCAATCCCTCCCCCTTTCTTTTAGAGTTAATTTTTAGCTTTCTCCTTCCTCTTCTCTTAAGTTGTTCCATTACCTACACGATTGGTTGGATACCGATTCCCAACAGCTGTTCGTCAAAACATTTGCTATTTCTACCTCTGTCCTCGAAGTGTTGTCATGTCACTTCTCTGTACTACAATTTAATTATGTGTCAAGGAAGAGATGATTTGAGAAGATCTTGCTTTTCAGTGGAACTAGGGGAAAATAATATCTCCAAGGTACGCAGGTATCCTGTGTCTAAAGTCATAGCAATACAGACTATAGCAAGGAAAATTTCTCCCCTGATAAGAGAAATGAAGATGGTTGTGGTTTAGCTGTGCCTTCTGGGGAACCTTCCCTAAGATTTCTCACTGGAAATTTGTAAATAATAGATATTCCCCTCAATAGAATAGGTGCCAGCAATTTATAGATGTTGGTAACATGAATGAATGAATGGAATGGGTGAATACATACATACGTACATACATAAGACTAGATCTTAGATCTTCAAAATAGCTCCTTTTAGGGCTGGGTATAGGTGTGAATGTGGGAAATTTCATTAATGAGAACAGTGTTTAATAGCCATCAAAATACACGGGAGAGTAACTATAGCTGGTGGCAGTTTAATGGATAGTTCAAAATAGCTAGAAGGCAGAATATCAGATGTGTACAACACAAAGTAATGATAAGTGTTTGAGATGATGGATATGTTCATTGCCCTGATGTGATCATTTCCCATTATATTCATAGATTGAAAAATTGCACCATATTACATATACAGGTATGATATTATATGGCGAATAAAATATGGGTGTGTGTGTGTATATATATATATATATATATATATATATATATATATGCATGTGTATATATATATGTGTGTGTGTGTGTGTGTGTGTGTGTGTGTGTGTGTGTGTATAGATAGATAGATATAGATACATAGATAGATTAGAGACCGGAGTCTCAACACATTAAGACTGGTTACTTTGACCAACTCATATTAGACCCTCCAGAGTACGCACAAGTATACAGCATCAGTTAAAGTAACTTTTCTGCTAAATCAACACTCCAAAGACCATCATGAATCCCAGTAAATGAACTCCAAAAAAATCATCTGGATATGGTGAACTTTAATAATTTGTGCATCCATTGGTGCTTGCTATACATGCATTAAACATGAACACTTTGCTCTTGCTTATTTCTTAAGGGCAAAAAAGCTCAAATTTACATTGAGCTCTCCTTTAGAAAGACATGTTATAGCTCCCCTATAATCATGACAACTGCCTCGTTTGCTATGTTGCTGTCTGTTGAATCTCTATTGAATGAATGAATGAGTCAAGAAGAGGATCTTTCTGAACTAGTAGAGAGAGAGATGATAAAATGAATGGTACTACCATACAGGAGTTCAGTTCAGATGGTTGCTCTGGGAACACCATCAAGTTGCGCCCCCTAAATCTCCAGAGCTCTGCCAGTCAACCCCAATGGGAACTTCTTTGCAATAACTAAGACTACATTATGCTCCTGGCAGGGCCCCAGGGGCTCCCATGTCTCACCCCAGGAGTAACTCTTCTGGCAGTGCCACAACAGCCCCAGCCTCACGAAAGAGTCCAGCTGGACCATAAATTGTACAGACAAAGATAAAGACACACATTTTCTCTTGGCTCAAAGGACGTTAGCATGGCACATTTAGCCTCCCTCTGCCAGACCGGCACGGCCGTTCGCATGGCTTCCCCTTTCTCCATTTGCCTCCTCTCCCACTCGAAGCCTTTCTCCCTTACCCCATCTGCTGCATGAGCTATAAGGCTCCAATAATCCCTGGTCACCGGAGCTGCATATCATTGCAGAGCGGGTACAGCAGGCTGTTTGTTGGGATGACCTTGGAATGACCCTCTCCCCAGCCTGTCTCAGCACTGGTTTAACCTTGTTCCTGCAGCCAGCTGTGGGCTAAAGAGAAACTCTCAAGTTGAAGCCAGCAGATCCTGGTGCAGACCCTGCTGCGTGCTACCTGTGTGACTTTGGGCAAAGTGTTTGATGTCTCTGAGCCTCACAAAATACTGTTAACCTCCTAGGAGGGTTGCAAGGGCTAAATGAGACATCTCATAGCATTCATGGAAGTTAGCAATTCTAGCATGCCTCGCAGGCTACAAAATATCTTTACATTTTTGGCTCACCTGGAGGGAGGCAGAGGGAGGCAAGTAGGTATTTTAACTCCTTTTTGTTCGTTTGTTTGGTTTGGTTTTGGTTTTTTTTAGAAAAATAAATAAACCAAGGTTGCAAAATATGAAGTGTTTTATCCAAATCAATAACGGAGGATGAGGGATATAACCCAGTTTAGCGGGTGTCCTGTTCAGTGCTCAGTCTACCTTCTCCCTATAAAGCGAGCCTGTGGCTAGTCAGTCCTAGGATAGCTCTGATTTTCAAACACGCTGGAGCGGACACAGGACAATCAGGAAACAGAAACCATTTTCCCTTCTGCAGCCACTGGATTTTAGCCTGTTTAATTTTTTTTTTAAGAATTCTTTAATTTTATTTATTATTATTTCTAAATTTGATATAGGACACATGAATTCACTAGAGAGAGAGAGACAGAAAAACAGACAGAAAGTAAGCAAGTCACCAGGTCTAGGACTCAAACAGCAGCTGGCCATGTGGGAGTCCAGTGCCCCAACCACCAAGCCACATGCTGGCCCCCAGACCATTTAATTCTTTGGGCTATAAAAGAATGGGCATCCTTCATTTATATTTGTACCTCAGTTTCTCTCATCTGTGCACTATAGCAAGAGCAGATGACCCTCACGAACTGAAAATAGTTAGGATTACACCAGGCCCTATCTAAAGTCTTTCGAGATGTCTAGAGATCAGTCCTGAATAAATTACACACACACAGACTGACCAGAAATTTGGTCCAGCTCAGCTCCTGGCAGAAGCGCCCTTGCAGAGGTACATCGAGATCATATTGATGAACTGTCTATTCAGAGCCTTGAATGAAAAGGTGAGGTAGTTTTGATGGTGATGTCAACAGACAGATTTGATCAGTAGTAAGGAGATGGCATTAAAGGAAGGGTCAGAAAAAGAAATAGAATTGCCTCCTTTTGCTGAGCTTGGCAAAGATGATAAAATATGAATAATGTGGATGTTACCCAGCTGCCATTTTTTTTCCTTATTCTCTGATTGCCACTTGACAGAATTAGCTAATACAACAAGCTAAATAGAAAACTGCCTGGATTTTCTGCCGGCCCTTCCTCCCACCACCAGTGGAACAACCTGGATTACATAATACCAAAATACTCTCAGTTGAATTCCCTCCCTACAGAAAGGAGATAGAGGCAACGCCAGCCCTCTCTTCTTGTTCTAGCCCAGAGAGGTTGCCGGGATGAGCTCAAGGGCTGAGATGAGGCAGGAAAGCTGGGCTGTGTTTCCATGGCAACCACGCAGGCCCAAGGCCAGTTTCATCACCTGGAAACTAAGCAAGATGCAAAAGGAAGGAGCGCCTTTCGGGAAGTTTGGATTCTCGTAAACGTGAGCCTGTTTAATACGGGTGTGTACTGTTGCTCAGGTGGAATGGGAGGAGAGGAAATTAAAAATTAGTACAGGGACTAAGAAACTGACCAATTTGTTGCCAATTCAACAAAGAAGCATTTCTAGATAGGAGCTTTTGCTGCCCAAAGAGCCATCTAAGATGACCAGGTGAGAAATGTTAGGTCCAGTATTGAGTTGATCACCCAGGGGGCCAGGCTTGTGCTCCTAGAATCGTCTGCAAACCCTGCTGGAGGTCTGGGGAGGAAAGACACCTGCTGAGGGTCACAGAGACGGGCAGAATGCAAGCCCAATCGCATGCTTTCCAACTCAGTCCAGGGCTATCTGTGTTTGTCGTTCAATTAGTTTCATTTGCTCCTTCTCCCCTTTTGCACTATCTTTTCAAGCAGTGTTTGCTCTTCTGAAGCACTTTCAAGCTACCGCCATGTTCATTTTAACCCGATTTCCCCTGCAAAGGATCATGGGCACAGGAGAGTTGACATTACGATTTGGGTGCCTTCCCAGAGCGGGTGGGAGAAGGACAGAAGGGAGAAGTTTCATTGCCTCCCAGTTTTTCCCTAGGCTGATGCCAAACAAAAGCTCTGCGGATAAGGAGGGATCAGATAGAAACTTGCCCTTCTCCCCCCGCCACCCATTGCTTAGTTGAAAAGACAGTGGTGATGGAGGCAGACGCCTGGGTTAAAATGTTCGTTCTATCATTTACTAACAGTATAACCTTGCCCAAGTCACCTACTTTTGTTGCCTCAGTTTCCTAATATTCAATCTAGGGATCTAAACAAGACCTCCTTCCTAGGGTTTGCCTTGGAAAGAGGGAACCCATAGCCTTAAGATGTCACTAGCATTTTTTTCTGGATTCTTGAGGGAAGCCCAGTCTGAGGACACAGCCAAAAGAATGTGAGTGAGTGAATGAAGAAATTCTAGCCTACGCCCATTTCTTTCTTTTTATGGGAGAGTTTTTTGGGTTTTTGGGGTTTTTTTTGCTATAGGGCGTGTGTGCTCACCAGACAGACAGAGAGAGACAGAGAGACAGAAAGCGAGAAATCACCCCCTCACCCATGAGTGATGGCCACACCGCAATCCCTTCTCCTCCATCCTCCTCTCAGGATCTTGAGCATGCATGCACACATGCCCGGCGTTGAGTTTAAGCCACCGGGTCCAGGACTCGAACCGTGATCAGCTACATGGGAGTTCAGCGACATAGCCATTACGCTAACTGCTGGTCCCAAGCCTACGCTCATTCTAAACCTCTCCTCTTCCAGCTCAGTGGTTCCCAGTCTCTCTCACATCATGACACGTACCCAAAAAATACAGTATTTGTACAACACACTCAGGTATATCAGAAAGGATATCCACAGTGGGCAGGCAAATGTCCCCAGGGGCTCTGTCTGCCCTGTGCCATTGCTGGTGGCCCCCAGGGCTAAACGGATCAATCAATGTCTAGTTGCATGTAACCAAGAAAGACAACACAAGCATAGTCCAACAATATGGGGGAGAGGCCCCAATTTCTGGGGCCTGGGAAACTCTCGACATTAACTGGTTTAGGATAACCTAGACTAAACCTGGAGACAAGGTGGATAGAATCATCTGGGAGCCCAGGGCAGCAGGAGCCCACCTTTGGTTCTGGGGTAGAGGTGATCCTACTTAAATTTCCTACTTATCATATTATGGGAGGAAGGTGGGGCAGCCTCCCATGTCTGAGAGCCTCATTACGTGTGATTTGGCTATATGTCTTCCCCATTATGGACTTTGGGAGGCTCATCTGTCAAACAGGAGTAGCCTTCCAAGCTCCCAGCCCTGAACTATGTACCAGGGACAATCTTGGCCACAGCCAACTGTCACCTGAAAGGCCCAAACATTTGCGCTTTTCGTGAGAGGTTGGGAAAATAAATAAAAGGGCTATTTAGCTCTTTTCTCTCTCCCTCTCTTAACAGCACCTTTCAACCCGGGAGCTGCCAAAGAAGTTCTGAGCTGGGGCTATGTATAGAAACCACATCACTCACTGCTGAAATGGAGGCGAATGGCAGCTCCCCCACACCACGTAGAGAGAGGAGAGAGAGCAACTGGATCCAGCCAAAACAGGGGGTCAGGAGGGAGTTCTGGCAGGGAAGGGGTGGCCGTGACACTGCATGGTGTGTAGAATATGGGGAGGGCCCCAAGGGGTGGTCGTGTCAGGAATCACAGTGGGTTTTTTTGGTGTATGTGTGTGTGATGGGAGGAACTGCCTCCAGGCATCTCATTCATGCTCCTGGATATAGTTTATCATATTTGGAAAGGCCTCCAGAGACAGGAAATTTGATAAATTCCCATTCCAATGTTTCACGACCCTGACAGCAAAGGAGCTCTTTCTAATAACTAAGCTACAGGCGGCTTCCCGCAGTTTAAAGGCGTTTTCCCTTCTGATGTCCTTAGTGGAGATGGGGAACAGCTGGTCACCATCCTCTTCATAATAACCCCTCTTCTATTGGAGATGGTTATTCTGTCACTCTTCACCTTTTGCTTTTCCTTATTAAAAGAAAAAAAAAGTCCAATGTCTTTGTCTTGGCAGCAAATGCCCTTTTTCTTTGTCTCAACTCAATCCATCACCACCTTCCTTTTCTTTTAAAATGATATTCTTTCTTCTGACCTTGTTGTGAAATTGACAGAGTACATCTGCATATCATTCCCACTGCACCATTGTGACACAGGAGCCCTGGGCCCTAGGACCGGCCAAGGGAAGGAAACCAACTTGCATGGTATGCCTCCTCCTTTGTACGCTGGCCACTCCCTGGTTCTCTGTGACTCTTCACCACCCGAGGATGCATTTCAACCTCAGATTCGCAGATCTGGCAACAGAGATCCAGATAAATTATGTAGAGATCAAGAGGATCTGCTTAATAATCGTCATAGCTGAGGTTTAAATTCAGGTCTTATTGTTTTTTAACTCACAGGCCTGTTCAGATCAAGAATACATTAACTTTGGAACCAGATGGTGGTGTGGTAGTAAAATGCAACACTCTCTGAGGCTGACCCTCATGGGAAGGTTCCAGGTTTGCACCTGGAGTCCTCTGAGTATATATGGTATGGATGTGCTGATGTTCTGGGGCTGGCTGAAGCTCTGTGAGGGTCATGGCATTGAGACCCTGTTAAAGGTGCTATCCCTCTGTCTCTCTGTCTCTCCCTCATAAAAGAAATAAGCAAATAAGTAAGCTTTTTTTTTTGTTTCTTTTTCTTTTTTTAAGAGCACACTAACTCCATTCAAGGAAATACAAATTAAAGTCATGATGAGGTAGTATTTCACACTCTTTCACACCCACTAGGATAGCTATATAAAAGACAAGTGACAAGTGTTGGGGAGGATATGGAGAAACTGGAACAGTCACACATTGCTGGCAGGAATGTAAATGATGCACTTGTAAAGCAATCTGACACGTCCTTAAATGGTAAACATAGATTTACTATATGATCCCCAAATTCTACTCCTAGGAATAGATACAAGAATTCAAGAGAAGAGAAAACATATGCCCATGCAAAAACCTAACCACAAATGTTTATAGCAGCATTATTCATAAGAGCCAAACAGTAGAAACCTGAGTCCATTATGAAGAATGGGTAAAAAACATGTGGTATATCTATATAATGGAATACTACTAGGCAATAAAAAAAGAAAATACTGATACATGCTACAACATAGATGAGCCTGCATATTCAGTATATTTACTCACAATATACTGAGTGAAAGAAGCCAGCCACAAAAGGCCATATATGATATGACTTCTTTTATATGAAATGTCCAGATAGCAAATCTAAGGAGACAAAAAAGTAAGTGGTTACCTAGGACTAGAAAGCATGAAAGGGTTGAGAGGGTGATGACTATGGGCTGCAGGATGTCTTTTTGGAGTAATAAAAATGTCCTACAATTGGTGGTACTGCAACTCTATAGATATAGCAAGAGTGACTGAATTGTAAAAGCCATTGGATTGCATTTTTTAAATAGGTGGATGTATGGAAGGTGAATACGATGTCATTAAATGTAGTTCTTTTTGAGGGGGGGGACGTACACCAAGTCCCAAACTATACTTTTAAAATATTTAGAAATCTCTTACTCTAGCAAAACTTAGACAAAACATCTAAAAAGTAGGTTTTTGGCTCAGTTTCTGGATGGTGTTCTTCAGATTTGTCCATGGTTGGCCATCCTGTCATCTGTAGGGGTGGGTGACAATGGTCACTGGCTCCACTCTTGTACAAGGGAACACCCTCAACCCAGGAAGAAGGGCATGATGGGGCCTCGCTCACCTGAAGATGTAGACCCAACATCCACACCTTGAAGTGTCCCCATCCATCTTCCCCATTTTCAATGAAGGGCAGTAATGCAGACAGGAAGCAACTTGTCCAGGCACCATGGCAGTCAAGGCTTGTGGGCCCTGCCACAAGCCGGCACCGCATTCCCTCCGTAGCAGGAACAGAGTGTCTCAGCTGGAAGTTCTGTGAAGACACAGCACCCACCTCTGGCTCTCTCCCACCTCGCTCTGCCACTCCACGGAGTTCCAGAGAAAGAGAAAGAGGAGGCAAAGAAAGGAAGGAAGAAAAGAGCATGCAGAGACCAGTTGGAAAATAAAAGGGGGCCAATTCCCTCTTATTAAGCCTGTTATTAGGCTGCGAATCAAATTAAACCACAGGGCTTTCTACTTACAGAGTGCTATTTTAAGGCTTATTAGACTATATTAGGATTGGCATACATTTCCACTGACATAATATCGGCCTTTAATTGGATTTAAGGGCGAGGAGGCTGCATTCAGCTGGAGTAGGGCCCCTGCGAGGAGAAGCTCGGTATTCTCCTCACAGCTTTCTCACTTCCCCTGCTGGCGGCCATCCGAGGGGCCCAGCGGCCCTGTAACCCATTCAGACCCAAAACACAGCTGTTTGCCTCCTCCTCCTCCTTTGATTAAGTGCCCAGAGGCCGAAGCGGGCCCCTCTCCCGCAGACGTGTGCCCATCACTGCCTGGCAGGCTTCCGGTTCTCAGTGGCTGCAGGAGTGGCACAGCTGTGGGTGCCCACCGGGCTGGGCAGCCGGCCACAGTTTCAGCCACTGTGAGTGGAGCACCAGGGACGGGGGCCAGCCTCACCTCTCCTGACTCCAGGCAGCTGTGGACAGAGAGGCCGGTTGACAATGGGGGTGGGGTTTATTAAGGGGCAGTGATGAAAAGAGGATCTAGAGTTGGAAGCAAGGTATGCTTTGACCTTGGAATCTCCTTCCACTCCCTACACCAAAAGCAACTGGTAGATGTTTGGAAAGAACTCCCCCTGGTCAATGCATGTACTACCCTCAGGGTCAGATGAGAGACTCAATAGGGAAGAAACTGGAGGAAGGAGTTTACACACTGGATGGGGAGACAGACATGCACTAAGCAGCTAGCAGACCCCAGACACTCAGGATGGAGGTCTCCAGGAATCACCATCCGGAGAGGGGGAGCACCCCTCTGATGAGGGGAAGGCCCTAAAGGCAGTAAGTGACCAGCCAAGTCTATGGCTTCTGGTGTCACAGAGACCCACGTCCCAATCCCAGCTCTACCATATGCTGGCAGTGAGATCAACCTCTGGAGCTGCAGTCTTCTCCTTGGCAGAACAAGGATGTTTCCCATCCACACAGGATTGTTCTGAGAATTACAGTCATGTGCTACGTAATGACATCTCAGTCAATGCATTTAAGACAGTGGTCCCCTGAACAGCACATCGGCTTCACCATATAGCCTAGCTGTATAACAATCTATTCACCTAGGTTAGTTTAACAATACTCTGTGATGTTTGCTCAATGATGAAATCACCTAACGACACGTTTCTCAGAACATAGTCCCCTCAGTAATTGGCATAGGACTCTAATTAGGATCACACGATCATTAGGATCACACAGGTAATGTGGTGAGTGTGAGGTTAAAAACATCAGTGCTTCCTCCCCCTGCCTTTGCTTAAAGAATTTCAAATATTTCTACTAAAAGGCATCATAACAGCAACAGACCTCCCCAGTCAAGTACGTTACAAAATAATGCTGGGAAGAGAACTATCTTGGTACAGAGACAAGGATGTATGAAATATCACTTCCCAAAATATTGCTCAAACATGAAAAAAAAATTCCCAATTCCTTAAGATTTTTCCACTAATACATGTGAACACTGCCTGCTTCCACTTGCCAGCAGGCTTCTTGGCTATACTTTGATGTCTTCGATTTCCACACTTGTTTTTAGCTCTTCTGCCAGAGCCATGTGCTTGTTTATTTTTACTACATTTTTATGACGTTTCTGCTATAGCAATAAGTTTTGCATTATTAGTTTTATCAAATAACAGAATGTCTGGTTGGCTGTCTGAGATTTATTGGCCCGAGTTTTATGGCTTCATCCCAGAACACTTTTCATGATTACTTTCTAAGTTGTTCTTAGATCCATTCTTAAATATGTGCTTATGCCTTTATTAAATCACATTTGAGGGCTAATTGTTATGGTATAAACTTAGCATCAGTGTGATGCCAATTGCTGTAATCTTATCATTACTACTTAATCACAGGTTTGCATGCTTAGTTCTGCACCATCGATGGATCTCAGAAAAGTTGCTTGTAAATCTAGTGTTTACAGACCACATCGCTTCCTATATTAACAAGGATGTTTTCTTCCCCCTAATGCAAGTCGTTACACTTTAAAATATCTGTTTGGCTAGTTCTGTTAATTTGGGATATTGCATTTTCTGAAACGGGAGGAAAACCTTATCACAAAGCACAGAAAAACAGATGAGCATGTTTCTATCCCTGATTGTAGGTTTTCGTTTCCTCTACTGTTTTTATTTGGTCCAATAAGTCTGTGAATGACTTGATTCTACCTTTGAGAGACAGAGGAAGCATATACTTTCCCTAGTTTATCAACAGGAGAAACCATAGCCGAAGGACAGGGAGGATCAATTGCAAAGAGGAACCAGTTGTCCTGTTCTGTGCGAGGAAGCCCTCTCAGTCTGGTATTAACTAAGTGTGCCGTGCTTCCTGAGGGCTTTGCAACCCCTGAACGTCTGCTCTTTTCAAGTCAGATCTGTTTTCCTCATGCAGCTCGAGCCCAGGATTTTTTTTTTCTTCTTCCACCCCAACACATGTCCTCATTGCTCACTGACCCCCAGAGAGTTCCACATCAGTAAGAGTGGGACCTCCTGGAATGTTCCCCCAAGGGAGCATCAAAGGAGCAACTGTCCTGGTGGGTTTGGATTAATGGCATCTGAATCATTGCAGCCAGAATCGTGCATGCCTGTGAGCCTGGGGCACCAGCAGAGTGTGTGTGTGTGTGTGTGTGTGTGTGTGCATACTGAGCACGTGCAGAAGGGAGTACATCAGGAATGAGCTCAAACGCACAAATGTGGATCATTTTGGACACATGGTTCTCACAATTTAGCCAAGGGGAGTTTTTATTTGAAACCCACTGGGGTCTAAAATCTTTTTTAGGCTCAGTTATCTGGAGTTGAAGAGCTTTATGATCGCATTTCTACTGCTATTCCACTAGCTCTTCTTTTCCCACCAGGGAATAGAATATTCAGATGACAGAGGGTGGTAGGCTGGAGCTTTTAATAAAAATAACTTCTTACCATAATGCATCATCATTATCATCAACGCCGTTTAGCACTGACATACGTAGGTTCCTGAAGTGGGGCAGGCTGCTTGGTGAGTGGCTTGTGGATGTGCTTGTTTGTACACATATGTGTGTGTCCTAATGTACCCCTGCTCTGCAGATGGTTTTAATTAATCTGGGCAAAGAAAGCTCTTGGAGAGATTCTTTCCTTGAAAAAGGAAGATGTTCTAGCTCCTCCCTCTGCCTAGCAACCAGCACGTCCAGATGCGGCAAAAGCAGGGAATTAGAGAAGTGATCAAAAGTTCCACAAAGACTCTCTGGGAGGCAACTTGCTGATAGCACCCAGGAAAAGTGGAGAAGGTGCCCAAGCCCCTTTTCAGCACCCTCATAAATGAGTCTTTGAGTGACTTTGAAACATGGTTGGTAAAAGATCAAGGCTAATGCATGCCTCCTTTTGCTGGTTTTATTTTGAGAGTAGTCTAGAATCCAAGCATCCCTTTCTTTGGAGAAACACTTTATTGGTGGCAGGCAGGACCAATGCACTCGCATTGGAAAAAGAAAGAGTCGCGTTATCCCTCTTCCTTCAAGGTCAGGGATTTAGGGTTGCTAATGAAGACTTGCCCCCATGACTATGGATTTCCAGTAGGTGATGCACTTAGAAGCATGGTTAGGAGCTGTTCAGGATGGCAGTGGTGAATCACTACAAGGAGAGCACATCCTGCTAAGAGACCCAGCTGCCAGAGCAGAGCACCTGATTCCTGGACTTCACCCAAGTCTACTCCTGCAGTTACTCATCAATCCTGGGAGGCCCTGATCACCTTCCCCATAAATTCCCTTTTTGATTAAGATAACTGGAGTCAGTCTCTGTTAGTTGCACCTGAAACATCCTACCTGATAAATCCCCAAGACAGCTGACGTCAGATTTCATTAGCTGAAGGGCTGAGCCCACTGGCTGTGAGCAGAAGATGTACCCATAGTGATCTCCACTTGTATCAAATATCTGGGCAAATGAGAACATCAGGTGCTCACTGACCCTTTCCTTCATGCCATTAATGTTTATCTAGCACTAATCGAGTGCCTGGCACTGTTCTAGGAGTTAAGGATACAGCCACAAATAGGAGGACATCCCTATTCTCATGTGGTTTATATCCTGCTAGTGGGGGAGACACACAATTAGAAGTAGGCACGTAAATACCTATGCCTATACCTAGGAGGATAGGGAAAAAGAGAGGGGGACAAAAAGAGATGACTAGGGCTTGGCAAGAGGAAGTGGGAAATGGAGATCCCCTGAGGCCAAGAGAGAAGAAGGTGCTATAACCATCTTGTTCCGTGGAAGGTACGTGGGAAGGGGCTGTTTTGTTAAATGGTAGAGTAGCAGACTGATGATTGACATGAGGGCTGAGAAACTGTCATGTCACAGCAGCAGACAGCTGATGCAGAGTTTGAAGGGAAGAGGGAGGAAGGTTCAGAGACAGGAGAGATAGGCTCTAGATATTTGGTGCCCCCCTTATTATTATTTTTTTAAATTTTAAAACATTTTCAGTTTTGTTATAGATATGTGTGCTTACTAGGAAGAGACAGTGAGAGAGAAAGCGAGAAAGCACTCCCCACAGGAGATGCCATGCCCCAACCCCTTCTCCATTCTCCTCTCGGGATTTTGGTCATGCACACACACACACAAACACACACACACATACCATTATTTCTTCTGTGAGAGAAAGAGAGATAAGCACCCCCAACAGGGTCTTCATGCTGTGATTCACTCCTAGTTTCAGCTGGCACAGGTCATGGGCACATGATTGCACAGGGAGGTCCCAGGACACAAACCTAGGACCTTACCGTGTGGACCCAGTTGCATTACTACTGCACCATTACCTGGCGCCTTGTACTCCTTTTTAATATGTATTAATAAAATCTGGGCATCCAGATTCCAAATGAAGCACTTTAGAAAGAGAAGACACTTCACTAATAGTGAGTGAAGATATTTCAAGCCAGATCTTAGAAGCTTTACCTGACAGACAGGTGAGAAACCAGGGTTCCATTTTTCTCTACCAATAATGCCTTCTAGCAGGCATTTTTTTCTACCCTGGTGCTCAAATGTGAAAGCCAGGAGCTCAGATATGGCTGTTTGCATAAATGGTGAAGTTGGGTTTATAGCAATTTAATCAGTGGCATTAATAATGTCACCTAAGCTTAATGATACCAATTATAACCATGGTAAACATCGCCATGCAGCTTATAAACAGTGATATTAAAGATGAACTTCCTGCATTCGGTCAATGTTGTTGTTAAAAAGCAAAAGTAGAAGGGTTCATTTTTGGAATATTCCCAGATTCTTACTCTGACTCTGAACGAAGAGAGCCACATAAGGGCCAAACTTTGAAAGGAAGTAGTCTCATTCCTCTATCAACCATCTGTAGCTGTCTGGATCATTTCCTAAAAACAGAGGTAAGCCCTTGGCCACCATAACAGCATAAGACAAAGCTGAGTATTACAGAAGGAATCACCCTGGAACGAGGACACTCTGGGATCCTTATTCTGGCCTTGGCAATATTTCTTCGATATCTAAGCAAGTTCTGACAATTCTGGAGGAAGGCAAAGAATATATTTGAAGTTCAGATAGAGAACCCATCACAACTCTAACTAAAACAGAAAAATCAGAGGCAGGACTGAATAAGAACTCTTTCTCTGGGATCAGCAGATGGCGTAATGGCTATGTCGCTGGACTCCCATGTAGTTGACTGCAGTTCGAGTCCTGGATCCAGTGGCTTAAACTCATACTGGGAGCATGTGTATGTGTGCCCAAGATCCTGAGAGGAGAGTGGAAGAGAAGGGATTGTGGTATGGCCATCCACCCTGGGGAGTGATTTCTCACTTTCTGTCTCTCTGTCTCTATCTTTCTGGCAAAAGCACATGCCCTATAGCAAAAACCTCTCAAAAAAATAATAATAACTCTTTCTCTTTGTTGGGGGTTCTCTTAGGAACAATGACATCAACCTTCCTTCTCCACAGTAGCAAAGTATATTAGAGAGCCAACAATGCTCCAGGAGAGATTGACATCTGAGAATTAGGAGATGGGACCTGTTTTTAGAGGACTTTACCATTAGAGGCAACATCTCTACTCACATGAGACATAATATCCAGTGGACAGATGGTGTCTAGTGAGGGACGCTGATCTGCCAGAAATGTCTTCCAGGCACAAGAGCCTGTGGAAATGGACTTGAATCCTGAGATACCTCCATCTAAAAACAGCAGGACTTCCTGATTTGCCTCATGGCAGCCAGAGGCATTGGGCATCTTAGCAGAGCATGTGAGGTACACAGAGGAGATTGCTGGTGAGCTGGGCCTCTTCAGCTCACAGTGCTGTTCACATGCCTGGGACCTGCCGTGGCATATCGAGTGCCAAACTCTGTGCCTACCTCTCTGTTGTTCTCTCCCTTTTCTTCACATCTTTCTCACCTTTGTAATCCACCTCAATGGGCTTCTTCCCTTCTCTCATGTTCAGGAGTGCATGACTCAAAGGAAAGCTGCTTTTGTACAGGATCTCAGCCAATTCGAATGCTTTTTGCATGTAGCATCCTCTGGAGTTGTGCAGCAGGGTGGCCCGAATCCACATCCAGTTTGGCATCTTAAGAGACCAAGATACCAAAATCCCTGCACTTTACCATATTGTCTCTCACCAGGTGGCCATGACGATGGGATCAGCTGGAGCCTCCAACTTTCCCTCTCAAGTCTATGGGGGCTCAGAACTTGCCCCAAGAAGAATTAAGAATTGAGGGTTCTACTCTTTCCTCCTCCTTTATTCGGTAGGAAGTGGCCAGCCTTCTCTTTGCCTCTAACACAAACCTTCTTTTCAGTCTACGTTCCCTGATGACAGCAGGCTCTTCAGGGGGAGTTTACTGCAGTGTTTGGAAATTGCATTGTGTGTTTTTATAGATTTGTGCGTACGCCCAGTGGTCTTAGAACTCTGCAGGCAACTCTAATAAATAAATAACAGCTCAGGCCTGAGCCTGAGTTAAAGTAAAGGATTTTGTCAGGCCAAAGTCAGAGAAAGGATTTACAGGGAAATCCATGCCAGAAAGCAGGAGATTGCTGGACATGGAGCACACCATTCAGGGGGAAGGACAACAATATATTTTTTCCCAGCCAGCACGTCTCAATGGAGATGAGGATTTGCGAACAAGATTCAAATTCCACTGCCACCACTGACATGGTTTTTAGAGTCCAAAACAAAGTCTTTCAGTGGCTGCCTCTATGTGAATTTAACCATCTGGAACAGAATCGAGTTTATTTAATTATCCAGATATTTTGAAATATACAAATCCTTTTGTTCTCTCTCCTTCCAATTTAACCCAGATGTTTGTCATCTGTAGAAAGCGTCCGTGACTCAGGTTTCTTATCTGAAAGGGAAGGAGGGATGTTAAAGCTCACTTTTCTCTAAGGGATACCCTTTCTCTTAGCAAGTGATTCTGAGCAATGTGCTTATGCTCTTTAAGAACAATAGAAGTTGAGGGCTAGCAGATAATGTAGTGGTGAAGGTGCTGGTTTCCATATGACTGCCTCTGTGGTTTGAGTCTTGGGTCCTGTAGCTCAAAAATCATGCCAGGCACATGTGCATAGATGCCCAAAATCCCAAGAGGAGAATGGAGAAGGGACTGTAGCATAGCCATCCCCCTCTGGGGAGTGATTTCTCACTTTCCGTTTCTCTCTCTGGTGAGCCCATGCACCCTATGGCAAAAATCTACAAAAGAAAAAAATTTCAAGAAAAAGTTTTGTCAGTATAACTTGAAAGCAGCAGGGTGTCTAAATATAGTAGCAATTGGCCAAGTAATTTAGAGGAGAGTGTTGGAGAAGAAAACTGAGTGAAAAATGACAGTTTTGTGAATTTCTCTGGAAGTCATTAGCTGGATAGGATCTTCAGGTATGGCAATTTCAAGGTTAATTCTTGAATGTTTGTGTTTCTTCTACAAATATTAATTTGATGTCCACTGTATGACAGGAACTCTGGGAGGTGCTAGACATAAAGGGATAAAGCCAAATTTGTTTGTTTTTGACTTTTATTAATGAGTGTTTAATTGACAAGTTCTGTAAAGAAAAGCTGAAAGAAGCTATCAATGAGCACATTCTCATGAGTGTGGCAGGGCAGGCTACTTCCAGGGTAGAACAAGGGAGAAGAGATTAGAAGGGTGAAAGAAGGGAGGGCCCAACAAGGCAAAGCCCAAAAAACCAGGATCTTTTGGCCACATAAGTGATTTAATCAAGAATGCAGTAAGAATCTACTAAAGTGTATTTGTTTATTTAAAGTGTAAGAATCTACTAAAGTGTATTTATTGATTTCTTCCATGACAGAGAGAGAGAGAGAAAGAGAGAGACACCACCAGCAGGGTCCTCAGTCTGCAGTCCACCCCAATGCCTCAGCCAGCTCAAATTACAGGCATGTGCTTGCAAGGGACACAAACCCAGGACACAAACCCAGGACCTTCCTATGTGGGCACAGCACTGTAGAGTGTCATGTTATCGTTGTACCACTGTCCTATCCCCATTGAGGAGTTTAAACGGGTAGAAAACACCAGAATCACAAGACTTAAATTTTAGACCAAGTTTGTGATGTAATCAGTCAGTTGACCCTGAGAATGCCATTTGACCATCCAGTCTCAGTGTTCTCATTTGTAAAAAGGTAATACAAAGATATTCAAAAGTATATCTGGAAGGCACCTGAGAGATTTAATATACTCATTTAGTCTAGCCAGCTCTTACTTCAGGAGGAAAAAAAAAATCAAGTCTCCTAGTACCTGTTCTGTCCACTTCATTTGGTTGTAGCAGTGATCAAAAGAAATATTCCATGCAAATACATTTTGTAGAAGAAAGGAAAATACATACCTAAGATTTCTATTTCTTTTTAATTTTGCTATGAGGAGCATGCGCTCACCAGAGAGAGAGAGAGACAGAGACAGAGAGAGAAATCAATCTCCCGGTGGATGGCCACACCAGAGTCCCTTATCCTTTGCTATCCTCTCAGGACTGTGGGCATACACTCACATACATCTAGTGTGATTTTCAGGCAGCCAGGTCCAGGACTCGAACCGTTAAGTCAGCCATGTGGGCCCCGGCTGCCTTAACCTACATACCAACGGCGGGGCCCCATACCTAAGATTATTATTGCTGTTATTTCTGATTTCTTTTACTCTGGCCTTATAGACTCTCACATTTCAATGTCCCTAAGTGTCAAGAAAAGAGATGAGAAAGAAGCTATTCTTCTGTGTAAGTATGTGTATTTCTGTGTCTGTGCATTAATATCTTTATCTCATTATTTACAAGGGGACCTCAAAAAGTTCACATAACAATGGAATCAAAGTACAAGTTTATTTTGTTGCAAAAAAATGGTATCTATGCATAGTTTTTTAAAACCATGCATTTCCTATGAACTTTTTGACAACTCCTCATATATCTAGAGAGAAAGGAAAATAGAAAGATTTGGGAAACTGGCTGTAGTTCTATGGCATTATATATAGGTATGGGGACAATGCTGAAAAATACCTTCTCCCCTTGGGAGCAGGGCCCTAATCAAGATGTGTAATTGCCTGCCTTATCTGAATGAAAGCATCATTTGAGAAACAGTAATGGGCCTTGGTGTGGTTTCAATTGCTATATAGCTCTCAATTGTTACTGAGTTCCCATTTTCCATGGAGTTCAGCTGCTGAAGGGTAATTATAATGTTTAATAAATATATCCCCTTTAGGGACCTGATGTTAAAGACACAACATCCTTTTTTCTCATCTTGCCAAATTACACAGTTCTCAGGACCACTGCTAGGTACCTGGAGGTATGGGTAGTACTCGTCTTCCTGTCAGGCCAGCACTCAAAGCCATGGTCTCAGAAGGTGGGAGGATCTCTGGGAGGGCCTGTGCCTCATCTGCATATAGCCATGAGAGTTTACTGTCCCTTGGGTCTCCCTAATGAACACCAAGAAAGCTTGAGAGAACATACTCTGTTGATATTTTCATCCCTGTCACCGTTTCCCCATAATATCAAGATAAAAGATGATGAGAATCAGAGGCAAAGTGGGGCTCACCTAAAAATATGGGCCAAAAATACAGTTACTCTTCAGGAGGGTGGGACTACCAAAAAACAAGGGTCCTCACCTGTCTTCCTTTGGCAGTCATATTGGAAACACAACAATTCTCCTCATGGCCTCACCTCAGAGCTCAACCAAAACCAAAAAATTAAAAATGACAGATATGGAAGAAGATGCTCTAAGCCTTCTACAGAGCTATTGCAGAGTGGCCTACTGTCCTGTCCACACTAGAGTTCAAAGGGTGGTAAAAGGTCTGTTAGTGAGGGAGATAGTGGGTCCTGCCTCCTGTCCTGCTGGGCTGACTTCAGTATGCTCAGTCCTACATTCTTGTCTAGTCCCCGTCCCATCCTTAACCCAACTCCCAAGTCAGTCCACTGAACGCTATCAGCTTGAGGACAGGGGCCATGTTTGATGTATGCACCTTTTATCTCTGGTGGCTGGTCTTATTCTTAACCTGTAAAGGGAATCATTGAACATTGGCAGAATGCATGGTAAATAAAGCAAAGAGATGAGTGTGTTACCATCAGATGCTCAGTAGTCTGCTTCAAGACGTTGGCCTTGATATGGTCAAGAATGGTCTTCTATGCCATCCTCATCCCCAAGGACTCAGTCATAATGAGCCCTGGGGGAGGGGGTTGCTGCTCTACTCTAGACATAAACTCAGGGGGTACCTCTGAGGGAAGAATGCAAGGAAGTGGGAGGGAGGGAAGTGCCCCAGGTGAGTATAAGGTAGAGGTGACAACCATGGGGGCTGTTTACTATGCCACTATCTCCAAAGGCCCCCAGAGGTCCATGATGCCTGGAGTGAGCACTGACCCCCTCTGTGTACAAATCCACTTATATGGCCACTGTAGGTACCTCGTGAACTCATAGAAAATGATGGATGGATTGATTTGTTTATTGGCCTTTTATTTATTGTGCCCAGAGTGATGGATGAATTTAGTAAAGAGGAAGGAGGGGAGGGACAATCAAGTTTGGAGAATGGCCTGTCAGCTGCAGAGTGGCTGAGCCAGCATCCAGTTATTAGCTCAGAAAATAAAATTTCTGTCCCATCCTCACTCCTTTGTTAGGAGAATATTTTTTCCAACCCACACTAATAAAAAAAAAAAATAAAAAATGGGGAGAGCAGGGAGGAAGGGTTAGGGTAGAAAGAGTAAGTGAGGCCAGGAATTCGTTAACTGAATAATTTCTGTGCCTCCTTGAATATTTTGATTAAAGCCATGGGACCTAAATCAAAGCCACTGAAAGGAAAAATAAAAAGATGTCTGAGAACAATTTCTTTGACTGGAATTTTCCCTCCTGTGTTCTATTATGACGGGAAGGGGGGCTGTGTATGTACGTGTATGTCTGTCTCCAAGTGTGTGTGTGTGTGTGTGTGTGTGTGTGTGTGTGTGTGTGAAAAGAAAAATTTCACTTGGCCTTCCTTTGATCTTTCAAAGACAAGAAGAACATTTTTAAAAGAAAAGAGAAATTAACATCAATCTGTTCCCTCTCTTTCCTTCACTTGCATCAGTAATTCAAATGGATCTGAAGTGAGGTATGAACAGCTATGAGCCCAGGCCATGTATCAATAAAACCAGGGCCTCTCTCAGTCATTGGTCTTCTCCCTGATTCTGGCCCCTAGTTAAGGCATCAGACCACTTAGAAGCCTTAGTAGTGTGGTCAAGTCATACCAACACAGAAGGGGCATGATGAAGAGGACTACAGTTTATATTTCCTTCTTGAAAGGGTTTGCTGTGGAGCCATCTAAAGGAAAAGGTGCCATCGATGAGGTAGGGCAGCTACACCAAGCTCAAAGAGGTGACTTGAGGCAGCAATATTCAAATAAGACAGGGCCACACATCAACTCATGCACATGTGCGCAACCCCCACCCCCCCCCCCCAGCCCCCAACATTTTGCTTACCCAGTCATCTCTTGATGGATGCTTGGGTTGCTTTGAGTCTTGGCTTTGTGAATCATGCTGCTATAAATGGAGGTATACCAACATTTACGTGAGATCTTATCTTTGATTCTTTAGGGCATTGTTATTAGTGGAATTACTGAATCATATGGTAACTCTATGTTTGGTTATTTTAGGAAACACCATACAGTTACCATTTCTTTTTAAATTTCAATTAGTAATGTCTGTTTGGAATACCTCCAGGAGAATTTGAAGGATCGAAAAGATAAAGGTTGAAGAAACTCAAGTTGAAGCCAGTCAAGGATGACTGGGCTGGGCCAGAAACCTGTAGTGAGCTCCCCTCCCTTGCTGCTGCCCAAGCTGCAGCTGGCAGGCCACTTAGGTCAGGTAGAACTGCAGAATGGAGGAGCCACAGCCTGAGCCTGCCCACTTTGCCAGCCGCCTGGTGTGTGGAGAGCATGTGGCCCCTGGGCCAGGACCCACATTCTGGTAGCAAAGAATATTCTCACTCATCGGCCACATCTCCCTTGACAGAGGGATGGCTCAGATGCTGCCTTCTGCAACACAGACCCATCCGTGGGAAGCGAGTGGGGAGGGAAAGATGAGAAACGATGGGCAGCCATGGTAGGAGGAAGCCATTAGCATTTTGGTTGTGACACATTTATGCTTAGACCTCGTCATGTGGAGGAAATGACAGGATGTGCTGATAGCCTCAGATTCCAAATCATGGGCTAAAAAGAAAGCAATGCATGGCCTTTTCTTTGTTCCACAAAGGCCTGGCAGCTGGTGACATCAGAGCTCTCCAGAGTACAAAGCTTTAGAGCCCTAGTCTTTCTGAGGTGTGGCAGTGGTTTGAGGCCAAGCTCAGAGCCACTAGGAGGTTAAACTGGCTAGATACACCTTATGTGGGAGTAGCCACCTGCTTGACAGGCTCCTCCTTTCTCTGGAAAATTGTCTAGAAGTCACTTGACTTAAAAAAGGTCCCACTGAGGGGCCCGACAGTGGCACAGCAGTAAAACATGGTGCTCAATGGGGCTGACCCACATGGGAGGGTTCCACATTCATGTTCAGAGACCTCCCTGAGTATGCCAGGCATGCATGAGCCCATGATCTGGTGCTGGATGAAGCTTGGGGTGTGGATCCACAGTGTGGAACATGGTGTGAGGACCCTATTGGGGGTGCTGTTTCTATGTCTGTCTGTCTGTCTCTCTTAATCATGGAATAAATAAAGAAATAGACTTTAAAGAAAGGTAGGGGCCCACTGAGAGCCATTTAGTCCACCCTCCTGCCTAGAGCAAATACTAGCAAGCCATCACAAGCCAGTAGGAATTGTCCTTATGACTTAAAGTTCCCATTTCATGATTTTGTTTGGGGAGATATAAAGAATGACCATTCCTTTCCCCACTATCTTTATAGATTAATGCTGTAGTTAAGCCAGTGGGCTCTGGACTCAGACAAACTCAATTTGACTCTAAGGGTTGACATTTACTACTTCATGAATTTAGGAAAATTATTGCAAGTACTGTATTGCTTAATCCTCATGTTCTTCATCTTTTAAACTGGAGATAAATGAGAATGTCTGCCTTATCTCATGTACTGCTATAAGGTGCCTGGCACAGAAGACTGCAATGGCAGCTATTAGAGTTACTGCCCACCCCAACTGAGGTGTCCTCCTTGGGTAACATGATACTAAAGTCCTCTAACAGATGACCAGTCTCGTAAATGTCCTTCTTACTATCATCCACAAGAGCTAGGTTTGGGTATTTCTGGGATGGCAATAGCTTTTCACCAAATGTAAAGATTTAGGAAACAAACTAGACTCCTCATCTCATTGGAATCTATGCCTGGTTGTTTACTCATCAATAATCTGAGAGTGCTCAATAGTAAGTCAATAAAAGAAATGAGTGAAAAATGGTCCCATGAGTACATGAAGGAAGCTGTTCCACCAAGTGTTTCCATGTCCTGTTTCCCTGGTCTTTCCAATAATCCTTGGGGGGTCCCAGGGTGAGTAGGGTTGAGCTGGGTGTCAGAAAACTGAGTTCTAGGCTTATCTGTCTTGAGGAAGCCACTCCTCTTCTGGGGACTCAGTTTCCACAACTCTGAAATAAAGGATTTCACAGATTCATTTTTAGAATGCCTTATAGTTCAATGGATTTGATTCTGGCTGATGGAAAAGGAGACTATTCATCTGAAGTGGTGGGTAAAGGTGGAGCTCAAATCCAGGACTCTGAACACTCCGGCCACAGAGCAGAAGGGGATTCTGAGAGAGAAGACAGGCATCAGCAAAGAAATATTTGCTGTACCAAGTCCTCTTAGATAGAAACTCATATCCCCAAGGAAATCGTGAAAAACTCCTTTCCTTTGAAAAATGAGCTAGCAAAGCACATTGCAAAGAGGAATGCTGGGTGGCCCTGCCTCCTCTCCTTTCATGTCACTAACCACAGGCGGCAGGACTCCTTCACCCTGCAGTCTCCTGGGTGCCTCCCTGTCTCCCAGGGAGCTTGAGAACCCTTGCAAAGAAGCAGTGAAATGAGTTGGAAGTGGTGAGCCTATCTCAAATATGACTCTGGTTTTAGAGCTCCATATTGAGAGAAATTGGAAGAAATTTGTAATTCAGTAATGGACCCAGAGATGAAAGAGAGCTAACCCTTAAACATACTTGCCATCCTCATAGCTTTAGAAGACATTGTTCAGTAACTGGAGAAAAAGGCCTTGATTCATTTCTTACATCCAGAGTCAAGGCAGCCTGTCTTTTAGGGTAATACTGGGTTGTCAGGAAAGTCATGGTGCATTTTTGCATAGAAACACAGAAAAAAATACATTGTAACTTTTCCAACAACCCAATAGATCCCATGCCTTCGAAGTCTTGGTTTTCCTACCTTAGAAAAAAAAAAAAAAAAAAGAGTGGGAATTAACTTTTTGGGAATATGATGAATATCTTATGTTTATGAAAAAGAATTCCAGCAAAGGGCCACTTACAATTTGTTTTGAAAAAAACTAAGTGGAAGAATATCTGAGATCTGCTGATGAGATACAATGGTAGAACTTTAAATAAGCCAAAAGAGAGATACTAACATTACCTAAAAATGAAACCCTTGCCAACTATGGGATTCTACATGTAGTATAGAGCAACTGGGATGTTGCAAATCATTAATGATGATGGTTCTGTTTTAGGAGTGCACATGTAATGGAGGTGGTGGTGGGGAGGTGAGTGGCACTGGACTAGGCTACAGGAACCATACAGAGTCCCTTGTCTGGGACCAGGCCTGGGACTGCTAAGGAGGGTGGGCTGGAGCTCTTCATAGACTGTGATCTGAGAGGTATTTCTGAAGGAAATCCCCAAATTGACTGCCTCAAGTGTGACAGTGAGAGAAAACTATACCACCCTCAAAGAAGGTGCACACGTGTGGGTGGCAGGACAATAGGTATGGAAGGAGACACAGAAGAGCCAGACCTGGAAAAAGAAAGGTGGGTGGAGGTTTTGGGAAAAACAGGCTGGAACATGCCTGGAGGTGGGGAGACAAGAAGGGAACAAAAGAAAAGTTGGAGAAACAGGGAAAAATAATGAGTCTGGGGGGGGGGGGGAAACAGGAGTAATAAGCACCCCTGTGCAGGGCCCAAGTAAAGGACACAGCTGGCTGAGACAGGTCACCACACGGTGGAGCAATGTGTCCATGGTGAATGCCCATGGAGACTGATAGAGAAAGAGAAGGATGAAGCAAGCAAAGGGCATAGGAAGAATTGGACAGCCACCAGGAGGTGGGCCTTTAACTGAACTAAGTTGAGTCCACACAAGAAACCCACTGGACAGGTGTTCATTAAATCAGAAAGCTGAGGTCCAGAAAGGCTAGATGGCCAGCCCAGGCCCCCACAGTTGTGAGCAGGATTGCAACCTCCACCCCGGCCTGCTCCCCAAAGCCCTCTCTCCTTCCCTGGTGACACATTTCTGTCAATGTTCCAGGTCTAGTGAAGGGCAGAGATCATAAAGTAGGAATAGCAAGGTGTTTTCTGTGGTGATGTAAAAAAACATCCCCACACAATAAGGGGAGGAGGAGAGAGGCGACAACTTTGAAATGGGTTGTACTGTGGGGCTGAAGGAAGTGCCAAGAGCATGATCAAGGGCTGGGTGGGGTGGGGGCAGTATTGCCTCAATAAGGAAAAAGGCCAAGAGGACAAAGAAGCGAGGAGAGCTGGAGCTTACTTGAGTCTCCTATTCTAGCTAACCTCTTTCAAGTTACCACACAAAGAAACTATTTGATTGACTATTAAAGTGAGAGAGAAAGACAGGCAGAGGGGAGGGGCGGAGGGAGAAGCAGCTACATCCACGCAGGCACTCACTCTCTGTCACTATAGTAGCTCCATGGGCTTGTCACATTCCATGGAGCAGCTGTCTGAGCCCAAGGCCAGCTGGTGGGATTCCCCGCATTGACCTGGGAACCAGAGGGAAAGCCAGAGTCCAGCTCTCCTGCTGCTCTGGTCCCTGCTCTGACCGATGAATAGAGGATCCAGGGCTGGGCCCCCAGCAGCCTGTATGGTGGGCTCTGAGCACCTGAGACACAGGTGTGGCTCATCCTGCTGGCTCAAGGACGCCTGACAGTGTTCTGGGCATCGTGCCCACCTCAGTCAACAGTTGCAGACGAGGCTGGGCTGAAGAGAATTGACAAGCATGCATCTGCTGAGGAGCCAGGACCAGCCCTGAAGGAGTACAGCCCAGCTCTCCAAGCAGCACTGTTGCCAGAGCGAAATTTGCAGTCGTCGTCCCCTAGCTTGTGTGACATTGGATTTTAAGCAACGACCTTGGGAAGCCGTGTCCCATCTGCAGCGGCCATTGGCATTCACCTCACAGGACACTCTGAAACTGCTTGCCCTGCGCTAGGCACCACCTGAGGGGCTTCCCCTGCAGCCCAGGCTTCCATCCCCCTTGCCCTAATTCCAATCATTCCATTTCCTCATCCCACACCCAGCTCCTCGGTCGGCTTTACCCACTTGGATCTGCCAGGCCTGATGAGTCCAGCTGCAGGGCTCCTAGAGCCTCTCCCAGCTGGTTAACATGAGAGGATCCTCGTGCCTCTGCCATTTGACCAAGACAGCTCCTTTCAACTTCTGCCTTCCCCTCGGGCAAAATCAGCAGCAAAGACAGCCCTAAGCTGAGTGGCCTAAGCCCCTCCTTTGATTCTCAGGCCCCAAGAGCCACCCAGGCGCCAGCAACCCGCCAAGAAGCATCGCCAGACCCCTTGCTGGTTATCATAAGAATTTCTTCCCATCTCAGCAAAACTGACAGGACGTGGCTTCCCTGTGAGGGTGAGCAGAGAACTCCCCGAGCTTCGTGAGAACAGAGGGAGCACCGGTCGATGGCCCCTGTTTCTCTGTCACATCCCGGAAAGCCTTCTAAGGGGGGCTGGCTAATGATCACACTGGCTCCATGAAAGGAAAGACAGGACTCCAGATGGGAGTAATGGAGGCCAAAAAGAGAAGGTACCTACGATCTCGGTGTCGATGGAGGAAAACAACCTGCTGCAGCCATGGCTGACAAGCAGGCACTTCACATCTGCCCCGAAACCATCACTTTGAACCACGAGCTCTGGAAAGAAAGCGCATTTTGATAGACACTCCACAGAGGAATGGTTCTGATATGTAATCTGCTGGTTATGGCCCCCTGGGAAGTAGGCGGAGAGAGGTGTTACACAGCGTGGCCCCAGAACAGCAAGTTCAAGATGGTTCCCTCGCAGGACCCAGTCAGTTAATGCTGAAGAGACTGGAGTCTGCTTGAGTGTCCTTCCTTCCCACTCTCAACCCTGTTTGAAAACTAGAGTGTAGAAAATCCAGTGCATTCTTCCCAGCGTGCTGCTCTGACGGGTGAACTCAGGGAGTCTGAACATCACCATGTTGTCACAGGCGCTGCCCCGGCACCAGACTCAAGGGGAAGAGGAGGCAGCCAGTGGGTATGGGATTTCTGCAGAACCCGCACCAGAGTCTCCACGGCTCCTGAGCTTGAACATGGCCTCTCAAGTGCTGGAGTGTGTCCAGCCTACCGGCTTCTGTGCTGTTCTCCTGGCCTTGTTTAGAATTCTTAACTATTGCAAGTAACTTTTATAAAATCACTCATTTTCTCTTAGCTCTACATTTGGTTAATAAAACTTGTCTTGTTGGGGCCAGCAGGTGGCATGGTAGTTAAGGGCACTGGACTCCCACGTGGCTGACCGTGGTTTGAGTCCTAGATCTGGCAGCTTGCTTCTCTCTCTCTCTTTCTCTCTCTCTCTCTCTCTTCTCTCTCCCTTTCTGGTCAAATTAAAATAAGTAAATAAACAAATAAAGTTAAATAAAATAATTATCTAAAAAAACCTTGTCTTGTTTTACCTATAATCAGCAGTACTAGCTCTCCTGGATTATATGTGTGCATGTATGTGTGTGTGTGTGTGTGTGTGTGTGTGTGTACGTGTGTATGGTTCATCTGTTTCTATTCCCCTCATAGCATCACTCTAAGGGAACATAGATAAATATCTCTGTGTAACAAACTCACTGGGAGAAAGAGTGTGCAGATTCTTCCCCGGGATCCTGTTGGCTCATTCTTACCGCCCTTTCTTCACTTGGCTCCAGCCCCTAGATGTCAATCGTTCTGATCCAGCAAGGCCGCCTCCTGCCTTTAGGCAGGACTACATTCCTAAAAGGAAGCAGACAACTACTTGTGCCCCAATGGTCCCCAGTTAGGATGCACCATGCCTGTGGTGGGCAGTGAGTGCTGGTGTCATTTCATATGGGAACTGAGTAAATCCTCGCCACGTGTGGATGGCCACTAGGTGGACAGGAGAAGGAAGGGGACAAGAAGAGTAGAAAGTCCCAGAGAGAAGAATGTGTTTATGGGGAGGTGCACCTCTGGGCTTTGGATTGGATTGTAGATGCATGTGCTGCTGGAGTCTGAGTGGAACAGCTCCGGGTAGAGAGGATAGAGGGGTTGAGGGAGGGCAGAAGCAAAGATGGAAGGGAGCCATTTACGTTCTTTGGCTTCATGGTAGGTACCCAGAAGGCAGAGATAAGGGAAGGGTATGGGAAGTTAGGACAAGGGCCATGAGGGTGGAAGAGGAAGACATTTATCCAAAACTGTCCCAGCAACCCCTTAAGGATGGCCCCAGACCCTCAAAGAAAAAGTAGCCCAACCCTCTTTGGCTGCCTCTTCTCTAATCTTTAGGGCCCTCCAGCTTCTTCCCTAGCTCATGAATCTGGAGTCACTTATGAGAATGTCTTACTGGGGACCTTAGTCAGATGGGAGACACCTGCCTAGACAGGTGAATGAAGCCTGGGGGTGAATTATCTTCCCTCTAGAAGTTCATAAAGCTGAGGTATTCAGAGAGGCCTGAGGGCTACAGCCAGAATGGCAGTGAGTGTGGGAGGGGGGAACACTCAGGAGGGGCTTTCCGTTGTGCTGGGGGCGGGAGTGGTGGTGAGAGGTTTTTCACAGCAGTCCTGAAAGGGAAGTATCCAAAGCACCAGGGACAGTAACTCACAGCTTATCATAACTCATGACCTGGGCTCTCAGGTCTGCCCTCCCCCACCACTACCACGCGTGGATTTGCACACACACGGACCCACAGACACACACATACAGTCTAAGACATACTTGGTCACTGAAACATTCAGTTACTGAACTAATTCTGATTTTAAAACTTGACTGCGAAGGTAAGTCTAGCCTGATTTAAAAACCTGCTATGGTGCATTCCAGAGTTGAAAAGTCATGATGTCTTGATGGTCCGTGTCACTTCTCTGTTTAATAACTGTTGATCATGGCCTCTAGATTGACACTGGCATTATTTTCATCCCAGGCTGCGCTTACCTCTTATCAATCAACTCACCACCTACATTCCTAAAAGGGTGTAACCCGTCGCAGTCCTGTTCACCATAGTCACAGTGAGAGGTGACCGAACATGATCAGGCAGCCGGGAATGCTCTGGGAAAGATTCCTGTCCACGTGGCCGCTGTGTGGCACCACATTAAGGCCACAGGGTGAGGTACTGAGCAAAGGCATTGTTGTCACCAGCAACGAGTTTAAACTCCCCAACCCAAATGAGAGGGATGGCTAAAGCCAGGTCAGAGATGATGACCTTGCGTAGCTCTGCTGTTCTGACTTTTCATTTCTCCAGGACAGACTGCACAGCATTTAGCATCATCACACGGATCCCATACTTGATGCAGTCAGCATCCTGTTCCCTCAGGCAGTATCTTCAACATCGAAGGTGTCTCTGGATACCTGGTGGCTCTTTTTGCCTTAGGACGTGTGGGTTGTGGTAATTCTGAAGGACTCGTGAAGCGGGCCCATGGCAGATCCCTCCCCTCAACAATTTCAGCCTAGTTACTGCTTCCTGCAGGGGTAGATGCTCTCAAGCCACCAATGTGCCTTCTCTTTCCATCAGTATCTTCCAGGTCAGATGTTACTCATCCTCTCCCTTAACTGGAAACCACCACTATGAGTTCTGAAGTCAAAGGCTTTTAGAGTCAAACAAAGGTTCAAATGCTCAGTGCTTACAGTAGTGCCTGACCCACAGTAGGCACTGAGTATCCAATGAGTGGAATTCTGCCCCATACTCGCCAATGGTATGACATCATGTCACTTCTGGAAACCTCAACTTTCTCACCTGGTAAGAGGGAATGTTGGGAGGCTTAAGAAGACTATCTTTATCTGTGGCTTTAGCATAGGGAGGGCTTGGCAGGAGAGCAGAGGGGCACTGTGTCGCTGGCATTTCTTAGCATCTACTAGCAAAACCAAGAGCTACTTTAATGCAATGCCAACTAAGTAACACTCGATATTTACATAGCACTTACTATGTGCTAGGCACTTTTCTAAAGGCTTAGCATCCATTATCCTTTTTAATCTTCAAAATACTATGTGGTAGGAAGATACTATTATTTGCATTTTGCATGGGCAACAATTCCAAGGTTTGATGCTGGCTAGGCCACAATATGGCTAGGCAGTAGAAGTGATAAGTAAACCAGTAGAGCTGGCCGGACTCTGATTGCCCCTGAATGTCTGGCTGAACATCACTGTCTTCTGTCCCAACGAGTGCAGTTAAAGCTTTCTACAGAGGGTCAGTGATTGGTCAAACCCTGTCTTGTAATGTTCTCCCAAGGTCAGGAACAGTCAATCGGAAGAGAAAGAAAGGGAGAGCCCACCAGGCCTTGGACGCTAGGATTCCATGATTGGACCAGGTTGCCGTAGTTCTACTGATAGACATGCTTAGATTGCGCTGTTGAGACCACCAGGGTGACAGCAGGGAAGCTAGATTTGGCAGGCCTGGTCATTGGCACCTCCTGGAGCAAGAGGCATAGATGCAAACATTTTTCTGGCTTGTCTTATTTTCCTCTGGAAATCCAGATCACATTATTGCTCTGAAGCTCAGGGGCCTTTTGAAGTCACTGTGTTCAGACTTTAAAACACACACTCTCAAAACCGCTGGGCCTTCATTAGGAGGGAAAAAAAGCTGTTGGAAGGTTTGGCTACTAACTGCTTTTTGGCTTTTTAGCAGCGGCTTTAAATAATGAGGCACCCATGGAAATGGAGGGGTGGAGGAGGGGCGATACAGTGGCAACAAAAGAAAGAAATCTGGGAAAATGGGAAACTTTCATCCAAGATAAGAAACCCTTGCGGCTCTTATTAGGCTTTCTGTTCTGTCAGGGAGGTCCCCTGGCTTTAATAAAATCCCATTTTGCCTTTAAACTCTCCCATGTGGTAGGGGCCCAGAGTTTAATGGGAATATATGAGATACTGCAACCTGGCTCAGGTGGCCGGTCCCCCCTTCCCAGCCCAGCAGCTGGGATTGATTGTGGAGCTGCCTAGCTCACAACACGCAGGTCCTGCACATCAGAGAATAATCACGGGCCATTTGAGGATGACCGGGGCCAACGAAGATGGCATCTTGGCTTCCGTTCATTCCTGCTTTGAGGAAGCAGCTCGGCCTGGTCTTTATTTAAAGTGGACCAGAGGAGTAAGGGATGAGTTACAACATATGATTTATTAGGGGCCATCTGTATTTGAAAGCCTCTGTGGCTTTAATCCATCCCTGACTCCTTAAGGTTCCCATTAGCACCGGGCGATTGTGTTCATTAGGAGCTGCTGATTTTGATGAATTCATCTCTCCTGTCACATGCAATTCTAGCCGGGGGTCTCGCTCTCCATTTGGAGGGGCAGATCCATTGTGTCTTAATGCCACACGACAGGCTCCTTCACAAAACATGCAGGATGTCAAAGGCTAAACTGTTGGGAGAAGCCAGGCCTCAGCCAGCAGAGGCTGGAGGGAAGGTGAGAGCGAGCAGCTCATAATTAGAAGTTCCTGGTGGGTATCAGGATGCGTCCATCAGAAATCTGCATATGAACACACCCAGAGCCTGCTTGCATAGCAGGAACTGGTGCTGGTTCCAGGCTCTTCTTTGATCACCAGGGGATTATTATTTATTAAACCCTTGAACCTAACCATAGTTTCTAGCTCCACCAAACTTCTCTTTTGCCAACTTTGTCCCAAGACAAACAGAAACACCGTTACTAGCAAAACAAGTCTGTGAAATGCTTGCACCCATAGAGAACATATTTTTATTAGCAATTTTATGATCAACTCACACAGGCACGTTTACTCTTTTTAAACAATTTAATTATTTATTTAGTTAGTTTTAGGTTTTTGCTGTAGGGTACATGTGCTCACTGAATAGAGACAGACAGAGGGAAGGTGAGAAATCACTCCCTAGGGGGATGACCATGCAGCAATTTCCTTTCCTCCTGGGATTATGGGCATGCATTTGTCGATTTTTAAGCTGCCAGGTCCGAGACTTGAACCGTGGTTAGCCATGTGGGAATCCAGCACCTTAACCACTATGCCACCTGTTGGCCCCAGGCACATTTACTCTTGAATCCACAAAAATGTTCCCATTTTCTGCAGGAAAAAGCATGTGAGCTGGTAACCGCCTGGAGTCAGTCAGAGCCATCCTTTCTGCCCTGGGACCAGCTCTGTCCTCTTCAAGGTCAGAGAGAGATTCTAATAGACGATGTGCTTGAGTGTGCGTGGGAGAAGACCGGCACAGGCGAGGCTGCTCCCTGCCCTCCCCATCCATCCTGGGTAGCACAAGCTCCCTGCAGCAAGGCCTCTGAGGTTGCTGCCCCGCCTCATTGCTATGCCTTATTCCTAAGCAAATGCATTGGCCGGCAGTTTGAGTCCCGGGGGACTTGAGCAGGCCCACAGCAGGAAAGGTACCTGGTCAGACAGAGACAAGAGTGGCTTCTCGGGCCCATGTGAGCTGCATTTTCTCCTCTCCTATGCCATTTTAGTCCTTGCCTCTGGGTATTCTCCAGAGGCTCCAACCACCCCTAAGTCAGAAGGACGCAGGACAACATGGTTAAACGCACAGATAGCTAGCTCCCTTGGGTCCGGGAGTCTGGTTGTTCCTCAGGAAGTAGAAAACTCTCTGAAAGCTCAGGAACAAGGCTAGGTCGACTCAGCTCTCAGCTCCCAACTCCATCAAAAGAAAATACTTGGACACATGCAGTGTGTAGCACTTGGGACCCAAAGACAAATGCCAGCATCCCTGCCCCAAAGGGTCTTGCACAGAGCCCAGTAAGAAAAGCAGACGGTTGATTAAATAACCCAAACACAGCGTGATCCATGCAAACATGAACATATTGGCGGGCTCAGCGGGAGTCCAGGAAAAGGAGCGATTCAGTCTGCTCAGGGTCGAGGAGGAAGGAAGGGACAGATCAGAGAAGACTTCCCAGAGGAGGTGACATCTGAGCTGAGGAGGAGCAAGAGCAGCCAACGTGTGGGAAAGATGCCATAGACAGAAAAAGCAGCATGTGTTCCATCAGGGAGGTTGGAATTGGCATGATATGTTGGGGGAACAAAACCCGATTTAGACTTGCTGGGGTGTAAGTACACAGAGAGCAGGGGGACCTGATGTGGAATTTAGAAAGGAATAAAGGGATAGCAGCAAGGGGAAAAGGGGCTGGGGCAATATTTCCTTCTAGTTCAATAAATCCCTGAAGTAATCAAAAACAGTGGACAAGTAATTTTTGAGCTCCAGCTCCTTGGGTGGCGTGGTCTCAGCCAAATGCCTTAACTTCATGGCGCCTCAGTTTCCTTTTCTGTAAAATCAAAATGGCGCCACCTGCTATCCCTGTCCCCCGGGGTTGCTGTGTGAATCAAATGAATTAAGTTGTTGGAAAAGTCTTGATGCATTTTTGCATTAAAAGAAAAGTCATGTCTTTTACAACAACATGCTAGATACAATTTTTAAAGTGCTGTTGCTTTGAAGACTGCAGTGTGCTCAGAAGTGAGGAGGCATTATTAAGCATCACCAGGGAGGCCGGCACTGGCCTAGGGACTGGATAAAGTTTCCCAGAGGCCCTTGGAGTTTACCTGCTAAGGGGAAAGATTACCCATTGCTCCATGGGACAAAGTGCAACCAGCCAAGAATAGGGGAAGAGAGGAAGAAATTCCGTGTAGGGGCATGATGCTGGGGTCTCCATGTTCACTATATCCCAATTACGTGGCTAGACACGGACTTCCCAAATACCTTCCTTTAAAGGGTTTTGTTTTGTTTTGTTTGTTTTTTAAGACCTTTCAAACTCAACAATTATAAACAACGATGCTTGGGAAGGCACTTTCCGCAAGAAGCAACCATAAGGAAGTTCAGTTGCTGCTGTTACATCTCCTCTCCCAGGAAGCGATTCGCTCAGGGACAGTCATTCCTCAGGAACCCCGAGGTCCCATTAAGGCAGAAGCAAAGGTCTCCTGGCCGGCTCTCCTACTCTCTCCCACTTGCAGTTCAAGCAGCACCCATCACCTTGAATTTCATCCCACCAGCCCTGCCCCTGACTATGGTCTGGATTTAGAATCAGAAAACATTGTCACTGTGACTATCCGAGGAAGGACACAGGCTGATCCTTGCACCCCCATCCTCCCGGGTCAGCCTTCCTTGTGCATGCCAGGCAGGGTTAATCACCTTGCTGGTTTCAGTGGGAGGCCAGAATCCCGCCCTCGGCAATGTTTGCCTATGGAGAAACTTACCTCGCAGGCTCTACTCTCGCCTTATCAAACATGAATGCCAGCAAAGCTCTGCTCTCAGCCTCATGAATTTTGTAAAAAACAAAACACAGGAAAAAAATTCTACACCACATTCCCCAGATGTTCTCTATGAGACAGTCAGAGGGCCTCTCTCTCTGCTGGGGAAAAGTGATTTAGGAAAGCCAGTGAATGTGAGACACTCAACATTACAAATAGCGGCCTAGTAGTGTCGTTTACTGGGACCTCGCTGGAAATGAACAAGATCTCAAAATAAAGACGTCTTCCCCTTTCCCACCCCCACATTGTTTGCAAAGATGTCTGTCCCAAAGATGATTTTCCCCAGCCCAATGCCCTTTGCCCCCTTTTCAGCCTCGCATTGGAGGACGCACACAGAAGGCATTTTTCCAATAAGCTCAGAGCTTTTTCTAACATAGCCTTCTTCAGGCTCAAAAGAAACAGTATGGTGGTTAAGGTGCTGGACTCCCACATGGCCAAGCACGGTTCAAATCCTGAATTTGGAGGCTTGCTTTCTCACTTTCTCTCTGTCTCTCCCTCTTTCTCTCTCTGGTCAAATTAAAAAAATAACGATAATAAATAAATTTAAATAAATAAAGAAAAAAGAAAAAAGAAACCGAAAAGAGAAAGGAGAGCTGGAATGATCACCTCCTCTGCACAGGGACTGAGTGTACGATGTGACCTCCGCCCACCTCTCTGTGGACTCCACACACCTGACTGGCAGCACAGAGGATGGGGTTTCGTGCCTTGTTCCCTAAAACATGGCTCAGGGTCTCCAGGGGGCTGCCTCTGCCCTGCTGATGCCCAGGAAGCCACCTCCCACCTCAGTGCTTGACTGCCAGGGGAGACCCTTTGACTTCCTTGTGGCCCATAGGGGCTGCCAGCGTAGAATCAGCAAAGCTGGTTGTGCTGTCACCTGACGGTCACTGCACCCTCTGGAGACTTCTGTGAGCAGGAAGGTGTGGCTGGGGCTAAGGTCCAAGTGCAAGAGACCCCGGGCTGAGTAGAAGAAAGGGGGGAGGGGCACTGTGACTGACAGCATAGCCTTGGGTCAGAGAAGAGAAAGGGAGACGCACCCAGGTGTCCAGAGGGTACACTTGGTTCTGGGAGGATGGGACCCTGGCCACGGTGAGAGGCCTGTTAGCACAGGCATCCCCCTGTACCTGGGCAGAGGGCAGGAGCAGCCCTGGGGATTCCACGCCCCGCCCCTCCACCATGTGCTCTCGGTAAAACTGTCTATGCTGTTCCCCAATTATCTTGTTTCTGTCAGAAACGCCAAAATTATTCTCAGGAGTCGTGACGGAACGTGGAAGTGAGCGCTAATTGTGAGGCTCAGCGTGGCACTCGCAGAAGTGAGCGACTCTCCCCTCGTGAGCCGGAGCGCTGGTGTTCCCTGGCGATGAAAACAGCCATTCTTCCCATTTAGAGTTGGAGACGTGCTTTAGAGCAAAGAGTAGGAGTATTTCACACTGAGTTCCAGCTTCTTCCCACCCCGGCACGTGGCTGGCACACGGTATGTACTGGGTGATTATTTATTTCTTGAGTTACTGGTTAATGCCGAACCTCTCTAATATGGAATCATGCCTAGAAGTTAGGGAGGCCTGAGGAGGGGGGGCAGGAAGCTATTCTTCCTCCCCTAACGTGTCTCTTCTCTGAGGACTCTGCCGACTCCTTGCAGGCACTCTATTTCCTAACCACTGGAAGACAGTCCAAGAAGTTTGAGAGATAACAGCCAAGACAAATTACTCACATGGGCCAGTCATCTCATCTGGGTCTCAGCTCTCTCCTGTGTGAAATGGGGTTCAAGGAAAGAGGATGGGAATGATTTAGAAAATCGAAAGGTCTCTTCCAGCTCTCATATTAAGGAGACAAGAAATTTGGAATGTCACTCAAGGGTGTCAGGATGTACCCTGGGAGTTGACCCTTGGCTACTGTAAACCAAGATGGCAGCCAACCCAGTTCTAAGATGGGTACCTGTCCTCCTGTCTAGAAGCTCTGAAATGGGCCTTCATTCTCTTGTTTATGAAAGATGTTCACAAAATTTACTGCAGAAGATTCCCATGACTGGACATGGTCGAGGGTAGGCTGGGCAGAACTTGGCTGGGTAGTTGTGTGAGGGAAGGGTGGGCATGCATTGTGGAACGGACAATGTAGACATTCCAAGGGTGATGAAATCAGGCAAGATTTTATGTCCCTTCTTACCATGGGAACCTATGACACAGGAGAGTGAACTGGGGCTAGGTGGTTAGGACCCAGCTTTTTCAAAACCCCTGGGGGCAGAAAAGTATTGAGCGAGGCAGCATTCAAAGCCTTGTCTGAGAAGTTTACTTCTCTCCAAAACCAGCCATGGCTCTGTCCTCCAGGTCCCCACTAGACATTGTATGTATTCACTGAAGCCCTCATCACTATACTGTGATCCATTTATGAGCACCTGTTTCCTTAGACTGGGCACTTGACAAGGGCTGGGCTTCTACACATCAGAGTATTCCCAGTAACCCTCACACGGCCAAGAGCCCAATCAACCTCACTCAAATGCTAGAGGAAAGAATAAGAGAATGAATGAAGAAACAGTGTTGCCCACAGCTGCAAGTCACCAATGACAGAGAAGATCTTAGAACCCAGGCTTCCAGAATCCCAGGGCTTCATAATAACTGCGAATTTCATAAACAACAAAAGATAACATCTGTACAGTCACCTTCTGAATCTACACATATCTCTAGATTTCAAACCTTCACTAGAGACTAGTTATTTAATTCCTGCCTGAACTTTCCTACTGGAAGAAATGGTTTTGGCTCCAGCCACCACCACCCAGCGCTCCCAGTCCCCACACTTCAAGGCAGGGCCCACACATCATGTAATGGCATTAACTTATCCAGGACTTGAAAACTGGCTGAGAGTTGCTAAAACTGGCCCCAAATGGGATTCTAGGAGTAGAAGCAGTCCCTCCCCTAGGGGCTTCTGGGAACTACAGATAACTTTTTTAATGAACCAAAATACCAAAGAAATAACCCTCCCGACAGTTGTTATCCATTGCCCAACTCCCTGCAGAGAGCAGCCTGTGGAATTTGCAGCACTGTGGACATGTGTGCAGGGCAGCACCAGGCCCGGTGGTGATAACAAGGAGGCATATTTATCCAACACTTCTCCCCCAGAGATCTAGTGTTTCTCTGCTGCAACGCCTCTGTTGGCCCTCTTGGCTCAACTTCCTGGTCACTGATAGGGATATGGCGCTGGAAGCAGATGGGTGGGATCTGAGGACCTGCCCACAGACAAGGACTGAGTTGTGGAGGGGGTGGATGATTGATGTGGCCCTTCATCTCCCAGGCTGTTGCTTAAGGATGGAGGGTTGCCAGTCCCAAAGAATTTGCTAACCCTGATTCTAAGAAATGTGCCGACATTCCAGAATCCCAGGAAATAGACAGCAGTCCTCCATGGGGAGGCTAGAAAGGAGATAGGACAGACTTAAAGTATCAAGAGAAAGGCCTTGTGAGAGTAAGTGCTGATTATTCTTGGTACTTTTACCTACTGTGGATTATATTTATAACCAGATTCAATACAAAATCATAGGGCATCTCCTATTTTCCAAACATTGTATTTACAACACATGCAAATAATATGTAAAATACACACACAGTCAAGGGTTGGCTGGTTTGGTTTCTATCTTGACATGGATGAGGAAACTGAGGCTCAGAGATTCCTATAAGTTCTCATAGCTGTTCTAAGGCAGAGACAAGATTCAAACTCACAGCTCCAGTCTCATCATGTTCCTTTTAGATATGTGGCAGGGACAGAGCTATACATACCAATATTTTCCTAAGTGTTATACTTGGGACAGTCTTCTACAAGATAGTAGAAAAAAAGAAGTGATCCAAAGGGTGGTCTCATGGTCAGATAAGTTTGGAGAAAATGAATGCAAATAAAGTATTTACTGCCAGATTTCTCAGGTATTTAAAAATACTTAAGTATGCAGTGAATTTTGAAGAGGATGGTATATAGGCACTACCAAATTAGACCAGAGAATCTTTTATTTCAAAATAACTATCAAAATTTCAAGTGACATTGCAGTGGTGAGGAACACAGTCTGACAATAGATATTAATAAGGCAAAAAAAATCTATACCACAAACCCGTATTTTATTTCACATACACTCACAATATGGAGTAAACATGGAGAGCATGTTTGGTGTGATCCAAACTGGATCAGAACAGAGACCTTTCCAAGACCTTGCACTGTTGGGGTTTTAGTAGAGAGCACTGGGAGTCCTGAGTAGGGCCCAGATAGCATCAGGTTATCACAGAGCTCTGCAGATACCCCAGCATTCTGCCACCCCTCTGGCTCAGGAGCATAGAGATCTGGTCATTGTTTGAATCACCTTCCCCTCATCAGTTCCAGGCTTCCTAAAATCTCCAACCAGAACCGTTAGTCTTTCCAGCTTCTCCCAATCAATTATTCATACTTCTATCTGTTCGATTCTTTGAAGGAAGAGAAAGAGTCACAGGGAATAAGAAAAATGCTTAAAGAATGGAAAAATGAAGTCTGGGGACTCTTCTGGGCTGGGTGAAGGGCAGACCCCTGGATACGCTTTCCAAAGAGTGCCCGCATTTGTCCTCTTGGACAAAGCAAACAGGCCCAAGAGGTTTCCTTCTTTCCCGGAAGCCCCCAGCACAGGAGTAGGGAGAGAGAGCAAAGCTAATCTCAGAGATCAGAACCAAGCTGTCCCAGGCTTGGACAGGCTTGACTAAGCATGGCCTTTTCAGTTGTTTGCCTTGCCTGCCAGGTAATATATGACCAGCTAAGGACTGCAGCGTAGACACAAGAATCACAGCTCCGAACAGCTGGCTTCAGTCTGTCACACAACCTATCTTTGTTTAGTTTCTTTCTCGGTAAAATCAAACTAACTAGAGGGATCCAGGTAAGAACCAAACACAAGGTCCCTGTGGCAAAGTCTTCCCCTCCACGAGCCTTTCACCCTAAGCACACATAGTCAGATTTAACAAAAGAATCAAGATTTTAAAAAACGCTCGGTGTGGCATTTTGCAAATGGAGATTGCTACAGCATCAGCTCATTAATAACAAAGAGAGTATTGGCATGGTCTGCAATCATTGTTATTGCTATCGAAATAATCTGCCATGATATGCTGTCCTTGTGTTCAAAGACAATACTACTAACACTGTAGAATAAGTGCTTATTTTCCATTGCACATCGTCATCTTATATTGTCTGAGCTACCAAGATATTTGAGGGTTTGTGGTGTGTGTATATGAGTGCATATATCTATGTGCATGTCTGTGAATTTATATGTACACACAGATAGATACATACACAACTGCAGTTACATATTATCATGTTCATTAACTCTGTGTGTGTGTGTGCATGTGTGTGTGTGTATGTGTATACCTCTTAGCCTCTTATTCCTAATAGGAATGCAAGTTCTTATGGATGACAATTTCCTTTGCACGTCTCTGTACTATGCTTAATTCAAAACAAGGTGCATTCTGTACAGAAATCCTGTCTTAATTCATTGTGTTGCTCTAAAATAATATCTAAGACTGGCTAATTTATAAATAAAAGAAGTTTATCTGGCTGACAGTTCTGGTGATTGGGAAGACCAATGGCAAGGGGTTAACTAGTATCACAACATGGCCAAGGTAGTGAAAAGGAAAGCAGGCGTGTGTGAAGAGAAAGAGAGGCTTATAGGCAGCCAACTAGCTTTATATCAATTCATTCTTGTGAGAACTAATCAGTAAGAATTTGCTCCTTTCCAGGTGTTGGCATTAATCTCTTCAGGTGGGATCTGTCCCCATGTCCCAAACACCTTCTACTAAACCCACCTCCCAATACTTCCCCACAGTGTGTTAAGTTACAGCCTGAGTTGGGGGTGAGAAGACTCAGACCATATCAAAACCCTTAATAAATTCTATTGGCGGTTGGATTTATCCTAGCAGTGCAGGGTTCCGGCTATTCTCTCTATCCACATTCTACTTCTCAGAGACCCATTCATGGCGTTGGTGGTGAGATGGTCAAGCCGTCAAGCAAACCCAAGGAGCCACCCAGAAAAAGCACCCACACACCGTGCTAAATTAATTGGCTGGTTGTACATCCTGAGTTGAACACTGATATTCTAAAACATCTTTGCTCTCAGAGTTAGGGGCTACCTAAAACTATCTCTGGGATTCTCTCTACTTTTACATTTTGTTTCTTCATCATAAAAGTAATGATAAATGCCCATTTAAAAAAATTGCTATAGGGTGTGTGCACTCATGAGAGAGGACAGAGGATGGAAAGTGAGAAAGCACCCCCCTTTCATGGAGGATGGCCATGACACAATCTCTTCTCTTCCATTCTCCTTTTGAGATTTTGGTGCATTTTCTCCTGCTGCTGGGTCCAGGACTTGAACTGTACAGTTGGCCATATGGGATCCAGCCATCCTTACCACAAAGCTATTGGTGACCCATAAATGCTCATTTTTTTAAATTTAGAAAATGCAAATAAATAGGAAATAAATAAATAAATCACACTGTTTTTTGTTTTTTGTTTTTTTTTTTTTTTGAGAGATTTTCGCTATAGGCTGTGTGCGTTCGCCAGACAGAGAGAGACATTAGAGACAGAAAGCGAGAAATCCCCCCCCAGGGGGGATGGTCACGCCGCAATCCCTTCTCCTCCATTCTCCTCTCAGGATCTTGGGCACACACGCACATGCGCCCGGCGTGAGTTTTAAGCCACCAGGTCCGGGACGCGAACCGCGGTTGACTACGTGGGAGTCCAGTGACATAGCCATTACGCTAACTGCTGGTTCCCAGAAGCACACTTTTTTTTCTATTTTCCAAGCACAACTACTATTAGCCTTTTGGTACATTTCTTTCCAACTTTTATTTTATGCACTGTAAAATGTTTTAATTATATCATGCCTTTTCACTTAATGCTATTACAAGACTGGCCTTTATAAACTTAACTTTCAGTATCTGCATAATGTGCCAAATCTAACTAGCCATTCCCCTATACACGAGTGTGTAGATCAATTCCAACTCTGATATGCTAAACAATGCTGAAATATGTATCTTGGAGATCGACACATGCTTATAAAATTTAGAATTGACTCTTATAAAAGTTACCACTAGTTCAAAGCCTCTGACTATGTTCAAGTTCTCACTAAATATTTACAATTGTTTTCCAAATGTGTTGTACTAGTTAGAATTCCCAACAGCCATGCTTCAATGCAAACAGAGCTGGTTTCATGTTGTACTCCTGGGACTCATTTCTGAACAACTGTTTATAATGCTTTCCAGATCCCTCAAAGTTACCTGTCCTACGCAGGTGCAGATGACCTGTCACAAACCACTACTGCTAGAATGCGGATGGTCAACACAAAGGGCGTGCCCACACAAACTCAGTCTCCAGCTTAGAACTCATTTCCAGAGCAGCCACCCAGACAAAAGTTCTCAAGAACCTTCCTGACCCATCGCCTCACACAGGCCAGGATTCTACAGAGTACCCTAACAAGAATGACACCACCGTGCATCTCACAGGAGCTATTTGGGGTTTCATATGGTGGCTCTTAACAACAGACACATCTGAAGCACTCCAAGTCATCATAACAGCACAAGAGTCTCTAATGTCACATTTTGCCTTCGTGTATTCTTTACTACATTTTGGTTTTCAGCGAGCTAGTAGAAATCATCAAAGCACATGACACAAGTGTCCCTACTTCCTTCCCTGTCACCTCTTCCTCCCCAACTTTCCTTAGTGAGAATCATGAGGTCATGCTGGACACTGGCCATATAGGAGGTGCAGCTCATGCCTAGTTGTAACAACAGTCTTAAGGAAAGGAAACTGGCTGATACCAACTCTTTTTAGTGTTTTCCCACACTCGATGCTAACAGATTTTATGCATATGATCAGCCTCAGTATTCACTGCCACTTCCTTTTTCTTTCTTCCTACAGAGGCTAGTATGGCTCTGAGCACTGACATAATTATTTAACTCTACAGTAAGGTGGGATCCATTCTCTCTGCCCTGTGTACACACACACACACACACACACACACACACACACTATCTGGGTGACTTGCCTACAGCAGTGGACAAATGAGCATGAGACCATCCTATTATATAAAGAAAGAAAGAAAGCAGGTCTATGAATGCTGATGAGTAGTCAGTTCTTTTTGCTGAAGTTCACAAGCGATAATGCCAGAGAGCTGACCATCCCTATGCTGGGGTGTGTCTAAGAGTGCCTGCAGGCTGCCTGGGGCCAGGAAACCAGACCTACTATCCACTGTACTAAGCAGGAAGACATTCTCAGGCATCTTTGCTTTCCCTAGGGACATGGGCTGTCAAGATAGGAGCTGTGATATGTGACTGGGGTCACACCGAGGTTGGTGCAGGCTCAACTGTGTCCATTTTCTCACATCAAGGCTAACAGCATGTTAAGTAAGCCCCCACAGCTCTGAAGTTTGCCTAAGTTTGGTGAACAGCTGGAGGACGGGACTTCCAGAGTAAATGGTGCTCTGTGCCATTGGGGGTGCCGGTTGGTAGCTGAGGGTAGGACAGAGGCTTGGACCAGGCATCTGAGAAAGGTGAATCCTGTTAGTGCCTTCCTAGACTCGATGTGGCCATAAACCACCTGATCCTTACCCTTCTGGATTTTGGTAAATGATTCCTAAAGTTCAGTTATAGAACATGTACTGAGCCTCAATGGTTGTGGGACAGGATTGGGGCTGTGGTCTTAGGTCTAGGACTTGGATTGTCCAAATGGCTTCCCTGGCCATGGGTATTACAGCCAGCCCCAGACACCTACCTCTGACAGCAGGGTGGGGGCCTGTGTCTTAGATAGCAAGGGAGAATGGCGGGAGAGGAGGATTCACCTCACCCCTGGAAGAACAACGCAGAAGCCTCACTGTGGCCAGTACTCCCATTTATACCAAGGCTAGCTCACGTGTGCCTGTGCACCCACACACAGCACACACACATTTTCAATGACGAGTCTTCCTGTGACCAACCTAGACCCTCACTAACAAATTATACAAATTGAGAGAGAAAAACAGCTTAGGGTCATCCAATAAATCATCAGCACAGATCAAAATCCAACCACTCAATTAAATCTGGGCCCGGCTGAAATCATATCCTCTTTGAACACTGGAGTGGCTGATTTCCAAAGGATGTAAGGAGATCACTCAACACATGGTTATTCAATACCAACCCCCTTTCTCTGTGATTTTGAAACCTAATTAGCATATAGTAAAATGGCAAGATGTCCCACAGAGCAGCTATGCTTGTAGGATTACCTCCAGCTCAGGAGAGGGGGCACATAACACGAATCGGTCCAAAGGCATTGATACAGGGGGGCCCACGAGGCCAGCACTGGGCCAGGCACCACGGTGGGGGATGGGAGAAAGAAGGAGAGTTTGAAGGGAGTCCTGTCCACCCTGTGTCTCCAGGGTCATCCCCACCAGCCTTGGCTGGCGCGCCGGACAGTGCTCCAAGAACAACAAAGACGGCCTCTGCGGGGAGAAAACCCGACTGTGTTTTTGTCTCTGACCACGCCTCCAGCAGTCTGGGGCCTGCCAAATGACCGTGGGTCAAACATGGGCGGGCTCCAGCTGGCTCTGTTCCTGTTAATGTTAACACCCAGCCCTCCCCCGTCGCACGCGAGGCAGGAAACCTTCTCCCTGGCCTGTTTTTCAGCCTGGCTTTCTCTTTCTTGGAAGTGGGGCAGGTGGTTGCCCCCATCGAGCAAAGTGCCACTCAGAGACAAATGGGGTGGGCTGCCCAGGCTTGGTGTGGACACCGTGGAGGCCACATGCTCAGAGACTCTCTGGCTGCTTCTCCCTCTCATTAGTTGGCATTTCCTGGCATACCCCTCCCTGATACGTCAAACCTTTGTCTGAAATACCCAAATTCTGCCTCGGAAAGAAAACACTGATCTGAGCCTGGGAAACAGGCGAAGCAGGGAGAGGCCAAGGAACTGGTCATGTTCCCCAGGGCCTGTCCCCAGAGATAGGACACTTTAGTCCACAAGCCAGAGAGAACCAGAGCATCTCAGACCACAAAGCCCACAGACATGGGGTGTCAAGGTAGACACCCCATGTGTCAGAGGTGTCAGGGGTGTCAGAGGTCATCTAGTCCAGTACTTCTCCAAATGTCTGTGGTGAAGAGCCATTCTGCAAAGTGTCTAGGCCATTGGAGAGGCTTTCATCAAACACCAGAAAAACAAATGGCTAGAAAAGTGAAATTCAAAACCACAAGTTACAAATTCATTGACCAGGCACTGAGAAGTTGTAGCAATCTCAGATGGCCACGTACAGTTATAAATGCTCGCTCTCAACCTCAGCACAGACCGAGCGAACAGGACAGAGACCACACTGTGAACAGCACTGGCCTAGGTCTTGTGACCCAATATGTGGCTCAGGGACCAAGAGAGTATCAGCATCACCCCTGAGCTGGCCAGAAATGCAGGATCTCAGCCCCCCTGAGGTCTATTGAATCAGAATTCACATTTGCATGAACCCCCCAGGTAATCTGTGTGAATATTAACCCGGACCATCTGGAATAGACCGGGCTCCCAAGTTAATAGATTACAAATGTTTTCTTCACATCCAGTTCTCATGATGTCTCTGAATATGGGAGATACTTAATGGTGAAGTATGTTGACTAAGTTGGAGAGCAGGAGATGGGTGTAAATATCTGCAGAATCTTCAGGCTGAAATCTTTTATAGGACTTGGGTAACTGGGTGAGGGGGAAGAAGAAGAAAACTGAGGAGTGCGTGGCTCACTGTGGGCAGGTAAGAGCAATTTAGAAGCCACCAGGGAATGACAGTATTTACCTACTAGATCTACAACAGAAAGAGCCCCGAGGAGTAAGCCCAGAGGAGTGAGCTGACAGGGGAGGGATGTTCATGAATCCGGTATTAGGAGAGGACGCACTGCACCAGTGTGAGGCAGGAGTCCAAGTTCAGGCCATGGAGGAAACAACTGGGTCCATAACTGAGAGCGGGCCAGCCCAACTGGAGACAGCCCCTTGTTTATTTAGATCTTGTCTGCTCTTCAGCTCACTGGCTGCAGGTTTGATTATCATTCACCAGGGCTCTGTGCCCTCAACCGGAGCCGTGTTCCTAATCTGTGTGGCCATTACGAGGTCCCTGCGACCTGCTCTGTCTCCAGCACAGAGCCAGGGACTGGACATTCCCAGGGGCCTCTTTCTGCACCTCCCTTGTCCAGCTTGCCTAAGTCTCTGCCTGGGGCTGCAGACCTGCTGCAATCTATTCTCATCAAGGGATAGCCCAGATCTTAATTAAAACATTCACTCTGCACACACTGAGGAGAGATGTCACAGCCCCCTTTGTCCAGCCTAAAGAAGACATAAGGAGTGTGCACTTACTCAGGAGAAACCCCTGTCTCTGGGTGTAGACTGGGTTCTCTTCCCGAGCACCTCCCTGCACCTTCCTGGGCCCTCCTGCACTGTAACTCTCACTTCAGTCTGGCTCTTGCAGGGGTGTCCTCTCCTTCTCCATCTAAAATTACCGATTCATAGAACTGGGGAGACCCTTGAAACTGAGGTCCCTAAAAGTAAAGTGTCTCACTCAACATCACCCAGCTAGTTGTGTCTCTGCCTCAGGTTAGCACAAGAAAAGCCATGATTTGTGAGTCTCTTGTTCATATTAATCCCAGCCACCAGATACTCCCCCAAGGGGGTGATTTTGTACTTAATATTAAATCACAATAGCCTACAAAAATAGTGATTTTTGTACTTAATATTACATCACAATTGTCTACAATATTTTGTACTTAATATAATACCACAAAAGATCATTTAAGTTCAAAAAATGATCTCTGCTGGGGTCGGGTGGCGGCATGGTAGTTAAGTGCTGGACTGTGGTTCAAGTCTTGGGCCTGGCAGCTTGCTTTCTCACTTTCCCCCCCTCTCTCTGTCTCTCTGTGGTCAAATTAAAAAATAGTCATGATAAATAAAATTAAGTAAATAATTTTTTTACAAAAATTATCTCTTTATTCACATACTTCCTCTGGTCTGACCATGTATTTTCATCCATTCAGGTAAGAGGTTCCAGTCATTGAAGTCTTTGGACTGTAAGTCTACATGAGGAGCTTTACTCAATTACCTCTCCAAGGGATCCTAAGAGGCCTTGGCACCCCAAGCTGGGGGCTACATTGGCTTCAAGGGTGACTAAGACAGGAACTGCCTTGATCTTTAGGTTGTAAGATTCTGGATGCAACCAACTCAGGCCTTCTTCTCTCCTCCCTTCCAAATCTGGGACATTCTTTATTCTATCCTTCTAAGAAGAGCTTCTTTCCATCATGTTCTCTAACATATGAGAGGAACCTGAATCACACAAGCAGTGGCGGCAGCTCAGAGGACTGGTCTTCCCAGAGCTCTGGCTGAAAGTCACAACATTCTCCAAAGGAAAGGACCCACTGAAATACAGCTATCACTAACCCCTCCTTGTAGCATGACTGACCCCCACGTCTTTGCTGTGTGTTCGCACCACCAGCACCCTAGCCCTATGTGCTTCTGGGGAAATGCCCATGCAGCCCAGCATTTCAGCATGCATTAGGGCTCCTTGAAAGTCCAGCGTAGCTTGTATTTCCCCACAGCGGGTGAGCATGAGCTGGGCAAAGGCTTTTTCCCATTGTCCTTTTGTGGCTTTAATCTTGCATAATGATGTCTGTAATAAGAAAGGAAATTCTTTGCCAGTGACTCAAAAGGCAGTGAGTAGAGAAGGCGACAGAGTGGGGGAGAACATGGAAGGCAAGCTCTTGATATTTCTCCCAAATATCACACCTTGCTCCTCTCCTTTCCCTTCGGAACGAAAGGACAGCAGAACAGCAGAATCTCATCTGAGCTCCCCTCCACAAACAGGTGGCATCATGGGAAAGGAGATTCTGTACCCAGCCTGGATGAGGGAAGCGTACTACAAGTGGGTGGGCATGCATGTATATGACCACACCTCCACGCGCCATCAGGTGGATGACATGCAGGGAATAAAAGGGGCAATGTCCAGAGCCAGGCCCAGGACAGGAAGTCAGAGCTGGGGGAATCTACCTCTCTTCTCTCACCTGAACTTCCCTGTTTTCGTTTCCTTCCGGTTACAAAGGAGGGTAAAGCAGAGACTAGCACAGGGAAAAGGGACAGTGGAGCCTCCATGAGTCTCTCTCTCTGCCTTAATGGGAATGACTCGTACTGTTATTCTTGTTATTTTGTTGCTCCCCAGCCCCCGCCATGTGAACTAAAGGGGACAATTCTGATCCCAGAGCTAGTCAGAGAGAAGGACCCTTAGAACTCCTTGAAACGAAGGAACAAGGAGCTTCTAATGATTATTAGAAGCTGGAAGAAGAATCGTGCAGGGCAGGCCACCTTGAGCAGTGATCTTAGATAAAGGACACAGCCAGGCCAAGGCCACCAGTGAAGTGGGGAACAGGAAGGCAGTAAGGGTGAAGAGCTACCACTCTCTTTCTACCCCCTGCCCCCAGCCCCCAAGGTTCCTTATTGCCCAACTCAACCAGAAGTCAGCAGCCAGGGAGCCCACTGAGGTAGCTCTGCAGAGGCTCTGGGGTACACATTAAAGATACCTGGGACAGGCACGTATTGCAGCACATGAGAATTACTTATTTACATTTCTGTCCTTTTTCTAGACGTGAGTTCCACGTGCCTGGGGCACAGAAGACACTAACTATGTATTACCTTCACGAACGAACAGAAGCATGAGGATGGAATGCAAGGGCACCACTGCTGGGGACACAGATGACTAGCCCTTGTGTGCTGTGGAAATGTGGACCAGCCTTACAGACTCACTCTCCACTACGTGCAGGCATCATTTCTGCCATTCTGGCCTCTGAATCCTTCCAGGGTGGCCACACCCTGAGTTTCCCAGGTCTTTCCTACTTCGGAGTTCTGATATTCCAAGCTGGCCAGAGCCTCATCTGGGGTACGATGCTCTAGACAGGAACCCCAGTGACCCAGAGGCCATGGCAGTTGCTGTCTGGCCTTAGCACTCTTCTGCTGCAAGATGGGGAGTGAGCATAGCGTGCTACCATGTGCCCGCTCGGCAGTTACTGTGGCAACAGCCAGCATTCAGCCTCCTCTAGACAGTCCCAGTGGGGCCCTGCGGTCGGAGGCTTTGACGATCCATGAGTCATGGCTGTCCTGGTCACTGCATGGGTCCAGGTACCTTAAACCAGGGAGTGGATGAGATTCTTAATCTAACTGAGCCCCAGGCCATCAACAGGTAAGGCAGACATCATTCACAAAGAACTGACAGCCCTGGGATATTCCGTCTCTGCAGCTATGGGGTCTGAGCACCCAGGTCAGGGCTCAGGATCCTCAGGAAGGTTCATGCCAGCTCGACAGGACTTCACACTCCCCTCTCCAGCTATGCCCTACTTCACCTCCAAACCCACATCCAGCCAAATCAAACTGCCACAACAGTCCCTCATGCAGGTGGTCAATTTCCTCCTCTGAATTTTCTCATGAGGTTTCCCAGGCTTCCCCACCCCTTTTCATTTGGAAATGTCTACATACCCTTCAAGGCCTAGCTCATGTTCACCTTCTCTATCAGCTCCTCACCCCAAAGGAGAGTCTTTCATTCCCCAATCTAGGCTCCTATAGCAGGTAGTAAACCTGTCTCCCCCACCAGACCAAAAGCCCCTCAAGGTCAGGGAAACTGTGTCTCTCAACTGATTATCAGGTCAGCACCTAAGACAGTGCCTGGTGTGTTGGTGCTAATCTGGTTGTCAGACTGAGCAAGAGCAAACAGCACCAGGTATCAGCCAAGCTTTGGGCGTGGTGTATTATCATTAACACTTTCAGCAAGCTTATCTTTCAGGCTCTAACTTTATTAGCTAGACATTTATTCATTCATTAAAGACATAGCTATTGAGCACCTACTGTATGTCATTGTGCTAAGCACTAAAAATACAGAATGAAACGAGATAGGCCTAGCTCTCTAGACACCCTTAGACTAGGAAGAGAGACAGAAGAGTTAAGAAGACATGGGAAGGGAGCTGGAGAGGCTGTAAGAATCCACAGAAGAGGCACCTGGCCATACATGGGAGTAGAAAGTACCCAGACATTGGAGGCTTACTAGTTCAGTCTGGGTGAAAGTGGGAGGATGGGGTGGTCCCAGGACACTGGGCCATCTTTATCATGGCAGGGAAGCCCAGGCTTGACTTAGAAGGAGGGCTGTGTTACAATCCAGACTCCCCAGCCAATTTGCTACGAGAAGGCCCATTATAGATTCCAGGCACAGAGCTGTTGAGATGCAGGCCACTAATTCACACCCCACCCTCTTTTATTTTTCATGCTAACTGGCATCTCTGTCTGACCTTCCCCAATCCTCTGACAACCTGGGTGTCTGCCTGGCCAGCAGCCATCCAGAACTTACTTTTTTCCAAGGCCTGGCCAAGACCCAGGATACATGGGAGAGGGCAGGGAAAGGGGAGGGGGGTGGGAGGAGTTTGTGCTTATGCAAAGCTCTCTCTTCCATTCAGTGCGTGCGCTGGGATGGGGCCGAGTTTCCTCTGAAGTGGTGCCCAGTCAGTAGGGCTGCCTCTGTCCTACCCCCTGGAGACCCCCAGGCCGATTTGGTGCAGATGGCACCAGCAGATGCCAGTCCCTAGGAGCATCCCTCCCCCCAGCAAATGGGGGAAGCAGGTGAGAAGACCAGGGATGTGATCAGGGCTGAGAAGTGGAACAGACACTAGGTTAAGAGTTAAGAAATCTGGGTTCTAGTCCCAACCTTACCACCGACGGGCTCTGTGACACTGGGGAAGTCGCCTCACCTCTCTGAGCCGAGCGTCTTGTCTAAGTCTGTGATCTAGCTGTCAGGAGTGCAGGTATGTCTCTGAATGAAGAGACCTGGGTACTCTACTCCCCATTAACCTACTGTGTGATACTGCATAAATTCCCTATCTCTCTGTGCTAATGCCAGCCATTTTTCAATAGTCACATTGCACATGGGATGGCAGCTGCATTAGTGTGAAGCAAAGGCCACAGCTGAATCCATACAGAATCACAGGAATCCATGAAGTGCTTTTCCCACCTTCTGTCCCTGCCTCTGCCTTGGGATTTCAGGCACGAGGAAGCAGCTGGTCTACCTGCTGTGTTTTCAATCCTGCTCTGAGCTCCTGCCCTTCCTCCCCACTTGCAATCCCCTTCTACTGAGCCAGAGTCCTCTGAGGCCATCTGTGGCTCAGCTGCTCCAGCCCAGTGAGCTCCAGGACCAGCTCTGGGTCTTCTCAGCCTTCAGGGATTGGGTCTTCATCACATATACAGACGACTCTGCCTTTCAGAGCAGGGCTGGCTGTGTACTGGGCAGGAGGGAAGCTGCAGTCCCACAGCTAATGGTACAAATCATGGCAGCTGATAAGCAGCCATGAAGGTTAGTGATCAGATAACCCTACTTTTCAGTCCGGAAATAATGGAGGAAACAACCAATTTGGCGTTCAGGTCTAGACATGAGTAGAGGCTGGCCACCCATGCTCTCGGGGTTTCTGCTGCAAGATAGCACAACAGGATTTATGATATGGTTGAGGACAGGGCCTGGCTGGTGGCTCTTCAGGTGGACAAGAAGAAGGGGGAGTAGGGACAAAATGAATAAGAAGTGTCTTTAGACTCAGACTATGAGGGGAAGAAATAAGTAAAGCCTTGGGTAGGAAGGATGCCACCCCGGAGAGATGTGAGGGCTGCGCTCTGAGCTGGGACATGGAGTCCTTTCCAAAGTGTTTTCAGATGTCTGGTGACGTGGCCCCTGGGCAGAACCAGGGCTGGAGAAGCAGCTTCCACTCAAAGCCTTGTGCCCACTGAGACCATACCAGGCTGCCTCTGATGGACACTGTGGCCTGGTTGGCAAAGGGATGGACCTGGGTTGGGTAAGCCCCCTGTAAATGGGGGGAAATGGTGCTTGGTTCTCTCTGCCTCCGGGAGAAAGCAAGAAGTGCAGATGCAAGTTCAAGCCATAACCACTTACTCTAGAACAATGGCAAGAGGACATGGAAGGCCTCAACAGCCAAGAAGTAAGTGGTTAGGCCAGTGAGCAGATTGGTTCCAGGTGTAGTGTTCTTCTATTACATCCTCTGCATATTCATAAGTCCAAGCAGAGTTAGGACTAAACCCCAGGCTTTCTGACTCTTAATCTAGTGTCTGTTCCACTTCTCACCCCCGATAACATCGCTGGTCCTGTTACCTTCTCCCCTCACTAGCTGGGGGAGGGATCCTCCTAGGGACCATGTGGGATGCTTTATTTTGTTTTCTCCCTTATAATGGGAGACTGGTAGCCCAAGAGCTCCCGTAGCTGGATGGCATAAAAAATTTCTGACCCTCTGAGCCTTACTGGAGACAGACAGTGGTACTTCCTGGGGGCTTCCTGGGACACAAGGCTGACCCAGAGTGGACTAGGTCAGATGTGAAGCTGGTGGCCAAAGTGATCCCATCAAGAGGTCTTCAGTCTTCCCGCTGGCAGTCCTCAGTCTGACGGGCAAAGGAGGCCTCCAGAGACTCAGCCCAGATACTGAAGAAGCCTCATGCCCTGTGCTTTGAAAACTAAACCACCAATGAAGGGAATGAGGAAATCTGGGGGTTTGCTTGATATCCAAAGGTGTTTCCATAATAATAATAATGACCAACACTTATTTAGCACTCATATATATTAACTCTAGTTCTAATAATGGCACTATAAGATAAACTTTTTTTAATTTAAAAATTTTATTTATTTACTTATCTATTTATTTTTAAAATTTGACCAGAGAATGGGGGCAGGGAGGGTACTGAGAAAGCAAGCCACCAAGTCTGGGACTTGAACCAGTCAGCCATGTGGGAGTGTCGTGCCTTAACCGCCATGCCACCTGCTGGCCCTAATAAGCATTATTTTTATCCTCACAGAGAGGCTAAACAACTTGCCCAAGTTCCAACAGCTGATTACTGGCAGAGTCAGACTTTGAACCAGAGAAGACTCCTTCCAAAGCCTGTACCCTCACCTTCTATGTAGCACAGACTTTCTAGAATGAAGCGAGAGGCTGCCTGGTTCAGTATAGGACCCTGCCTTGGTAGGGGATGAGCTCACTGCAAGGGACGACGCCTTTTCCAAGGGTGACCCTGCCTCACACCTGCCTGGAGCCTAGGGAAATCTAGCCCCAAGCCTCAGCTCCAGGCACCTGCCATTCTGACAGCTGGCCCAGGGGTTGGGGGGCTGGGACCTCACCCTGCTCATGTTCTCTGCAGGGATACCCAGCCATCCGTTTTAGGCTAAAACTCCTCTCTGCAGCCCAGCCATCCCGAAAATTTTACAAATGCTGAAAGATAAAAGCGCAGGGACCTGCAATGAATGGAGTGGGTTTTTAAGAGACAGTGTTTAACATCAAGATCCTTCTGATGTGAGTAATTTGGATTCTGATGCATTTCTGGATTGTTTGTTGAATTATGCATCAGCAGCTTCTGCTGCCGTAAAAAGCACCACCGTCACGCGGGCTGATCTGAAACCTGCAGCAATGGAGACAGTTGGTTCACACTTTGGAGACTGAGATCGGTCTTTGATGATAGTGAACCAGCAGACAGAGAGAAGAGAGGCAAGGGGAAGTGGAGAGAAGACAGGGGGAAGGATTGGGGGGGCGGGCAGAGAGAGGTTCGCTGCTTTGTTTGCCATGCACTTGTGGAAGCATTGTGCTAGGAGGAAGACAAGATCCACGGAGGAGGTGAGCAGAACTCAGCTTCCCAAGAGTCCAGCCACATCCATGGTATGCCTGAAAACAACAATGTAAGGGCAGTATCCCAGCTGACAGAGGGCCCTGAGCAGGGACGTAATCTATCTAAAGTCACACGGCTGCTTAGTGGCTGGAATGAAATTGGAATCCCAGTTTCTTCACTCCCAGCCACCCCCACTTCCATCCTTCCAGGCTGTGCTGCCTTACTGCAGAGGCTCCTGCCATATCTGGTGAGCCATCAGACCCAGTGCCTAGGGCAGGAGGAAGCAAAGGCACCAAAGCCATAAGCCATGTTGTCTGGTCCAAAGCCAGTCTCTGCCCTGACTAAGGCGTGCCCCTGAGTAGGTTATTTAACTCTCTGTGCCTCAGTTTTTCCATCTATCGAACAGGACTGATAATGGTTCTTGTACCTCATTCAATGCAGTGCTCCATCTAAAACCTATAGCTCAATGCCAAGTAGATGCCATGCAGTCAATAAACAGCATCTGCCAATTCCATTATTGTTCTTCTCCTGCAAAACAGTTGTAATTTTAGAGAGCGTATTCTAAAGTTAACCAGGACTTCCCTGCTGAGTGTCCTGCCCTCCTGAAGGGACCATGTCCTCACTAGCCTGGGTTCTAATTGGTCTCCAAAACCAGGACCCACACATGTCAAAGCAGTGAAGCCAGGAGGCCCCCAGGGTGCGATGGAATAAGCTCCGTGGAGATGGCATCCATGCTGGTCTGGTGGGAACCTCATCCCTGCATTTGTCCTTTTCAGGAACCCAGTGAGCCAAAACCACCCTCCCAGGCTGGCCCAGTTTAGGAGGCTGGGCTCCAGGGACAGAGGGAGGTCCCTCGGCCCAATTATAAATCAATCTAGCAGCTCTCACCGAGCCCAATGCCATAAATGGCTCTAAAAGCTCAGCCTCTTTCGGCCCAGCAGGCTCAGGGCTCCAGGATTAATGAGCACCAGCTGCAGGCAGGCTGGTAGGGACAGATGCCGACCTAATGAGCAGGGTGGCTCAGCCTTGCCCACTCGAGGTGGGCAGTGCTGATGCGCAGGTGGCATTGTCATGATGCCCCTTTGAAAGGCAGGGCTGTTGTCATCAAGTGGCATCTTATTGCCCTACCCAAGATGCTCTCAGGAGACATCAGAGCCCATCCACAAAGCCCCTCTACTCTGCAGCAACAACTTCTGCTCTGTGGCTAGGTTTGGGACCAATGTTTCCTCAAGGTCCCCCCACCACAAAGCTGGAGAAAGGGTTTCAGGATCCTGGGCATGTCCACCTTCCCATGCCACCTGCTTGGTATTGCATCTTGTAAGTGCAGAAACCTCTGCTAGAATTTTCCTGTCATGTCTCAGGTGTAGTCAGATTCCTCACACACGAGGGGTCTTCAAAGTTTATGCAAAATGTATATTATGCAAAACATTTTATAGGTTTCTAAATATTTGAACCAAATAAACTTGTACTTTAATTCTATTGGGTCGTCAGAAAAATCATGACCTATTTCTGAAAAATCATGACCTATTTCTCTACGTTTTTCTGTCCAAAAAGGTGTCATGACTATTCCAATGATCCAATATGTTTCCATAAAGTTTTACTTTTCTAAATTGTTTCCCAGAAGGCATGTGTGTTCATTAAAGAGAGAGAAAAAAAGAGAAAGTGAGAAAGCACCCTCCCTATACCGCAATCCCTCCTCCTCTATCTCTCCCTCCTTTCGGGATTTTGGACGTGCACACACACGTATCCAACATATTTCTCAAGTCGCCAGGTCCAGATACTGGAAACATGCCGTTGGCCGTGTGGGATCCAGCTGCCTTAACCACCATGTCATGGGCTGGCTCTCCACGAACTTTTTGGTCTCCTTGTATGTGGGTTTTGAGTTTGGGTTTGCCTGATGTTTACACACGTCTGTGGAGGATTTGAATGAGTACAAGGGATTCATGCCAGTCACTAAAAGGACATATCCCAGCCCCTGCTGGACTGGATGTCAGTCAAGGACATAGACCCCAGGGAAACTTGTCATGAGCATAAACGATAACCACAGCAACAGGATCATCTGTTCAGGGCTTATTTTGTGCCAGGCACTGTTCTATGCCCTTTTTATGTACAGACTTATTTAGTAAATACGAATGAGAGGTACTGAATCATAAGAGGCCAAATAATCAAAAAGCACTCATGGATTTCTAAATACCTGCACCAAATAAACTCATACTTAATAGACAGTCAAGCCAAAAAGGGAAAGATCTCTTTGATTGATAGAAGGCATCAAGAAGGCCTTCACGGGGTAGGTGAGACCACATGGGTCCTAGTGGAATAAGGGAGGAATGTTCTAGAAGTAGGAGCAGTGAGGCCAGGGCTGGATAGACACAACCTGCTGAAGGACACAAACCTATGCTTAGAGGCCAGCGGTTTGGGGCCACCAGCATCTTCAGTTTGGTGGGATCTGAAAAGGTTGTTAGGATGAAACCCTCAATTCAGGCCTTTATTTCTGACTAAAGTGGTCTTTTCTTAACTGTGGCTTCACTGTTTTTTTGTTTTTCCATTTCTGCCTGGAATGTGATGTTTTGAAAGGTAAAATTTACACGCAGTGTGCAGATCTTAAGTGTACACTTTGATGAGTTTTTGACAAATGTATTTACCTGTCTAACTAACAACCCAATCAAGACCTAGAATACTTCCATAGGGCATGAAGAATAAGAAATGTGACCTTTAAAATTGGATTGTTCTGTACCTATCTCTTCTGGGCATTTGTGAATTGGAATAAATCAAAATGATCAACTTCTTCCCTTGCCCAGCCTCTAACTACCTCTCTTCCCAGGAGGAAAAATAAAATAAAATTAAGCTGCATTTACAAAGACACATGCCGAGTCTGTCTTTGTGTTACTCATCCTGTGTCTCCAGAATCAAGCTCTATATCAGACATAGAGAGAATCAGCCAGATATGTTTTTAAAATAAGGGAATAAATTAATATCCTCAGATTAAAGTCTCCCAGGAAATAGAGGGCTCTGCTTCTTTAGGTGCCCATGTGACGCTGAATCATGCAGCCTTCCTGTTTCCCCAGCAGGATGCAAAAAGACTGGGCACTGCACCCACCCCAACCCTGAACTCTACTGCCTTTTCTTAGGTGTCTGATTCAGAGAGAGGGAGGAGGGATAAGGAATACAAGCAGGCAGCCCAAAGTGCCTGTCCTCTATACTATGCAGTAGACAAAGTCTGAGACAGAATGTGTCAACCTCAGCCAATCTCACACTTTCCTCCCGAGCCCTGTGTTAACTGGTCAGGCCACGCCTTGAAAGCTTTCAGGTGAAAAGCATTAGAAACCTTCTAGGGAGAAGAGAAGCCTCAGGAGGCCCCCTGGATGCATGCAAGCCATTTACTTCCTGGCCTCATCAGCACCTGGGTGTAGCCTAGCCGGCCACCCGCCAATCTTCACAGTCCAAGTCCCTGGCTGTCCTCGGGAAAGCTCCCTTCGCACAGCTTGCAGGAGACTGCAGGCTTATAAACAGCATAAGCCAACATTCCAATCAGATTATTTCTCACTTGCAGTATTGCACAAAGAGAAAAAAATAATGCTGAACATTCTGTTCATGGAAGAAAAAATAGCAGCAGAAAACTGTCACATTGTTTGGTCTATTTTCAATTTCATTCCTGAGCCCCGCAAATAGCTATCTGTGCAAGCAGGCCAGAGAGGACTCCAGAAACCTGACACACATGATCCCAACTCGGGGTCTTGGGTCCGAACTTCAGCTGGCACAGATCTTAGCACGTGATAAAATTGCATGGAAAGAAACACACATACAAACACACACACACACACACACACACACACACACACACCAGTGCATATAAAATTGGTGAAATCTGAATGGAAAAGTTAGGTGGGTTGTACCAATATCAATCTTCTGCTTGTCATATTGTACTATGGCTATGCAAAAAGATACCATGGCAAGGCAACTGACTGAAAGGACCTTGGGATTTCTATACTATTTATTGCAATGGTATGCAAATCACAATTATTTCGAAGTACAGAGTTAAAAAATATTGCCAGAGTCTGATTTTAAAAGGTCTAGACATTTATAGGACACAGAAATGGTTTATTACCTGTTGATAATGATGTGTATAGTGTTCCCAACTGGACTGGTCTGAGGTGTATTTCATGTTGGGTAAATTCTGTATTCACACTAAATGCTAAATGATGTATAGCAATTGAATGCATAAAAATAAATAAATATTATTATAAATAAAATTATTTTTATAAGAAAAAAAGGTCTAGGGTATAGTCTCAGCATTAGAGTTTTAAAAGTTTACCAGGTGATTTTGACACGCAACCATCTAACTTACGGTGGTTGAGAAGGTAAAACAAACCCATGAAACTAGAAAACAATCAGCATAGGTTTAGTACCAAAGACTTAACTAATGTCTGTTGAGTAAGTCAAAAGTCTACTGAATAGATACATAAGGTGTTAGAGAATTCAGAGAAAGAGTGAGATAAAGGATGAGGGAAAGCTTTGTGGCAGAAGTGAGATTTAACCAGGACTAGGAGGACACATAGGATAACTGAGGTGGAGAAGGAGAAACAGCACACTCTAAACCAGTTTTTTTTTTTCTTTTTGCATCTTAGATATGATGTGGCAGTGAAGGAGGACCAAATTTGGAGAAACGTGACTCTCTCTACCACCCGAACCAGCTTTAAGTCCTTGCAAATTGCCGAGAACAGCTGTCAACAAGAAGCCAATTTTCCAAAAGACACTTGGCATCTCTCAGGTAACCAAAAAGTTGAGAACTTGGAGAAGCTTCGGGATATAGTATCAATGGGTATAAAAGTAAGCAATCCTTGTCACAAGTCTCAACCCCCTGCTTGCCTGAACATCAGCTTGTCTTAGATATCCCTGACCAAAAACACAGCCAAGCAAGGTTTTCTACTAGAAACAACATAAAAGAGGCTAAAACAGAAATCTCCGTGCCTACATACTAAATCTAATGCACTTGAATCTGCGGGTCCCTTGAGTATTTGCTCAATGCCTCTTTATTCTTATTTTGTATACAAATCTAATAAGCTTGAGTATCTGTTTCCAAGCACATGGCAAATTAAAAAGAACAAATTAAAAAGGGGCAGGAGAGCTGTATCAGACAGAATAACTAACAACAGTGAGAAGTGACAGGTGATAGACACCTCGATGAGAAGGAGGAGACCTAAATCTGCAAAAAGTAATATGAGGTACTCACGTGACCTGAGGAGGTCACTCAAGCAAGGCTGAATGCTCCATTGCAACAGTAGAAAAAGGGCTTTAAGATGCTCAAGTTCAAGTTCTAAAAGCCCTGCAGAGCCTCTCCTTGCTGTTTCCTCATGCCTATTATTAATCCATCTAATGTATGTAGAAGTAAGTGGTGGTGTCCTGCAGCACGCTGCCTCCAGGTGAGGGGAAGCTGGCCAACCACTTCAATTTCAGGAGATACCCTTTGCCAGAATTACAGGGTCCCTCTTAAAGCCTGCTTTCTTGCCTTATAGCACCAGCCACTGCCATCCCAGGCTATGTAGAGCAAAGGGCAGCCTACTCTCAAACTGCACAGTCTATTAAATCAATCAAGCTAACAGGAAGGTGTCTGAGGACCAAGAGAAAACACCTCCTACATCATTACTGTGGCACTATCACTTTGCATACGATGGGTCTGACTGTGAACTCCAACTCCAGCCTGGTCAGAAACTGTGTGTCCTTGACCCAGTTGCTTCATTTTTTTGCGCTGAGCACTCCCACCCATTGACCCACCATCTGGGGAGCTAGTGTTGAAGAGCTCATTAACAAAACACAAAACACTTAGCTGACCCAATGCCATCATGCAAATGTGTAATAGCTGGAACTCTATTCCCCTGGAGCTAACCCTGGGCATCTCCTTTTGGCTAGCTGTATTCCTTCGGCTCTCTGTGTGGTTCAAAGCCAAAGAGGGTGGGCTTGCCCCCTTGACAAAGCCAGACAGGCTGGGCAGCCCCCTCTATGCCAACATTCCAGGAGGCTGTGCTGGGAGCAGAGATGAGAGAAGACTGGTCTCTCCTATACACAGGACCCAGATCCCTGCCGCAGACTCAGATGCCAGACACACACACCACATGGCCCTCAAAGGTGGTGGGGAGTGGGATGGAGGCTAAAAACCCAGACATCTTGATATGTGGACTTGTACTGTCCTCTTCCAGGAGCCCAGCACCTGATATTGTCCTTTCTTAGAGATTTCAGTGTCCCATTTTCATCTAAATGTAGACGTTCAAAAAGAGAAAGTAGACTAGCCCCATAGCATAGCAGTTAAGTGCTGTGCAAGGAAGCCAGATCCCACATGGCTGAGAAGGGCCTGAATCCTGGCCCTGGTGGCTTGAAAAACACATCAAAGGAACCAGCAGATGGCATGGAAGTTAAGGCGCTGGATTCCCACATGACTGACTGTGGTTCAAGTCCTGGACCTGGAGGCTTGCTTTCTTATTTTCTCTCTCTTACACACACACACATGCCTACATGGCTGAGCAGGGCCTGAATCTTGGCCCTGGTGGCTTGAAAAACAGATCAAAGGGGCCAGCAGATGGCATGGAAGTTAAGGCGCTGGATTCCCACATGACTGACTGTGGTTCAAGTCCTGGACCTGGAGGCTTGCTTTCTTATTTTCTCTCTCTTACACACACACACGCCTATAGAGACTTTAAATAATAATCATAATAATAAAATTAAACAATTTGTTTAAAAAATTAAAACCACCGAAAACATGCCAGGAGTATGTGCATGTGCCAAGGATCCTGATGGGATACATACCCTCTCATGTCTTTCTCTATCACTCTCTGTCTCTCTGTCTCTCATGTACACACACACACACACACACACACACACACACCCTCTGGCATTAAAAACAAAAATAGTAGATATGGTAGTACATGTTGATAATCCCAGTTAAGCAGGAGGCTGAGGCAGGAGGATCAGGAGTTTGAGGCCAGCCTGGGCAACATAGGGAGACCCTGTGTTTAACAAAAAGAGAGTAAGCGAGCTAACGAGAGAGAGAGAGAGAGAGAGAGAGAGAGAGAGAGAAGTCAGGCAGGGAAGAGAGGCTTTTAAAAACTCCCATACACAGGGGAGTAAATAAAAGCATTACCTTAAAATAAGGCAGGCAGGTAAGGTGGGAGAGGAGGGCTCTAATTGCTGCTAAACATTGTGGGGCAGCCCAGATGACACCTGAAAGTCTTCTATGGATCCTCAGGCACAAAACATAAATCATCTACCTCTCACTTCTTACTAACCTAGGTTTCTTGCTGTGTCAGCTGAAATACCCAATTGGCCTGGGTTAAATGGGGACTTTTGTTCCTGCCTAGCTTTTTCTCCGACCTCTTCTGCCATCCCCCCAAAGTGATGACAGAGGAATCTGCCTGCAAACTCCAAGATGTAGACTTGTGGGGTGAGAGCCAGAGAGGGGAGAGGGTGTTTGGGGGCTGATGTGGAAGAATAGGACCTGAGTGACCAGGAAGAGAAAGCCACTTGGACACACAGCAGACTTTCAGTATTCCCTTTCAGCTTCCCTTCCAGGGAAGCTAGGAGAGTTTGCTCCAGATGTGCTCAATTTCCAAGGGGGACTGGATTCATGAAGCTCAGTCAGGATGGCCATTAAGTGGGATGAAGGGGTCTGTAGTCAGCCTTGTCATTCCTGGGGAGCAGGGAGTCACCCAGTCTTTGTGGGTGGATGAGAGAAAAGGAAGCTGTCGTTTGAACATGCTTCCAAAAATTTACATGTTGAGCCATTGAATGGGGTTAAGAGGGTGAGAGTTGATCCAAATATAGTGTCAAAAGGTAAGGCTTTTGGGGAACCAGCAGTTGGCGCAATGGCTATGTCGCTGGACTCCCACGTAGTCAACCGCGGTTCGCGTCCCGGACCCAGTGGCTTAAAACTCACGCCGGGCGCGTGTGCCTGCGTGCCCAAGATCCCAAGAGGAGAATGGAGGAGAGGTGATTGCGGCATGACCATCCCCCCTGGGGGGTGATTTCTCACTTTCTGTCTCTCTGTCTCTCTCTGTCTATCTGGCAAGCGCATGTGCCCTATAGCAAAATCCTCTCCAAAAAAAAAAAAAAAAAAAAAAAAAAAAAAAAGGTAAGGCGTTTGGAAAGAGATTAGTGATTGGGTGGTTAGGATGGGAGCCACGTGACTGAGTCCTGGTAGGTTTCTAAAGAGAGGAAGGGAGCAAGACCAACATGGAATGCAGAATACATTCTCTCTCCACAAGTGTCCACCATCCTGCTTATGTTGGCCATGTCATGATACAGGCTGGCCTAATACTAGCCTGATGCCATTGGTCTTTCCAGCCACCAGAATCATGAGTCACATAAACCTCTATTTATTTATACATTAACCAGATTCAAGTATTTCTGTTAGCAATGGAAGAATGGATTAAGACAAAGGGTTTCCGTTACTCCTTTTGTACCCACAAGTCTCCAGGCACCTCCATGGTGCAATATAGGTCAGATCCTCTAGAGCAATTAACCTGGGGACCCTGACCTTAAACAGTGCTATGAGAAGCCTTCAATATGCAAACTTCCTGGGCGCTGATGTGAGGTGCACGTGATGCCACCATCTCTGACAGTCCAGTGGGCCCAGTTTCAGAAGATGCCCCCAAAATCTTTCTGAAGCCTTCACCCCCAGAACTATGGGAGGCTCAAACCAGTGACTGCATCACTGAAACCCCAACTGTGAAGCAGATGCTTGTCCCTTTGGCCCTCTTGGGCTGGAGTGCGGAGCAGTAGTAGAACTTGTAGCCATACACCATTTTTAGCAAACCCCAGCCAGGGAGGCAGTGGGCAGGGATCATCCTGCTGGACAGAAGAACTAGAACAGCCATGCAGCCAATGTGGCCAGCTGGATGTGATGGTGTTTTTGCTGCACTGGACCTGGCTGTGAACTAGGTCACACAGAGACCACATGCGACCAGGCAGTGGTTAAGAATAGGGCTCCCAAGTCAGATTCCTTGTCTGGCATCCTAACAAGTGGTATATAACCAATTATTTAACTTCTGTGCCTCATTTTGTCCACTGTTAAATAGGGTGATGGTAATTCCACCACTTCACAGGGGTACAGAAATTAACTGAGATAATTTATGTAAAATTCTTGGGAAAATGCCAAGCTGGGTAAGTGCTGGTATAGCCTGTGATTACTCTCTGATTACTTCCACTACTATTATCATTATTCTCACAGCGAGAAGACCAGAAGGCACAGAGGAGTGGAACAGTGGGTCTTCAGGAGCCACCATGAAGGACCAGTGCAGAGGGAGGTGTGCTAGTAGCCATTCTGTCACCATGGTATTCCTAAGGAGACTGGCTGCTTTGAGAGAAAATAAGAGGGGGCAGCTGAGGGTGTGTGTGTGCATGTATGTTATACACATTCTCCTCTGAGAGACAAATGCTTTCATCCTACAGCTCTCAGAAGCCATGTACTAAAATGTGGAGTTTCAGGCTCGGACAAGAGCAGTGGGTAGAGGGTGGAGCCTGGGCTCTAGTGATTAAGCCCAGGTTTTAAACAGCCTCCAGCAAGTTATTTGCCCTTAGCTTCATGAAGTTCTGGGTTCCTTGTAAACCAATGGGGCAGGACTAGGCTGTATCTATACCTCCTCCTAGGTGCAGTATTCTAGGAACTCTGATTCCATACCTGCCACACGGGGCCCACCATGAGATGCTGAGCCAGTTACTCTATCTCTCTGAGCTTACTCCTCCTTGATTAAACCTCCTTAGTCTTTGCTGAAAAATAAAAACAGCCAGAGGAGCACGGACAAAGGGAAATGAAGAGTCCCAGTTGTTCGACATCCTTGAAAAGATTGTGACAGCAATGGTGCTCCCAGAGGAGAAGGTGTTGACATAGCAGGTCCTCAGGGTCACAAGTGCAGGCCACAAAGCCAGGGACAGTGAACTGAATGGACATACCACAGGTCACAAAGCTATCACTAGCACAAACTACCAGAAAACCCTGCTTTCTGCTTCACATACCCACATGACACAAAACACACACACAAATCTGTGTGTGTTTTGCCTCTGGATTCCTTATACCTCAGGTCTCTGCCCATTAGAGCAGTTTGTAACCTGTTTTGATTAAGACCTACCCAGGAGATCTTACTCACATTGTATCCCAAGATAAAACAATTTAGGAAAATAAGTCTTATTCTTGCTACCTGAAAAGTACTCTGATACTTTCCTTTATTATTCTATTCCATTTTCGAAATGTTGGTCACAGTCCACTTAATGACACACTAAGAGGTGATGAGCCACAGTTTGGATGCACTGTTTGAGAGGCAAGGACATGACAATGACCATGACACAATGCATGCAAAGATCCCATTTTGCAGAGAGACAGATGGCGCAACAATTAAAGAGACTGAAAATCCTCAAGGTAAAATTGCAGAGTTAAAGGGACTTCTCGGATCCCTGGGTTGATCCACAGAGAATGATTTCTGTGCTCTCCAGCAACTCATTCCCAGGACAGATGTGAGTGGCTCATATGAAGTGATAGCACAGCCCTCTTGACACACAATGGGTTAAGCCTGCTCTTTGGTGACATGTGACTGAAGTCCATTTAGATGCATCACTCCATGCTCTGAGAACTTCTCTAGAATTATAGGTGGTAACCCAACTACTCTGATTGGGGTTTCTTCCTTACTCCCAAGATTTTTTGGGAACGCAATAATCCAGGCCTTTTCTATTAACAATATACCTGCTGAAGCCCAGGAGACTCCTGACCATGTGAGTTAGAGGAAAATGACTACTCTTTAGGACTCTCGGGTTCAGAGCTTCTGCTCCCTCTGGCCAAAATATCAATTATTTATGTATACTTGATTTTATCATATTGCAAATTCATAAAACTGTAGAATAAAGGGCTCAGAGTTCACCTAATCCATCCTCCTATTTCACAAGCTAGAAGAATATGACCAAGGTGTATTGCCTGGAGTCAGGCAGATCCCTGGCGTGAAGGCCAGGATACCAGTGCTCTCTCCTAAAACCCAGTTTCCCATGTGACCTCTCCTAGAATAAAGGTTAACAAGGGTCCAATCTCTGATACTCCTAAGTGTTTGCAGGAAGGCTCAGTGGACACCAGGAAAACCAAAACAGAGTGAGTGACAATTTTGAGGGGAAAACTCAATCTCCTAGTCCTCCTTGCTTTTCTAGAGATAAGGTAAACCAGTCCAGAGGGATGTCAACTATTGTAAGGACCATTTATCCCAAGGCTCTCATCCACCACAACGCTGTAGGGAGAGGGGCACTCCAGGCATACCTTCACTAACAGCCCTGGGTCACACGTCTGTAAAGATAGACACTGACAGTGATTTGTTCTGGGTGGAGCCTGCCTGCCAGACCTCCCTACAATGAGCAGGAGCTCTTTATCTTAGCTGGCCTTCTCTCCAAGCCTGACTGCACAGCGTGACCCCTGCTGGGAGACCCCACCCTGGGGCGGGGAGGGCTTCTGAACAGTAGGGCTGAGATGGACTGTCATGGACCATCAGAGAAGACAGATGAACTACCATGGTGGTTTTCATGGGCAGTATGTTGAGCCCATTTTCTACTCTGAGATGTGTATTTATGAGCCCATTGACCGCATATTTCCTCCAGAGATGGAGATGCTTTGTATGTACACACGTACACACACACACACACACACAAGCACATGTACACATACACACACACCATGTGCATGCACAAAGCATATTCACACATGCATATAACCTACGCATAAGAACATACATGCCACATGTGCACATACACACAAGCCCATCCATATGTGTGTGTGCAGACATATGCATGTGCAAGCACAGGAAAGCACACACACATGTATGAATGTGCACAAATGTCATACAAGAATATGAACTGTTAAGGTCCTACATTTCAGTATACCCTTTGGGGCCCAATCTTTGCTTTACTTTTATTCCTGACTAGAGCTACGTCAATCTCTTTCTCTGGGTCTGGATTACAGGCATCAGTTTCAGGGGCTGGTCCCAGTGAGCAAAGCTAAATGGAGCCAGTGCCTTGCTCCTTCAGTGGACCCAGGGCTTTGTGAACATTTCAAGACTGTTACATGAAACGGTTTATTCCGCTTAGAACACTCAGATTTTACACATTGGAAACAAGAAATGTCTAACACATTAGGAAAGATCTAATAAAATTTCATAGCTTTCAAGTGGGAACATAAATTGAAACAATACTTTCGGAAAACAGTTTAGTAACAGATAGCCAGTCTTTAATGTGTTCATACCCTCTGACCTAGAAGTACTGCTTCTGGGACTCTAGCCAAAGAAAATAGTCTGAAATACAGGGATTAAAAAAAAAAAATCATTATGCACAATAATGTTAATATTAGCATTTTTTATCATTTGAAAATAAGAAGTAACTTAAAATGTATAGCAGTCGGGGCGTAGGTAAGTAAATTATGATACATTGACATAATAGAATATTAAGTAGATGTTTAAAATTACATTTACGAAGAGTTTACAACAAATAGAGAAATGAGTTGAGTTACAGGGTTCACTAAGTAGGCAAGAAAATAAATTATATATACAGTATAATCTTATCTATGGAAAATAATTAACATAAAAAATGGAAAGGAGGGGCCAGCAGGTGGCATAGAGGTTAAGACAGTTAGGTCCTACATGGTCAACATCACAGTTCGAGCCCCATTTCTGGAGGTAAAATCATGCCAGGCATATGTGTATGCATGCCCAAAATCCTGAGAGGAGAATGGAGGAGAAGGGACTGCGGTGTGGCCAACCCCCAGTGGGTGATTTCTTACTTTCCCTTTCTCTCTTCCTCTCTCTCTCTCTCTCTCTCTCTCTGGCAAGTGCACACACCCTATAACAAACAAACAAAACAGAAGGGAAATATTAACCATGGTCATGGGTGTGGCATCCTAGGTATACATTTTCTTATAACTATCTTATATCTTCCTATATATTTCCAAGCAAACTAGTACATTTTCTTTTAATTTTTTTTTTTTTGGAGAGATATTTGCTATAGGGCGCATGCGCTCGCCAGACAGACAGAGAGACATAGAGACAGAAAGCGAGAAATCACCCCCCAGAGGGGATGGTCATGCCGCAATCCCTTCTCCTCCATTCTCCTCTTGGGATCTTGGGCACGCACGCACACGCGCCTGGCGTGAGTTTTAAGCCACCGGGTCCGGGACGCGAACCGCAGTCAACTACGTGGGAGTCCAGCGACATAGCCATTATGCTAACTGCTGGTTCCCTTAAATTTATTTATTTTTTAAACTTGAACAAAAAACTCCATATTATTTAGGTAAAGGCCCAGTCACATCCCTGTCACAGCCTCTGCAGGTGACCTCAGGGATGCTGCATGATCTTTCTGTCTGTCCCTTCTTGACCCTCAGTGTCACACCCCCTCTACCCCCATGCCATCATCTCTATAATGAGTGTGTTGGGTCACATGATCTCTAAAACCCATTTCACTCTAACATTCTGTTCTCTAACATTCTATTCTCGAAATACCATCCCCCTGTGTTTGAGAATGAGATCTCACAAAGGGGTCCAAGAGGCGTAACCATCTTACAAGTAAAATACTATAATCATCCTAACAAGCGATGGACTTGGATGGCCTTTTGTAAGATGCAGCTGTTCTTTTACAGTCAGCAAAGAAACATGCTGACATGATGTCCTTGGGTTTGGACATCTGGAGCCAAATATCCAAATTAAGGGGGTCGCTGGCAGCTGTTCAGGAATTGAGGTTAGAAGAGGCAGGGGCTCAGAACTGTCTCTGGCTGTAGCTGATCTCCCAGGATACTAGGCTAGGTGGTTTGGTGACCCACACTGGTGCAGTATGGCAAATATCACACCCTACAACCTCCTGTGTCAGCTCTAGCCCTCAAATCTCTCTCTTGACAAAACTCTAATGTAAAAAAAAAATAAAGTTTTTTAAAATCTGTTTTGAGCACGGAGCACATCCTCAAAAATTGTCTGATTGTCAAGTGTTTCTGATTCCCATTTCCTCAGTGGTATCAGTCACCCCTAGATGTCTGTCCATCCCTAGTTAAACTTAGAGCAGTTGGATGGTTGATAGGGGAGGGGAAATGAGGCGAATCCACACACTGAAATGGCTGCCCATCCTGGATGAGAGGTCAAATGAATCTTCCACTCTTCCACAGTGGAATTTACAATTTGATAATTATATTCATTTGTGTCTTTTCTCTGGACCTCAGCCATCTTGTTCACTGTTGGAAAAAAATACAGCTAGCTCTTAGACCTGATATTCAGCTGATATGCACCAGGATAGATGGGAGGTTAAAATACCAAGATATCCCCACACTGGCTGGTAAATAATCTCTGACTTCTGACACCCCACCCCCACCCCCATTGCCTCAGCAGTCTTGACTCTTCCACTGTCACTCCCAAGGAGCTCCCTAAGATACAGCTCCTAGAAGGTTAATGCCCGGTCCAGTATGGTCCTCCAGGATTTTTACTCAGCATTAGCTTTAGGTTCTTGATGGTGACATGTTTGAATCTCAACACTTCCTGAACTGAGTCCATTGGGTTGAGAAAACTTGACTGGAAATCTTTGAGAAAAGAGTTATTTGAGACAACCAGGATGTTTTTAGCAAAATAAGGACAAGCTCGGCTTGGGAATCACCAAGCTGCCCCTACTACTCGGAAGGGTGGCAATTGTACCCAATGGGCAAGCAAGTGGGAAGGCGAACTGTGCCCTCCTGCCTTGTGCGCCCATGTGATCGGCAGCATTTGGATCTGCCCTGCACAGACAGGGTCGAAAGTCCTACTGGGTAGCACCATAGGATTCCATAAGCAGCACAACCCCTTTCTTCTGAGCTCTGTAAGCTGCTACTGCCCATTGGTTCATTTCCCACGTGGCATCCTCAGAAGGTAGAAGGAAGCAGAGATACTTTCCCTGGCTTTGTCCACAGAGATGTGGAGCCAGTGGCCTCAGGTCACCCCATCTGCCATGTACAGCTGGGTACAAACCTCCAGCCTAGCCTTTCCCCCTCCCGAGAGATGTCATTAGGATTGCCACCTCCATTTCAATAGGTAGTGAGGAGCTTTCACAGGATGACATCTTCGTCTCAGTGTCTGGGAGAGGAACTCACGAGATGGCACTGAGACAGGCTGGTTTCACAAAGGGAGAAAGGTTATGAAGTTCTGTCTTTTGTGGTCCATGATAGAAGGCGTGTGCACAAACACACCCATGTATGCATGGCAGAGAGAGAGGAAAAGAAAGAGAGAAGCACCCTCAATAGAGTCTTATCATACCAGTCCACTAGCTTCTCGGGATCCTGGGTGCCTGCATGTGTTCCCAATGTGCTTTTAAGCCAACTTGCGGATCCAAACCCATGGTCGACCATATGACTTCCAGCCTTACAAGGCACTTGTATTACTTTTTTTTTTTTTTTTTTTTTGAGAGGTTTTTGCTTTAGGGCATGTACACTCACCAGAAAGAGAGAGACAGAAAGCAATAAATCACCCCCCCACACACACACCTCAGGGAGATGGCCACGCTGCAATCCCTTCTCCTCCATTCTCCTCTTAGGATGTTGGCATGTATGCACATGCACCAGGCATGAGTTTAAGCCACCGGATCCAGGACTTGAGCCGTAGTCGAACGTGGGAGTCCAGAGACATAGCCATTACACCAACTGCTGGTCCCACAAGGCACTTGTATAACTGTTGTGCCACAGTAGCTGGACGGATGCCTTTTGAAAATAAAGTCTTTGTTTTTCTGGGCTTCCTTTCTCAAAAAAATTAGGCCCCTCCCCTGGATGCCCTTGTGGGGAAAGTTGTGTCTTTTATGCTTTTACTGATCTCCATAAGGTGGTATGGCAGATGTCATGGGCTTACTGGGGTCCATCCATCCCCTCACTGTGGACTATCATACCTGCCTGGTAGGAACTCCAGTGCGCCAGAACCTAAGGTGTGAGCCCCAAGAGCTATTAACCCTTGAGGCAAAACCCCATCCTCAGCAGCATTTTTATTTTTTTTGGAAAGGTTTTTGCTATAGGGCACATGTTCTCACCAGAAAGAGAGAGACAGACAGAGAGAAAGCGAGAAATCACCCCCCAGGGAGGATAACCATGCCACAATCCCTTCTCCTCCATTCTCCTCTCGGGATCTTGGGCAGGCACGCATCCGCACCGAGCGTGAGTTTAAGCCACCACGTCCGGGACTCAAATGTGGGAGTCCAGTGACATAGCCATTACGCCAACTGCTGGTCCCAGTAGCATCTTTTAGACAAAGTTTCAGTGCCTTGGCCATCATCCCAATTATATTTGCCCATGACATGATCTGGCTGTCATGGAATAAAGAAACACAGGGATTTTAAAGCAAGGAAATGTTTAGAAACAGAGAGAAAACAAAAGGAGCTCGAGCTCATATCTTTTCACTGGAATGTATTCAGAGCTGGCAGAGAAAGGGGGACATTTAACTTCCAATTAATGAGTTGCTCCATTTGTCCAAACAATTCTTCCATCTCTCCTCTCGCTACAGACCAAGGCCCACGTTCTCCTGGAGCCAGGCAATTTTCCGCACAGGTTGTATTTCCCTGATCTCTGATCAGGCAACTCCCACCAATCAGATTGCATTCTGGCACCTCTCCACCCTGTTTGGACCTCAGCCCTAAAATCTTTCATCAACAGCTAGTTCTGATGTGTAATTGACAAGACCATAACTAAAGAAGAGCATTTTTATGGGCTTGGCTCATGCCACCAAATCTATCTTCAATTGAAACTGTTTTCAATTTACTGACACCAAAGAAGGTGTCAGAAGGTAAGAATGTAGTAAGGTTGTTAAGATTGTGGCTGTTTTTGAAACCTGGGTCTTGTCAAGTTATCATAGGCTTTAGCTAGGTCCTGACTTCAAATTCTGCCATCATTTGAGCAAGAGCCATATGAGTCCAAATACCCCATTTATGTTTACATCATCTCTATAATCATAGACAACTGGAAGACACAAGGAAATGGCATATCAATCAAAGTTTGAGAAGAGGGGACCCAGATATCCTGGTGTCTAGCCCTCTGTCCAGCATCCCTGGTTCCAATCACACACCTCACCACTCTAACCATCTACCTCTACACCATAGCCTTTTTTTTTTTTTTGGAGAGATTTCTGCTATAGGGAGTGCGCGCTCGCCAGACAGACAGAGAGAGACAGAAATCACCACCCCCCCAGGGGAGATGACCACACTGCAATCCCTTCTCCTCCATTCTCCTCTCAGGATCTTAGGCATGCATGCACAAGCACCCAGCGTGAGTTCAAGCCACCAGGTCCGGGACTCGAACTGTGGTCGACTACATGAGAGTTCAGTGACATAGCCATTACACTAACTGCTGGTCCCTACACCATAGACTTTCAGGGACTTTGTCTTTATGACTGGAATGTGAAGGATCCCAGATTCTACTCAACAATCACATGATCACATCCCTGAATGCCTTGATCACGCCCTGACATTTCTGAAATGGTCTAGAGCCTGCCTACTTCTGCAAGCTCAACCAATGTTTCCTGCCTCTCCTTCACAAAGTTCTATCCACATGGAGCTTCTTCCAGGTCCTCAAAGATACTGAGCTTTTTTCCTGCCCCATAACCCCCAGTAGAGCTATTTCCTAGGCTGAGAATGCTCCTCTCTCCACCTTAGCCCCTTGTCACCCTTTAGGTCTCAAAGCGAATATTACCGCCCTCCCAAGTCGATCCCATAATCCTGTTAGCTTCCATTTCAGTATCTATTTGTTTCTTTCAAAGCCCTGAAAACTACTAGTCATTATTTTATTTGTTCATCTGGTTTTTGTTCTCTCTCTGTACTTTGTCTCCATTTGTTGAGTAATTGAATGCATCCACTGAGGAGAAGGTGAAATTGCATGCCTACTACACACTGGGCACTCTTCCTGTCCTGGTGATGTGACATTCACCAAGACAGAGGCATCATCTTCATGAAGCTGATCACCTTGCAGACAGAGGCCCTGCAGGAAACTAAAATTGTAGGAGCCTTGGGCCAGGTCTAAGGGGTTGGAAACAGGCAGAAAAGGGGAACAGCATCTCATGAGCTGAAAACCAAATCCTGTATAAATATCACACAAAATCTATTAGTGTTACCAGCATAGAGAGCAATTGCTTTTTAATATAATCAGATCTTCCTTGGAGGCGATTATGAGGCAGTGATAAGGATCAAGTGACATGTTGAGATTTTGCACAGATGGATTAATTTCTGTTTATATCTATTATAGTTGCTGGCAGCATGGGGGAGTTCTTGGTTTCCAGGAGGAGATGGGAGAGAGGACCTCCGGAGGAAATTCTCTTGGGTGTTATCTTAGGGTTTTCACTGCCTACTGTTGATCACAGGTGAAGAGGAGAGAAAGCTGGGCCTGGGGCAACAGGGAGGACCTCCACCCAGGAAATCCAAGCCCAGCTTTAGCCTGGGGTCCCTGCTCCTTCCCTTCCAAACCTCAGAGGTGCCATAAAGTAGGTAAACTACATATCTACTGATATGGAGGACCTACTGACATTGGGGAAAACCCTAAAGCCTTTAAAGCATAAGTCACTTGATAAAGAATTTTAGGGCGGGGGTGGGGAAAGAAGGAAGAAGAGAAAAGGAAGTTATGTTTGTCTTACATAGCTCACTCCAAATGCTCTCTTGACTGTTAAAGCTCTTGTTACTAGATATTATTCTTTCCTAAGCTTTACACAGAAGTAAACTGAGGCCCAGAGAATGAGGTAACAGCCAACAGGCTGCCTGGCTGTACCTCCTACTGGGTAACTCTGGGTTCCAGGGTGAGGTACCAAATTCCCCATATCAGGAGATAAATACATAACCAAGACTTCTTTGAACCAAAGCAGTGAGTCCTGGGAAGGGTCTATGAGGCTACTTCTCCCACCATATGACAGATACGTGTGACTGTCATGCTACCAAAGAGGCAACCTACTGCTCATGCCTCTAAGCTCCATCCCCAACAGAGTCACCCTCAACAGACACTCATCCAAGGGCACTGGAAAACATACTTGAGCAATTCAGTGATGCCTTGTATGTGAAGTTACCACGCAGTCCAGGTTGCTTAGAACAGTCCTAGGTTATGTGTGAAACCCAAGAAAAATATTACTAATGACCCATTTCACTTTCAAAGCTCTTCTAGTTTGGGCAATAAACACTAGGATCTTTTTACCTATAATGCACCTGGAAATACACACATTATGGAATCCCCATAGATGTGAAGCTATTGTAAAGTAGTCAGTATTATTAAATATTCCTTGTTCCCACCCCCACACTAAACTTCCAGCAAACAAAACTCTCCCTGAGCCATACACAACATGCAACCATTAATCTGTGCATATACACACAGTATGGACCAGCCATCAGCCATACTCTTACACCTCTAATCACCACCCACATCTCCCAATCACAGCAGATATAGCCTTCTTCTTCCACTATTCCAGCCCAGATACACCTACATATAGCTGATAATTGGGTGGGGGGAGCACCAGGACGTGTGAGCCCACTGCAGCATCCATCCCAGTCAACTAAGCCTTCAGGGACTTGAAATTTAAAGGCCTTGGTTGCTATAATGGCTACAACCTTGTAAGGACATGAGTCCAAGTTCATTAAGAAGCTCAGCATAGATGAACCCTATTGCCGCTGTGATTAATAATCATAATAGACAGGCAGCTGGAGGGCTTCCCAGCCGTGTCTCTCAGGACCCAGTTCTGGGATCCCCTCTCTATCCACCGGTGAGTAATGGTTTGGTTTATTGGAAACCCTCTTTTCATTTTTTATGGCTTCAATTAAGTGATGGGAAGAATCCATCATGTAACCTTTTTGTTTTACTGCTAAAGACTTCCGGAGGGGAAAATATTTATCAAACCCTAAATCATTGGAGGAGAGACTGCGGTAAACCTAACAGGAGGTTAGGGTGGCAGAGAAGTGACCAAGATGGTAGAGAAAAGGAAATATCCACAAAGAGGTTTTCTGTCTGGACAAGAGCCATACTCTAAAATATCTGCTCATCTTATAACTATCAGGCCACTGTTCGCTCCTCACCTCAGAACCCATATCCCCAGGAAGCAATCCACCAGTTACTTACAGGGTATGACTAACCAACCAGTCCTCTTCCCCAGTCTGTGGGACTCCAGTATCCCAACAGGTTCAAGGGGACATCAAGAACAAAGATACCTGTGAGAGGCATCTTAATCATAAGATGCACATTGGCTAGCCTCATAGTACTGTGCACAGAGAACTAGATCCCACATGGTTAACAGGGGTTTGAATCTCAGTTCCAGCAGGTTGAAAAATGTGTATGTGTATACATGCTAAAATCCTGAGTGGATGGATAAATAAAGGAAAAATGATTGCAGCTTGACTGTGGCCCATTGGGGGTGCTTTCTCTCTTTCCTTCTCTTCCTCTCTCTCTTGTGAGCACACAGTGCTTCCAGAAATTAAGAAAAAACAAGAGGCACAAGACACTCACCCAACTGACAATTCCTGTGCAACAGGAAAAGCATGGTGCCCTGTGGAAAACTGCCCACACACCTCATGAAACCCATAATCTTTGGTGAGAATGCCAAAGGACTCATTTTCTGGTTGTTACTACAAATTCTTCTCAACACCAATGACAACAAATTATGTCCTGGATCAATTTATAAGAATCCACAGCCTCTTATCATCAGCTCTGAGTTGGCCCTTACCCTTTCCCTGACCTCTGCCCAGGCAGCCCTGTTGGTAAACGGAGCTGGCTCTTATTCGGCCCTTTAAATTATTCACACGCCAATCTCGGCCACTGGCATTAATCTTTCATCTGCTATTTAGACATCTGATTCCTAGGGCAGGATTGAGAAATGTCACTTGGGAGATCAAGTTGGCCAGAGAGGAGGTCCTAAGGGAGCTGATAACCTGCAGAGCAACGAGGGACTGCCTGGAATTAATGGGGTCGTCACCCTGCTTCCCATTGCGCAAAGGAAGGGGAGCCAGAAATTGAAGACACAGATGTGTCTGAGGAATTAAATCACAGGACTATCTACTCTACAAATGTGTGTGTGCAGACACATGTGTGTAAATACACATACATGTGTGTCAGGGTATGGATATGGTCCCTCAGTTCATATCAGGGTAGATGCTAGTAGGAGACTTATATCTGACCTGGTATAAGGTACAATGGTATGAAGAGAGTTGAGCAAAGAGAATGAGAATCAAATAAAATATGACACCTGGGACTGGATGGTAGTAAAGCAGAGACAGGGTTGGGAAGAAGGTGGGAGATGGGGGGAGAGTAAGAGAAAAGGAATCGAGGAGAAAAATAGAGAGGCAAGACGTTTGAGGAACACAGAAATGGAGGACTGTTGATAGTAACATGTATAATATCTTCAACTGGACTGGTGTGAAGTGTGTTCATGTTGGGTAAATTCATTTTATAAGCTATAGTGATTGAACATGTAAATTAAAATAATAATTTAAAATATACAAAAAAAGAAGAAATATCTTCTCCTCCTTTTCCTCATTCTCAGCTAATATAAACACAAAGTGCCAGGCACTGTGTCAAATACTCTATTTTCATGATCTTAGTCAATATCCACAACAATCCCAGCAGGTAGGACTATTCATACCCCAATTTCACAGGTGAGGTAACTGAGGCTTGAGCAGAGTCAGTAAATTGCCCAAGGTCCTACAGCTACTACATTGATCAAGAAGGATTCAAGCCAAGGAAGTTTGGCTACAGACACCAAACTCTTAACTAATGATCTAAGAAAAAATGAACAGACAAATTCAATAATGACCAAAGGGCACTAGGAAAAGAACGTGTTAGAGCTATGCTTTCCAATGAGGTAGATACTAGCTATGTGGGGCTATTTAAATTAAAATGAAATCAAATCTAAAATCCAGTTCCTCCATCCCACAAGCTGCATTTTAAGTGCTCAGTAGTTACATGTAACTAGTGGCTACCAGAATGACCAGTGCAGACATGAGCATTGTTATCATCACTCAAAATTTTATTGGACAGCATTGGCTAGAGAATATTGCTAGATGTTGGAGAATGAAAATGATCTCCAGGGAAAGCAGCTGGGAGAAGGATTGCAAAAACTTCTGAGTGTTCATATCTAGAAAGAATAGGAAAAGGGGGGATGAGGAAAGAAAAGAGCAGAGAGCAGCAAGACATATATCAACAGGGTAGTGTCATTAACAAGTGAGACTTTGCTCAATGTCACAGAAAGAAGGGACCTTGAAGATGGACAACCCTCTCCCATTACAAATGAGGCCAGTGACAACTAGGGAGATTCTTGCTCAGGTCATGGCCAGTCAAGTCCAAGGCTTCTCTGGCCTCACCCAGCTTGTCACTCTGGGTCCTTTACATCGGCTTTGTTCTTCATGATCTCAAGATGGGTATGGGAAATATCAGAGTACCCAGAAGTCATTTTCATCATGACTACACATTCTGACTCCTCACAAGTAATTCTGCTTGGGAGCAATACTGTCAGTAACCCCATAGCTGCATCTTCCTTTTTGGTAACAAACAGCACAGGCTTTCCAAGAATGAGAAGTTGGGCATTTGTAGAACTGCAGCATCTAGAAAGATAAATGGAAAACCTGGAGTTTGGGAAGCAGACAAGTAGGACTCTTTTCCCTACTCTACCCCTAGTATGGGGATCAGGGCATGTTGTAGACACAGAGTAAACATTTCTCAAGCAAGCATGTTTGGTTGGTTGGATGGATAGTTGGATGACACCTAAGAGTTTTTTACCCACTTCATGGACGGATGCTCCATTCTCACATTTCCACACTGTTAATTGCACATTCACAGGTGCTTCTCCACAAGATACTGAAAAGGGAAAACATCTCAGTGTGTAGAACAACTGTACTTGCATTTCAGGCTCCACTACTAAAAAAAAAAAAAGTGACTGTACCCTGCTGGTAATACCAAGACAACAAAGGGATTTCAGTCTCTGCAAAGAAATGTTGCCAGATGCCCTCTTGCCTGAACTAGAAATCTATAGACCCTCTCTCAGGCTCAGTTAATGTCCACTCTACAGGGTCCCTACTCCCTTTCTGGCTTCAAAGACTACTACCTACCTTATTTCAGGAGGCCAATCCATCCTCCTGACACCTCACTTACCAACCAGGGCTGTGGAGGTGTCTCTGACAGCCAGAGACACAATGGCAGAAAAGGCCCTTTGTCTGAGGCCCTTGGTCATCTCACGCCTGCCAGGACATTATTTTCTCCATGCGTACATAACCAGGTTTGCTCCCCTCTTCAGAAGGCCTGAGCTTAAGATAGGGGCTGCCTCCTTTGCTGCTCGATAGGCTCCCGCTCTATCATATCCCCTCAAGCTACGTGTTAAGTGATGCAATTGTTTTGGGCAAAATGAGAAATGTCAGGATATAGGCTTTGTCTAATAGATAAGGAATGAGGTAATGCTTTAACTCACAAATTCCTTGAGGGCAGAGATTTTATTTCTGTGTCTTTTAAATATGAGTTCCCAATGTGCAAAAACAGGTCTGGCCTAGAATAAACAATCAATACAGTAGATGAATGAATAGATGTGTGTGAGAGAGAGATAGAGAGAAAGAGAGGGAAATAGAGAGAGGGAAAGAGAGAGAAGACTACTAGCACCAAATCTGTCCCTCTTGTTTACCCCAGGCTGTTGATTCCTCCCCAGGAAGGCAAGCTTACTCCTTGGTTCTTGGGGTCCTGCTCTCTATATTGTTAGGTCTCATGTCTACCTCCTTCAGTTTTGTGGTGAAACTGCTTTCTCTATAACTACTTTACACTCATCCTGTCAAGTCTCTCTTCTCAGGTCACTCCTGTTTATTTATACAAAATTGATTGAAACAACTGTTCTTCACATTTAAGACTCTTGAGCTGATTTAAGATTTGAAGTTCTGGGTGCTAAGAGTCTTTAGTGATCATCCATAGCCACACATCCAGCCAACTCTGCCCCTCTGGATGTCTGGGCCCTTCTCAACTCCTCTGTGACCCTAGCAGCCATTCTGCTGGGCTGTAGTTTTTGTTTTATTTTTTTCAAATAAGGCTCATGCCCTCTTCCCAGGCTCTAACGGACCTGAACTTAGGGAAGGTTCTCCTCCTGTCCATCGAGACTCATTTATCCTGTCTCTGAGTTTCTTCATCCTCAGTGTATACACTGGTCCCTCAGATTGCAATGCCACATTTGTCTCAAAATCTTGCAGTCTGTACTTATTGATAACTCCTGCTTTACAGGATGGTGCAATCTGTTTTCCATCACAACAGGAGGATGGAAAGCCTCCTGCTGAATGTAGCTCTTTGACCTTCCAGAAGCTTCTGAACCAGGACGGACCTGACCCAACGTGGCCTTCATGTCCTGGGATAGTCTGCTTCCAATGAAGCATACGTTATGGAAGTGACCTTTGCTTTCAGGCTATGGTGGAGAAACACCTATGGTTAACATCTCCGAGAACACGAGCTGGGCTAAGTCCTCGCTCTCCACTCACTACTTGAAATGAACAGACATACAGGGCACAGCTGGGAGAAAGGATGAGGAAAGCAGGTAGCTCTGCTCAGACACTACCTCCAAGACCACGGCAAAGGCTCTGGTACCAATCAATGATTTCCTTCCATTGTACAAAGGAAAACTGGCAGTGATGAGCAGATGGCTACACAGGAGGTGAAAGAAAAAAGATAAAGAGTAAAATGGGGGAGGGGGCGTGAAGCACCTGGGGGTAGGGTGTCACAGTATTTCTATCCTCTATAGATTCCTCCTTTCACTTCCTGCAAGCCTGGATTTATTTTCCTTTTTTAATGGCTGGGGCCAGTGATTCGTTCTCATTGATCACTATTGATGTTTTTCAATTATATCAGTGACACTTTTGGCAATATGTTTGTAAACACAAAGCCTTCTCGGTTCTCGCTTCTGTCATCTTGCACAGAAGCTGTCCTCTCTAAACTCTGTATCCACTGTCAGTCGAAGGGGTCGGGAAGGAGCTCTGTGTTGTTGAAACTGGGACTTACTTCCTTTGCTCTCTCTGCCTGACGGTTAGCACTCCTCCTTCATTCCCATTGGGAAAATGGAAACCTTCCTCTTCAAGTAGAAGTTGGGCAAAAACAAGAAAAGGGTCCTGGAGGCCAGCATGGCATAATGTTTACATCACTGGACTCCAATATAGACGACTACAGTTCAAATCCTGGACCTGGGAGCTAAAAACTCATGCTGGGGGCATGTATGTGCATGCCCAAAATCCCATAAGGAGAATGGAGAAGTGACTGCAGCATGGCCATCCTCTCTGGGGGGTGATTTCTCACTTTCTCTCTTTCTGTCTCTCTGGTGAGTGCATATGCCCTATAGCAAAAAAAACCTCTCTTACAAAAGAAAAATAAAAAGGATCCTGACTGGGGCCCAGGGACTGGTAAAGCTGACTGCAGTGCTCTGGGGAGAGGATGAAACAGAGAATCCCATACCACTAGCTCAGCTTGGGCCTGGGCTGTGGGAACAGACGGCTACTCCCTGAGCAGGGTAGCTGTGTAACAAACATCCAGATTCCATCCTCAAGATCTGGGGGAACATCAGCAAATTTTCTTTCTTTCTTTCTTTCTTTCTTTCTTTCTTTCTTTCTTTCTTTCTTTCTTTCTTTCTTCTTTTTTTTTTAATTTAGAGAGGTTTTTGCTATAGGGCGCATGCACTCGCCAGAGAGACAGAAAGTAAGAAATCACCCCCGAAAAGGGGATGGCCACCCGCAATCCCTTCTCCTCCATTCTCCTCTCAGGATCTTGGGCACAAACGCACACATGTGAGGCGTGAGTTTAAGCCTCTGGGCCTAGGACTTGAACCGTGGTTGACTACATGGGAGTCCAGAGACATAGCCATAACACCAGCTACTGGTCCCCATCATCAAATATTCTAAGTTCACCTAAACACGTGCAATAGCTTTCCAACTTTTTTGACCAAGATCCATAAGAGAAAATAATGCACATCATAACTGAGTATACATGTGCATATTTATTTATTTGTTCCATGTGAGAGGGAGGGGGAGGGAAAGAGGGAGAGAGACATGCCCAACAAGGCCTTCATGACATGGTCCACCCCAGCCTCAGTCAGCAAGGGTCAGGGTGTAAGGGCGTGTACAGAGACTCAAATGTGTACCAGGGGCTGTCCCAGGTGGGTTCAGAGTCACAGTGCACTGGGTTACCACTGTGCCACCAGCATGCATTTTTAAAATTATTGTTATTTTGTTAGGGGACTGTGCACTTGCCTGAGAAAGACAGAGAAAGAGAGAGTGAGAGAGACAGAGGAAGACAAGAAACCACCCCTCCCCCGGGAAGAATGGGCCAACTCATAATCCTTTCTCCTCCACTCTCTTCTTGGGATTTTGGGCATGTACACACATGTGCCCAGCATGTTTTTCAAGCTTCAGTTTCCAGATTCAACCATGCAGTCAGCCATGTGGATCCAGCCACCCTAATCACCACACCATAAACTGGCCCCAGCATGCGTATTTAAAGGAAATGAAATTTTAAGGAACAAAAAAAATGGTGGAGGAGAAAAATAACCTCACAAGGGATACACTGATATTTTCTGTCCATTCTCCTATTTTTCTTTTTTAAATGCTGATTCTGTTCCACTAGGTTGATTCATGACTGGCCATTATGACCCACAGTTTGAAAAAATATTGGACTAGACCAGGGGTCAGCAAACTTTTCTGTGAAGGCCAGATAAGAAATATTTTCAGCCTTGTGGGCTCTATTGTCTCTGTCACGGCTACTCACCGCTGTGGCTGTCACACAAAGGCAGTCACAGACAATACATAAACAAACCAGTGTGACTTGGCTCCAGTGAAACTTATGTACACAAAAATTCAAATTTCATGTCATTTTCATGTGCTCTAAAATATTATTCTTCTTTTGACTTTTAGCAAGCCATTAAGTACTGTAAAAACATTCTGAGCGTGCAGACTGCACAGAATCTGGGGAGAACCGGATATGGCCTGGGGGCTGTGGTTTGTCAACCTGACATCACCCACGCTGTGGCGTGTTCCCATCCTTCTCTTCAAGGGATTGCCTTCCACAAATAGGTTGGGGTACAGAGAGCCCCCAAAACTCTGTCACACCTGCCCATGAGTCAAGGTCAAGTCCCCATTGATCTCTGTGTTAAAATCTGTTTTCTAGCATACTTAATTAATGATTCCTTTTCCCCTGAACTGTGTCCTCAGAGAGAATATGTTTCCTCGTACCGTTAAGTTTCTCACTCTGCCTTGAAATGGCCCTTTGCTTGCTTGTCTCTCTGTGAGTCCGCAAAACCGTGAAGCAGTAGATCGCTAAAGCTGCTGGACCAGTGGAGGGCAGAGAGCCTCAGCCCTTGGGAAGCCTTTTCTTGGCTCCAGTCCAGAACCTGCTCTCAGGGCTCATCCCCCAGTGCTTCTTGGCACCTGGTCACATGCTCCAGCACTGGCTAACCTAAAGCCCAGGTACCCAGCTGTCCCACAGGTGCTGTAGCACAAGGAACAGCACTTCACTTTCGAGTGACTGAAAAGAAATGAGAACACTCGCATTTTTCCATTCATTGCCAGAGAACGTGTGTGCTCATCAGAGAGAGACAGAGAAAGGGAGAGAGCATCCTGCAATGAGACGTGGTCGTGTTGCCATCTCTTCTCCATTTTTCCATCCTGTCAGGATTTGGGGCACATGCACACGTGTGCCCATTATGTTCTTCCAGCTTCAGAGGCTGGGACTTGAACCATGGTAGCTCATGTGGGATTAGGCTCTTTTAACCACTAGGCTACAGGGCTGGTCTGAAACACTCACTTTTTAAAAACTGTGGTAAAGTAATCATAAAATTTACCTTCTGAACCATTTTAGGTATCCAGTTCAGTGATATTAAGTATATTCACATTGTCATGTTACCATCACTACCATTTATGTCCAGAACTTGTTCAACTTCCCAAACTGGAACTTTGCACCTATAAAGCCGTAACTCCTCATTCTGCCCTTCCCTTCCCCCAGCCCCTGGCTACCACCTTCTACTTCTGCCTCTATGAATTTAGCTCTTCAGGCACCTTATCTAAGTGGAATCATGCAACATATTTATATTTTTGTTACTGGCCTATTTCACTTAGGAGAGTGAATTCAAGATTCATCCATGTGTCAGTATTCTACCCCCACATTTTTTAAATTTGTTATAGGCCAGGTGCATTCATCAAAGAGAGACAAAGGGTAAGTGAGAAACCACGTTCCTGGAAGGGTGTTGTCTATGCTGCAAACCCTGCTCCTCCATTCTCCTCTTGGGGTTTTGGGCATTCACATGCATGTACCCAGTGTGATTTTCAAGCTGCTGGGTCTGGGACTCGAACCACATAGTTGGCTGTGTGGGATCTACCTGTCTTAACCTCTACACCAGCTGCTGGCCTAGAATTTCCCCATTTTTCAAGGCTAACTAAGATAATACTTTTAAAAGGTGGGTCCCAAATTTTCCCAGGAAGTAAGAGCATGACGGGGCCTTTCCCACTTTCGGTATATGACAGCAGTCAAGGCTACTGTCTTCATATCTCCCCCAGCAGTGTGGAGAGTAGATTCCACTCCATGTCCTCATCTTTACTGTCCCTGGAACATTTAGGGGCTCCCTCTCATTTAGTGCGGTGTCAGAGAGAGAGAGCAGGCTTTATTTAGGGCTGACATCACTTGTTAAACCTTCACTGCTACTTCACTTTATTAGCTAAAGTTTTTGAGCAGAGCTTCATCTATAAAATGGAACTATCTACCTTACCTATAATGCCTGTGAGAAAAATAAAATGAGACAAAGGGTATGACATATCACAAAGCTTAGAACTTTGTGCTCAAATGATAACAGTAATAATTAGTATTAGCCCACTTAATAATGTTTCCCATTATTATAGTCTGAATCTCATATCCCCAATGAACCTTGAAGATCCCAAAGAGAGCCCAGACCATTTTTTGTGTTGTGAGATATAAATTGAGTTGTGACTGAAAGTACCACAGTCAGAGCCGGGACTCAGATGTCAAATACAACACTGCTTCCCTGTGACCCTGGGAAGCCCACGTCTTCCTCTGTCTCACCCCCCTTTATGTCCTCGAATAGATCAGATGATGTTTCTAATATCCTTCCAACAATGAGGTAATGTCTTCAAAGTGCCCTGAGTCTTTCACGGAAAGTCATTGTCAAATATGCACCTCTCGCCACAGACGAATGCCAACAGTTCAGGACTGATTTGCTCAGCTGGTCACTGAATGCATGAGCCTTCACCATATGTCAAGTTCCATCCTACCGGTTGGGAAATAGGACGGACTTGTAAGCCCCAGTATTTATCACCACATAGGGCTCTGCACATGTGTAATCCAGAAACTGACCGAATGTACACAGTAGGTGCCTTACGAGACCAAGCAGACCTCCTACGTCAGCCAGAGGAGGGAAAGCACCTTTTGGAAAACCACCGTGTGCTCCAGGTTTTCTACATTTACAATGACATCTAGCCCTTCCCATATATGAGCACCTATAACAAAGTGCAATGTACTCAAAGTCACACAGCTGGTGTGTCCTAAAGTTAAATCAAAACGAGAGTTGTCCCCATCGAAAATCTATGAGCTGCCACTCTCCCAAGCAGTCATTCATACAGGGGACCATCCCAATTGGCCATCAGGAAGCCATCCAAAGACGAGTTCATGCTGGTCATTTCTAATGGTCTGGCTCTTGCTCCTGTTCTGACTCCTTTATGACTCAAGCTAATTAATGCTGTGCTTGGTCAGACTTCCTGCTGCCAGTTTTTTGGCTATTGGGTTCAGAGGGAAGGGAAGGAACATTCACTGAGCATTTTCTAACACCCAGTCCCTGTTCCAGGAGCTCCTGGCCATATATAATCTCTCTTAATTCTCATAATAACCCCATATAGTGGGTATTATCACCCCACTGAACATAAGGTCAGAAAGACTCTCTGGACACCCCAGAAGATGGACAAATGAAATAAACTAGCACCTTGAGAAATCACCAAGCACTCATACGACCTATGAAGCCAGACTTCTCCACCTCATCAGGCTTTAAGAGGCAGGGGAGAGTAACGGATGGTGCAGCGGGTTCTGATTAAGAACATTTATCATCCCTGCTCCTTTAGCCCCTGGGGTGGTTCGAATTCATTACATGACTCCTGAGCTGTGGTAGTCCTCTCTAGCCTCCTCCCAGTGAACACCATGGAGTTAACCAAGAAGGATAGCAATAAGATAAAAGCCACCCTATGGAGGACTCCACATTCCCAGAACTATGCTTGGTATTTTGCATCTGTCATCTCAATCCATTTTTACAACAACCATATCAAGTCGATATTTCTATCTTACATAATTTGTGCATTATTTCATCTGATACTTCCCAATAGACCAAGCTTATGAGATGAATGACTCTCAGCCAGTTGGAAGCATGAAGCCAGGAGTTAGACCCTGCACCACCCATGCTCAGAGCTCCAAAGGAATCTATCATGCTGCTACAGAGGCAGTACACAGGCCTCTCCCCACTCCCGTTTTTGCTGATGGGTAAGTTGAGTCCATGACCAAAGTAAGGAAGCAATTCTGAGAGCTGCAGAGATTGGGGCTAGACTCCCAGTCATGTTTCCATCCAGCTTTCCCTGAGATGGTAAAGGAGCCAAAGAGAGGAGGTGAGATCCTTGATAAAGCTAATGTCCTCAAATGAAGAAAGGACTTGCTTTAATTGTCCATTGCTACGCCTTTTCTAACAACACAGGGCTGTAGGCAGGCCTACTGCCTCTATGGAATTCTCCTCCTTCCTGAAATGACGTGATAAAAAAACAGCCTGTCGTGATCATCCTCCCTCCCCCTCTCTCTGCTGAATATTTTCTTCATATCCCTGTCCAGGGTCTTCATAATTGTGTTATTCGCATGGCAATGCATGAGGATGGTGAGTCTAGTGCCACAGCATCGGGGCCCAAGGGAAACGTGATGGTTCCAAGGAGAATGCACTCTCACCCCCAAGCATCCCAGGCCTCCCAAGCCAGGCGGCCAACACCACAGTCTATACCCCCCCAAGGCTGCGCTCGCCACTGGACCATCTCCCAGGACAGGCCCTCACTAGCCAAAGGTTCTCCTGAGGATGCCACTTCCCTAGGAGAGCAGTGAGGGCAGCTGGCTCACCTCCTCTTCAGCAGTGTCCCAGTTGACTCCTTGTCATCCACGGCCACCAGGCCTGTGCCTTAGAATGACAGAGGGTATGGACTGATATACAGGTACTGCCAGGGTCCCTGGCCTGGGTTTTAAACCATCTCTGAGCAACTTCTGGAAAAGAGGCTCAGAAGCCCACAGCCCACCCCCACGTCCCAAGGCAGACTTGGATGAAGGAGCTCGCGGGCACTTAGATCACCTACTAGAGGGAATTGGGCGGGAGCACAACCTGTTGAGGAGATGCCTCTATAGGTCCCCAAATCCTCCTGCCACCCTCCTCTGCCTGGCCAGTCAGGAAGTGGGTGTGACCCTCGAGGCCAGAGCTGCTTTGCCCTCATCATTCAGCCCAGGGTTCCTCATGCCCTGCCCTGCTCCAGTGTGGAAGCTCTTCACACCATGGGTTCTGCCCCTTTTTGCTTCAGTTTGGAGTGAACGGCCTTCCCCAACGGGGCTATTCTGCCAGCACGTGGTTTGCCAACTGTCTTACCTTGTACAGAGTGGAGCCCTGCCAGGGTGGTGCCCTGCACATGCCCTGGTCTACCTGTCTGCCCTCCTTGGAAGGCTACCCTGGGTGGGGGTCAGCACCATGGCTCCCAGGGGGGTGAACCACCTACTGCCCCACGCTACCCCGGCCGCCCTCTCCACACAGTGTGGCACTCCCTGCCCGAGGCCACCGTCTGGAACACAGAAGCCATCCGCACGCCCTCCTCACTGCCAAGTCCATAAAAGGCCAGGCGCCTGGCCCTCTCCTCAGAGGCTGCGCCTGCTGCTCAGGCCATGTCAATCTCTCCTGTGTCTCCCTAGAGCCAAGATAATAAGGGAGGGGAGGTTTTCCTCCTCCTTCCAGAGTGCAGACCAATTAGCATGTTTTAAATTACCATTGGAGAAATACACCTAATTAGCCACTTTAAAGGAAAGATTTTTTTTTTAAAAAAAAAGTCATAAATTTCTAACTGGCCACAGCTTGGAGACACTTTTAAAGCTAATTGTGTGTTTCTGGTACTAACAGGGGAATTGGTAAAAGTTAGAAATGGATTTTATGACCTTGGTGGGAAGGGAAGGGGAGGCTGGGTGACTTGCCAAGGCCAGTGAAGGGTTAATGTCTACATCCTGGAATCTTGGGCCCTTCTTGACTGCTCTTCCTCTTCCTCATGCTCCCCATCTCCCTCCAACCTCTCCTTAAGTTCTGTCCTGGTCAGGGGTACATGCCTTTACCTGAACCATGAAGGACAGAGAGGCAGGTGGACAGGAGGATGCTTGCACAGCCAGACAACATGTCAGAAGGAAGGAAAGGGCAGAACAAAGTGAGGGGAACCAGAGCAAAGTAGGGAAAAAAGAAAGGTTTGAGGAAACTGAGAGAATGGAGCCAAAGCCAAGTTCCAGAGCCTGCTTCTCATTTTTGTGCTTCCCAAAACTCTGCCTCGGTGTGATCGCATGGGATTCTGGGCTGCTCATGAATGGGGACTCACTCCAGACTATTCCAAATGGGGTAGACAGGGCTCCTGCAGCCCCTGGGTTTCCTGCTCAGAGGCTCCAGCTCCCCGTCCTGAAACTGAGAACACACTTCATGAAGTGCAGGCACCAGGCTCTGGGTGCCTCACTTGGGAGGCAGGAAGACCAGTTCTAGCTCTGGTGCTTCCCAACCCTGTCTCTGCCGAGGATCTCTTCCTTCCCGGGGAAGGGGGCAAGAGGGACTCCCCTGAGCTGGAGGGTGGGTGTCAGGAAGGGAGAACACTCTGGAGGATATGTCCAGAGTGATTCTACAAGGCCTCAGTCATCCTAAAGACACTCTACTGTCATTTTGATGGCCACAGTGATGCCTAGGAGGGCCACCAAGGTGGTGTGGGTATGGTACCCCTCCATCAGGGACCTCACTCCTTTGGCTGGGTTGTTGGATCAAAGCTAGCGAAAGACCAGGGTAGGATCATTGGCTTGCCCTCACCCTTGACCCTACTGGGAGGCATACAGTATGGCCAGGGTTATGCTAGTGGCCCTAAGTATGGCCTCCTAGTTGGTTGAGGGGTCATAAGCTTAAGTTTCATAAATGAAAATAAATAAATTTAAAAAAAAAAAAACAGAAAGCAAGTTTGTTCAAATAGATTTATAGATAGTACCATATTTGAATCTTAAAACCATATTCTTCATTCATGAAGACCCTTGTTAAGGGTTAATCAGTTAAGAGGGACTATGGAGAAATTGCATAGTTTCCAAACATAGTTTTGGAAAGCCCAGGGTATGCATTTCCAATGAGAGCAATAGTGTCCCCAAGGGGGGAAAATCTTTTCAGATAATATAATGATTCCTGGCACCCTTAAACTCTACCAACAAATTCACATAGTTTCTTTCTTAGGAAGAATTTAAATTTAACTTTTCTCCAAGGAAGAGAGAGTGAAAATGAAAAAGAGAAAAAAAAAAGTAGAGAAATGCTGGCCTAGGGCAATGGCCCCTCCATGCCTACATAGTTCAGGGCTGATCTACTCACATGAACCCCCTTAGAAGCAAGCTCAGCAGACTGGACAAGTCTGCCCCAAACCAGTCAGAGACCTCTAGATGCCTCACCGAATGCATTCTCAAGCTTTACAAAGTGGCGGGAGATTTGAGCAGCCTTGTTGGGCAACTTCGTGAGATACCACCAGGCTGAATTTTCTGCGAAGTCAAAGGGAAGAGCTTCCAGGACACAAAAGACCTCACGGCTCTTCTCACTCCTCACCCAGACCAGAAATCCTCAAGAGAAATGGGATAACAGATGTTCATGCTCCAGGAAGCCACTGAGGTAGGACAGAGTGTGGGGCTGGGACAAGTCAGAGCCTTAAAAATGGCCAGTGGAGCTTGATGCTGCAGGTGGAGGCAGGTGGTTGGTGTTTGGGTCCCTGATCCTCCTCTGGTACCTCCTGTCACTTCTCCTTTTCTCCCCTCTCTGGTTCTAAAGACTGGGAAGAGGGAGGAGAAATAGCTATGTTAGAGAATGGACAGCCCTCTGCTCTGTCACACACTCTGTGACCATCTTTGGAAAAGAGGAAGATCCAAGAAGCCCCCACCCCCCAAAAGAACTGAATCTGGGATAACTCCACCAAGCCAGCAATGCAGCTTCTTGTTAAGTCTTAGCCTTGATAGAAAGATTTGGGAGCAAAAGCGTCTGGGTTGGACACACTTGGGCTTGAATGCCAGCTCCAGCATGGTGTGAATGTCCCTGTGAACTTGAAGTGTCAAGTCCTAGGGGCAGAGCTGTCTTCCTTCATCCTCTGCATCCAATGCCTTCTCTAGTACCTACCACATCAGATGTTTCATACATGTTTGTGGACCCAAATGTAATCCTTCCTCCCAAAAATGTTTTCTAAAAAGAAAAATGGGAATGATACTCTCCTGCCTCAGAGGGTTGCTGTGAATGTTAAAAGAGATAATGTCAACAATGTGCCAGGGAGAGAACCTCCAGTGCAACAGGCAACGTGGGAGTCGCTTCCCATCCTATCCTCCCTTTCTGGGAAACTCATGTTTCCACAAAGTAGGTGAGGAGAGGGGTGCGGGAGGGAGAACATTGTCACAACTGGAGAAGCTGAGGTTCCCTTGAGGGAAGTCTTGGGTTGATTTTGGAGGCTCCCAATACCCCTGAGTGCTCTACATCAGCTGCCCTCTGCCTGGACCCTAAGGGTAGAGAACCGTGCAACTTGGAGACACATTCCTAGCAGCAGGAGTATGACAGAAAGCATTGATTTGGGTCCCTTTCCTGGACTTCTGGCCCAAAGAAGCAGCACGTTTAAGGATCTCCCAAGGATGTTTTAATAAGGACCCCATTTCACCTGCTCAGTCCCAATTGGCACAGGTCCCCACACCTTCCCTCTCTCAACTCTCTCTGGCTTCCTGGGTGTGATGAATGGCTAAAGGGTTGCAATTTTTGTCCTATCAAGACAGCACAAACAATTCAAGGCCAGGAGGGAAGGGCCTTGCTCCCAATTGGCCTGTGGCCGAATCCCTACAGAGTTCCACCAACGTCATGGAGGCAGCAGAGAGAGGGAAAACAGCCAGGTCTCTGGGGCTGCAGGTGGGAGGGACTGATTATGTCTGAGTGATTGAACTGAAGCTCCCACACCTCAGTGGGTGCTTCCTTCTTGCCATCCCAATTGTTCAGATACAAGGAACCATGTGGGGCACCCTGGCCCTGAGTGGTCCCTACCTCTGTGCTCACCCAGCCGAGATGCTTCTCCTGCAGACAGACAGCCCTGGCTCTGGCCAGCTGCCAGGCCCTCGCCTACCTCCCACTCCATTCCCTGTCTGCAATTGTTTCCAATCAGTTTAGGAAACAGCTCTGAGAACAATTAGAAAAGATAACGAGGAGGAATTACATAATTACAGTCCTCCTAGATCTCAGGCGCTTCAAATAAAAATAGGCTGAACTGAGTCCAAACAGGGACCAATGTGAGAAAAAAGATGGCACTCCCCATGAACACCAGGGGTGCAAGGGCTGCAACCCCTGTGAGAAAAGGCTGAGGACTAGGTGTGCTCCTGTGTTCACCTACTGGTGAAACTGAGGGCCTCACTGCCCCTAGCAAGGGGGCAAGGCCTCAGAGGATGCCTTGTAAGTCCTTATGCCAAGCAGATCATTCTGCAGAACAGCTGAAAAGGCTAGAGGCTGAAGGAAGGAAGAGGGAAGAAGGGCCTTAGAAACTATGCAGCCCAAACTTCTCATTCTCAAAGTCAAGAACAAAGACCTGAGAGGAAAAAGTCTTGCCCCAAACAACATTGAGCTTAGAACTCCAAACCCCAGGCCAATGCTCTATCCCTTTGCAGGCACCTTAACACCGGACTTTGATCCCCAGGTCAGAAGTTGACTGGCCCTATCTATCGGCAGAGCCAGCATTCATTCAACTCATTCACTTCGGGATGAATGAAGATGTTTGATATTTCCTGGTGCTAAAGGAAGGTGCAGTAGGAACAGACTGTGGTTAGGTTGGGTTGTACCACATAGGAAGCCGGGATGTTGGTCCTTTATTACCTTGTACCAGAGAGACCCTCTGCCTAGGGGAGGGCAAGTTGGAACACAATATCTCATCCATTCTCTTCTGGGGTATCCAGGTGCCCAGCCTGTTTCTGGGGACCAGGTGCCCACAGATGGTAGGGATGTCTGGAGCAAATCTTATAGGGTATTTCCCGATAGCTTCCATGGTTGGTGACAGCATGGCCTAGCATGGACCAAAATGGATGGTTATAGGAAAAAGCCTGCCCTCCAGCACAAGGGATGACAGACTCTCTGTAAGGGGAAGATAACAAACAGTTTAGGCTTTGTGGGCCATACAGTCTCTGTGGCAATACTCAAGGTCCTAACATGAAAGCAGTCAGAGACGGTGTGTAGACAACTGAGCATGGCTGTGTTCCAGCAACTTTTTATATGTGGGCACAGAATCTAGAATCTCATATAACTTTCACATGCTATTAAGCATTATTCTACTTTTGATTCTTTTCAACCATTTAAAAATGAGAAAACCACTCTTCACTTGTGGGCTATCAAGAGAGGTGGCAGACAAGCTCTGGCCCATGGAGTGGAGTTTGCTCGTTTGCTAACCCCTGCTCTAGAATGTTTCTAGAAGACTTTGTGTGTCTCTGATTATTCCACACATAGGGTTTTAACCAGCCTTTGACTCCATGAACCTGGCAGAGCATTTGGAGAGAGCCTTGATGGTCACTCCTTGCTAATTTGCTAGGTCTCATTAGCATGCTAGGTCAGGCTATCACCAACAATGGAAGCTATTGGGAAATCACCGTATATAGTTTACTCCAGACATCCTCCTAGGTGGTAGGAGGTCTGATTATATCTGATATGAGCATCTGATCCACAGTAATAAAACATGCTGGGCAGTCTTCCTGGATATTCCCCTGAAGAAGAGAACAGGATATGCGATATTGTAAATGCTGAACTGATGGCACACATGAGCCTAGAAATGAATGTTTGTGGGAGATAGACATGGTCAGTAGCATATGAGAGAGAGAGCAAATCCTATTACTAGGATCATCAAGGCTCCTTCCAAATGCAAGTTGAGAAGAGGGAGAATTAGTGACCAGCTGAGGAAATCAAGAAAGTCCCCATGACAAATGGGATGGTGGAACTAAGCCTGACAAGAGGGAGACTTTGGTATGTATAGTCAGGGCATGGAGAGAAAAGAGGAAAAAGAAAAATTCCAGTCAGAAGGAACAACTACCCAGGCCTCAGGCAGGATGGAGCCTACATGAGCATGGATAGATAGCTCAGCTTGCTGAGCCATCATGCAGCTTGAGAACTAATAGCTAGAGAGCTGAGAGGCCAGAGTTAAGTTATCTATCTAGATCACTGAGGGTCAGAATATCAGGCAAAGGAGTTTAGATCTCTGTAGGAGGTAGGAGGTTTGACTCTCCTTGGCAGAAGTGGTAGGGTAGCAATGGAATTAGAAAAATCAACATGGCAGCAGGGTATATAACAACTGGAGTAAGCAACAAGTTCATTTAAAGAAACACTAAAACAGGACTGAAGAGGACAGGTTGTGTACCCCACAGGGTGTGGCCTTGGGTCATTGGATATAGTAGAAATTACAAAGATCAGTGGTTAGGAGTATAGACCCTGGAGCCAGATAACTGACTCAATTCCAGCTGTAGTACTTACTCTGTGAAGGGTCGATCATCTCTGAGACCCAGTTTCCCCATCTGTAAAATGGTGGTAATTCAATGGACTAATAATCTCCTGGGGTCGTTGTGATATAGACAAGGTTACACTCATGAAGAGCTTATTACGGTGCCTGGCAAAGAGCAAATTCTCAATAAACATTAGCTATTTGCTGTTCATTTTATGCCAATAGAATTGTAAAATGCTGTATAAATTCATAGCCTTGAGTGCTATGAAAATTACTATGTATTTCCATATGACTGGGATTTAGATTCTGTTTATTTGTCCTCAGTACCATTTGGGTCAGAGCAGCTCACCACAGGCTGCAATCCCCACCCACCTCCATTCTCACCCTCCTGATTCTAGGTGGTAAGGCCCTCACCACATTCTCGAGAAGCTGATATGTACCCTCCTGGTCATTCCCTTGTCAGTCACTGCCAACCAACAGCCACACATGTAGAGGCCTACACAGTACTTTTGTCAGGAAAGGGATGTACTCCGAAGAAAACTCACAGCCCAACATTGGGGGGGGGGGGGGGGGGAAGGGAGGAGGAAGAAGGGCCTGGTACAAGGGGTCAAAACTTCCTTTCTTAGAATCTGGGAGTGTCACAAAGGAATTTACGCCAAGACCTCTGGCTGGCAGGAAAGTCCAGGGGCTAATACTCAAGTCTCACCTTCAGGAACCCTTATGGTCACAATTTGGTGATCACTAGGCTTCTGACCTGCTAAGAAATAGCCAGTGCCATGGCATGCACGTTGTCACAGGCTTCAGATGTAGGCAGCTGTGAGGTCCAGTCTTGGCTTCACACTCCCTGGCCACGTGACAAGGTATACAAGGATAACAGTGAAATGAGGGTGCATGAGATCATGTGTGGTTCAATACAATAGCCCAGTGCCTGGGACCTCAGGGTTAGAGACAAAGGAATCTGGAATTCAGATACATGACTGACAGTTTTGCTCACCATCTGAAATGAGGGTGGGGCCTCAACTTTTATCATCAATGCCTGCCTTGGGTCATCATTTCTGCTGAAGAGGTGGTAGCTTTAACCAAGCCCAGGGCCTCACCACTCTCCCTTACCCACAGCCTGTGTGGTGGACTCACTTCCAACCCCCTCTCCTGCTTTGGGGGTTCTGTGTCTCTTCACAATGGCATTCTCTTCCCTGGTCCAGTTATCATCTGCCTCCTCACATCAACCAGCTGGATATCTCATCACCATCCTTGAAGGTGAACTGATGAGTGGAACTCAGCGGCTGCTCACGGCATTTCCAAAGCAGCCCTTAGTCAATCATCTTTGTAACTCCTTCAAATCTGCTTTCCCAGTGACCCACGTCTCTCCAGTGCACAGAAGCTAGACAGAGGGAGCGGAAATAAGAATTTGGGGGATAAAAAGAAGAAGAAGGAGAAAAGAAACATGTTTCTGTTCCCAGGAAACCTCACTATACAACGGAGCACAACTTCCTACTACTGCATTTCCATCTGGTTGCTACTGGCAACCAAGCAATCATATTTTTCTAGTCCCAGATATAATCATCATAATCAATATAGGGTATTTATCCCACTGCTTGGTTTTAAGGAACTCGAGCCTTGCACATATATTATTCTCTCTTCACTAACATGGAGGAGAGAAGGGGAGGAGGTGTGTCTGTTGATGGGGGAGGGCAATTTAACATGGAAAAACTGAGGGACTGGGGGAAAATAGAGGCAGAGAGAATGTCTCATCGGAAGAGAGTCCATTGACAGTATTTAGCAGGTCAAGAGCACTTTCACCTGTATTCTGTCATTTCATTTTCACATTCCTTTGAAGTAGGTTTATTTTTCTCGTCTTATAGATAAAGCCTAAATGATTAAGTGATATGTCCAAAGTCACATGGTTAGAAATGGCATTGCATTACAAAAACTTGGACCTGGATGTTTTGAGTCCTTCAGTGTTTTTTTTCCCCCTCATCACAGGTTTTCTGCAAAGAATTATAGCAATGCTCTCAGAATGATCATGTTTCTTATGCTTACTCTCACACCATTAGAAATGCTTGTCACTATACTTGCATGATATATTTGAGCTGCTCTTACATACTTAGTTCTTGTCTAGTTCTGGTTGATATCCATAGCTAATAGGAACAACAAAATGACCAGATTAAAGCACTTGACTCGAATGGGAAACTTAAGAGCTACATTTCACTCCTGAACTCCTAAGAATGTTCTCTTGCTAGGGAACAAATTTCGGAAAAATAACATCTTTTTGAGTATGAAATCATTCATCACTCTTGACAACTACCTGATGTTACCTGTTACTACAGCAACTGGTTTGATGTCACCCTTTTGTCATAGCAACAAAAACAATATTAAAGAAATGTGCCTTCGGGGTCCCTGAAGTGGACACGGTTTAGGAAGCCTTCCATCTAAACACCTAGCAAAGGCTTTAGTGACTACCTTGCTGATTAGTGTTAACCACAGGCAGCTCGAGGTAAAGGGCAACAAGTAAACACAACTGAAAGAGAAAACATGTACCCACAAGCAGAACTGTTCTAAAATAGGATGTCCTTCTGAATTTACGCAGTGTTCATTTTCCTTTGGAGACAGCAAAAACACCGCTGAAAGAAGGGAGTGGTTAGCCTGGGTGAGAAGCTTCCTCTCTGTTCTCAAAATGGTATTAGCTGGACACCGTCTTATCTGTTATTTCCTTAAGGTAGTGCAATGCAACATGAAAGGGAGACTCCCAGACAGAAGATTTAATCTGTGATAACCCAGACTTCCTGGAGAGGAAAGACTAGGGCCAATCCTTGACTTTCTAACACTTCATCTAGCATCTTCCTGAATTCTAGAAAGAAATACACCATATTGGGAAACTCCCTCCACACCCTCATTCTGCTCAGTTGAGTAGGCAGAAGGAAAATAGAAACAGAAATGTCCAATATGCTAAAACCTAGGCTAAGGATACAGGGAAGGAAAAACTGAGGACCCAGATCTTTAGGTATTGATGACTATGTCAACTGGTCAATGAAAGTGTGTTCAGCACCTACGAGGTGCAATTACTACAGAACTGCTTCAACCTGGGCCTTTAAACCAGGCTTGCCCACCCACCACCACACAGTGCTGACTCCAAGGACACTTTCCACTTTGGTTTTCCTTCCCCTCCTTTTCCGATATTTCCTCAGTTGCTGGCATTTTGCTTTTGTCTCTCATTCCTTAGTGCCAGCTTCAGTTTCTTCACTAGATTTGACACCACTCACATTAGATTTGACACTCTCAGCATCCACTTCCAATGTTCTCTGGCTACAGTTTGCACCTAGCCTCTGGTTCCATGGTTTTCTGGCAATCCCCAGTGCTGTCTCTGGGGCCCAGCCCACATTAGTCAGCTTAGCGAACATCTGCCCTGCCGGTCCCAGCTGCCCATGGTGGGAGGCTGGAGGGGAGAGAGGTGGGCAGACAGGCTCTATGTATAATGTAGACTCTCTCTCAGATACTTAGCAAAACTCAAACTTAGAAGTTGAGACTCCACAAGGCACAAATCAGTTGGGGGCTCTTCTTTAAGTTATACTATTCCAACTCTGTCTTGCAGTAGTTTCTCAACAACCACCATTTTTTTGCTTGTGTAACACTCTTTTCCAGAGAGCTGACTCTCTGTTGTCTCTTTTTAACCTCATAACCTCCCTGGGATGGATGCAGTCAGCGTGATTATGCGATCCCCATCTTGGTGACACCAGGGCACACAGCTTATGAATGATGCCATACCTAGTGCAAAATGGTAAGCTCTGCTTTGCTCTGACCACCTTCAGCCACATGCACTGGCACCTTCTTGACTGGGTGCAGGTGTAATATGGGATTCAGGGTCTAGCCTCTTGTGTGGATGGAGCAGTAGCCCTAGGGGTGGTGATGACCACAGTCCCCACTCTGATTTTTCATCCATGTTAGAAACCCAGGTCCAGAGATTCAACATGCTCCTCTCAGCTGCTCCATTCTGGAGCTCCCACTGAGAAGAGACACAGCTGAAATCCAGGTGCCTAGCCCGCCCTGGTTCCCCCAGCCCTTCTGCATACATAAAGGGCACTCCTAGGGCCTCAGTCTGTGTTTTAGGCATCTGGATACATTAGCCTCTACCTTTGGGATCCAAGCAGGAAGGATATGTGCTTTGCCTTGGGCTTCCTGGGCATGCAGAGCCACATTCTCATTTAGAAGGGCAGCCACATGGCAGAGACTGGTTTAGATCTATGTCCTCACTCTCAGCTGAGCGTCTGCAAACTCCTGCTGAGCATGTACCCATAGCCTCAAGGGAAAAACAAGGAGGGAAGGAAAATAACCAAGGTGGGGAGAGGGGAGAGATTCTGAAATCCGGACAACTTCAAGAGCCTGTTTCCATGGCAACTGCTCCTTAGTGCAGTTGCTCCAACCACAGCCTGTTCTGATCAGTCCTGTAGATGAAGCCCTCAGCCAGACCCAGGCATGACCTCCATCTAGGCCTGGCTCTTCCCTGGGCAGAAAACATGAGGTGCCATGCCACCTGGAGGATCACTGCCACCCTCAGATTACCCCATTTCCTAGGAAGAGAAGAGAGGGGGAAGCAGTGGCCTGAGCTTTCCAGGGGAGGTTTTGCTGGAGAGGAGAAAGGAAGCTAGGGAGTATTGGAGAAAGTGGAGAGTGAAAAGAAGAGGTGCAACCCAACATTGCTGCCAGGGTCACCAATGTCTGGGATACTCATCTTCCCCATGCTGGTGAGCCCTGGAGCACACACAGATGCATGACAATCTGCCAGCCAGTAGGTATGTGGCCTCCTGTTGGCCTGTGTACATCTGTCTCTCTTCTTTTCCCTTCCTAGGTCTTAGAGTTCTCTCTCCTCTCCTCTGTCTTCTCTTGCAAAGCTCTGAGTTAAAGTTCAGAGATAATCCCTATGAAACAAAGACCAGGGCAATGCCTAGCAACTGGCACTGGCAACTCCCCACCATTTTACCATTTTTCAGCAAGTCTTTGGGATGCAGAGAACCATTACACTAATATTCTCTAGAATCTCTGCTCAAGTGAAGGGTTTAGGGCTTAGGAACTCCCCCCACAACTTCTCAAGTTCCCAGAAAATGATTAGTGACTTACAGGTTTTCTGCTAACCCACAGAAGGGGGCCTCAAGGCAAGTAGCTTGTCACAGTCACCCACTGGGTTGGGTGTCAGCCTGGAGGCTCTGCCCAAAACACTGAGCTCCCTCCTCTCTGCACACGTGGAGCTGCCCTCTCCTCCCTCTTGTGCCCATCTGGCAATTGCTCCAACACGCTGCAAATCAGATGACATATGACATAACGTACTCTGTCCTGCTCTGAAGGGAGTCCGTCTATGGGGACAAGGGGTCTGGTTTATATTTTAAGCAGCTAGAGTGAAAAATGGGGGGCTGATGAGGTAAGGCCACAGCAATGAACACTGTGCAGCTGTCTGGGATAATTACCTTGCCTAGCCATCCTGGAGCCAGAGTGGCGGCCATGGGGCAGGCTTGTCCCATCGATTATGAGCAATGGGGACAGAGCCAGTCAGTATGACATCTCCTCCTTCCACCTGCACTAGAGCTGCTGGGCACACAGCAGAAGAAGTCAGAGGGGTGGAAGATCCCAATCCAAGCAAGGTGACCTTTTCCTCAGTTTCTAGCCCTTTGAAAAATCCCACAAAAAAAGTTCCAACGCAAACCCTTCCTCCAAGTTGCTACATGGAAAATCAGGGCTCTAGAATTTCACTTGATGGCTGATGAGGCAAGAGCCAAGAAAGACCTAAAATCTGCATAGGACATAAATAGTGAAAAGGTCAGTGAACAGGAGAGGGGGAAGGGAGATGTTTGCCACCAGCTAGGGATGACCTATGAAGATTCCTACCCGCTCCCTCAAGCTGGATGCAGTTTTGTACAGTGGCTTATAGCTGGTATTTAGGGGCTTGAGGACATGCAATTGTTGGCCAGCTCAGACACCACCCTGTAGGAGCTGTGTGCAGCCATTTGACTTGGATTTACTAGGTGTCCTGGTTGCAATGCCCCCTGGCTGCTACACCTTTGTGACTATTTCAGGGATAATGGCCACCTTGACCTTGGACCCAACAACGCAGATATGAAAGAGCCCACCCGGGGAGCATCATTGCAGGGTCTCCCTGCCTTTCTTCCCTGAGTCCTCAGCTGAAAATGGCTACTGGCTGACCTTGTGGAGAAGAGAGTCCAAGTCAGGTGACTCATCAACTAATATAGGCATCTGCTCTTCAAGGAGATGCCCCCAAGTGTACCAGTCAGGACATGGACCATAGAAAGTCAGATTCTTAAAAGCCCAGAGCTTTGCTGGCTGCCTCTCCTCCATGGTACTGAGCTCGAACCATTAAATTACCTGATGAAATTAACTCCTGAAAAGCAGAAATTTAGGACAATGTAACCATAGTATGTGTGTGCATGCACATACGCATGTGTGCCTGTGCACAGAAGCACACATTTCACAAGTAAAACTGCAATAACTGGTGATGTGTGGGTGTATGTGTGAGAGTTGGAGGGTGTACATGTGAGTGTGAAACTCAGGATCACAAATGGAGCGAGAACTATTATTGTGACGTCACTGATTTGCGCCTTACACCAAGAGTTCCTAAACCTGTGTACTCTGACCAGCCTCTTCAACCTCTCCCATTTTCTTTGATTTCTTCTTCCCCATGCTAGCCCCAGGTCACTAGATGCTTACAACCTGAAAAACCAGACAAGCCCGGAGGTGGCGACCATGACAACATGAGTATACACTGTCGCTTGGCTAAAAGGCAGAAGGGCCCCTGTGATTCAAGAGGGCGTCCTGAAACCAAGGTTATTCACTCTCATAGTAAGTGGAAATCACTGGCCCCCCTGAACAGGGGACTTGAAGAAAAGGTAGAATTAGCAAGAGCCAAGATCATGCCCAAAGGTTCTGCAGAGGGAAGGCTAGGAGGAAAGCCACAGACACGTGGCAAGAGCTACATTCAGTGTGTGGGTGTGGTTAGGGGAGAAGGGAGCTCAATCTCACAAAGGCTCTGGTCCTAGAGGGAAACTGGCCTCAGCTTTCGAGAATGGGCTCCAACATGGTCAACAGTGCACAATATTTGTGCATCACACTCAGGTGTACGAACATGTGTGTGGGTTTGGACAACATGCCAAAAGCACGTTGGTGACTTGGGATTAAAGGGTGGTTGTAACCACAAACTCTGGTAAAAATACCAGCTCTAGAACATGGGATCACTTAGAACTTCAGTTTCTTTATCTATGAGATGTTAATTCATCTATGAGAAGCTAATATTACTTGATTTTCACAGGTTTGTTTTTATGACATAATCCACAAGAAAGTACTGGGCACAATGCCTAGCATGTAATAAATGCTCAATAGATACTTATTTTATAGTAATTTTTCAGTATCATCTATGGTCTAGATGACATAGCAAAAAAGTAGGGTTAGACGCGTAGACACATTATTATTGGCAACACAGCTACTATTCATATGACTCACCTAGCCAGGAGCTGCTAACTTCTCAACCACACACTGAATATTAGCACAGGGTGATCATTCTAGTCAGATAATATTAGTCTCACATATCCTTGAAAGTATCATATACTATAATGGACTATAAAGCAAGCACTGGGACCAGCAGTTAGCGTAATGGCTATGTTGCTGGACTCTCATATAGTCGACTGTGGTTCGAGTCCTGGAACAGGTGACTTAAATTCACGCTGGGCACGTGTGTGTGCATGCCCAAGATCCCAAGAGAAGAATGGAGAAGGGATTGCGGTGTGGCCCTCCCCTCTGGGGGGGTGATTTCTCACTTTCTGTCTCTCTGTCTCTCTCTGTCTTTCTGGCAAGCACACACGCCCTATGGCAAAAACCTCTCCAAAAATAAGAAAGCAAGGACTGATATTAGACAATGGTAGTATCCTATTTTTGCAACCTGCTAGCAATCGGACTGCCTTAGCCCAATGTCTGGCAGATACTAACAGTCCAAGAGATATTCAGAAAAATCGCAGTTCTGTGGAGCTTTAGATGTGCTTAACATTGACAATTCTGTTCTTGGTCTAATTTTTTTCAGTAGCCTACATGGCTGATTGTCAGCATATCAAAATGGCAACAAAAAAGGTATTCCAAATTAACTGACCTCTGCTAAATGGTAAGTCATTAATAGACTTTTACAGGTTTATATAAAATATCCAGACATATTAGTTCCTCCATGAACATTGAGGTGAGTTGTCATGTCCCTTTAAACTCTTCAGGCCAGGCAGCAAACATTAACCTGCGATCATTACTATGTATAACATACTTTACTATTGGCGAGAACGTGAACAGTCACCAGTTTATTCAGCAACCCTGGTATCATTCATGAAATGCAGTTATTTTTTTCTCTGGCCTGCAGGGAATTGAGAAAATGAAAACAGTCTAAGCCAGATCCAGCTGCCCTGACAGTCGCAGCTCTGCTGGCAGGTGCCAGAGCTTCAGCCACGCGGCTCACAGGTGCACACGGCCCACCTCGCTTGGGCTCAGCAAGTGCAGATGCCAGCCCTGCCGAAGAAGTCATTCTGGGATCCTCCCAAGGCCCTCCAGGTTATCTGCAAACAGTCTCTCAGATGGTGTGACCATCCAACTTTCAAATACCTGAATAGGCCATTTATTTGGTTGTATGTATTACATATACATCTACACACACACACACACACATAAATATAAATGCAGTATTATATGTATTTACATACACAGAGATATATATGCATAAGCATGTTCATTCACATGCATACGCCTGCGTAGATATATACACATGTATACACATCCACAGACACATATGTCTATCAGGGCATGACTACCCTTTCTATTCACCCTAGGTGGCACGTTTACTAGTGATGTTTGTGGGAAAAGAAGTATTCTCTGCTGCTCAAACAGTTTCTAGAACCAAAACACTTACAAACCACTGAATGAAGGGGCAAACTCCTGAATTCATGCAACAGATGACCAACCAAAGTTGGTGGTTCTAATTCTTTCAGTTCTCTGCTTTCTTTCCATAAAGCCTCTAACAAATGTTTTCATGCTGTTTCATTTTTACCTGTAGTCCTCTAAGCCCCACAGACAGGGGGCATCACCAGGGTGAGAAGCATCTGGCTCCTGACCTCAGAAAGTGTCCTAAAGCCAAATGAGCAATGTGGTACTTTTGAAGCTTTCTGGGATTGGGATGCTTGGGGCTAGCTAAGTGAAAAACCTGTGTGTGTGTGTGTGTGTGTGTGTGTGTGTGTGTAGGTTTGCACCATGTCATCATAGAATACAAATTTGTCTTCACAGTGGGGCCAATTTCATCTTCCCCTTGACCCACAATAAAGCAACCACTAAAATGTTGAGGTTTATCCCACAGAAAAATGCCAGGATCTGGGCGAACTTGTGGCCTTGGTGGTTAAGGCAGCTGGATCTGGCATGACTGAACACACAGCTGGAGTCCCAGACCGATAGCTTGAGAAAACATGCTGGGCACATGTGCATGTGTACCCCAAATCTCAAACAGCAGGAGAAATGGAGGGGGAATTGCGGCATGACTATGCTCTATGGGGGAAGGAGGCGGCTTTCTCATTTTCTCCTCTCTCTGTCTTTCTTCAGTGAGCACACATGCCCTCTGGCAAAATTTCTAAAAGAAAAGAAAACAAAAGACAAGAAGAGAGGGAGGAGCCAGGATCCCTGGGGTTAAGAAGGGAGCCTCGGTTTACCTTCTCCACTGCCTTGCACAGACACATACTGCATAGACAAACACCTGGGAGGTAGTTCTCCATTCCTTGAGTCTGCTGCCTCTCACATGCAGCTGTCAGATCACACCAGATCAACATGACACAGCAAATAACACTATGACATGCAACTGGCAACTTTTGAAAGTACACTCTCACCCCCTCCAAGCCCCGCCTGCCTTCTCCAGCGTGTGCTGCTGTCTTCAAACTAACCATCCTGAAACCGCTTAAAAGAGCCTGACAGGTAATTTATTCTGTGGCAGAGGATAGCAATTTCATTGTCCAGAGGCAAGATACCCACTGCATCAGAAAATCCGTACACTCTTGAAACACAGGTTTAATATGATAACAATTCAAGGGTGTGTGGTCCTAATTCTTTCTGCTCTTTCCTTCCTTCCTTAAAGCTCCTAGCAAATGTTTTTACAGTTCCCTTTTTAAAAGGCCCTTTAAAGAACTGCCATAGAATAAATCAAATATTTCACCATGAAGGGTGATGATCAAGCACTTATTTGTAGATAGAGCCAACCGTACAGGGGTCAGGGCTTCACGGCTGCTATGGGGTTATTGCCTGTAAGTAGAACGTCTCTAAAAACTGTATCTGACTCTTTGCAGCAGCCCTGCTACAGTGTACAGGGTTTCACTCGGAGACCTGGTAGAAAAGGAAATGAAGGGTGAAGAAGCTTGCTGAACAGGACGAGACTTGCTTTTGGAGGCAGACTCAAGATTGCTATGTTCTTACTGTTTCAAAATACACTGACAGCTGTTCTCCCATTTTATTTACTAAAATCTATGTAAGACTTACAGTATTGAAGACTAAGCTTCTTCAGCTAATACATAGATACACAATAGACTCTGAGTTCCTTCCAAAGAAACTCATAACTTTTTTTTAATATAGGGTTTTGTTTTGTTTTGTTTTGTTTTTGCTATAGGATGTGCGTACACACCAGAGACTGACAGTCGAGACAGAAAGAGAGAGAGGGAAAGTGAGAAATCACCCCCCACAGGGATGGCCATGCCACCATCCCTTCTCCTCCATTCTCCTTTCAGAATTTTGGGCATATACACATACACACACACACACACACACACACACACACACACACACTTCACTTGCCCAGCATGATTTTCAAGCCGCTGGGTCCAGGACTTGAACCATGGTCGGTCATATGGAGCCCAGCACCTTAACCACTATGCCATGTGCTGGCCCCAGTAACTCATAACTTTATGGCTGGAGTATACCTGGTGAATTTCCATCAGAGATAGAGTTAGAATCCATTTCTCCTGACTCTTATTCCCAGACATTTCTCCACAGCCAGATTCTGTCCCATGAAACTTGATCTCACTTACTTTGCAACAAAATGCAAATTCTAAAAGCTATTTCTAACCTTGCCTTTGTCACCCAACTCAGGAGAGCAGCTTGGAGAAGATACTTTTCTTTTCACTCTTCTGAACATCTAGCCTGCAAGTAGGGCTGGGAGGTCCTCAGGTCATAGCTTCATTCCTTCTGGGCCTGCAGTGGCCAGCACAGTGTCTGGACTAGAATGTGTCCTTCTTATATAAGACCTGCCCATTAATTGAATTGAGAATAACAAAGTTCTCTTACCACCCACTGATGTTCCTTAGCTAGGACACGTGGTACTCAGAAGGTTGGGACATTGCCCATAGATACCAAGGCCATAGGATGTGGCGTTTCCATGTGCTTATTCCAAAGATCAGTTTTTCTAGGCAGTAATGAATGAAATTCTTTTTTAAGAGCTGCTTTTGGAGTTTCTATCATGCCTTTTTATATTTCATATTATATTTATACATTTTTTTTAAACTCTAACTCTACCATATTTTAAAAACCTATTCAGTCAAATAATAATCCTAGTGCTTGGCTTCCAGTCAGGGAAATGGAGGTCTTCAAAGAATGATTTGCCAAGGCCAGCAAAGGCAGAATTCCAGAGACGGATAATCCCAAAGGCAGACTCAGCTCCATGAGCCCAAAGTCTGTCTGGATTTTGCTTTGGAAAAGCTCTTCATAGTAAGGAGTACCAAGTAGTCTGTGAAGTGACATGTAACCAACACCCTTAGTAAAAATTGCATGCAAGAGTGACCAAGTCACCAGCCAATCAGATCAGAGGGTAAGATGAGTCTTCTGATATTCTGAGGCCAGGGTACCATCTGCCTCATCTGTCTGCTGGGGGAAGAGCCCTCATCCCTCAGTAGTCACACTTGGCCTTTGGGTCAAGACAAAAAAATCCAGAGACAAAAAGATAGGACAAATTCAGGTCTGAAGTAGCAGAGAAGGTTCTAAATTGGGGGCAAAGAGTTGGAGATCAAAGGGACATGTTTAATGTTACCAGCCTGGATATTAAGGCCCAGGGCCTCAGAGGTCCCAGATGACAACAGCTGGGACAGCCCACAAGTTATAGAGACATTGTGGAACTTCAGGAAATAGAGAAACAGGATGGGAAGGGGAAGAAGCCTGGAGATGGAAATGAAGCATCTCCTAGCCCCTGGCCCATTTTCAGTAGTTTTAACAGATGTCCTTTCCACCCCCTTTCTTCTTGGGAATGCCTCAAAATTCTTACTTTTCTCCAATGGGCAACTTTCCCCACCACCTACGTTTTCTTTCTGAATTCCAATCTGCTGCTTCTCCCTGAGTTTCTTCCTGTTCTATTTCTTTTTTCTTTTAGATGCAGACCTTGTCCTTCCAAATGCTGTTACTCAGAGAAGTGCCCTCCACAAACTCCACACTCAGGCACTTAGTAAGTACTTATTAAGCTCACTCTATGACCCAGGCCATGGGTTAATCACCAGATGAGGAATATTCACCAAGACAAAGAGAGTTCCAGTCCTCCCCAACTCACAATTTACTGTTAGTATGAAAGATAGGCACAAAAAGAACCGGACTGCCGCCATTAGCCACACCTTCTGCTCTTCAATTTTTCTGTACGACTTCTTCATGGAGTCCCTTTGATTTATCCTGCCATGATCTAACAGACTTGAAGTTATAAATTGTTGGGACCAGGAGGGCCCTGAGTGGTCAGACCTATATGCCATGCCCAAGGCTAGCTGGCATTCAGTGGGGTGGCACCAACGGGACTTTATCATTGACAGTGTCAGTTCTGCTTGGTTGGGCCTGTGCTGTCCCAGCTTCTTTTCATCTGAATGCCACCTCTGGTTCTATCACCACAGACTGGACTGACCACATGATAGCTGAGGTCATAGAGAACAGTTCACAGAACCAGACTTCTCCGGTGCATTTCACACTTCCAGTGTTTTCTGGGGCCAACTCCTACCAATTCTGTGAAAGACCAAGAGGCTTTGCCCAACAGGGAGACATTTGTTTGCTGATATTCCGTTCTTTCCTTTGTGGCTGTGTTCCTACAGCAAAGGCAAATCCAATCTGCAGTCTCATTTTTGCTATACCCCATCCTCTTTCGGGGAGCCTTCCTGTCTTCTGGACTGTTCTCCATTGGGTTCCAAAATTCCAAGCCTTCAGAAAGAGGGTTCACTAAAGTTTCCATCAACCGGGCAATTTCTTGTACCAGACCCAATTGTGCTGACACTCTGTATGCTCTTTCTTCCTTCAGAGCGTAACAGAAACTGATGGTTTCATGACTGATTTCATGTCCTCTCCTCTGGATGTTTCTGGAGTTGATTTCCAGCTGCCATTAGGGTTGGTGTCTGTTCCCTGGCATGAGCTCAGTCAATAAGAATCCATGAGGTGACGACAAGGCTGACGGTGGCCATGGCTACATTCCCCCTGGATTGCTCAGGACACAGCCTTCCTTTAGACACATCCCTCTTAATTAACCTCATGTCTGTATCCTTTCTCTATTACATGAAAGGGAAAATATTGTCACTGAAGGATTCAGCAGAGAAATTTTCTGAAGACCAACATGTAGCATCTCCAGGGTTCCCCTTCATTTTCTAAATTGGTGCTTCTCTCAAATTAAAATGTTTCTGGCGCAGCTTCCTTTAAAAAAAAAAATGTGTATTTCCATTCCAAGAAAGACAGTAATAGACTGATCCTATCAATGAGCAGAGAAGGGCCACAGACTTCTTTGGCTCCTGAGATACCATACTCGGCACCAGAGCATGTATGAATGAGGTGCACACGCCCTGGGCAAAGTCCACAGATTTCCCTCCACCTTGTTCTCTGTCCTCAGATGCCTCATTTACAAATTGAGCCAGATCTAAAACATTTAGAAACACTGAAGAATATTATCTAGCTAAATTCCAGCCTTCTCTAACATTCTTTTACCAAGTCCTTTGTTTTGAAACTCTACTTCACACTTATTTCCCTCCTTCACATTTGGAAATTAAACCTAACACCATCTTCTCACCAGCTTAGCAATGTCCTTTTGCTCAGGTGTCATTATTATAAGTTAATTCCCTTCTTGACAAAGAGGACCACCATGTATCCTTTGAGCATCCTAAATGATGAGTTCCAGGGACCCCAGGCAGTCTGGCGCATACCTGTGTTAAAGGCTTGTGTTGACTCTGGTGGGAAGGACTGCAGGATTTGTGTGAATCTGCAGCCAGAACCATTCATGGTCTCCACTGTCCTCACATTTGAGGACTCTGCTGACTGCTATCAGTGGACCATGCATCCTAAACCATTTTTCTGGAAGTACAAAAGACTCAGACCAGAGATGTTACCACTCCCGTACAGTGAAACCAGCACCATCGAGCCTGCTAAAAGGCATCTCTTTGAACTTGTTCTCATTCGTTTCCTGATCTGGCCAACCAAACCACCTCACCACATCCACACATGTCATCTAATACTCCTGACGTGCTTTCTATGTGATTTCTGAAGCAGATAAGAAGAGTTCTCAAATTCCATGCCTTCGTAATTTTGCCTCTCAGGTCTTCAGGTTTCTCTCCTCCGGGCAGCTGGATGGCCATATCTGGCATATTCACTCACTCAGCCCGCATTGATAGTCCTAAGATGCACTCATGCTTGCTGAGTACATCTCACAGAACACACCTACTTGCCTTCTGTCATGGGGCATGGTGGAAAAGAGACTTATCTCCATGGTGTGAAACAGAAACAATTGCATTTGAACAAATCACAGTCACCCCTACATGACTGGGAAAGTCACTTCTGGATAGATAATGGCATTGTTCATACTCAGAATAATTAGATTTCCCAAGTTGTTTTTTTGTTTGTTTTAAAAGCAACTATTGGGTTGTTGAAAAAGTCATGACATATTTTTTTCATGTCTTTTAGTTCAAAAATGTGTCATGACTTTTGTGATGACCCAGTAGATGTTTTGGTAAATCTTGTCTGAGTCCATAGCTGGCCCAATTAAGACATCTCATTTCACTAGCCAGAGGAAAGAAAAGAACCATGAAAAAGAAGGCCTGAGGGTTTCCTCAGAAATGCTGCTGGACCCCTCCTGTGGCATGTAGTGCTCTGGGTGGTTCTGAAGGAGGTCAGGAACTCCTTTTCATTCTGGGCACTCCTCTCAGCCTCACTGTGTCTTCCGTCAGAGGTGTGGACACCTAACATGGTGACACAGTCTCAGGCTCACAAGTAAAGTGGCAAAATCAAGATTACAGCAAAGGCACCAGATGGTGGTGTAGCAGTAAAATGTGACATTATGCAAAGCTAACTGACTTGGAAAGGGTCCAAGTTCATGTCCAGAGACCCCCCCCCCCCCTGAGTACTCTGGGCATGTGAGTGCCCATGATCTGGCCTGGGTGATGCTGGGGTAGATAGATGTCAGTATTGAGATTCTGTTGGGAGAGCTACTTGTCTCTCTGTCTCTGTCTCACTTACTCATGGTAGTAACAAAATATTTTTTTAAAAAGCAAGGCTATAGCTAAAAACCACAACCCGTAAGTCCTCCTTGATGAAGGAGCTTGTTTGCTCTGCTCTTAAAGCTGAGCTGATCTTGCTGATATCTCAAGTAGGTCCAGCTGAGCTTTGTGCACCATGGGTACAAAAGCCAGCAACTCAGCTAAGAGAAGAAGAGGCCAGGGGCTGGGCACTCAGGGTGCCGAGGTCACGGTGGCCAGGTGTGTCCTGGAAGTAAACGGACTGATTCCTAGTCTCCCTGAGCCACAAAAGAATAGTAGTACTGACTCCATCCAGTTGTTTGTCCCTAAATGAGAGACTGTGCTTCATGCACATAAAGGCCAAGGAGCGGTAGCAACCACAAAGATTCCCATAATACTTCTGGCCCAATAAGCCAGGCACTGTTGTCACTATGTTACACATGAGGAAATCCAGACCCGTGCCAGTAAGTATCTGCCCTAGGTCTTACTGCTAGAAGGAATAAAAGGAGAATTAGGAAAAGGTGGAAATGATCGATTCCTTCTGAGGGCCCTAGAGAGGAAACCCAGGAAAGGCTGTAGAATAGCCCAGCTGCCTGGACACTGCCTGAAATCTGAGCTCCAACTTCTCCATCTTCCTTAGCCTTCAAACTGCCTCCTAGGAGGGAAGGGAAAGGAAATTAACTTTATGCACCAAATACTATGATTGGTGTTTTAAATGTGTGTGTGCCCATGCATGTGTATGTCTCTGTGTGTGTGTGTGTGTCACAGCTATTTCCATAGCAGTCTCAGCTGTCCAGGTGCCCACGGCTCCTCTTTGGAGCCTCACAAATCCTACTGTATCTATAACCCTAATAGTTCCATTTTCCGGAAGAGGAAATGGAGGGTCCACAAGGTTTGGTGACTGGTCCAAGGCCACTTGACTAGGAGAGGGTAGATTTAAGGTTCCAGGCCAAGGCTAGCAGGCCTTGGCACCATCGCCCTTTGCAGCAGACCTTCAGTGGACTGGAACACCTTTGAATTCTGTAGCAGGCCTGTGTCTGGGCTTCCCATCCTCCCTCTCACCACCCACCCACATCTATCATGTGCATTTTCATTTCTCTTCTTTGCCCAGTGATCTGTTGATTTGTTATATTAGAATTGCAAACAAATGCTCTCATTTCATCCTCTCCTCCCCCCTCTCCTGCCCTCCTGGCGTCTGGAATTCAGCATTGATTTTTCAGGCCCCGCTCCACTGCCTGACTGACATTTCTGGCTGATTCCCCTTCGGAGACCTGCAGCGAGTTCACCAGGCTCCTGCTAGAGCCCAGAACGGAGTAGCACATTACCTGGATAGATTGAACTGGACCTCATTCCCTCTTTCCCTTCTCTCAGGGGCCAAGACTAAGTGTCCCCGGACTTTGTTCCCATCATCCAGCTGATGGATATGCACTCCTCATTCCTTCAACAGGAAGAGAAGGAATTGTAGAAAACAGGTGTCTCTGGAGGGTGGGGCCAGGTGAGTTCTGACCTCTTACATATTAACATTTTCAAGCTTCCCTGGGATCATTTGACTTCTTTGGAGACAGAAAGGGATTACCCTAGAGCAAAATAAATTTGAATGTCTGAGGAAGATGAAATGGGCTTGGGGACAGGTGGAAAGGTGACCAGGATACCATGTTGCAAACAGAGGAACCTTAATCTCTTAATCCATCAGGAGGTTTCGTGGAATTATAAATTTTCTGAAAGTGAGTTTAGTAATCCCCAGAGGAATCTAAATTAGTCTCTGTCATGCCACATGGCATATCTCAGAAGATGAACTTCCCTCCTAAGTTGAAGCACCCAGGACTAGCTCTGTGGCACAGTAGTAACGCAGTAGTAACGCGTTGCTCAACAAGACCCAGATCGCACGTGGCAACTGCAGTTCAAATCCCAAGCCAGGTCAGCTTGAAACACATCAGGCATGTGCCCAGAATCTGTTGGGCTAGAGTGGAGGAAGGGGTCGTGGCATAACCAGACCCTATGTAGGGTGCTCCTCTCTCTCTCTCTCTCTCTCTCTCTCTCTCTCTCTCTCGTACACATGTGCTCTATCCATGAATAAAAAGAAAAAGGACACAAACACACACACAAACCTTCTCTATCAAATTTTAGTTCCTATCTCTTATAAGTGTATTGGAGATTAATCCCTGAATTTCCCACCCCCAATGAATACTGGTTCAGTTGGCATTTCACAGAAGTTATCACTTCCCCTGTAAGGTCTGGGTCCCAAGAAGTAGTCTGTGTTGTCCCCAGGGAGAGCACTCACAGGGGTGCGCTGGACCCAACTGCTGTCAGCTCAAGAGAGAAATATTTAGGAATTTTATGATCTGGTTGTTAAGTCATTGGTAGGTTCATTCTCCATGATGGGAGTATTTACAGCACAGAAACTGGCATAGGCCGTAAATCAGGGCTTACCCCTCTTCCTGGGAGCCGGGGGGTCTAGTGAGGACCTGTGGTAGGTTTGGAGACAGAGGTATAACAAAGATGGGGTAAAGTGAAAGAGCTGGAGGTAAGTCAAGGAGTCAATACTTTTTAATACCTTATAAAAATCTAATCTAACAAGCAACCCTCCTTCTCCTCTCCTCACTAGGGACAACCTCATTCCCCAGTAGCTAAAAGGGAGTCTTCCAAAAGTTTGCAGAAAATGCATATTATGAGAAAAATACATAGATTTCAAAAAGTTGTACACCTAAATAAACTCATACTATAATTACAATTTTTTTCTTAAAATATGAAGTCCCCTCATATGTTATTTTCCCCCCCGAGGGAAATAATTATTAGTCATATTCTCAGACCTAACACTGAAGAAACAGAAGAGATTTTGGATTCTGTCATTTCTCAAAAGGTAAAAAAAAAACAGGAAAGAGCTCTGACCATAGCTCATTTTCACGTAGCCCACCCTTGCGTCTTTCTGGCTACTCCTTATGTGAATGTTTATTCTCCACAGCTAACTAGTCAGCTCATCAAAAGCAGAGACTTTGACTTCTACTTCTTATGTAGCCTGACAAGGTACTAAGGCACAAATATTTAGTTTATGAGTTGAATTGCTTTACACTAATTGAATTGAATTGGTGGCAAACTACTGGCTTCTCAGAGGGCAAGCCTTTTAAAATCCTTTTTTCTAACAAGGTGAAAATTAGCTGGCTAGCTAGACAGATAGACTTGTTTGGGTATAAGCTTGACTTTATAAATTATCTTGAGTTTGTACCCATGGCTCTATTCATTCCCCTCCTGCCCCATTGACGACTTTCTTCTTCATAGTTTCCCAGGCTCCCAGCCTATTATTCAGATCTATATGGATTAAGATTTTTGTTCATAAGAAGCTGCCAATGTGGTCCCCACCAAGGATGATTGTGCACCTTGAACAGCACAAATAAGGGCAGTCCAAAGGCCAGACAAGTCAAGGCAGCAAAGCAGGCACCACTGCCCATGTGCCGAGGGGCTCAGAGGCTGGAAGGAACCATCCCCTCAAAACATCCTGCCTGGGCAGTAGTTCCCCCCATAGATGATCCATTTTAGGGGAAATAACAGGACAAAATCTGGTCCCATAGCTCTCATCTCACAGAGAGGCAAAGAGATGGCTGCTCCTTCTTTGGAAGCCTGTCCTTCTCTGGGCTTCTCTGTCACACATGACAACCTGCAATGGTCATGCTTCTCTCTTCCCTAATAGCTTCACCCAGAATCAGAAGCAAGGCTCCTTCAGTGCTCTGGACAAGAAGCCAGTTTACTGACTAGGGTGCTGCCTCTAGGAGAGGCCCATTTTCCTCAGTCTGGGGTTGAAGTCCAGGCTACTTCCACCCAAAGTTGCTCGTGGGTTTCACTGTATTTATTTTCTTAAAGATTCTGGTAGGTGCTCACTCACCTGTTGTTTTACAACTGATTTTACAGGATTCGGAAGCTTCAGAGGCCCAGCTGGAGTTCCAAGTCAATGAACACCTGGTGAAATGCCTCTCTATGTCACATTGTCCATTTTCTTCCTGGACATCAGCTCCCCCATTTTCCACCTCTCCTCTAGGAGGGAGGGTGACTATTACAGTGGACCCTCTCTGTATATAGGCAAGAATTCTGGTGTCCAAAGAGGCTGTCAAGTGGCTGAGGCTCACTCAGTAAGTCAGTAGGACAGACAGGATGGGAATACTGCTACTTAATGTAGCTACATAACATAGTTCTTGTAGATCTCAGGCACAACTATATCAAATCCCTGGCCCTCCACCAAAAGGTTTCTAAAGAGAAGGGAAAGGTCCTCCTAGAAAAAGGTTGGTCTTCCAACAGAGGTGGGCAGGACAAGTGAGCAGCTCTACATCTGCCCTGGGCTGAGGTCTAGAGGATCAACATCAGAAATGCCTCTGGCACACCAGCTCGTGCAGGCGCTGTTCATGAGGGAGCTCTAAGGGCCCGCATTCATTAGTACACTATTGGCAGCAAATTATGATGTTCACCTCACCCTCCCTCCCCAGCTTCTTGGTTCCTCAGCTGCTGAAGAGACCAGAAAAGCCAGGACTCTGCACTCCACTCCAGCAACACTCCTGTATCCTTGGAGCAGAGGAACCTGCTCATCCTGTGGTAAAGACAGTGACCAAAGGAGGTAGTTGCAGTATCCTCAGGGACTGAAAACTTCCAGAAGGATCTCTTCATTTCTCTTCCTAAAATTCAATTATGTCTAAGAAAGGAGAGTGAGAAACTGGTGTGGGAAGCCCAGACCACAGGGAGCCTTCACAGCCAAGGCTTCATCCATGCTGGTCCAGAAGTCCTTGTCTAGTGAGCATCTCAGGGAAAGCTGGATTCTACCTCCAAGTCCTTCTGACTGAGTCTTTACATTGGGCTTTCTCTTTGCTCTGAGGGTTCTCAGGGGGTTATCACAGAAAGGAAGTTAGAGGAAGCAGCCATTGACTTCCTGCTAACATCACCTTCACCAATAAGGACTGACGCAGCTTACGAGGTGTTTGGGAAGAAGAGCCCAAAGGGAGAGTTCTGATCCTCAGGACACTGGAGAAATATACCAAGACATGGGACTAGACACACAAGTAAGTACTAAGTAACACAGATGCCTGGTTCCAGAATTTTAGAGAGGACTCTTTTGCACTGATGTTCAGCAAGGAGAGGATTTTTCTTTGGTAGGGTTCCTCATACTCCATTATCAGTAGTGCCTGATATATTCAGTTGGGGAAACAGTGGTGGGCTGAGCAGTTAAGGAAACATCTATGTCTGGGGAGAAAAAGGAGGCAAGACTTTGGTCCATGGACTGCATCTTTGCTCCAAGAAGACTCCACAAAGAGTGAACAATGCCAGGCACTCAGGGAGAGCACAGACCCCGACTCCTACACTGTGTCAGCGGCCCAGAATTGATGGGGCGTACCAGACACACTCACAGAGCTGGATCTGTGCAAGTTTAATTATAGAAACGACCTCCATAGAGGTGACAGCCAACAATGTCTCCTTTCTCAAATCAATAAAAACTTCTGCTTCTTTCAGGCTTAGTCTGGCCATTCTTCCCAAAAGGATGCTCAGAGTACCAGATGCCAAATGTTCTATCACATGTACTGCCCTCTTCTTTCCCCAGTAGTCTCCTCCCATTCCAAAAAGGGACACGTGAAGGACACACAAGAGATTCTTGGCCTTCTCTTTTGGTGTTATTTTTGTTTCCAGTCTGGCTTAGCCATGGGAGTCAGAATGAAGGAAAGAGATATTTTCCTCCCCGGGTTTGACTCGGGGGATGTTTCCAACAAAACTAAAAGGCATTTATCTGTCATCATCTCCCCCCCCCCCCCCCCCCCAGCAAGGCCTCCTGGCACCATGCATTTAAGAGAAGGAGAAGTCCATCCAGCATGGCGAGATGGAAGAGGCAAGAATAAAAGGCCAGGCTTCTGCCTCCCACATTAGCATCCCTCCCACTAGGACAAATTCCAAGTCACTTCAGGCCTCCTCCACCCAGGGAGCTTGCAGCATGCCCATCGCCACCAAGTATGTATTAATAAGGCTGGGAAGGCAAGAACAAAAGAAAGTAAGATGCTCTAATGCAGGAAAAGCCATGGCAGCCATGAGGTGTTGGAAAGTCCAGAGAGGAAAGGCACAGAGTAAATTTCTAGTCTCAGATCCCTCCCTAAAACTGGTCACTCACACTATGAAGCACTCAACAAAGGGTGTGAGGACCAAGCTTCCAGCTCCTTGAAGGATGATGTTCCATTCACCCTCTTGCTTTGGGGTGGGGAAGGGAGATACAAAAAAAGACAACATCAGCATCTGCTCAGGAGCAGCTCTATCAACCCAAGCTCTTTGGGAAAGGGTGAATGAGGATACGTGAGTAAGTGCAACGGGTCAGAGAAACAAGTACCAGCTGCAAGACAGCTCCCAAGATGGTCGGAAATGAGGGTCCTAATTACATTCCTCCATTGGCTACGACCTTGGGTCACCACACACCAGCAATTATTTACTCTGGCAAAGTGATTAGGGAATTGGGACCAAGGCATTGATACATGTCAGGATAGAGGCACATGGGGGTTCCAAAGATGAGGAGGGTGATGGGAAAGATGTGCCTTTCGCATCTGCCTCCTCCTAACTAGGGTCGCCCACCAGCATCAGTGAGGGACCAGTGCACTGTGTTCTGTTTTTGGGGTCGTGGTAAAATATTTGGATGCCCAAAAGTGACAAGATTAAAGAGGAGGAGAAGAGGAGGAAAAGAAGGGAAAGATGTGGCTAGAGAAAGACTTGTCTACTACCAGCAAATCCTGTGTGAATCAGGGAGAAAATGGAGAGTTTCAACAAACCTGCCCTTTCCCATAACAAGAGCAGAGCAACCAGATGAGGCAGACAGGCCATCAGGAAAGCCAGGAGAGACTGGAGAACAAAGGTACTAGAGACCCTAGGCTGGGGCTCTCCAGGTGTGTTCTTCGAGCAGCAGCAGTGGCATCACCTGGGAACATACTAGAAGGCAACCTTTCAGGCCCCACCTCAGCTCTATTGAATCAGAAACTCTGGGGGTGAGGCCCAGAAATGTTTTAACAAACCCCCTCAAGGGATACAGACCCAAGTTTGAAGGAAAAGGGATTCTAATCAATCAATCAATCTCTCTCTCTCTCTCTCTCTCTCTCTCTCTCTCTCTCTCTTTCTCTTTCTCTCCAGGTCCTAATGCAACCACACCCACAAAGTCTCTTTGGTCATGAAATGTAACATGCGCGGGTAACAGTTACAGGTGCCAAGAATTAGGACCCAGGTACCTTTGGGGCCATTACTCAGCCTCCCACACTGGAAGGGAGCACGGTCTATTGATTCGCCGTGGTATCCATTGAACCTGCTTTCCTGAAACTTCATAACACAGCATCATAAGGTGACCAATTACTCTGTTATTCACTTGGATTCTCACTGAGACATGGGAGAAGGTGGATGGATAGGACCAGAAAAGTGAACTTAAAGGATAAATGACTTAAGACTCATTTCATCAAATTATAATTTACTTGCAGCAGTAGCAAAGGCTCTAAAAAGGGTAGGAAGAAAAATGTCAAATCACAAGATAACCTCAGTGCAATGTGGTTCCATCCTTTGCACATCATAACTGTTTTCAAACTGTGTATTCAAAGTTCCCCTTTGAGACCTGGTGTAACTTTCTTTTTTTCTTTCTTTCTTTTTTTGTTAAGGTTTTTGCACTCACTGGAGAGAGAGAGAGAGAGAGAGAGAGAGAGTGAGAAATCACTCCCCGGGGGAATGGCCATGTCACAATTTTTCTTCTTTTTCCTCCTAGGATGTTAGGCACACATGCACACGTGCCCAGCATGGTTTTCAAGCCACCAGGTCCAGGACTCAAACCATGGTTAGCCATGTGGGAGTCCAGCACCCTAACTACCATGCCATCTACTGGTCTCCCTGGCATGATTTTCAAAGAAGCAATTACCAGTTGTATCCAGAGAGGCTCCCTTTGACCCACCATCAGCAGAGATGACCTCTGCGAGTGGTTTATTTTGAAACAGCAGAACCAGGTTTGTGCCATGTGCTGACTGTACCTTGTGCCAGCTCCCTGGCATGGGCAGCAGATATGTGCTAGTGGCTCTCTGGGTTTAGAGTGTGTCATGATGACACATTCCCGTGAGCGATGGAAGCAGCCATGAAGACGCTGTTGGAAGGAAGGAGGTGTGTAAGTTTTAAGCACTTCATGAGAGGCACCGTGCTGGTCATGTCACACTTATTGTCAGTCCTCACAATGGCCCCTCGTACAAAACAAACACACTCAGAGGTGAAGTCATTTGGTGAAGGCCACCCAACTGCAAAGCCTCAGCCCTAAGTTCTTGTTCTTCATGCTACATCACACTGCCTTCTCCTGATTGTATAAAGACTGGAAGAACAACTACAACAAAAATGCACCATTTTCTTGGGGTTAATTTGCAAGCCATAGAGCCAAAGCTACCTGGTCATCCATGCAGGGGAGGGAGCTCCTGTTCTATAAGCCTGCGTTGCCTATCTTTAACTAGAAACTAGCTGAGAAATGGCCCTGCAGGGAGGAAGCAGTGTAGACAGATAGAAAGGACTTTGTCATGGACTGAACCATATCCTGCCCCCATTCATATGTTAAAGTGCTAACCCCCAGTACTTCAGAATATGAACGGTCATTTGGAGCTAGGGTCTTTAAAGTGGTAGATAAGTTAAAATGAAAACATTAGTGTGGATCTAATTCAGTATAATGGGTGCCTTTATGAGAAGAGAAAGTGTGGATAGACAGGTGCAAAGGAAAAACCATGTGAAAATACAGGGAGAAAACAGTCAAATACCAACCAAGGAAGAGACCCTAAGAGAACCCAACCCTACCCATACCTTGATCTTGGACTTCCAGTCTCCAGAACCGTGAGACAGTCCATTTCTATTTGCAAGCCCTCAACCTGGGACACTTTACATGGCAGCCCTAGAAGCTCTCTTCCAGCCCCACCACAAGTTGTCCTCTTTCCCACAGCTCTTGCTGCACCCTCACTGGGGCTGATGCTGCTAACAGTATAGGCTCTGTGCAGCCTTCCCCTGGGTGGAGGCAGAGGTGGTGGGAGTACAGGAGACAGGCAGCTCAGACAGGCAGCACTGCTGCTACCTTCAGCTGCTGCCCACCTCCAGCCTCACTCACCTGGACTGTCTGCACACACAGAGCAGGTGCTCCCCGCTCCACTGCCGTTCCAGTGTTTGCTTTCTTTCTGGCAGGTGCCTGATGAGACCATGAAGTGCTGACGGCCAAAGAAAGAGAACTACAGAGCCGAGATATGGCGTGCCTTTACGGGGAGCAGATTTCCCTCCCGGACCTAGGAGGGGCATCTGGTGCAGAGCAACAGGAGGGAGGCAGGTAGTTGCTATGCAGTGAAGCAGAAAGTGAAAAGAAAGGTGTAAGGCCAGCATGCAAAGGTGTATATACTGACTGTATCTCACACACATGTGTGTCCATGTGCACATGATCACAGAACAGCTGCCTGTATTTACACTTGGGGACACACTGAACTCCAGAGCACATGTGCACACAAGCATATATGCATGCCCATGTGCCCTAGGTGACATACACCAAGCATAGTCCACATGCCTGCTGGGAACACCACAGTGTCTTTGGTGAGTGAAAATACTCCTTGGAGAATCCCTCTTCTCTCTCTCGGCTTCAAAATTGTGCATCATGCATGCAACTGTGAAGAGAGTTATACAACCAGAGAAGCCTGCCAGAACACTCTAGGCGGTCTGCGGGAGGCAAGGGGAATGCGGCCCAGGGAGTCCACAGTCAGTCTGGGGATGTGACTGCCTGTATCCCAGACAGCTGACTTCCAGCCTCCCTCCCAGACCTGTCCACCACTCCTCTTCCCATGCCAGGAGACCTCTAAGGAAGGGGTAGGGGAAGGCATGGGGAATTGTCAGGAGAATGGAGGGAGGCCAGCCTTCTGTAGACCACAGCGGGAACAGACTGGTGGGCCTCAACCAGGACTCACAGGAGGGCAGGAGGGAGACAGAGCCATTTGTATTTACTTATTGTGGGAGTGTGGCAGGGTCCTGGTTTGCAGTTTCTGTATTCTTTTTCATAAGGCCAAGAGCTCTCTCTGAACACCTCTCTCTTGACAATTTCCTCAGAAGTGGCTGGAGGGCAGATCCAAGCCAAAACAACCAGAGGGGCTAATCAACCGGGTCTGGATAGTGATGGGATTAAAGCCAGTGACAAATTTTATTACAGAGCTCTAACCATGCCCGGATAAGTGTGTGACAAGAAGATAACAACTCAGCTGTGAGCAGGCAGGCCACTGGGGAACCCTTAACAGACTGAGCCCCATGATGGGCCAAGAGAGAGGAGGAGCAGGAGAGAGAGGGACTGGGGGACTGATGAATCCATTAGGGAGGCTGAGGTCAGAGCTCACTCTCCGTTCAGACCAAGGACCACCCTCAGCCCAACCACTTCTGCCTAGAGAAACATCATCTTATTTGTCTGTAACTTCCAATCTCCATTTCTACTTTAATACTTACCTGTATTCTTTTAACCTAAGAATCACGTTTCAGATCTAAACTCATTCCACCAATACTGGACACTGTCTCCCATGTTATAGAAACTTACAGAATTTAGAGCTTTTTCTCTGATACCTTAGTGTATCCATCTTATGTGTATATTTTTAACTTTCTCCTTTGAAATAATTTTAGATTTATAGAAGAGTTACAAAGATAATACAGAGTTTCTACATAACTTGCACCTAGCTTCCCCTTCTATTAACATCCTACATAACCACAGTACAATAATTCAAACAAAATTAACATTGTGTGGTTAACTAAAAACTATAGGCATGTGTTTGGATTTCACCGGTTTTGCCACTAATGTTTATCTGTTGTTCTAGGATCCAATTCGAGATCTCACTTTGCACTAAGGGTATCTTCTGATTTGACATTTTTCTTCCTTTTTTTTCTTATCCTTTTTAGAGTCTTTGCTACTGCTGCAAGTAAATTACAATTTGATGAAATGAGTCTTAAGTCATTTATCCTTTAAGTATACTTTCCTGCTCCCATCCATCCGCCTTCTCCCATGTCTCAGTGAGAATCACAGTGAATAGCAGAATAATTGGGCACCTTCTGATGCCGTGTTATGAAGTTTCAGGAAAGCAGGTTCGATGGATACCATGATGAAAATCAATAGACCGTGCTCTGTCCCTGTGTAGGAGGCTGAATAATGGCCCCCAGAGGCATCCAGGTCCCGATTCCTGGTACCTGTAAATGTTATTTCATATGACCAAAGAGACTTTGCAGGTGTGGTTACATTACGGACCTTGAGAGAGATTATGTGGGATTCTCTGGATAGGTTCTTCATGCAAACGCAGTGTCCTTGTAAGAGGGGTTTAGAAGGAGATCTGAGGGACCAGCAGTTAGCGTAATGGCTATGTCGCTGGACTCCCATGTAGTCGACCATGGTTCAAGTCCTGAACCTGGTGGCTTAAAACTCATGCAGGGTGCGTGTGCGTGTGTGCCCAAGATCCCGAGAGGAGAATGGAGGAGAAGGGATTGCGGCATGACCATGCCCCCTGGGAGGTGATTTCTCGCTGTCTCTCTCTGTCTGTCTGGCGAGTGCATGCGCCCTATAGCAAAAACCTCTCAAAAAAAGGAGATCTGACTACAGAGAGGAGAAGGTGATGTGAAGACAGAGCAGAGAGAGATGTAAAGATGCCATGCTGTTGCTCTCGAAGATGGAGGCAGGGCCCGTGAGCCAAGGAATGCAGCTCTAGAAGGTGGAAAAGGCAAGGAAATTGATTCTCTTCGAGAGCCTCTGGAGGGAAAGTGGGCACCTTGATGTTAGCCTATTGAAATGTGTTTTGGACATCTGATCTCCAGAACTGTAAGGGAATACATCTGTCTTGTTTGCAGCCACCATGCCTGGGTGATTTGTTACAGCAGCCCCAGGACACTGACGCATCCTGTCATTTAGAACAGTGGGCACTCAGTAAACACTTGTTGAACTAATAGTCCCAGATCTACGTCCCGCTAAAACCCACACCATACAGTCTGAAAATGACAAAGAACTCCTTCTCTGCTGTTTTCTAGTGAATATGTAAACCAGTTCCCCAGAATTAAAAAGCCCTTTAAATATATCTAGTCTATATTTGGCAGTCTCATGCAATTTCACCCCTAGGTAGGTCTCTCCTATACATGTGAATGTATATGATCACCATAAAACCCACACCAGGACATCTAGAGCAGCTCTCTCCACATAAGGAGAAAATTGAAAACCATTCAAATGCTCACCCACAGTAGCATGGAACGGTAAATTTTGGTATATCCACGCAATGGAGTGACAAACAACAAGGAGACTGAACAAGCTACCACAGCATGCAATGATAGGGATTGCTCTCCCAAACATAAAGTAGGGCAAAGGCAATGGAACACAAAGCATCATTCGTGCATACCAAGTCCAAAGCAAGCCAAGCAAATCTACGCTGTGAGAAAGCAGGATGGTGGCTGCCTGGGTAGATGAGGGCAGGGACTGGGTTGGAGGGGACAGGAAAGGACTTCTAGGGAATGAGAATATTCTGTTTCTTGATTTGGATTCAGATTTCATGGAGGAGTCTAGCATGTGAAACTCACCAAGGTGCACTCTTATGCCTTTTCCTTTGTGAATATGATAGTACAATCAAAAGTTACCCAAGAAGCTCAAGTTCAGAAAGGGTTCCTCTGCCAAGCCCATCGCTCCCCATGCTGTGTGCAGTGGAGATCTGGGCTAGATGCCTAACAGGACCAGCACAGCAAACGAGGTCTGCCTATTACCATAATTACATCTCTGGGAACATGCAAAGCCCTCATTTTCCCTTCATGGCTATAAAGTTGTGGGGACATAGGATGCAATTATAGCCCTGAAACATGTAGCTTGGAAAGCATAAATACATACATCCACATAGGCCTAGGTGATGCATGTACATTACACGGCATGACAGAAGCAGAGAAGCACGTAGCTTCTACTCCGCCTCCTGCCACCCAGCCATGAAGCTTTCTGACCTGGGCTGCCATCAGAACAAAGACAGCCACTCTGGGCATGAATTGCCCTGAGCAAACAGTTTTCTAGGACAGAGGCCCTAATTTTAAAAGTGCATCAAGAGGCACAAGGTAAGAACTTAAGTAATAGTAGTTCGTTTTAATAACTACAAGATTTTGTTTGGATTAAGATCCCCTGACCCTCTCCTTATTTGAAATTCAGCCTCCTTGGTTCTAATCTATCATTCTAGAGAGGTTGAAAGTGAACTGAATGGAAGCAAATGTGAAATGGAATAATCATATTTCCTTGGCAGGACAGCGAGGATGCCAGCGCAAGACCAGAGCAATAAGGAGGCCAGAGTAAATGTGATTTTGTAGAGTCTTTCAGGGTGAAGCACATTACAGTGTTAGGATGCTCTAGGAAGAAGATGAAGGGGGTCCAGTCCCGAGGTTTTGTGTGTGGCTTACTCCTCTCAGCCATTTTCAATTCATATTCTTGCTCCCCAGACATTCAGACCAACAGGCAGCATGTCAAGAAACCTGGACTTGTTTTACCACCAGCCCAAGGAAACACAGACCAGAGGTACATCTGCTGAATGGAGGGTGGGTAGCTTGATCTGAGTGGAAACCATTTCTGAGTCACCTGCTGTTTTCAATAATCTGCATGACACCTTCCTTCCAAAAGTGTGAATAATTGGAGTTGACTAAATTACAAAAATATCTGTTATTTGCATTCACATTTGTTCAACGTACACCCACACCATGCCCCTTCTCTTCCCTCTTCTTCCTCCTTACACATTAGCACACAATCATCACTCTTTTAGGCTGAAGTAATGTACATTACTGGAGGCTTCCATTTTCATAAAGTATTTTGTGTTTGGTCAGGCAGTGCGGCAAATAAAAACAGTAGTATGCACGCAAACACTCTCGCCTCCCACTTTCGAAAGTCCAAGTTACACAATGACAACCACTACCAGGAATATTTATAGCCGTATACAATTAAGGAGTGACATGACAAGAACTCAAACCATAAATTCTTTAAATGTTTCAAAAATGGCTGCATGGAAAAAATTATCTGTGTGTCCACTACTTCCTCTTGGGAAGACTGTTGAGTCTGCCTCTTGAGTGACAGGGTCACAGACTTCCATAGTTTCTATAGCAAAGGTCTCTGGGTAAGGTTCCCCAGACAGAAAACAAATCATATCGGGACAACTGGAGACGGGGCTGCCAGCCGAGAAGAGGGACGGGCTTCAGAGCAAGCAGGCGGTATTAGAACTCACAACTGTGTGTATGACGCCACAGCGTGTCTATGAGTGGGTTTTCTTTCCTTTCTTTACTGCATAAAGCAGCAGGAGTGATTCCTACCCTCTGCTAATCCTACATATCACTCACTTGGAAAATGAATTGGATTTTCTAGTGACAGAGAAAGAGAGAGGGGGAAGAAAACACGTCAGGAGAGGGTCCACACCACTCTCTCATAGACCTAACACACCTCTCATCCCCCCTCTCTTTTTAAGGTAGAACAAACAGAAAAAAGGCACCAAGTAAGCAGAAAGATATTACAGGGCCAAAACAATTTTTTAAATACAAAAGATAAGGACAAGAGATATCTTTCTATGAGGTGTACGTATTATAAACAAAAAAAAAAAAAAAGAGAAAGATATGCATGCAGGAACTTTTCTTGTTTTTCAGTAAGGTTCAGGAAGACTTTTTCCTGGAAAATCAAAGTAAAAACATAGTATCTAGAGCAGAGGTCAGCAAATGTGTCCTTTAACAGCCAAGTAATAAATATTTTTGGCTTTGAGCCACGTGGTCTCTTTCACATCCAGGCTCCCCAAAGCAGTCGCAGCATGTAAAGGCTGGGTGGGACCTGATCTAGCCTTCAGCTGTAAGTTGTCCTCTACTTCTGATCTAGCGGCAATGACTTGTAGTTGGGTAAAATCACTTGAATGGCTGAAGTTAAAACCTCACTGAAAGTAGTAAACGCCAGAAAACATATTACAAAAAATCAAGAAGAAAAGACATACGTTCAAGACTGGATGATGGTACTGCAGGAGCATAACACTCCACAAGCCCGACCCCTGTGGGAAGGTTCTGGGTCCAGGTCTGGAGTCCTCTCTGAACACATTGGGCATGAGCTTGCCCACATCCAGGGCTGGCTGAAGCTGGGTGTGGGTCACAGCGTGAAAACTCTGAGGACCAACAGTTGGCATAATGGCTGTGTCACTGGACTCCCATTTAGTTGACCACAGTTCAAGTCCCGGACCCAATGGCCTAAACTCATGACAGGCTTATGTGCATGCATGCCCAAGATACCAAGAGGAGAATGGAGGAGAGACTGCGGCGTGGCCATCACCCCCGGGGGGGGGGAGGGGAGTTCTCGCTTTCTGTCTGTCTGTCTCTCTCTTTCTGGTGAGCACACATGCCCTATAGCAAAAACCTCTCAAAAAAAAAAAAAAAAAAAAAACCTCTGTAGGGGGTACTGTCTCTCTCTGTCTCTCTCCCTCATGGAAGAAAAGGAGGAAGGGAGGCAGGAAGGATGGGAACAATGAAAAAAAGACACACTTGTAAAGCTTTCTCAGAACTTGGATGATAGTGGAAAAATATGAGACCTGGATGACAAAACCAGGGGACCCAGTATATACATAAAAAAAGATCCCTTCAAGGTGAGAACACACACAGTAATAATAAAGAGGATGAAAATAATAATAGTAACAATGACCTTTCTTGCCTAGAAAACTTGAGATTACAGATGGGAAGAACATATTTAAATGCAATACAAAAGAAATTCAGGCAACACACATACATAGCCTCATAAATGTTTCTAATAGCCAGAGAAAATTCTATAAATCTTCAAACAGAAAAGGAAAAGATTACCTACAAAAGAATCAAAATCCAACTGGCCTTGGGCTTCTTACCTATATTTATTGCCCAGAGACAATGGAACAATTTCAACAACTTTGAAGAGAGTAAAATGTTTAACCAGGTTTTCATTTACATTTAAGGCCAACAGAATGACACACTCAGACAGCCAAGGGCTTGAAATTTACCTTCATGGAAAAATAAATATTTTAATGGTAAATGCTGAGCTCCCAAGAGACAAATCAAAATGAATCCACAGGTGGAGAATTTACACTATAACAAATCCATGAGCAATAATAAATTGTTAGAGTTGTCTAAATACTTAGCATAATTTTAAAATAGTAGAAATGTCACAGATGATAGCTGAAAGGAATGGATGCATATTAAAATGACTAGAATGCAAAAATTATTAATATAGGTCTTAAAACCTAGGTCACATTGAAAAAAATTAGAAAGTCAGGCGAAAAGAAGGGCATACATTGATGCTGTTTAATGTTTAACTTTGATGCTTAGAGAATGAGTTTAAATATGTTCATAAAAACTTAAAACAATCACTCTTAAGTTAAAACAGGATGAACACTTTCCAAATCATCAGAATATGAGAAGACAGAAACAAAACCAATCCATATAGCAAAAATTAACAGGGAATAAAAAAAAAATAGGAAGTAAATACATTAAAAAGAAAGCCAAAAGGACAACCCTATAACCCAGTGGTTAAAACAGCTAGATCCCTGGGGCCAGCAGATGGTGTAATGGTTACATCACTGGACTCCTACATGGTCGACCATGGTTTGAGACCCTGAACCAGTGGCTAGAAACTCATGCCAGCATGTGTGCCTGCATGCCCAAAATTCCAAAAGGAGAATGGAGAAGAAGGGACTGCGGCATGGCCATCCCCCCAGGGGGGTGATTTTTCACTTTCTGTCTCTCTGGCAAATGCACACATTCTATAGTAAAAATTTCTCTAAAAAAGAGTTAGATCCCACCTGGCCAACCATGGTTCAAATACTGGCCCTGGGGCTTGAAAAACATGCCCAATGTGTGTTCGTATGTGCCCAAAATCCCAACAGGATGGAATAACAGAGGAGAAAGGATTACGGCATGAAAGAGGCCATAATCCCATTGGAAGAGGCATTCTCTCTCTCTCTCGTTTTCTGTTTCTCTGTCTCTTTCTGGCAAGCACACAAGCAATACAAAAAGAAAACCAAAAAGTTTAAAGATAATAAAACAAAGGAACAAAGATTACACTACAAAATATTATGCTGCTATTAAAAATCATGTCTGGAGAACACAGGCATCATATGGAGATAATGAAGTTTGAGAAGCATGAGATGTTGTTATATATATACATATAAAACTCTCAAATATGTCGTTTCTATAATATCTAACTTAAGTATAAAGTACATATTTATAGAGAAAAAGACAAAGGAATACACTCAAGTACTGTAATAGTTTTTTGAAGTTGGATTTCAGGTGATTTTTTTCATCTTATTTATTCTTTCTCTATCCTGTCCACAAACAGTATATATTACTACAATCATTTCTAAAAGGCAACCGAAATTATAAAAAATAAAATTTTCAGGATACCATGAAATCCAGTTGATTCTTCCTCTCCTGGTAGAGAAGCGAGAAAGGAAAGGATTTGGAAGATATTATCTGCTGTAGGTTCGAACCTAAGTTTTCCATCTGGCTTTAAGACACCCTTAGCCTTCACTCGAAACTCTTGGAACTCATGAGGGAAAAGAAATTACTGTAAGATTTCTAATTTCCAGCGTCTGTACCATATATTTTGTGTAACGTGCTTTATCTTTGTAACTCAGAGATACAGATATTATAACCAGCCCCATTTTACAGATGAAACTGAGGTCAGAGAGTCTGAGAGATTTGTCTGTGATCACATTGCTAGGGGTCACTCGGCTGGGAAAGCAAAGTGTCAGAATGTGACCACAGGCCATGTGGGGAGAGCCCGTTCCCTGCATCCAGACATAATATCTCCCCTTGCTTTTCTTCCTTCTGGAAGTTAGGCAAAACCTGTTTGCCCTCCACTGCTATTCTTTTTTAATCTATTCATTCTCCACTCCGGCTTAGGGGACACACTGAGAGGGCTGCTATCTCTTACTTTCAGCTGGACCATGAATACAAATGCCCCAGATTCCTTCACAAAGACCCTGCAAGCCGCACCCCACGAGCACTTTCTGAGCAGACACTCTATCCCTTCCAGTCCAATTTTGGTGGATAAAACTGAACTAAATTCATTGCAATGCACTCACGCCCTCACAACTAACCACAGAGTAGAGGCCCAGCAGCCTGTCCACACTGTCAGAGTCTTGCATCCTTCTCCCCACAGGCTCAGCACTGCAAAAGGAACCTGTACTGGCTGTCAGCAAAATGAATAAATCCCTGTCTTTGCCTAAGAGGCAGGGGAGGGGCGCTGGGAGCTTACCTCTGAATCGCAATGTTACTAGGACACAGTTTGCTGTAATAATACCAATTAACATTTCTCCCCATTTAATAGTTTCTAGTACGGGATAAAAATAGCAGTACACGCGGTGCCGAGATGCAGAAAATAACAAAGGGAACATGCTCGGAAGAGCCCTCCTCTGTCTCAGTGTGTGTGTTTGGGGGAGCTGGGGATTGGAATTTTCAGGGAGATTTTGGAGGGCCCAGAGAGAACCTGCTAGAAGTCAAGGGCCTTTCCTTATCGCACTCCCCTGCTGGCTTGAGTCTCCAAGACGTGCCAATGGAAGGCACCCGTGGCATAATGGCAAGGCATCTGACTTGGACTACCACCTTAGTAAACTAACTGGTTTGTGGCCTTGCATGAGTCGGATAACCTCTCTCAGCTGGATTCCACGTCCGTAAAGTGAGACTTGCAGCACCTGCATGGCAGGCGGGTGTGTCATTTAACTATGGCAGTACATAAAAGGACTTTGCAGGACTGTAACCTGCCACTCAGATGTTAAGAGCAGGTCCCTAAGTAGTGGGTGGTGGTAGTGATACTGGTGGCATTTGCCATCACAACTTTTATTGATTACCAGAATAAGAACTGCAGCCCATGGTGCAGACATGACTACGTCGCCACACACAAGGGCTGGGTTCAATTCCTGGACCAACCTGGACAGGACCGGCCTGGCAGTGTGTACCTTGGCTAACTGGGAGTCTGGGGCAGAAGATTGCTCTAGACAGACCCTGTGAAAATACATCTCTCTCTTTCCCTTCTACTCTCATTCATGCTTTCTCTCAAACAGAAAAAGAGAGAGAAGGGAGGGAGGAAGGGAGGGAAGAAAAGCAGAAAGGAAGGAAGGAAAGGAGGGAGGGACAGACAGAGGGAAAGAAAAAGCTAGGGAGGAAAAAGGGAGAAAGAAAAAGAAAATTGCCTTGAGTTAGTCCCCACCCTCAGCAGGACTAAAGGAATAGCAGAGACATGGGTATTCTATTGTCACACTCAGGAGATACCACCACTGGCCCTGGCATGTGGGCCAGCACCTATCTACAAGGACATTTCTCACATAGAAACAGCCCTAAGGGCAAAGGGCTAAGATAGCCAGGTCAGAAGCCTATTTTCCATTTAGTTCTGAGATACTCCATTAGGAGACAAGATGTCCAGATATACTCAAGAAATGTGCTAAAGACTGGCTTCTCCTCAACAGCCATCACTCAGAGCTCGACCCAGCTCCAGGGAGCCCTGGTGCCATGACTGTATGGGTGTAATGGTGAAGCTCTAGAAGGTTGTCTTCTTTTCATCTCCTTACATATGTCTCCCCATTTCCCTGATCTCACACCAAGAACACAGAACACAGAGCTCATATACAGGATGGTTATATGATCCCATCTAGACCACCCACAGTCAATCATGTACAGTGGGGCTTCCAATTACGCTGTAGAGAGTCCCCTGAACTCTGAGGTATCCTAGGATCTTGCAGGGACATTAGGAAGACAGAAAGGGAAGTTCTGAAACCACATCCCAGCCCCCAACCTACCCCCTCAACCTGAAATTATGTATTTAATTATTCACCTCCTCCATGACAGAGACAGAGAGACAGGTACCCCTCATCTCTGCATACCCAGAGAGCCAGGTATGTCCCTACACCATGACCCATCCCTAGCCCAGCCAGCTTGGACTGCAAACATGCATGCACCTTCTCAGTATGTATAGGAAGGCTGAGGGGCATGAAGCTGGGGCCTTCCCAAGTGGGTCCAGTTGCATAACTGCTGTGCCAGTCTGACTCCTGAAACGATTTTTATCACCTCAGTGTTTGGCTTTCACGTAAGATTTTATTTGAAGAAATTTCTCTCTAAAACTCTCCACAACCTTTGTTTCTAAGACTTGTAAGAATCATGACTAGGGTCTAGGGAAAGAGAACCTTGGTCACTGGACTGCAGTGAAGTCCCCAAGAGCCTCTTCACCCACCCAAATAACAACTATGATTTTTTTCTTAACAGAAAAATATAGCCTGACAACAGCACCATGCAGAATTACTCTGTGCATGGAGCCACTACACCTGAGCAAGGAATTTTCTGGTTCACATAAAAGTCCTTCTTCCTTTCCATGTGCTGTGGTCCCAGAATTATGGGAACCAGGAGTGTCAGCTCAGGCCAGATGAGCCCAATTGAGCAAACTGTCATCACAAGGGGACAGAGGCAGGCTCAGTGAGAAGGAAAGAAAGCAGAAAGATCCAGAGGACGCAGACAGGAACTAAAAGAGCCCACAGACACCCATCTGCTTCTTTTGAAATGCACAGTTTTGGGGAAAATAAAAAGAAGGTCAGGGAAACAGAGATGCCGGCTTAGACCCAGAGAGCATCCCCTTCTCTTCAAAGGGATTAGAAGACACATGAGCAGCAAGAGATCACTGTGCTGGGTGCCTGGGGCCTGGCCTCAACCTGAGAGCCACAGGGAGGCCAGCAAGTTGGAACTGCTGAGCCCAGCCTCTTCTCCTCCTGGGATATGGAGAAGCTTGAAGCCTTCAACCAGTGAAGCAGGAAGAGGTGAATCCTCTCTCGTTGATTGACTATAAAAGATCTTGGGGCAAGGAGAATGCCTGAGAGGTAACCAGCTCTGGCAGAAGGACAAGCATGGAAACGGTATTTCTGATCATTCTGGGGACCAAAGGTCTCAGGTGGGCTTCGTGGGTGACCACATTCTTCACAGACTGAGCCCACCAGGGCATGATGGGCACATGCATGGGCTCCAGAACCAGACCTTATATTTGAATCCTGTCTCCACAGCCTTCCCCACCTGGCCTTAAACTGGCTGTTTAACCTGTCAGGGCCTCAGTGTCCGCAAGTGTCCATGGCAGTAATGAGCATATCTACTACAAAGGGCTGTGCTGAGGATTGAATGAATTAATAGACGAGCATCACTCGGAACTGTGCCCACATTTAGTAAGCATGAAGGAGCTGTGGCTAAATCCCCTGCACGGTGAGCCTCAATGGGGTCAGGCCCTCCAACCGAGGAGCCAGGGGTAGGGCTGGGTCTGTGGAGTTCCCAAGGTGGCAATGGGAACACCAATAGCAATCACCACAACCTTCTTCTCCATGTGCTGTTCCCTAGGGGCATTCTCCACACTTCCATCTCTTCGATCTTTCCCTCCTCTTACCTATTTTCCTCCTTTTTCATTTTAAAAAATATTTCTGAAGTTCTTCCATGGTCTTTTAGAATATTTGCAGTCATTTATCAAGAAGCCTAAATAATACGACCACAGATTCAGTTGCTTGTTTACAGGGCTCTGTTTACTGTTGCCTGTTTCCTGGGCTCTCTCAGTGGTTAGCAGGAGACTTGCTGAGAGAAATCATCTCTGGAATGCTTTATAAGCTCTTAGAGAAACTCCATCATGATGTTTTATCTGGCTGTAATACCACGAGGGACTCTCTAAAGGGCCTGCCAGGTAAATGGCCCACTACCACTTACCTGGTGTCACACCTGGAAAAGCTGCAAGAGAGCACAAGAAACTATTGGTTGGGGAGGAGGTTGACAACCCAGATGCCCTGATGTTGCTTCTCCTGTGGTTCGTCAGTTAACAAAACAAGAGAAAGAGCTTCCCTACCTCCTGCTAGCAGTCATCCTCACAGCTCTGCAGAGTAGCTGGTCTCAAGGCCAAAGAAGGTATGAGGGGAATGAGCCATAGTGGAGGTGGCATTGGATTTGCATTGTTTTCAAAGTTGAATCCATAACACTCTTTTCTAGCCAAGGTGAGCCTCAGACAAGAACACAGGGTTCCTCCTAAGGCCACAGGCCAGTCCTGTGTACTGTCCCTCACAGGGTCATGTGAAAGACCTGGGCCTTGTTATTACCCTGCTGCTTCAGGCAACTGGGTCCAGAGATCCTAGGCTCTAAATCCACTAGCTCTAAATCCATCACTAGCTGCTCTCACCCAGGACTCCCTGGAAGGTTTGCTTCCCAAGCACGTTTTCTGGTCTTCAATACACAATGGGGAATTCATACACAAAGAACAAAGTAACTGCCCAAGATGCCCAAATTAAAAGATGCTGAAGCCAGGAATCCACATTGCCATATTGGCCTAAGAGAATATTCCCATTAAGTGATGTAAGGGTGGATTGTTTCAGAGGCTTTTTCTTTTTTTAATTTGTAAAAATTTGTTAGAGGGCACATGCACTTGCCTGAGGGGGACGGAGGGAAGTGAGAAGGCACCCCCATGAGCCATGGTCACGCCACAATCTCTTTTCTTCCATTTCTCCTTTTGGGACTCGGGGCACACACGCATATGCACCTGGCTTGTTTTGCAAGCCACTGAGTCTGGGACTCGAACTGCAAAGTCAGTCACATAGGATCCAGCTACCTAAACACTGTGCTGCTAGCTGGCCCAAGAGGCTTTGGAATACGTTAAAACAAAAACGAACAAACAAACAAACAAACAAAAAAATTCAACCAGGGCAGTGGTGTCCAAGTGGTGAAACACCCCATCCCTGGGTGACAGAGCTGCTGAGTGCAGCCCTGAAGCCTGGGATCCTGGCTGGCTTGCTTTGAAATACTGACATGCACCATGGCCCAGTTAAGATATTCCAGGTCTTTCAAACTTAATAAGATACTTGTTCCCTCTAATGCCACATCACTCTCACACACTCATACACACAGGTGCACACACAGCTCCTGCTGGCTCATTGGTTGGTGCCAAAGGCACACCTGAGTGTGCTTCCCTATCAGCCCCGGTGTTATGAGTTGGAAGAACCCACTCTGGAAAAAGTGGCACAAAATCCAATAGGCTGGAAACAACTAGACCCAAGAAAAGCAAGAAATAATTATGACTGAGATAGAAAAATCCTTACATTCAAACTTTCAAGGATTTAAATAACATACTGATACACACACACACACACACAGTATTATTGAAAATTTAAAATATAATTCATTCTTAGAAGACATGATTTAGAAATTATTCTGATTTATCATTTTGTAAATTGTTGTTGATACATACACCACACATATTCGATTCTACACAAATCGTTTTTCCTAATAGTGTATAGCTTGCCTGCTCAATCCTGGTGAACTCTGAAGGGAAAAATTCTCAACAAACCAAAGAGCTGCAGTTCGATGGGGAAGTCTTGGCCTGATAGCAAAAAAGTAGAAGAGCCCATGGAAAGTGCAACTCCCTTTCTAGACTGCTACTCTGCAACTTCTGTGCCTCTTCCTGCAGAAGCTGAAGTCGAATGAGATAAGAAGCAAAGCAGAGGAAAGCTTCAGAATATACCATCAAAAATGGCAGACAGTCCTCCTCAGCTTTTCCAAGAACTTCAACCCCTTCACACACAAACATTCACACACACACGCTATATTTATGCATACTTTACACACACACATTTGAAGATAAAAGGAATTATGTAACACATCAGCTGTTCATTTTCACAAGCCCAACTGAAACGGAGCTCAATCCTGTAAGTAGAGAAGCCCACGGTGAGAGAACAGGGATTTCAACAGGCACTGAGAGAAAAGGCCCAGTCTCTCTGAAGCTCAGAACACAGGTCCCCGAATGCTTAGAAGCTTCCAGCTTGGAGGGCTAGCTGAGATGTTACTTCCGAGTGCTTCCTCTCTGGAGCCTCAAGCTCTACATAAATCCCAGACTCACTCCTACAAAGAGCTGGATACTTAGTGGGAAAATCAAACCGAGCTTGGAGGGCTAGCCGAGATGTTAGTACTGAGTACTTCCTCTCTGGAACCTCAAGCTTCACATAAGTTCCACACTCATTCCTACAGAGAATTGGGTACTTAGTGGGAAAATCAAACTGGGCTCTGAAACACACTGACACAAAAGAAAGTCCTTTAGAAGGACAGAGGCACAATGTGATATGAGGCCATGGGTTTCAGAGTTTGTGCATGAACAAGGGCCTTATCTCCTAAGTTTCTTCATCAGTAAACTTGGAGACAGAACTATGCAACGTGCAGAGATGCTGTGAGGGCCCAGACTCAACTGCGTGTAAGGTGTCAGTAGCACGACACCCAGTGTGGAATGGTTGCTCACGTTTTTCTCATTATCTGTTCTCTCTCTTCCCCTCCCCAGCCCTGACTGACAAAAAGTGATTTCCACCTTTGCAGGAGAACCAGGCTTTGTAGCTGATTCACCTGGTAGCTAGAAGTTAGTTTTCACACCTGGAACTGAAGACTGACTTCCCATAACGTTATCATGGAGCTCTTAGTCTTCCTGAGGCAGGGCTCAGTGGGATACTTTACAAAGGCAAGCAGAGAACATGCCCTTCTGATGAGAAAGTGGCCAGTGGGCCTTATTCCAACATACCTACTGTCATTGCTCAATTTGTCAGTCCATTGTAACTTGCTCTGTCTACCTCAAATCTGCAAGAATAGAAATACCATCTTTATCCTTATTTGGGCATCTTACAATGCCTAAAAATCATAGCCTGCTCAATAGTACATGTTAATAGAAGGTAGCAGTGGTGCCAGGAGACTCAGAAAACAAAAACAACACACACACACATACACCTGGCCAGTCAGTTTCCCTTGACCAGTAAGTAACCAAGGTCAATGGTGACTCCCCTTTTGGGGAGATGACATTTGTAGCTGTCTCAGCTAAACCTGTGCATCACTGTATCATGCCCCAGACCTTCTCCACAGACTTTAGTAGCTGCTCCACATGTCAGAGCAACCAAAAGCCTTCTTGCCTTGTCAAATTAAGACAAAGATGAGCTTTCCAAAAGTTTGTTTATACTTTGAATGGCAAAAGTGCTTCTAAAACCAAGAGAAAACAAACCTGTAAGCTCATGGAATACGCATGTTATCAAAAAAGCATGGTCTTTTATTTTTTGCACCAAAATAAACTCACGAAACAGGGAACAGGGGAACTAAAAGAGAGAGGCAAGAACTATCAGAAGAAGAAGAAAGTCCCTCAGGACAGACATCAGTGGGGACAGTGCAGAAACTTGGGCAGCAAGCAGGATACACCCCCAGCCAACCACTTCCCAAGCCTCCCTGGGCAACCTAGAACCAGTCCCTGGTGGTGAGCAAAGCACTGCTGGCCCTTAATATGGGTGGAGGGCACAGGGCCTCCTCCCTTTGCTCACCAAAAATGAGCAATAAGACCATGGGAGCAGGCACAGTGACAGCAGGTGGTAGACTGGACAACTTGGGGCATTCCTGCTACTCTATTCCCCCCAGGGTCCTTGAGACCAGGCACAGTGAGCTGAAGCTTCAAGGCAAGTCCACAGAAGGACCTGCACAGCTCCCAGTGACAGAAAGGCACGGGGGCTGTTTGGCTCGGCCTTCCTCAGCTGGCCAGGCCCTCTGTGGGTCCCCAAGTCAGAGAGGAGCAGGTTCATCAGGCCCGTGCATCACACATGACCTTACCTACTACCTTAAGGTCAGCCTCCTCAAGTCAGAGCCCAGCCACATAGGAATTAGAAAATTGTGGAAATGAGAGGGGAAGGTGGAACTAAAGCCTACCACAGAGAAGTGCACAAGCAAACAGCCCCAGATACCTAGCCCAAATCAGTAGGGAAAAGCGGGTGCCTCACCAGATACCTAGAAAACAAAGCAGAGGCTCAAGAAATAGAAAATCAAGAAGTCTGTCCCTCTCAAAAGAACACAGCAACTCCTCACCAACTATGGGAAAAGCACAAGAAATCGAGGCGAGTCCACAGAGACTGTCATGCCACTTTGAGGTTTGTGGCGAACAGAACCAAACGTCCTACTGTGGAGTCATGGCTTATGTTCCCGCAGACCTCCCCTTGTGCCCACACCAGGACGGTACATGACTGCAGCATGTACTGAATGTAGCAGTAGGGGGCAGTGGGTACAGGGGGCTACAAGGCATTCCCTCTGTCATCTACAAATACAACCGAAGTCTTGCAAAGGGGGTGAAGGTCCCTTGTCCCTCATAGTGAGTCAACAGCCAACAAGGATGAGAATTTGTCACCAAATTCAAATGCAAACCTCAGCCCTACCACCACCTCAAATGGCTTCTCTGTGGCTTTGCAGCTGGTTTTCTAGCTTTCTTAGCTGAAGTTTCTGTTGTGTTCCATGTTCCTATTCTCCTTCATGCCACAATCTCTAGGACTGCTCAATAATAGTCACTGGAGGGCAGTGGCGAGTGGATCCTTCTGCAGGATAGGGACCCCTAGCTCCTGCTTCTGTAGCCATGGACAGCACCCCACGAACCTTCTTAATGGAGGAAGAATGGACCGGACACCTCTTGGAAGGAAAAAAATACATTTCTAAATGCCAAATAGACGTAGATACTTCCAGAAGAAAGGACTCACAGAAAACAGCAGTCCATACTGCACAGCTAAGGTGATGGGTAGTGATGGTGAATACACGTTGTCACATAAGAAAGGCCAGGCTGGTATCCAGGCGCACGGGGCCACCCACGTCGGCTTCAGAGAAGATCAACTTCTCGACAACAAGGGCTGCGAGTCTGATCAATGCTGTACTAGGAAGTGGCAAGGAGACATAATGAGGGGCTGTCAGAGAAATCAAAACGTGCTGTTTGAGGTGGCCACCAAAATAAATCGCTTCTGCCAAAGACAGCATGAACAGCATTGTGGTTAAAAGAAGGAAAGTTCTACATGCAACTAAGAACAGAACTGACAGCAAACCTTTAAGCTTTTAGACAAAGCTGCAGACACAGGGCAAGGATGAATACTTAGGAGTGGGCATTGGGGCTATTCGGCAGGGCCCAAAAGGCACAGGCAGAGCTGGCCAAGGGAGAGAAGAAAGAATCCTTATAGGGTGTAGTCTCAGCACTGAGCCACGGTCGCATCACACACACCCACCGACAGCACTGAGATATTTGGGAGAGAAACAAAATTAGTTCAGATTGTAAACCAATTATCATGTAGATGCAACATGAGATTTTTTTTTTCCTGTGCTTTTAATTAAAAGTTAGCTCATAAATCAAAGGCCTTGTTTCCAGGCTGCGGGAGGTAGTGGGAGGAACCTAAGCATTGCAGAGCCTTGCGTGTCCTGCTTTCCCTCACCCGGTATTCCCCCCAGTGTCAGTGCAGAGCGTATGCGTAGGAGGAGCTCACTGAGTAGCTGAGGGTAGTTGGAGTTGATCATATCTCAGCTTCTCCACCGGGCTCCCTACAGTTCTTCCAATGAGATCTTGGGTGCATGTGCACGCACACACTTAGATCCCACTAGGGCTGGTTAGTGCATCTATTTGGAGACTCAGTTGGTTCCCCTGGAGATATTCACCTCTAGAGATCTTCCTTCTTCTGCTTTTCTACCCTGCCTGCGTTGACATGACTGTTTACCTCCCTGGAGTTGGAAGACTCTTGTTAGAAGCTTACTAAACATAAAAAGTCATACGGATCCTCACCATCTTCTTCATTTTGATTACTTTTGTCCCGGTGAATCGAAGAATGCTCTGTGAATATGAAATCCTATCTCATAAGAGAGAGGCAGGGTGTATACATTAATATGCTTATTGCTCCAAAGGTGAAATATGTGTGGAGAAATGATTTGTCCAAAATCAGAAGTGCAGCCAGCAACAAAGTTGAGATTTCCCAGCTGTCAGTTCCAACCTGTTATTCAATACCCGGGTCTGGCTCTGAACAGCTCAGAGGCATGGACAGCCCCAGATACAGACCCAGGCAGATGCTTGGGTGTGAAAATTGCCAGGGTGCTTGGAAGCAGGTGTGGGAGGCAGCAGGGTGGCATTCAACGACTCTTCTCGCTCCTGCTTGCCTTCCTTGAGCTTGAGAGAATGGTTGCCATGACCACTGGAGGGAGTATATTGTTTTCCCATTTTGAAACTGCTCCTCTCCTGAGCATCTTAAAGCTCATTGTGTACCCAGAACTTACATGCCTTCATACTTTTGGGGGGAAATGAGGACAAAGAAAAGAAACTCTCTATGAGAGGGAATAGCAGAGGAAGAACAGACTTTGTTTCAGCTTCTTGCCTGAAACATGATGCCTCAGACCTTTATCACTGTGTCCCCCAAACCCATCCCAGCTACTTCCTGCTGCCTCTGCTCCTGGGCAGAGACAGAGTCCAGACAAAAGCAAAGGCAAAAACCTCTCCAAAAAAAAAAAGGTCAAGGAAGGAACAAAGGTCTCCTTTCCCCTGTCCACAGGCCCATATCCCTCAAAAACAATCAAATTTAAAGCAGAGAGATTAAATTATCACTAAGCTAATTATGGGAATCACACTTAAGCTGACTGCCAGGAAGCGAGGTCAGCAAGCAAAAGGCATTAAAATTAAAGACAGATGCAAGAGGCACTTAAAAAAGCAACTGGGAGACTCATTACCCCCACACACAGAGGAGAAAGAAACCGTTCTAATGTTTGAGGTGCTGTCCATCTGGGTAATAGTTGGAGAATTTGACAGCTAAATAGCTCCCCTCTGTCATCATCTTGAAGCCAAAGTGGGCAAGTCAGAGGTAAACTGATTATTACAGATGGTGTGCTGCTAATTTCTCAAAGAGGACATAAGGAAGGGAGAGGCTCTGTCCAAGAGTGCAGAGCGTATGGTGACCGGCCCCAGGCTCAAGTGCAAAGAGAAGGGTCTGCTGGCTCCTATGTGTGCATCTATGGGTGCCTTTTGCTGTGCATGAGTGTAACAGTACTGTGTGTGAATCAGGCGCATGTGCACGTTTATGACTATAAATGTGGGTGAGGCCACAGGGCCACCCATGTGTGAGTAGATATCTTATCCACTGGAAATAGAAGGTGTAGAGCTTGGAATGAATTGGAGGGTTCGTCCTAGCATCATTGCAACCAGGCAACTTCACAGGAGCTTTCTCTGACTATCAAGGCTCTCACAGTTGTTCCTAATAGTTCAGCCACGGAAATACATATCATCTTGGCCAGTTTGGGATACACAATGCTTTCTCATGCATCGTCAATACAATGCAAATTTAAGACATGTTGATCAAAACTTGGTGGTCTACAAAAGAAGTTGGAGAGCTAGAAATTAATGTTTTCAAGCCCAGCTGCAGGATAGCTTCCTCCACTCAGGATTCCAACTCCACATATATCTTACCTTTTCCAGAGAGTAGTGGTATGGGGGGCTGGGGGCACTGACAAGGAGATCCTGAGCTGGTCAAGCCCACAGTCAGCTTTGGGTTCCTTGCTTGAGGAATGGAGTCCCAAGGGCAATATCCTGCCTGTGCTCAGAATACATTTTTGGGACTCATGGTCAGCAAAGTGGGTTCAGAGGGAAAGTGGAAGAATCTTACGGAAAATTAATTTGGAAAGCTCTATGTAATTATAAGTAAAAGAAAAGATTCAGTAAGTTTGGATAATTTAATTATGCAAGAGACATCCACTGAGCACAATCTAATCATTGTATTTAAGTAGAAAAGTGCCCTCACTCATAAAGAAAACTAAGTTTGGGAAGACAGAAACATCCAGAGCCTGACTAATGGAAGAAAATGAACAATTTTGGCTTTGGTTTTAGAAGAACAAAGTAAATCACCAGAAAACAAGCTGAGAAAGGATTTAGTTTTTAAAAAATCTCCAATACTGTGTCTGGAGTCGAGGATATAAAATCAGCCACATCCCAAATTTTACATTTGTTTTCTCTACTATTAAGCCAGAAAAGACCAGGAACTATTTAAGTCAAGAAACACGTAGCACATTGGAGATGACCAAGAAGATGCTCTATGACTGACTGAGGATATTCACAATAATAAGACTTATAGGAAACTCTACTGGTAAAATTATTGACAAAATATCCTGTGTCCTTCCCTCCCACTTCCCCGCACGTATCCACACCAGACCCTGTCCTGCAGTAGTGTTGCATTCCCCACATCATTCACTTTGGCTGGGTCAGTAAAATGGCAGTGGCACCTCCAAGCCACAACTGTGACAACCACAGCATGGTTCTGCCATCTTTCTTTCCTTCTGCCATGAGAAAGGCATGGCCCAGACAGGTGTTGCTCTTCAGCCTCTGTCCCAGATACATGACAGGGAGCAGAGCTGCTGTCAACCCAGAGGACACGTAAATGTGGATTGAAAGGAACCTTTGTTGATGGAACCCACTTAAATTAGGGGCCATGTGTTACCACAACACAACTTAGCCTATACTAGCTGATATAGATGCCCCCCCCCTTCCCACCACACACATACAGGCACTATAGGACGTTAGATCCCAGTAATCGATTTTTGAATACATTTTTTAATTCAGCAGTTCAGGGAAATACTGTGGGACTTCTGCAGTCTAACTGGGAAAAGGTTTAGACACTGGGAAGAAAAGATCCAGCTGTTCTATGTGAAGAAAATGAACAAATTCCTCTCAGAGTAAATCTCAGCTACAAATTTTGAAAACTATTGCCTATGATTTCCGGGTAATCAAAATGTGACTAAGTTAAAACTCAAATTGATAAAATGGATACATTACCAGACTATTAATTTTAGAAAAGGATTCTTCATTTTAGAAAAGATTCATTGGCTTCCTTCGATGAATCCATAGCTCCTACCCACCATCTCAGGATCTTTCCATTAGACAAGAAGCCCACAGCTGGGACCAGAAGATGCTGTAGCAGTTACATCGTTAGACTCCCACATGGCCAACAACGGTTCGAGTCCCAGACCTGGTGGCTTCAAAATCACACTGGACATATGTGTATGTGTGCCCAAAATCCTAGGAAAAGAATGGAGGAGAAGGGATTGTGGCATGGCCATCCCCCCTGGGGGAATATTTCTCACTTTCTCTCTCACTGTGTCTGTCTCTCTCTCCAGCAAGCATACACATGCTAAGGCAAAAACAAAACAAAATAAAACAAAAACCTTTTATTTAAAAATAAAAAAGCAGTGGCAGCAGCCCACTGCTTAGTTGAAGCAAGGAAGTAGTCAGTACTTCCAGAGCCCCTTTGGCCATGGCCCTACCAGGACTATGACTGGGTTTAGTGTCCCCACCTGCCGCACGGGCTCCACCCAATGGAGGGCACTCAAGGTCATCAATGTGTAAGTTCAGGACCACCCACGGCCTAAGCTGATCCTGTCTGATTAAACCTCACTGGATCTAAGACTCGTTCTCTAAATGAGGTTTAAAATGTATTTTCTCTCCCAAGTCTGGTATGTGTGGAGGAAGACCCAGAACAACTTTGATCTGAAAGATTAAATAAGATATTCCATGTATGCTAATCTGATACATTTAAAATATGGCTATAATTACATGCAACTTTTCAAAACACCTATTTACTCATCATGAGAAATACCTGCAGTAGAAGAGCCCTGTTCTGTGGATAAATTCTATGCTCTGAGGGGGAAAAATAGAACAAAAAGAACAGAGCTTAATTATCACTGGAGGAAATGTAAGTGAGCAGAAGAACCAAGGTAAAGAATTTGTCAACTTACAGCTCTTTGAGAATGAACAGAAGAATGAATTAACCATCTCACTGTTACCAAAAACCACAAGGTACTTATATGACACCCATATGATCTTAAGGATAACCCTGCCAGGAAGCTGTAAAAATAATTGGCAACTGAGAGCCATGGTGAAGACCTGGACGGCAGTAGGACTGGGTTCAAGTTTTGAATGCAGTGATGAGAGTAAGTCATGGGGTGACTTCAGCATCTTTGTGTGCTCTCAAGTCCAACTATCCCAGAGCACAACCCAATTTAGCTACCCCAAGCCCCAGTATTCTCACATCTTGGTGAAGAGGTGTGAGTGGTTAACAGAAAAGCAACCCATCACTTTTCCTTCCCACCTTATCACCTCCAAAGCCTCAGGAGCCTTCAGCAGAGGAGGAACCTTCAAGAAAGAGACTCATGGAGGTCCCAACAGAAAAACTAGGACCAAGTAGGCTCTAGGGATGCTAGAAGTTTAATAGCCAGAGAAAGCCACAGAAAGGAAGTACCTGGGGGTGGAGGAGAGCCTGTGCCAACACCTACTTCTCACAGACCCAACCCTTGCTAGCTTTTCCAAAGGGGACTCTCACAGGTACCAATAGGGTACAGCAGTTAGACATCACAGACCCAAGTGTCCACCCAACTACACCAGTAACATGGGACATGAGGAATATGGTTCCCCATACTAGCAAGCCTGAGTCTACACTGAACAAGGAGATAATGTCACCTGGCAGTTGGCATCGATGGCTAGTTTGGGAAAAAGAGTGTTGCCTTAATATTGATCCTTTGCACCCTTTTAAAAGGAGATTTGACTTTTTTTAAATTAAATGTTATATAAAAAACAATGTGAGTACATCTCCGAAGTGAAGTCTCCTTAACCTTCCATCCAATCAGACTGCTTCCTCAAGTCACAAAATCAATAAAGAAATGGTGGGGCCTGGGCTGCCTCAGCCCTCCCTAACCCCACAGTCACTCTGAGCAAATTGGTCAAGATACTGTTTATGAATGACTCTTTGGGAAGTTAAAAGAGCAATACTACTTATTGACAGGCATAACGAGGCAATAGCTGAGAGGGTAAAAGTGAGGGGAACAGGGAAAAGATTGAGAGGCCAGGTGAGAAGCTCAGGTTTGGGGGCGTGGCATTCAGGAAGGAAGCAAAGATTGAGGGCAGCAGTGTGGGCAGGTGCCCAGAGAACAGAGTCATAAGTGGATGGTGTCATGAGGTCCTCTGCTCCCAAGGGTTCATGAAGCAGTTATGGGCTGTAGTTAAGTAGGAGCAGCCATCTTCCATGTGAGTGAAGACAGGGACCTTGGGTAACCTGCAGGAAGAGAAATAACCCAGAACCACCAAACACTTCCCAGAGGCTGTTGGGAAAGACAAATCTAGTGAGAAGCTCAAAGACAGAGAAAGGCCCCAGTCTATCCTGGGCTCAGGTCTAGGGTAAGTGGAAAAGCACAGCTTGTCTGCTTCCCAGAAAACCTCCCGCCCTCGCCACGGCCGCCTCCCACTCTGCTGTGATCCAGCTCACATAATTGCTCCTAGAGAGGGAAATTGCCCGTGGAGGGAAGTTGAAGGGAGGCTGGCGTTGTGAGAAGAGCTGCGTAGGTGGGAATCCCATGGCTTCTCAGGTGGGAGCCTCTTACTTGGTATTTAAATTTAGCCAGGGCCCCTGACAATGCAAACATGAAGTCTCTTGTGCCACGTTCCAGGGCTAAGCTGGGGAACCATGTCTGTCCTCAGATATCTGGCTCAGAGCTATAGGCAGTGGGCTACGGAAGGGTCGATGAGGAGTTTTGTTGTGTTTTTCTTAACTATGAGGGTGAGAGGATTAGAGCTGCTTTGAGAAGATGAATCTGCCACATATTATAGGATGGATTCAAAAAGGGAGCTCTAAGGGACAGGACAATCAGTCACAACCATCCAAGCGCCAACACTGAGGCCCTGCGTCATAGCAGAGACAGAGGGGATGAAAGCAAGGTTCTAGTCTACGGTCATGCTGGCCAGGTACAGGGGGCCCAGTGGCTACCTCATCTCATGGTCCTATAGGTGACTTACCCCATAGCCCAAGAGCAAGGCCTAGGGTAGAATCTGAGATATTACTATACACAGGTCAAAGGGTCAACCTTAGACTATACCCTGTGACCTCTGGAGAGCTAGCCCATCCTTTGCCTCATGGATAAAATGGAGGTTGTACTATTTACCCCAAAAAGGAAAAATGGAGGATTACATAAAATAGTCGATGTGCATGATGCTCCCAAAACACCAGTGCAATGCCTGAGACTCGCAGAATTCAGCAAAGCATGTTAGTTTCTTTGCATTCTCTTTTCTGCTAGCCCTAATCACTAGGAAAATGACCCAATCCTAAGGAGCTAGATGACCCCCGACAGAGGCCGCAGTAAGGAGGTCTAGACTCCCCAGGCCATGCAGAGCTCTTCTCAGTTACTGACTTGAAATCAGAGTCTCTCTCATACCCTCTTTCTAAGGGTAACAGAGCTCCTGGGACTGGCTGCCTGAAACCCCAGACCTCCTTGTTGAGCTAGGCTTCTCACCCTCTGGTCCTGTGGATGTTGCTGCTTGTTTATCCCCCAGGGTCTCTAATGTGTCCACACAATGAAAACCTCAGGAAGGGGAAAGCCAGGATTCAGCGCATGGGCCATGCTGTTCCCAAGCAATGCCCTTTTTCACACAAAAAGTTAACTTGAAGCTGGGAAGTGTGGATCCAGGTCCCCTCAATAGCCAGAAATAAAGCCTTGGTGTGATAGGCGGCCTTTACAATGGCCCAGTTATTCTCCACCTCCTGATTCTCAGGCCTGTGCAGACCCCCTCCCCTGAGGGCAAACTGGACCTGGTGACTAGCTTTTAAAGTTCTGCAAAAGTGATAGATGTCACTTCTGAATTTAGGGCACAAAAAGATGATGGCTTTCATCTTGCTCACATTCTACTGTTCTTTCTCTCTTGTTCTGGAGAAGCCAGCTGCCATCTTGTCTGGCATGAGTAGCCTTCCTAGAGAGGCCTCCATGGCAAGGAGCTAATATCTCCAGTGAGGACCAAAAGCCTGCCAACAGAGCTGTGAGTGATATTGGAAGGGGATCTTCTGTCAATTCCACCTTGGGCCTTGAGATGACAATATCTCTAGTCAACACCTCCATTGTAGTCTGTGAGGGACCCTAAGCCAGATGACCTAACTAAGCCATGCCCAGACTCCTAACCCACAGAAACTGCATGATAAAAAGTGTGTTTGGAGCTCCACATTGTGGGGTAGTTTGTTACGCAGCAATAAATAACTAATACATCTGCATTCCCTGGCCCAGCATAGAATGTATAGAGTACAGCTGAGACTTCAGAGAGCTCTTCCCAAAACTCACCACAGATGCATCAATGAGAAGTTAGAGCTGTGGATAAAAGCACTGTGACACCATCAAGAAGCAAGCCCAGTGGCCATGTTCACAGGAAGTTCCCTGAGAACAAGTGAGGACTTTAAGCAGACCCCTAGTCAGAGCATCAACTGGTAGGCTGTGAGTCAGTCTAACAACTACCACCTTCCTTAGTAACGTGGCTGAGGATGTCACAGCAATGAAGACATTGGTGGCTCTGTCCTTGCAGGGAGCCTCTGCTGGAGTCAATGTCATGATTCAATCAATCCTCCTCCCATCCAGAGTTTGGCAGATATAAGCCCGGCAGCAAGAGGCCATTTCCAGCAAGGGGCCCACCTCTTCTTCTTGCCTTCTGCCTCCTCTTTCTTCCTATCTTCCTGTCTTTCATCCTTTCCCATCTTTGTTGTCTTGGTTACATGGCCAGACTCCTGATATGCTGCTAGTTTTCATTCTAATGACATGTTCTTATAAAGCACAATATTTTACTTCAATTGCATGTGTCACCAGATAAATTCCTCCAGTGTGTCTGACATTTGTGTATCAGCTGACTGGATGCGCTCTATGATTTTGGGTGTTTCTGTAGCACTTTCTTCCATCTTAATGTCTTTGCATTTTAATTTATGATCAGGATCTTTCAATACAAATGTATACACACACACACATATGATTCAAAAAAGTGGCACATGTATCAATAAATCTTGAATTGGCAAAGCTCACTTAAAATGATCTCTTTAAATCAAGTACACTGGCAATGATCATTTGGAAAATAGAATGACAAGTGTTCCTAGGGTGCTATTTTGCTGGAGATCACAACGTATATTTCAAAAGGAAGCCAGGAGGAGAATGTGGCAACACAGTTGATGCTGTAAACTGCCTTGTGAGGGGCTGCAGCATAAACTTCCTGGTGGGGACATCTTCCTATGCTTGTTCTGGTCTGTCCTGAGTGACCACTAGAGATCCTGTCAGAGACATGTGGGGAAGGTGGATGGACCCAAGGGCAGAACAGTAAGATATAAGAAAGAGTAAGAAAACTGGTTGGTGGGGATACACTTATGTAAAAAGGTTGGTTGAGAGAGGGCTTAACAGTACTCAAGAATATATAATATGGGGACCAGCAGATGGCGTAATGGTTATGTCACTGGACTCCCACGTAGTTGACTATGATTCAAGTTCCAGACCCAATGACTTAAAACTCACGCTGGGCACCTGTGCATGTGTACCCCAAATCCCAAGAAGAGAATGGAAGAGAAGGGATTGTAGCATGGCCATCCCCCTTCTCTGTTTCTACAGCGAGTGCATGTGCCCCATGGCAAAAATATCTTTAAAGAAGAAGAATATACAAGAATATACAACAGAAAAATATACAACCAGCTTAGTTGCTGTCCTTATCAACTGGTACCACATGGAATAAAGAGCTGAAAACACGGCACAAAAAATTTGAGGTGAGATAGGAGGAAGGCCTATGAGAAGTAGATGGATTGGCTTGGGGTGAAATTGACCTGAAAAGCCTACCATAGGATGCTGAGGTCAGAAGGACTAAATAACAGAATGGCCACCTCTCTGTCCTTGGTGAGATAAGAAATAAGAGGAAGGAAGGTGGTGGCACCCCTGATACATCTGTGGGTTCTTCTGCCTGGTGCACCTTCGACCTCAGCCTCCCCTTCATGTAACCCACAAGTTATGGTCTATGCAGGCTGAACACTTGCAAAATCAAGGGTGAAAATTGAAAAAAAAAAAATACAGCAAAGGTCATCAAACTAAAATGCTGTGATAGTCTTTTTCCATAGTGAAGATAGATCAGTACTGATTCTTCCATGTTTCTGTGTGGTTAGACACGTGAGCCCACGGCAGTCCTAGTTGGAGAAACACATAGCCAAACAGACCTAACTGATCAAACTCTGTGTAGTAGCAAATACACACACTCTGTCTCCGTCACGGGTTCTTGGCCAATCTGGAGTTCCAATACTATGCAGAGGTCCTCAAAAAGTTCATGGAAGGGCCAGGTGGCGGCACGGTAGTAATACAACTGGACCCACATGGTAAGGTCCTGGCTTCACATGCGGAGGCCACCCTGTGCACACCAGGTACATACATGTGTGCCCATGATCTTAGCTGGCTGGGCTGTGGGGTCCCACTGTGGATGCCTATCTCTATCTTTCTGTCTTGGACAAAATAGGTAAAGCAATTTTTTTAAAGTTTGTGGAAAATATGTACTGAGGAAAAGTTATGTCTGAATTCCAATGTTTGTATGAAAATAAGCTATATTTAATTCCATTTTCCATGAATGTTTTTGAAGCCCCTCATATATCCATTTGATTTGCTGAACCTCCATTCACCTAAAGAGATTTATTTTAGGTTAAAGCAAATTCAAATTTCTAGAGGAATTTGTTTTGTTTTGTTTTGTTTTGTTTTGTTTTGTTTTGCTACAGGTCACATGTACTCACTGGGGAGAGACCAAGAGAGAAAGTGAGAAAGCACCCTGCAGGAGTGATGACCATGCCATTATCCCTTGTCCATTCTCTGGAGGAATTTTTAAAAGAATTCTCAGGTACATTTAGGAAGTGGAAAAGCAGGGGCTGGAATCTCTCATCTGACATTGCTTTGTGGTTCAAGAACGTCAGAAACGTGCACATTCGCAGACAGCATGCGTTCCCCAGGACCATGGTTCAGAACGACACTTCGCCTCACTATGTCTTTCTCTACCCCTTCCATTTCTGGCTGCTTTCCCTCCTGGACCCATGTGGAGGGCCTAGGAAACATAAACAAATCAATTTTAAAAACAAGTTTAAATTTAAAAAAGAAGTTCAAGAAAAAATTAGGATGGGATGATTTAATTACTCTGCATGATAATTCCCAGTAGAATGATTTTTGTGTTTTATTCCTACACTGACTCTGCCTGTGGACACACACCCAGTTCTAGTCCAGCGAGGCCGGTCTGTCATGGTATATGCACACACGTGGGGATGCATCCTGCTCCTGGCTCACAGCAGGCCCAGTCCAAGTTCTGCCTAGCCAGCATTCCCGAAGTATCCCGTCCCTTAGGTGAGCACAGCTTAACCTCCTAAAAATACTCAGGAAAGAGGCAATCACAAAACGAAAGGAGCAATCGCACCTCAAGCGAAAGTTTATGATGTTTTGGTTCACAATGAACATTAATCTCTCCCACTAATGCCAGGCAGTAATTCATTGCTGAATAGCAGTCATAAAATATGATCACTTAGTGAAAGGAAAGGAAGAGGCAGAGAAAGAGAGGATTCTGGCAGAAATCTTTAGGCAGTGCAAAGAAATCTTGTCCTCTGTGACAACACTGAACAAGTTACCCCACACTGGGGCAAAGGTTTTCAGATTTATAGGGTCTGGATGGTGGTACATTAGTAAAATGTGACACTGTGAGGAAGACCTCCATGGAAAGATGGTTGGTTCATGTCTAGAGACCTCCCTGAGTATGCCAGGCACATGTGTGCCCATGATCCAGGGCTGGCTGAGGCTGGGCGTAGATTGTGGCATCAAGAACCTGTTAGGGGACCAGCAGTTAGCGTAATGGCTATGTCGCTGGACTCCCATGTAGTCGACCACGGTTCAAGTCCCAGACCCGGTGGCTTGGACTCACGTCAGGCGTGTGTGCATGCATGCCTGGGATCCCAAGAGGAGAGTGGAGGAGAGGACATTGCGGCATGACCACCTCCCCTAGGGGGTGATTTCTCACTTTCTGTCTCTCTGTCTCTCTCTGTCTTTCTGGCGAGTGCATGCGCCCTGTAGCAAAAACCTCTACCAAAAAAAAAAAAAGGGAAAAAGAACCTGTTAGGAGTGCTTTCTCTCTGTGTCTTTCTCATTCATTGAATGAATGAATGAATGAATGATTTAGGAAAGATTTTTCATAGTAGTTTATTATTTATTTATTTTTAGGTTTTTGTCATAGAGTGCATGCATCACCAGAGAGGAGAGAGACAGACAGAAAGAGAGTGAGAAATCACCTCCCAGCACGTGCTGTAATCCCTTCCCCTCCATTCTCCTCTCAGGATTTTGACCATGCAAGCACACACACACACACAGCATGATTTTCAAGCCACTGGGTGCCGGACTCGACCCGCGGTGGGCCATGTGGGAATCCATCTGCCTTAACCACCACATTATCTGCTGGCCCCCTTGTAGCTGAATTTTTAACTGTGGTTTATTTCTAAGTCCCTAGACACCTCCTGATGGCCACAGCATTCATACACCACATTTCTTAACAGCACGTGCTTTTAACACTCGCCATAGGAAAAGGCTGCCAATACCGCCCACAACACACATGCATCAGAAAACATAACAGACATCCAAATTGGTACTTTCTTCACCTCCTTTCCCCCTGCCTCATGTGATGTGTGCACTGAAGGAGTAAAATTATGGTCATCAAAGGCAAGGTTGTAAATGATTGGGACCCAGACCTTTCAAACAAAATGAAAAGCCAATAATTTTGAGGGCAGGCTACGGATAGCTATAGTCTAGCTCCTGGGCTCCTGAAAGCCACGGCAAACTCCTTCCCCCTGGCAAACCCCCAACCCCGCTACCACCCACCTTCCTACTTCAGGTCCCTTGTCATACTGCAAAGAACTCTGAGAGGCCCTCTACACACACAGGAGATTATTACAGGGCTCAGAAAAGCCAGCTCTGTAATTACGGCTACAGTGTGAGTTCCATTATTCTCACTCCCTGGTTTTGGTGGTTCACAAAACTTCCCGCAAAATCCTCCTGTCGTCCAGAGCCTGCCATGGCTGGGCATCTGCCCAAAAGGTGACTATGGTCCTGATAACCTCTGGGAAAAGCAAGTCGGGGTTATTGCAAGGAAAGGGGAGTGTGCTCAGTGAGCACAGGATGGTGGGAAATTCTATTGTGTAGAAAAAGTAAATAAATGGCCACTTTTGCTTTTTATTATTTCAAACAACAGACTCGGCAGCCCAGCCTTCCTTTCCCAACTCAGACTGTCCCCTGGGCCAGCTGTGCTGAGTCTGCAGGAGCCGTAGCTGGGCTCCAGCAAAACTATTAAAAGCCTGCCACTCTGAGCCTGTGGAGCAGAAAGTTTGGCTGCCCCGACGGCCTGGCTTTCCCCAGGAGGACCAATGGCTCATTCCCCCCACATGACCCTCCTGCCCCCACCTTTCAAATGTTTATGCCTCACCAGCCCCACCGCTACTCTGGAAATTAAATGTAATGTCCCAGGTGGCTGAAACAGAACCACTCTCATATAAGCCCACCAAAGGAAAAGATGGAAAATGCCAGCCCGTGGTGTGTAATGCCCACACCTCCTGATGGGGTCTGGCCTGCCTGCCTGGCCGACTCCTGGGCCTGCCCCCAGCCTGTCCCATGAGGTTGTCTCTGAGTACTGGCTTGCCCATGCTGTGCACGACCTCTCCATTGGGGGATGGGTTCCAAGGTGAGGGCCCAGCAGCCACCACCCACCCGCCTCATCCACCAGAGCACACATTTCTGCAAGCTGGTCACCTCAGGTCTGCAGTGCAGCCATGGCCAGCAAGCGTGTCTTCTTCTCCTTTTCCCCTTCTTCATTTTTTTAAGTATACTGAACTCTCAATGTTCATTTAACTGACTTCGTATTCAAACCAAATGATGACAAAAAAAGAAAGAAAGAAAGAAGAGAAGTCCTCATCCGAGGTCACTTCACCTTGCCAGTAAGTTATGCTCGTCTGACAACAGTAGGAAACTTAGTGGGCAGGTATCTTTTAGGGCAATAGAGGGATTACTTCTCCATTGCTCCAAGCTTAGGCTTACTGGAGAAGAGAGTTAAAGTACCCCAAATTTTCTCACTTCCTTAACTCTCAATGGTGCTTATTTATCCACTGGAGCAGGAAAAACTGGTCAACAAACATTTCATTGTAGGAATTGTGTCTAGCAATGCCTCTCATACTCAGAATTCACTTTTCTAGCAAATTAACTGAAACAAAACCACTCTCTTATAAGCCCACCAAAGGAAAAGATGGAAAATGCCAGCCCGTGGTGTGTAATGCCCCACACCTCCTGATGGCGTCTGGCCTGTCACTGCCAGCCTGACCGACTGCTAGGCTCTGCCCCCAGCCCGTCCCATGAGGTTGTCTCTGAGTACTGGCTTTCTGCATTGAAGAAAGGAGCTGAATGAGCAACCAATAGGAAAGTCCATGAGGTTCTTTCCTGAAAGCTCATTCACATCTCTCCTGGGTGTATCCCAAGCCTTATCAGACACACTTTAAACAAGTTTGGTTATCTGATTTCCCAGCCCACTAAAGCTGGAAGCCAGAGTGAGGGAGGAGGTCCAAGATTCCTGGAAGCAACAGGCAATGATGAGTGACAATATATTCTTGAGGGAAAACAAGGAAGGCCATGTGGGGACAGCACACCCATACCACATGACATTGTCTCCAGGTATTCATAAAACTCAGTTTAACACGTGAGTAAAAATCATGAAGAGGCCCAGGCAGCAATAAAGGTTCAAATACGTTTACCACATTCTTCACCAGAAGGCAGGGAACTAGGCAATAAAACTCTTAAAGATGGGTAGATGAGGGGTAAATTATGTTTTACTTGTGACACTGAAGGCACTGCATTAAAACCAGGTGGTTATTACCTCTTCCTGGGCAATACTAGATGTAGTGTACATGGCATGCCCCATCCTTGAAGAGTGTTGTAGCCTTCTACTGGTGCACGTTCTTTCCTTTCCCAGATATCACCCACATAATTACTCGCACCCTCTTTATCCTCTGCACTCACATTCCAGATTTATCATCTGTTCCACAGAGATGGTACATTCACAGAAAGAAGCCACTACTGAGCTGTTTCATAGTAGGATGGTATACCAGGCCAGTCCTCTAAATTTACACAGAACATTTTCTCAAGACCACCTGGAGGTAACATCCAAAAATACATATAGCAAAGAGGAAAGTAAGGATCAAGGCTCAGTCTCAATCAAGCAGTGCCTCTGTACTGAATCTGAATCACACCATGTTCAGAGAATCCCAAGGGAAGTATCCCAAGGCTTATAAGATAACCTAAATAAGACGAGCTGGAGTTCCACATAGAAACACCAATACTTCCTGGGAAAGGAGTGAGGTACAATTATGGGCCACAGAAAACAGGACATCTAGCCTCCACCCTAGAAAGGCTTTTCAACCAATCAAGGGCCCCTATGAGCCAACTCCAACTCATTAAGATGAAAATCCCAAGAAGAGAACATTCCTGGAAGGACGGGTGCTTCCATCGCTGCACATGAGGCAAGATTACCCAGTGGCCCAGACACCAGCTGCTCTCTGCAGCACAAGGAGGAAAATCCAGGACCCCAGGTCATACAGTTCCACCCCACCATCCTCCCATAGCACCCATGGTTTCTTCGACCCACAATCTGGTTCTTGGCCCATCAGCAACTCTAACACGTCCACCCTCTCCTTCATGTATTTTCTGACTGAATTCAAGACGTATGTATGTACCAGCCAGAAGATATGTCCCTTCTCCTTGTTTACCTTCTGGACCTAAAAAAAGCCCCTGGCATAGGGCACAGCCCAAGTTGAACAGAGTACACCATCTACAATGCCCTAGCAAGGCTGAGCTGACACCTGTCAAGTGCACACTAGCACCAGGGAAGAGGTGATGATGTCACACTCATCTAGTAGGATTCCCATAAAAACCTCAGTATAAAGGCAGAGGCGATCATCATGACCTTGACAACAGCATATCTCCCTAACTCAAACACGTCACCAGTCCCTCAGGGCCTGAGGGGAAGTGATACCATTCCAGTGGGATGGAAATTCTTCACAATAGCCAAAATGACTGCATTGCATTCCTACCTTCTTCAGCTTGCCAGTTTTGGTGCCCACAAAAGCCAGAGAGTGATTCTTGTAGACATATGCAATAACAGAAGTCATGCGGTCCCTGTCCTCTGTGAAGACGGGAATGCCACGCACCATCTCGGACACTCCCAGGGGGGCATTCATATCCAGGCCACAGAAGTTATCATCGATGGTTAAGAGCTGCAAGTAAAAGAGAACAGTTAGAGAGAGCTCCAGGGCAGAGGTATTAAGTCAGTCAACTATAGATCTAGAAGAATCCTTAAAGATAGTCTAATAGTACAAATCTCCCTCCTTTTTTACATGAAAAACTCAGCTTCAGAGAAACGAGGGGCCCTGCAGCAGTCACCTGAGTAGGCAGCTGCAAGATCATGGCAAAAATGCAGATTTCTAGGGTCTCTCCTCCCGAGGCTTCATGGCCTCTCTGTGGCTCTTTCGTCCTTTCCAGGCTCCATCTCAACCACTTTGATGGCCCATCTCCACCATCACATGGAAGAGCACTGGCCCAGCACCCAATGAACAGAGGTTACAGAGAGCCCTACTCAGGCATCAGAGGGCTGTGGCCTCCATCTCTACATACTAACTGTTGAGAAGATTCATTGATAAGGACTGGAAAGCAAAGAGCACCCTAGGAACATTAATCTGTGGATACTACTATTAGGACAGAGGCATGGGGGAAGGAGGAATGGGAGCAGGGGATGTTCGTGACACACCAGGTCATAGATGGTGCCTCATCAGGCCAACCTCAGGCTCCCTGTCTCCCTTGGAGCATGGCAGAGGGGAAACCCTGGCCTTGCTATGCCTACACCAGCATTCCTCAAAATGTCATCTGTAAACCCAAGCCCCCCAAGATGCTCCTCATCACAGGCCTTCTTGGGTAAATTTCTGGGCAGTGTAGGCATTCTAATGCCATCTAGGAGATTCATAATGATTCATAGTGACATGAAAGGTCTGAAAAGTCTTTTGAAGAAGAAATGTTTAACCTTACCTTAGCCTTTCCACACATTTTATTCATTCATCTATTTTTGACCAAAATACCCATTCATTTTCTTTAAAGAGAATACTCTCTAGGTTTCCTGTGGTTCAGTGACTAAACTCTTGCTCCCAACTCCAGGAAATACAATTTCAGGAGTCAGGAACTCACAGCAAAAGCTCTGGGTCAGTTTCCCCCAGTGTTTGTGGTTGAATCGTTTCTTCCTTTACACCAGGCCTCTAGGTCCCCCAGGCTGCAGAGGGCCTCCAGCTGGGTTCTGAGACTGAGGAGTAGCTGTGAGGAGCTCGGTGCTCCCCACAGGCAGCTTCTGTCGGCTCAGACGGCCCTGAGACTTGGAAAACTCACTCTGGATTCCCCGTGCTTTCTTGGAAGGACTGTGTGGCCTCAGAAGTCACTTCGTCTTCCTGGGCTTTTATTTTCCACTCTATAAAGATGAAGGAAACAATCCCTGCTTTTTGATGGACTACCATAAAGCCTATTGAGCTCATGCCTGTAAACGTCTTTGGACTTTTCAGAGAAAGGAGTGAAATAAAATACAAGGTGTCACTTTTTTAAAAGGCTTCAATCCAGCCAAAGGAAAAGGCATCTGGAGAACAGCAGGCAGGCTCTTGCCAGCAGAACCATCTGCAAGTGGCCAGCTCTGAGCTCTCCAGGGCCTCGGGACTTCCCTGCTCCTTCCCAGAGGGGGGAGGGGGTAGACAGGCACTATCCATCTTAGAGAGGACAATATGCTGAATGTCTAAGGCCTCTCTCTGATTCACCACCCCCAAGATGGTGGGAGCAGTAGGGTGGACGGGGGAGACTGTGGGCAGGTGCAGGCTGGCCATGCACAGAGCAGAGATGTCCACACTATGCCTCAGTAGCCTCGGCCTCTCAAGGTCTAGTCCAAGAGCCCACACCAGACACAACTGCCCTCTGCCCCAAAGAAAACTACAGGAGTGCAATTTAGGAGGGAGCTTTCAAGAGCTAGTCTTCCCTACATCCTTCCCTATAATGAGGATGTGGGGAAGGAGACAGGAAGCAGAGGATGAAAAGAATGGATAGAAGGAAAGAGAAGCCCAGATAAAGGGAGGGTGATGCCCTTTCCCCACTGGCTGCATCTGCAGCACCCTAGCAGGTGTTCTGAGGGCAGTCTGGGTGCTGGGCAACCTCATGGCCTTTGAATGTTCCTGCTCCCACTTACAAGGAGTCACAGCCCTAACTCCCTCTGATATAAACTGTGCTCCAGGCACCTCTACCATCCGCAACTTGGTATTTGTCCATTAGGTAAAGCTGAATGACCATCCAATTGCTCAAGGAGGAACTGAGACAAAGAAAGCTAGTCTATGTTTCACAGTTCCCCACCACTCTTGCACCACAAACATGGCTCCTTGACCTGGGAAAGCTTCAGGCCTCTGCCCCCCAGAACCTCATTTCCCAGGAGTCAGAGTTATAGAGTACAATTCTCCCCAAGGCTGGGCAAAGCACAAGCAAACCTATAGCCACTTACAAAAAGAGAGCCTGCATTTGGACAAGTGCATCATTAAATCATGCATGCTCAGAAGCAGAAAGTGGCGGCTTGCTGTGTGTCCCTTCCCCTGTGGCATCTCACAGGCAAGGGGCCCAGGTGACCAATGGTGCCATCAGAACAGAGGACAGCCCCTCCTGGCAGTCTGAACCCAGGGCTCTGCCTGTTTCTAGCTCATGACAGCTTCCTATGAAACCCCATTAGGAGCAGGGGCTGTCTCCTCACCTGTACCAGTAGAGTCACCCCATATTGTCTACCATGGGGTGAGCCATCAGGCTCAGATGAGGATGTAGCTGGGGTTCTTCAAGTGGCATTGGGACAATGATGGCTTTATCCCCAGGCCTCCCCTTGGCCTGGCTTCTCCCTCTGAATGTGGGTGCCAGGTGGCAAAGGTACCACTGAGGTCTTTGACCAAGCAGGGCCTAGTATACATGACTACCAAGGTCCCCTGCTATGGTGAGGTGGCTTTACTCCTGCTTCCTCGAAGGGGGAGGAGCAGTTAACACTGAAGTGGTGGAAAAACCACAGGACTTGGGTTCAAATGGCAGCTCAGTGGCTCCCCAACTGCAGCTTACTCCCAGTGCTCTCTGACCCTCACTCCCTTTGACAGGCCCATCATAGTCCTAGATGAGGTAGGAGTAAGGCGACCAGCCAGGGTGAGATGATGTTCTGTGGTGGTCATTTCATGGAAATCCTGCCCAGATCAGGGGTACGATGGCTGTAGAGAGAGGCCCAAGAGCATGGCACTCCAAGGACAGCAGACACAGCCACGTCTGAGCTGCGGCCATGGGTAATTGCAGTTCTAGGAAGTGGAGGAGAAGGAGGAGGAAGGGTCCCCAGGGCCTGCAGACTCATGAGGTGGAGGAATAGGGAGCAGATGCCAGGCCCACCTGAGCCCTTGAAGTAAGGTTAATTGGTGACAGCCTTGGACAGGTGAGGGTTGGTATGGATTCCTGAACACCCTGGGCAATGGGGGGCGGGGGGGGTAAGTGACTGCTCTGGCCCTGACTGAGCCCTCCCTTGGGCCCCATTAACAGCAAGATTAGAGCCACAGCCAGAGGAGCCAGAACCAGACTTCCTTATAATCAGGAGTCCAGCCATGCCCCCAGGCCCAGAGCTGACCCCGCTCCTGTCACTCTACAGATACCCATGTATGTGTTAAGGCCACCTGTATAATGTGTATTTATTAGAACTCCATTCTAGGGCAAGGAAATAAGTGAACATCGCATGGGAACATTTAGGAGGCCCATTTAGGCAACCTGTCGACAAGACCTATAGCCTTAGACAGAGTCACACTCTGGGTCTCCTCTGTGCCTGTCAGAGGGACACTATCACCTTTTCACTGTCCCTATAGGATTTGTGGGGTGCAAATTAAGATGGGGGATCTACTGCATTGCAGGTCCTGTACCATGGCCTAGGGTGAACTCAAGGACAGGGACAACGGTTCTTGCATTTTCGTGCCCACAGCTTAGTGCTTGCTTCTCAGTAGGCGAAGAGGTTTCTGTTAAATGGATGGAGGACTGGACAAAGTCTGGCTTCACAGGGGTCAACAGTGTGACACCAGAGCCCAAGTGCCTGGGCTTTGAATCCCACCTCTGCCTCTTAACCCCGAGTGACCTTGGACAAGTCATTTCATTTCTCTGTGCCTTAGTTTGTCACCTATAGAATGGGATTGTAATAATCGTCCACACTACAGAGGGCCGTGATGAGGACTAAATGATGTAATGAAGAGGAAACATCTGGCTTGCTATTGTGTGCCATCCCATCATTAGACGACTTGGATCCAATCATTAGACAAGTCTCAGCAGCCTTGAAAAATCCACGAGATCTACTACAGAAGAGTTTTCAAGATTAAAGCAGCCAAAGTTGTCAAGATGAAATAGCAAAGGTGGAACTTCTTAAAGATCTTCCAGACTCAGGTAGTCATTGGACCAACAAGGCTGACTAAAGCAGTGGAGGAATGGGGACCAGCAGTTAGCGTAATGGCTATGTCGCTGGACTCCCATGTAGTCGACCACAGTTCGAGTCCCAGACCCAGTGGCTTAAACTCACACTGGGTGCGTGTGCATGCGTGCCCAACATCCTGAGAGGAGAATGGAGGAGAAGGGATTGTGGCATGGCCATCCCCGCTGGGGTTGGGGGTGGGGGTGATTTCTCGTCTTCTGTCTCTCTGTGTCTTTTTGGCGAGCACATGTGCCCTATAGCAAAAACCTCTCCAAAAAAAAAAAAGTAGCAGAGGAATGGTCTGAGACCCTGGAGATTGAGCACTAGTCACTATTAGAAATGCAAATTCTGCAAATTCTGGACCTACAGCATCAGACAGTCTGGAAAGAGGGTTTGCTGCACATACATCTCAACACCCCCTCCAGGTGATTCTGACCCCTGCTAAGGTCCCAGAAGTGCCAGCCTAGCTCAGCACAAGAGCCCTAAAACAGGAGGTCAAACAGGATCTGGGTGCAGAGAGGCCCCATGGCGGCCTCCAGGCCTGCTGAGCAGCAGTGGGGGAGGTGGCGTGGGGAGCGGGAGCTGACACTCCGAATTACAATCTAATAGCTTACCGCGCTTCCCTCGCGCACAGCGGCAAAGGTTACCGTGCAATTACGTGTCGCCACATACAAATGACAGAGCAGTTACGGTTACTTTACCAATTACAGGGAAATTGCTCCCACTCTGCAGAGAGACTGGCACTCTGAAAAGCTCTATCATCTCCACGGAAAGGGGACTTTAAATGCTGCCAACATCCTTCCTCTGCAGTCTTCCAGGCTCCAGGGCAAAGTCACAAAGCAGTCACCCAAGGACTCAGAAGTGTCTGATGGAGACTTCCTGAGAAGAGTTGGAGGAGAAGACAGACCTAGAAACCCCTCAGTATCACCTTCCAGATCCAGGCTCCAATGGTATGCTTTTAAAAGGTTCATGTGTTTATTCCAGGAGTGAGAAAGACAGAAAGAGAGTGAGAGATCCAGATTTAGCACCCCCAGCAGAATTTGGACTCTGTGATCTTGACCCCCAACTTCAGCCTGTCTCAGATGATGAGTACATGCATGCCAGCGTTTCTAGGGAAGTCAGATGTGAGCCAGCAACCGTCCTGCGTGGGACTGTCTTTTAGAGTTTGCATTTTACCACTGTACCATCATCCTGGCCTCCCACTGATACTCTTTTAGGGAAGCAACCATCACCCTGATACCCACACCAATCAATCCTGAAGGCAGCAGCTGTTGAGGCTGGGATGGGAAGAGCCCAATCCTGAAATCACCCCCACCGTCAGTGGGTATGGCCCAGGTCTGATTCCTGATCACACCTCTCCTGCCCGCCCTCAGTTGCCTCACCTTTGAGAAACCCCACATTCAGTCCTTATTATGGGAAGGTCAGAGCTAGGCCAGAGCTCAGGGAGCCAAATCAGCGCTAATGAGGTGAAGGTTACAGGTCCACCCCCCTGTGGGCCAATTAACTTAGCTCTGGGACAGGTCTCTTCCACAACCACAGGCCAACCTCTCAGCCCAGGCATCTTTTGTTTACAAATATCCCACCCTGATTCAGAAGCGGTAGACCAGGTAAGCCAGGGCCAGATGCACCTGCCTGGCTGCTCAGGCTGACAACGTCGGTCTGTGAGCCTAGTATAGAAGATACAAATCAGACCTGTTCTTCCCGTTCTGATGATCTGGCAAGAAGAGCCCCTACGTGAGGGAGCGAGTCAGCTCTACTGCCCTTCCTAAATGCAAAAGTATCATCCAGTCCAGTGCACAGCACCTGAGCACCCCACGCCCTCCCCCAAAGAGAAGACCACCCCTCCTCTCCATTATATGAGGGGAAAGCAATAGGGATCTCCCCAAGCTCATCCACTGTGACCTTTCATTGGGCTTTTCTCCCTCAAACTTTTGGTTCCTTTGGTCTTTGGAATACTGCTTTCTTCAGGAGAAACTGAGGCACTAAAATGACCACAATGCTATTTACTGTTGCTCACTTATTCATTTGCTTCAGAATGCTTATGAAAGACCTACTAAGCACCAAGCACTAGGTAAGGCCCCAAGAATACTAAGAAGACAAGTCTCAGTTTCTACTCCAAAGAACTATCCCTTTCCTAGCTGGGGAGCCAGAGCCAGGCTGTGACTAGAAAAGCCCTGTGTGTGCAGCTGGGAGAGCAGGCAAGGCTTCTGAAAAGAGGCAAATTTGAGGCTCAATTCCAGGTTCTCAGTGTTAGGGTGAAGGGTACTACCCCTTTCACACATGGTGCTATTTCAGAGAAAGAAGACCTCAAAGTCATAAAATCTAACAACTCCACTTTACAGAAGAAGAAATTGAGGCCTAGAGAGTAAAATGAGTCCTTTAGTTACCTACCAAGTTGCTGGGAAAATAGGTACCCAAATCCCACATTTCTAGCCCAGAATTAAAAAAAAAAAACAAAAAAAAAACTGATTTTTACTTTTTTATTTTTGGAGAAAGATTTTTATGATAGAAACATGCGCTCACTGGAGAGACAGAGAGACAGGAAGCAAGAAATCACCCCCCCCCCCCAAGAGAGATGGCCACGCCACAATCCCTTCTCTTCCATTTTCCTCTTGGGGTTTTGGGCATGTACACACGTGTACTCAGTGTGAGTTTTAAGCTGCCAGGTCCAGTACTCGAACCATGGACGACTACGTGGGAGTCCAGTGATGTAACCACTATGCCATCTGCTGGCCCCAAAAGCTGATCTTAAGCAGAGGCTTCCTTTGAGGTTGCTGGAGCCTGGTCTCAAAAAGAGCTTATTCCAGGATCAGGAGAAAGCCGGAGATGGTTGAGAAAGAGCCAACACTTCCAACCCTTCTCCTAACATCCTGGAAATTGTTGACTCTCCTACCATCTCCAGGAGTCTGGGTTCTACCAATTCTCCTCCCTTGGAGGCCCTCAGCCAATTGTCACAGATGGGCTTCTTCCTTTCCCAGGTCTATTTATCCCAAAGGAAAAATGAGAACTGAAGTCCTGAAAAGAATACAAGTTAGGAGAAAAACAAAGGAAGTTCAGAAGCTGCCTTCTGATGTGGAAAAGAAAAGGTAGTTCAATTCTTCATGCTCAACAACCCTAAATTTCTTCTCATTAATTACACTTATACACACACACACACACACACACACACACACACCCCAGGAGCTGACCACAGCAGACCTCTGCTGGAAATAGTGAATTACACGTGTGGGATTTCTTTTTAAAGGGAAATATTGATCAGATAAACTGTAATAGCTTATGTCTAAATACACACTCCAGCTGTAAAGCTCTGCAGCACAGGAAGATAATGATCACCCATTTATTGGGAACCATATCTCAACTATGACCGCTGACCCTGCTGTGGTTTGAATGTGTCCCCCAAAATTCGTGCATTGAAAACTTAATCTCCAATGCAACAATGTCGAGAGGTGGGACCTTCAAGAGGTGATGAGGTTATGAGGGCCCTGCCTTCACGGAATAGATTGATGCTTTTATCACGGCAATAGGTTCTTGCCAAAATGTGTCTGGCCTCCTCCCTCTTGCCCTTTGAGTTCTTCTTTAATGCAGCAAGGAGGCTCTCCCCCAGGTGCCAGCACCATGCTCTTGGACTTCTCAGATTCCAATTACAAATTACCTATCCTGTAGCATTTGGTATAACAATATTTAAGACTCCTAAAGTGCTCACAAATACACTGATGCACAAAATATATCTACCCCTTGAGACAACTCCACAGACCCTCTACTCTGTATACTCAGGGCCAAAGGTAGACATAGAGGATCCTCAGCTGGGGGTAAAAACATCTCTGGGAGGTTCTGTAGCCTTAGGTTTAGCCTTACCAAAAAAGCCTGTTAGTCTATAAAATGTTCCCATGTGTCTGAGTGATCATTTCTGTAGCAAAGAAAGAAAGAAGGATCAATAATAAAAACCTGACTAACCAATCCTCTGATTGCTTTATAGTTCTAAATAAACTTTCCTTTATCTTTTATGAATTCTAATCCATCCCACCCTCCAAAAGTCTGCCTGTGGCCCACACTAACCTTACAAAGGTGAACTGATTTGAAAGCAAAGCAGAGAAGTCCTGTAACAGGTGACACCGGGCCCCAGCACACTGGCTGTGAACACAGAGAATGGAAGCAGGATGTGGCCTCATCTACTTAGTGACTAATGCATCATCTCAGAACGATTATTGTGTCTTTTTCAATGAGATTATAGGGGAAATGAACACAGGCAGAGGAAGATGGCCAGCAAACTACAGCCACATTAACCTAGTCAGACAATCATGGTATTGAACAGGCTTGGGGAAAGAGTCTCAGGGTTGAGAAAACCACCTGGTAGATTACAGCCAAGTTTCCCCAGAATCAAGAGCCCTGCTTTTAGGCATCTAAAAAAGGTAGGAAAGAGGGACCAGATGGTAAGCACAGCAGTAACACAACTGGACCCACATGGGAAGGTCCCCAGCTCACATCTGGGGGCCTCTCTGTGCATGCTCGGACACCCACGAACTGGGCTGACTGGGAGTGGATCACAGTGTTAGGACTCTGCTGAGGTCTCTCTCTCTCTCTCTTTCCATCTGTCTTTCTCTCACTCATGGATGAAATATAAAGAAAAACTTCTAAATGAAAGAGAAGAGGAAATAAAAAACCAGAACCATGTTTTAGGAGCACTCAATGTTTGGTGGCAAAGGAGGGTGTAATACAAATATGCAAATATGGAGTCAATACATCTACCTACCTACAGAACAACAAAAGCCACTTGCGGAATGCAAAGCTCTTTTTTATACTCATGTTCGTTTCCCTGTGTGTTTGGGATCCTCTGTGGCCCAATCTCAACAGTTATCTAAGAAGTCTTTCCCTCACCATGATAACAAGCCATCCTTCTCATAGGGGACTGATACCACTAATTTGAGCAGTCTTCCCAGGAGACGGGCATTAGCCAAGCACACTGTCTGCAGGCCAGCCTGTCACCCACAGCCAGCTCCAGCCAGGCACTTCTCCTAGGGCCTGCTGAGCACAGAAGTCAATGAACAGCTCTGCTCAGAATCTAAGGCTTAAACCCATGACCTTCTGCTCATGAGCTTAGCAGCTAAAAGCCCCCGTTTCTCCCTCTGATAAGCAGACAGGGCCCCAACACAATGGTCCTAGATACTCAGCCAGAGCCAAGACCAACCTAGCAAGAGAATCAGGACTCTACGGATGGCAACCACACCGGGGGTGAGTTTAGTGGCCATGTTGGGCCCATAGGGAATCCTGGGGAAGGTCATCAGCATTGAGACTAGCACAGACTGACACTCACTGGATGCTGCCCTTCCCTCTGCACCTTGGCTCCAGAGGCCCCTTGTCAGAGGCAGATAAATCCCATACCGCCAGCCCATCCTGAGCTCCCACGCCGCCTCCCACCATCTGTGGCAGACCTCAGCCGCCACTGGCACTGTAATTGAAGTGAGGAGCGCCATGATGATTAAGTTTGTGTGTTTTCTGGCGGGCGCTGGGCAGCAGTGGCCCCCTCACCAGGCTGAATTATGGGGTAGGTCATTCCCTTGTTAGTGGGAATAAATTTTATTAGCCCCACTCTTGTTGCCGTGTGTCTCTCTTGCTCCTCGGGCCCATGTGTGAGTCTGGGTAATGTTGCCTGCATGCGGGGTAAATCAGCTGAACAAATCCCATTATATTTTGGAACGCTGACAGGGACACAGTAATGACACGGAGACCAGGGAAAGAGGCGGGCTTTCTTCTCTCCCGCTGATCCCGTTTCATGTACGTGGACGGCATGTGGGGCCAAATCCACTAGGGAAAAAATGGAGAGACCAAAAGCAGAGCTCCCCAGGCTGTCTCTTTTTGCCTTCTCTCCACTAACTTTGTTAATGAAAGAAAGAAGCCCAGTGTGCTGGCCCACACTCGTTCCCTTCTGCCTTGTGAAAACTAAGGGACAGCCGAAGGTAACAGCAGTGAGGCTCTGGGTGGAAATGGCTCTTCTCCTTCGAATGTGTTAGCTTAATATTCATAGCATGTGCCATGGATAAAGGAAGGAGAAAAGAGGCACCACCCAGGGCCTGAGGAATGGAAGAGAACCTCTGGGTTAGGCACAGTCTAAATCTCTCAAAAACAGGTACCAGTGAAGAAAAAAAAAAATGTGAGTGTGAAATCATGGCAATATTATTATACCCCTTCTGTCCCAACGAGAGTTTATTTTAACCAGAGGACACGCTTTGAAAACATTGGCGAGTCCTGCAAATACAAAGCGCTGTGTCAACTAGCTTGTTTTAATGTTTGTGTGTTTCTCTTTGTGAGTCTCAACACACTTTTTATTTTTATTTTCTAGGGGGGAAAGGTTTTTTGCTATAGGGCGCGTATGCTCGCCAGAGAGAGAGAGACAGAGAGACAGAAAGTGAGAAATCACCCCCCAGGGAGGTGGCCACGCTGCAATCCCTTCTCCTCCATTCTCCTCTTGGGACCTTGGGCATGCACGCACATGAGCCCAGCGTGAGTTTAAGTCACCAAGTCCGGGACTTGAACCACGGTCGACTACATGAGAGTCCAGTGACATAGCCATTACGCTAACTGCAGGTCCCTACACACTTTTTAAAAGGATACTTTTTCCACCTCCTTTTTGAAGATACAATGTGTGGTTCAAAGCAAAAGGGAAACTGCTTACCAGCCCAGTTACATCTCATGAGCTGAAACTGGCTGAAACCCAAAGGTCCAGGTTCCCAGGCCAGTATCCAGGTCAAGACGCCACCCTGTGAGGATGGCAGGGACTGACGGGGAGGCCAGAAATCCAGATCTGCAATGTTAAGCAGGGCCAGCCTCTGTGCTGGTTGAACAGAGGCTCGGCTCCTGATCCTGACTGGGCCACAGTACACTGTATGTGGTGTGTGTGCGCGCACTCCTGTGTGCACTTGAGAGAGCAATCTCACTGTATTAGCTGCTGGGTGGGGTGTGAATGTGAGGGAGAACAAGTCACCACAGAGGGAAGCTAACAGGTGACAATGTACTGAGAGCGAGAGCGGCGTAGACTGAAATACGGCAAGGAGAAGCAGAGAGAACAATGGACATCAATGACGGGAGAGGCAGATCTTGAAAAACAAGCTAAGGGCCAGCAGGTGGCGTGGTGGTTAAGGCACTGGACTCCCACGTGTCTGACTGAGTCAGACATCAAGAACAGATTAAATGCCTGTGTGCATGTGGGTGTGTTACAGGCATGATGTGCTTACAGGTGTGCATGTGGGCCTTTTACAGATTTGCATGCAGGCATGTTACATGTATGCACATGGGATGTTATAGGTGCACACAGGGGCATGCCGCCTGCAGGCTTGTTTACAGGTGTGCATGCAAGCATGTTATAGATATGTTCATGGGCATGTTATAAGTGTGCACATGGGCACATTAAAGGTATGCATGTGGGCATGTTATGCATTCATGTTATAGGTGTGTACAGGAGACTGTTATGGTATGCACATGGCCATGCAACAGGTGTGCACAGGAGCATATTACAGGTGTGCATGCAGGTATGTTATAGGTATCCATGTTGGAGTGTTACAGGTGTGCATGTGGACTTGCTTGCAGGTGTGTATGTTACAGCTATGCATGTCAGCATGTTACAACTGTGCATGTGGACATGCTGCAGGTGTGCATGGGCAGGTTATAGGTGTGCAAACAGGCATGGTACCGTGTGAAATGACATAGGTATGCACACAAGCATGCTACAGGTGTGCATGTTACCCATGAAGTAGATGTCTTGGCATGGCAAGGCCTTATGTCTTAACCCTGACTCAGTTAACAGTGCTGAGGTCTCCTGGCAGTTGCGTCCAGATTCAGCATGTGTGACTCCCTGGATCCCAGCACTCTCTCTCTGCCTCTGGTGGGGGACCTCCTAGGAGAACATGTCTGGTGCAGGGTGTGAACCTCAAACCTCTTCCTCCCACCAGACCCAGCATGTCCCAGGGCTCAGCCACCTCCATTACTCCAAGGCACCTCATGCTCAGCTTAGATGGGATTTTTACTGCAAATGCTGCTCACAAAGAATGGTGGGTGGGCTTTTTACCTGAATATGATATGAGCCATCTCAGGCGGAGTGGAAAAACTTGATTCTAGAAAGACTGGGGCTGTGATATGGCAGGCACCCAAATGCTAAACAAGAAACCTGGAGCACAGGCTCACCAGGCTATGAGGGGTGAGGGCTCAGCCTTTTGTGAGAGGGGTCCTAGGACGTGTGCCCACACAGGTAGGCTCCATTTCAACTCCCACTGTGGCATGCTACTGGGCAGGAGTTGATGCTCCAGGAGAAGAAGAAAAAGCTCCATCACTCTTGCCTCTGCAACTCTTGTGGGGCTAGGCAGGGTGGGCAAGGAGCCTAACATCAGGTAGGAGCTTAGTTTAGCCATGGTCCTCTGCCATGGCTTCTGGGAATGTGAAAGGCCGGCCTGCCTGCCTTCCTTCCTTCCTTCCTTCCTTCCTTCCTTCCTTCCTTCCTTCCTTCTTTCTTTGAAAGATTTTTGCTGTACAATGCATGTACTCACCAGTGAGACAGAAAGCAAGAAATCACTCCTCAGAAAGAATGGCCACACCACAATCCCTTCTCCTCCATTCTCCTCTCAGGATTTTGGCCATGCATGCACACATGCCCAGAGTGAGTTTTTAAGTCACCAGGTCTGGGACTCCAACCACAGTCAACTACATGGGAGTCCAGTGACGTAACCATTACGCCACCTGCTGGTCCCATCAAAGTCTTTTCTAGTCCCACTTGTGCTTAGCAGTCAAGGCCCAAACACTCTGCAATGTGTAGATGGTCTCTGTGCCTTGAGATGTCTACCTCAGATGCCACTAGCACACCACTGAGAAACACCACAAAACACTAGGCACAAGAAGCCACCAGGTGAGAATTAGGCTACATCATTGCTCCGTAAACTTGAGCAGAGTCCTTGACTTTACTGTGCCTCTGTTCCCACAACTGGAAGAAACATCTACCCTTGCCATTATCCCCCAGCACTGCTGAGAGAAGAAAAGGAGATGAAGCAGTTGTCAGATGTCACAGGAACTCCTACATGTACCATCAGACAGCCAGGTGGACGCTGCCACTCTCTGCTCCTGCTCCTGCTATGGGGGCTTGACAGGTATGAGACAGTTATTCCTGATAATAGTTTCTGCTCTGAGGGCTCAAGGTTTCTGGCAAAAGGACTGAGATCAAGGTGGCATAGTGGTTAAGGGGCTAGACTCCCACATGGTAGTCTGCAGTTTGAGTCCCAGACCTGGTGGCTTGCTTTCTTGCGCCCCCTACCTCCTCAACCCTTCTGTCTGTCTCTCTCTAGTAAAATTAAAAAAAAAAAAATAGTAATTAATTAAATTAGTAATTCTTTTTTTACAAAAAGCTTCCAGGGAGGATTAAGCTGAATTTTGCGCCTCCCTCATGCCTCCTTTTCTGTCCAGCCTTATCAGCCTTGAAGCTGATGTTGCCCGAATCCAACGCCCACTTCTCAATTGGTTCCAAACTCAAGGAAAGGCAAGCTGCAGTGAGTGATTGCCACTCCCATGACCTCAACTATGTTGCCCTCACACAGGCTGTAATGACCTGCTGTGTGCTCCTTTCTCATCTTCCTCTCTGGAGGCTCCTGGAGACAAGGTTATTCCATGATGTTGGAATCCACCAGGAGGGAATATTTCACCAAGCAATTGCCTAGGGCCTCAGAAATGTGTCATCATTCTCTAGTTTATCTGGAAGCATAGGGCTAGTGTTCCGTGAGGTTACCACAGAAGGCTGAAGAAAGGGCAAGGAAGGGTAGACAGCCATGCCCAGGACCTTCAAGACAACAGGCATTTGGCCCAGGGAGTACAGGATGACCTTGGCTACCAAGACAGCACACTGCCCAGCCGCTGCCCCACTCTGTGTCAGAAGAGTCAGGTCCTCCAGAGAAGGGCTGGAATCTGTCACCTTGACCTATACAAGATCTTGGCCTGTGATAGAGTCACAGGCTGTAAGATCCTCAGCCCTATTGTCCTGTACTCTGCAGACAGAGTTTCAGGGAACTTGAGTGACAGCCTTCAAAAGAGCCAGAGGTAAAGACTTCTAGGAGTGAGCAAAGGAGATGCGGAAATGAAGTCACCATTATTAATGCCCCTGGAGACTCATTACCAGATCAGCCATGTGTTGGCCTTTTGTTCCTTGAGTCCCAAGACAAACTGGGACCCTGACAGATGCCTCTAGGACCCACCTTACGCCATGCAGTTTTCAGACACTATCACATTCGTTCTTCGATACTTGCCTCCATTTGGACTGGAGAAAACCAGGACACAGGATAAGAATGACTTGGCCAAAGCAGAAGCTCTTCCCAAACCTATGAATTCCAGAAAACACTTCAGCGGCCTCCCTAGCCTCCTCTAGCAACACTTAAGGGGGTCTGCATTTGCAGTGGGCATTTACATTCACAGCACCACATTCTCCTGGAGAGGCCACTCCCAACTGGACAGTCTTTGTCTCTGGTGTAAGTGTAGCTGACCATCCCTGGTTCCCTGGAGTAGAAACACCATGGAACTCTCTCTGGTGCCTGTAGTTCAGCAGGCTCCAGGCTCACAGCCCAACCCTTCGCTCACCGAGTGGCTCCACAGGTGCCCATGGCATAGCTGGTCATGTCACACACTTGTTCTCCTTCCCACCCCACCCATCTTCATGCTGCACACCGTGAAGGGAGTATGGGACCTTGTGAGCCAGGCATGGGCCCGTGAAGCTACTGCTCCCTGCTCTGAGATCTAGAGGCATGAGTTCTAGGGAAGGATGTGGGTCCCAGGAAATGGAAGGGGCCAGAAAAACTTACAGAGACCCACAGGAAGAATATTCTGCCTTAGAGTATTAGGACCTCAAGGAGCTAAATGAAAATTAATTATGGACCAGACAGTGCTGCAGCAGTAACACGGTGCTCTGTTATGCTCGACCCACACGGGAAGGTCCCAAGTCCATGTCCATGTCCTAAGGCCTTCTTGTATATGCCAGGTACACACAGGCATGCCCATGATCTGGGCTGTCTGGGGATAGACGTGGGTTGCAACGTGAACTCCTTTTATTTTTTTTTTTTGGGGGGGGGGATGTCTGTCTCTCGATCTATTTCTGTGTGTGTCTCTCTCTCATAGAAGAAATGAATAATTTGTTTAAAAGTGATTACTAGTCCTACCCTCCCTTTTAAGCTTTCCAAGTTGTAACTACAATAAAACCCACAGGGAACTCCCACCCTAAAACACAATCCTAAATGTCAGCCTTTGGGCCTTGCCTGTCCTTCTACCATTTTCCTGCATCAGAAACCCCTTAGGACAGAGGTCAGCTGAAATTTGGTTCCCACTTCACAGGTCTCTAGGGGGTTTCAGACTCAGAGACAAAAGGGAAAGGAAAATCAACCAAACAGCCTCGTGAGTGGGTTGGGGGAAATCTGGGTTTGCACACAGTGCCAGCAGCTCCCCATAGGGCAGCTCAGGAGCCTGGCCTGGCTGAAGCTGTATGAAACACGTGTGGTCTGAGCTGAGTCCAAATGAATTGTAACAAGAGGGCTGGAGCAAAGCGCCTCTGGTATTGGCCAAATCAAAGGGAACCGATACCAGGCATGAAAAGCCAGCCTGGCCTTTTCAAACTGGCTGGGGAGACGGCCCCAGCCCTGTGCAGATTTTGGCCTCCTCCTTTCAACTCACAGCCCTGAAGTTGCCTCTAACTTGAAAGGGCTAATTAAAGCCAAAAGAAAACTCAAAAGCTTGTTATCTGGCTCCATTACTCCCAGTTCTGGCATTAGCCTGTCTTGCATGGCTGTTTTCCCTCTGTTCTCTCTAAGGCTACCACACAGTGTTCGGACCTGCAGCCCTGCAGACTTCCGTGATGAACCTGGCTTTATTTTTACTGCATCAGGGAGCAAGGGCAGGACAAACACCTGCCCATGGGCGGTCAGACAGACTCCAGTGGCTGAATTTGTTCCCCATGCATTGCCCCAAAAGGCAGGTTTTAAGCAAGTTTTCTACAGGAAAGTGTGAAAGATTGCCACTTCTCTGATCTCAAAGGAACTAGGGCCATTTAGGCACATTAACTCACCATTTTCTAGCATGGGTTATGTGTGAGCATGTGGATGGGGGGATTTATGTGTGCGTGCGCTACCAGCAAGGGGGATTCAGCTAAGTGCTGGCTCTGCCACTCACTCATAAGATGTGTGACCTTAGGCAAGGTATTCACCCTGCTGGGCCTCAAGGTGCAAAATGAAGGTTTATACCATGGGCTCTTTAAAGGCCTCCTGACACTAACATGCTAATTCATGTTCCCATAGGCCTAGCTTAGAGTGGGTAACACAATGCAGCACAGCACCTGACCTGTGTTGACTGCCTTTATTTGAAGAGTCCATGGACCCCGAGTTCATAACCTGTCTCACAGACTCTCTTGAGTGAATCACCTACTGCCTCAAATACTGGACCCAGGAGTCATTCCCAAAAGCTAAACCTCTGCTTGGAGTTCTCAGGAATACAATCCAGTGCCTTCGATCCTCTGATATGGCTCTGATTCGTCAATGTGTTGCCATCCTGTAAGGCCCAACGTATCTCTTCTATTTCCTGGTGACATTAGTGGCCTCCTGGCTTTTTAGTACCTCCAAGAAGGAACGATGATCTTTTAGTTTCAGCCCCACTACTTGGAAAACAGCCTGAGCCTAAGTGTCAGGGCACCGAAGGCAGACTGTGGGGTTCCTTTGTCCTCTTTCCCACCTCCACCCCAAATGCCAGTAACTGAAAAGAATAGCCACACACTATACAGAGGGTACCAGTGCCCTCTGATCGGCCTGGCAAGTAGCTTTACTTTTTAACAGTAAGCTCCCACTTTAAATCAATCAAAATACGTTATCCTAATCCAGAGTTCCACCAATGGAGGAGTCAAGAATCACATAAGTACAGTATATCATTGTGGTCCCAGCTATGCAGGAGGCTGAGACAGGAGGATCACGTGTTCTAGGCCACCTGGAGCAACATGGTAAGACTCTGAACCTAAACTAATTTTTTTCCTTTTAAATATACGTCTGATACATTTTCTTTTATTATTCCCAAATTATGATCATAAGTTAGATTATCTCAAACAACACTCATATTTTTTAAAATCTGCCAGAGGATGCACATACTTGCCAGAGAGAGACTGGGCAGGGAGAGGTGATGATGAGAAAGCATACCCTATTGGGGGTGGCCATGCTGTAATCCCTTCTCCATGTCTTCCTCTCTTGGGATTTTGAATGTTCACACACATGCACCTAGAGTAGCTCTCAAACCATCAGGTCCAGGACTAGAATTGGGTAGCTGGCCATGTTGGATCCAGCTACCCCAACTGCCACACCAGCAGCTGACCTGGTTATCTTTTTTGTTTTGGTTTGGTTTGGTTTTTACCATAGGGTACATGGAAAGAGACAGAGAGAGGCAGTGAGAGAGAAAGAAAGAAATCACCCCCCCAGTGGGGATGACCATGCCATAATCCTTTCTCCTTCACTCTCCTCCTGGGATTTGGGGCATGCACACACACACACCTGACATGATTTTCAAGGAGCCAGGTCTGGGGCTCAAACTATAGCCAGCCTTGTGGGAGTTCAGTGCAGTAATCATTAAGCCTGCTGGCCCCCATAATCTTTTAAATGGACAGTACATTTTAAAAGGAGGTTACAAAAGCCTAGAAGATACTAAGGACTGAGCCTTCCAAGCCATTTGAAGAAGAATAGTGAGAAAAAGGGTCTCATTTAAAAGATGAACACCAAGTCAAGCCACAGAAGGGCTGATGCTTCTCATGTTGGGTCATGAGTGAGTTAGGCTGGGAGGTACAGAAGGCTGGGTCATCATTTCACCTGTGGTCACCCACCAAGGCCACAGCCTAAGGTCTGTCTACCCCTTGGGCCCACAGGCCATGGAAGGCACCTGCGCCAGCCCTTCATTCTACCTGCCCCCGGTTTCCAACAACTTCCATCTCTCAGTGCTGCTCTCTGGCTGTGTTCTGATTGTCATGTGTCTACTCCTTGTCACTGTGCACATAGAACATGCCCAATAAATATAGTCTGTCCTCTGACAACCTTTCCCAAGCAAGTTTTGTTCTCCTGGTGTGTTCACTGGACTCTTGTACTTTACTTCTGCACTCATTTCCTGAACATACCCAAAGGGGCTAAAAGTGACTCCAAAGACCCCATATCTACCCCAAGGTGGGGTGACTCCTCACACGCTCCTCTCTCCCCTCTTCCAGGGTTTATATTCTAAGCTTCCAGGAAAGAGATTCAGAGCTTGATCGCTGAGAAGAGTGGATAGGGACCAGCAATTAGTGTAGTAGCTATGTTGCTGAACTCCCATGTAGTAAATCGCAGTTTGAGTCCTGGACCCGATGGCTTAAACTCACACTGGGCGCGTGTGTGTGCGTGCCCAGGATCCCGAGAGGAGAATGGAGGAGAAGGGATTGCTGCATGGCCATACCCCCTGGGGGGGGGGTGATTTCTCGCTTTCTATCTCTATGCTTCTCTGTCTTTCTGGTGAGCACAAGCACCCTATAGCAAAAAACCCTCCAAAAGAAGAAGAAGGAGGAGGAGGAGGAGAAGAAGAAGAAGAAGGGTGGCTACATATCTTGGACTACAACATGCTATGATCTAGCCTTCAGCCATGCTCGTGCCTACCACATCTACTTAACACAGTCCCACCTATTGCCAGCATTCTCTTTCACAACTAATCAGCCAATATGGAACAGAGAAGAATGCCCTGGTAGGAAATCTGTTTTACTTTCAGCTCTGACCCTTGTAAGCTCAGCCCACTTGAGCTGGTGACTCTCTGAATCTAAGAGAGCATGAGATATGCTCATCCCATCTGCAAAAGAAGAAGGAGGCTACAAGGCTAGGGTCCTCACCCTCCACCCTACCAGCCTCCAGGCCCTCCCCTGACTCACCGCACTGCTGCAGGGGATGTCCTTCACCTTGAGCCAGGCCAGGTCGAGCGTGCCCTCGCCCCGGTAGCAGGACTGCAGTCGCTCTTTAATGCGGTCATTGATTTGCTTCAAGATGAAGATGCACAAGGCTGACTCATCCAGGGATTTCATTTTCCGCTTCTGGCCCTTGGAGAAGACGGTGAAGAGGAGGTCGTCATCTGAATGGACTCCAAGGGTCTGGCCAAGCATAGCCCCAGCTTTGGAGAGGTAGGCAGCCTGCAGCAGGCGGTATTCCACCCCATTGCGCTCACAGCCAATGGGCACCTCCACGTAGGAGTTGAAGGCGGTGTCCTCCTTGCAGAGCCTCACGAGCTTGGATGTATACACCTGCTCCTTGGTGGTAGAGCCTGGGGGAGACACCATCTCAGGCTGAAGGGTCAAAAAGTAGACAAAGTTGCCACTGCTGAAACCGTAGACATAGTAGATATCAAAGTCAGGGATGACAGTGAAGGTGTCTGAAGGGATCTTAATCATGGAGGCCACAAACTCATCGTGGAAGACATATGCGAACATGCCATCTGCTTCGGAGTTCTTGGTCAGCGTGCGACTGGAGATAGTGGGGAAATACTCAGGCTTGCCATCCACCGCGGTCGCGATGAACAGCTTGTCGTCCAGGTTGCTGTAGGAGACAATCACTCCGAAGACGGAGCCACTCTCATTGACCCCCGACAGGTAGTGCTCCTTCTTATGGAAAGGCTCCCCCAGCTTGAAGAGGTCCTCCAGCCTCAGGAGCTTGCAGATGCCCTGGTACAGGCTCCCACAGGCGATCAGCCTATTCTCCTTATAGTCGATCAGCAGCATCTTATTGACATTGTTGGTGGTGGTCAGGGGCTCATTGCAGGTCTGGACAATACGGGGTGGGTAACACTTGGGGTTGTCCTCATCTGGCCCTGTCTGGTGGGTCACCAAGACCTTCAGGTCACTGGAGAGCTTGTAGATCCGGTTGACAGCACCCAGGTAAATGTGCCCTGTCCTCTCATCCACCACAAGGTGATTGAAGCCCTCAGCGGGCTCCCCTCGGAAGGTGAGGAAAGACCGCTTCTGGGCTGGTGGGGGAGGCTGCCGGGGCAGCAGGGTGGAGGAGCCCACCCCAACCACCAGCAGGTGGGATAGCAGGCAAGTCCAGTTCCACGGCATGGCTCTCATCCCGGAGACGGGCCTCGCGGTGCAGCAGCACGCAGCACAGCCGGTACCCGGGCGGCAGGCTCAGCGCGGTCCCCCCTGTTGGAGAAAAAAGAAAAACTGTGATGCTGGCTAACATGGCAGTGTCGTCCTTCACCCCACAGCCGTCTGGCTGGACTCTCAGAGCACGCAGCACGCACTGCACTGGGGGAAGCTAGAGGCCAACTGTCACAGCACCTGCCGTCGGCATGGAGAGAGGCAGAGCCAGGAGGCCGCAGCCTCAGGAGGGCACTTCTGGAGAAATGATAATAGTGACATGATTACGATCATTATAATAGCAGGGATGATGATGCTGATGACAAACAGCCATTGCCCATGAGTGCCTGACTGTCTCAGTCACCGTCCAGCACTCTGCAGACTGTCTCATTTCATCTTTGCAAACCCTTCCATCTGCCCTCCAGATCCACCGCCCTCGCTCCCTTGTACCCAGGGGGGCTGGCCTGCATGGACCCCATATCAGCAGGCTGCTTGGCCTGGGGCCTGGTTAGGTGGAGGCAGATGGGAGCACCAGCAAAAGACTGGAGGGAGGAGGAGAGGGGAGGAGAAGAAGGAAGGGGGAGGTGGGGGAGGGGAAGAAAGATGAGATCAGGAGAAGCTAGGGGAAAGGGAAGAGGGAAAAAGGGAAGAAGGAGAGGAAGGAGAATAGGGGAGATGGAGAGGGGAGGGAGGGAGAGATTAGGAGAGGCTAAAGAGAAGGGAGGAGGGGAGGAGAGGAGAAGAGGGACAGGAGAGGGCAGGAGGGAAGAAGGGAGAGAGGAATGGGGCTGTTGCCTTGGCTGTTTCTATAGTAGCCTACAGTTCTCTGCAGCAGGCCTCTCACCCAGCCTCCAGGTACCATAGACATCTCTGCCAGACTTCTCTGCACAATAGGCCTCACTGTCACTACCCCAAATACTGCACGACCCCTTGGGAAGCCACATTTGATGAGGAATCCCTTCACTAAGCTTTGCTCAGGGCTCAATTCTGGGCCCAGCCACAGTGGCCCACAGACAGTGTCACCCCTTGAAGGCTGGAAGCTGCATGAAAGGCCGGGAACCTGAACCAACACCAGGTGTGAACACACCAGCTCCCACAGCTGTGAGCACCGGAATCCTAGCGAAGATTCAGAGGAGGGAGCAGATCACAGCACAGACTCTGTTGAAAATACCTATCTTGGCCCAGCCACAGTGGCACAGGGAGTAAGCTGCACCTGCCCAATACTGGAGCCATGTGGGAGAACCCTGGGTTCAGATCCCTAGTCAACCTGATCACACTGGACACACCTGCAGCTGCACCCACGATCCTTGCTGGCTGGAAGGTTGGGGGAAGGATCAAGGAAGAAGACTCTGCTAAAGGTCTCTTCTCTCTCTCCCTCTCTCAAAAAATAAATAAACGTTATAAACCCTGTCTCTATCTCTCACTTCCCTTCTCTTGCTTTCTCTCTCTCCACTTACTAAAAAAAAAAAAGACCAAATTTGCATGTGGTCTCTACTTCCTGCCAGGACCCTGCCTAGGTTTCCAACACACAATTTTATCCCCACTTTGCAGCTAAGGAAAGCAGCTTAGGGGAGTTGTGTAACGTGGACGACTAACAACAATAGAGGGGCTTCAAACCCGAATAGTGAGTCCACAGTAGGTTCTCACTGCTAACCGGCTCTGTTTACCTCCACCTTGCCCATCTGGGGCCAGACAGCAGTCCCAGAGCCAGCCGAAGAGCGAAGGCTGAGCCTGCCTCTGCGCCATCCTTCCCAGCTGCTGTGTGGGCCCTCCGAGCCCGTAACTACTGCAGCAGAGCTCATCCTCCGAGCCTCCCATGCCGGCCAGCACAGGGAGGCCAAATTAAAAACTCCATCCTCGATCCCTTGGCACTGTGGCAGTAACCACGTCTTCCGGGTACACTGGCCAGCTCTGAGCCCTAATGTCATTTTAACAAGGCAGCTCTTGGCTGCCTCCCACCGAGGGACCTCCTCTGAGAGGTTTTCATTAAGGGGAGAGGAAAAATGCTTTAAGAAGTGAACAAGTAAATAAATAAATAAGTAACTCCCTGCAGAATAAGAATTGCTTTCCGTCCTCACGGTCTCCTTCATGTCTATTCGAAATGACTCTCTGCATGTGCTTCCAGCAGACAGCTTCAGATGTCTTCCAGTTTGGGACGAAATCTGCTAACATCCTACCTGCGCGATCTTAGCTGTGTGGAATTTCTCTCGTTTACTCCTCAACGCCTCGAAAATGGGTGGCTGGGAAGTGGTAGACCACTTAGCAACAGAAATTTCCCAGCAGAAAGAACACACCAGGCTAGATAGATACCAACAGAAGAAATCAGAAGATAAAGTACAGCCCAAACCCTACTGAAAAACACAGGTCTTCTCAAGTAACATCAGAGGAGGAAGATCCCGACAGGTGGAGCACCTCCGGACCAACAGCAGCCCTGCAAGCCAGGGGCCTTCATTCACCCACCCACATGGCAAACATGTCCTGAGAGCACACCCAGGATAAGGTGGGGTAGGGGGTCCAAGGATCAGGTCCTCCAAGAACTCGTAGTCAAGTCAGGCAGGTACCACCAGGACCTGAGCTATTGCACACTATGGGAAGTTACGTGACACGGGATGAAGTGCTTTGGGAGTCCACCTGAGAAAAGAGGACTTTTAATTCGGGATGAGAGAGCGAGGGGCATACTACGAACGTCTTAAGGAGAGGAAGCAATTTCAGCCAAGCTGTGAACTTGAAGAAGACATGCAGCGCTGGAAGGGAAAGGCCCTTTGAGGCAAGAGTTCAATGACAAAAGAACATGGAATACCAAACCAGGGTGTATGCCAGGTGGAGTGCGTCTGCAGAGCAGAATTCATGGAAACATCAGATAGAAGATTCCACAGGAAAGAAACAGCCCAAAACCTTGTCAGAATGTCACTGGGGAGTTGAGACTAAAATGCATAGTGTTGAGAAAAGAAATGTGTATGTCAAAGAAAAAAGTAAAGTCCCCACCCCCCCAGAATAGCCTTTCTGCATGTCTGTCCATTCCACCTGAGCCTCTGCTGAAGGAGCGTTTGGAGCTGAGGGCAGGGCAGGGCAGGGCCTATCTCCCTCACTGCCAGAATCCTGCCATGCATCCACTAGAAGCTCAACAGCTGTTTTCTGACAGACAGAAAGAGGGGCTGGAAGCAGAGAAGAGGCCAATATTTGCAGAGCAGGTTCTGCACCCCAGGCCCCGTGCAAACGCTTTTGCACAGATCGACTCATATAATCATCACAACTGTTCTCTGGCGTCGGGATTGTTCTACACATTGCTCAGGTGAGGAAACTTTAGTTCTGCAAAGACACATGGCCAATAAGTGGCAGGGTTGAAGCCCAAACCTACAAAACCTGTATTCTCTCTAAAAAAGCACGATTTCAGAGCCCACACCTGGAAGCCCTTTTTAATGCACCTAAGTCCCCAAATACAGAAATCCCAAGACATCGCCCCCTAGCAGCAGGAGAAAAATCAAAGCCTCTCTGAGGCACAGCACACACTTGGTAGAAAACACCTACCAGGTGGGTATCATTATTTACCTCTGAAAGAATTAATGATGCCAAACACCAGCCACAGCCTCTGCCTGGAGCAAAGTACGTGCTTATTAAATGATGATGGTGGTGGTGTTCTTTTCAACAAGATTGAAATAGGGTCAGAAGGATTAGGATTAGGATGACAAGATGATACCTGGTGGGACCTTTTCCATTTTTGAGCTGAAAGAGATAACCAGGCATCAGTATAATGACTCTCACTCTCTGAATTTAGAGACATTCTCACTCCCTCGTTTTAGAGACAAGGACGTTGAAATCCAGAGAGGTCCAGTGAACTTGCAGGAAGCCACATTGTGAGTGAAAGTGGAGGATGAGAGACAGTTTGACTCTGACTCTGGGTCCGGTGCTCTCTCGCTCTCTCTCCACTACTCAGGACCTGTTTTCTGACTCCATCAGAACTCCTGCCAGCATCTGCTCCCTGGCCTTTGTCAGAAAGAGACTGCTCTTTGAGCACCATATGCCCCACCGGCTCACACAGCTCTCAAAACATCTCTGCCAACAATGGAATTCCTCCAGGGCTGGTCATCCTCACTCCAGACTGGCGGGTGCGGGTCAGGGCTCGGCCACCGCCCCTGGGAGGGCGCTCTCACAAGTCACTGTATTGAACCTGCCACATGGCCTGCCTTACTGTAGAGCGGTGGGATGAGGAGGCCGATAATTATGAATTTACTGAGCAGAAAGGTGCCATGGCTCATTCTCTGCCTTCTATTAGGCACTGAAATGAGACACAGTTATGCATCTCAAACACTTATCAGTCTCATCTGGGGCTCCTGAAATTACTGCACCTAGAAGGGAGGGGACCCACAGAAACAATAACGTGTGATGGGAATAGCCAGGCTCTCATTTTACGCACGGGGGAGGGGACTGATTAGAAAACACATAGGAGAGAAGTAGGAGAGAAAGGGGAAAAAAAAAAAACAAGATGTGGGCTGCAGCCCCCACCACAGAGACCACCCAATGGGATGCCCCCGCCAGCTCGCTAGCTCCAAGCCCATAGGTAGGAACAGCTGCCAGTCCCTTTACTCTCAAATCATCCCTTGGCTGGTTTCAAAATAAAGCATTGGAGAGGCTTAGCCCAGCTCTGATTCTCAAAGGCAATTAATGAGACCCAGTCACACCCAAGATTGCCCCCCAGGGACTCACAGAACTAGGAAGGTGGAGAAAGGGCCAGAGGGCAGGAGAACAGAGAGACCCTGAATCAAACCCAAACTTGCTGCCTTTTCCTTTCTTTGAAATCAGATTTTAATTCTGAGGGTTCTCTGGAGACGTGGGACTCGTTTTTAGAAGCTGATCATCATTTTGATTAAAGAAATCGGGGCTGTCTTTGTTTTATGTGGCAAGTTTTGAAGAGCTCAAACTAATTTTCATGAAATAGCTCCTGAGTGGTAGAGAAGAAAGTTATTACCGAGTGGTTTAAGATAGCAATTACCTCACGAAATTACTTGAGAGTTTACAAAGTGTCTTCATATACATTACCTTGATTCCCTTGTTCTGATTCTATTGTTCTCAACAACCCAGTTAGGTAGGTGGGGTGTTTGTAAGTATCCCCCTTCACAGATAAGGAAACTGAGGCATGAGCAAGTAGGGTCCTGGCTGAGCTCAAGCGCAGTTACGTTGCACCTGAGGGAGCACCTAAAGTCTCACTCACAGTGCATTTCCTGAGCCCCTGGCACAGTCCTGACCCTCAAACCCTTTGCTATAAGGGAATCGAACATGTATTCAAGGCTGGTGACTCAGTTTACAAGTCAGAGTTCACCATGAGTCTGCAAACTAACTGAGTGGGTCACGTATGCATGCATTTATGTATGTATGTATGTATGTTGCCAGAGGGCACATGTGCTTGCCAAAAGAGACAGGGGGTGGGGTGGGGTAAGAAAGTACCCCCACCCCATGGGAAACAGTCATGCCACAATCTCTTCTCCTCCATTTCTTCCTCCTTTCAGGATTGTGGGCATGCACACACATGTGCCAGGCATGTTTTTCAAGCCTCTGGGTCCAACCCTCAAACCATAGAGTTGGCCATGTGGGATCTATCCACCGTAACTACCATGCCACTGGCTGGCCCCCAACTATGTGGTTTTTATGTTTGTTTTTGTTTCTGTTTTTGTTGTTATAGGGCACGTGAGATCTCCAAAGAAAGAGAGAAAGAGAGAAAGAGAAAGAGATAGAGGTAAAGTGAGAAATTATCCCCACAGTGGGATGGCCACATCACATCTCATCATCTCCAGTCTCTCAGGATTTGGGGCCCACATGCCGATGTATCCAGCATGATTTCCAAGCCACCAAGTCTAGAACTTGAACTGCACAGTCAGCCATGTGAGATCCGGTATCTCAACCACCTCGCTGCCAGCTGGTCCCAAACCATGTGCTTTTTAAAATGACATGAAATAGAAGAGAAAATATCTGTGTGTCACACATAGAAAAGCACTGAGTGTGACTTAGATATATTACTAACTATTGATCACTACGATGGCTAGTTTTATGTGTCAGCTTGGCTGGGTCGTGGCGTCCAGGTATTTGGTCAGACATTATTCTGGATATTTTTATGAGGATGTTTGTGGATGAGATTTACATTTAAATCAGTGGACTTAGAGTCAAGCAAGTTATTCTCTGTAGTGCAAGTGGGTCTCAATCAGCTGAACACCTAAACAGAAAAATACTGTCTTTCTCTGAGTAAAAGGGAATTCTACCAGCAGAGGACCTGCATGAGCTGTTGGTGTGAGGTTGTCAGTGAGAGGAGGCCACCAGCTGCATCCCACATTTCCCAGCCTTTACAATTCCACGTGGTGACCATGTCAATAGAACGAGAGGTCATGGTGACATGTCCACACCCAAACAAGGAATCAATAGGTATGACTTCTCTACCATTTCTTTTACCACCCAGCTGAATAAAGAAGAGTCTGAAACCCCGTGGAGTGGTGGAACCTTAAGACGAAAGGATCCACCCATCAACCAGGAACATCCACATCAGACAAGAAAGAAACCAGTACTGTCATGAGGCCCTGGAATGGTGGACTTGTGTCTTATAGTTAGCAGAAATACAGTGAGCACGCTGTGTTCCAGAGCAGGTGTTCAAACCTGATGCTGAGCTCAAGGCCTCTATTCTTTCAGAGTACACCAGACTGGCAACCCTAGAGAAAGTCCTCTTGATGTCAGTAACCCCATTCCTTGTGCCAAAGCCAGACTGCAAACCCGAAGTCCAGAAAGATGGGAGACCACTATGCCAACATCGACAAGGCAGAACAATTGTCCATGTTCCTGGGTGGCCGTTCCCAAGTGTTAAGTCGATGGATGCAGAATAGGCATACAGCCAAGGGCAATGACAGGGTGGGAACACCACAAGGCCTCCTGGCTATTTCATTCAAGGAACATTAGACATGCATTGATTCAAATTAGCACAACGGGCAAAGGTCTTTTCTAAATTTCTACTCCAATCTGTAATCTATACATTCAGAATGATGTGTTTGGTCAGTAATCAGTATTGTTTCCTATCTACACTTTTCACTTTAAACTCTTGTTTTCTCGAAGTGGGAGCCATGTATTGTCATTTTTATGTCCCTTTCTGGAGCACCATATTTACATGCAACATCTGTGGCCTAGCTGTGTAGCTGGCTACAGTCTGATTCCCAGATGGATGGCCAGAACCCAAGTGTCTGCCCACCTCACTGCAGCCATGTCCCGGCCCTCACTGCCACCCTGCCCTAGTCACTGTCTCAGAAAAGAATGCCACATTCATAAAAGAAAAAGAGCCAGCGAGTATGGGTATAGCTGTGCAATCCATCATTACTGCTAGGGGGAAAAAAGTCAAGCCAAAGCGAGACTGTTTCCCCAAGAGAAGGTCACAGTGCTGTCTTTGGACAGTCTCACGTGCAGGTGGGCACCTCTCCATTCAGCCAGAGCTCAGTGTAAGTCCAGGACGCAGCAGTCCAGCTGGGGCAGTGGGAGCCCCCCATCCAATCTGCTTGCTCTCTGCTTCTGCATCAATTCTTTTAAGCAATGAGAAATATGAAATTATTGGTCGGGGAAAGGCTGAAGAAGGGTACAAAGGATGGGAGAGGGAGCAATGGGGAGCCAGCCACGGAATTAGAGTTCCAGCGCCACCAGGCAACCAGCCTGGTTCCGGAAAATTCAGCCCCAAGCTCAGCGACACAGGGCTATTAATCCACTTCCCAGTTTATTAAACGGGGCTGGGGGCTGGGGGTGCGATTACCATGGACAGAGCCTGCAGAGCTGGTCTAGAAGAAGCCTCTGCAGGAGGCTGAGTGAGAGATGCTCCCATTTAGAGATTAGGTCCTAGCTGGACCTCTGAGGCCTTTAAGGGTGGAAACTATCCTTCTCCTCCTTTCCCCCTCCTACAGGCCTCCCTGTCCTTGGCCTGGAGGGCGCTCCCCCAGGGTGCCAAACCATCTTTTCCTAGCCAAATCTGCAGTTCCCAGCCCAGCCTAGCAGGAGCAGCAGCCCAAGCCAGGAGGCCCCAGATGAAGGTCTCTATTATTACACGGAGGCAGCCCTTTATATTCCAGGCACTGTGCCCCAGTGGAGAGTCGCTAAGCAATGGCTGTCTCTACTCCAAGTCTGGCTCACAGATTTACAAACACAACACTCTCAATTGAAGCCTGGGTTGGGGTGGACAGAGTCCTAAACTTCCCTCCTGCATCTCCTTTAAGGAGACAGGCTGGCTAGTAATTTGGGGTCAGATGCCCCAGCTGGAGTTGGCATTAAGACCTGCTCTGCAAAATGGCACAGCCTGGAAGCAATGTGGCCACAGCCTTCTGCCCCAGCCCCTTGGCCCAGCTCATCAGGAACGCCCTGTCCAGAGTCTGTCCAGGGAGCTTGGCTCTGTCTCTAGAGGGCTCCCATTGCCTCTGGATGCTCAAAGAGGGCTGGACATCTCAGGAGATGCTCAAGACATCCTAACCTGTGGCAAAGGGAGAATTCGCCATCACTTTAGCTGCTTCAAGACTAGGGTGGGCATTTGGGTCACAGAAAAGGAGCCAGGGATAGTCACCTCCTTATGTAGTACTGTCACATGCATGTGGCCTGATAATGCTTAGCTTACTGCCATCCTCCTGGTAACTCACACACCCTTTCACTTCCCCACTTCTCTGACTGGACTCCCAGCCTGATCCCAGTAAGCGAGACCACATCCAGGGGTCTTTAGCCAAATAAGCTTCTCATTCTCTCTGTATTATTATTATTCAAGAGACTTTTGCTATAGAGTGTGTGTGTTCACCAGAGAGACAGAAAGCGAGAAATCATCCCCGGGGAGATGACCACACCACAATCCTGTCTCCTCCATTGTTCTCTTGGGATTTGGGGCATGCATTGCATACACACCTGGCGTGAATTTTAAGCCACCAGGTCCGGGATCCAAACCGTGTTCAATTATGTAGGAGTCCAGCAACGTAATCATGATGCCATCGGCTGGTCCCAGCTTCTCATTCTCAAGACCCCAGTCTCCTTTCAGGGTGAAGGGAGGAGCTGGAGTGTCAGCGCACAACTGCTTATGTGGCAGATGTCACCAGTAAAAGCCTCCTCTCTGAATTGTCACGGCCAAGAATACTACTGGCATCCAGAATGGTCATGCTAACTGGCCACAGTCCTGCTAAGTGACTGCCCTTCTTTCTTGATGCCTCAGTTTCCCCATCTGGAAACTGTAAAATGGCATCTCTGGAAGGAGAGGGACAAATAGATCACCAAGCTTCTTCTTGGGCTAAGCATGAGAAAAGTAAGAGTACAACGTTTTAAGCTTCACAGAACACAGGCCGCCATAAGTTGGGAGGTTGCCCAGTGGCCATTGCAGAGGTGCCAGCCAGTGCTACTTGCAGGGAGGATTATAACACCCAGGGTGGTGTTTACTGGAAGACAAAGCCCCAGGGTGGTGTTACTGGAAAACAAAGCGGGTGCTGAAGTTTCTCTCTGGAGCCTCCTTGCATGTTTGCTTAAACTGGCTTTTCATCTGCCCAAATCTACATTGTGGGGAGCCTCAGGAGTACCTGCTGTGGTTGTGGTTGAATTTCACAGCCTTCCCCCAGAGATCTCAGCAGACTCATCTGTTAAATGGGCCTAAGGGGACTGACAGGTGGTTTGGTGGTTAAAGGCACTAGATTCCCACATGACTGACCATGGTTTGAGTCCCAGACCTGGCAGCTTGCTTTCCTGCTTTCCCTTTCTCTCTCTCTCTCTCTCTATCTCTCTCTCTCTCTCTCTTTCTCTCTTTGGTCAAATTTAAAAAATAAATAAATAACAATAACAAATGGAATTAAATAAATTATTATTTTAAAACATTTTTTAAATGGGCCTAAATCTCACTCCTTGGTGCCTATTTGCTGTCACAATGAGAAGGACCAGGGGGTAGGACACAGATGATCAGCTTGGGCATTGATCCATTTCCCTGAGCCTGACCGGTGAACTGATTCTTCAGAGAGGGGCCTTTGTTTCTTGGGCCTCACGGGACCTTTGCAGGACATGCAGGAAGCCTCTAAGCATGGAATCGCTCCCCAACCCAAGGGCCTAATGTACTATCTTAGCAAGTAAGCAAACGAAGTGCAAATCCCCTTCCTCAGACTGGTGTGAAATCTCTAACTCAACTTTTCTACCTGAAAAAAAAAAAAAAAAAAAGTCCAAATCAGTAGGTGTGGAAATGACAGTGAATACAGAGTTTTGGAAAAACAAGCCCAGAGTGTCCATTCCCAGATGGTAGGGCCTCAGAGTTCCCATTCCCAGATGGTAGGGCCTCAGCACCTCTCCAGTGAAGACTCATTCCTGAGATGCCTTAGCACCCTATCAGCCCATCACTACTGCCCCATCAGAGCCCACCTGCCTCACAGAGCCCAGCCACTAGCCTTCCAGCCCCCTGGAGTCTTTATGCAAGGAAGCCTGTGATTCCTCCAAACAGTGGCAAGATAGGGTGTGGACTGACTACATGGGGTGCACTCTCCAAATGCCAGCACCCTTAATTCCAAGTACTGTCTGGTAGGAGGGCTTTCTCCCCAAACCTCCTTTGTCCTTCTGTCCCCCCCTTTTCTTTCTCAATTCCAGGGAGAATCAGGAAGTGAACAGTTGCCTGCCTTGCTGGTCTATGTTCATGTAATTAGCGCTATTTAATTCCAGGATGAGCCAAAGCTCATAAAATACAAAACATATTTCAGCTGCATGCCTCAAATCTTGGCAGAAATCTCTGCTGAAGCCGGAAGCCAAACAGAGCTATATTCGCTTCTTAAAAAAATTATAATGACTGCAGCAAATTTTGGAGCTGGGCACTACTACTACCTGGAAATACACAAGGCATAGCAGAGTAGGGGCTTGTACATCTTAAAGATTGGAAATAGTGTGTATCACCATGGTGACACTAAGCATTTCTAAAATCTGTAGTACTGACTAGTAATACTAGTATAATATGTTGTCCCTCCTAAGGAGGCTGTTCTTGGTCCACTCTCTATGAACACATGTTGACGTGTGCCTAAAGGCCCCCAGCCACCAGATAGGAGGTCATCCTCCCTCTCTCACGTGCAGAGTCAAATGCTCAAAGAGACATGCATTCGTGGGCAATGTCTCCAAGTTAACTAACACATTCCCATCTCCCAAGTTCCTTTCTCCTGCCTGACTCCCTGGGATGAGACCTCATGCTATTTCTCTAAAAGGGGACTTCAAGAAGTTTGTAGAAAGTGGAACTGAAGTGTGAGTGTAGTTGGGTGCAAAACAAAACAAAGTAAAACAAAACTCCATGCATAGTTTTTCATAGTATGCATTTTCCAATGTTCACCTGTTAAAATACCCATTTTGTAAGCCAAATAACAATGTGATTGAATGTATAAAAGAAAATGAAATGAAAAAAAATTAAAAAAGAGGGAACCAGCAGTTAGCGTAATGGCTATGTCGCTGGACTCCCACGTAGTCGACCGCGGTTCGCGTCTCGGACCCGGTGGCTTACAACTCACGCCGGGCGCGTGTGCGTGCGTGCCCAAGATCCCAAGAGGAGAATGGAGGAGAAGGGATTGCGGCGTGACCATCCCCCCTGGGGGGTGATTTCTCGCTTTCTGTCTCTATGTCTCTCTCTGTCTGTCTGGCGAGCGCACACGCCCTATAGCGAAAAAAAAAAAATCTCTCTCAAAAAAAAAAAAAAATTTAAAAAGATAATAAATAAAATAATTCTAAAAAGTAAATAAATAAATAAATAAATACATAAATAAATAAAATGAAGACTCCTCATATTCATGCCAACAACACAAGCAAAGAACAGGAACTTCCAATCCCTCGCTTGCCCCCACTTCACAGGTGAAGACCTCAGAAAGGTGCCTTTCCACCAGGCGCCATCACTGCCGAGTAGCAGCAGATGTGGTCTTCAACCTGTCACTCCCTGCCCTCTGGCCGGCCCTTCTCACACAACTAGTTTCCTCTCATGGCACCCCTGTGCGTTGTTGTGCCCTCCTCCTATTCCAGGTGACAAGAACATGAAACAGAGCATGTCAGTGGAGGACCCAGAGCAAGGCCAGGCAGAGGAGGGATTAATGTTGGAGGATGCTGACACCCCTCTCCAGGACTGGTTCGGAAGCTGTGTCAATGGGGCACTAAATGGGTCACCTCATGACCAAGGTGTGAGAGTGTCAATCCACTACAAGACCTGGGAGGCCTTTAGGTAGATACAACATTCTGAGACTGCTCTGTGAATCAACCCCATGGGCAGATGCATAGCATGAGGAAAACATCTTCCTGCTCTTACTTGCCCACTTCTCTTACACAGCCTGAAATGCCACCATCCCCACAACCACCAACTCTTTTGTGTAACACTTTGCCCTCCACAGGCTCCTTCATGTGCAATAAATACTCATGACTCCCAAAATGTATAACCATCCCCATTCAACCTTTTGGGATTATGCTCCAGAGCTGGATACTCAGGCTCTGAGAATTTAATTAACTTGCCCCAAACTAGGCTCTTCCTCTTTCTTCACTTCAGGTCTTCTATTAGTCCAATGTGTCCCTCTAAACCACAAAGCCATCCATCAGAGTCATCACAAAAGAATGTTTATCTAAGCATGAGGGAAGGGATCAGTCTAGAAAGCCCCACAGTGAGTATACAGTTGTTAACTAGGAGGCAAGGAGGGCTTCTAGCTGGAGTATCAGAGTACAAAAACTAAATTATTCTGGGGGCCAGCAGGTGTGGCATAATGGTTAAGGCACTGGACTCCCACATGGCCAACCACTGTTCAAGTCCTGGACCCAGCAGCTTGAATCATGCCAGTTACGTGTGCATGTGTGCCCAAAATCCAGAGAGGATAATGAAGGAGAAAGGATTTTGGCATGGCCATCCCTGCTTGAGGGTGATTTCTCACTTTCTCTCTTTGTCTCTCCAGCAAGCACATATACCCTATGGAAAAAAATATCTCTCTAAGGAATGAAAATAAAAAACTAAACAAAGCTATTCTGCACTGTCATTACTTTGACAGTCCTTGATAACTCACATGTGATGGGGCCCAGGAAGGTGGCATAATTGGGCATGCTCAGAGTGGTCTGAGAAGGCCATGCAGCAAGGAGGAAGGGTGGCCCACATCCACTCACACATCACTTAACAACACTTATTCAGCTCCCTAGACTTTCAGCAGGAGGCTGGATTCTGGGGCTGTAGCAGTGAATAAGGCTGCAAGGTCTTAGCGCTCCAGGAATTTACACTTAATAGAGAAAAGACAGCGAACAAGAAAACTAGCTATTTCAGATAGTTAATGTTAAGACCTAAAGGAGAGGGAAAAACAAACAAACCAAAAACACACCCACCACTACGGAGTAATTGATGCAGTCAAGGTGCTCTAGATGAAGTAACCACAGGACTCTTAAGGAACTGAATGGCCAGAGGGAGCCAGCCATGCAAAGATCTGGGTCAAGAGCATTCTGGGTCAAAAGAAAAGCAAGCACAATGATCCTGAGTAAGAGAGAAACTGGGCAAGGGAAAGGTAGAAGCTGAGGGGCTGGAGGGCATTGAGTGACTGTAGAAGGATGAGTGACGAGATCAGAGATAAAGCAAGGTGGAAGATGCTGAAGAGTGTTGAAAACCACAGGAATAAGATCCAAATGGTGTGGGAAGCCACAACAAGGTCTAAAGCAAGGAAGCAGCACGGCAGGTTCGTGGCTTGCGAGCTGAGCCTGGCCACTCTGTGCAGAAGGGTTTCCGGTGAAAGAGGAGACCGCAGTTCATTGATGTCGACAGTGGCCTGGCTCTGGTGGTAGTGGTGGAAATGGACAATGACTGCTCCAACAGGGCTAGCTGGTGATTGTGGAGATGAGAGGGGATGGTGAGAGGAACTAATCATACCTCCCTGATTTTTGGCCTGAGCACCAGGGCAGATGGTAGTGCCATTTTACTGCTCTGGGGAAGACTAGGGAGGAACAGGGCAAGGAGCAAAGAAGTCAAGAGTTCTGTTTGGGATGTCAGGGGGCAAGGTTAACCACAGAGCCCACTCTACCATGGATGACGTTTAACTTAAAATTTGTCTTTAAAAAATAATCTTAGGGTCAGCCTGTGGCATGGTGGTTAAGGTGGCTGGATCCCACATGGCCAGTTGCACAGTTCAAGTCCTGGACCTGGCAGCTTGAGAAACAGTTAGGAGTGTGTGTGTGTGTGTGTGTGTGTGTGTGTGTGTCCAAAATCCCAAAAGGAAGGAAAGATAGATAAGGGGTTGCAGCATGACCATGCCCCAAGGGGGAGGAGGGTACTCTCTCGTGCACTCACTCTCTCTCTCACTCTCTTTCTCTGATAAGTGCACATACCTTCTGGGGATTTTTTTTTTAAGTTTATTTATGGATTTATCTCTCACAGGGCCTCATACCACAATCCACCCTATCTCAGCCAGCCAGGATCATAGGCAAGCACAAGCATGCCCAGGAGGTTCAAGGGCATGAAGCAAGGACCTGTGGATCCAGATGCAATACTGTTACGCCACCAGCTGACCCTGACAAGTACATTCGCAATGTCGTACGATATCCCCACCACCCATGTCCAGGACTTTTTCATCTTCCCAAACTGAAGTTCTGTCTCCATCAGATAACACCCTAACCCCCTCTTCCCCAAGCCCTGGCAACCAGCATTCTACTTTCTGTGTCTATGAATTTGACTGCTCTAGGTACCTCATGCAAGCGGAACCATACAAGTACTTGTCCTTTTGAATCTGGTTTATTTCATTGGTATTTCATTTAGCATAATGTCCACAAGGTTCATCTACATGGTAGTACATGGGGCTGGATTGTTTTTAAGAAAGCAAAATCAATATCCCTCCCCCCAAAATAAAAATTCTAGATTTGAAGTAACTCCTGTTTGCAGGACAAAAGTGAGAATGGACAAAACTAGAGGAAATACATGGACAAATACCATCAAGATTAAGTGAAAACATTCCCCTGTTACTGACCCACATCCCCAAACCCACACAATTATAATATAGGGCTGAGCACAACACAGTCCCTCACAGAGTTCTGCCCTAAAAGGACCCCTACTCAGCAAACTTGGAAAACGCTGCATCACCTTTCTGGGGAGCCATGATGCTTGTCAGCTTATTAAAAGTCCAGAGAAATATTCTGATAAAGAAACCCATCGAAGGTTTGTGAGCCAGGTTTTCTCAAACTTCTTTGAACAAAGAACCCTTTTATTGCTTAACACCTATAGATATCTTCAGGAATACCGTTCCATAGTACACACTTTCATGTTTTTTTGTTTTTGTATTTTAAAGAGAGATTTTTTTACCATAGGGTGCATGCACTCGCCAGAGAGAGAGAGAGACAGAAAGTGAGAAATTATCCCCCAGGAGGGATGGCCACACTGCAATTCCTTCTCCTCCTTCTCCTCTCAGGATCTTGGGCACACATGCACACATGCCCCATGTGAGTTTTAAGCTGCCAGGTCCAGGACTCGATCCGCAGTTGACCAAGTGGGAGTCCAACGATGTAACCATTATGCTATCTGCAGGTCCCGGTAGTACACACTTTGGGAAATGCTAGTACACTGGCTTCCATTCCTCAAAACCGTTACATGTATTTTCTCAGTTAGCCTTTCCATAAATCTTGTTAAGGAGATTGTGAAATTTAAGATAATCTGTTTTCTTATTGAAACAAAATCCCAACCTTCCAAGAGTTGGACCTAGGGGGGGAAAAAAAAACCCTCTAGATAAGGAAAAGCAAACAGAACAAGTAGTACAAGGGGACTTTGAAAATGGGAAAATGAAATTAAAGTACAAGCTTTTTGGGGGGCAAAAACATTTGAAATCCATGCATAGATTTTCATAATATGCATTTTCCATGAACTTTTTGAGCCCGTCCCCACCCCGACCCAATAGACTCTGTCTCCCTTGATTTCCCCTTTCTGCAGAAGGCTCCTTCATGTGACGCACTGTGGCCACCATCACCATGGTCCCCGGTGACGTATCACAGGATCCCTGCTTTTTGCCTCTTGGCAGAAGTCTGTATGCCTGTTACAGCCTCCACTTCCTGGTCCTCTTAGCTCAGCTGAGAGAGGCCACAATTTTCTCTATGATTTTATGAGATCTGATGGGAAAACAAAATAAACATAGAGAAAGGAGCAAAGACAAAATGAGTCTATCTGTACAAAATACAGGTGTCTGCTTCATTCATCCTACTTCATTTCCAGTCTCAAAGGCCTGTCTAGGCTCACATCCAAAAGCTGATTCCACCTCTAAGTCATGCACACTGCCTGGAGGCCTTGCCTCCTCAATACCTGTGAGGGCAGGTGTTTCTCGAGCCCATGTGGGCTGGGGTTTTACCTGGAGATGACAACTCTTCTGTCCTGGCCTATGGGGTTCGGCTATATTTGTGAGGGTTGTGCAAGGTTTTCCAAGAAAGGGTCAACATGCCTGGTGTTTGGCACGTGGGTAAGAGAGAGCTTCACAAACAGGTCCCTGGATCTGCTGGTACACCTCCATAGACAGAAGAGGGGCTCCTCTCTGCATTACAGTCTTTATGCATAAACTATAAAGGGTCTTGAGAATCTAGGATTCAGAAATGGGCATTGCCCCATGGCAATGCAATGAGTATTAACCTGGGGCCTCTCAGTGGGAGACATCTATGAAGCGAAATAAACCATAACTCAGAAGCCACTTCACTGGTTATAGTAACTCTATTTATTTCTCTTTTATTATCCCCAGGCCTTTGGCAAAGTCCTGTTAAAATGTCCAGTCCTGCTTCAGATATGCTGTTAGATATTAATGGGCAGTTGTAAATCCATACGTGGGCTGAGGATTACCAGAAAGATCCATCCCTTCTCCATAGGCTACATGGCTGAAGCTGCAGTCATCAGGAGAAATCGGAATCTCTAGATGAGAGACAAGGATGTGAGGTCTCAGTACCTCCCTCTCCTCAAGTGACGGCTCTTCCTCTGTCACTGAGTGTAGGCTCTGAGTTTTATTTTACTTAACCAAGCAGTAATTCCCTTACTGAGCAAATTTTGCCACGCACCTCTCAGGAGTCACTTTCTCAAAAACCAACCTGCCTCCCCAGTTTCTATTATAGATACTGTAGGAAGAAATTACCATTCCCATTCACAGAGGCGAAAACTGAGGCTCTGAGAGGTTAAAGGTCTTTTCCCAAGGTCACAAAGATTGTCTTTAAAAAGAGATAATCGACATCTATTGCGAATATGGGCAATTCAACGTGGCAAGTGTCAAACAGGTACCCCCGCCCCCACGGGGGGAAAAAAAAGAATTGAAAAGAAATGAAGCAATCTCTAGTGAATGGATGAACAAGGTTCAGTTGGCAGTGAAAAATCAATGAGGCAAATGCTTAGCCTGTGAAAATCGATGAGGCAACCGACCAATTACCTGCATTCCCACCTGAATTGACACTCGACCACATTAAGATCATATTTGTATTTGCCCAAACCAACTCCCTACCCCACCTGCTGGCGTGTTACTCAGGTTCCAGACTCAACCTCCACACTAGCACCCACCTGAGTAGATCTGAACAGCATCTTCAAACAGCCCCGAGAGGTAGCGACAGAGGCTGCATGCAGAGGCTAGAGAAAAGAGCCCCTGGAACAAGGAGATAAGGTGACCTTCTGGGAGTTTATTTAGTACCAATCAAGACATCCACGTGGAAGCACCAGATATCTGCAGAAGCCACCTTACAGGGCGAGGCATCCCCAGATCATCACTGAAAGAGAAGAGAGCTAAAGCCCAATCAGGGAGACAAGGTTTCTTTCTTTGGATGAGAATGTTACTCAAGAAGGCTGTAATCTGAACGGGCTAAATAGAAAAGGTATTAGCCAACTTTGGGTGGTCAGCCTGGAGTACAGGACAGATGGCAAAAAGGGCTCTATTTTTAAGCTCACACCATCCAGGATGAGAACTGGGGTCTCTGGCTGACCAGAGGAGGGACAGCAGTTGCTCATCAGGCTTCTCCATATCGCAGATAATGTTGCCAAGAACACCCAGACTCCTAGTTCTGATCCCACACTCACCAGCGAGGCAGAAAACCCTCCAGTGCTTCTTTCCCACAGGTATATTCCCAGCTTTCTTAAGGAGTTTGACCCCTAGATGAGGCCACACCTCAGAAGGGAGCCCACTGTGGGAACCAGCAGATGGCATAGTAGTTACATTGCTGGATTCCCATGTAGTCGACTGCGGTTCAAGTTCCAGACCCAGTGTCTTAAAACTTACACCAGGCATGTGTGCATGTGTGCCCAAAATCCTGAGAAGAGAGTGGAAGAGAAGAGATTGTGGTGTGGCCCTCCCCCCACCCCAAGGGGGTGATTTCTTGCTTTCTGTCTCTCTTAGTGGCAAGTGCACGTGCCCTGTAGCAAAAATCTCTCTTAGAGAGAGAAAAGGAGAAGACTGTGAATAAAATAAGACAATGATTGGGGCCAGTAGGTAGCTCTGGACTTCCGCATAGTGAACTGTGGTTTGAGTCCTGGACTTAGAAGCTTGAAACTCATGCAGGGTGCATGTGCATGCGTGCACAAAATCCCAGGAGGAGAATGGAGAAGGGATTGTAGTGTGTCTATCTCCCCTGGGAGGTGATTTCTCACTTTCCCTCCCACTGTCTCTCTCTGTCTCTCTGGCAAGCACATGTGCCCTGGGGGGGGAGGGGGGAACACACACACGCACAAAAAATAAAATAAAGTAAGCCAGTGATTTCCCCCACCCAAACCAGTATTCAGGGCTGGTTCAAGCCAATTATGGTAGTCTTCCCCTGCCAAAAATAAGTTTAAGAACAGCCATGGCACCAAAGCTTGGCCAATTGGCCCCACTGGGAAGCCCACTGGGACTCCAGGGAAATAGTGTGAGCTTTAAAAGAAGCATATTTGAAGGCACCCTCCTCTTCCTTACCTTTCACCTGTTCGTGATGCCTGCAACCATTATAGACTTCCTATGACCATGGAGGGGACATCACTGACTTGCCCACAATGGCTGAACAGAGAGAATGGAAGGGTCTGGGTGCATGAAGATGCTGGTAGGTCACTGAACGGCCAGTCCTGGAGCCAATCAGCTCATGTCTTCTTACGTGAGACCAGCACTCACTTGTTTTTCACGCTAGCACTGGGTTCTGCTACCAGCCCTGAGAGCATCTCACTGACTCACCAGGAAACTTCAGGCTACAAATATTCCTACTAAATATGTTGCTAGCATGAGAACTTTGCAGGGTGTTCAGGAGAGCAACCAGCATTTTAACTGGATAAGAACAGAGCTCATGACAATGAAAAAGTTGCCATTTTACCATAAATACAGTAACTTGGGAGGTGCAGGGGTTTGTCCTGAAAATCTGCTCATCTATGGGTACACTGACAAGCCAGCCCTCTGGCCCTTGACAACCCCACTGTGGAAGAGCCTACTTGGCAGCCATTAGCTGTCTCCTGTTGCATGAGGGTGTCACCTTGTTTAACAGCAACCAAAGGGAGTGACAGAAAACATGAAGAGCCTTCCCAACCCCACTCTTGCATATTGATTCCTTGTCTTTAAATGGGCTGTATCTTTCTTACCACCTCATGATGTTTTTGAGAGGGGGAAATTAAATCAATCTGAAAAATATGAAATGATATATAAGTCATGGAATTTGGGATATAAAGGCTGGGTTGGAAATCATCTCAATTTAATGTGCATCAGAAACACAGGGAGAACTTCTGAAAAAATGCAGATATCAGGATCCCACCCAGAAATTCTAATTTAAAGGATCTAAGGTAGATATTGGTATTTTTTAAAAAGCTTTCCAAGTGAATAATCTAATACACAGCCAGAGTGGATGAGGACCACTGATAGCCAAATATCATCACGTGCAAATGAGGAAGCAAGCCCAAAGATGTGAAGAAACTATTCAAAAATCATGCATCTGTTGGCAATGGAGCCAGAGTGTCAACTGCAGGATATTTAGGGCATTATTATTATTAAGAGAGAGACAGGGAAGGAGGGGGGAATTCTAAGGGTCCACCATGAAACTTTTAGCAGTGATGTACTTATCTTCACTATCCTGACTGTAGTGATGACTTCACAGGTGTATACAGTCATTAAAGTGCAGCATAGGGCTTATCCTCCTTATCCTCTGTGGCCTAGTGGATAAGGTAGCTGGGTGCCACATGGCCAACCCATGGTTCAAGAACTCAACCCAGTGGCTGGAGAAACACACCAGGTACATGTGTATACATGCCCAAAACCCCAAAAGGAGCGAGAGATGGACAAGAAGGGGTTGCAGCATTATCATTCCCCATGAGGTACACTTTCTCCCCACCCTCTCTCTGACTCTCTTTTCTCTCTTTTTCTGGTGCATATGTCCTCTGGAAAAGTTTGTAAATAAATTAACAAATAACATGCATTTATGGACTATAAATTGTATTTAAGTAAAACTGTATTTCAAAAAAATAGACCTTGGGACCAGAAGATGACATAATGGTTATGTCACTGGATTCCCACATGGCCAACTGAAGTTTGAGTCTCAGATCCAGTGGCTTGAAACTCATGCTGGGTACATTTGCATGTGTGCCCAAAATCCTGAAAGGAAGATGGAGAAGAAGGAATTATGGCATGGCCATCCCCCGGGTGGTGATTTGTCTTTCTGTCTCTTCAGTGAGCACACACATCCTACATCAAAAATATCTTGGAAAAAAAAAATAGACCTAAAAAGACAACCTACTAAATGGAAGAAAATATTTGTAAAGCAAATATCTGATAAGGGTCCACTACTGAATGGCAAAAAGACAAAAAACTCCCTTTAAAAATGAGCTAATGATTTAAACAGACATTTCTCCAAAGAAAATATATAAGTGGCAAATACACACATGAAAAGGTGCTCAGCATCATGAGCCATTAGGGAAATGCGAACCAAAACTGCAATGAAGTACCACTTCACATCTGCTAGAATGGTTATAATCAAGAAAACAGAAAGTAATAAGTATTGGTGATGATGTGGAGAAAATAGAGTCCCTGAACATTGCTTGTGAGATGTTAAATTGTTCAACCATGGTGGAAAACTATGCAGCAGCTTCTCAGAAAGCAAAGCATAGAATGACTGTAGGGTCTAGCAATCCATTCTTCAATATTTACCAAAAATGTTTAAAACAAGGACTCAAATAGATATGTGTACACTGATGTTCATGGAGCCAATGTTCAAGAGCCAAAAAGAAGAAACAACTCAGGTCTCCATCAACAGATGGATAAACAAAATGTGGTAAATCCTTACAACGAAATAGTATTCAGTCATAAAAATGAATAAAGTTTTAAACATGCTATGGTATGAATGAACCTTAAAAACATTATAGTGGGGCCAGTCCTGTGGCCCAGCGGTTAGGAAACTAGATCCCAAATGGCTGATCATGGGTATGATTCTCAGCTCTGGCCACTTGGAAAACACTCCAGGCACATGTACATGTATGCCCAAAATTTCAATGGGACGGTGAAATGAAGGAAGAGGGATTGTGATATAACCATGACCCATTAGGGGATATTTTCTCCCTCTCTCTACCTCTGTTTTTCTCTGAGGAGCACACATACCCTATGGCAATTTAAAAAACATTTACAAAAGCTTTACATGGGGCCAGCCAATGGCACAGAGGTTCAAGTGGCTGTATCTCACATGGCTGACCATGCAGTTCAAGTCCCTGATCCACCAGCTTGCAAAACATACCAGATGCATGTGTGTGTATGCCCCAAATCCCAATAGGAGAATGCAGGAGAGGGGACTGTGGCATGGCCATTCCCAAGGGTGGGGGGATTTCTCACTTTCCCTGTCTTTCTGTGCCTCTTTAGTGAGCACATGAGCCCCATAGCAAACTAAAAATAAATAAATAAATAAATAAATAAATAAATAAATAAATAAAAAAAATAAAAATAAATTATGTGGACTTGGTCATAATAGTACAAGTAGAAAGGCACCTCTGTGCAATCCTGAAGCCATGTGGGAGACCCAGGTTCAGTTCCCAGGCTAACCTGAACCTGCCAGTCATGGGAGTGTGCCTGAGATACTGGCTGGCTGGGAGTCAGAGGCAGGAAGACCACAGTGTGGCAAGACCCTAAGAGGGACCTCTCTCTCTACCTCTTATTTTTCTCTCTCTCTTTCTCATAAAAATAAATAATAAACTTTTAAAACATGCTAAATGAAATAAGCTAGACATCAAAGGACAAATATCGTATATGTACCTAGCATAGACAAATCATACACAGAAAGCAGACAGTTGTTACCAGGACAGGCATGAGGAGAGAACGGAAAGCTATTATTCAGTGGCTACAGGGTTTCAGTTGAGGAAAATGACAAAGTTCTAGAGGTGGATGGCAGTGATGGTTACACAAATATGTGAATATCATTAATGCCACTGAACTGTACACTTACAGTGCCTCACATGGTACATTTTATGTTTTATATATTCTACCACATCTTAAAACATTTTACAAATAGATGCACTACAGTCCTCTGTCACACAGCTCTCAGAATAACCTTCTGTGTTTGCAAAGCATGTTACAAATTCATTAATAAGAAAAGGAATGTGTGTGAGAGTACATATAATGCACTAAATACCCTAAATGAATCACCTAATTTATTTCTCATAGCAATCTGTAAGAGAGATACTACTATGATCTTTATTTTATGGACGAGGAAATTGACTCACAGAGAGAGAAAATTCATCCAAGTCCACAGACCCACTAAGGAGTAGAGTGTTTCTCACCTGGAAAGTTGCAAGAAGTGTAGATTCTCAGATCTCATCACAAAGCTTTGCAAACTGTTTAGACAAAACCACTAGAGGATTCTCAAATGTGGAAACCCCTATAATGGATCCAAGAGAGAGTGTCCAGAAAGGTCTGAACTTTAAGTGCTATGATCGGCAGCGGTGGACTCCACACTTGACTGTGAGAATCGCCCAGAGAGCCCACTCCGGTGAGTTGATTCATGGTCTGATGTGGGGCTTAGAAATGTGCATTTATAACAAGTTCACAGGTGACACTGATGCTGGTGGCCCAAGACCACACTTGGGGGCCACTGACACACAGAAATATCATTATTAGCCCCATTTTACAGATGCAAAGAGCACACATCCCAGAAACACAAAGGAACTATTGGTCTCCCTCGAGGCCTGAGCCCAACACTCTTCTGACCAAGTACAAAGTCCTCACACCAATGACCCAATGCTTCATACTCCCCTAACACCTCCCTCAAAGTCAATAAATGTCAGAGGCATAAAACCATTTTTTTTTCTTTTTTTGGAGAGGTTTTTGCTGTAGGGTGCATGCGCTCGCCAGGAAGACAGAGAGAGAGAGAGAGACAGAAAGCGAGAAATCACCCCCCAGGGGCAATGGCCACAGCGCAATCCCTTCTCCTCCATTCTCCTCTCTGGATCTTGGGCCCACACGCACATGCACCCGGAGTGAGTTTAAGCCACCAGGTCCAGGACTAGAACTGCAGTCAGCTACATGGGAGTCCAGTGACATAGCCATTACACTAACTGCTGGTCCTAGCATAAAACCATCTTTAACCACCCCAATAAAATGGCCTTGAAATGAACTAACAAATTACTGGCATTTGTGCTCAGAAGATGTGGTAAGGAGACAGGAAAAGGATGAAATGGTAATAACTAAATCCAATTGGGGGATCGGTATAGTAGGTACAAATACGTATATGTGGATGGAGTTGGGAGAAATTGGAATATGGGCCAATTTTTCATCACTCTTATGACATTAGTTGCCTCTCATCAAAGTGAAAGGCAATTTTCTTTTATGCATTGTCCAAGATAATATGACTTTATACTATGCTCCATGCCCATTGCCTTACCTGTCACATGTTCTCCTACTGTCACCTCATAGTTTCTATGTATCTCTAGATTCTGCTCTTTCCAAAACATTTATCTGCTCTGATCATGATTCTCTCCTACTCAGGAAACTTCAATGGCTCCCTATTGTCTACAGAATGAGGGACAGATTCATCCATCATCTGACTTTCATCATTTCCACTACAATAGAATGAGTCTTCACCCCCATACTCATCCTGTGCTTTCCTGCTTTTGTGTTGCTGGGATTCTCTTCTTCATTCCCCATAGCAACACTTACAAATTCGACCTGGGACATTTTCCCTATCCCCTCTAGGCCTAAGCTTCCTCAACCAGAAAACAGGGATGACAGAAGGACCTGTCTTGGAGGTAGTGATGAGTAAAGAGTGGGGTAATCTGGGACCAGCAGGTGGTGTGGTGGTTAAGGCGCTGGACACTCCCACATCTCTGACCATGGTTTGAGTCCCAGACCTGGTGGCTTGCTTTCTCACTTTCTTTCTCTCTTCTCTCTCTCTTTCTCTCTCTCTCTCTCTCTGTGTGTGTGTGTGTGTGTGTGTGTGTGTGTGTGTGTGTGTGTGTCTGGTCAAAATAAAATGAATGAATAAAATTAAATAAATAATAATTTTTTAAAAAGAGTGGGGTAATCCATGGACCTCATCACTGCCACTTTAAACCCCTCAAACTTCTGAGCCAAAGAATCTCTCTTTCCCTTGATTTTCAGAACAGTGAAACATGTACCAGCAGCATCAATCTTTATCACTTTCTAGTTTACACCTGTATTCCCTTTGCTGCTAAATAAACCCTGTTATGGTAAAGACACACTTCTAATTTTTAGTCTAGTGGACAGTACTTGAAGTGTCCAGAGTTGGAAGGACAAAGGAGTAGTACTGCACGACCTTAACTTGCCCCCACAGCAGCCCTCCTAGTGCCCTGAGCCCTCATCCACACACAGCACAGCCTAATCCCAAGGGGAACCACTGAGTCAGGAATTGGGTGAGTGCAAGGCCCCCAACATGAAAAGATTTAACTTGTCCTGAGAATCAGCAGCTGGGCTTTGGAAAGGGTCTCTAGATACTCCCTGTTCAAAGGGTTCCCCAACTCCACAGAGGCCAGCCTCAGCTCAGCTTTCCATCCTAAAACATCCTCCAATAATTCAAAGATTCCCTTCTACATCAGCAGTCCCTTGTGCTTACTTAAAACAAAAAAACGTTGGCTCCACAAGAAAACCATTTTTCTCTCATTCAATGCTCAGGGCTTCTGTTCTCCTTTTGCTCTGCTGGTCTATGAAGTTGCAGCAGCCCTGCCCACCCCTGGGGATTTCGGACTCTGCAGAGGCCACAGGCTTCTCAGACACCCAGGCTGCTGTGCCCTTCCCATGTGCTACTCCCACTGCCTTGGCACCATCATGCCACACCAGCCCATTGCCTACATCAAGGCCATGTCATCTCCTCCTGGGACCCCAGAACTCTGGTGAGGACCTACTTCCCATGACTCCTAAGGGCTTGTTCTAAAGGACAGAAGAAAGTTTTTATTAAAAGCAACTCACCAGGCAACAGAGGCAATGAGATTAAAAGACATTCCTTTGCCGATAGAGGGAGGCTGAAGAAAGGGAGCCTGGGAAATAAAATGGCCTCTTTATGGAAACTCCTGAGGTGGACCTCACTTAAAAGAAAAGGCCAGTAAAAAGAAAGCTGCAGCTAGGGGCTGTATAGTGGCAAAGAGGAGGCGGAGCACGAGTATATACTGAACTGAGCAGCATAAACAAAGAAAAGATAAAATACCTCTTCTCTCTGCTTCTTGGCTAGAACAGGGATATCTAGTGTGAGATTCAATCAGAAATTCCAGATCTCCCCTGAGCATGATCTGGGGCTTCCCCACCTAACCTGTCTCAGTGTCACTCCCCTGCTGCCCACTTTCACCATGACTCACTCCTGTCTGTAGGGGTGCCCATAAAAGAGGGCAGCTTCCAGGATAGAGAGGCCTGGTGTAGTATTCCTTCCACCCCAGCCTTCCTACTTCCATGTCCCCGTTTCTGGTCCTAGTGCATAGGCCGAGAACCTGCAACAAGGACATGTCCTTGGAGAGTCACCCTTATGTGGCCATATGCATAGATTATTGTGGGAGAAGGGGACTCAGAAACACCAAAAGGGAAGGATTGAGTCTCCACAGTGACAACAACCAGGAGTTATAGCACAGGAAGCAGACACTGGGTTACCTGGCACCAAAGTCTTTCATTTTAGTGGTCTCCAAAGTAAGAGATATAAAGAAAAAATTAGAACTTCTATTTAAATATATTTATACCTCAAAAGAATGAAAGAAAGACTCTATTAATATTTGATACATATGAGGTGCCACAGGACTGGCAGGTTGGTGTGCTGAGAGGTACATGTCCTGTAGGTACTTTGAGGCCATGATGCCTAGGGATGACATGTATTTTGCAAGATACTACATTGGATCTGTGCCAATTAAGAGGTTTAGTGATGTATTACATTAGTTCACTTCAATAATCCAGTGTGTTCAAAAATGGGCAAGTAGCCATAAGATTGCCCTATAAGGACAGTATGGATATAAAATAAGGCAAACATTATTAGTCAACAAGAAGGACAAGCTCTTTATCATCCACACTATAAGTCACAGAACCAACAAATCAAACCAGAAATTATCGCTGGTCTCCCCCCAAAATCAAGCTTCTTAGGAAGACTGTTTTGGTATCTTGATTTACATTTACCATCCTTCATGATGAGCTTCCCCATCACTGCTGAGACAGTAGTTGATGGCTGCGTACACATGCCAAAAACACCAGAGAACATACTCCATTTCCCCACTTTGCTCAGGGTTGCCCCTGGGCTTATAAGGGCAAGGACAAGACTGGGGCTGGTTGGTGGGTTTTAATGGCCAACTAGCAGAAGAGGGTCATACTCATGAATCTCAAGACCCCATTCTTGGTAAAGGCCTTGGTGGCTGAGACATCCTACAGACTCCTTTCTCCTACCCTGGCTGAAGACTTTGGGCTCTGAAAGAGAAGGCGTTTTCTTGATATTCAAGCACTTCACTCATCAGACTTACCTGAATTATAGCTCCCCATACTCTGCACCTCATTGTCCCACCAATTCAGGCAGGTGAACTAAAAGCACAGTGTGACACAGAGAGCATTAGAATGTAGGCCCCTTTGTTCCCACTCAGGCTGTATTCTTGGCCAAGATCCTCTCTGTAGGCCCCACAGGCATGATGTTTCCTCTGTGATTGAAAGTCAAGGTGTCCTGGTTCAAGTCCCAGATCCCATGACTTAAAAAACACTCCAGGTGCGAGTACGTGCATGCCCAAAATTCCAAAAGGAGAAACAGAGAAGAGATTGTGGCATGGCCCTCCCCTATGAAGGGTGCTTTCTCACTTTCCTTCTTTTCCTATTTTCTTTCTCTGGTGAACACATAAATCCTCTAGTAAGTTTTTAAAAGTAATACAAATTTTAAAAACTAAAAGATTATAATAATAATTTTAAAAAACAAAATCAAAGTGTCTTTTCTTCACAATAGGAGCTAATTACGAAAAACCTGCCACCTTCCAGGGTCTAGGCTGTGCACTTGATCCCCCTCATCCATTTAATCCTCAAAGTAGGTCTTACTGCTATTTGACAGAGGAAGAAACTGGGGTTCACAGACAGTAGTAGCTCATTTTAAGTAGCAGAGACAGGCTCAACACAGGCTCCAGAAGCTCTGCTCCCTACTCCTTTCCTCACAGCAATTGTCAGTGCTGAACTTACATCCATCTAGTGACCTTGAACAAGGTACTATGAGCCTCAGGCTCCTCGTGTGCAAAATGGGGTTACGACAGTATATATGCATGGGGTTTCTGCAAAGAGGAAATGAGTTACGGAGCGTAAATGCATCCAACAGCTGCACATGTAGTAGCTGCTGTAGTAATGTTCCCTGTATTTCTTTTTTCTTTTCTTTTCTTTTCTTTTCTTTTCCTTTCTTTTTTTTTTCTTTTTCTTTCTAGAGGGCATATTTACTCACCGGAGAAAGACAGAAAGCACTGCCCCCATGGGGCATGACCACGCCACAACCCCTTCATCCCCTCCTTTAGGGATTTGTGCATGCATGCACACATGCTCAGTGTGTTTCTCAAGCTGCTGGGTCCAGGACTTGAACCTCACAGTCAGCCACGTGGGTTCTGGCTGCTCAACTACCAGGCCAAGGAGCCAGCCTGTTCTCTGTTATTATTGTCACATTACTGTGCTAAATTGCTCTTCCCAGCAAGCTCATTTTTTCTTCCTGATGCTCCCTGTGAGTATAATGCTCATCCTTAGCACAAACCTTTTTTTAAGTTTATTTATTCATGTCTTCCGTAAGTGAGACAGCACCCCAATGGGGTCTTCACACTTGCTCCAGCCCCGGCCTTAGTCAGCCCCTGACCATGGGCAATGTGTGCCTGGCAAACACAAGATCTCTGGTCACGAGCTGGGACCCTCCCTTCATGGATCAGCCTCACAGAGTGTCGCATTTTATACACTGCCCCCACTGCACCCCAGTCTTGACCCCCTATACCAGAGCTAGGGAGAATGTATATGTCACGAAAGGGAAAGAGTAAACTCCCCTCTACTCCTCCCACCACTTCTGCACACACCCACTGGCACACCAAGGTCTCAACAAACGGAACCAAGATGTGGATGAAGCAGAAGGCAAGGGGAGGTTTCTGGACAAGGCTTCCTTCAGCCCCAGCAGGGCCCCTACCTGGCACAGCCAAGGCTTCTCCTCTGGGTAAACCTGCTAGATATAGGCTGCCCTACTGGGGCTCTAGATACCAGGAGACTAATTAGGCAGCCAGTCCTTAGGCAAATCAGCCCAGAGGACCCAACCAGGAGGCAGCCACTGAGAGAGGCTGGCAGGCTGTAATCCCAAAGCCAGTCCAAAGAGTTGCCTCAGCCAGCAGCCCCAGACATGGAAGTGCCTTGAACAGAGAGCTGACTTTGCAGATCCGAGGGCCCCACTCCAAAGGGCAGAGCAGGAAGACAAAGTCAGGAGGGAGGATTCAGATGAAAACCATGTTTTTCTAAGAATACTCCACTGAGGCCCCACTCTATGCATTTTGCAAAGGACGGTTGCTAAGCTGGCCCTCCTCTTAGGGGCATTCGGCTGATTAAAAAGATGAAAAGGACACAGGCAACTAGAGAGGTCCAGGAAGTCTTGAAGGGACAGGGTATGTTTAAACCGAACTTGGAGGACAGAACAAGCTCTCTCTCTAGATGCCTCTGAAGTGCAGAAATAGGGCCCATGGAGTCAGAGGCAGAGGTCTGTGATCCTCTCTGGGAAACCTGGAGTCTGTTGGACCAGTCCGCAATGGGCCAGGCTGCCTCAGACACACTCAGGCCATGGCCACATGTCCCTTTGGCAAGAATGCTGTGCAAATGGTCCCTCCCAGGGCAGGGAGCTGGACCAGGTGATGCCTAGAACGAGCACTTAGCAGTGTCTGGCACCTCTTAAGCATTCCACAGATGAGAGCTTTCCTGGGATATTTCAAGCCAACAATACGATTTAGCTGTTCTCTTTCAGCCAGAAACAATAAAAGTCGCCTTTTGGGAAGGATTCATATGCTTTATGTCCATTTATTGTCTAGAAGGGGTCATTTGCAACACCCAAATACTATGTTTGAAACGTTAAGGCCCCAAGGCCCTTGTGAGAGCTTTGGTAGGAATCCCCAGTTTGGGACAGACATCCAGACATAGGACTGCAGGTATTTGGGGACACGGGAGCTGAGGGTGAGAGGTGTTTACTTGACATCATTCTTCAGCTTGTGCTGCCAAGGGGGAGGGGGAACACACAGAGTGGAAGAGAAAGCAAGGCCAAAGGTCCTCTGAGAGTGAGGTGTCAAACCCACAATGATAGAAAAGCCTCAGTTAAGAAAGGGAGCTGGGAATTTTTTTTTTCTTTTTTTTTTTATATTTAAAGGGTCTTTATCTGGATCAAGCCCTTCTTCCAGCCATGAGCTTCTGTTGTCAATTTCACGGGGAAGTGCACGGGCAGTGGGGGCTGCCATGACCCACGTGTGTGGCCTAGACACCCGGCCCAACATCATTTATCAAACCAGCAGAGGGGAAAATCCCTCAGCACAGGGCACCTCCTCTGCAAGATGCAGAGCATCACTGATCCCACCCTGACCTTCGAACTGCTTGTATATCAGTTCCTCCAAGGAAAGACACCTGACAATGGACAATCACTTCTTCAGGACCCCCTTCTCCAGCTCTTCCAGAGCAGCCACCCACCCTGAGAAGGAGGGATGTGTGCCAAGCCTACAAACACCAGGGTAGCAGCAGTGCTTTTGCTGGCCCATAGGAACCCCTGCACCAGCTTATGGATGGGGGAAGACACCCCTACCCTTTCCCCAGAAGCCCAGAGACATATCAATGTCCACTCAGCAGCCCAGCAAAAGAGAAAAGAGCTCCTGGTGTTCAGCAAAGGGAGAAACTCGGGTCCCATGAAGTTACACGACCAGCTTGGGTCATGGGCAAGGTCTTAGACAGAGACAGTCTGAAGCCTGAGACATCGCCAGCTTTATAAGGTTTCAGAAGTATCCGCTTCAGGCCAAGGCTATAGAACTATTATAAAATGTCACTGTAGAAGGGAGAGAATCTTCCTGAACTCATACAAAGCATGCCCCAAGATCACAGGAGCAGGCCTCGATGTGAGAGGAATAAGGGCATGGGCTTTACTTCAAGTCGCCCTGGGTTCTAGGCCCAGCTCTGTCACCTGCTTTGTGTATGAACCAGAACAAATTTTGGAGTCTCCCAAACTTATTTTATCCATAAAATGGATTGTGAAAATAGGACCCATCTCCATGATTGTTGTTAGGTGCTCAGCACAAGCCCTGGTACACTGTGAGCAGTTAGTAACTGAGCAATGGTTGTGGCATTATCAGTGGAAGCATCTCCAGATGGGCAGCTGCAGGGGGAGGGCTGGGAACTCTGGCAACTGCAGGCTCCAGGATCACCTCTCTGTGGGCTTCTGGCACTTTGATTTCAGCACCACCATCACGCCCTGCCACAGTGAGACACTGCCCTCCTCCCAACATCCTGGCCCATGTGTGGAGGAAACAAAATCCTCTTCTTTGGTTTCTCTTTGCCATGAAAATATTATTAAGGAGATTAAGAATCCAATACTCGAGACCAGCAGTTAGCGTAATGGCTATGTCACTGGACTCCCATGTAGTCGACTGAGGTTCAAGCCCTGGACCCAGTGGCTTAAACTCACACTGGGCACGTGTGCGTGCGTGCCCAAGATCCTGAGAGGAGAATGGAGGAGAAGGAATTGCAGTGTGGCCATCCCCCCTCGGGGGTGATCTCTTGCTTTCTGTCTCTCTGTCTTTCTGGCAAGTGCACATGCCCTATAGCAAAAACCTCTCAAAAAAAAAAGCCTCTCAAAAAAAAAAAAAAAAAGAATCCAATACTCACAAAAAATAGAAATGTAATAGAAATTATTAAATTCCCTGAGTACGGGTCTTTGATCCCATAGTAACTGACATCTTTCATGACTTCCTGCCTATCTCCCCATGGTCACTCCACCCCATCAGCCACCTTGCCTTTCTCACTCTTTGCCCTTCTCACTGCAAGTCTCAAGGTCCTCATTAATGCCTTTTTTTTTTTAAGAGAGATTTTCACTATAGGGCACATGTACTTGCCCAAGAGACAGATAGAAAGAGAGAAATCACTCCCCGGTGGGGATGGCCATGCCACAATTCCTTCTTCATGCTCCTCTCAGGATTTTGGGCATGCACACATGCACACACACCCAGCATGAGTTTTAAGCCGCCAGGTCTGGGATTCTAACCATGGTCAACTATGTGGGAATCCAGCAATGGAAGCATTATGCCATCTCCTGGTCCCATGGACCTCATTAATGCCTCTTTATGACCTTGCCTCTTTATTCCAAGACTGAGGGACACAGGCAGTCTTGATATATTAACAGCAAAGTACAACCCAAAACGAACTCTGCCCCATCAGACTATGCCTGTCTACAACCACACATAACCACACAAAATTCCTTAATGTGTGTGTTGTGTGTACATGGGGAGAAAACCAGACTCTCCACCTGCCTTCTCAGAGTTAATGATGCCTGGAAAATATTGGGCATTGTGAATGGGAAGGTTCAAGTCTGAGGTTCTCAGCGTGTGGTCAGTCCTCAGAGCAGCAGCCCCAGCAGTGTCTGGAAACTTGTTAGAAATGCAGATCCTCAGGCCCACCCAAGACTTACTAAATCAGAAACTCTGGAGGAGAGCACCAGCACTCTGTGGTCCTTACAAACCGTTCAGGGGATTCTAAAGCATGCTGAAGTTTGAGGACCACTGACTAAAGTTATACAGTCCAGCTAGCTGCAAACCCTTGAGTAATGAGCTTAAGTCTTTGCATCTGTAAGGTGGGGCTACACCAGTTTCTTCATCTGTAAAATGGGAATAATGATGGAACCTACTTCACTGGGCAGTTAGAAAAGACTAGATGAGCTCTTGCATATATTGTGGAAGCACTCATAAATGGTCACTAATATTAAACTTCCTAGCACACCTAAGAGATATGCTCTACTGCCATCACCATTCAACCATCAAGGACCTCAGCGCAGGCTCAGAGTTTTTAAAGTGAATTGTTCAAGATCACTTGGTTGTCATTGATAGCTTAAGAGCCTGTCTGCCCAGGAAGAGGCACAGATGTTAAACACAGACTAAGGGCTAACCATGCTCTTCCTGTTCTCAGCCTTGCAGAAGTTCTCATTCTGGGGCAACTTCTCCTCTCCATAGGCATCTAGTAGGGTACACAGGTCTTTGTGGTTGACTGACTGCTCTCCTGACTTTGAGGACCCAGTGAACTAGGGGTGCTCCTTCTGCATTGTGCAAGATGGTTCTGTATAATGAAGAACTAGCCTGCCCAAAAGTGCCAGCAGCACCTCCATTGAAATACACTGGCCATAGCTCAGAGTCTCAGAGCTATACAAAGCAGTACACCATATCACAGGCTGCCTGGAGAAGCCATCAAACAAATCACAATAATTGCAGAGAAAGGCTGGAAGTCTCATAAGGCACATTTCCTGTAGGAGTGCCCAGAACCCCTACTTGGGTGTTATGAGGACTAGCTTTCACTCCAGACACTTTGTTGTCTCACTTTAACAGGCACTTGCATAAACTGCTGAAACTCCAACCACTCACTACCAAATGTAGACTAGATCTCCACCTCTGTGGGCCAGGCAAATATTTTCCACCAATATACTATTAGGGAATCCCCAAATTCTCCAAAATTCATACAGGAAATGAATGTTGAGTCAAGAAAATAGAAGGTGTGATCTGGACCTATTTTTAAAACTGCATGCTATTCAAGTATTATTTGTTACTCAGAGAGAGAGAGAGGAAGACGGGAATGAGAATAAAATGTTAGTAATGTTCAGAAAGTAAATATTCTGGCTGCCAAAAATGCAAGGAATGTGGGTCAGACAGTGGCCCAGTGGTAAAATGTGATGCTCTAGGAAGCTAACCCCCATGGGTAGGTTCTGGGTTTGTATCCAAAGACCTCCCTGAGTATTGTAGGCATGTGTGTGCCCATGATCCAGGGTAGGCAAAAGATGGGAAAGATTATAACATCAAGACCCTGTTGGGGGTGCAGTTTCTCTCTCATGGAAGAAATCAATAAAATAATATAATAAGACAAACGCAAGGAGTGAATTTAATCAGTGGACTCAATAAAGATTTATTTCAAAAGATCTCCAGCGGCAAAAGTGCCCATACAGCTGAAGGGGAGGGAAAGAGCAACACACAACAACGTGTACAAATCACTGGTTTTCCTGAAGCACTGACAGTCTGTGGCTCTGATGGAGTTGGCCATTTACCCTAACTTAACACCTCTTTTCCCACACATAGCCACTTTCTCTAGAGATTTCCACCTAGTGCTTTCACCAGCATCTCCCTCCTCTCAAGAGTAGCAACTGACTGTGCTAAAATGGTCCTTGTCCCACAAACCATTAAGCTGTCAAGCTGAGGTGCTGAACAAACCCAGTGAGAGTCGGTGCTGGAATGCTAATGGCAAAAACTGCAATTATTCTTTCTGCCCTGGACAATTCCTGCTTCAACTTTACTGGCCCCAGGTCACATTTTGTGATCTTTGGATGCTGATGGAAGAGACACATCTTGATGTAGCAAATAACTAGGGAGATTATGTCTTGATGGAGATGGAGGTAACTAGTAGAGTTATTTTTTCTTTTTCTTTTTTCATTGTTTTCCTTTTGACATCCACACAGGTGTCCTATGATGGCTTTTGGTTATAAAGCCCCCTATCCAAACAAAAAGCAACCTTTCCATAAACACCATGCCCATGCCAGTGAAATCTCTGTGTTATACATTTGAGTACCAATTTTAAGGACACTTTAAATAGAGCATCAGTCATTGCTTTCAATTTAACGTGTGAACTGGAGCTGCTAAGGCAGGCAGAGATGATAAGATGTGGGGAAGGGCTCACAGTTTCCATTGGTGCATCTGCTCAAACTTTTAACAGATCCATAGGTGCTTAAAGCATTTGGGAACACATCACATGTAAGACTCACTCAACAAATGAATGAGCCCCTAGTATGCATGAACAAAGTTAGGTGCTAAGTATTCCCCTTGATGAGATAATCATATATATATATATATATATATATATATATATATATATATATATATATATAAAACAATAGTTCAAGGAAAAATGTTTAATGGGACAAGATAGATAAAATGTTATACATATTCATGGTACCAGCAGTTGGCATAATGGCTATGTTGCCGGACTCCCATGTAGTCGACTGTGGTTTGAGTCCTGGACCCGGTGGCTTAAACTCACACCAGGCGCATGTGTGTGCATGCCCAAGATCCCAAGAGGAGAATGGAGGGGTGGGGAAATAGTACATGCAAGGTAGATTCGATGAAAGTGAGTATTTGCTCCATCTCTTCCTCCTTTTTCTGTATTTATTATCCTTTACTTTGAGTGTATGTGTGTATTTGCAATCCCCTCACTTCTTTAATGATCTCTTTAGTTATTTTTAATTTTTAAAAATTCATTCATTAAATTTTTTATTTCAGTTGCTGTATTTTTTTTCAGTTCTAGAATATCTCTTTGGTTCGTCTTTCAAATCTACTATATTATTTTTATAGTTTCTAGTTTTTTGCCAAATTTTTTAATCTTATCTTATTTCTACTTGAAATAGTAAGCACAGTTATTTTAAAGCCAGTGCCTGATCATTGCAATATCCAAAAACCCTGCGAATCTATCATTTCTCCTGATTCTTGTTCACATTGACTTATTTCCTTGTGTGCCAACTTATTTTTGATGACATGCTGGACATTGTATTCAAATATTTGTTTGTAGAAAAGAACTTAATAACCAGGATAATGAGTCTTCAACCAAATAATATTCTGTGTTGTTTCATTCATATAAGTGACTTATATGAATGAAATACAATATAACATTATTCCCATTTCAGAACTTTTTTCTGAGCTATTCATATGATTCAAAGCTAAACTTCAAGACCTCCAAGGCTTGGTTTACTCATCGTCCCAACCAAAATGTGTCCATGCTTGATAGACCTTGAAACCCAGCTTTTGTCCCTTAACCTACTGATACTGTTAAATATAATGCTTAGACCCTAAGCTGCCTCTTCAGCAAAAGTCTGAGCCCTCTCATTATTTACCTCTTGATTTCCATCATCTGCCAAATTTTCACCCTGTAAATATTCATTACCTTAACATTTATATGTCTTCACACATGCTTTTGAAAAGATTTTTTCCAATTTCATGAATTTTCTTCACTAGGAGGGTTACTCTAAATGATCTAGTCTGCTATTACCAGCAGCAAAAGTCTCTGAACTAGTGCATGGTTTGACTGAAACAATGAATCTAAGTTATGGAGGAAATAAAAGATAAAGCCAAAATACAGGCATATTTCAAAACATGAGTAAACTTGAATGGTAGGCTAAAGAGAAAAGATATTCAATAAGCTAAGGGGAGCCATTGAAGATTCTTGAGCAAAGGAGTGATACCTTGAGAGATATACTTGAGGTATAGCCACTCTCCAACTCAGAAAACTCCCAGAGGTAGGATGATTTTGTGTAAGAAAAAGAATTTGCCACTGGAATACATCCAGACATGATGTCACTACAATCAGGCAGGTAGGACAACCTCTCCAGGGAGCGAGAGGTCACCCCATGTTGTGATATTAGAGATCCTCTCAGTGAAGTTGGCTGACAGCACAATTCTTGTTTCAGCAAGGAAAAAACTCCCAGGGCCCCTTGTTAATAACCAGAGACCCTGGGACATCAGAATACATGCCAGAAGGCTCCATAGGAAATAAGAGTGCACAGAAATAGTCTTTAGTGTGCAGAGGGTGAGAGGTGTACACCCCATCACTATGTGACAGGTGATCCTTGGAGATTCCTAGGATTGCCATTATTGGTTCCATTGAGTGATAAAAAGGTACCCACTAGGATTAACTTTTCAGGTTTCTAGGTAGAGACTGAATCCAACGGAAATGTAAACCTTTAAACTACAATCACACCTTTCTTGACCTAGATGTCTGCCATGTACTACAGATATTTTTCCACATCTTCCCTTCCATGTATATGAATGAGTGTCAAAAAAAAGCTATCTACGAGGAAATAACTTTTGGTTTCACTGTGGGGATCTGGGAAATGGAATAAAATAAAAGTAAAATGTTACTAGAGGAAGGGCTATATAATTTCATAAATAAATTACTGCACTTGACATCAATCTGAGCTGCGCATGTGCTACAGACAGAAGGGAGCAGCCACACCAGGCAAATCTCACTATACAATTTGTTTGCTTTGGCCTTTGTTATTAATTATTTGTAACAAATCAATAAGACCTACAAAAACAAGTGTGCATTCTTCCTCCTATCCTATCTCAGGACCCCTTTCCCTTTTAAGACCAGGAATTTAAGAGGACAATGACCCCTCTCCAGTATCTTTCAGCTCATAATGTCTGTCCTAAAATGTTCCTTCTAATCATCTCAAAAGTACTGCATCTCCTGCAATCACTTCCTAGGTTTCTGTGGCCAGCCTTTATTTAATCCAGTGAAAGTTATAATTTCAGTGTGGATAAAGGATCTGAAATACTATCAAGGTAGAGTGAGACCTAATAAAAAATGTTCTGTGGATAGACTGTAAGCTCCCTGAGGGCATAACCACATTTGCCAATTCTCCACTGAACCTCTGTCCCCTGACACAGTGCCTGGCTTAAAGGATACATAGAATAAATTCTTGTTAAATTGAGAGCTGGGATAAAAAAGGAAGATAGTCATCATTATACCCTTCAAATAGTCCTTAAATGTTTTGCCACCAGAGAACAGGGAAATGGATCAACTCAAAATATTTCTTTCAATACACAGTCCCAGGGAGGATCCTCCCTGTAAACGTGTTCTGACTTTTTCCTACTCAAAACCTTCTTTCCATTAAAAAAAAAAAAAGAAAGAAAGAAAAAAGTGACATAGCAGCTGGATTTCCACACTACTGAAAAAGGGAAGGTTCCATGACATTCCTTTGTGTGTTTTTTTGTTTGTTTTTTGTTTGTCTGTTGCAGAAAAGGAAGAAAGGTGAAGAAAAGGATAAATTAGGACTGAGGTGTTAAGAAATACAGTAAGGTAGAGAAGGCTAAGAAAAGTCAGAGTGTTGCTGGAGCAAGGAAAGGTTTGATTGAGGTTTGAAACCATCCACCAGGAAGTCACAAGGCAACTGTAGGGTCTGGATCCTGAAGGAGGTGGCTCTGTATATTCCTGCTCTCTGATGGGATAACCACATATTTAGAACTAAGGCTAGGACAAGAGGACCATTGATAACCAGCCAGCCTTGAAAAGTGAATAGTGCCAGGTGGTCAATCACCTTTGATAACCATCATAACTAGCTAGTCCAACAGGGGATTGGCTTGAACAGCTACCCAGTTGAAGGTGCTCAGAAGGGTACTGAGCCAGACCTATATCCAGTCTTCTTCTCTGATGTTCTAGCCACCACCCAAGGATATAGAGTCCTTTCCTCTACCTACAACTTCAGAAATGGTACCTCACCTCTCCCCAAAATGAATCTTCAGAACAAAAACAATGGTGGCACTGCCCAGAAAAGGCCAGAAAGTGGAAATAGTGCTTTCAGGACCACACACACACACACACACAATAGCATCCAAGGGGAAGCAAGTATTAGAATTCCCCTTAGCATGGTTTATTCTCTTAGTTTCTCCAATCTTAGGGCTCTGACAAAGTCCAAAATCTCTTCCTTTCTCAAACTGTCTACACCAGATAGATTTCCTCTGAAGTTCTTGGCTAATGAAAAAAACATCAAATCTCTCTCTCTCTCTCTCCCTCCCTCCCTCCCTCTCTCTCTCCTTTTTTAAAAATCCTTTTATTGCTTGCTTCTGGCCAAAGCTGGGTGACACTCCTGGGTTCACCTTTGTGACTCTTCAGGAATCACTTTCCAGGAGTCCAGTCTACTGATCCTAAAATTAGTCTTTCATTTGAAACAATGAATGGGAAATAGAGAGCCCTTCTGTTTCTCCTAGAATCCTCAGTGAGGCAAGTTTTGTTCACTAAGCATAACCACACAGATAGCAATCTCAAGATCACATGTATAGGGAAAAAACAACAACAACAACAACCTGAACTGTTTGTATCTTCTATCTCTACCTAAGACTCCTGGGCTTTAAAGAAGAAAAAAGAACTAAATCCCTATACCTGCTTCCCCCCTATATAGATAGTGAGCCATGGCCACTCAACTGGACTTCTCTGTGGAGGTTCTACACTTGTATCCATTGAAAACCCTTCCTTGAATTCCAGGCCAATATTTCTCAAAGTGTAGTTTCCTGCAGCAGAATCACATCTATGGGATCAGACCCTCTGAGGGGACAGGGGACCAGAAAGTTATAACTTTGATATATCTTCAGGTAGTTCTTATGGCATAGGCAAGGCTTCCAAAACTCAAGAGCCAACCCAGAGACCCAGGAAAGTAGGACAAATAACAGAGAAACAAAGCGAGTTGGGAGAGAGGGTGCATGCTTTATAAACTGGAGAGTACATGTCCTCTAGGAAGCAGCTCTGGTTAACTCCAGTCCTTGCCACATAGAAACAGAGGCTCAAGGTTCTTAGATAGGTATATATTGCTACAGAAGTACAAAAATCCATATTTTAAGTAGAATCTCTTTACCTTTAGATGTTGGCCATGATGAAACATTCCATGGGCCTAAATAAAACATGAATGTGATTTGGCTCATAGAATTCAGATTAATAGTCATGCTTGAAGGCCAATGGTTTAGGACTAATTTGAGTATCACTAAATTTTAGGGTATCTTTCAGCCATGTGTAGAAAGAACTTCTCCTTCCATACTTAGGACAGTATTGGTCAACCTCAGGTGCAGAAAGAACCAATGGCATCTTAGACTGGTCAATAGTAGCTGTCTGTTTCCTCCCCATGGGGAGGAGAAAGACACAATTTTAAAGACCCTTTGAGGTGGCCAACTCTCCCTCTCCCACTGACAGGCCAATGGCTGACTCAACAGCACCCATTGTGAGGAAACAGTCTCTTGACTCAGAGCATTCCCTGCTAAGAAGAGAGATGAGTCATAGATGTCCTCACTAATACTGCTGAAATCCTTAACTATCCTCAGAAATGAATAAATGTAAGGTTTCTAGGTCTTCCCTTGAGTTTCCAGACTCTACGGAAGGGGACAAACTGATATGATTCCAGAATATGATCACTCTTAACATCAAAAACTTATCCTTGAGAAGCAGAAAAGGAAAGAATAATAATAGCCGTCTGTATTCTCTAAAGCCTGTTTTCCCTGCATTCTTTCCACAATGGCTCTTACAGACACGGAGGAAATCCTCCAGGAACATTTTCCTGGTAGGTTCTGCAGAGAGCATCAGCCCCAGCTTTAGCTACTAAGCACCAGGGCCCACGTGTTACTCTATACCACCCACGCAGAAAAATGAAGAGGAGGCAAGAGAGGGCCAAGGAGGAACGCTCACAGTCTCTTCCCTTAATACATCTTTCAGGGTCACAGCTGAGGAAAGCCCTTATAAGAAAGTTTGCAAATAAGAAAGATTAAGGGAAGAGAAAAAGGAAGCCACACTGCCATGGGTTTGCTTAAGGTAGTCTTGACCCTCCAAACCCCTTTGCCAATCCTAGTGGGTTCCATATGCTACACTGTTAGGAAGTAGGAGTCAAAAGAGAAAAGAATCCAATGCATAGGTCCAATTTTAAAAGTCCAAAGAAATGATGGTGGAAGCCATTTGTGAAAATATCTTCAGGGTCCAGCAGATGGTGTAGTGGTTAAGCCACTGGACTCCCATGTGGCCAATAGTGGTATGAGTCCTGGAACTGCCAGCTTGAAACACTCTGGGTGCACGTGTGTGTGTGTGTGTGTGTGTGTCCAAAATCCCAGGAGGAAAATGAAGGAGAAGGGATTGTGGTGTGATTTCTTACTTTCCCTCTTACTATCTCTCTCTCTCTCTGTCTCTCTCCAGTGAACACACATGTCCTATGGCAAAAACATTTTTTTAAAAAAAGAAGAATATCTTCAGAAGATAGTATCAGTGTGGCCAGCAAGAGCCACCACTGATTTACCACCAGACACTCATTTAGGATCAGGAACAGAAGGGGGCAGATGCTGATAGTCTCTTGAGTACTGAGCTTTGTTTAATGATACACCAGAGAGCAGAGAGGAGAAGAAACACTCTTAATGGGAATAACTGAAACCACCTCCCCACTAGTGAACAGATAGCCTGCCTTGGGTTGCCGAAACTGATTGAGAATCAGATCTGCTTTGAACCCCTTTTGAGAAGGCTCTTCATCCCTACCCCCCACTCCCAACACCTTAGGAAATTCTGATTTAATCCATCTGGGATGAGGCTGGGGAATCTGTAATTTTTCTAAAGTTCCTCAAGTGAATCCTAGGGTAAGCAGAGGTTGGGAATCATGGATCCAACCCAGGAGAGTCACAAAATTAAAATATGCGGGTCAAATGCCAAACTGGCCCATCTGGTTTCACTATTCACTTGGAACCCAAAAGGATGCCAATCCATTACAAGTGGCCTGCAAAACACATTCATTTTTAAAATACTTCCTCTCTTGAAATAGTAAACTGAATTACAGCAGGCTGGCTCCATAGTGCTATTTTCCCTGATTCCAGTTCACAGAGAGCATTTAAAGGTAATAATCCTTTCCAAAAGAAAGACATTGGAGGCCAGGTTCTCCAACAATGGCTCTCTGGGCCAAGAAACGGTGTGGACTCACACTTTACATACATCATCTCACTGAGCCTGCCAGGAGGGTACCATCACCCCCATGGTACAGATGATGAAGTAGCCTCAGGGAGGTTTCAGAAACTTACCCAATCTAGGAAGTGTTGGATGTGAATCGAATCTAAATCTGATTCCAGAACCCTTACCTTTAAACCTATAATATGTTGCTTTCTTAAACCTTCCCATGCCTACATCTCTGCTTATGTTTCTAGATCTTTGGATGCCACTTAACAAACATCTCACACCCCATGCCAATGTCATTTCTTCAGTTTCTTTGCCAGAGCACTCCAAGAGGCATGCAGGCATGGGACGGCAGAAGCCGAGAGGAGAGGCAGAGTTCAGAACTACACCCAGGATTCAGACTCATCGTCTGCTTTGCAGAAGAACCAAACGACAGACATTCCAAGAGCCAGGAAACCAGGACTGCAGAGAAGACCTGGGAGCAGGCAAAAAGTCATCAGGACCCCACAAACATACTCATCAGGAGACTCAAGTCAGGGGCTGTGAGGGGCAAGAGTCTGTAGTTAGCTTAGATTGCACTCTTCGCGTTCTGTATTTCAACTTCAGGCAGCAGCTTGCAAATGAACCCTGGGGAGGACAAGAAAGCAGAAAGCACCTCTCTTTGTAGCCACAAGCTCCCCAGATCACCATGACCAAATTAGGGCAGAAAGCCTTCACTGACGCACACGCGGGCCCCAGGGAGTCTGCGCACGAGCAGATCTGGTGCTGTCGAACAAAACGTGAAACTGAAGAAAACACCCGGCCACACAGAGCCTTTTGAATTGATGGCTTCACTCCAAGACCACGAATGGGGAGAGAGTGAAGAGAGACAAAGCCTCGCTTTGGAAAGTCTCCGAAGAGTTTCTAGGAATGCCATGTCCCAAATCCAAAGGGGTTTGTGAGGGGTTTGGATAGTCTACTTGTGGAACAACGTGTAGTTGTCATAGCAGGAAGTGGAGTTCTGGACTCACCAAGCTCTCATCTCTAATCAAGCACAATCCTAATGCAAAATTAATCCAGAGCAGTTTAATTCTAACTGCAAGATGACTGAAAAGGGATTTTTATGATAAGCAGTTTTGAGCAACTTCAAGTGCAAATGAGTTTTTTATTTGTTGTTGGGTGATTTTAGTTTTTTTCTTTGCTTTTGTTCTGTTTTATTTTGCTATTTTCTTTTGTCCCATCATTTGGTATACATTTGGGGGTTTTGCTTGACAGGGAGAGTCCAGAAGGGGGGCAACATGACAAGAAGACAATACTGACATGAGTGAAAGAAGCTCTGTTCCTGTCACCCATCCCAGAGAAACGTGTTCTGACACAGTTTTAGCATCTTCTTCCTGAAGACCAAGACCATGAATTCTATTATGGGGTATAGATCCTCACCAGGTCCTGAGCACCTTCCAGATGCCTTTTCTAATTACCATCAAGGCCCCTTCTGGCTCACCCCTTCCTTTCCTCCTGGTGACTCTCTCAGTCCAAGCCTCATCACCTCTCCCCTGGACCACAAGAGCAGCCCTCTAACTGAGTCCTCTATTCTAGGGTCCTCCCCCTCCATACCATCCACCCACTACCAAGACCATGATCTTTCTAAAAGGAAAAATTAGATTACCTGTCTTCCTAAACCCCTTCCACAGCTACCCATGTTCTTCAAAACCAAAGAAGTCTAAACAACCATCTTAACTGGCAGCTTCTCCCCACTCCTATTCCCTGATTCACCTCTCTCCCTTCTCCAGGAGAATATTTACCTTTAAACCTACAATATGTTGCTTTCTTAAACCTTCCCTACATCTCAGGTACTCTTCCTTATATTTCTTCAAATTCATGTAATCAAACACATGCACAGTCACATTACACATGCTGTTCTTGCTCCACAACCCTTCATGGAACCCTCTCAAGTCACCTGGCTTAGTTGTGATTCTGTGTGGGGATGGCTGTGTCATAGCCCCTGGTGTGGATATACCATACTTTATTCATCCACTACCCTTTCCATAGACATTCACCACCATTCCCACCATCCCTTTATTTTGGCACTAAGATTATTGCCATAATAAACACCCTTGTACAAACACCCTTACATATTACTATTATTCTTCCCATGAGCTTTGTTCCCAGGGACAGGAATTGTTTCTTGTTTTATTGGAAGTTATAAGACTAAGGTGTGCATTTTGGTAGGTTTTTTTTGTTTTGTTTTGTTTTGTTTTGTTTTCACTAAATGTGTGACTCCCAACACATTTAGTGCTACCTTCTGAAGTAGACTTAACCCTTGACAGAAGTTCCTATCACTGAGGAAGGGTATTACTGAGCACTCTGAGAATATGTGGTGTGACTTGGGTGTGAGATCAAGGACACCGGGACTAGGCACCCACCATCCATGAACTTTGGGGAGAGAGTGGAAGGACAAGGTCACTGGAGAAAAAGCAGGAGGGAAAGGCTGTTGCCATGACAATGGTGCCCCTGGCCTAGACTCACTCTTGTAACACTGGGATGTGAAAGATGGCTCATATTGAATATTCTCAAAACTCTTCACTTCCTCTCCCAATCCATGCTATAAAAAACATGGTCTCCTGCACCTCCCAGCATGCCCTATGCAGCCCTCTCTATAATAAAGATATCATTTAGTCTCTATCCAAGGAATCCAACACCTGCCCAACCAAAGGGAGAGTATTCCTCTGAGACTTCTGAAACACAAATCAAATCTACATATTCCTTTGAGATCTTATGAACTGCTACTTACTTTATTTATTCTTTATTCTTTTTCTTTCTTTTTTTAAAAATATTTTTGCTAGAGGGTGCATGCACTTGTCATAGAAAGAGGAAGATTAAAAGTGAGAAAGCATCCCCCCCACGGGCAATGGTCACACCAAAATCCGTTCTCTACCATTGAGGATTTTTGAGCAGGCAAGTACACTTGCCCAGTGTTTTGTTTTTGTTTTTGTTTTTGTTTTTTTTTTTTGGCCTCTGGGTCCAGGATTCAAACCATACAGTTGGCCATGTGGGATCCAGCCATCTTAACCACTACACCATGGGTTAGCCCTATTCTTTGTTTCTTAAATTTACTACTCTTTTTCAATATCTACCAATTTTGAAAACACCTCTTACGGAAAGTCTGCCTTAACCTAAATTATGTTACATTGAATACTCTCGCTCCTAGAATGGTAGTGTTCTATAGACTCTAATAGCCTTGTGTCCCCTCCGGGCTGGTCTACAGCTGCACTTGCTGCAGTACTTAGGGAGAGGCTCTCAGTGTGTAGTCCTAACTCTGCAGAACTTCAGAGACTGAGCATGGGTGTACATCCAGGTCCTCACACCAGCTCTGCAACTTCTTCACAAACTTCCTTTTTCTCCCTCTCCTGACCAGATCCAGAGGAGCTAGCAGGGAACTGAGAAGCGCTAGGGATGGTGGAGCCAGAAGATGAAAGAAACATGGTTTCTGAATGACTGCCTGGAGCAAAATCCCCTCACATACTAGCCCATGTTGGACTGTGATGTGTTCACCCTCTCGTATTTGGTGATTGTTTATTACACAATAGTTATTACAGAACTAGCCTGCCCTGATGAATACAACCCAAGAACAAACAGAACCAGTGCCCATCCATTCATAGGCCTTTGATTATGAAATGACAGGTAGTCAGTCCTACAGCAAGAATACTGAGGGTACCTCCCTGCTTGCTGTCACGAAGGCCAGCCAGTCACTATGCACAACCAAAGCTGTCTGTGAAGGACTGGGTACAGCCAGCCTTGCACCCTCTCAGCCACCCTCTAGTTTCCCTACGCAGAGAGTGGAATGTCTATGATCACGGAAGGCAAATGAAATATGATTCTAGGTGTCAACTTTCAAAGGGTGTTAGAGACTGTCAGCTAAAGTGATTTAAGCCTTGGAAAAACCCCTGTGTCCTTTTAACATCCAAAACCAATCCTCTTCACACCAGACATCAGCGTTAAATAAACAGAACTTTCCATTAACCTGCACCTCTGTACATTTATTTTTAAAGAGTGGTGTCACCCTCCTTTAAATGAACATACTAATTAGTGTATTAATAAATAGCTGAATGGAATCAATGAGACATGTAATCAAGGTCTGACCAGGAGCCAGGGCCAGGTTGAAGGGGGCTGGAGGAAGGGGAGAAGGGAAAAGAATCCTATTAGCAGGTTTGCTGAGAAGGGACATGTAAAATCAATGCCCCACATGCAGCTGAGGTGCAGCCAAAGTTGACAGTACATGGTAAGCTAAGTGCTTGCCCCTCCTCCCTCCCTCCGACAGCAAAGCTCCTGGTGGGAGTTAATGTAACTAGCAGAGAGGACATTAATTGGGGCTGGAAATGCCAGGAAGTGGCGTCCAAGATCACGGTTAGCAGAGTTACCTTAGAACGTCAGTGCTGGACGTCTGACTCCTAGACCTTTACTGGAAATACTGAGGGCCAGTTGGTGGCATGGTGGTTAAGATGGCTGGATCTCACCAGGCCACCTGCATGGTTTGAGTCCTGGGCCTGGTAGCTTGTGAAACACACCAAGCGTGTGTAAATGTGTGTCCAAGATCCCTAAGGGAGAAGTGAAGAAGGGATTGCAGTGTGAACACCTGTGCTTTCTCACTTTCCTTCTCTCTCTCTTACTCTCTCTTTCTCTATCTCTCTGCCTCACTTCCGCAAGTGCACACGCCCTCTAGCAAAGTTCTTTTAAAAAGGGAGGGAAAGAGAATATACTGGGGGGGAAAAAGAAGCCTAGGAAAGTTGATTTAGTTCTCTGCTAAAAAAAGAAGCTACAAGGGAAGTTACGTGTTAGGGATTTTGTATGTTAGTCTTACCCTCTTCAAAACTCCTGGTCCACAAGGAGTAGCTGGAAGCAATCACACCACTGGGCTCTGGGAGACCAAGGGCTGGGACTCTCCAGAGACAGCTTCAGGAGTGGGGAAGGGGCAGGCCCACTCTCTCATCAGTTCCTAATTTCCTGTAGTACACCTCCTAGTATGAAGGCTCTGGAAGGTGAGAAGAGGAAATTCTTTTCCAGGTATGAGGTTTCCAGCTGAAATGGTGATCTGATGATGACCCAACCCCAGCTTGTTAGAGCTCAGGTTAGAAATCATACTCCACTTTCTCCATCTGGAGACATAGCCCCAAGACTCTGAACAGAAGAAAACTGGGTTTTCGTTTCCCTAGAGATTAATATCAGGAGAAATGCTCCCTGCACAAACTCTATTAGATGCCTGAGTCCCTCCCCCAGAGAAAGTTAAGTGATGCTAGCTGAATTGGAAGTTGTGTTAGAATGGAAGAGACACAAAAGAGAAACTTTGTCATGGGCCCAGTACTGCCCATGACAAGCCCTCTAAGGGGTGGTCCTTCCAGGAGGCAGTGGTTGGCCCATCAGTTCTGGATAGTGTGTTTGGCTCAGGATTTTGGGGTGCTCTGGAGCCCCCATACCACAAAAATGAGGTTCCTAATTCTGGTTGCTGGAGAAACCAGTTCCTCGGGGGCGTATCTCACAGACAGAAAGCCTGCTGTTTGGAATGCCTACCTCTTGCGATCATACCTAATGTGAATGATCTAGAAGTCATATAGGGTCTGTGTCCTGAGGTCTGTTTCTGCAAGCCCCAGGTGTGGTCTGTGACCTCCTCATCCTGAGGTCAGCGTTTCCTGAAATAATAGTGAGGATACACATTAAAGGAAATGTGAGGACGCTGGGGGGTGGGGCAGCTCTCAGTAGCCTTTGAGCTATTTTCCACACTGCTGCTAATGGTGCTTGCCCCAGGAGGCTCATAACGCTCACTGCCAAACGGATCCCCAGGTCCCCCAGATCCACTGGAAAAAACAAGGGTGATGGCCATCAGCTCCAGGACAGGGCTTCCTGGCAATGTCCATGAAAATAAAATGTAGGAGGAAAACCCAGAGACAGCTGTCCTCAAGCTCAATGTGAGACACAGACATATAGAGAGAGAGCAGCAGGGACACACGGAGCTCCCCTGTCTGGTATAAGAGGCTCGAGACACACTCCTATTCTTCCATGATATGGGTCCTGCATGGCTTTAGGGGCCCACCAATGAGAAAACCTTACCAAAACTGGCCCTTGAATCTTGGCCTCAAAGGAAGAGCTAAATAAACTTCTATCTTCTAAAATTACTCAGACTCACTCATGTATGTTCCATTATCAGTAACAAAATGGGCTAGACCACTACCCCTCCACTGAAAGGCCTGAAATGCTACCATTAAAATATTATTTGTTTGGATCAAGCCTCACACTCTCTTTACTTTTTTTTTTTTTTTTTGAGAGGTTTTTGCTATAGGGCGCGTGCGCTCGCCAGACAGACAGAGAGAGACAGAGAGATAGAAAGCAGGAAATCACCCCCCAGGGGGGATGGCCACGCCGCAATCCCTTCTCCTCCATTCTCCTCTCGGGATCTTGGGCACGCACGTACACGTGCCCGGCGTGAGTTTAAGCCGCCGAGTCCGGGACTCGAACCGCGGTCGACTACGTGGGAGTCCAGCGACATAGCCATTACGCTAACTGCTGGTCCCAAGCCTCACACTCTCTTTAAATAACCTACACCTCAGTGCATCTCCTCCATTGCCTGTTTCCCTGTGGGCCAGAAGACTCCGAGGAAAGCAATAAATAGATGAAGAGAGTAGAAAGAATACAAATGGTAGACCTCCAATAACCAACACCTCTATTGAGTGAGAATCAGGGAATGCTGGTCAGTCAGATCTTGGTAGGCAAAAGAAAGCTTGGTGGAAGAAGATGGCAACTTTTCCTTGAGCAAGGAGATGCGGCAAAGCCTTGTCCAAAGGAACATGGCAGGATGTCAGCTCTCAATCAGCTATAAGTCAGAGGTACACAGACCATAGTATAGAGAACCAGAGCCCTTATCTAAAGAAAGAGGAAAAAAGGTAGACATAAAAAAGATATTGGAAAAAAAACTACTTAGGGCAAAATTTAGTACTTTCTAAATTTGTCAGGGGTAACCATTTGGAGATGTATATATATACATCGAGAGAGAGCGTCATGTGTCACTTAACAACAGGTATATATTCTGAGAATTGTGTTGTTAGATAATTTTGTAGTTGTACAAATGTCATAGAGTGCACTTACACAAATCTAGGTGGTAGAGCCTATTACACATGCTGTATGGTATACACAGACATGTATGTGGTTCATCATTAACTATCACATCATTGTGTGGTGCAAAACTACATGACTATTTTTGTATAAAAATGTCAGGACACATGCTCCAGCAATGGCATAAAAAAATCTAAAACACAGGCTTCCTGTTGAATGTAATACCTGTGATCATTATAGATGGACTGCAAAGTAGAGAATGCCTATGACAAGGATCCGGGGGAACAGTGTGCCAGTGAGGGGCCTCCTTTCCTTCAGGAGACAGAGAAGTGACAAATCTCCCCCATGGTGTGCTGTGCAGTAGAAAGTTGATTCCACTCAGAATTGGCCCAAATCCTATTCACAGAGGCCCATCATCTTCAAAATGCACAGACACACTCAAAGTTCCTAGGCTCCCTAAGCTTTTGTTCTCTCCCCACAGTGGCTAACCACTTTTCTCCACAGTCAACCAGCATCTCCCTCCTCTCTTAGCCACAGTGTTCTGGGAATAAGCTGGATAGTTATCATGCGGAGACTTCACTGATTTCAGAGCTGAGGTGCCTAGAAGGATTGAGCCTGTGCTGGCAAACAGGGCGCCTTAGGGCAAAGGATTTTGATTGGGTATTTGGCCACATGGAGTGAAAATAGAAAAGTCCCAGAGGTCCTTACTGTCTAGTTTAAGGCTATCTTGCTAGGAAACCAGGGTCTGGAGCTGAAGGCAGGTGAGGTGAGCTGCTTCCATAATATCCCCTGTTGGATGCAGGTGTGCACATCCAAGTATGTAAATGCTAGGCACACAGATCACCTCCGTCTGTCTCCAATGGACCACTTAAGCTTTATGACTTTGTTGTAACAAACATTAGCAGATGCCCCAACTTGCAATGCTTGGCATAATTATCAGGTAGGCTCCAAGCAATAATTACTCACTAATGGCTAGCCACTGCCTTAGGCCCAAAGTCTCCAATCTGTTCTCCCTTAAACCAAATTTAGAGTTTGGGGTGGTAAACCAGGAAAACCAGCAATTATCACCGTGGTCTAGCAAGAAAAACACATCAAGATATCATTGCAGGTCCTATAAAAATAATGTATTTAAACATACATTAAATGTGAACCCTGGCAAAATAGATGGTTGAACTGGGCACAGATTGGATATATAAATGTGTTTGTTAAATCTAGACTTCAGTAAAATTCTAGATCTCCCAACAGTGAAGGAATCCTTATGTATATTTTAAAATATTTTTAAGAGGTCATACTCCGAGGGCAAGGACAGATTGCTGTATGGGGACTAGCCACCTGCTCCTCCTTTCTTCCCGCTTACTTGTAGAACCTCAAGGTGGTAGGCTCGTTGAAGCCCGGTGTTAGAAACAGATGTGACTATTTATAAACCAAGAAAATCAAAGTGTTTTCATCCAACCCAGGGTGGCAAGAAAGAGAACGAACAAGTTTTAGTTACTAAAGAGCAGGCAGTAATTTTCATCAATATTATGCCTTTGTTTACTGGGTGTATAATACATGGCAAGCAGTGTGCAAATTATTTCCCATGTATTATGTCGGTAAATTGTCATAACAGTCCCTGATGTAAGCATTATTTTACTCATTTAGTGATAAGGAAACTGAACATTAGAGGAGATAGGTAACACGCCCGTAGTCACAGGGCTGTAGAAGCAGGTTTCACGACATCTGTACGTTACTTTAAAATACTTCGGCTTAAGCAGTGTGGTATAATGTGCATAAGTATGTTTTTATCCACACCTAAGAATGATTAGCCAATACCTAAAATACTGTAATTAAAAAATGCATACTCCAGGATTGGTGAGCAGCCTTTGAAAGCTTACACCAGTGTCTACTCTGGTTTCAACTATACTATTCTGACAGGCATTACTGGGTTTGTTAAAGACCAACAGAGATGTTAGAAATAGTTCTTAATGAAAAACTAGGAGGCGTGGAAGTTAGAAGACCGGGGGCCAGACGGTACAGCAGTAGCACAACACTCTGCAAGACTGACCCACACGGGAAGGTTCCAGGTTCAAATCCTCCCTAGATATACCAGGTGCACACCTGCCCATCCATGATCTGGAGCTGGCTAAAGCCAGGAATGGGTCATGGCATGAAGACACTGTTGAGGGTGCCTGCTTATCTATATTTCTCTGTATCTCTGTCTCTCTCACTCATTGATGAAAGAAATTGACCTTGGGAAAAAAAAAAGATGGATGATTGGTTAGAAATATCATCCAAGCATCTCTGCCTACAGGCACAAGAATCTGTCAAGCCTAGAGCCCTCTGTAGTTTAATTCTTGGCCTAGGGTTTCCATGAGATCTGTGTTTCACCTTTCAAAAGATTCTGTACTCTGATCCCACTAGAAGGTGAGCTGAAATCTGCAACAGAATTATCCCTGCACCTGCCTCAAATAAATAAGCTCATCAGAGTCACTAAGTTCATTGCTTTTCAAACTTTCTTACTTCTTACAACCCATGGAAGAAAATTATACCTCTGCCACACCCTGGAGCCAGAGAAAAGAGCCTCTGCCTGCCACCTGGATCACATGTCCTGTGTGCGTCCATCCACAGGGTGGAGAGGACTCACCATCTCAGCAAACCTTCAAAACTTCACAGTAGTTAGGACAAAGAGCACGGTTCTCACGGGGCTTCAAGCACAGGCCATGTGGTCGTCTCTGTGCCTGCTGACTAACAGAATGATAGGAGTGCTAGAAAGTGGGTACTTGCTTCCATAGGAAGGTTGTGGGAATGAGGCCCACAGGTCATACCTGCCCTAACCAGTGGAAGTAAGTCCTCATATATCTGACCATCAGGCATGGCTGAGTTGCTGGAAGGTCAGGGTGCAATGCCAAATCTGCTGCCTCTTAAGTCCATACTGGGTATTTGAGGTTGTTCCACTGCTTCTTGGGCCCAAAGAGAGTAAATCAATGACTATTTGTCAAACCTAGAAGGGAAATTTGCCAGAAAAAGCCATTTCAAAGAGTTCTGTCCTTGGTGCAATGCTGTCTCGCATTTTTATCAGTAATTTGAATGAAGACTGAGAGTCACATTTGTCAATTCAATATACTTTTTTTTTTTTTTTTTTTTTTTTTTTTTTTTTTTTTTTTTGCTATAGTGCACATATGCTCACCAGAGCAGGAGAGAGAGAGAAGAGAGAGAAAGTGAGAAATCACCCCTCGGGGAGAATGGCCACATCGCAATGCTCACCAGAGTGGGAGAGAGAGAGAAGAGAGAGAAAGTGAGAAATCACCCCTCGGGGGGAATGGTCACATCACAATCCCTTCTCCTCCACTCCAGTCTCCTCTTGGGGTTTTGGGCATGCAAGCACATGCAACAGTTGATTTTCAAACTGCTAGTGGGATTCATCTCATACAGTTGGCCATGTGGGATTCAGTACCTTAGCCTCCACACCACCTGCTGATCTGCATTTGTCAAATTTGCAGGTGATGAACTCTAGGACTTGTGAAGGTCAAATGAGGCAGTATGGGAGAAGTCATGCCGTGTTACAGTAAGGCTGGATCCATAGATGGTGATGGCACAGTTTAAGACTATCTCAGCAGCCTGCAGCAGGGTCAAAACTGGACCCAAAAAGAAAATGAATGTGATAAAAATATAGGTTCAAAATTTAGGTTTCAAAAAAAAAGTTAATGGATAAAGTGCCAGATGTCAGAATTTTGTGTAAAACATACACAAAATGAGGGTGACAGGAGCTTAGAGACCCACTGGTTATGAATCAGCAGTGGAAAGGAGCTGCCTTTAGTATTAAGGAGCCTTTGAGCAACAACCATGACACACAGATGACATTTTTCTAATGGCAGAAAGATCATGTACTTGCCAGGGAGAGACTGACAGAGAAAAAGAGAAAAGGGAGAGGAGAAAGAGGTAGAGAGCACCCCCACAATGGGGCATGGTCATGCTTCAATCCCTTCTCCACTCTCTATCCTGGTGGGATCTGGGGCATGTGCGTACACATGCCCAAAATGTGCCAATGGGTTGGGACCCGAACCAGGTGGTTGGTCATGCGGGATCTAGATCCCTTAGCCACAGGGCCAACTCTGGATGGCTTTTGAAGGGGTTTTGCTCTACCCCCTTCCTTCAGACCATGACCAGTTCACAGATCAGTCAGAGTCAGCTTTGCAGCCAGACCTAACTGTACCATGAGCAGCATCGAGCTCTTCGACATGTGCTACCCACATTGGGTTGTTCCCTCAGGCCCTGCAAAGGCTCTCAACTTGCTGGCACAGCCAAGATGTTTGGCTCAGGGAAATGAGGTGGAAGATAGTTGATAAAAGTTTGAACTATAAGATTTTCTTCACAGAAGACAGAAAGAATTGGGGGTATGAGGGAAAGGACATAAAAATAAGTTTAAAAAAATCAAGGGGCAACTAAACCCTCAAATAAAACCTATTTTCTTACATTTTACTTTTATTTATCTTCCCCTGTTCACCTTTGTGAAACCTTAAATTCAAGTCAAGTTCAATTAAACTTTCTTCTTGTAAAGGAGGTATCGGCAGCTCCTTATATGCCTAACAGGCTATATGGTAAGTCTGTGGTCAAGACCCAGGTGTGTCAGATGACCCATTCACAGTCAGCTGGTGACTAATACCAGATAAACAAAATAAACACCAAGACCAAGCCATCACTGTGCACAGACTTTCCCATGAAGCTACTTCCCACTTCTTAGAGATTCAGTTGTTTCAGTATGTGTAATGCCCTCTACTGTCCAACCATTTTCAAAAGATTATTTATTTCCATAAGCTAAAGAGACACACACAGAGAGAGAAAGCAAAACAGAGCATCTGTTGGGCAGGGTCCACCTCCAACTTTCAGCCAGCACTGGATGTTGGGCAAGCATGTGCCCAGAATACTCAGGGTGGTCCTAGACTTTAACCAAGAACCATCCCATGTGAGATAGCCTCACACTATATCATCACATTTTATCACCGGGCTCCTATATTATCCAACCATTCAAATATTCTTTTTTTCAAGCCCCCCCAAACGAAGTTTAAGGTGGGGAGAGAGAAAAGAAAGTCAAACAACCTTGAGTACAAACAACTGTAAATGCATGGAAGACCATGCCTCCTTTTAAGCAGCTTGCAATTAAGTGGGAATATGAGACATGAATACTAAACACAGGTCATTAAATCATATATTACAAGGAAATTATTGGCAGACTGAGTTTTCAGAGAGTCCCTAAATGTACGACTGTCATTTACACAAAAATGCCCAAACTGTCTAGTGCCTGAAAGGTGGATAAGGCTAGTTTTAAAATGTATTAGCTAGTGGGACCAGCAGTTAGCGTAATGGCTATGTCACTGGGACTCCCATGTAGTCAACCGCGGTTCGCGTCCCGGACCCGGTGGCTTAAAACTCACGCCGGGCGCGTGTGCGTGCGTGTCCAAGATCCCGAGAGGAGAATGGAGGAGAAGGGATTGCGGCGTGGCCATCCCCCCTGGGGGGGTGATTTCTCGCTTTCTGTCTCTCTGTCTCTCTCTGTCTGTCTGGCGAGCGCACGCGCCCTATGGCAAAAACCACTCAAAAAAAAAAAAAAAATGTATTAGCTAGTTACAAACTTCCATGCCTAGCAATATTTTAAAGTTTGCAAATACAAGTTTTAGGTGAAAATGCCATTCTTTCAAAACAATGTGTGCTGGGGAAGTGTTATTTGACATTTTTAGAGGTTAATTCTCTATATTTGACTGTGGAACATTCCTTAGGTTTTGTATTGGAGCTCTCTTGAATGCTCTGAAAATGGGTATCATCCAATTAAAACAGGAGAACTTCTGTTACATAGCCACAGACCCTAGATGTAAATAAAATATTATTTCACCCAATAATGATGACAAGAAATATAAATACAGCTTATAAAAATTACTCAATTAGTTTGTTTTTGACTATTTGCCAAGAAGGGTTTGGTCTGGCTAGTATTAAGTCCTCAAAAGAGGAACAAAAGGGAGTAGATGGAACAGCAGCAACTTCTTCATGAAATTGGGCCTGGGTTTAGCAGGCTTGCCCCCTCCTACCATTCTTGACACCCAGCCCAGAGGTTCATCATTACCAAGATTCTCTCTCCAATTTGATACCATGACATGGTCAACACCCTGTAGTTTGAGCATATGCCTCTTTTCCTGGGTCTTCTCATTCTGACCATAGAACCACTAGTCCCTCTGAGGGAGGTCAGTCTGTGAGGTCAGTCCTCCAACATGAAACATAAAAAAGGTGCTACAAGAAGAGGAAGAGGAGTAGAGATTCTCTACCTTTGCTGAAGGATCCAAGACAGCCTTTTAGAGAGCTCAGCTCAACAGCCCCAGGGTTCCCCACCACAGTGGAAAGAGGCATGTTCAGAGGATACAAGGACATCCCGGGCAGAGTCAACTTCTCTATTTCAGTCCTAACCACAGATCACTGTGGCTGGGTTACTTCCCTTTCTGGGTCCCAGGTCCTGCTTTCTACCCCCTAGTAGGAAAACAATGTACCACCAGATAAACTGGGAAAAACTGCTGAGTGCTCTGAGACCAACAGTGCAACTGCATGAATATACTAAGTACTGAGAGCAGTTGACAAAATATACAAGGCCTGGACACAGAGGCATGAGGAGAGATGAACAAAAATCCTGCTGGCTCTGTGGGGCTCTTCAAAGGACAGAGCTCAAACATACCTATCCTGCTCCTCTCAGGAGAGAGCCCACAGTACAAGTCATTTCTCTCAACAGCTCGGAAATGCCCAGAAGCAAGGCCGAGGAGAGAGTAGATCCATTGTCTCACTTTACCATTACACTGCAATCTTGCAGCTAAAAATGCACCTTGATGCTCCCAGGGTCCCCATTCTAGAGAACTGATCTAAACAACACCCAGTTGTTGAGTCCCACATCCCCACTCCAGACCTGATTACCTTCCACAACGACTCAGGGGTTTGAAAGGGTCTGAGTGGACTGGAAGGAGCCTTGTATATTTCTCTCTGGAATTCTGCTCAAACCAAATGGCCTGTTTTCTTCTCTTTTCACATTGTGAACACGTAAACAGAACATGAAGAGCCCGGAAGTTTAACCACCAGTCAAATATACACCTCGTGCAATGACTGAGGACCACTAAATTGCAAAGCTTCCCTGCAGAATGTAAAACACTTGATGCTAATATGTTAGCCCATTTATTTTACTTTTTTTCAATTTATTGGGAAGAGACGAAATAAACACTGCTTGAACACCTACTAGACACTAGGCTGTGTCTAGTATTTTAATTAAAATGCTCTACCATCATTGTGGGAATCCAAGGTACAGAACTATAGGGGGGTAAAAACATGTGACTTCCTGGACAAGGCCAGCCCTATCCAGAGGCATTTAAATAATAAAAGGTTTTCTTTAACACTTTCCGGACTAAGTCAAACCTACCTAGTGGCCAGATCCTACCTGTAAGCTTTGAATATGGACTGGCTCCTACCAGCCTGCATGTAGGATTAGGCAAATAGGATGTTATTCCTAAAGGACAAGGTTAAAACTTAATTTGCCATCTCTCAGCTCACGGTAGAGCTCATTTCAGTAGATCTTGCTGTTTTCAGCGGGTGCTCATTGAAAAATGAGGGTACATGTGCCAAGAAGGGGAACAAGTTAACACAGAACAAAGACCCGGTCATTCTCCATGGCTGCCTTTATTCCGAGCTTGCTCCATAATGGTCTGGGACCAGGAGGTCTACTCAACCTCCTGAACCATTCTTTTTCCATTAGAAAACACTGGGGGCTCTCTTAGGACACAGTGAAGGTGTGGAATGCTTCCAGAAGAATCTCAAGTAGATGCTCAAGATAATATGTTTCATTCACAACATGAACCATGTAAAAATGTAAAATTCTCTATGAGGATCTTCCTGCATCTTTATTGAGCTTCTGTCAGACCTCAAAGTGAATTCCTAAGCCAACACCAGGGCCCAGAAGTGAAAAAAAAAAAAAAAAAAAAAAAAAAAAAAAAAAAAAAAGCATAGGTAACCCTGAAATAAAGCTTCAGGAGCATAGGGGCTTTCTATTCTTGGCCTTCTAGTCACCTCCACTGGCAAATCCCAGATGCATTTCAATTCACCATGTCCAAAAGAGAACTCCTCACTCTCTCCCCTGCCACCCCTCCCAACATGGTCTCAGTCTAGAAATCTCTAGCTCTGTGAATGGCATCATCTTCCCCCAGCTGCCCAAGCGGGATACCTGCAATATGTCCCCAACTCCCCCTTTGTTCCTCGCCACCTGCACCACCATCTATGAACTCTGGCTCCTACCTGCCTCTCAGATCAGTCTGTTTCCCTCTTTTGCCATCACCTGGATCAAGTCTTCCCTAGACTGCCACAGTCGCTTCACTTTCAGTTGTTCTCCACATGGCCCCGAATGTGACCTTTCGCCAATGCACATCTGGTCTTGTTGACTCTTTGGGAATCTCCAAGACTGACCACTGCCTGCAAGATAAATCCCTCAGCCAGACACTCCCATTGGCCCAGCCTCCACCCTACCTCCCACGTCAACCTGGAGCTGCTGAAGGCCAGACCAGCTGCGGGCTGTGCGCCCTCACCTTTTCAAACTGCTTCACACTGCTTCCTCCACCTGGAACCTCTCCTGTGTTCACAAGTGACCCTTCCAATCCTTCAAAACTTGCTTGATATCTTCTCTACCTCCTCCAGGAGGCCTTCTCAAGGTCCTGCTTTTCAGATCTGGACCGTGTGCTCTTTCCACATCCGGGGGCACCTTCTTCATGACCCCTCTCACCGCTTGCCACATTGCATTTTAATGATCTATCCATGTGTGTGCCATTGCACATGAAGCTGGGATCTGCCTAATGACAGGAACTAGAATTTCCATCTCTGTACAACCAAACTCTAACATAGTACCTAGCGCATAGTGGGAACTCAAATATTGACTGATGGCTCAGCTAAATATTTCATAAAATCATGTCTACCTCTCTAACTGAAATATGTAAATATACACATATGGAGCATAGTGAAAAGTGGGCATTGAAGAAATCATGAATGCTTCTTTCTTCTGCAGTCCCCAGTTTAACCTACTACTACCAGGATCAGAAGTCTTTCTGCTACCTAGGCCTCTAGACACCTATGCTGACCACCCCCTCCCACAACCTCCTGTTATCCAACTGCATTCTCCGTTCTGACCCTCTGTAAGTGATTTTTTTTTTCTTTTTTTTTTCTTTTTTTGGAGAGGTTTTTGTTATAGGGCGCGTGCGCTCGCCAGACAGACAGAGAGAGACAGAGAGATAGAAAGCAGGAAATCACCCCCCAGGGGGGATGGCCACGCCGCAATCCCTTCTCCTCCATTCTCCTCTCGGGATCTTGGGCACGCACGCACACGCGCCCGGCGTGAGTTTAAGCCGCCGGGTCCGGGACTCGAACCGCGGTCGACTACATGGGAGTCCAGCGACATAGCTATTACGCTAACTGCTGGTCCCTGTAAGTGATTTTTTATCAGTTATACCTCCTCACCAGATCAACAAACACACAGGAGCTGGTAACAGTGTGATGGTGGGCAGACTAAGCTCAGTCTTCATTTTCTTTCTTGATTTTCTCTGACCTTGTGTGTAAATAGAATCTTCCTCCTGCCACTCACCCGGCCCTTTAATATGCATAGCCACCTTCATCCTCACCTCCTGGGCTGCAGGTGGGGAAGAGCCAGAGCTTATTCCTGGCTTTAAAAAAAAAAGAAATTGAGGCCTAGCTCAGAGAGGGAACTCAACGAATGATACCCAGAGACCTGGGATTAGAAGCTAGGTTTCCCTGTTCCCTGGCCAGCACATAATACTTCTTCAATTGCTCTGAAAATGAAAACCTCAGGATTATTTTGCAGGAGAAAAAAAAAAAAAAAGGCCTGGAGAAGCCAAAGCCACATTTCCGACAAGCTCCATTCAGAGGGCACCGTAACTTACATAAATGATTTCCTATTACACCACAATTGTCACTGCAACATGACAGTCTTGCAGGTTCCTTGAAGTGCTCTCTTTGTTGTTTTCTGTACAGATCCCCCAGAAAGAAGAATCAAATATAGTTCGAGCAGGAAAACAAACCACACGACACCCGCAGACCCAGATTCCCCTTCCACATGACTCTTCCAGAGCAGGACCAAAGAGAATGCAATGAATAGTCCCCCCAGGGGCCTGAGCCCCCTCCCACCTGCCCTCTTCCCAAAGCTCTGCCTTGTCCCTGCAAATAGGATTCCTTTTTTAAAAAATGAAAGCCCACAGTTTATGAAGAAGAAATGAAGTGGCAATTTCCCAGCATGGCTGGGAATCAATACAAGCTGTTGTCAGGGTTTTCCTTTCAAAGGGTGACTGCCACACTTCTCCAAAGTCAAGAGCAACAGAGATCCGGCGCTTGACTTACAACTGCTTCATCATAGCAAGATATTTTTAATTTAAAACTCACTGCAGTTGGGTTCGAACTCAGCTGGGACTTGATTTACTGCTAATTCATTTCTCCGATTCCTATAATTCTAAACTCAGTCACCAAACAGTTTAATGCTGATAGAATCACCAGTGCAATGCTTTATGAATGGGCGTCGGGGGAATTTTGTTAGTAAGTGTGTGTTAGCAACTGTTATTCACTTTGGAAAGGAGCACAGTGCCTGGGTAAAGCATGGTAGAGGCCTGTGGGTATATGGGTTATCAGCCAGTGCCCATGGGTGATCCAAACCCATGGAGGTGATTCCTCTCCTCTACCCCAACCCCTCCTACACACACAAACACACACACACACACACACACACACACACACACACACCATTACCTATGTAAGCTGAATACCAGGTGGTGAAAATGCTTCCCGCAGGAAAAGCCCAACCTCTCTCTCCAGGTCACTCCCAGTGGTGGAAACCATGGATTCACAGGCTAATTAGAAACCTCAGCCCTCCCTAGGTGGCTTTTTTTTTTTTTTTTCTATGAGAAAATTTCTTTCAACCATCCAAAATTTAGAAAGGTGTATCTTAATAACTCAAGCCTTCTTTGTTAATTTGATAAAAAGCATTTATATTTGTAAGTCATAGTGAAGCCTCATATTCAATAAAAGTAGCCAGAAAAAAACAAATTTTGCAAAGGGGACTGTCATGACTCCCATTATTCTGCAAACATCTGTCTTGATCTACAGCGTAAACTGAGAAGTGCTGCTTGTTCAAAGCATGTCCACAAATCTGTCAAAACTGTATTCACACTTCTTGACACGGCCCTTTGGAAAATAGACACCTAAAGCAGGATGCATGGCCACCGTTGCCCAAGTTGTGTGAGAATTCACAGTCATTTCCGGAACTCTCAAACGCAAATGATAAGAAACGAGGCAGGCAGAGCCTCTGAAAGCAAGACCTCATAAGCTCCTATTTTAACAGTATAACAAACTCCTACTCCTCCAAACCAAACTTAAACTTGAAAGCTTCTAGCTGAAGGCCAGAATCTCCCAAAATGCTTTCTTGAGAATACTCTTTCTAGGTGATGTCAACAGGTTTAAATATACCCACACAAAGGGGTCCCACCACCACACAAGCTGCAAATAGTTGGCTAAGAATACAGGTTTCTCAGTGGAAGTCTCCTTCATCTTTAATGGCAATGGTGCTCTTGAATCTTCAGAAGTAGGACTCGAAAAAAGCTGTTTACAAAATGTTGTTGATCACAGAGGGTCTTATGGACTGGTCTAGGGGATACTCTGGGAAATGCGGGTTGGTCACCCCTCCCAGACTATTCGGACCTAACCCATAGTGAGTTTTATGTAGAGAGCAAGAATTCAATTCCACATGCATCAATGTGAAAAGGCCACTGCTCTTTACCTGACCCTAACTACCTTCACCCAGGACACTGATGGGCTCAGTGTCTACTCATCTTGGTTCATCTCAACACTTTGAAACAGCCAGCCAGCCTGGTCAATGCACTGCCAATCCTGTCCCACTGGAGAGCAAGAGCGACTACCTTTCCTAGTTTTACCCTTTCTGGCCCATTCTTCTCCACCTTGTCTCACTCCATGTATTCATTTCATTTATTCAGCAAGTATTTATCGATTGACTCTAGTAGGATAAACTCTGGGCCAGGTGCTGATAAAGAAGAAATGGCCCCTCTTGATGTAAGACAAGCAAATAAATCATTGTAAAGTTATTGTCATCATTGCCATGGCCAGAACCAGCTTCTTAAACCACTATTGAAAAGCTTGAATTAAGTTCCTGATTGCACTGCAAGCAGGGGCTGACTCCACCCTCAGGAACCAGAATCTTAGGCAGACATGTTAAAGCAAAGTATGCCTCTAAATCAGTGAATTGCTCAGTTCCATTGCCATTAAGGGCCAGTGCATTTAGGGGAGGAAGACAGGCAAGGGTCGGTATTTAATCATGAAAAAAACTGGATAAAGGTCACAAGACCAGGGTGACCTTCGGTTTGTTACCCAGCTTGACACTGGAGGGACTTCAAAGCACAAGAGTTAAGTGCTTTGAAGAGAAAGCCAGATCCCACGTGGCTGACCAAGGTCCAAGTCACAGTGTCAGTGGTTTGAAAACAAGTCGTACATTCACACATTTGCCCAGGATCTTGACAGGATGGAGAATAGGAGGATGAAGGATGGCAACATCAGGTCAGCAGGTGGCATAGTGACTAAGGTGTTGGACTCCCACATGGCCGATGACAATTCAAGTCTCAAATCTGGTGGTTTGCAACTCATGCTGGGCACACATGCGTGCATGTCCAAATTCCCAGAAAGAGAATGGAGGAGAAGGGATTTCAGCCTGGTCAACCCCGCTGGGGGTGATTTCTCACTTTCTCTCTCCTTGCCTCTCTAGTGAACACACATACACTATGGCAAAAACCTAAAAAAGAAGAGTGGGGGCAACAGGTGGCATAGTGGTTAAGGTGCTAGACTCCCACATGGTCAACTATGATTTGAGTCCTAGACCCGGTGGCTTGAAACTCACACCAGGCATGTGTGTGTGCATGCTCAAAATTTAAAGAGGAGAATGGGGGAATAGGGATTGAAGTGTGGCCATCCCCATGGGGAGGGATTTCTCACTTTTTGTCTCTCCATCTCTCTCTGTGTCTCTGGAAAGCACATATGCCCTACAGCAAAAATCTCTCTTTAAAAAGAGAGAGAGATAATTGCAATGTGACCAGGCTCCACTAAGCAGAGGACTAACCCTCATTCTCTCTCTCTCATGAGTACATGTCTTCTAGAGTAAAAAAATAATAATAAATAAATAAGGGAGGAGGTTGGCTAGAGACAATGACATGGGAAAATATTTCATGCAGAAATGTCCCCTGTTGTGTTGTATTTCAATGCTTATAATACTTCCTAAAACTGGGAGAGGGGCAGAGGTCAACCACACCCACTCCCTTTGCCTAGGCAGCCATGCCCCTGGGCTACCACAAACAGAAGTGCCCAAGACATTCACTCACCACCATCTGAAAGGCACTCCTTTGCGAAATAAAGCCTAAAAGTGAGGAAAGCTTTTGGAAATCCGACTGGCACCCGTTCTTTTTTTTCTTTCATTTTTATTTTTAGAATGAGATATAATAATTGTACGTATTTATGGGGGATAGTAAGATGTTCCAATACATGTATGTAATGCGTAATGATCAAATTAGAATAATTAGTATATTCACCACTTCAAATGGTTATCCATCATTTCTGTGTTGTGGGAACATTCAAGATCCCTTCTTGTAGCTGTGTGAAGTGTACAATATATTATTACCTTAGTCCCCCTGCTAGAACACTGCAGTGGAACACAGGAATGCCTTCTTCCTACTCATAACTTCGTACCCACTAGTCAGACTCTTCCCAGCCCCTCACACGCATCCTCAATGTGGTTTCTACTGGGGGTCAAATAGCATAGTTGTCTAGTGCTACCATAGAGTCATCAATTTTGGAGGCTCTTTATTGGAGCCGCCTGCCCTGTCTTGCTACCATCTGTTCCTTACACGCAGCCCATTATCCTAGTCTCCCTCCCAGCTTTTGTTCCTGACCAGATCTGCTGGGTCCCATCTGACATCCCCACCCCATACCCATTCTGAGCTTCTGCCATTTGCCCTGCCTCCTGCCCAACTGGTCCTGTGATGCCTCATGCCACTCCTCTGGTCCTAAAGTTCTCTCTGCCCCTCTTCCTTCAGGAGCAAAGGCCAGGCTCTTGCAGCAGGGGCACTATCAACTGTAGAGGGAGCCACCGAAGGCTCAAGCCCCTAGGCCTGACACCTGGTGGGGTGGCCAGTGACCAAGGAGCTTTGGCAGGCAAGAAAGACCCTGCAGCTGAACTGGTGGCTGCACCACTCTCTGCAGACCATTCTGAGGCATCTCGTGTCTCATCAGTCTTCTCTGGACACATGCTGAGTGACTAACCGCCAGAGGTGTGTGATTGGGAAGCTACGGCTAACTCGGTAATACCCTTCTTGTTTCTCTTCCTTCTGTAGCTCCCAGCTAATTTCTTTCACTTTTGTTTCCCTGAGATATCTTCTACATTCCAAGAAAGACCTCCTCTACATCTTAATAAAAAATCTACTCTACCCCTCTATACAGTGTTAACACACAAGCATCTGCCTCAGACTCCACTTTCTAGGGGAGACAGCCTAAGACTGGGTAAGAGTCACATAAGCCAAGAGTGCAAGGCCAGGGCACCTCCAGAGCTTTGACCCAGCAGTCCCATCTCTTCTGTGTGTTAGAGCTCCATGTCAACTTTCATGTAGATAAAGACTTCCACCACTTACCTACTAAAATATATCTGCAAGTACTGATCTAGACCACTCCCTCATTTTATAACTAAAACATAATACATACTTACCAAGACCCCTTAGTTTAGAAGTGCCAGGTCTGGGAAGATCTACATTTATCTGAATCCAAAGCCTAGCTCTCCCCACACCACCAGAGAACACGCTGGAATCACCTAGAAACTTAAGAAAAATGTACACATGCCTGAGAAACTCTCTCTTGCCTTGAAAGGACAAGGAGCATGATAGACTGGAAATAGCTGGGCAGTAATCGAAGCTGGAGGGGGACTGTCTACACAATTGGCCCAAGAAAGCTTAAGAACCTGGTGGCTCACACAACCACCAGAAATCAGAAATTTGCATGTGCAATGTGTAAGAAAGTTCAGCTGAAATTTTCAGGGGTAGAATCTACCCCTTTATTCACAGTTGAGAGTAGACATATAAAAGTGTAGGGGACCAGCAGTTAGCGTAATGTCTATGTCGCTGGACTCCCACGTAGTCGACCGCGGTTTGCATCCCAGACCCGGTGGCTTAAAACTCACGCCGGGCGCTTGTGCATGCATGCCCAAGATCCCGAGAAGAGAAGGGAGGAGAAGGGACTGAGGTGTGGACATCCCCCCTGGGGGGTGATTTCTCGCTTTCTGTCTCTCTGTCTCTCTCTGTCTGGCAAGCGCACATGCCCTATAGCAAAAACCTCTCAAAAAAAAAAAAAAAAAAAACGTGCTTGTCTTGGTCCAGCGTTTCTCACTGAGTTTCGGGTCAGCTACATGGTGTATATGCTTTTACGGTTTCATAATCCATGCTGGTATGGCAAAGGCTCTGAGAAGTCCTGCAGCAAGAACATTTTTAGTTTTACTTGATACACAGGATCTCTCAAACCTATTTGACCATGCAAACTTTTTTTTTTGCAGTAACACCTCTTCACTGAAGCACAGCATACAATTTGGGAAATTCTGCTCTATTTTAGGTATTAGCATCAGAAAGCAGATCTGGAAAGGAAGAAAGTAAGTTCCCATTGTCTCTGCAAGCTTAGTTGACATTCTATGTGGGCTGGTTCAATTGCACATCCCGATGCCGATGCCGATGCCAATGCGGATGCGGGCTGCCCTGACAGGCCTCCTCTCACTCTCCACTCCCTCCATGAGAAGAGACACACTCCCCCAACTCTGCTGGGTGTGCTTTCCCTCCTCTTGACCTATGGGCCACAGCAAAGGGATGATCTGCTCGTCCTCCAGTGCCAGCCTACACATGACTGAGAAAAGAGTCCCTTGGGGCTCTGAGAAGAATTCAGAGTGTGCTAGATAAGAAGCTAATCCTGGGGACCAGCAGTTGGCATAATGGCTATGTTGCTGGACTCTCACGTAGTCAACCGTCGTTCGAGTCCTGGACCCGGTGGCTTAAACTCACACCAGGCACATGTGCATGCGTGCCCAAGATCCTGAGAGGAGAATGGAGGAGAGGGATTGCAGTATGGCCATCCCCCGGGGAGTGATTTCTCACTTCTCCCTCTCCCTCTCCCTCTCCCTCTCCTCTCCCTCTCTGTCTTTCTGGCAAGTGCATGCACCCCATAGCAAAAACCTCTCCAAAAAAATAAAAGAAAAGAAACTGAACCTGAGGTAAAGACCAGGAAAGACATGGAACCACTATGGGTTACCTTTCCTAAATTTCCAGTGACCTTTTCCTCAATTGCTTCTCTCCTTGCACTCCATAATGAAAATACTCCTTCCCGTAAGACCTCGGGAATTGATTCAGCTAGGCTGTGTTCAGCGCATTGACTGCGGAGACTATATCCTCTTAGCTAGTGATCTGTTTTGTGTTGGAGTGACAAAACATCCCAAAATCCAATTTGCTGTTGCGAATCCTGGTTCATGGAGGAGGCACCGTGGAGGGGGAGGGGATATCCAAGCTAGAAGAAATGAGAGGATGTCCGAGACCTCACAGACACCTGTTGGTCTAAGTCTACACAGATTCCACATCCAATACTTGCAGCCACTCCTACTGTTCCCCCGGAGGACAGGGGACGAAACTCCAAGTGTGACCCTGCTAGTCTCATCAGGTTGGTAGAACCTCCATCCACCGTACAATACAAGGAGAAGCCATAATGCATAATAATGCATGGAACAGAAGTTTGTCTTTGGGAGAAAACACAACAAAAACTAATTGAAGATCCTCTTGTGGCTGTTTCCTAGCATCTTCAGATCAGAGCGATGAGTCTGCCAGGTTGGCCCAATTGGTCCAACTTTGGGGGTGGGACAGCACCCAACCAGGTCCTCGTTCTCATACCTCTTAGCATCATGATGCAATTCCTAATGCCCCATCTCAGGTAAGGAATATTTTCTCCATATGAATGATAAAGCATCAAAATTCTACGAAGTGCTTCAGGATGTCTACTCATCCCCCACGCCCCATGCCACAATCCAGTGGCACCAACTTCCAGTGAGTCTCTGCCCAGCTCCCAAGGGACCCAGACACCCTTCAGAATACGATATCTATAAGCAAAGATTTCCTCCCTGCCTCTGGACCCCCAAACCTAGAACACTAGGGCTAACGAATGAAGGAACAAGTGTCAAGCACCTGCTATGAGCAGTGGCAGAGTAAAAACCTTCGGCCAAGAGTAAAAAGACCATCCATCGCTTAGCAACCTGGGGCCCTGGGCGTCTCACTTAAACTCTTCTCAGGCTTAGTTCCAAATGGAAATAAACAATCCTACCTTACAGGGTTATTTTCAGGATGAAATGAGAAAATGTTGCCATAATACAAGCAATTTGAAGTAGTCACTAAGGAGAGAAAATCAGACCCCTCCCAGAGCCTCCCAAAGTCAAAAGCAGAGATAGGGACTTAATTCCTCATTCTCTCCTCCTTGGTTTCTCCCAGGAGAGAATAGGAGTTGCCACATGAGGTAGAACAGGCATGGGCACCCCAGGCACCGAGCACTCTGCTAAGATCATCCATGCAATTTCACAATCCACCAGCAGCCGAGGGTAAGACTTATCCTCCTTTGATAAATGGGGAAATCAAGGCTCAAAGAGTAAATTCATTTGCCTGGGGTCAACGTCTGCCTCGCTCACCCACCACGGAGCTCCAGGGGAGTGACAACATGCTGAGCACATGTGTTCTAGGGAGGCCAGGGCAGCTTGGTCAGGTTGGGCCTGGGCTGCCCCACTTAGCACTGGGTGATCTTGGACAAGGCTTGGACCTCTGGCAGGCGCAGGCCAGCATCTCTGGCATCAGTTTCCTCATGGAGGAAATAAGAATAGTAATAGTGATTGTTATGAGAAGTGGGCCATGCTGGGCAAACTACTTAACGGTCCCTAACCCAAGCGAAGAAGCAGCTCAGTAAATCCTGGCCACCACCATCATCACTGATGATTACTTTCCATTCCATTGTCTTTGCAAGGCCTAAAACCAATACTAATGCCCTTACAGCTTCTTCCCTTGGGAGGCTGATGCCACAGGACCATAGGACAGGGATCTGGGCCTCACACGTGAACTCAGGAAGCTTTTCTTCCAGCCTCATAGGAGCAGGGAAGCAGCCTCCTCCTTCTGGAACAGGCCTGGGCTCTGGGAATTAGGACCCCTTGCCTGCCTTGCCTTTTCAGATTCAGTTCTGGTTCTCACCACTTAGCTGGAGAGCCCCCCTTCAGTCTTCCAGCTGGCTCCACCTTCCTGCCACAACTTGAAAGCTACAGCCTGGGCAGCAGGAGAAGAAGGCAGAGTAAGTCGGGACAGAGAGAGGGGAGCAGGTGGGAGTTGAGAGGAGGGGAGGTGGAGCTTACAGCTTTTAAAGAGACAGAGTCGTCTTCAGGGCTCCATGTGTGGACCTTGCAATGCTCACCAGAGCCTACAGGGCAATTACCCTAATCATGTGCACCTCCCAAACAGCCTTTTGATTTATTAGCGCAACGTCTTTTTAAAATGCCGCTCTTAAATATAAATAACACTTAATCATCCAGCTGTCGTTAAATTCATGTTATATTGATTTCTTGGAGTGCCACAAATGTGAGGGCAAATGGGCTGGCGGATGTGCTCATAAAGCCAAGAGGTGAATTAGCAAGGGGGTGGCAGAAAGGAAGGGAAGGGAGGTTAGAAGAAGATGGGGGGGTGGGTGTCAAAGGAGGGAAGGGAGCCTGCTTCAACTACCCAGAACCAGAACCAGTTTCACATCGAAAGCCCCAGACACAATAAGAGAGGCCAGGCTGGCACATCTGTCGCGCAGACTAATCACGATCACGGTCATGGTGGGGTTTTCTGTACGGCGGCCGCCCCATCATGCCCCATCACAGAGCCACTCCAACAGGTCTCCGCCGTGCATTGTCTGTGGAGAGCCTCCTCTGGCTGAGGATTGGGAGAAGCAGCTAAGAAATGCCCCCTAGCTGGCTTGGAGGAAAGGGATTCGCTGCGATTTCCTTGCATCAAAGCCTGGTGATAACTAGGAGCCCAGCACGGTGATGCCCTAGCCCCCTTGGCAGGCTCCCCATTTCAGACTGCTGCTGCCCCAGAAAGCCCCCACATCCTTCCCAGCTGCCCTCCCTGTGATTAAAAGGACCCGGAGGCCGTTTGTAGGCATATGCGTCATGCAGATCTCCCCGTCTGCAGGGAGCAGCAGTACCGGGCATCAGAGAGACACAGAGAAGGAGAAAAGAACCAAGCTGGCTACCTCTGATTTCTCGGAAATGGGTGCCAAGCATCGGTGAGCATCCAGGCTAAAGTCCTGGGAGGACAGGGGAGCCCCCAAGTCTGGACTCAGGCAAGAAGGAAAATCTCCAGACAGCCCACGCCTAGTGGTTACAGGAGAGCCCCCTAGAGCCAAGTCTAGCAAGCAGGGAGGGTCTGCTCCAAAGCAGGGCTCATGGTCTCAGTTTTTCTAGTAGGAAGACCCCAGAGTCTGGGAAAGAAGGAAGGCCACCACGGAGGAGTGGTGAGAGGGAGAATGACAGCGCAGCATGCTCCGGGGCTCAGCAAGAGAGCCCCGAGAGAATTAGATGATGTGCACCCAGCTTTACGCAGATGCTAATTAATGCCTGTCTTGTCCTAGAAACCAAATTGGTACCTAATGCTAAGTGTAGAAAGTGCAGGGATTTTTTTTGAATCCAGATGTTTAGCTCATAATCAGAATAACGACTGCTGGCCGTGCACAAGAATGATGGGTCCCGAGGCTGAAAATACTCAAGAGAGGAATGAGGGCACGGGGGTGCAGAGAAAGGAGTGGACGTCTGCTGACAAGGCGCCCAGACATTTCAGGGAGTCTGTACCCCAACCGTGTGCTCCTCAAGGTCCTGTGTGGGGACGTTTACCTGGGGAGCACCCACTGATCCTGCAGCTCCTATCGCTGTGACAACCATGTGCTGCCGTTCACATGCATGGGACCTCCCTGTCCACACACTCGGAGGGCATGCGTGTGGAGATGTTCCCGCTTTTCCACAGCCTGAAGTCAGAGGACGACCCCATTGTCACACACAGTTGGACGAGTTGACCGTGTTTAGTAGACTCTGAGAATGCGTGTGTCTGTCTGGGTGTGTGTGTACACACGCCCACCATTCTTAAAAGGAAAATAATGTTTCTTCCCCCTACTGGGTTCTCCCCATTGTGAGAGCTCTGCTTTATCCCATCTACCCTTTTCAATCAATCAAAGGGCAGCTCGCACAGCACACAGCGGGGAATATAATCTCCCTCCCAGGGCGCCTGCTCTTCTCCCCAGCCTAGCCTGAGACCTTTGCCAGAGCTGAAAAAAAGTTTGAAAATAGCAGAGGTGGGGGGTGCGGGAAAAGCTCTTTATTTCAGCACCCATCTTCAGGATTTACAAAAACAGTCCAAACTCTGTGCCCAGCACTGAGGCCTCCTTGTTCAAAAGAATGTTTGTTCCTTTCCTCTCGTGTTCTGGAAGACTCCCAACATGTTTTTCCCATGGTGGGCTTCTGGGACACTCTGAACACATGATCTTATATAGAGGGTACAAGCTCATTCCATTATTATTATTGTTTTTTGATCTCAGGTTGCCAAAAACGCTACCTAAAAGGGACCGCTATAGAAACGTGGGAGCTAGCTATGTGTACATTCAACTCCAAAACAATGTTTTATCTGAATCCTACATTTGTCTTCCTACAACAGCTGAGCCTCCTGTGAGCTGCTTTTAGAACCCAAGAAGAGAACTAGGAGAAAGCCCTTTCAGAACCCCAAACCAACTCCCCAAAAAAGTTTGAAAATGAGCAGCCCCAGGGAGAGAAGGAAACTGCAGCCTGGGAGAGAAGGGAAGGGAAGGTTTCAGGGAAATAGAACCCGGGACCAGGGAGAACGTGGGTAGCGAGTCTGCAGCAGGAACAGCCGGCTCGGGGATGCTGGCAAACCCGGGAACGAATCCCTCTGCCGCTGTGGTCCTGAGAGGGAACCCTCCTCCCTTGGAGGGCTACACCCCTCTGGCTTCCCGCTTCTAGTTATTTTTCTCAGACACACACCTCCAAAAGCATGTGACAGGTGTTCGCCGGAGGCACGGGGAAAGCAGCCCTGGTTGCTGAGGGAAGGGTAAGAAGGTGAGAGTGAGACCCAGTCCTGAGTCTGCCATCGGCATGCGGTTTCCCAGACACCCGGGATGCGAGGAAGGTCACACCTTTACGGAGATCTGACCCCCATCGTCCCCCTAGACAAGCAACACACGCCGCGGTGCGCAAGTCCCTTTCTGCCTGAAACCCCGGCGCATTCCCGGGGAAGCAGTGCCACGCTTCAGAAAGGCGTTGGTGCTGCCTCTTACTGGGGAAACGGAGTGTCTGTTCCACATGCACCGCCCTACGGAACTGCAGCCCGGCCGCCTCCGTGGCCTCCTCCCCGCGCCGGCCACCACGCTCGCCAAATACCTGTCCGGATATCTGCCGGCCTGTCTCCCATTCAAATCCCCGGGATTCCGAAGGCCACGGAGCAGCGATTATACTGGGCGGGTCTCCCGAGACCTCCCTTGACTTCTCCGGTTTTCAAAACCAGCTAAGGATGAAAGGGGCTGGGAACTGAAAAATCTCTCCCTCCGCCTCCCCGGCTGAGAGGGAGAGCCGGTAATTCAGACTCCCACCCTGAAAGTCCCGGGGAAGAGAAGTCGGAGTCCGGGAGCGCGAGAGGAGGAGGAACACGGGAAATCCCTGCTCCGGCCGCGCTGCACCTTCGCGGGCGTCCAGGTGGGACGTGGGCAGGTGCGTGCGCGCGGTGTGTGCCCGTGTGCATTTGTGTGTGTGCAGCGGGCTTGCTCCGGGGCAGCCGAGGACTCCCGGGCGGGCCGGGTCTCTGCCCGCGCTGCCCTCGGCGCCGGCGGGTCCCCACGCCCGGGCTGCCGGTCCTTACCTGGGAGCGCCGCGTTTCCCTCCTTCAGCGGGAGCGCCGCATTGACACTGCAGATGGTGCCTGTGCCGCTGCCTCTCGCCCTCCTCTGAACGTGTGCGTGTGCGCGCGTGTGGCTGCCTCCTCCAGCCCCAGCCCCGAACGCAAATACTCCACCGAGGCACAGGAAAGCCGGGAGCAGCCAAGGAAAACGGAGGGGGTCGAATCGGAGCCTGCGGGGCTTGACAGCTCCTCTTGCGGCGTCCAAGGTGGGCGTAATGTCCAACAAAAAGGTCGGGAAATGTGGATCAATTCCAAGCACCCCTTTCCTCCACCCAGCCCCGGAACCCAAGCAGCGGCGGTGGCTCTCGGGGCTGCGGTGGCGACGCGGGGCTGCCCCCCTTCGTCCCCACCCCCGCGGGCTGAATGTCCTTGATGCCAAGCGGGCACGGCGGCGTCACTCCGCGCCGCCCATGCTCGCCCGGTCGGGCCGCTGCCCGGGCGCGGCGAGTGCGCGGGGGACCCGCCGGGGAGCGCTCTCGGCGCCTCTGCGCGCCTAGCCGGGCAGCGGCAGCCGCCCCCCTGCAGCCCGCCGCCGGCCGCGCCGCTGCTGCCCCGGCCTCTCGCTGGGGACTTGCCCGGCGGTGCCCAGGGGCCGGGGCTGGGGGGCCGCGGAAGCCGCCGGCTGCTCCCCGGGGAGGCGCCGGGCTGCGGCGGTGGCAGCGGCGGCGGAGAGCGCGGCCGCGGGCCGAGCCGGGCCTCCCGGGCGCGCCCCCGGCCCCCCGGGCGGGCTGCTCGCAAAGTTTGCAGGGGGCAGGGAGCGGGGCCGCCGCTGGCTCGGCCGCCGCCGGAGCTCCCGGGCTGCCTGCTGCCGCCGCGGCTCGCTGCTGCTGTGCATTGAAGCCCGGCCAAGCGCTGCAAAAACTCCAGCTGCCTGGCGCTCTCTGGGTCCTCCTCTCCTCCCTCCCGCCCTCCCCGCTTCCCTTCCTCCCTCCCTCGCCTCCTCCCCTCCCCGTCGCCCGTCGCCCGCCGCCCGCCGCCGCTCCCTCTCTGGCTCGCTCTCGCTGGCTCGGAGCTCGCGGCTGACATCTAGACCGAGGGAGAGCGGCCGGCAGAGGGGGCAGGGGGCGCCTGCCCACAGGCTCACACCCGCAGCCGCCCGGCTAGCCTGCACTCCCCGGCATGGATGCTTGCCGACACCCCACCACCAGCAGCGCCCCGGGTCCTCTCGGTCCCCAAGCCATGCCATGTGGGACAGAGAGGGACGCATGCATGGTGACATGGGCGCACTGTGTGCGCTCTCTGAAAGGTGGGGATGTGAGTGCTGACAGTCCGAGGGACTCTCGGGTGTTCAGAGCTGATACAGGTGCGAGTTGACGTGGAAGCATGTACCCATTCCTAACTGAACGCCCCAGCACCTCACCAGGGCACCCCGACTGGGAGACCGAGGATTCCACCGGGATGGAGGGCTTGGGCCAGCAAGCTTGAACAGCCAAGTGCCGTAGAGCTAGCGGGCATGGCTATCTGACTGCTCCAGCCGTACTTATCTGAACTTGCTGACCTGACTCTCTTCTGAAACGCTAGATCTAGACTGTATCCCAAACAGACATTGCCAACATCGGGGAAGTTTCTGGAGTCCAAAGAAAGAAGTCAGGCTATTGCTCTGGTAGAGACAACCATCTGGCAGGGAGAAGTTACATCAGACCAGAATTGGGCAGGGCCACCTCTGAAGCCTCTGCAGCTTCCCCAGGAGTGTGCCGCGTCCACCAAGAGAAACCTAAGGGACCCCAGGCTCACTCAGCTCTATGCACTCTCTTCCTCCCCACTCCTACCAGAAACCCAGGCTAGTGGCACCATCTGCCAGGCCCGAAAGTCCCTCCTGGGATGGGCCACCAACAAAGATGACCCTCTGAAGGAACCCAAGACCCTGGCCTCCTCTCTCATGTCCAGTCTTCAATTTTCCTTTTTCTAACACCCAATGATGTCCTGCTCATTACTGTCCCTGCCATCTAAATGCCTTCTCTAGGCCTTCTTATTAAGTGGAAGTGATTAACGGCGGCATAGACTCCTACACCGTCCTACGGTATTTTTTATAGAAATCAAAGTCATAAACTGGGGAGACTTTGAAATGCACTGTGAGATGACAGGTCATACAAGTCCCCAGGTGGGTGACACCTGTAGGTCAGGTTGGGCCCACCCAGGTAGAACCTTGCTGAAACTTTGCTCTCACCAATGAAAAGGAGCTGAATCAAGCCGGAGCAGGGAGGAAGCCAGAACCAGAAGTTGAGTTCTGTGGTTAAAGGGTATTCCAGGAGACAGCATGGAGCCCTTTACATCTCTGGTTCTCCACTGAGTGTTGCCTGGCCCAGAATGCAGCAAGGAGTGATCTTATTAGCTTACGTTAATACATTGATCTGGCTCCTCTCTTCTCAGAAACCCTCGATTGCAGACTCGAGATAAAGCATACAGTATCAGGTTAATTTCAAAGGTCCAGAGAAACATACAACGAAAGGACTCAAAGCCATTGCTTCTTAGATATCTTTCCAGGGTGGAGGAAGCCCAGGGCCGAATGCCTGTCTACGAGGACTACAACTAGCAAGAGGCCAGCAAGACACAGACCCCTCAGCTCTGTGCAAAGCTGGCCTCACCTGGTTCTAGCCCTGTTTCTAGGTGTCTTCCCTAGGTGTCTACCAGGTGGGACCGGCCTGTGCCAATAACAGCTCAGATAGCCCTATGGAAACACTAATGGGTTACTTAAGGAATATGGTTCAATAAAAGCAGAGGAGGCAAGGGTCCTTTCAAATGTCTGTTTGCCGCTGACTTTCAGGGTGTGCCATAACATGCTGAAAGGGGTGGGGGAGTAAGAAACAGCCCCGCCTCCATTCTCAGCCCGTCATCCCAGTATGTATTTTTAATACAGCCGGATCGTCTCTCCCTCCTCGGAGCCTGTGTGCTCTGCGTGAATATGGCTGTGAGTTGCGTGCGTGTGAATGTGGCTGTTAGTCATGTGTGTGTGTGCATGCGTGTTTGTGTGTGTGTACGTGAATGTGACTGTAAGTCCCAGGCCCATTTCCTGATAGATGAACAGGAAGTCCAAGACCTTTTTTTCAGAGGTGGCAAATAAAATGTGTTTATTATTCTTTATCTCCTGCCTAGCGGTGGTGTCATTTATTTTCATTCAGAGAAATGAACACCATGTGGTGCCTGAGAGTACTAACCGCCAAATAACAGGGAAGTATGTGGCAAAAGCAGGGTTGACAAGGGCCAGGTGAGGGGCCCTGGCTGGCTGTCCCATTGTTAATAGGGCTGGATGTCAGACTGCCTTTTCTTTCTTTTCCTCCCACTTAATAACACAGGCGAAAGGCCTGCTGAACGAGGCAGTTATACCGTAGGAAGGAAAAGCAGAATCAAATTAACAGCAGTATGAGACTTCACTTGTTTTTGATTTTTTAATTTATTTACTCCTACCAAGAGACAGAGAGAAGCACCTCCAACGGGGTCTTCATTGTGCAATCCACCACTAGCCTCAGCGGGCCCAGATTGCCGGAGCAGGTGCGTATATCCAGTCCTGGGACGTCCCAGGGTGTGACTCCAGGACCTCTCCTATGTGGGTCCAGGTTGGCTACTGCTGAGGCAATGCCTGGCCCCAGGACTTGATTTGTTTTTTTGTTTTTTGGTTTTTTTTTTTAATGATGGTTCATTGGGTTTGCTTCTTCACATCTGGAGAATGGGATGTGTTGGGAGAAGTAGGGTCTCTACACCCTAAAGTAAGAGACCTGTACCCTACTTGTGATTTAGTCATTGACCCACTTTCTAATTTGGAGCAGGTCATGTCTTCTCAATGAGACTGGATCTCTCACCTACCATGTTTACCCTTAGAGTTCCAATGATGTTCAAAGAACACACTCTAGGTCAATGCGTTTTGAAACTCTAAAGTAAATGCAATACACATGCAAAGAATCAGTGTTGCTTTTCAGACGAATGTATCCTTTTTTTTGGAGAGGTTTTTTTTTTTTTAATTTTTTTGCTATAGGGCGCATGCGCTCACCAAAAGACAGAGAGACAGAAAGCGAGAAATCACCCCTCCATGGGGGATGGCCACACTGCAATCCCTTCTCCTCCATTCTCCTCTCGGATCTTGGGCCACAAGCACACACGCCAGGCGTGAGTTTAATCCACCGGGTCCGGGACTCAAACCACAGTCGACTACATGGGAGTCCAGCGACATAGCCATTACTCCAACTGCTGGTCCCAACGTATCTTTTATTAAATGGTGCAATACACTGAGAGTAGGCCCTCTGCTCTCTTGGTCCTTCTCTATGCATAAACATGGGCAAGGAAGCATCATACAAAGGCTCAAAACGTGCTTCTGTTTAAGTGTAAGTTCTCACACCTCCTTCAGTCCACCGCCTGGTAACGGAAAAAGAGTCACCACTAGGACAGTCTGGCTGTTCCCTGCTGACAATGGGTCTGCGAGTCACCTACGTTCCCCCTGGCCCTGTGTGAAGATGGGTAAGTCATTGCCTGGCCCCAAGGCCACAAGAAGAACAGGCCAATTGCATTTGCTTCATAGAGTCCTATTTCCTAATGAGTCTAGTTGTGTAGGATTTGGGTTGTGGTTTATGCCATGATTTGAGGAGAAAAGTCTTGGCTCATCTCTCACGGCTGAATGAAAGGGCTAGATTTACTAGGAGAAAGAGAAGAAATCCTTACGTTTTCCCTCACTTAGCTACCACCATTTTATTAGCCTAGGAACAGAGCTGCTATTTAAGTTGATAAAAGCCAGATTTTCTTGTTAAATAAATCACCAGAGCCTGGCGGTGCTATAGAGACATGTTTTCCCCCCAAGAGCTGCCCCCATGGCTGGGTCTCTTACAGTGCACTGGATAAAAACCACAGGCAGTCTGCAGCTTAAAAACCTAAATTGTGGCGCCACCTGCAGGACAGCATAAATATCAACATTATCCCAAATCTCCACAGAGGAAGGGAAGGAAGAGGAAGGAGGTCATGCACATAAGCAAAGCCAGGGTTGCAGAGAGAAAGAAGCGTTCCAGGCCCCCACTGGTCCGGGCTTTCCAGATATGTCACCACATGTTAACTGTAATTTCCAGAAGACTTCAATATGCACCCTCCTTGAAAATTGCCATTATGAGGAATCAACAGCCACCCTCAAGATTCTCAGTTCATCCAAATAAGCTAATTCTTTTTTCCTAAGAGATCAGTAAACCTCTGACCCAAGGCTTCTATCTCTGAGATTCTGGGCCACAGAACAGAAACTGGACAGAGAAGTGACTGCCCTTGGGAAGTAGCTTGACCTTGGTGGCTTATGAGCAAGTCTGATCATGTTATTGTCCAAAGCTCTCCTCACAGAAGTCCACTGCTCACAAGTCACCCCGAGTAGGAGCATGTCTGCACCCCCAGCACTGTGACATCCTGCATAAGGACACTTCCACACAGTTATACTGCTGGACAGGGACAGCACTGCTGCTGTGCTTTGGCTTCCTAGGCCACACTGGAGGCTAGTACCAAGGTAGGGGGATCCCTTCCAAGCCCCGCCGCACACCTACAGACACATACACACAGTTGATCTTGGTCCTCTGAGCCCTAAAACAGCTCCCATGCCTTCCTTCTCCAGGCCTCGCTATCCACAACCCCCTCTGCAGAAGTCGCTCTTCTCTTTCCACTATCAAATCTGTCCCTGCAACTGCAGAAACCAGAAGGTAGAGGATGTAGGGGAGTGAGGGGAGTTAGGAGAAGGGAGGGGATGTGGCTTAACTTTATTGGACAGAAGGAAGGCCCAGTTCTACAGTAAGACAATATAAACAGTTCAGTGGTTCTCCCTGGAGGTTCAACCCCAGGAAGCACAAGATCCCCCAGTATGGATGCCCCAGTGTGCCTGAGTTCCAAGGACTGGGTACAATTCATGGCTCTAGCATGAAGCCTTCATCTTGGTACTGCCTAGTTCACTTACCAAGTATTGGGTTGTTGGGAAAGTTATGACACTTTTTTCTTTTACTTTCTTTCTTTTTTTTTAGAGGTTTTTGCTAAAGGGTGTGTGTGCTCACCAGAGAGACAGAAAGTGAGAAATCACCCCCCCCCCCAGGAGAGATGGCCACACTGCAATCCCTTCTCCTCCATTCTCCTCATGGGATCTTGGGCATGCATGTACATTCGGCCCATGTGAGTTTTAAGATGCTGGGTCCAGGACTCAAACTGTGGTGGATTACATGAGAGTCCAGCAATGAGAGTACATCATCTGCTGATCCCAGTCATGACACATTTTTGCATAGAAAAGCATAGTAGAATACATCCTGACTTTCCTGACAACCTAATAGTTTGAGTCACTTGGCCCCTCTGACTTGGGTACAATTAGTATGAAGGCTTCAAGTTGCTTTCATTGCAATGAAGGTGGATTTGTCCTGATAGGTTGAAGGCTTTTGACCAGTAACACATTAACAAAATGGTTGCCAGGTAGTCTGAGCATAACCTATACTGCGTGACTGTGGTAACTAGTCTCCAAACTGGTCCCCATCATCCCAATCCATGGGCATTCATGCTCTCAGACAATCCCCTTCTGCACTAAATCATAGTTAATAAGTGACCAAGAAGTTACTGCAGACGTGATAGCATGCAGAGGTAGGCTAAGAAAAATAAATAAATAAATAAATGGCATGTTAGCTTCCAGCTTGGTCTCTTGGATTGCTCGGAGCTCTTACATAATAAGGAACTGAAGCCACCCACCAACAGCAAGCACTAACTTGCCAACACCTTGAGTGTCACCTTTGAAGCAGATCTATCAGCCCCAGTCAAGCCTGTAGATGTACAACGTTTAGAATCTTCCAACTGAGGTCCTGGACACCATGGAGCAATGATAAGATATTGTTTCATGCAACTAATTTGGAGGCAATATACTGCAACAAGAGATGATATACACAGTTACTTGCAGAGAGATCTTGGCTTCTTTGGACTCTTACTACTTGAGCCCACTTGGCTTTAGAATAACAAGTACAAAGGGGGAGAGGCCTGATGCATGATATTCCCATAATGCTCAGAACTGGACACCAGTTCGTGTCCTACCCAGAGCTTCCTTCAGAGTTCCTGGCTTCAGCCTCTTAGCACATCTCAATGAGTAAAGGAAAAATGAGAAAACCAAACCAGGGTCTGGAAAGCATCAATATACAGAATGCTTAGACCCTGCATTTGCTTGAAGTGGGCTGTAGAGTACCAGTGATCAGAGACCTCCAACAGTGAGACAGAGTAGTGCTGGGTCTTGTTCATTTTAACGAGCCATTTTGCCTGTCACCTGCCTGTGACAGAGAGCTTTGTGGAGGGCAGGTAGAATGGACTCCAGTGTGAGGACTTGCCCCTGCAGAGCACCTAAAAATGTTCCCTATACTGGATCTTGACCCTCACCACACTGAAGGGCAGGAAGGAGGTCCAGGGACTTCTTGCTGAGAGAAGGTATACTAGGAAGAGACTAGAAGCAAGAAGTGACTTGAAGCTGATAGTCCAGTTTTCCCTCCTCACAATTCTCCATGAGGACCCTCTGTCTTTCACCCTCAGCAGCTTCAGAGAACTCAGTAGCTGGAAATCAGCCACTGTGGATGTATTTACACCACCGGAATCAGCACATGATAAAAATTAGAACTTTTATATTTTCAGGAAGCCAGGTGTTTTTGTTGCTGTTTTTTTTTTTTAAAGACAGGTATTTTTGCTATAGAGTGTATGCACTCATGGAGAGAGAGAGAGACAGAAAGAAAAAAATCACTCCACCCCCCCAGGGAGGATGGCCACACCACAACAATCTCTTCTCCTCCATTCTCCCCTTGGGATTTTGGGTATGTCCACACAAAAGCCCTGCGTGAGTTTTAGCTGCTGGGCCTGGGACTTGAATTGCCGTCAACCATGTGGGAGTCCAGTGCCATAACCGCGTACTACCTGCTGGTACCAGGAAGCCAGTTTTTAAATATTTGCTGGTATATTACTAGAGAGGATAAATGATGGGCCCAGAGACTATGAATCAGCCCAGATCAGATCTGTCCTGGTCAGCAGATTGTTTGCGAGAACCTATCAGATACGCCCACAGCATCAGAGTCATGACAGCCAGAGTAAGGGTTCCCTTCTGCCCACATTTGTCCTTTAGATTATAAGAAAAAGTTAATACATACCCTGTATAGTAGCTGTTTTCCCAAGTCCTATATTTAAGAAGGCTTGTGTTATTTTTTTTGACACTAGGCTCAGGAAGGAAAGTGATTTTCTTTTCCTGAGAGACAAACTGAGGCAAGGGTCTTTTCCCAAGAGGCAAACTGAGATAAGGGATGTTGAGGTGACCGACCTCAGGTTATAAAGAAGCTGGAGATGTAAATCTGTTAACGCTTCTTTCCTCCTTCAACTTCAAACTTAAGATGAACACCTTGGGTTCGGCAGCAATGCTGTTTTCATCCCTCTAAGCACTGCTGTTAAGATTATGGTACACCCATGCAATAGAACACAGTTCAGAAGTTAAACAAAATGAAGTAAGTTTATGTATGCTGCCCTGAAAAATGACATACAGGACAGTCTGTTTGTATGTACATATATTTGTATGTTTAAGAACTACACAGACCAGTGTGTTCATAGCTATACGGACTCTTTAATGCATAGGACATTTTAGGATGCATGAAAAAATTAATAGTCAAAATATGAGGGGAGGCAGGGTAATATATACTTTATCCTTTTATCATGTTGCCTTTGTTCTTTGGACATTTTACCATGTGCAAATTTGACATCCTCCATTTTTAAGGCTAGTTTTAAAAATGAACAACAACAAAATTACTACTAAAAGCATTTTCACCACACCACCAGGCCTCTGCTCTCTCTGTCCTCAAATCCAGCCAATGACTCCTTCATCCCATCTATATCAGATTCAACCTTGCCTTTGCTCTGGTTTTCTACTACATGCTCCATGCTACTCTTCTTTTGTAGTCTGTCATGAAGGTCACACAGCAGCCTGTCTATCCAGGCATGATGCAGTAGACATCCCAGAGAACAAGGCCTCATCTCTCATTCCCTAAGCCCAGCTAGCATCCTACTTGCTGAGGACTTCTGTTTGACACTAGATTGATTAATTGGAGGGAGATTCCAGGGATGATTAAAAATGAGTAACTTGGGACCAGCAGTTGACGTATTGACTATGTCGCTGGACTCCCATGTAGTCAACTGTGGTTCGAGTCCTGGACCCAGTGGCTTAAACTTATGCCAGGCATGTGTGCATGTGTGCCCAAGATCCTATGAGGGGAATGGAAGAGAAGAGATTGCGGCGTGGCCATCCCCTCCAGGAGGGTGATTTCTTGCTTTCTGTGCATCTCTCTGTCTTTCTGATGAGTGCACGTGCCCTATAGCAAAAACCTCTCCCCCTTCCCCCCGCAAAAATGAGTAGCTTTAGATCAAGTCAAAGGAAATATTCTTCTACCCTGGGATCAGTACCCTTAAGGAAACTAACCCAGAGATGGTATAGGTTAACCAAATGATGCCAGAAAACACTGACATACCAATGGGTGAAAGATCCCTATTATTAGGAATTTTTGCAGGAAATGTGTAGGGAGAGATGAAGAAAAATGGAGACAAACCAATGTCATTCCAGTTTTGCAAAAGGGAAAAATAATGGAAGTTCTGAAAGTAGAAAAAAAAATTGCTCAGCCCAGATATTGACTATCAGGTCAGTAAAAAATAGATGTGTAATTACTTAGAAATGGATGTGGTCAACCAACAGGAATAAGTCTGGAATTACTGTCATAGTCAGTATAGACTGATATTACAAAATGTCATACACTGTTGCTTCAGCAACAAGTGTGTATGGTTACAGAGGCTGGAAGTCTAAAATCAGTGTGCCAGCATGGTCAGGATTTGGGGAAAGGGAACCAGCAGTTAGCGTAATGTCTATGTCGCTGGACTCCCACATAGTCGACCGCGGTTCGCGTCCCAGACCCGGTGGCTTAAAACTCACGCCGGGAGCGTGTGCGTGCGTGCCCAAGATCCCGAGAGGAGAATGGAGGAGAAGGGATTGCGGCATGACCATCCCCCCTGGGGGGTGATTTCTTGCTTTCTGTCTCTATGTCTCTCTCTGTCTGTCTGGTGAGCGCATGCACCCTATAGCAAAAACCTCTCAAAAAAAAAAAAAAAAGGATTTGGGGAAAGAGCCTTTTCCTAGTTTTATCCTCACATGACTTTTCCTTCATTTGTACAAGCAGAGAGAGAGAAAGACTGAAAGAGAGCTCTCAAGTATTTCTCTCTTTACATTAATCCCATCATGAGTGGAGATCCACTGTCAAAACTTCATCTAAATTTAATCATCTCCCAAAGTCCCCACCTTGGGCACTGAGGCTTCAGCATATGAATTTGGTGGTGGGGGCGGGTCACAGATGTCCATAGTAATTACAGAGAACAAACCTGGTGGGACTGCTCTTATCCCCTAACTCAACAAGGCTATGAGGCTTTTAAACCCAGGAAATGTAACAGAGAGTATCTGAATTGCAGCAAGGCCTTTGATAGACTCTTTAATAAAATCCTTGTAGAACATGGGGGACAATGGAACGATAGATTAGACTAAAAGATATTCATTAATGCATTGAGGATAATATGAAGGAAGGTTTTCTTGGACATGGGTCAGAATTCTGTTCTCAAACCAATCCTATTCAACACATTTACTAATGACTTGGATAAAGATAGAGGAAACATGATTATTGGGTTTGTCTATAACTGCTGCTATAAAAAACAACAAAACATTACAAATGTAAGTTTTTACAATCCTTCTCCCTCCTAAGGAGAAAGAAACCTTTGCTTAATATTGAGCATTTTTTGTGTTACTAGGGCATTTTGGTATTGACTTGGGTCCTCACGCCGAGGAATGAAAATGGTGAAAAAAGCTCAACAAATTCACATTTGAAAATTTATGCTCTGCAGAAAGAAAAAAGAGTTTGGCAATGGTGAGAAGTATGAGGCAAAGAGTGAAGTAGGGGTGAGGATGAACACCAGGTAGGGGGAAGACTTCAAGGTCAGGGAGCCCAAGGGGACGTTAGTGACCATCAAAGACAAGGAGCTTCTATGAAGTCTTTAAGAATGTATGATTTAATTCCTCCTCTGGTGCTGCTTCAAGAGACCATCAGTACAGAACCTGGTAATGTTTCAATGCTTTGAAGGGGCTGATGTTGTCTTTCTTTTAGACATGTGAAGTACAGTGAATCTCAAGACAAAAGCAAGAAGACTGTTTTCTTCAAAGCTACAAGTATTTGCTGGAAGCTTAACTATTTAAATATACTGTCTGTATTCAAAGGTAATTTTTCACTCTAAAACTATGGGTAAATTTTAATCAAATAAAATATAATATGAATACAACTAAGGTCATAAATACAGGTATAGAAAACAACTTTGCAAATACAAAGTCAAGGAGATGTAACTATGTGTTTTGTTTTGTTTTTTTTAAACAAAAGTACAAGCTAAAGTTCACAGTAAGTTCAATGTAGATTAACAATGAGACGCTGCCAAAGTCAATGAGATTGTCAGCTACATTAATAGAGAATGGAGTTCCAGAGGAAGTGATCACAGTCCTGCCCTACTGAGACAGGTAGGCCATGCCTGGGTTACCATACACAGTTCAAGGCCTGGTAGCCAGGCTACAAGAAAAATCGAACTCCACACTAAACCTAGCTCAAGAGACCAGCAGATGGCTTCACAGTTTCGTCGTTGTACTCCCACCTAGACAACCATGGTTTGAGTCTCAGACTGGATGGTTTAAAATTCAGGCCAGGCATGTGCGTGTGTGGCCAATGTCCAGAAAGAAGAATGGAGGAGAAGGGACTGTGGCATGGCCATCCCCCTGGAGGATGACAGAGAGACACTTTCTGTCTCTCTGTCTGTGTCTGTCTCTCTAGCAAGTGAACATGCCCTATAGCAAAAATTTTTTTTAAAAATCCAAAAAAAAAAAAGAAAAGAAAAAAAAAAAATAAATAAAATTTAAAAAAACTCTCTAAAAAAAACCCAACTCAATAGATTCCTTTTAAATAACAGATCTTATGGGCCAACCTGTGGTATGGTGGTTAAAGGAACTAGACCTCACGTGGATGACATTGTGGTTCGAGTCTCAGACCAGGCAACTTGAGAAACACAGTGGGCACGTGTGTGTATGCCCAAAATCCTGACAGGAGAAAGAGATGGAGAAGGGACTGCAGAGTGACCATTCCCGATGGTGCGTGCTTTCTCATTCCTCCCCCCCCCCCCCCCCCGTTATTTTCTGGTGAGTACATGCAACCATGCAACCTCTGGCAAAAAAAAAAAAAAAAGAGATTTTGTTTAATGTTTAACTTACAAAAACAAATCATGAGATTAGTTGAATGAGATTCTGCAGAGAACAGGCCTTGAGATGGCAACCCAAGAAGCAAATGTGTTTGAGGAAGATAAAACTTCTGCCCTGCTGACTGGGGCCAGGTGACCTGGCTGCAGCCGAAAACAATCACCAGGATGTTAACAGCCTTCCATGGGATGCTCAAGGAAATGAGGAACTGCTGTTCAGAACAAAAGACTGTACAATCTCCCCACCCCAACTTCTCCATTAAAAATACTTCTTGTGAGACTGGGACTGGAGAGATGGATCCTTTGGACACAGGTCTGTCATTTTACCCCGGGTCACTGGCCACATGAATAACGTTATCTTTCCTTTCCTCTCACATTTGTCTCAAGTATTGGCTTTTCTTTTTTTTTTTTTTTTTGAGAGGTTTTTGCGTGAGCTCGCCAGACAGAGAGAGACAGAGAGATAGAAAGCAAGAAATCACCACCTCCCCTGGGGGGGTGGCCACGCCACACGCAATTCCTTCTCTTCCATTCTCCTCTCGGGATCTTGGGCATGCACGCACGCACACCTGGCGTGAGTTTAAGCCACCGGGTCCAGGACTTGAACCCCGGTCGACTACGTGGAAGTCCAGCAACATAGCCATTACGCTAACTGCTGGTCCCTCAAGTATTGTCTTTCAAGTGGTGAGCAGTCTAATGTGAGTTTGGTACTGCTTTGCCCCATACTTGAAGCACTTTTTAAGATAAACTCGATCACATTGAGGAGAGAATAGACAAGCCTCACAGGGAATTAAAACTTTGTTTATATCTGAGTCAACCAAAGGGACTAGTGATGATATCCAGCTTGGAGAAAATTAAGATTCAAGGGAACATGCAGGTTCAAATATTTGAAGGACTGTCAAGGCAGAGTTGCTGTAGTAGTTCTTTATAACATCAAGATATTGATGTAGGATCAATGAGTAGAATTTATTTACGTAGAGATATTTTGGCTCGATATGAGAAATTGCTTTTTTTTTTTAATTGCCGGAGGGTACATGCATTCATCAGAGAAAGAAAGAGGGAGAGGGGAAAAAGCACCCCTAATTGGACATGGTCACCCCACAATCCCATCTCCTCCATTTCTCTATTCTGTCAGGATTTAGGGCACCCATGCACATGTGCCCAGCATGTTTTTCAAGCCTGCAGGGCTGAGATTCAAACTGTGATTGGTCATATGGGATCTGGCTCCCTTGATCATTAGGCCACAGGGCCAGCCCAGTAAATTTCTAATAGCAGAGCTCTCTAAAGACAGAATGAGGGACCAGCAGTTAGCGTAATGACTATGTCGCTGGACCCCCACATAGTCAACCGCGGTTTGAGTCCTGGACCCGGTGGCTTAAACTCATGCCAGGCGCGTGTGTATGTGTGCGTGCCCATGATCCCAAGAGGAGAATGGAGGAGAAAGGATAGTGGCGTGGCCATCCCCCTGGGGGGTGATTTCTCGCTTTCTGTCTCTCTGTCTCTCTCTGTCTGTCTGGCGAGCACACGCACCCTGTAGCAAAAACCTCTCCAAAAAAAAAAAAAAAAAAAGAAAGAAAGAAAGACAGAATGAATTGATTTGGATATAAATGTATCGAGTTCTCCATGACCTGCTCTCTTCAGGCAACGAATAGGCAAACACTTGTTTGGTGTGTTTTCCAGCTGGCATATCCCAGACTTAAACTACATAGTTAAGCATGTGGGGTCCAGCAGCCTTAAACCACCACATGAATGGCTAGCCTGAGTAGAAATACTTCCGAGGAAATATCTAGGCAAGATAACTAATATCCCACCCAACATCATCACTAGGAGAGAAGTCAAGGATGAAGTTATAAATATAGTCAGGGTCAAAGAGTGAGAAGGAGAAAATGAGTATACACAGAGCAAAACTAAACCCCAATACTATACACCTCACTCATCAGATATACCATCCTCAGCCTGGAACTGGCTGGTACAGAACCATTTTTCTGATTATTTGCCTACTAGCTGCTCATATAATCCAGGGTTCTGAATTTAATTTTTTAAAGTTGATGTCTTTCTTCCATGAGTGAGTGAGCAACAGCCAGAGAGAAAGCCCCCCCCGTCTCAGCCAGCCCCTGCTTATGAGCACACATGAGCCCAGAACTCTCAGGGAAGTCACCAGAGGCAAATCTAGAAAATTCTTATATGGCTCAGCCTGACAGAGTGTAACATTCTACTGCTGCACTTTCATCCAGCCCCCCAATTTTTTTTTTTGAGAGGTTTTCGCTATAGGGCACATGAGCTCGCCAGACAGAGAGAGACAGAGAGACAGAAAGCGAGAAACCACCCCTCAGGGGGGATGTCCACACCGCAATCCCTTCTCCTCCATTCTCCTCTCGGGATCTTGGGCATGCACGCACATGCGCCCGGTGTGAGTTTTAAGCCACCGGGTCTGGGACGCGAACCACGGTTGACTACATGGGAGTCCAGTGACATAGCCATTACGCTAATTGCTGGTCCCCAGCCCCCAAATTTTAATCGTTTCTGTTTGGCTTTCAAACTCGCTCCCATTTTACACCCCACAACATCCCCAGTCTTTCTTCTCTGTGTGCCCAGGTGACTTTTAGTCTTCCTTTTCACAAGGCAGTCTCTTCCTACCCAAAATCTGTTTCTTTTCTGCTCCTTCAATCCTTTTTAGCCTCAGAAGCTTTCCACAGCTAGTGAAAGCCTGAAACCCAGGCCAGATATCCCAGTGTCTCAGAGAGGTCACAGGCAATGGGATTGATGTCAGACTGTGTCATCTCATCTCATGGACTATAAACCTGGGGACCAGGCAGGTTTTTATCCTATACCTGACTACACTGTGGATTTTCAACAAGTTATAACAACTGCTCTTTCTTCCTCTAGTTTACCTTAAATGACCTGAACAATGGCATTCTCATCTTTTCCTCGGGGAAATGAATCCAACATCAAATGTACCTGTGTGTGCAGGTGTGAATGTGTGTTTGCTGCTTCTGCAGGAGTTCCCAGTTTTCATTCTACATGTCCCTTTGTTAATTGTACTTCTTCCCATACTGTGATCAGTGGTATAAGATCCTCATCACTTTCCTTTCCTGCAAATAAAACTAAATCATCCCCTCTCTTCCTCCCCAGTAACTTTATCAACATCTTTCAGGCATGGTCATAATTTCTCTTTCTGATCCTTCATGTTTATTCATGCATAAAAACTACAGGACGAGAGAGCACATCTTGGAAGAGAAGAAAAAGAGAACAAGGAGGAGTGATAACATTTTTATGAGCCTATAAAAGTTTTTGTTTTTTATTTCATTGTAATTGTAGAGTGAGCTATGCCGACGGGGTATTTTGTGTAACATATCATGTTTAGAATCATTCACTCAAAAAGCCAGTTATGGAATGCCTGCCATATGTGGCTGTGCCTTGCAGATCAAAGCTACTTCAGTCGTAGTCATTGTCCTTGGGGGCTTTCAGGTGAGTGGGGACAAAATGGTAAACACGCAAGGGCTGATGTTGCTGAACTGACTGGTAGTGTGGGATAGAAAGGGAATGTTCATTCAGAAAGCAATTCTTCCTGATTCTGATCATACTACCATATTCAAATTCTTTTCCTTTTCTTTTTCTTTTTCTTTCTTTCTCCGCCCCCCCCCCCCTTTTTTTTTAGAGAATTTTGCTACCTGGTGCATGCTCTCACCAGAAAAACAGAGAGACAAAAGCAAGAAATTGCTCCTCAAGAGGGATGGCCACACTGATATCCCTCCATTCTCCTCTTGAGATTTTTGGCATGCACACACATGCACCCAGCGTGAGTTTTAAGCCACTTGGGTCCAGACTGAGACTCAGTCAGTATGTGGGAGTCTAGCAAGTAGCCATTACACCTTCTGCTGGTCTCTCAAATTCTAACTATTGATATTTTATTAATAATGTCATTACCGGTATATTTTTAAAACCAAACTCATCTCAATGAGAAGTAATAACAATATTAATATATGTCCTTCTAAGTTAGGATATAAAATGTAGAAAGTTAATGATAGTACAGTATTTATCTAGCATCTTGCATAGGAAGCTCTGATTACCATTTTGTGTCCCCATGTTATAAATACTGAAATATTCCCTTGGGAACAAAAGTAAGGGTTCAGATGAGCAGGTGCCTTCTATTCAATTTTCAGTCCCTTTATTCATTTATTATATAAATAAATTCTGTGCCCCTACCTTGTACCAACCACTGTTCTAGGTCCTGGGGATCAGAGTACATCCCTGCTTTTATGCAATGTGCATTATGAATGAAGGTGAGGATTGATGAGTTAAATTAACAATCAAAATATTTTTCAATAGTGCTAAGTTCCATGGAGAGCATTTAAAACGTGGTGTTAAAAGGAGGGGAGGTATACAGGTTAGGAAAAACTTCCTTGATGTGGTAACATTGGGGCTGAGACTTAAAAGACAAAAAGGAGACAGCCAGATGAAAAAGAATAGCAAACAGAAGAAGTGATCAGTAAAAGGGCCCTGAGGTGGGATGTATAGAAGAAATAATACTCGATTTTAAAGAATTTGGGAAAATAATAAAGGGTTGGTATGAGCAGAACTGCGCAAATAAAAGAAATGGAATGAGCCATGATCAACACACTCATACTATTACAATCAGAAAAGAGGAAAATCAATCATGTCTATAAAAACGTCTCTGGGTCATCTTTGACTTCTTATGTCATATGGACCAAGCCCAGTTCTATAAAATTAATGTATAGACTGAGGCACAGAAGGAAACTGAGGATGGGAGATGGTGATTAGAAATAGAGACTGTGCCTGTTAGAAAGACTTTGTCTGCAAGTAACGAAATACCCACCTGCTTAAGCAGTAAAGACATTTAGTAGTCACACAAGCAGCCTGGAGGTAGGGTGGTTCCTGCCTTAGTGCAGGGACTCAGGGAGGTTACCAAGGACTCCGTCTCTTTGTAGGTTTTCTTTCTCATTCTTCACAAATTAGCTCTTTGCCCTTGCCTTATGTCCTTGTGGCCATAAGAGAATTGGCCTCCATTCAAGCAACCCCTCTACTTGACCATACTTGGACACGGAGAGAAGAGAAGAGGTGATGGCACGGTTACTTCTGGAACAGCTCTCTTCTAACAGCAAATGATTGGCCAGAACTAGGTCACGTGGTCACTCCAAACTGCAAGGGAAGCTGGGAAAAATAACTGCTTGACAAAGAGAAATGGGATTACTGGGGCTAGTCCCCTAGCAGTTAAAGGAATAAGTCTCTACACGGCCAATGGTAGTTTAAATCTTGGTCCCAACAGCTTGAAAAACACACTGGGTGCATGTGTGTGCATGCCCCAGATTCCAACAGAATGGAAGAATGGAGAAGGGTTTGAGGCATGACCATACCCCAATGAGGGTTGCTTTTCCCCTCTCTTTCTTTCTGTCTCTGGTCTTCCTCTGGTGAATGCACATGCCCTATGGCAAATTTAAAAAAAAAAGTAATGGGAATATCAATATTGATTTGGGCTCATTGGATTCAGAAAGTCATGCCCTGCAGTTGGAATAATATGGAGCACCTTGGAACAGAAGGCTGAAACAGCCAGCTCACGTGAGGGTTCACGTGGGGGTGTAGAAGGGGAAAAAGAGGGAATGCACTGTAATGGAAAGACCTTGGATCTGCAATCAGAAGGCATGGCTTAAATCTCAGCTCTAAGCAAATCACTAAAACAAAATCAGCCAGTTCTTCATCCATAAACTGGAAGCAACAACACCTACCTGCCAATTTCTGCTGTGAGGAGCAGAAATTGCTAGAGAGGGTTATGAGCACCTAATGTCTTCCCACAATCCCTGGGGATGCAGTGAGAAAGCATTATAACTTCTTATACTATTTACTTTTTTCTTCTTTAAAAATATATAGACTTGTGCATATTTTAAAATATGCATAATACATTATAATAGCCTATATGTAATATAAATAAATATGTGCACATATATTGGAAGTGCTTGAAAATTTTACAAAGAGTCTTTTTTTCTTTAAGTTTGGAAGCAGTTTTTAAAGAATGTAATGCATATAAAGCACCAAGCATAGTATTGGGCACAGACTGGGTTCTCAAAAAAGGCTGTCCCTGTTCTCCCTTCAGAAGTATTAGTATTGCAATTTCTAATGGCAAGGGCACACATCTGTCACAGTCCCTCCTGACGCCACTCTCAAAATGCCGCATATCACGTACGCTTTGGGCACCTCAAATCCCTCTCCTAGAAAACAGGATTACAAGCCCTGTGCACACAAGCAGCTCCAGGAGCTGTTATCACATTAGCCTCCCACCCCTAGCATCGTTCCACCTGCTGTCCATGTTCTGAATGTCTCTTGGCTGGTGGGTACTTCCATGAAGGGGTGAACAAGGAAGGGCAAAGAGAGGAGGGAGATCAAGCCAATCATAGCAATGACTGGCTAAAAAGGCCCCTCTAGGAGGAGGGGGTTAAACTCAAGTTCTGGGCATTTTTTTGTGCAATTTCTTTCTCTCCAGGAACCCTGCCTCCCATTAGCGTGGACAAATGAGAGTTGCCAGTATCTACTTTCCATCTGCCCTCATCGTTCTTCTCAGCTTCTCAGGAAGCTGTAGAAAGATCATCTTTTCCTCCCAGCCTCCCCCTCTGTGGTGGGCAAGAAGCACAGATGGGAGTGGGGTGCAGGCAGAGAAACAGAGTCACAAGATCACTTAGTAGCGCAGCTAGAATACACCCAGGAGTCCTGACACCTGTTCAAAACCACTTTTTCCTCATTAAAAACACAAAGATAAAGCTCCCTTTATGCATGTGAAGCCCTTACATATTATCCCTTGCCATCACTTGTTCTTGCTGCAGAGGCATTGTTCATTTATTTAATTTAAACTGCTTATTTTCTTTTTTCCAAAAAGGCGTTTGGGCTTGCCTTTAAAAACCCACGTTAAATTCTCATTGAACAATTTGACTGGTTCCCCTTTAGCTGCTTTTAAACAAGCTGCCGATAAAGGAATAAACTTGCTAAAGAAATACGAAATAAGCCCCTGGAACACTGTAGTCCTTTATGCCAGGCTGTCCAGGCTGAAGCCCCTCTCAAATGAACTGAGAGATAAATGCTACTGGAATTACACATTGTGGCTAGATCAGTGGCTGCCACAGGAAGATAAATACCAAAGCAAGGCAAAGGCATTTAATCAAAAATAAACCCCCTACATATCTTTTTTTTTCCCTCCCCCAAAGAAGAAGAAGGGAAAAAAAAAAAAAAAAAAAAAAACCACTAAGACCTTGGTTTGCCACGTATATTACTTCATTCGCCTTGATATTATTTTTCCCAAGTAATTTGGTTTAGGAGAGGTTCACCCCACACATCTGAAAGCAAATTAAATTACTAAGAGTGACCCACCCAACCTATGTCTACAGTGTCACAAATGACACCATGGCAAACAGCTCAGAAGATAAACCATACGTGGATTAATTCATGGAGATGATATAGCACTTATCTGTTTTGTTTAGGCTCAGTTTTAACAAGATAAAATCACTGGGCCCTGTGATCTGCCACAGGGGAAGCTGTTTACCCACACGATTGACATGCAATGTGGGCTCTTGTGGAATATAAATGAGCACGTGGCGGCTGGCAGTTGCTGTCTTTTCCTGCTCTCCCTGGCTCCAACCTGGTTGGGTTAGTTAAGAGAATAGCTCTGAGGTCTTACTCAGGGGTGGGGAGCGGGGGGAGGGATCCACATAATGGTGATTTGTCATTTTTTTAGGCCTCTTGATATGTCTTGATTCACTTTAAAATTGAACTGAATTTGATGATACCTCCCTAGATAGCCAATGACACCCAGTCATATCCATCAGAGTTTGTATTTATATGTAATAGAAATGGATTCTGCCTGCCTTTCCTAGGCAGAGATGGAACTTTCTGGAAGAAGATCAGGGACTCACCAAAGTGGGAAGTCGGGGAATTCTGGAGAATGACCTAGGAAAAGGACACCTGATAGGGACAGGATGTCTAGGTGCTGTTGCAGCCCAGGAGCATGGCTGTGGCTTCTACCTCATGCTATTACGCAGCGGACAAAGCCCTGGAAGAATGGGTCCTACTTGCCGAATCTAAGTCATGTGTCCATCCCTAGCTCACTGGCGATAGAAAGAGCAAGCTCTGTCCTTTCAGGTCCTTGAGAGGAAAACAAATGCTATCCTCCAAGGAAGGGCCACACAATAGGGGATTCCTCACAAGGGAGATCGGGCACTCAGAAAAATGGTTAACTGATGGCATCCCAAAGCTATCGAATAACATCTATGCTACAACCAAGAAAAGCATGCTTGGGAATCTTCTTTTAGTCTGACATCAGGCAAGGGGCAGTTTGCAATAATGAAAAGAGCTCTCGGAGATGAGTCAAGAGGTCTAGACCTAGACTTGGAGGCTGTTACCAGAAAGTATGTTTGAGCTAAGGCAAGTCCCATTCCTGCTAGCTCCTTGTTAGGGGATGAATTATGCCCCTGCCCCTGCCCCTGCCAATTCACATGTCAAGGTCCTAACCATTGTCTCCTTTTGTGATCTTATTAGGACATAGGATCACTGCAGATATAATCAGTTAAGATGAAGTCATACTGAAGTAGGGTGGGCCCCTAAGATGATACGTGTCCTTATAACAGGGAAATATGGACACACACATATACACGAAGAATGCCATGTTCTACACAATTGGAGTTAGTCTGTCACAAGCCAAGGAACTATCGGAAACAAAGAGTAAGACTTGGAATACACAGATCTTTCCCTGGTGCCCTCAGGAGGAGCATGACCCTGCTGACTCCTTGACCTTGGACTTCTGGCCTCCAGACCTGCAAGACAATCAATTTAAGCCTTTCTGTTTGTGGTATTGGGTCATTGGGAAAGTCATGATGCATTTTTGCATACAAAAATCTAGGAAAGTACAACACAATTCTCCCGACGACCTAATAGATACTGTATTACAGCAGCCCTAGGAAACTACTAATACACTCATCCTTTATAAGGTAAGTGGGTAAGACTAGATTTGTGGCTTTCAAATTGTTAGAATTGTGACTTGAATCTGAACTTTCCCAGAGTCCTAGGGCTTGTTGACAGAACCCTTTGAAAACCATGGGGCTAGGTGCTCTCCTAGGTCCCTCCAGCTCTCTCTAAATAAAACCCCGTTTTCAGTTTTTACAAAGCACTGTTTACAATGTTAGAAAGGATGCAGCAGGGACATAGTCTCCTTTGGCCTTGTGGGTAAGCTAGTCCCTTGGTGGGACTAGCATACATACCTCTGTTCTACACACAGCCGCTCTCATCAGGCTCTGAGTCCTGAAAGAAGGCGGCTACTTCATGCGGGAGTTAGGAAGGTTGCAGATTTCTTGGTCTAGCCCAGTGACATTTCCAGTCAAACAGACATAAGAGAACTTCAAAAAGTTTGTGGAAAAGTAGAATTAAAGTACAAGTTTATTTGGGTACAAAAGAAAAAAACCTTTGTAATTCATACAAAGTTTTTGTCATAATTCAAATTTTCCAAAAACTTTTTGAAAAATCTCTATATATCTTTGCTGGTCATGAATCCTGGAGATTCAGTCCTTTTCTAGACTCTGGTCTTCACTTTAAGTCCCATGGTGGATTTGGCCAATTCACAGGTTCTGTGACCTTCTGACTGCACCCCAGCATCCAGTGGTGGCATAGAATGCCTCACTGAACACTAGACATCACTTTAAGATGTATATAATGTGCTCCTCTTCCATCTTTAAGCTGAGTGAGAAGGATCATGATATCACAAATATTTAGTAGGCAAAAGGAAAAACAAAAGAGATGATGAAATTATGGTCTCTAGGGCTTCTACTTTACTAAGAGGCGATAGACACATTTCATTTAAATAGTGGAATCAAGTGATTTAGATCATTATTTTTAAACAACTCTGCTCTTGGTAGAATGGGGTCACAAATGATGGTATAGTAAGTCTGTCTGATGGGGTTGGAGAGACAAGAAATAGCCTTGTACAGGAGATAACCACACACTGGTGGGGAGATAGGCACAGGTATAAGTATTAAAATTCAAAGATTGATAGGAAGCAATTAAAAGTGAGTTATAAAAATAAATACAATAATTGAGGCCAGCAGCTGGCATGGTGGTTAAGGCTCTGGACTCCCACATAGCCAACTGCGATTCAAGTATTGGATCCAGTGGCTTGATACTCACACTGGATGTGTGTGCATGTGTACCCAAAAATCCCAAGAGAAGAGTGGAGGAGAAGAGACTGTGGCATGGCCATGGCTCCTCAGGGGTGATTCCTCACTTTCCCTCTCTGTTTCTCTCTTTCTCCAGAGAGCACACACACACCATATGGCTAAATAAATAAATACAATGGGATGCAAAAGAAAAGGATGATAATCCTGTATTGGGAATTGAGGATGGCATCTTGATCCTGAGCTGAATCACAAGGCAAGTGACTCAGACAATCAGTTAGTCTGGTGCCCCATTTAGAAATCAGAGGTGGACACTAACATTGGTGGACTATGTGTGGAAGCCCAAATCGAAGCTCTGCACAAACATACACCAAACAGTGTGACCTCAGAACCAGCCAAACGATGAGTAATAAAACATATACTTTTACTCTATTTACTTAGCGAGGAAGTGAATTCTCTATAAACCAGGTCTCAGTGCTGAATTTTTTCAGTACCATGGCATTTACATTCTACCTCCAAGTTTACAGACATAATGAGATAATTTATCATGGAAAATTATTGCGTGATCATCAAAAAAAAAATGGAAATTGTCACAGCCTCTCTTCTTGATGGTATTTCTCACTGACCTCCTTCACCTTACCCTGAAAATGAGCTATAGGACTCTAGCATGAAGACAGCCCAGGGATCTGGCGCTATTTAATTCACTCAAGCAGTCAACCATAAACAAATTTTTTTAGAAGTGAGGAAAACTTCTGTAACTTTTTAATTAAAGCATAAAAGCCCTTAATTAAAGAGATATAAATCACTGAGAAATCTTTAAATTCTTTAAATCTTTGGTGGCATTGTTTATGTTTCCAGCTGTGTTACCTTAAACCTCAACAACAGAGTATGGAGAAGAACAGCATCGTTTTCCAATATCCTGGAGCAGTGGCTCATCAGGACCAGGCATTTGGTGACCATGTCATGGTGTGGGTACTGGCCTGGAGCCTGTACTCCATGGAGAGAGAGGCCCAGAGGCCTTTAGAACAGGGATATTCAGCCCTGTTTCTCTCTTGACTTCAGTGCACACTCCAAGTTTTTGGTAAATCAAGATGGCAGTTACCTCTACTGGATAGAGGGACAAGTCAAACAACACCATGAGGAAACAATCAGTCAAATTAAGAATATAAAACATCCCATTAAACCATGAGCCTGGGTCCCACAAAAAGTCATGAAAGAAAGAAGTTGGAGGACTATAGTGGATTAAAGGAAGTTCCAAGAGATACTACCACCAAGTGCAGTGTGTGAACTTTGCATCTCAGCTACTTAAACTTGAGATAATGTGATGGAATTATTCATTGTATTAATACAATATGTGATAATGGTATTGCAGTTAGGATAATATTTCACTTTCCAGAGAGGATTGCCAAAGTCCCTAGAAAGAAATTTCTTGATATTTGAAAATGTGGCAAATGATAGCAATTATAGTCAGCCCTTTTTATGCATGGGTTCCACACTGACAGGTTCAGTCAACCAACCTGGATCAAAAACATCTTTTAAAAGTTGATTTTTGTTTTTTAGGGAGAGATTTTTGCTATAGGGCACATGTACTCACCAGAGAGACAGAGAGAGACATAAAGACATCCCCCCCTCCAGGGGGATAGCCATGACACAACTCCTCCTCTTTCAATCCTCTCTTGGAATTTAAGGCACTCACGCACACATACTCTGCATGAGTTTGAAGCCACTAGGTCCAGGACTCAAACCATGATCAACCACATGGGAGCCCAGCAACATAATCATTGTGCATCTGCTGGTCCCAAAAGGTTGGTTGCATCTTTATTGAACATTTACAAACTTTTTTCCTTGTCATTATTCCTTAACCAATATAGTATATCAATTATTTGCATATCATCTACATTGTATTAGGCATTATAAGTTATCTAGAGATTATTTCAAGTGTACAGGAGATTATGTATAGGTTATATGCAAATTCCACACCATTTTATATAAAAGATTTGAACATCCACAGAATTGGGTATCTAAGGAGATCCTAGAGCCATCCCCCACAAATACCAAGGAACAACTGTATTGGGTATAGGTAAAGAATGTGTTCATTTTACTAATTTTTAAATTGTTTATGTATACATGAACAATTTTATTTTTTAAAAACATTTTAAGTTTTTCGTTTTTGTTTTTGTTTTTTTTCCATAGAGCATATACTAGCCAAAGAGAGACAGTGAGAAGGAAAATGAGAAATCACCCCCCACAAGGGGGGTTGGCCATTCTGCAATCCCTTTTCCTCCATTCTCCTCCTGGTATTTTGGAAACATGCCCAGTGTGATTTTCAAGCTGTAGAGTCCAGGACTCAAACTATAGTTGGCCATGTGGGATTTCATTGCCTTAACCACCACCCCACTTGCTAGCCCCTGTATGAACAATTTTATAACAACGCTTAGGAGGAAAATGGCACCTTCTTTCTTTTTGTCTCTTGGAGATCTCCCTCCACACATGGTTACAAACCTACTAACATCTTGGCATAGCCAGGTTGGGCAATTATATCTGGGTAAGTTTTCCTCTCTGCTATAACTTAGTATCTGGATGTTGTGACTGTATCCTTCCTAGGTCTTAAGGAGGGATTTAAGAAGGTAGATATTTGGGCCTTCACATTGCAGTACTTGAGTTTTATCCATCTGTATGTGAGGATTCAAAAACCAATAACCACAGTAGTGCCCACTCACGGAGCTGCCAATCTAGCATGAGAGACAGATAATCAGTTTGCACAGCGTCAGCATCCACGTAGAGTACCTTGACATATATGCATCAACCATACTCCTAGCTCATGACACATTCAGTATACATGGTCCTCTCCTTCATTCACTCATGTATTTATTTTATTTTATTTTTATTTATTAGTTTTTTTCGGAGAGGTTTTTGCTATAGGGCGCATGTGCTCTCCAGAAAGAATGAGACAGAGAGACAGAAAGCGAGAAATCACTCCCCCAGGGTGATTTCTGGCCACACTGCAATCCCTTTTCCTCCATTCTTCTCTCAGGATCCTGAGCATGCATGCACACACACCTGGCGTGACTTCAAGCCACTGGGTCCGGGACTCAAACCACAGAGAGTCCTGTGACATAGCTATTACGCCAACTGCTGGTCCCTCACTCACATATTTATTCATAGACTTTGCTGATAGAGTAGAAACTATTAGTGATTCACCACTCTTACCTTTTTCCTTGGCAATAGAACCCCTAATTTTAGTTAGCCACACAACTATTTGAAATATAAAACCAAATGATTATATTCTGGTCAATGGGATATATGTTAAAATGCAGGTACAGCTCAGGAGAGTAAAAAGGAAGAGATATGTCTTCCTTCCCTCCCCTTTTCTTTGTCTGGTCTTCTGGAATTTGCATATAATGGTTGGGGTTCTAGTAGTTATAATGGATCAGGAGGTGACCTTGGAAATAGAAGTCCCACATGACAGAGGGACAAGATAAAGTACCTAGCTTCTTTGTGCACAGAAGCTTCCGTGGCAACCCCAGATAGTCACTTTGGGTCTTCTTCAGAAAAGAACTTCAGTCTTTTTTTTTTTTTTTTGAGACAGGGTTTTCTTTTCTTTTCTTTTTTTTTTTTTTTTTTTTTGAGAGATTTTTCACTATAGGGCGCATGCACTTGCCAGACAGACAGAGAGAGACAGAGAGATAGAAAGCGAGAAATCACCCCCCGGGGGGGATGGTCACGCCGCAATCACTTCTCCTCCATTCCCCTCTCGGGATCTTGGGCACGCACGCACATGCGCCCGGTGTGAGTTTTAAGCCACCGGGTCCGGGACGCGAACCACTCGACTACGTGGGAGTCCAGCGACATAGCCATTACGCTAACTGCTGGTTCCCGAGACAGGGTTTTCTATGCTGTGATCATTCTACCACAGTCAGCTTTTAGCATTGGTTGGGAATCAAACCCTGGCCTCCCACATGGCTTCAGTCAGCCAACCAGCAGCATCCACCAGCAAGCCTACTATGGCTGGATCCCACTCCTATACTGAATAGACTAGAATTACATTAATAACTGATTCAGGTTGATTCTTTTCTGGAAAATGTCCTTCTTCATACAGCAAAGACTTAAGAAAGTACTGATGTTAAAATTCCTATTTCACACATGGGAAAATCAACGAGGGTCCTGAGACTAAGACTCCTCTTTCGGATCCCAATTTATAGCAGAATCTACCTCTTCTAAACTAAATCAGAAGAGGGCTAGTCTCAACTGTTCTTACTAAAGGAGAATCCAGGGCTTTTGTGTAAACTCCCGATAATTTACCGCACCAGTGACTGTCTAGGCAAAATCTGGGTAAATATGAATTTTTCAGACTCTAGAATGATTTCTTTTTTCCCTCAGGTTTGATGCTCTGGTTAAGTAATTAGGTCCCCAGTTCTTTTTAAGAAGGTCAAAGACAGTTAAATCAATACAGGATAATGTCCTCCACCCTGTGTGGCTAACGAGCTTGACTCTCAAAGTGTTATCCCACCTGCTCCTTCATGAATGTGATCTGGGGCCCATATTCAGTCATCGCTTTGTGAAGAGATTAGGGGCTCAATTCAGAGCAAGCTTCATGATGACACCCACATGCTCTGACTTCACATGATACATGTCCTTGATCTCATCACTAGTTTCTTTTTTTCTTTTAATGAGGTTTTTGCTATAGGGCGAGTGCACTCTCCAGACAGACAGAGAGAGACAGAGAGACAGAAAGTGAGAAATCACCCCCCAGGGGGGATGGGCTGCAATCCCTTCTCCTCCATTCTCCTCTCCATCACCAGTTTCTTTATGTCCGTATGGTCTCCTTGCTGTCACCAGGGGCTTAGTTTTTAAGTGGTGCTGTTATTAATGGCCACCATCAGCATCAGTTCTGATCAACCCCAGAACCCTACGAAAATATGAACAGTTTTAGGTCTAGATAGCAGGTTGTATGTCCTGGATACAGACAGAGAGAAAAGTGTTAAAATGGTTCTCCCACTTCTCTTTCTTTTCCATGCCTTGTCTTCTTTCTTCTCCTAGCCATTTTGCTGGTTTCCATCTTTCTCCAAGTAGCTCCCACACTAATACAAATGGTAGTTTAAATGTCTCAAAGAACAGCATACACTGCTAGGATCTGTATTCTCTTTCTTGGAAAAAAAAAATATCAAATGGACTGCAGAGAGTTAGGTGGAATTAATTCTACCCTGGGAAGCGAGGAGCCGAGCTGCTTCAGTCTCTTGGTTTATAAGGTCACCAGAATCCCTTGTCGGGAATTATTCCTCTGTAAATCACTGCTGCCCAGAGACTCTGCGGCCTTGCGTTGCAGATAATCCAGACAGTGATTGTGTCTGGTCCCTGAGCAGGAGCTGCACTGACCTCCCCTAAGAGGATTCTGGTGCCGACTTTGGCTACAGGAAAGAGTGTGAAAGCACAGCCTCTAATACGTGCCAGTTCTTGGACAACCTGCAGGCCAGGATTCTGTCTTACAGGTAAGCATCTTGGGTGGAGAAGCCACTGCTGCAATTACAGTTTCTGCTGTAAGGGAGGCCCCTGTGTCCTAGGAGCCAGCTCAGACAGCATACAGGAGGCCTTGGGAAGTGGAATAGCAGACCCTAGCCAGGAAGACTAGACCGCAGCTATGAGAGCGGATGTGTATCCATATTTCTTCCTTGGTTATGTTTTTGTATTTTAAATATATATATATATATATATATATATATATATATATATATCATACTGCCTAGTTCATCTTTAGCTACCAATTTATTATGGCCTTGGGCAAATCAAGAGAGGGCTTATTTTCAAACAGATCTAAATTAAGACCCAGTATCCTCTACATATTAGTGGTGTCTTTGAACAAATGACATGGTTACTCTAAGCCTCAGTTTCTGTGCTAGTGTGTAGGGAATGTTGAGTCTGCAAGGTTGTGGTGAGGATTTGGAAAATGACATATGTGAAGTGTGTGGCAGACTGTCAGCTGTATTCGGCTCTGATCAGATCACCTGCCCCCCTGTGTCTATTATTGCCCATCACTCTCTGCTAACAAGTCCCCCTTGTGTCTCCAATCTGCTTGGATACAGGATTGGGTGCTGGGGTATCAGATTCCTCTACTACTCTGTGATCCAGGGTGGGGACCTAACCCAAGTCAGGCTGATACAAGTGTCTTCTCCCCAAGATTTGGCATTGGATGGGTACTGAGAGAGCTCAGTCTCCTTCTAGATGAGGTGTCATGAACCCCACTAGCTGAGGAGCTAATGGAGACCCTGTGTTCTACCAAAAAGCCTGGAACAGCAGGAGAAGCTAGTCTTCAACAGGAGAGAGAGAATACAGAGAGAGAACAAGAAGCAGAGAGCAGGTAACACTTGAGTCCCTGCCTCTAGCTCGTCTCTGCCCTTGGGCTCCATGAAACTCACACCCCTACAACCTCATAGTAAAGTTAGTTTTTGCTCATTCTTACTATGTACAATAGAAGAGCTGTAATACTCTGGTAAGCAGTTATGGAATTAACAGTAACATGTATGTAAAGTGAGAGAATTGCCCAAGGTCCCAATGCCCACGTCTCTGCCTCCCCTCCCGCTCTGATTCAATATCATTACTTATTGGGAGTCCTTCCCTATGTATATATGTTTCTACAACTATTTTGCTAAACTTATTATTGCTCAATAGTTCATTTGATAAGTTGTTTCTCTGTGCAAGAGCAGGAGCCATGACGCACCTCTGCTCCCATGTGCAGATGGCTACATCTCTCAGCCCTGTCCCCTGGATAGGACCCCACTCACACCAGACTCTGCCCCTGGCTGCCACTGCTCCCTGGGCCCCAGTCTACGTGGTCCTACACTTCCCTGTTCCCTTTTTTTGTGGACTGAGTTGTAGCCATGCACACCAGCTCAGCCTTAGCACCATTGGAGAAAGGGGTACTTTTACATGGCAAGTGCCCTTGACAATCACAGTGAAAATAGTAAATACATAGGTCCCATGCTGAGCACTCCACAGGAAACATCTCATTTAATTCTCACAACAGCCTAGGAGACCAGCCACATAATTTTTACCAATGAAGCAGCTTTAGTCAAGGTCACACAGTTAGGAAATGGTAGCACTAAGATCTAAATTCATACTGTGTCATGCCAAGGGCTATGCTCTTTATCTCCTAGCCACTCTAGACTTGACCCTTCACACCATGCTTTGATGTTTTTCATATCACATAGATGAAGCTCCTTCTGAGCAATAGCTGTGAGACTTCAGAGACGGGATTCAGTATGCACCGATAGAGTGATGGAGTCATCAAGGAGGGTTGGGGACAAGGACGAACTGGACGTTGGTCCTGGAGAACAAATGGGAAGCATGATAGACAGTGGCAAGGTCAAAGCCCCAGAGGTATAATTGTGTTTGGAGGGCTTCTTAGGAAGTAGATAAGTGACACTGATAGATTTAGGCCAATGCTGGGGACATAGGAAGCCCAGAGAGAGTAGCAACTTGATTTGGCCATTGTTAATAGGCTGAATTTTGTCTTCCACTCTACTCTCACCTGCAAAAAAGATATGTTGAGTCCTACACCTAGTACCTGTGAACTTGGTCTTATTTGGAAAGATCTTTGCAGTTGTAATCAAGTTAAGATGAGGTTGTATTAGAGTAGGACCGTATCCAAGATGTCTGGCCTCCTATGTACACAGGGAAATTTGGACAGAGACAGAGACACAGATAGAATGCCATGTAAAGACAGGCAGAGACTGAAATCATGCAGATGCAAATTAGGGAATCCCAAGAAACGACACCACCACCAGCAGCTAGGAAGACCCAAGGAAGGAATCTACCCAGAGTCTCAGGGGGAGCATGGTCCCACTGACATCTTGACTTCAGACTTCAGGAGAAAATGGACTTGGAAATAAAGTCCTCTACTTTCTACATCTCCTTACAAATTAGGGAACAAATTCCATCCTTCCCTTTTTCTCTCCCATTACTTTCCAACTGGACTACTGATAGCTCTAAGCAACTTAATCCCTTTTTTTTCCTTTTCTTTTTTTTTTTTTGAGAGGGTTTTGATGTAGGGTGCATGCGCTCTCCAGAAAGAAAGAGAGAAAAAGTGAGCAATCACCCCCCCAGGGGGATGACCATACTGCAATCCCTTCTCCTCCATTATCCTCTTGGGATCTTGGGCACACACACACATGTGCCCAGCATGAGTTTAAGCCACTGAGTCCGGGACTCAAACCAAGGTCAACTACGTGGGAGTCCAGCGACATAGCCATTATGCCAACTGCTGATCCCATTTATCCCTCTTTCTTTACTTTAATTTATTCACCTGTAGAAATGGAAATTACTACAGTTTCTGCCCCTTCCAAATGTCCCTTTAGTTGCCTCTCCAGTTCCTAAGCCCCAGACACTTCTTCCCTGCACTGTTTTTCTCCACAGCACTTAATGCCGCATGACAGGGGGCACGCTGATTGGTCTGTTCACCATCTATCCCACTCTACTAGAAGTTCCACTCCTGGAGGACAGCAATGAGCTCTGCTCTCTGGTGTAACTGCATGCCTAGATTAGCACCCAGTACATGGCATGGGCTTACTTCATACGCAGAGAATACAGAAACAGTGTGGTATGAAGATTAAATGAGATGGTATATGTAGCACACCTATTTTATAGTAAAATATTAGTACTTGCTATTTCTTCACCCTGTAGATCCCTGAACATTTTCTAGATTTTCACAAAGAAAGTTTGTGGCTAGGGCCCAGACTCTGTGGTGCAGCTGGTAGTATACTGGAATGCAGAGCTGGAAGCCACATGGCAACCACAGTTCAAATCCCCTGCCCTGTCTGCCGGAAGCATGCTGGGCACATGTGTGCAAGCCCAGGATCCTGACAAGCTGAAGGACTAGAGGAAAAAGATTGCAGCATGACCAGGCTCCATGACAGGTGCTTTTCTCTCTATCCCCTTTCCTTTTCTCTCTCCCTCGTCTCTCTCCTGCATGCATACACACAGTAACATAAACAGTTAAAAGCTAGTAACATTATGGATGACTGAGCGTACATGTGTTCTATGCTTTAGACACTTTCTAGGTAACACTGACGTGATACCTTATAAGCCTATTTTAAAATATTGTTAGATTTCCCATTTCTTTGAAATGGGAGATACACTTAACCTTTTAGAAATATTTTTATATATGTTTAGTGAGTGATCAAAGGAGCCTAAGGAGATCAAATTTTTCTTACACACACCTAGTAAGGTCCCTTCCATCTAAGGTGAACACTATCTTCCTTGCCCAGCTGGTTAGGGGGAGGCTCAGAGCCCCAGTTACAGTCATTTTTGATATAATGCACATATGCATTCCTAAAAATTACCACAATGTGCAAAATCATACACTAAAACTCACAGAACTTATGGGGAAAAAATGAGGTTAATGGGACAACATTCAAAATCTTCACTGGCACATTAAAAACAAAAACAAAAAGAAAAGGGGGAAAGGGATCTAATTAAAATGGTAGCACAATTTTACACCTGTAAAATAGTTAAGAAGTTCATACATACTACAATAAGGACAGCCCTTGACCCTGAAAAAGTCTTGAAGTTAGCTTGTGGTAATGGGTCTTGGAAAGCTTGCAGCTTGTGAAGTGGTGGAAGGGGGGTTATCTGAAATCAGACAGGAGGTTGTAACACCAGATGTGGATGGATGTGGTTTATAGCACAGCAGTGAACAGAGGTAGCCAGGAGGTGTTGGAGGGTTGTGCTTTTTATACATTCATATTCCTCGTGGTTCCACGGTGAGCTGTTTGCGACATTCAACCAATGTTTCTCATTGACTAAGCACACAGAAGTAAATACAAGATTTGTTATGCTCAAATCATTCCCTAACCCGTCAGTTGCATTGGAACAGATGTGCATTTCCAAAGCAAGCGTTACAGCAGAACTCACCCCTTGTCCAAATCGCCAGGGAATCTGCAGGGTGGCTGGACGTAATTTATTTGCACTGTCCACTTCATGTTTAGCTTGAGAAAAAATAGGGAGACAGGGCATCTGATAATCTAGTAACACTTTAATTAATCAGAAAGCAATATAAACCTTCTGATATTTAGAATTATTTGCCTTCAACTAACTCTAGAAGAAGCCAATCACAAGAAACAAGTTGGTTTCTGAAATTTAGCCAAATAAAATCAAGAAAGTGTCCTGAAAGTAGATATACCCATTTTCTGAGCCTTCTATGGTTAGGTGTAATAAAAATTAGCATTTTAGTTTGGGGGATGTGGGTCAGGATCCTGGGTGCTTTCTAAATTACAAAATCAAGAAAAACAGTACTTAGTGTCCAAATAATGGAGGAAGGAAAAGGACTGATATTTTTGAAAAAGAGTTGAACAAAACTAACCAAAATGAGGATTTTTGATAATCCACAGTGAACCAGAAAGCCCATGTCCTGAGTGTCTCGGCCCCCAGAGGCTGGCCTATACACACTCATAGCAGACAAGCCTTGGCCATTGTTAACAGGGTACATTGTGTCCTTCTCGCGACCTCCAAAAACACGATATGCAAAATCTTACCCCTAGTGCTGGTGAACGTGACCTAATTTGGAAAGGTCTTTGCAGAAGTAATCAAGTTAAGATGAGGTAATACTGGGATGGGCCCCAATCCAGAATGACTGGCGTCCTTATGTACAGAGAGACATAGGAAGAACGTCATGGGAAGATGGAGGCAGAGACCGGAGCCATGCAGGTGCAAACCAGGTGATCCCAAGCCTTGATGCCACCACCAGGAACTAGAGAGGCAAGAAAGGAGTCTACCCAGAGTTTCAGAGGGAGTATGGCCCACTGACACCTTGATTTCACACTTCTGGCCTCCAGAACCTGAGAGAAGACATTTCAGTCATAAGCCACCAGTCTCTGGTCCTTTGTTCTTCGGCCCTAGGAACCTAATACAGTCATCATGAGAGAAACCTCTCGGGCGGCTGCGGAGCCAGGGTAATGAGCAGGGAGGCATGTTTTAGGAAGATCAAGCTTCAACAGCTGTCTGAGCATAGAAGATGCATCAAGGCTTGACATGCTAGAGAAATTGCCAGAGTGGTTCAAATTATCCAAGGCTAAACTGCCTCTCTACGCTGCCCCTGCCTATCCCCACTAACCAGGAATCTCTTCCTGCTTCCTGGGGGCAGACAGGCTCCTCCCTCCTAGCCAGGAGCAGAGAGAGCACAACGGGACAGCAGCTTCGAATCGGCACTGAGCAGATGAGGAATCAAAGGAGAATTTTATAGATGGGGAGATGGATAGTTCTGAAGTGTAATAACCAGGTTAAGGGGACTGCAGTTTTATCTACCTTTGATAGAAGAGCCAGAACAGGGCCCCTTGCGAGCCATGGAGGCGATGATGACTGTGTAATGGAAACGTTCCCTGAGTTCCGGCTTCTTGCCACCGAGAAGTTCCAATCAAGGCACTTTCCTCACATTAATTCGTTAGGCCTCCCGTGTTCCCCAGGGGAGCTCAGCAGCATTATGTTCTGGAAAGAGGAAGGTGAGCAGCATCACATCATCGCCATCACCACCGTCGTCATTATCGCCAACAACATCATTGTCCCATGGGTTTGACAGGCACCTATGAGGCCCATGCTGGAGGCTGGAACCAACCAGCTGGCCCCACACTCCCCCTGCAAGAAGTGTATAGTTTAACTATATTCTTACAGTTCATTCATTCATGCTCTCATTTATTTATTCATCGATCTGCTTATTGATGCTATGGTTACTACCCTTCCTCCCCAGCTCCCCCCCCCCCCCAGTTCTGAATTAGCATGAGGGGTACAGGTGACATGCATAAGGCACAATCTGCACTTGGGGAACACTCAGTCTAATGGCAAAGGAGAAATACACTGCGAGTGTCAGAACTTCAGTGCCCTAAGAGAAAGGTGGCCCAAGATCCTAATCTTCTTCCAGCACCCTCGGCCTCCTGTCACTCCCCATGAAGTCCAGTTCGTCCCAAGGGGGACTCAGTTTCTCTTCTCATTATGACTTAAATCTGTCTCTTCTGCAGCTTCCTGGCCCCCTAGCTCCTATGATAGCCTAAACACTGGTCTCCCTGCCTCCACTCTACCTCTCATGGCTCTCTCTCCTGGGTGCAGCCAGATGGAGCTCCCCAAAATACAAATCTGAAGGAGCCACCCACTCCACTGACCAAAATCTCTTCTTGTCTCCAGGCTCACATTTAAACTCGGAAAAGGCCCTTTAGGGTCAGACCCAATTTTCTCAGCAGTTCTCCTCCAGACTTCTTGGATGGGCCTGACACTCTGAATCCCAGAGTGCTCACTGCTCCCTGGGAGAGCCAGGCACCGCCATGGACAACACCTTCTTCCTTAGCTACCTGCAAATAACACTTCCTGTCCCTAGGTGCCCAGTCAGCATCCACATGAGTGACATCTCACAAACCTTTCCCCTTTCTATTCCAAGTAGGATTCAGCCTATCTCCATTACGGCATTTTAAAACTCTTGTTTCTTTGAAGGTATCTGTCTTCTCTCCTAGATGCTGAATTCCTTGAGGGCCAAGCCTGACTCCCCAATGGCAGGTCAGTGCCTGGTCTAGGGGAGGAACTCAGTAATGACTGGTGGAAGGAACAGTCCGGTTAATGGTAATGTTTGCAAAATGTGATGATGGCTCCCCCAAAGTTCTGAGCCACTCCATCACAGGATTGCAAGCCCTGCAACTAAAATCCCCGTCCTTCCTCCATATGTGACTGACTGCAGAGCATGTGGTTTGGGGGGAATGTTCTGGAGTGAAGGGGAGTTTGCCCAACCATATGCCTTGGTCCCCTCCCCGACTCGTCCTGTGACCATTGTAGATGTAGCTGGAGATTGGACACAGAGTGTGGTCAGCAGCCAATGGCTAATGAGCTAGCCCTGTAGACAGCTTAATTGGATTAATAGGCATTATTCTCCCCGTTTTATAAGTGGGTAGACAGTCTCTCTCAGGTTAAGTTGCTCTAGGCCACTCAGCTAATAAGTACCGAAGCTGGGATTTGAACCTATGTCTGGCTCAGAGTCTGATATTTCCTAACACTCATGGCTACTTCCTACTGGCTGTACAAGGGGGCAGGTGTGGACTGTGGAGGGGTAGCCTAGGGAGCATTGCCTCTGTACCCTGTGGGGCCAGTGCTCCCTGAGCACTGGCTTTTATTTACCTTATATGGTGAAAAGAGAGATGCCCATTTCTTCCCATTTCTGCAGATTCTAACAGACGGGTGCTAATTTGGTAAGTGCAAATTGCCTGGCTGCAGTTCCCTCCACCATCTGCCTGCTTGAACTAGTGAAACCAGGGTGACTTGTAATTATGCCCAGTTCTCTTCACAAGGTCCTTCCAACCCTTCAGATGAGTTTATCCTCTTCCTATTTTAAGAAAGAGCTTCACATAGCAGGGCATTTATGGACCGCTTCCAAGAACCAGAGCAGAAAGTGATATTATGAAGCCAAAGCAATCACGCAGACAAAACCCTTCAATGAGATGCCGGGAGACCCAGCTGGCCCTGCTCCTCCCAGGAAATTTCTGGGGGATGGGAAACAAGCCTCTACAACTCTCTGGGCCTCCGTTTCTCTGCCAGAGTCCTGGCATTTGGAGTCCCCGAGAATAGGGAGTAGAATTGTTTTTGTGCTGGGGCTGATCTGCTGTTGCAGGTGGGTGGTGTGGAGGGGCCATTCAACCTTCTCCTCCTCTTCCTCCTGAAGAAACCCTGCAAACTCCTTGGGGGGGATTCTCTCTGTTCTCCCTACCCCCGCTAAAAGAAAATGCTGGATTTCACGTTATTCAGACCACAGCTAGAATACAACTCCTTAAAGCTCAACATTCCTGCTCTCTGTTAAAACCTACCTGAACATCCAGCCTCCATAGTGTTTTAAAAACTAAACACACACAAATCAGAAAAGTGTCACCAAGCTAAGAGAAGAGGCTTATTAACCCAAGTGCACCCTTTCAACCCTAGGCATCATTCATTCTTATTCAAAAGAGTACTTTCCTGTCATTTACCTAAGGCCTCCTTCTCCCTGGAGGGTGAATCTTTTAGGAGATAACCACTCATAGTCAAAGGAGTGGATTTCCCATTCAGTGTGATGATACTGACTCTTGAAAGAACAGTTTCTCCTCTTGCGAAATGGGTGAGTAGGCCCTGCCTGTCTGACCCTCTACTTCCACTCTGCTCCAGGACCCCAACCACATACCACCCATCCCCCCACCCCTGAGGCTGGCAAATGAACCGGTTCCACTGCCAGCAGCCAAGTTAATTTTAAAAAGTCTCTCTTTGACAAACTAAGAGGGAAAGTTGGCTGTTTCGTTTGGTGGTTTTCTTTAGCAACACTGAAATGTCTAACATCTAAATGTGTGGTGTTTGCGAACTTAAATATGTCGCCTCTGGACCAGCCATTCCTTAAGGAACATCTGCTCTGCAGAAGATCAGAAGTGAGAAACCGCAATGTTGCATTACTTATCTCTCCCTAAAGAAATGAAAGGTGTTTTTCTCCCCCTCAAAGTAACAGCTCTTTCTCCACTCCACATCAAAACCCCAGCCTTTGGCAAACATATCTTAACGCTTCCAAATCCGAGATCCAGCACACCACTCAGACTTCAAAAGTGACAGCAGCGGGCTGCCCGGCATCTTCCTCAGTCCCCGCACCTCCACGGCTTCTGAACATCTCTGCGAGGGACAGGAGAGCAGGAGGCTCCTGTGCTGTGCCCACGCCGTAATGCTCACCCAAGAGTGGGGGATTCATTCAGCAATCCAGGGAGTGATCCTGGAAGGTGGGCTGCACGCAAACCTCCCCCCAGCTAGGGTCAGGCCTACAACTTGGAAAAATATGAAAAGTGTTTCTGAAACTGACAAATTAGCATGCAAGGAGATAGCACCAAAAGAGAAACCAGATACCCGTGGAGTGAGCAGCACCCCCCAGAGGAAGAAGATGCAATAGAAAAGGCCCTGGCCTTCAGCCTTCTCCATCACACTCCAGCTAGAAGCGGGTTCACATTATAGGGAACCAACTCACAGGTTCTAACATGCAGGGGGCTTACCCGCATGTACAAGAAGTCAGTGAGAAGTCCAGGGCCTCCATGGAGCCTCAGAGACCAAGGCTGCTCCTGACTTAGTGTTCTGCCATCTTCAAGGTCACCCCGAGGCTACTTTGTGGTTTCCATCCTCGAGGTCATTGATATGCCAAGATGACTGTTTCTAATCCCTGCTAACACGCCACACACTAGGGAGCAGAAACGAAGGAATACAAGGGGCGAATGTCCCCTTGACTACTGCAGGTCAAGTCAGCTCCACACCAGCAACTTCCGCCAAGGGGCAGGACATTTCTGTAGCCATCTCTGTGACCAAGACATGGTCACATGGCCACTATTAACTACATGGGGCACTGGGAGATAGCGCCTTTCAGCTGATAGACTGCAGCCTGGAAAGAAGTAGGCTTCTTCCACTAAGGACAGAGGGGATGATTTGTGAGGTGGTGCCTGTCCGAGACTCGGCTTTCCATACACCAAAACATATAGTCGCCTTGACTTCCTTTCAACATCAGCACTCTGACATTTGCAGTCAAATCACTCTTTACTGATGAGGGCTGGGGAGCTGTCATGTGTATTAAGGATGTTTTGGAATTCTCTGATCCCTACCCACTACTGAATGCCACTTTGCCCCAAGAGTTGTGACTAGAAAAAAGATCTCCAGACACATCTTCGATGGGGCATGAAATCAACCCAAGTGAGAACTTCACAGCAAAAGGGTATTAAAACTAGATTATAGACAGGATTTTCCTATATTTGAGGAGGTTTTCAAAAAAGTTCGTGGAAAGTACATATTATTTAAAAACTACATTTGAATTTTTTTTTTGCACCAAAATAGACTCATACTTTAATTTCATTCTTCCTGGGCTTTTTGAAGTCCCTTCATGTATGTGTACATACGTGTGTGTGTATACATGTGTGTACATACATACTGTACTAATACTTAGCATCTAAACATAACACTATGAGAAAAAATAGAATTAGCCTTTTTGCTGTTTTGAACAGAACTGGAGGAAGTTGAATCAAATGTACTCCACAGTGCTCCCAAAGTTCCAACCTGGAAACTCAAAAGAGAGGAAACAGCTACTAGTGAGTCTTCTCATAGTTTGAGGGTGGACTGCAGAGAAGTGTCCCCTGGCCTCTCTCAACTCTCTCCTCCCTGCCCAGACTGCAGCATGCCCTGGGCTCTCCCAGCTCAGGGTCTCTGCACATCAGACCTCTGCCCAGGCCCCTCTGCCTGGGCCCCTCCTCCTCCTCCTCTGCTCTCTACACAGCTGAGTCCTTATCCCACCAGGCTCTGCTGAAAGGTCATTGCCACAAACTGACCATGAGTCTAAATGAATTCACCCCCCACAGTAACCACTGACTCCTCTGGATTCTCCACATCACAGATCATAAGTACATATTAACATACTCGCTTTTTATTATCACTCTCCCCATTACATCATGACTTCCATTAAGACAGGGGCCACGTCTCTTTAGGCACCTGTACTCACCAGCACCTGGCACATTAAAGTGCCATGAAGTATTAGAGAAGTTAATGAATAAATCTGAGAATGGAGGAGAGAGAGTGCATGCGCTGTATGTGAGGGAGTGGGCAAGATGGCGATGGAGAGAACGGAAGCACAGACCAGGACGGAGGCCGCATCGGAGCTCATAATAGCCCATCAGCAGCAAGTGGGATATGCTTTCACAGTCAGTTACAAGCACTTACTGGTTATCTGTACCTGGAATAGGAAAGTAAATACAACAAGGCCGCAAAAATCTACATTATGACACAGGAAATAAAACGTGCACTTTAATCATTACAATAAATGTGAACTGTGCTAAAATCATTTTAAATATACTTTTAAAAAAAATAAAAGAGCAACAGAAAAAAGTTCATCAGGTTTGAAACTGCCTTTAGTCATGGAACTTCAAAGGGCAGCACTGGAGGGAGGTTTCGTAGGATGGGTAGGAGTTGGATAGGTAAAAGATGGAGAGACCTTTTGAAAGGAGGAACAGCACAAGTGAAGAGACTGAACAAGAAATTTTGGACCTTCCCTGAGATTGTGGTTTTTAGTCCACTGCTGTCCAGCAGAAATGGAATATGAATCACACAGCTAAAATTAAATTTTCTAGGAGGTACTTTTAAAACATAAGAAGAAACAAATAAAAGTAACTTCAATGCTAAGTTTTATTTAATGATGTGAATAATAATAACTTACATTATTATTAAATACTTGTATTAATACTATTAATATTCAGTATTTTTGATATCTAAAAGATTATCATTCCTACATATAAACAATTTTAATGAGATAGTTTACATTGGATATCTTTTTTTCTTTCTTTCGTTTTGTTTAACTTTATTTATTTATTTAATATGCCCAGAGAGGGACAGAGTGAAAGAGAGAGTGAGAGAGAGAGAGAGAAAGTGAGAAAGCAAGTCACCATGTCCAGGACTCAAACCGCAGTCGGCCATGCAAGAGGCCTGTGCCCTTAACCACCACACCACCTGCCAGTCTCACACTGGATATTTTCTAAGGTATAAAAATCTAGTGTGTGATTGACACCACATATCGCAAGTCCACTAGCCACATTCCAACTGTGGAGGAGTTCCTGTGTTAGACAGGTCTAGTCCACTTAGGTGAGGTAGGCTATGGCACCACTACAACACTCACGGAAAGACAGCAGACAGAGGGTGAGGTTGGAACCAGTATATATACATATTTTAAGAAATATTTTATTTAACTTACTTATTTACTGTATTTATTTATTTATTTACTTTAAATTTGACAAGAGAGGGACAGAGTGAGTGAGAGAAAGAGGGAAAATGAGAAAGAAAACCGCTAGGTCCGTGACTTGAACAGTGGTTGGCCATGTGGAAGTCCAGCACTCTCAACCACCATGCCACCTGCCAGCCCCAGAACCAGCAATATTCAATAGTGTTTCCAAATGTAAGTTACTAGAAATGAAGCTCAAAGTGGGAGGCAGAGGGACCAGCAGTTAGTGTGATGGCTATGTTGCTGGACTCCCATGTAGTTGACCGTGGTTGGAGTCCTGGACCCGGTGGCTTAAGCTCATGCTGGGCGCGTGTGCTTGTGTGCCCAAGATCCCAAGAGGAGGATGAAGGAGAAGGGATTGTGGCGTGGCCATCCCCTCTGGGGGATGATTTCTTGCTTTCTATCTCTGTGTCTCTCTCTGTCTATCTGGCGAGCACACGCACCCTATAGCAAAAAAAACCTCTCCAAAAAAAAAAAAAAGTGGGAAGCAGAAAAAACTGAGGGAGCATCGACAAGAGCAGCGGTTTATACAAAGGGATTTTAAAATCTTATAGAAAAACTGAATTAAAGCACAAGTGTATTTCAGTGCTAAAAACTTTGGAATCCATATATAGTTTTTTTTTTTTTTAATATGCATTTTCCGTGATCATTTTGAAGATCTCTTGTAGATTCGAGACCCACAGGGACTGCACCAAGGCAAGCCTGGGAGGTCACAGATGTGAAACCCTGCAGCCATGTCCATGGCTCCTGACTGTAGTCATGGAAGACACACCTGCTCATTTAGCCACTGAAAAATTCCCAAGCAATCTGGGACCAGTTCATCTTATTCAGGTCTCTTGAATAGAGATGTAAACACCAGGCAGATGCAGGAGGCACCTCCCACCATGGAACTGAGCAGCAGAGAAGAGCAAACTACAGAGGAAGAGGAAGGCCACAGTGAAATAGATATGCAGAGAGCCTGAGACAGATCAGGTCTGTGAGAAGGCCACCTGTGCCCCACGGATTTTCAAGCCCTCTAGCTTCCAATCTCTCTGGCCTCCCCTGAAATCCTGCCCCTGGGCTTCTTGAGCTGTCCCATCATTTGAAACTAAGATCGGTCTCCCTCTCAAAATAGAGGTTTGAGGTCTGGGTGTCTGGGAAGTTGACAGTGTTCTTCACAGAGGGGGTTGGGGGATGGAGGGGGAGAGGTCCCTAAAGGGGCATGGTGTTGTGTTCTGAACCTGGTCCCTCTGCTTTGACTAGAGAGAGACCTCCTGCAAGCCTGGCCCAGGCTGAGACAGAGGACCGGCTGAGCCACTCCTCCCATCTACTGCTGTCAATAGGAGCCAGGCCTGAGCTTTCCCCGGGGCCTCAGGATTACAGGCTTTTGACTCCTGCTCACCGGATGGCTTTGGGTATAGCACACAGTCGTTTCTGGTGTTTACCTTCGGATCTGTCTCCGACACTTTTCCACACTTCTCCCACCACCACCTGCCCCTGTTCCCTCTCCCTCTCCCCTTCCCTGCTCTTCCTTTCCTTCAGCAGGCCATTGGAAGGGACCAGAAAGTGACTCTTTTTATGTCCCAAAGCTGGGAGGAAGAAAAACTATCAGACTCTGTCCACGTTGGCTTCCAGTAATGTACACATGTGTGTATATGTGCACACATGCACACACGCTTGTGCGTGCCTTCTCTCTTTCCCTTCCTCTTCCTCTTTCCCTTCCCTATCCCTTCCATACAGGTAGTCTAATAAGCTATTTGTCAGATCAAGAATTTCTCTTTCCCTCTGTCCTTCCCTCCATCCTTCTATCCTGCCCTTCTTGTCTTACTCTCTGCTTCTCTGCTTCCCACTCTCTCCTCCTCTCCCCTTCTCTCTTTTCCCTTTTCTTCCTTTCCTTTTCTCTCCCTCTTCCCATTATCTATTCATTATCTCTCTCTCTCTATGTGTGTGTATGTATATATAATCTGTCCCCTCTGTCTTCTCTCTCCTCCCTCTTTCTCTCTCTCCTTTCTCGCTCTCAAACAGCCAGGCTTACCCAGTTTTGCTTTTGCCCTGGAGTGCGTCTTTCAAGATGTTCAGCCACTCCGGGTAAAGCAATGGCAGAGTGTGTGGGATTCGAGTCTGTTTCCCTACCGGCTCTCCAGAGTGAGACACGTTCTCTCCCTGACACCTCGATTGCCACCACACAGCCCGCGCCCACGCCACGCACCCGGCATAGTCAGGAAGCACATCGCCTCCTCATGGTGCTTCTGCAAAGCACTGCAGCTGCTTCTGCAGGCACTGCTACAGGCAAGAGAAGAGAAAGTACTCAACCTAATTCTACCCTATCTCAGCCTCTGTTCTCCGGACCTTGACCCTTCAAATTCTGAAAAAGGAATCAGAATCAGAATTTTACAGCCAAGGAGATTGAGTCATTCAGGGGTAAGAGTTGCAGAGGTTCTATTTGCAAAGAGCCATCAACACTCACTCTGAAGGTTTCTGGGTCCTATTGTCCAGCCCATGTCCAGTGGTCTCCAAACATTGTTGATGGATCACCTCATCCATAAAACCCTTTTGAACATCTAGGCCAGTGTATACATATCTATTCATAAATTATAATCATGTACAATGACATGTCCAACATTATATACATTATAAATAGACACACTCATTATAATAGATGCAATAGATACTCTAAAAAATAGAATTATAAAAGGAGAAAGTAAAGGATTATTGTAGCTCGACATTCCATTATGCTCTTCCTGCACCAGTGGGCCATCTTGTATACCTTCGGGTACACTCCTGCTTTGGAAAAGTTCTGTGTTAGCCCCTCAACCTTGTCACAGATCATCTCTGTGGCAGTTGTTATTGGTGGTGCTCACTAATATTCCAGTTCCTTTCCTTTCCAGACACACAAGAGAACTGCACTCTCCACCCCCTTGCATTTAGGAGTGGGTACGTTACTTGCTCTGTCCCATAAATGGGTTACTTCTGATCAAAAACCATCCTCTACATGTGCTTTCTTCTCTTGACATAGCAAAGCCTGGAGCCTCACGTCATGTGAGACATTCCAACATGGCAGACACCAGGGATTCCTTGAATGACTCCAAGCCGTGTTGGAGCTGAGGTTTGGGAGTTTTGTTACTGCAGTACAGCCTTCCTTATCCTGACTGATTCTATTTGTGAAGTAGGTAGGTGCTCTTAGGGTCATGGGCTTGTCCTCCTGGCCTGTTCTCTCTCAGCTCTCACACTGAGAGGATAATTTTTGGTAGTAACAGTGAGCCACATTCCCATGAAGGGGGCAAGAGCAGGGATCATGAAAGGGATTGGGGGTCAATAAATGGCTCAGAGTCTGACGACCAAACTGAAAGACCAAGAAGGCATCTCCTGGGCAGACTTGCCCCTAGAACTGATGGGCAGTTTCCACTCTAAATCAGAAGCCATCTCTGAACCCTGGGCCAAAGAGCTCCAAGCCAGAGAGTATGAAATGATCTCCTCTTCCTGTTTCTGCATGTCGTAAGTCTTTAATAGAAAGGAGCTTGACTTCAAATCAATTACTTAAATTCTTCTCCTTTAAGACTATTCTTTCAGTTCCTGAGGCAATGGATTCCTGCCTTATATACTTTTCAAGAGAATTAAATTGGAAGAGTACCTAGGTCACTAAGGCTACCTCTCTATAGATTCTAAAGTACTAACATCCCATTTCCCAAATGCCTCCCAGATTAGCTGATCCAAGGACTGCTCCTGTGAAATATATATTTCATAGGATCCTAAGTGGTTAGGAAGAAAAGATGAAAAATTTGGAATTCTCTTTTAAGCCTTACACAAGATTTCATATACTAGTCCAGCTACTCTAACCAGGTAAATTTTTTTTTCTTCACATGAAACAGTGCAGGTCTTGGCCTAATAGGGCAACTCCATTGCACATTGCTGGTTCCAGTTCCTTCTCTTTCTCCTCTGCAACCTTGACCATTGAGCTTCCTTCTCATAGTCTAAGATGGTTGCTCCAGTTACCACCTCAAGGCCTACTTTCCAGACAATAGGAATAGGGAAAGAAAGCATATCCTTCATCTTAAGGACAAAAGCCAGAAGTCACATGTATTGCTTATGCTCTGATCTCATTGACCAGAATCTCTTCATCGGCCAAACTGAGCTGCTGGGAAGTCTGGCAAATGTAGTCTCAGAGTAGCAGTTGGGAAGCTAAATTTTGGGTGTGCTATTATTAAGGAAGAAGAGAAGGGATATTAATGTATAATTGGCCACCTCTAGCTTGCTATTGTGCTATGTGGCCTTATTCAGGAAGCTTTTCCTCCTACTCTGCCATAGCCTATGAATTCCCATGGTCTCCTGTATTTGGCACGGGCAACTGTGAGTGCTTGTTTACTCTTCTCTATGTTCTACTGTGTGAAGCTTCGTGAAGCCAGAGACTGCATTCATTCTGTTTGCCACTGTAAACAGGTGCTCTGGCACCTGTAGATGCTTAATACATACGTATTGGGTTGGCCCCATAGCATATGTGCATTGAGAGTCAAATCCCGCATGGCCCTGACAGCTTGAAAAACATATTGGGCACTTGTGCATGCATGCCCCAAATCCTGATAAGATGAAGAAATGGAAGCCAAAAAAAAAAAAAAAAAAAAAAAAGGATTCTGGCATGACCACACCCCACTGGAGCATGCTCCCCCCAACACACCAAGTGCATGTCCCTCTGATAATTAACATAATAAAAAAATAGGTACTAACTAAATGAACCACTTCATAAATGGTTATGGGAAAGGGTAATACTTACTAACCTGTGGCCGTTCCCTGCCTTTCTGTCCCTACGTTCCTCTAGTTCTCCCTGACTTTACGTCTCATCTTTTCTTCTCCTCTAGGTTCAGTTCATTCTGGCCAGGCCAGAATTTCGGACTTTCATTTTGCATGATTGAGAGAAAAGAAACACAAGGTCAAACTATGGGGAGAGCTTTTGAGTGACTGGACTGTATAAGAGAAAGGTGTAGAGAAAGAAATGTGAATTTAAGAAATACCCCTACAAACTTCATGACATTGAAAAATGCATGAACACAGATATTATCTGAAATTTCAAAAATTTGTTAGACCATGTTTCTATGACCCAGACCACACTTGGTAACTAGAAAAAGCTGTGGCTCAGAAGAGAATGACTCAGAACACTGGGAAAATGTCAGCAAAATGTAAATCCAAAAAAAAAAAAAAAAGAAAAAAAAAAAAAACAACTATCTTCTTAACAAAGATTTCTGCCTGTTCTGAATCCTTAGAAAAAATAAACAACCTCGCAAAGGAATATTTCAGTGGTTCTCAAATTTTTTCAGGTAGTACCAAACCCGGAAATCATGATGTTCTCAGTATAACCCCATGAGATATTTATATTTTTAATTCCACTTACAAATCAATTTAGTTGGAGACAATGTGATTATATTATATGTATGAAATATAATATCACGACCATGCCTACATGTCCAAAAAGATGAGCTGTCGGATTGAACATTTAAAACAAACTATCTTCGACTTTTCCTGTTAATACTTTCCTGCTACTGGTTAATCAACTATATTGCTGTGGTCTGTTTGTGTTTGCTGATATACAAGCAATATCAAAAATCATGAAAAAGGTCTATGGAATAAAACTAAAGATGGAGAAAATCCTATCAATGAACTAAATGTTTTCTGTCAGTTGGAAAATAGCTCTACGAGCTCTACAAAGAAGACTGCTACCATTGCTCGGGTTCAGTTCCTAGAAGCATATCTTGCATATTCTAGAGACCATTTCAACAAATGTTTGCAACCCACTTTTGGGTGTCAGAAAAGTCATGACGCATTGTTGCATAGAAAACCAGAAAAATACATCATGACTTTTCTGATGACCCAATCATAGATTTTAGCTATAAAGCCTCACTCCCGAGAACTACTGAACAGCAGCAGCACTTCCGGCTGGGAGTGTCTAACAAGCTCTTTCATTTTATTCTTTTTTACTTTTGCTATAGGGCACATGCACTAGCTGGAGACATACAGAGAGGAGAGAGAGAGGGAAAGTGAGAAAGTGCCTCCTAGGGAGGATGGCCATGCCATAATCCCTTCTCCTCCATTTTTCTCCTGGCATTCTGGGAATGCATGCATCACACCCTGCGATTCTCCAAGTCATCAAGTCAGCCATGTGGGATCCCGCTGCCCTAACCATCACACCACTTGCGGGCCCCACAAGCTCTGTTTTGATGCTAACCATGTTCCAGGCTACAGTGCCATGTTATCACCCACTGGTCTCGGGAGACTGAGGACACACTCAACATGCATGGAGTTACTCCCAACCACTGCGGTGATTGTTTGAGGTGACCTTGGATACTGGCCTGCTTCTGAGTAGGATTTGCAAGAAGTTCCTTATTGTTTTACTTGACTTTTTTAAAAAAAATTTAAAAGATTATTTATTCTAAGAGCATGAGAGAGAGAGAGAGAATGCCCCTAACAGAACAGAATCTCAAACCTGCAATCCACTCCCAGCCTCAGCCAGCCCCAGATTATAGTTGCACAGGACATACCAGCGAGGTCTCCAGACATGAACCTGGAACCGTCCCATGTGAGTCAGCCTGGCAGAGCATTGCCTTTTACACTTAAGTCACAGGTGACTTGTTCACTTTTTATTTATTTGTTTATGATCTTAAAGCTTTAAGATGACAATAAAACACATTAAGTAACATTGTTTTTTATATTTGCAATGTCTAATATATCCAGAGGTTTTGTTTTCTTTTTATTTTTTCTTTTTTTTTTTTTTTTTTTTTTTTTTTTTTGGAGAGGTTTTTGCTATAGGTGTGCGCTCGCCAGATAGACAGAGAGAGACATAGAGACGGAAAGCGAGAAATCACCCCTCGGGGGGATGGTCACGCCGCAATCTCTTCTCCTCCATTCTCCTCTCGGGATCTTGGGCACGCACGTACAAGTGCCCGGCATGAGTTTTAAGCCACCGGGTCTGGGACGTGAACCACGGTCAACTACATGGGAGTCCAGCGACATAGCCATTACGCTAACTGCTGGTTCCCTTTTTATTTCTTTCTTTAACTTCATTTTAATTAACTAACGATATTTAAGACAGAAACTTAAATGTATATATAGTACCCTTTGCTCTGTGACTTGTTATTTTTTTTCTATTTGGATTATATCTTACAACCCTTTCCATGTTCACTCATAAATCTCCCTTCTATTTTTTTTAACCATTTGTCTTAGTTCAAGCTGCTACCATGGAATACCAGAAACTGGGTGGCATAAACAACAGGCATTTATTTCTTATAGGAGGCTGGCAATCCAAGATCAGGGTAAAACCCAAGTCAGTTTCTAATTCAGGAAGCAGGTGAAGGCCAGCTTCATGTGTAGATGACTTCCTTTTTGCTGTAACCTCACATAGCAGGGAGAGATCATCTCACTCCTGTCTCTTCTTATGAAAGCACCAGTCTCATTCATGAGGCCTCCACCCTCAGGACCTAATTACCTTCCAAAGGCCCCACCTCCAGATACCATCACACTGGAAACTAGGACTTCGGTGTATGAATTTGGGGAGGATGAAATCCTCAGTTGATAGTACTATTCCATGGTATTCTGTAACATGAGCAAGCCATAGTGTCCTTACCTACTCTCCTACTGGACATTTAGGTGGTTTTAGTCTTTTGTTTATGTACATGCCCCGGCGGCCATTTCATTCAGGCCTCGCGGTTATGTCGAGAGTTATACTTCAGGAAAGATAGTGAGAAATGGAGTTGTTGGGTCAGAGAACATGAACACTTAAATTTTTCATAAACACGGACAAAAGTATTCCAAAGTGGTGGCATTAATTTATTCTCCACAAGCAAGGTGTGAGAGAAGCACTTTTCCTAAACCTCACCATCACTATTACATTTGAGAACGATTGCTAAGCAGATGACTGAAAGCAGTTTTCCACTGTCATTTCATTTTGCCCAGGAGTATTTTGAATGTGGATGGTTAATGACATTGCTGCTCATTAAGACAGTTTTCCTTCTCTGCTTTATTTCCTTCCTTCCTCCCTTATAAGTAGAGAGACATAACTTTAGTGGGTAGTAGGGCAGCCACTGCTCACTGCCCACCAAAACTCTTCTTGGCCATGACTGGACTACATTTCGCAGACTTGTCTACAGCTGGGTAGAATCTGATTACTGCATTCTAGGCATTGCTGGGTAGGTGGAATGATGTGTACCACTTCCAGCACTGGCCTATAAAAACCTTCCACACACAATTGTCCATGTTCTTTTCTCCTCCAATGGCTTGCTGCAAGTAAGTGTGATAAACCTAAAGCCTGCTGTGGTTTGAATATGTCCCCCAGAAATTTTGTATTGAAATCTGGTCAGCCATTGTAATGGTGTAAACAGGGTAAAAACTTAATCCAAATATGGTGTTAAAAGGTGGGTCCTTTGGGAAGTGACTAGGCATCAAGGTGAGACTCCTGTGATTAGATACTTGTGGGTTTATAAGGAGACACGGACACACACTTTTTCTGTCTCACCATGTGATGCTTCTGGACTCTGCAGAGAGCCCCACTAGTGAGGAGCCCCCCCCAACCCCCAAATAGGCCCTCTAGACTTTGGATCTCCAGACAACTATGGGCTGAATAAGCTTCTATCCTTTTAAAATTATTCAGACTCAGGTATTCTGTTACTAGCAGACTAATACAGAACAGACAACAAAACTACATGTTAGAGACAAACACAGAGGAAAGATGCCTGTGTCTTTGAATAACCACTTGGAAAACAGATGCCCACCAATCCAGAATACTTGTTTTGAATTTATGTGAGCAAGAAGCAAATGTCTACCATGTTTAAGCATTTGGAGATCTATTATCACAGCACCAGTATTGTCGTGAGAATTTGCTCATTCAAATGATTGTGAGTGCTGTTAAGAAAGAAAAAAAAAAAAGAAAAAAAAAAAAAAAGAAAGAAAGAAAAAAACATAAAATCATAGCAAACAAATAACAAAAAAAAAGGTATTTAAGTATATTTCCTAGGACAGAAAACACATCTTGGAATTCATCTAAATAATTAGGAGCTCTCTAAAGATAGAAAACCCTGGAGTATTTCACTGTTTGGCTGAAAGAGGGACATTTCCTAAGTTTTGGTCTCTGTTGTGATTGAGAAGGACCACTTCCTTGGAGACTCTGGCTGTCAGTCAGAGCTCAGGCTTAGGGGACTCTGTTTCCTTGGAAATGTTCTGTCAGCCATCAGGGACAATGACTGCAGAGAGCCTTGATGCTGCAGAATGGTTTTATCCAAGGTCAAAGATGGTCCAGAATGCCATTTGCTATTAGAATGCTACCCATGAGCTCAGAGCCAGAGGTGAAGCTACCACATGGTTACCAGGTTACCTGTTGAGGTTGACTTCCTGTGGAGTAAAAAAAAAGTGCCTTAGGTAAAGTCATGCCCAACATTTCTCATGAAGCTCAGCTGCCCAGCTGGTGACTGTCAAAGTTATTTGTGCAGCTGTTGTCCTTTGGCTATGAAAGAAAACCCACCTACCCCTCCAGGAGACCTGTCACCCACCATGCCCCTTCCCCATTCTATATAAGAACTGAGATTAAAGTCGTCATGCCTGTTTACATTTTGATAATGGCAAGGTGCGGTCATGCCTCTGGCTGCCACTGGGAAAGGCGAGGAGAACAGGAACTTTAAAAGAGCCTCATCCATGAGTCAAAGACAAGTTAGAAAAAATCAAGGAGCCAGGCTCTCCAGCTCCTTCCACCAAAGCATCAGCTTTCAGTCAAATAAAGCAGACAGAAGACCAATTCTGGCTGAAGACAGAAAGGAAAGTCCAGTACCCCTTCTGTTTGCTCTGTCCCTCACCCATGTGAGTTTCTCTCTGGGCTTCTTGGACTATCAGAGCACATTTTGTAAAATGCCACTACAAAGGCCCTTCTGGGAAGCCCATCCAAACTTCTAGCAGGAGGCAATCTCCTGCTAGCAGCACGTGCTGCTCCAGACCAGCAAATCTGAATGTGGAATCTTAATGTTGGACCCTAAAGACATACCACTTAGCTGCTTTTTTGCCTGCTGTATTCCCAAGACCTGGTTTAGCAGCCAGAACACAGCAGGTCCTTAATATACAGGGAATGAAGGAATAAAGGAAACTTAGTCTTTCTATGGCAATCGGTAAAGTCACAGTGTATGGACTGCATAGCACTTTCCAGTGTATACAGGATCTTCCCTTACCTGTTTCATTCAATCCCCAGAACCTACTGTGACGGAGTCAAGTCAGAGATCGTCACCCTTTTAATGCAAAATGAATTTTAGTGAGGTTAGATGACATGCTCAAGGCCTCACGGCTAGTCAAGGACAGTTACAGAACGGGAAGCTCTAACTACCAATGCTCATTATGCTAACTTCACAGCTGAGGTTCTTTGAATGCCACTATCTTAATGGTAGTACTGGTAGCGGTGGTGGTGTAATATTCGTTAAAATCACAGTGGTATGCAAAGCATATACAGACTCCAGTCCCTGGCCATAAGTATATGCCTGGCTGGTTAGCTCACATGACTTCAGGTTCTGTCTCTTTACACTGAGAATGGTGATGCTTGCTCCGTAAACATGACTCACAGCTCCCACACCAAATGGCCAGTTTCAGGGGTCACGGGGGGATGGAAAGCACGTGCAGATCAGCACAAGCATTCTTGTGACCTAAAAGCTGACTCAGAACCAAGTCCTACTTCCTACACATCCAGGAGTTACTCAATATTGGAAAAGGAAGATAAGTCTGGAAAGTATAATTCGTGGGCCCTGTTTCAAAGCATGAATTTGGTCCTTATAACTCATAGCCTTATAACTCATTTGGTGTTTAGGAACCTAAAGGTTACACATCAGTCCTACCAGCAATTTTCACAAAGCCTTCTCTATTTGGGTGCCTCATAATTGTTCACTACTATTAAAACCAACTTTGGAGCAGCCTTGTATCCTAGTGGTTAAGGGAGCCAGGTCTCACATAGCTGACCCACGTTCGAATCAAGCCCAGCTTGAAAAGCTCACTGGGCATGCATCCATGTGTACTCCGGATCCTGACAGGATGGTGAAATGAGGAGAAGAAACTGTGGCACGACCATGTTCCCTTTGTGGTGCTTTCTCTCTTTCTGCCTCTCTCTGTCTCTCTCTCTGTCTGTCTCTCTCTCTGTCTCTGGTGAGCACACATGCCCTCTGGAAATTAAAAAAAAAAGAAAGAAAGAAAGAAAGAAAGAAAGAAAGAAAGAAAGAAAGAAAGAAAGAAAGAAAGAAAGAAAGAAAGAAAGAAAGAAAGGAAGGAAGGAAGGAAGGAAGGAAGGAAGGAAGGAAGGAAGGAAGGAAGGAAGGGGAAGGGAAACGGGAGGGAAGGGAAGGGAAGGGAAGGGAAGGGAAAAGAAAAGAAAAGAAAAGAAAAGAAAAGAAAAGAAAAGAAAAGAAATCAACTTCATCATGAACCCTCAAAAGTTCACCTACCGCATGAATACAGAGAGGTCCTGTATAAGAGAGAATAAACAGCCCAAGTCATGGGACTTTATTCTACTTCTGGGCTGTCTAACTTATTTTCCTTTTATAAAGTCAGTAAATTAACCCCTTTGCCATGAATGGTCAATGTTATGAATACATTTTTACCCATGGGAAATTGAACCCTAATAGAAATATGTTTGGCCTTCAAAGTCTCCTTATTTGTTCTTCAAATTTCTCCTTTACTTAAATTTTCCTTCTGAAACTTAAGGGCTAGGCAATTTTCAAGAACCTGAATTCCCCTAATTGGATGCAGACCAATGATTTCAACCCAGGAGAGGTGGAGGGGGCTGCATCAAGCCTCCTTGGTTTGAGCACATTATCAAACTACATAATAAAGAACCTTTCATCACAGCACAAGACTGGGGCTTGAAGGACTAGGATCATGAGGGGATCCCTAGCACTGCCTTTCTTACTTTCAGCCCTAAATATGTAACTTTCTTAGTTCATTTCCAATAAAATTAGCTATTTTTGCAATATTTTAAATGGATTTTCCCCTCTCTCTAGGCATCATCTTTTCACACTATTCACACAGATCCTACAGAGCATCTGTCACATACAAGCACCAGAGAGAACATTAAGGAAGGTGAGAATGGGCCTGAGATGCACAGGGCGGGTGTGTGAGTCCTACCGGTTAAAGACCTGAAGTCCATTGGCCATTCATCAATCAGTGCATCCACTTACATTTGGCATTTGTGTATTTTATTCCCAGTGCTACCAGGTGCTGTGGATGTGGAGAAGTAAAATAATGTGTGCTCTCAGGCAGCAAATGGCTGTGCCCTCACTGAAGAGGCCAGACACAAAGATGATACTAGAAATGTCCACGAGATTGAAAAGAAGGCACAACTCTGTGGTCTTCTTTTGATGGCGTTGAAAAGAAGTCCTCTACCATGTTGACTTTGCTCTTTTATATTCATCTCCTTCTCTCTTCTTCCTCACTCTTCTCTTCTTCCTCACTCTTCTCTCTCTCTCTCTCCCCCTCCCTCCCTCTCTCTCTCTCTCTCATATTCAGCTTTTAGGATCTATTTGGCTCTCAGATTTTAGGCTCTATATGTGTGGCATTTTGAAAATTCATATTGCTGTGTGCTAGCGGTTTCTTTTCCCCCTTAACTCTGCTGGGCTATCAAGAGGTTCTTTTAGTCTGGAAACTCGTATTCTCTGAGAAATGTCTGTGTTTTTGTTTGCATGCTTGTTTTTGAAATGGTCCTCTCTCCTTCATTTATTTCGCTCTCTAAGTATCTTTTATTCAGATGTCTGGTCACCTAGATTTTCTTTACGTTTCTCTTCCAGCTCAGTCTCTAAGTTACTTTCTTTTCATAAAACAGTGCTTACTTTTGCTATGGATAGTGAATTCTGGTATTTTCTACTCCATTGTATTCTATTGTGTTCTACTGCACTAATAAATAAAATAAAAATGTTGATTGAGATTGCTTCTCAGATTCTCTGGAAAGTGTGTTCATGCTTAAGTGGCTCTAATTGTTTTAATAGACTAGGAGATATTCCAGATGCCGTGGGAGGGAGATGGTGTTCCAGAATCACCGTGAATGATGTCATCCCTTCTATGAGTCCATGAAGTTCAGTTTCTTAAAGTAAAATAATAATCTATAGGTTATTTGTTCTAATTCCTAGAAACTTTTGCTCAACTCTGTCTTGTAAGTTTGTTAGATTTATTTCTGCTCTTATTTTTAATTCTGAGCTCTCACTCTCTGAAATTCTTGGTTTCATAATCTTTTGTTCTTGTTTTATTAATGCAGTCTGTTGGCTTACATTTCAAAACATTTTAATCTTAGGATTATTTTGTTTTTCTTCTACATTATGCCTTGCATTTGTTTCTTTGGAATTCTTCTTCTTTTTAAACTTTCTTTCTTTTTTTTTTTCTTTTTTTTTTTTTTTTTTTTTTTTTTTTTTTTTGAGAGGATTTTTGCTATAGGGCATGTGTGCTCGCCAGAAAGACAGAGAGACAGAAAGTGAGAAATCACCTCCAGGGGGGATGGCCACACTGCAATCCCTTCTCCTTCATTCTCCTCTTGGGATCGGGCGCACACGCACCCGGCATGAGTTTAAGCCACCGGGTCCAGGACTCGAACCATGGCCGACTACATGGGAGTCCAGTGACATAGCCATTACATTAACTGCTAGTCCCTATTTATTTTTTCATGGTGAGAGAGAAAGAGTCTTCCCAACAGGATCTTGGTTCCACAATCTACCCCCAGCATCAGCCAGTCCCGGATGATGGGTACACACATGCCCCGCATACTCAGGCAGGTCTCCAGAAATAAACTTAGAACATCCCCATGTGAATCATCCCCTCACAGCATTCCATTTTACTGCCATACCACAGTTCATTCCCTCGTTTCACTTTCTGATTTGCTTAATTCAAATTCTGTCTCATGTTAAAATCGTTCCTCTAATGTCCGATGTCCTTGGCTGTCTATTTATGTTCAAGAGGGAGGCACTCAAATGCTTTGTGGAAGCTCAGCCATTGTCTTTTCCACTGGATGACCTCACTAGAGAGTGATCAGATGGGGGCCAGTCCCTTCTGTTAAGAGATCCCAAACGTTACTTCTTTAGAGCTTTTCTCTTGGGTGGATCATTTCACTTGGAGAAGAAGCCTTAAAACTCCTTCCTTGGGCAAATAAGCCTGACTGCCAGCATTTTAGGAAACTGAATGGGAGGAGAGAGGTGAGAGGTCTTATTTAGTAAATTGGCTTTAATTCAATCTTGCACTCAGCTTTACCAGTGGCTCTGAGTCCAGAGACTTTCTGGTAAAACTTTTCCAGAAATTTCATTCTTGCACTGGAGTAGTAGAGAGACACTTGGGGATGCAACTTAGAAAGGGAATCTGGTAGGTCCATTCTATGATCCCAATGCTGAGTGCATGTTAGGATCACCTGGGAGCATTCTTAAAAACAGACACATGAGGGACCAGCAGTTGGCATAATAGCTATGTCACTGGACTCCCATGTATTCGACCACGGTTTGAGTCCCGGACCCAATGGCTTAAACTCACGCTGTGTGCATGTGCATGTGTGCTCAAGATCCTGAAAGAAAATGGAGAAGAAAGGAATGCAGCGTGGCCATCCCCCCGGGGGATGTCTCTCTCCCTCCCTCCCTCCCTCCATCTCTCTCTCTCTCTTTGGTGAGCGCACAAGCCCTATAGCAAAAACCTCTAAAGAAAAAAAGAAAAAGAAAAAACAGATATCTGAACTCTCCTGAACCAATTAAAGTGAGTCTCTGGGGATAAGGTCATGATCTATTTATTTTTAAACTCTCCCAGGTGAAATGAATGCATTTCAGGAATTGAGAGTCATGGGTTTAACTGTTTCTTATAAAGACTTTCAACCATCTTCTCTGCTACAGCTCTGGTTTCTCAGCTTGGACTGCCAATAATGAAATACCATAGGGTGGTTTAAACAGCAGAAATTTATTTTCTAACAGTTCTGAAGGCTAAAGGTCCAAGATCAGGTTTTAGTTAGGTATGGTTTCTGATAAGAACTTTGTTCCTGGCTTATATGTGGCCATCTTATGTCCTCCCGTGATTTTTCTTCTGTAAATGCATGTAGAGATTGAGTTCTCTCATGTCGCTTCTCATAAGGACACTAATCTTATCGGATTAGGACTCTGCCCTTATGACTTTATTAACCCCAATTATCTCCTAAAAGCCCTATATTCAAATATAGTCACACAGAGAATAGGGCTTCAACATGTGAATTTAGAAGAGACACAATTCAGTCCATAGCATATAGACTGTAATAGATTTCACAGAAAGCGATGGCCTCTGATTCCAGGTTCTTTCTGCAAACCAATTCGCTTCTTCTTGGTTTCTCCCCAACACAGTTTTAGCTTTTTCTGTATTGTTATTTGTCATGTGCCCACTGCATTCCAGCGTCTCCAGTTTTATAGACATCATTTACCTTTATTTTAAATGTTATTTCAGTGGGGTTTTGAGAGAGTAAAAATAAATGTGGCCCAACCTAAATGGCACAGTCCATAGCATACTTGACTGTAGTGCTGGAAGCCACATGGCCCTGGATTCAGATTCCCTGATCAACCTGAAAACACACCTGGACTGTGCATAGGCCGAGATCCTGAGAAGGGTGGGAGAAAGGGGATCCTGTTGAAAGTTCTCTGTCATATGCATATATGCACACATGCTCTATCATAAATAAAAATAAATGTAAGTATTCAATCTGTAAGTATACCTGGTATGCTTCAAGATACATTTCTTTCTTTTCTTTAAGAGAGACTTTTACTATACAGCACATGCACTCACCGGAGAGACAGAGAGAGATAGAGAGACAGAAAGCGAGAAATCACCCCCAAGGGAGGATGGCCATGCCATAATCCCTTCTCCTCCATTCTCCTCTCAGGATTTTGGGCACACATGCACACACACTCGGTGTGAGTTTGAAGCCACTGGGTCCAGGACTTGAACTACAGTCGGCCATGTGAGAGTCCAGTGATATAACCATTATACCATTTGCTGGTCCCAAGACATATTTCTAAACTACAACCCTTACCATGACTATTCCCTAATTAAAACTCTTCTACTTTCTCCCCCTGACCCACAGAAAAAATTTTCAAACTTTTTAACCAAAGCATCCATAGTGACAGAAGTAAATTAACATGTGTATTCCCAAGTTTCTGGGATGTAGTCCAAAAAAAGTCAACCACTCACATGCAATTTCTTTGAAATGTGTAGTTTAATTTTTTAAGTATATGCAAATTTTGCCCCTATTCCATAATAGATCTGTTTGTTTTAATATGAGGATATTATTTTAAATTACTTGGCATTTAAATTGCTTTCCTTTCCTTTCCTTCCCTAGTCTTCAAGCAAAATAGATGCTTTGGAAGACTGATCACGTTTCTCTCCCTGCTTTGTGTATCCATGAGGCACATACCTCAACTTAAGAGCCCAGTCCTTGTTCTTAAAGTGCCCTATTCTTACTGTGCTCCCAACACCAAGCACAGTATTGGGCTTCTAGAAGACACATAACAAGTGTTTGATGAATGAACTGATTGGAGTGATTTTCAAGGAAGGATATTATTTGGATGGAGAACTAGGGAGCATATAGCATATTAAATGGCAGATTCTTTAGTTAAAGTTCCAAAGGGAGAATAAACACATTGTCTAGTGAGTATGTTTTCTGGATGGTCCCCTTGGCTGGAAGCCTTTCCAAATACTTTTACACAGAGATCCCTTTAGGATAGCTGCATTCCTGAATGAGCTTCATCATTGAGGTGTCTTCATCCTGACACTTAGCTCCACTGACCCTCCCCTGCTTCATGCTCCTACCTGCGCCTCACTCCTCCTAGCTGCTGGGAAGGTTCAGTCTATCCTACATATACTAGGAACTACACTCTTTGAAGCAGGGCTGGTCTTATGTTGAGGGGCCCAGACAAATGTTCCACAGGATGAAGAGACAGTCCTCTAAACTAGAGCAATCTCCCATTGAAGTCAGAAATTCTACCTCTGCAATCTTCCCAAGGTTCTTTCCCTGTACAAAACTCCTAGGTGGGGAGTGGGGTGCCACAGGAACTCTTCAACATCCCAGAGTGAGTAGATATAAAAGTACCCATCTTCTAAGAGTAACCAAGAGATCACTGAGAGCAAGAAATTCCTATTGAGGTTAACACAGACTATTTCAACTTTCCAGTGTAGCTAAAAGCTAGGTCTAGTGGCACCAACACAAAATTTTTTAAACTGCTGAACAGCTCCTGGAGAGCAAAAGCAACTATTTGAGAATCTTTGGGGTTCTTCTTTCTGAGTCTTTTATGCTGGCCCCATCATTGTGGTTGGTGCATGCAAATAATTCTAGAGCATCCTCTTGCCTTTTTCTCCCTTCAATCTCTTTTTCTTCCTGCCCCTTCCTTTCATCAAAACCCCACATGCTGAAGAAATATGAAAGAGATAGGATTAATCAGCTGCAAGATATAGTCCAAGTTTTTTGGGTAGAATGAGAGTTTGTAGTAGACAAACTATATGATCTGTAATGGAAATCTCTAGATGTATTAGGAGAAAACACACATAAGTTATCCTTGCAATCCTACTATATTATTCCCATTATACAGACTGGGAACCTGAAGCCCCAGTCACACAAATAGTAAATACTGGAACTGAGTGTGAACCTGGGCTGTATCTGGCTCCAGAGTTAGACCCTCACCCACCATCTACCCCCTAACGTAGAAATGTAGCATCTTTCTCAACAGCTCTCAGTCTCGGAGATTTCACATGCCAAGAAAATTTCAAAATAATTGGGGGAGGGTAGATCAACACGGAATTGCCAAGTTTATATTTTGCCAAATAAGCACATTAAAAATAAATCCTATTATCACTATCATTTCATTTTTCAAAATGACTTGTTAACACCACAAAATAGGAAGAAGATAATCTCAGGATAAAAGCAGAAATGTAAATGGAATAAATGAGACTTCTGAAGAAAGAAACAGCCCCCTTCTTTTCTCCATTTTGCTGAACACCAGTGGAAACTACCTGGGGCTCGCTCTGATCCCTTTATAGCATTTGGAGCCACAGATCAGCTTACAGATCTTTGTTTTTTTTAGGACCCAGAAGGAAGGGTCCCAAGAAAAGGACGTGCTGGGGGACACAGACCCTCAGCTTCAATCCTAGGAACATTGTGAGGAGGAGGAGGGAAAGCCTGTGTCAGCTCCTATCCAAGGCATCTTCCATCCTAAACAGACTGCCCAGGCTTCTTACAACTCATAACATTCCTGGGCCATGAGCAGTCAGTGCCTGGGGGGAGGTGGGCAAGGAGATGGAGAGAGAAAAACCAAATCAATGAAGCCAGTGTTCTGAGTGGGCTGCAGAGATCAAAGGTCTAAAAATGAAGTGGGGTGGTTAATTGCCCAAGACAGAGGAGGAAAACACAATTTGCTCAAGATGATTGAGAAAACAGTGGGGCTGATGGTCTCATTCTTGCGTGGACTATTCCTCCCTCCGTCTAAAGCCAGTGACAGGTGTGGAGTCAGCGGTCGAGTGGTTAAAGATGAGGCGCTGGTCCTGACCATTTCACCTCCTGATCTTGTTCTTGTTTTCCCCAGCTGCTTCCCTGACTCCAACCCTCATCATTTCTTTGGTCGGCCATTGACATAGCTTTGCCTAGAGTGCTCATGGCCCAACCGTCCTCCTCCAGAATGCAAATCTGACCTCAGTGGCCCCTGTAATTCACCTCCTGCCTTCAACATCTCCTCGCTTCCAAGGATCAAGTTTAAGCCTCCAGCACAGCACATATGCAACTCCACTTTACACACAGAGCAACTCTGCTCCAACACACATACGTACACGCACACACGCTCACACACACACACATACACAGGCAGTCACACCCTCCTATGCCACTCTGCCTTTACTCGATCCTGAAGAAACAATCACAAGACGAGTGCTCCTCCATTTTGCTGATGCTGTTCTCTTTGTAGATTGCCCTCCCTTTCTCCGATTCACCATTTCAGACCTGCTAGGGGCTCGGCTTCTCATGGAGCCATTCTGAGATCTTCCCCTGGCCATGCCTCCCACCTAAGCTGGGTCATATACATGTGCATGCAGCCCCCTCAGTATGAGAACCCTGTTGCCCTGAAATTATGTTTCCATTGCTTTCCCCCATGGGGATGGAGGACGTGGCATGATTTTCTTTGTTGTGTATGTTTGTATGTTTATTTGTTTTATGTTTTTGCCATAAGGTATGTGTACTTACCAGAGGCAGAGAGAGGAAAAAGGAGAAATCACTCCCCCAGGGGGAGTGGCCATGCCACAATCCCTTCTTCTCCATTCTCCTCCTGGGATTTTGGGTATGCATGCATCTACACCCAGCATGATTTGCAAGTCACCAAATCCAGGATTCAAACCAATGTTGTCCATGTGGGAGTCCAGTGCTGTAACCACCACGCCACCTGCTGGTCCCAATACCAGCACAGCACACAGAATGGGAACTTGAAACAGGTTTTTCCAATTGAATGCTCGTATGAAGAGAGCCAGATGAGGTGTGGCCTTGTCCTTGGAACTTGTAAATCAGCCAGAGAAATGATACACCACAGTCTGAAGTCAAGGGAACAAGGTACAGAGCTGGATTCAAGATAGCTGAGCACTAGAACACCTGACGTGGTCCATTCAGTAGTCAGGGAGAAAAGGCAATACAAATTGACATTGCTGAGAAAGACTGAAGACGACTGAAGACACGATACTTAGACGACTCTTGGCTGCCTTCTGATCCTGCTGCCCTGCTTCTTGCCCCACACTCCCATTGGCCTGGCCTCAAATACTCAACCAACCCCAAAGGATGTGAAACCTCACAACATAACAGCTTCAGAGTCTAGTATTTACATTCAACAGCAGAAGTACGCTTGGGAGGCTGGGTTAATAAGCTCGAATATGTAAATGAAAGTCTTTGGATTACCATTTCTGGAAACTTTCTTCTTGCTATAGGGTGTGTGTGCTCATCAGAAAGAGACAGACGGAGAGAGAGAAAGTGAGTTATCATCCCCCAGAGGGGATGGCCATGATGCAATCCCTCCTCCTTCCAGGATTTTGGGCACACATGCACATGCATCCGGCATGTTTTTCAAGCCACCAGGTCTGAAACTTGAACCACTCAGTTGAATCCAGTCACCTTAACTTCCACATGGCAACTTATGTTTTTTCTGGAGAGGTTTTTGCTATAGGGCACATGCACGCACCAGAAAGACAGAGAGAGACAGAGAGATAGAAAGTGAGAAATCACCCCCCAGGGGGATGAGTACACTGCAATCCCTTCTCCTCCATTCTTCCCTTAGGATCTTGGGCATGCACACACATGCACCTGGCATGAGTTAAGCCACTGGGTCCGGGACTCGAACTGTGGTCGACTACATGGGAGTCCAGCGACATAGCCATTATGCCAACTGCTGGTCCCCACATGGCAACTTTTAAAGAGAGGAACAACATGCATTCATCTGCAGGCAGCAAGCATAGGATGCAACTCTGCCAGGAAGCTGGGCGTGGCGGTGCTGGCACTAGGTTCTATTAGGAGAAGCCCTGGGGACATAACTCCATAGGTGGAGAACTTCAGGAGTTGGCATCACCTCTAAAGAGCCCCCAGATGCAAAGCAAGGTTTAAGGAAGCATGTCTACCATATCTTGCATTTAAGATGAGAAACAAGAGCAACAAACCTCTAGCTCAGAGCCTCAGAGCAAAGAACTGGCCGATTCTGCACAAGAACTCCAAGCAAACTGAAGGCTTCACAGCCATAAAGCCAGAGGAGCTCTTCAGAAACATCCTCCTAGAACTACAAACCAAGGGGCTTTTGTGAGTGCAGGGGCCGTGAGTGTTGGGGTACTTTAAAAACCAGATTGAGGCATAAGAGAGAAGAGGCTGCTTGCAGTCAGGGATGGGAGCTGAGGTTCTGGTTGCCTGAACCTCCGACAACATGGGCTAGAAGTTGCCTTTAATCTGATGTTCTAGGTGTGGGGCTTCTGATGAATGGGCTTTCCAAGCATTTGTGAGTTTCAGAGACCATAGCAAGGACTCCCACTCCAGAGGGAGTAGACTGGCTGTTATCCCACATACTCTTCTCCACCCTATGGTTGCTATGCAAAGGCCCAAATGTCCTGATGCAACTGGGCTTCCGAGTATGGCCATACAAGGCCCAGGGAAAAGCAAACCAACTGCCGAAACCCTGTCTGTTTGCTGCCCTTCTGGATCCACTCAAAGCCATAGAGGGTCAGATCTGGCATGATGCCACATGGCATGCTGTCCCCACTGCACCCCAATAAGGTGACCTTCTTTGAGCAGGGAAAGGTCTTCTCAGGCTAGCTGCTTCCCATGATTCATTTCTTCTTCCTAAAATACAACTGGCCTCAGGCATTGAATCATTCAGGTGTCCCTTGGGGACACCCAAGCCAGCCTTGCCTTTGGAATTTAAATAAGGTTGCACAGACCACAGCTAGCTGAACCAAAGGATGCAGGAGGTAGGAAGACGGGAAAAATACTGCTCTATCCGGCACCCCCAGCACGTACCTCCTCTCTCCCAGGAAGCTATTGCCTCAAGCCTTCTTTGTATTGTTTGATGCGGAAACAGGTCTTTGTAGAAATGTCTGGAATGACAGGGATGAGTGAGAGAGAATGCAGAGATAGAAGGTTCTACAAGCCCATTTCCAAAAAGCCTTTTGAAGACTTTTGATCATTCTCTCAGCTCTTAACTCTCTTTGGCCCCCACCCCTCCCACCTCAGACCAGGCCGCAATCTGTATGCACAGTCCTTCCCCCGTTCTCCCATGGGTGTAAAGAGGATGAATTACCTCCTTGATCTCAACTGCAATGGCCCCTGTCCAAGCACCCCTCACCTGCTGGGTACATAATTGCAGTGTGTCTCTGAGTCCGCAGCTGTCACGGAGGAATTGACAAAGAGACGAGATCAGGGCTCCCATGCCTACCGGGCTCTCCCTGGCTGCCTTGAGCACGCAAGAATGCAATTTTCCACACTCTGCACAGGGAAGGCCATGCAATGTTCTTAGACCCTGGAAGTGCCCTTTAGATGGGAGTAAAAAAAATTAGCAAAGAAGTCCCCAGACTTGCTTTCTGCTGCCCCTCGCTCCTGCTCCTAAGAAGGTTCTAGAAAGCTGACAGAGGCCAGACTTGTCTTCTCAGCCTGTGAGAAACCCTCAGCAGCCTTGGCATTGGCCTTTCTATACCTCACCCCCCCCCCACACACACACACACACACAGACATCTGTGCCGCGGTTAATCTAGCAGGAAATAAATACATAAATAGAAATAAGGAAAGGACTTCTTGCCCAGACCACGAGTGTTAGGCCCTTCCTCATTTCCCTGCCTCTCTCTTCCCCTTGGCTATAGGTTGAGGACTGAGGCTTCTGCCTCCAGCCCCTTGCCCAGATCCTAACCCCATCCCAACTAAGACAGGAAGCTTAAAACGTGGCTCCGTTTTTTTCTCCCATGAGATAAAGTTTTCTACCTTAATCCCAATTCCTAAATCCAAAGACAGATACTAAGCAGGGTTTGCCTGGCTTCTTTCACTCCTGGAGTCTGCCCAGCGCCCCAGGGATTCAGTGGTTATCCACAACAGCACTTCCTGACACCAGTTAACCAGCCCCAGGCTACAGCCCAGATACCCACCCACCTCCGTCTCTGTGCTCCCCCTCAGAGCCATAGCTGCCCCACTATGCAGAGATGTGTACAAGAGATACTGCAGCCAGTTTTCCCATCTCTGTCCTCTATGGGGGCAGCTCTCAGGCCAGGCATGGCACTCAGTCCTTACCGCTTGTCTTGTGGTATCATGAGCAGATCAACACTTACCAAGGCCCTATCTCCAAACACAGGAATGTTGGGGGTTAGGGTTTCAATATATAAATTTGGAGGAGACAGAATTCTGTCCATAACAGGCTTATAGACCATTTTGCTGTAATGCTACAAGAAAATATTGAAGCAATGTTATCTTCGAAATAATAAAAATGTGGCTAACATCTAACTGATATCCTGGGGCTGGGCAATGATAGCGGTAAAATGCAACGCTCTGTAAGGCTGACCCATGTGGGGAGGTTCCTGGTTCACATCCAGAGACCTCTTTGAGCACATCATGCACATGTGTGTGCCCATGAATCTGGGCCGGCTGGGGCCAGGGGTGGATCACGGTGTCAAGACCCTCATGGGGATGCACTCTCTCTCTTTTTCACTTGCTTATGGTAGATATTGATGAACTTTAAGGGGGCCAGATAGTAGCACAGCAGTAAAACACAATGCCGTGCAAGGCCAATTCCACATGGGCAAGTGCCTGGTTCCAGTCAGACCTTCCCGAGGAGTGTGCCAGTGATGCACTTGCCCAGGATCTGGGCCTGGATGAAGGCTGGAATGAATCATGCCATCAAGCTGCCATTGGGGGACGCTGTCATTCTCGCATCATCTCTCTCTCACTCATGGAAGAAATAAACAGATAAAACTTCAGAGAAAAAAAAACTTAGAAAAAAATCAGTATCTCGTTAATTCTGTTTCCTTTCTACATAAACTTTTTGTTTTAGTGCCAAATCGGGGCCATCATTTTGAAGCCATCCTAAATAGAAATTAAATCCCAACATGCATTGTCTATCATGTGCCTAACTCAGTGGAAGGGATGACAGTGTGAATGGCTATGACCAAGTCCGTGCTTGCTCAGACAGCAGTGACAGTAATCAAGGCAGTGGCCCCGCCCTTGGTGTCATAAAACATTACTAAGAAGACATAGCCCAACTTCAGAAGTCTTCACATGGAAAAATGTGGAGAGAAGCATGTATGTGTTAGACAAAATACGGCAAAAGAAACGAAGATATCCATGTGCCATTTGAGTTTCTAATAAACTTATTTCTATGAGGTGGTCGGGAAAGTCATGATGAAGTTTTCTGTTTTTCTGTGCAAAAATGCATCATGACTTTCCCAACAACCTGATACGTAATAAGCAATTTGCAAAATGCAACAGAGAAAGAATGTACTCACTATTTCAATGACGTTTTTAATGATTCATTTGTCCTCATTTCTTTCTTTAATTTTCTCGATAATAAACCCTTCATTATGTGGAATGGCTATATTCAAATATATCTAAAATAATTTTGGCTATATCAAAAGCCAACATGTTTATAGTTAAATACAGTAAATTTTGATTAAATTCCTTCTCCATTTGAGCTTCCAGATTGTTTATATCACATATAGAAATTAATTTATTAGAATTCCAAACTGCATAAGGACTTCAGGGCCCTCTGGTGTAATATTAAGTGATTGATTATGAGTGTACGGACTGTTATGAGGACAAACAGAGTTGCCCCAAGGAGTTCTCCAGCTGAGACGGGAAGGTGAGTTAGGCATTGGCCAGGAAGGAGTCTTCAGCATAGAAGAGCATGGACAGAGGCCTAGAGGTGGGAAAGAACCAGGGAGAAGCAAGCTTGAAGCAAAGAGCGAGGGAGGGAGTTCTGACAGGGCTCTTGTCCTGGTGGAGATCCTGGCAGAGGCCTGCTTGATCCCACCCTGGGCCAAGTGCAGACACCTCACATTAAGTAAGGAGATCGCTTAATGCTTGTTTTTTTTTTTTTTTTTTTTTTCCTTTTCTTTTCCTTTTATTTTTTTGGAGAGGTTTTTATATAGGGCACATGCACTCATCAGAAAGACAGAGAGAGAGACATAGAGACAGAAAGCGAGAAATCACCCCCCATGGGGGATGGCCACACTGCAATCCCTTCTCCTCCACTCTCCTCTTGGGATCTTGGGCATGCATGCACACGCGCCTGGCGTGAGTTTAAGCCACCAGGTCTAGGATCCGAACCACAGTCTATTACATGGGAGTCCAGTGACGTAGCCATTATGCCATCTGCTGGTCCCAATGCTTTATTTTTTTACAAAGAGTACAAATAATCTAAATGTTTCATCCATAAAGAAATGTTTAAATACATTATAGTCGGGACCAGCAGTTAGCGTAATTGCTATGTCGCTGGACTCCCATGTAGCCAACCATGGTTCGTGTCCCGGACCTGGTGGCTTAAACTCACGCTGGGTGCGTGTGCGTGCATGCCCAAGATCCCAGGAGGAGAATGGAGGAGAAGGCATTGCAGCGTGGCCATCCCCCCTGGGGGTGATTTCTCGTTTTCTATCTCTCTGTCTCTCTCTGTCTTTCTGGCGAGTGCACACGCCCTATAGCAAAAACCTCTCCAAAATAAATAAATAAATACATACATACATACATTATAGTCTACCCACAAAAATTTCTAGAAAGTTAAAAAAAAAGAGAGAGAGAGAGAGAAAGAGAGAAAAAAAAGTAGGGCTCTTTATCTATTGACATGCAGTGATCTCAAAATGTGTCAAGTGCTAGACGTAAAAAGTACTGGATGGAAAGTGCTAGATACAAAATAGTGACTATAATGTGATATAATTTGTGTTTTAAGAAAAGAAAAAGTAATTTACACTTTCTTACATGTGCTAGACTATTTCTGAGAGGATACACAAAAAGCTAGAAAAGTCGGTTACTTACGGAAAGGGGCATTAGGTGGCTAGGGACAAAGGTGGGAGGGAGAATTTCAACAGTGGCCTGTCTTTTTATAAGTCTTGAACTTTGCAAATGTAGTGCCTGTTAAGAGGAGGAGGAGGAGAAGGGAGGAGGAGGGAGAAGGATAGGTTAAGAGTAAGGGCAGCTCGTCTGGGATGGCAGCTCTGTTTTCAGAAAGGCTTGTGTGTAGACTAGAAGTGCTAAAGGTCCTCCATGTTCCTTCAGGTTCCTGCGGAGTCTGTCTGCTGTTCTCCAGTTGTTTCATGTGGGAATGCACTTGGAGAGAGATTGCAAGCTCCTCGAGGGCAGGAACCTTAATGTGCATGTTGGAAATCTTCGCAGTGCCAATACCCGCTAGACATGGCAAAGGCCATCTTGATTCTGTCTGCCAGATTTGCTGATTTGTTCCTTTCCCTAGAAAATGGCTTCCAGAGTCTGCCTCAAACCCAGAGACAGCATAAACAAGCTGAGGAACATCTCTCCTCCAAATACGCCTGCCCAGTCTCAGGGCCAGAGACACATGCCCTTGCTGGAATTGGTTTGTAGGGTTAATATAACTCTCACGGGCACCAGGGGGTGGGCTCTGCAAGCTGAGGGCTCACGATCCACTAGTGAGTTGTGAGACTGATTGAGTGGTCCAACTAGGCATCCCGCTAGTAGTGTATGTGTCATTCTCTAAAATCCTTAACTTTTTTTAACTGCCAGAAGGAATGTGTACTCACCAATGAGAGACAGAGAGATGAGAGAGAGAAAGTAAGAAAAGGAGAAGGAATCCCCCACACACACAGGGTATAGTCACTCCACAATCTCTTCTCCATTTCTCCACCCCATCAGGATTTGGGGGCATGCAGACATGCACACCAGGTGTATTTCTCAAGCTCCCAGGGCTGGGACTCAAACTGTGGTTGGCCATGTGGGATTCACCTCTCTTTACCCACTAGGCTGTGGAACCATCTCCAAATTTAAAATTTTTTTAATAAATCAATTTATTTCTTCCATGATCTAGACAGACTGAAAGAAAGAAAGAGACAGCACCCCTAACACCATGACTCACCCCCAGTCTCAGCCAACTCGAGATCACAGCCATGCACATGGCCAGGATAATCAGGGAGGTCTTTAGCCTTGAACCCAGAATCACCCAATGCAGGTGCAGCCTCAGAGTGTCACATTTCACCACTGCACCCTCACCATCTGCACCCCCAAAATTTTAATTTGAAATATGCATGTGGATAGAGGGTCATGAGGTAAATATATTTTTTACTATGGCTTGCAGCCAGAAGTATCTGAAAAATGCTTGAAAAGCAGTGAGCAAAAGAGTAAGTGATCAAAGAACTCCGGAGTCAGGCAAAGCTTGGTTCAAGCCTACCTCTATGATTTTGTCTGCCTTGCAGGTTCCTTTACCTCCCCTCATGGTAAAATGCAGAGAGTAACCATGTCTACCTCATGGGATGACTGTAAGACGCTGAGCACAACAATTGAGAAATGATCAATCATGCAGACATATTCACTATTATCGCAACCACAAAACGCCTTTCTTCCTACTCCAGCCTCTCTAGCCCAGACGCAGACCACAGACTTGGCTGTGGTCAGGACAGAGATGAGAGCTCCAGGCAGCCTGTGTTGAGGAAGGGTCATCTTCCCAGTTGTCTCAGGGCTCTCCTGAGTAGCAGCTTCTCAGCTTCCTCCCTGTCAGCCCTCCAGGCAGCAACTGGCTCCCCCGCTTCCTGCCTCTTTGCCATCAAGGGGGCTGGGTGACCAGAAAGGCCCACCTCAATTCAGTGGAGAACATTACTTTGCCCTAATGGGACATTTGTTATCCTGGCCCCTTTCAGCATCAATGCCAAAAAAACAGATGGTCCCCAGCCACTATAATTCCTTCATGGTAGATTTAAAGAGGAAGACGATGAAGAAAAAAGATGGCAGTTGATTTGTGGTTTGGAAGAATATACAATATGCATGTCCCATTCAAAATGAAAGGTGATGAATCAGTGTCAGAGACAGTGCTTTAGACTAAGGCCTTGGACTGTAAGACTTGCTTCCTGTTTCAGCCTCTGAACAGGGGAGGGTTTGTTCTGAGTTCCTTATCTGATAAAAACCCCTGAGCCCCCCTCCCTGCCTTTCTCACACCTCCTGAATGTGCCCACCTGAGATGCAGGTCAGGAGAGGTGAGCACAGCAGCCGAAAGCCTGAGGATGCAGGGGAACCGCTAGATGTTTCCTGGTGCGTGGGGGCCATCCCAGCCTCCCCGGAAGCACCAGAATGCTTTCTCAGTTACACGTAGGGAAGCTGAACTCGTGCCACACAGGTGACACACCTGTTGCCAAGGATATGCCCAAGAAGACTCCACAGCAGGACCAGGTGTCAGGTTCAGGCCGCCGCTTCCTTTGTGCTCATGTCACGGTCCCCATCTCTATAAGGACACTAAGAAAGTGCCTTGGGCAGCTCAGGCTGCCATAACATAACAGCACAACTGGGTGGCTTAAACAACAGACATTTAATTCTCGCTGTTCTGGAAGTCCAAGTGCAAGATGAAAGTGAAGTGAGGGCTGGCTTTCCGGCTCTTAGACAGCTATCTTCTCACTGATCCTCGCATGGCAGAGAGAGACTTCAGGTCTAGGCTTCTCTTCTCATAAGGATACTAATCCCATCATGGACCTGTTGACCTCAACTAAACCAATTAATGTGGGAGCTCCAAAAGTTCATGGAAATGTGTATTATGGAAAAAACACACATAATTTTCAAAAAATTTTGCACTAAAATAAATTTATTCAAGTTCCACTTGCCATGAACTTTTTAAAGCCTCCACCACTGAAGACTATCTTAAAGCTCCAACCTCCAAATACATCGGAGGTTGGAGCTTTAACACATAAATCTGGGGACCTAGAGGGTTACAAACATTTAGTCCTTAACAGGGAGTGGATATAAAAGAGACTTTCCATGTGCCCAGGCCTCACGAGAGGACCAGACCCTGGAGTGCATGGGTCTGGCCCTCCAGCTACCTATTTATTATGACTGAGCCCTCTCCCAAGGAGGAAAAACCAAGGGGGCCAACAGGGAGTGATTACTGTGTTTTATGAAGCTTGTCACCTTAATGGCCTGATGGAAGGAGGTGACAGAGACAGATCAGGATAATGTCACAGATTACTTGGATTGCCATTATCATTAACACCTTAATTAGTCTATAATATACTGAACCTCAGCAGCGAGTACCACCGATAGAGATGGAAATCAGGCTAGCAGTTGGGAAGACAAGCAGCAAGAATGCAAGACCCCTGATCTACACAGAAGACTTTGTGACCTTGGAAATCAAGACAGTGACTCAAATGCGAAATTTAGACTTGAGCTTCTAATCAGGCCTGCATTTCTATATTCTCACTCTCTTTCCAGTCCCTTCTCTCTTTCTCACCTCTCTGACCGATGATTGCCAGCTCTCTTTCCCTTCACTTTCTTTGATAATGATACCATTCTATACGTGCACATCACTTTACATTTCCTCCAGCATGTTTATACTTACTTATCCTGGTGGTAGCTCTCTGGGGCTGGGAGGGGCTCATTGTATGGACAGAGGAAATTGCGAGGTGGAGTTATTGAATAAGATGAAACAAGGCTACCACTTGAACCTAATCCCCAACCTGCTGATGGAAGAAGGCGACAGAGACAGATCAGGATAATGTCACAGATTACTTGGATTGCCATTATCATTAACACCTTAATTAGTCTAAAATACACTGAACCTCAGCAGCAAGTGCCACTGATAGAGATGGAAATCAGGCCAGCAGTTGGGAAGACAAGCAGCAAGAACACAAGGTCCTTGGATCTTGCATCTTTCTACCTGTTCCACAGTCACACACATACATTCACTCTCACACATACCCTCACATACACATGCACTCACATACTCATGCATACATTCATAGATACTCAAACATACACTCACATATACGCTCCAAGAAACACTCACTGTCATGTGCACACATACTCATTAGCACACATACCAAAACTGTCCTGATCACTTGCTTTCCTTTCCCAACAGTATCCCATAGTTTCTAATTATTGAGGCAGATCCTCTAATCCAACTCTGACCAATGTTCATTTGGTCAGGATTTGGCTATTTCCCATGAAGCCTTGGATATTACTAAGAGCTATTTCTCAAGCTTCCTTCTGCCTTCGCACCTGCAATAGTAATACTGCTCAATACTTTCAGTGATTCTTCATGAGGAAGCTTCTCCACCTAACTCTTTTCTTACCTATATGGAGAATTAAATCAGAAGCATTTAAGGTTTCAGATTTTATGTTCATCCCTCCTTAATTCTGCTCAAGTGGAGAAAAACTCATCTGATTGGACTGTGTCCCCAGACAGTGGCTGGGCAATTGCCACCAGTGGACAAGACCACTGTGGGTTAAAATGGTCGGTCCATGTGGTCTGTATACTCAAATCCCATAGCCCTAGTCTGATCATGAGAAAACATCAGGCAGACCCAAACTGAAGGAGCTTCTACAAAACACACAACCAGTTCTCATCTGGAGTGCCAAGGTCATGAAAAAACAAGGGAAGACTATAAACCCATCACGGACTAGACAGGACTAAGAAGACATGAGAACTAAATGCACTGCAGAACCAAGGATTGTCTCCTGGGACAAAAAGAGATGGTAGCAGAAGAGCTGGAGAAATCAGAATGAAGTCTGTGATTGGCTCATTCTATTGTATCAGCTTTATTTCTCCACTTGGACCATGGTGTCGTGAGTATGTCAGATCCAACCTTATACTCTAGTTCATAATATGATATGCATGGTTGTACAAAATCCACAGCCACCTAAGCCTGAATGGTCAGAGGTTAGAGGAAGTTGTGCCCAAGGTTTATGGAGATCTGTACCATTTTGGAAACCTTTCTATCAATCGGAAAGTATTTCCAAATTAAAATATCTATCTAAAAAAAAGAGGTGAGAGGCAGGCCAGACTATATTAACACAAAGCAGTATACTACATGTTCACTTGGCCTTATGAAACTGACAATCACATATGACAAAAGCATGCCTAGAGCACATACATTCAAGCCAGCCTGGTGGTTAATTGCTGGGGGAGGCTGTGTGCAACAGTGATGCACATGCTGGTACCATTTATTGGTGCGGACACATCAAGTGAGTGCAGAGTTACAACCTTCCAAATCAATTACATGTTAGTATAGTACACAGACACACACACACACACACAACAGAAATAGCTTTTTTCTAAGATCTGAGCAAAAAATGAGTTAGCTTAGCAACACAAATTAGCATGTTGAGTTTTAATATATTGATATTTGGCATATAACGAGTTGGAATTCTATTTTTCTATTACAGCTATAAATACAATTCAAATCATATCCACAAAGAAAAAAGACCTGGGTCCCACAGAACAGTTTGAGAATCACTGGTACAATCCTTTGATTTTTATAGGTAGGAGTCCAGGCTGGCTTAGCCAATGTCACATAGCAAGTTGGGATGAGAACCCGGGTCTCCTGACTCCCAGTTCTGGGCTCTCTGCACAACGGGTTGAGGTCAGGCCTAGTGATGAAACCTGAAGTCCATGGACAGCCCTGAATCCATGGCAAAACAGGGACAGCCAGGCCACTGGGGTGGACAAGAGGACACAGTCCACAACTCAGGCAAATGGGGCTGCATCTTGGACAGCTCCAAAGAGGGAACACTGAGGCAGACAGCTCTCTGAGGAGGTCATCAGGGTCCACAGGAGGATACTGGGTTGGGGGACAGAGTGTAAGGCAGCTTGTAAGTGGCAGCCATCTGCTAGACCAATCCCAGACCTGCCAGGACAAGGCAGCAGAGGTGCTGACGCTGAGGCCTGCTGCTCTGTTGGCAGGCCCTTGCTGAAGAACTGAGCTATCGGCTGCCATATTATCTGGCAAAGAAAAAGGGGAAAATATGGATGGCTGGGTTTTCAATGGAAATCAGGAGCCTCGGGAGGGTGGCCCTGATGTTTTAGAAGGATTATCAAGGATGGGCAGCTCTGGGGAAACCACGCTCCAGATTCATAAATAATTCCCCAATAAATATTTCCATCACTCCAAGCCTACTCTGGGAGGGACAGGTTCATGATAGGATATCCACAGCTGTACAAAATCCACACTCATGTAAGCCTGAACGGTCCTACTCCTGTGACCCCACGTCCCTTATAATAATAGAAAAGTCAGTAGCAAGCATTCTTGCTCAGGGCATCCTGCCCTCAGAGCCAGGCAAATGCAGAGGCAGGCAGACAGACTGACTAGGGGTGATCCTGGTGGCACCAGGTAGGTGCTGAAAGTGCTGGGCCCAGGAGCCCAGGACTGGGGCTGTGCTGCCCTGTAGCTGAGAGGCCTCGGCTGTCTTTCACAGTGTCCATATCCCTCTGTTGAACAAATCAGTCACTTTCCAGTTCTAAGCCATAGCATGTCATTTCTCTACTCCAAACCCTCCAATGACTCCCATTCAATTAACAGAAAGCCCAAGCTCCTGACCGTGGCCTCCAAGTCCCTGTGGGATCTGGTCACTGCTTACCTTTCCAACCTCGGTTCACACTGCTTCCCCGATGACTCACTCTACAACCTCAGAGGTCTTTTCTCTGTCCCCAACAGCACCTGACACATTCACTTGAGTGTCCAGAACTAGAGCATTAGCTGCTAGGTCTTCCCAAGGCAGCTGCTTCCTGCCATTCATACCTGATCAGAGAAACCTTCCCCAAGCATCACGCAGCTCTCATTCTAGATAAGCATCATTCATATCTAAGATAACCTTGCTCATCTGTTTAGTTGTTGAGTATCTGTCTCCCCATCAGTTGTCAGCAGCTGGTCTCGTGTTCAGAGCTGTACCTCTAGACCCTAGAACAGGCCTGGCACATAGTAGGTGCTCAGTAAATATCTATTATATGAGTGAGTGTACCCATTCACCCCACACTCAATGTGTCTCTGACCTTGGAGTTTTTCTACAACAGAGACATTCCCTAGATGCATCTCAGAGACTATTTGTCAAGAAGTGAGGCTTTGATGGAAAAATGCTTTACTGAGCGTGTCTTAGGCAGGGTTTTTTCTGCTTCATTTTCTCTTCCTAATGTGTGACAGCACAGCGCCACGGTCTGCAAGGCATCCTGAGACCACGCTGCTTCCCTCCTGGGACTGTCGCATCCGCTGCATCTGGTTTACAAGCCAAACGCTGATATTTTTCCTGTCCTTGAGTAAACTCTAACATTTGTGTCAGATGGTTCCTCTGTCTTAGGAATTCAGGACTTAGAAGGATATTGAAAGTGTAGCCCCGGGCTAAAAGAGATTCAGAATTTCCTGCTTTGAAAAGGGGCCTTCAGCATTATAGACAGATGGTTTTGGCATGGTCTCCTCAGTGCGGCAAGTTCCACACACTCATTGTTAGGGTTCTAAATCCCTGGAATTTATGACCTAGGGCACTGGAACCACCATCTTTCCTCCAGATTGAGAAGAATGAAAGACGGGTACTCCTCAAGAAGAAAATGAAGTAGGAAGACTTCTCTTACTAGGTTAAAGGCTTTGTGTGTAGACCTAGATCCCTGATATGAAAGTAGTATTTCCCCAGTGACTGGGGGAAGGATGAATTTTCAGTAAATGGTGCCAAGACAATTGACTATCCATGCAAGGAAGGCGAGAAGGAGGGAAATGCGTGAATTCCTACTCCAGTCTCACGTAAGAATCAATCCCAGGTGGACTGAAGTCTTAAATATGAAAGACAAACTTTAAAGCATTTAGAAGATAAAATAGAGAAATCGTTTTATAAAATTAAGTTTTAAACAAAAGGATTCTTAGGAAAAAGACTAAAATATATGTTTGGTAAATATTAACCACTCTGAAATCGAGAATTGTATCCAAAAAGAAAAGCAAATTTGGAATTATCAAAAGATAGCATTAAATAAGTAAATAGACACTGAAAGCAAACATGGGAGGGATATTCAATCAGCAAACAATGAGGACCTAAAACACAGAAATAATTCTTACGAGTCAGTTTAGAAGACAAAACCCAATAGAAAAAGAGGAAAGAACATGAGTAGGAATGTCACTAGACAGGAAATACGAAAGAAAACCACACACACACACACACACACACACACACACACACACACACACGGAAAGGTAATACACTGAACAATTAGAAGAACGTAAATTAAGAGCACAAGAAGGTAATGTATACTACTCATCAGATAAGCAAAACTTACTAAATTTGAGATTATCAAGTGGTGGGAGGATAATGGTGGTACAATGGGAACTCTGTGATCTTGATTATGAGATCATTCAGTCACTTTGGAAAACAAGGTGGAAACATCTTGGAAGGTAAAACTGCACCTGCCATGGGGCAAGTGATTTTAATCCAGGAATATATCTTAGAGGAATTCTTACACGTGTGTACCAGGAGACAGGTGCAAGGTGTTCCTAACTACGGTGCTCTAGTCAAAAGTCTAAAATAGCCCAAATGTCTATCCATAGGAGGGCGAATGCTTTAGTTCTATTATAGTCACACAATGTCATATTAGGTAGTGGTGGAAATGAAAATTAGGTGGCTACTCATGGCTACAAGAATAGTCTTAGAAATATAATGGAATGAAAAGCAACTCTTGGGTCCAAATGGTGGCACAGGAACAGAACAAAATGCACGTGGAAACACTTCAAGGTTCGTGTCTGAGACCTCCCTGAGTATACCAGGCCTTGTGTGCCTGTGATTCGGGGCTGGCTGAAGCTGAAGGAGGCTCACAGTGTCAAGACCCTGTTGAAAACGCTGTCTCCCTGCCTCAGTCTCTTTATCTCTCGATTTTTCACTTAGGGAGGAAAGAAATTTAAAAACTTCTAAAAAAAGCGAGTCTCAACTATCATCAGTATGTCTTTTTCAAACTCAAAAGCCACAGAAAGCATATTGTTTAGTAATTCTCATAGAAGAGGAGGTAAAACCATATTTTAAAAGTCCAGGGAGATACAACTATGCAGTGTGTACTGGATGGGAGATTGCATTTTGTATGCTGTGATGAAGCTTAGGGAAGGAATGTAAATTGAGTTACAAAAAAAAAGTTTCAGAAAAATATATATATATATATATTCAATGACTGCAGTAGGATATGTAGCCACAGCTAGGTGCTACTTTATAGGATGCGTAAAGTAAGACTTGTGTTCATGGAAATGTGGGTATCACCTGTGTTTGCTATGAGGGTATTTGGATTGATTAGGGTCTTTGGCGATACAATAAAATGTGAGGAGAAAACAGTATAGAAAGCAAATATAGATACCAGAGACTGTGGGAGGAGAGTGGGAGATGGCAGAGGGTAAGAGATAGAGAATCAAGGATGGGGGGAAAAAAGCAAAACATACAGAAGACAAGAAATGGAAGATCATTTACTGACAACAACATGTTTGTTGATGTGCTTGATTGAGACAATATATAGTGTACTTTGGATGGAAAATCTCATTTTGTATGCTGTAATGATGTTCAGTGAATGAATGCAAATAAATAAATTGAAAAAAAAAAAGGATTGCAAGAGAACAAATAGAAAGGCATGACATTAGTGGGACATAGAAATGGTTTATTACCTGTTGATGATAACATATATAGTATTCTCAACTAGACTGGTCTGAGAAGTATTTCATGTTGGGTACATTCTTTTTTTGAGCCAAATGGTATGTAGTGATCCAATGTTTTAAAAATAATGATAATAATAATAATAACGATAATGGAAAAATGATGAAAAGATATTTGATGGTGATGATATGGATAGCAATGTCTTTGTCTTGACTGATATGCATGGTATTCCTGCTGGAAAAAGAAACATAATACACAGTAAAGGAATATGTGATTCAATGTAATATAAAAAGATTATGATAAAAAATATGTATTGCCAAAAAAAAAAAAAAAAAAAAGTCCAGGGAGAGACCAGCAGATGACGTAGTGATTACGTCGCTGAACTCCCACATAACCTACTGTGTTCGAGTCCCAGACCTAGTGGCCCCAGACCCAGTGGCTTAAAATTCAGGCCAACTGCGTGTGCATGCATGCCCAAAATCCTGAGAGGAGAATAGAGGAAAAGGGATTGTAGTGTGGCCATTCCCCCTGGAGGCTGAGTTCTTGCTTTGTGTATCTCTGTCTCTCTCTCTTCAGAGAGTGTACGCACCCTATAGCAAAAATCTCTCCCCCACCAAAAAAAAAAAAAACAGTCCAGGGAATTATAAACATAAAATTCAAAATAGTGGTTATCTTTTAGCCTACCGTGGGGATTGAGGGCATGAAATTGGGAGTGGGGCTGGGGTGGAATGCAGGAAGCAACCCCGTACAGGTAAAACTTGCTATTAACTTAGGTGGTAGCTCCACCAGTGCGTATTTCAGTACCATGCTTTATTTATTACTGTATTACACAGACACTACACATATTTGTATGTATAAAATAGTATACCATAGAGGCCAGCAGTGTGGTGGTTGAGGCACTGTATGCTCCCACATGGCTGACCACAGTTCAAGTCCTAGACCTGGTGGTTTGCTTTCTTTTGCCCTCTCTGTCTCTCTCTCTGTCTCTCTCTCTCTCTCTCTCTGGTCAAATTAAAATGAATAAAATTTTAAAAATAATAAAATAGTATACAATAAAACCTAAAATATTAAAAAAGAATATGAGGGAGAGCCATCTCTGGTCTCAAATTTCACTATCTTCCTTAAAATATTGTTTCATCTTATTCAATAACTCTTACCTTTCAATTTTCATGTTGAGGCTGACTATGCATAGATAAATCAGAGTTGTAAAATCACTGTTATTGATTCATTTAACAGAAATTAGCAACACCAGGACCAGCAAGTGGCATGGTGGTTAAGGCACTGGACTCCCACATGGTCAACCATGGTTTAAATTTTTAATTTATTTACCAATTTGTTTTTTATTATTTATCTTTTATTATTATTCATACATTAAATTGCTATACATCATTTAGATTGTAAAGAGACTTGACCCAGCATGATTAAGTCTTGAAACTGGTAGCTTTCTCTCTTTCTCTCTCTCTCTCTCTCTGATCAGTGCAAGTGCCCTATAGCAAATTATAATAATAATAATAATAATAATAATAAAATTAAATTTAAAAGTAATTCTTTTAAAAAATATATAAACACCTACATTTAGCCTACCTTGGGGATTGGTCACCAAACAAGACTAACTTGGTCCTCATTTCTTACTCTTACAGGTCTACAGGCTAACCCAAGACCTAGAGAATTGAGCTGCCTCCCCACTGGTTTCCTCTCCAGCAAAGAGCTCCATTTTTTCTCCCCAATGTCTTCTGAGATAGGCAGTGGACAAGGAGTGAGGGTCTGTCTTGGGAAGAGTCTTTAACACAATTTCATCTGGGGTCTAGAAGCTGCTTCCCAAACAAATATTACTTTGTAATGAGACTTTCTTTGGCCACTAGTAATTAAAGCCTGTAGGCCTTTCTATAAAGCTGCCTGATGCCATCTGCTTGGAATGCAGTAGCTCAAATGTGGATGCTGGCGCCGTGGTTGAAATGTGAATGTCAATGGCTTGGAGCTATGTTTTTTCCAAGTGCTGCTGTATAGCTTGGGTCCTAGGAACTATTCTTGTCATTACCCTGGTGTTATTTGAGCAGCTCACAGCCTAACACCTGGTCTCCCTCCATGTACCAGGCCTCGCAGTCCCTGCTTGTCTGCCTCTCCCAGATGCCAGTTCTACATGAAGGGGCCTCACTCTGCCTAAGCTACTGTTGTGAATCCCTCCTGGCATCAACTGACAGAAGCTCTATCCCTCCCTTGTGCTGAGGAGAGAGAATCCAGTCTCTAAGGATGGGGACTAGGGAACAACACTCACTGCCATTATCAGCTGAGCCCCCAACAGGTGGAGTGGAGACGCCACCTCCATAGACTTCCTTTGGTGAGGAGTGTCCATTTTCTTCCCACTGAGTCTCAAGCAGCAGCACTGGAAATGCTTCCCTGTGTCTTTATCTTTTGGGTTTAGGTGCTCTAAGCTACATCATTGGATGCAAAAGTTAGTTACTAATCAGATCAAGAGAAGGCCAAAATATGGGTCTGCTGAAGAAGATGGTATGAGAGGATCTAAGTGGAAACTGAAAGTCACCATATTGCTTCCAGATATAGGGGCTCAAAGGGAGTTGGAAAATCAGGGAGACCACAGGACAAGTACATCAGAAGTGCTGGGAACAATCTTCCCTCCAGTGCCAGCCTATAGAACTATGACAATGGAAATGTCCCGGGTCGTTACTGTCCAGTAGGGTGGTCACTGCCATAAGTGTCTCTTGAACACTTGAAACACAGTCAGTGTAACCAAGAAGGTGAATTTCTAATTTCATTTTATTTGAATTAATTTATTTTGAAGAACCACATAGAGCTAGTGGCTAATGTATTAATGTATTAGATAACAAGCTCAAAAAAAAACCATTGAGCTAAGCCAGAAAAAGAATGAGGGTTGTTGGAGAGAGATGATCAGCACTAGAAGCTTTCAGCAGGTTCAGAGCCAAGTTTGGGAACTTCACATGGGCAGAGTTCAACAGGCTATAAGAAACAGAGTTTTGGGCCAGCTGGTGGTGTGGTGGTTAAGACTACTGGATCCTAATGGCTGACTGTGTCTGGTGGCTTAAGGGACATGTAAGGCACGTATGTGCCCAAAATTCCCGAAGGAGAGAGAAATGAAGGAGACGGAATTATGATATGATTGTGTCCCACAGAGGGTGTGTGCTTTCTCTCTCTCTCCAGTGAGCACATGTGCCCTCTGACAAATTAAAAAAAAAAGAAGCAGCTGAGTATCTACCTGAAGCTGAGGGGAAAAAACCCAGATCTACCTCCAAGATAATCTTTTTTTAGGTACTAAGAGAAGAGTTTAAAGATAGATGCAAAGGAACTCATCAGTCTGTGGTTTATAATAACCCAAATGTTAGAAATAGTAGCGAACTGGCCAAATAAAGATGGGTGTGCACATATGATGAAATAATTATTATATAACATTAGACATCATGTTTTTAAAATTATTTAATCACATAACTAAAAAGGCAGAACATAAAAGACTTTATGACTAAAATTGTGTGGAGGTGGGACCAGTTGATGGTTTAATGGTTATGTTGCTGGACTCCCACGTTGTCAATTGAGATTCGAGTCCTAGACTCAGTGGCTTAAAAATCATACCAGATGCATTTGCATGCATGCCCAAAATCCTGAGAGGAGACTGGAGGAGAAGGGGGTGATTTATTTTCTATCTCTCTGTCTCACTCTGTCTCTCCAGTGAGCGCATGCACCCTATAGCAAAAATCTCTCTTAAAAAAGAAAGTATGTGGATGTAAATACACTGTGGCTATATGTATAAAAAAAGAAAAGCTTATAATGGAATATACTAAAATATCAACAGGAGTCATTTCTGGGTGGTGTAAGTTTGAGAATTTTTATTTCCTTTTTTCTGCTTCTTTGTATTTTTCCAAATTTTCTATAATGGTCATTTGTTATTTTATATGAAAAAAGAAAGTAAGTCTTTTTAAAGGATAGCCTAAGGAGCTTTAATAATGTGAACAATGCACTTCCTTGATAAGCAAAAAAAGCAAGATGTGATAATCATTGTATAAGTTTACCATGACTACACAAGCCTCACATAGAGAAAAGATTGGAATGTTTGCAACACTGATCAAATTATGTATTTTTCTACTATATTACTCTTTTCTAGAGCCATTTTTCTACAATTAGATGGGTATTATTTTCTAAAACAGGGAGAAAAATATTAAATCCCTCTAGATGATACTCTAACTCCAAATATTTAAACAGACATCTTCAGGCCCTTTCTCCCACTGCTGGATAGACCTCGGCCTTGTCTCTTCCCATGTTCTCTCAGAGACACAGTGGCAGGATTCTGTCCAAGGACCTCCACTGGCCTCATGGAGTGGCCCACTCCCATTGCCACTTTGAATGGCTGCTCACTCACTCTTCGATGCAGATTTTTTCTCCTTGGGCCCCTCCCACTCCATTACCATGGCGATTCATTGGAGGAGATCAATAACTATGAAAACAATTGATTTTCTTCTCTCCTCCACCCCCTTTCTCTAAATGATTTTGTCTGACACACATAACCGGAATCAAACAAAAAGGAAATGCAGTGGCTTCCCTGGTGGGACATTGTGCTCCCTCTTCCTCTGCTTGGCCCCCTCCCTCTGCTCTTATGATGATTTTAAGAACCATGGCTCTTTATCAACTCAGCAGATGGTATTGCCTCTTCTACTCACGCGCATCCATAGGGCCCCTCCTGGCTGCTGGCCCTCCTGCTAAGAACCCAACACCAGCATCTCACCCAGAGCTCAGAGGGACAGGCAGCAGCTGCACTCACCTATCTTGGGAGGATAGAACACTGTAGTAGCTGTCCAATGGCTTTGAGGGTACACCCCGGAGCCTTAATTTAAGAAAGGAGAACTCTCGGGACCAGCAGTTAGCGTAATGGCTATGTTGCTGGACTCCCATGTACTCGACCCTGGTTCGAGTCCCGGACCCAGTGGCTTAAACTCACACCAGGCGCGTGTGCATACATGCCCAAGATCCCAAGAGGAGAATGGAGGAGAAGGGATTGTGGCATGGCCATCCCCCCTGGGGGGTGATTTCTCGCTTTCTGTCTCTCTGTCTCTCTCTCTGTCTCTGTCTGTCTGGCGAGCACACGCACCCTATAGCAAAAACCTCTCCAAAATAAAAAAAGGAGAACTCTCTGATAGATTCGCATCTCAATAAGAACCTCAGTCCCTTCATCTTGAAATAGAGTGACTCAGAACTTAACATGGATCCCAGTCTAAGACAGAATTCAACCAAAACACCTTGCTTTGGAGCCTAATTCCTTACAGTAGACAGAATCATGGCATTTACAATTTAACATTTGCTATTTGACCCAGGAAGTCCATCATCCAAAGCATTTTGTCATTTTATTAGGCAACAGTTTGAATTGTTTGTGGTGCATGTTTGATGAGGCCAAACAAAATAAAAGGTGTGCCAACTATGAAGTACTCCTTTGGGAGGGAAACTGAAGCACTAAGGATGAAGATGTTGGTCCAGTGTGCCATTCAAGGATCTCATTTGAGAAATATGGAGGAGCATTTGGCATGTTAGAACAGAAATCCATGATCCAATTCCTCTTTTTAAAATATTTATTTATTTAATTCCACTTGTTACTATTATTCTTGTTTTTTAATTTGACCAGAGAGAGAGCAAGAGAGAGAGAAAGGGAAAGCGAGAAAGCAAGCCGCCAGGTCCAGGACTCGAACCTCAATCAACCATGTGGGAATCTACTGCCTCTAACCAACCACACCACCTGCTGGCCCCTCAATTTCTTAAAATGTCATAGTTTCTTGATGCAGTGGTCTCTTCAACAAAGTTTCAATCACTAGCCTCCCATTAATTTGGAAAATACACACATACCCATACAAATGCATACAGCATTTTATTCATATCTTTAATATACTGCTTGCCCTTAAAGTTCTCCACTCATGATGACATCATCATCACCACCCTCCTCCTCCTCCTCGTCATCGTGTTCTGTGGAGTTCATGTTATTCCTGTTGGATCCTTAGTCACCTTGCTCCAGGATCATCAACATACAAACCCTCTGGGCAACACTGCCCCTGGTGGACATCTGAATGTATGACATGTAACCACTGTGGCCAGATGGACCCATCTTCATCTTGTTAACTTTCCTTTTCCTTTTTTTTTTAGAGAGAGAGATTTTTGCTATAGGGCCTGTGCACTCTCTGGAGAGAAAGAGAGACAGAGAGAGACAAGGAGATAGAGAGTGAGGGGATAGCCACACTGTAATCCTTTCTCCTCTATTCTTCTCTCAGGATTTTGGACACTCACAAACATTAGCCCAGCGTGAGTTTTAAATCACTGGGTCTGGGACTGAATCGCCATCAACCACGTGGGAGTCCAGTGACGTAACCATTACGCTGTCTGCTGGTCCTTAACTTTCCTCTCTTATTCCTGTCAGCCTCAATCTAGCCACATATTTCCTTACTTAATCCTTTTTTACCCAGACTTTCCTATAATGCTTTGGGTTGGCCTGTGACTCAAGTGAGCATTAACTATATCTCAAGGAGGAAGGAGATGCCAATCTGGAACCAAACTATAACTCACTTATCCCAGGGCAGGCTGTTGGCTTTTTATCTTTTTCTTTTCTTAAGGTTATTTATTTAGTTCTTTGAGGGGTGGGTACTCCCAACGGGGTCCCCATGCTGCTATCTACTCCCAGCCTCAGATAGCCTGGGTCTCAGGCACGAGCAGGCAGCACATGCCCCACATATACAGAGAGGCCTCAGGACATGAACTGAGGACCTTCTCATGTGGGTCCAGCATTGCAGACCATTGCATTACTGTTACGCCTCTAGCCAGTTCCTCTGTTGGCTTTGAGAAAAGGAACTCGCATGTTCTGCATGAATAGTATACACATTCAATTGTTTGAATGGAGCAAACAATTCCTTTTTTGTGTATGGACTTAAGACCAGAACTCCCTAAAGTTTGGCTTAACAGTCTGGTAGTAAGCATGGAGAAAACTGAACAGATGGAGGACAAGTTGCACCCAGGTGTATGGAGGAGGGTTGAGTCAGAAAGCAGGAGGAGGAAAAATGTTTGGAGAAGAAGCAGAAGGAGACCAGCAAGAATCATTCAATGAGAGTCATTTCAGGCACCAAGCGGAATGTTGCCAATCCCCAACTGACGATGGAAATCCCATCACTACAGAGTCATTTCTGTAGGCCAGGGCTTACATCTTCTGAAGTACAAATGTCTTGGTAAGACTTAAAAGAGGAAATTGGTCTTTTATTCAGCTACGAAAGTGTCCCTGTTTCCTGGAGACTGGTTTTAAGACACCACAGGACAGGAATAGGCACCATGAGAAGAAGGGGGCTGACAATGCAGGTGGAGAGGAGTGAGCCCGGCAATGAGGAAGGGCCAAGAACTCACTCACTTGGTGCTGTTGTTTCACAAGGGCCAATGTCAACCTCTTCATTTTTCACTTTGTTTTGATTTCTTCTCTTTTCCTCCTCACCTCTCTGGTCTGCAACTTTGCCCCTTCCCCATAAATTAGTCCCCATTCTTTCAAGGGTAGCCACAGGTTTCCTAATTTGCCTGCCTCATAAATCAACCTGGATGTGTATCCTAAGAACTTCATAGGACAGTTTTTTCTTTAAAATAATAATAATAATAATGCTTTAGGGCTTGTGAGCTCACCAGGGAGCGACAGAGAGAGAGGGGAAAAGTGAAAACACCCCCCTCCCAGGGGGAATGGTTACAATACAATTCCTTCTCTTGGGATTTTGGACATGCACACACACGCCTGGCATGTTTTCAAGCGGTCAGGTCTGGGACTCAAACTGCACAGTTGGCCATGGAGGCTCCAGCTGCCTTAATGCCCTGCCACAGACTGGCCCCACCAGCCAGCTCCAGTTTTCAAATAAGTTCTCCTTTAACTCTTCCTAGTTTAATAACTTTGTTTTTCTTCCCTTTCTTCCTTGATTTCTGTCTTTCCTTTCTTCTGCCTTCTTATCTCTCCTTTCCTTCCTCCGTTCTTCTTTCCTTCAATATTGATTAGACCTCTATTTAAGTGCTAGGCTCTGGGAGTTAGAAATATAAATAATACACAAACTAAACCATCATTCTTTCATTCAAAGTATATTTCAAAAGTTAAGTGCAACAGAGGTCAGCAAACTTGCATTTTAATTCTGGATCCTCTCTTGACCCTCTATTTCATCCCTCAGTGGCCCTCAAACAATTAAATGAGACTCAACCTCTCAGCTTCTCTATTAATAAAATGAGGACAGTAGTAAAGTAGAAAAATCCTCATTTCTTCCCTTACAACCTTGAAGACAGCATATTTATTTGTCTACAGAAACAAAATCATTTGCATCCCTCTAGGAACTCATAGAAAACTAAGTGGTATTATTAAACACACCAGTGAAAGATACTTCAAAATTCAGAGAATGTCTTTCTATTTTGTTTATTAGTGCTTTGGTAAATCTACCCTAGAGACTGTGTTATAATAAGATCTCATTTTAAAATAAACTGAATTCATTATTCGAGTTTAATACAATTGAGTATGTAGGTATATGTGGGATTTTTATTTTCTCTAATTCGTATTTTGAAAAAGAGCTTTCAATAAAGATTCAAAAAGTGGTTGCTTTTCCCCCTAGAACTTCCATTGTCTAATAATTATTACATTGCTCAAAGCAAGATATACCAAAGAATTATAGGGTTTTTGTTTTGTTTTGTTTTGTTTTAGAGATTTTTGCTATATAGCACATGCTTTCACTAGAGAGACAGAGAAAATGAGAAATTATCACCAAGAGGGGATGGTCATGCCACAATCCCTTCTCCCCCATTCTTTTCTCAAGGTTTTTCGGCATGTACGTATATGTGCCTGGTGTGAGTTTCAAGGCGCCAGGTCTGGGACCTAAACTGCAGTTGGCTATGTGGGAGTCCAGTGTCCCAACCACTAGGCTACCTGCTGGCTCCTTGAGGTTTTTGTTTTTTGGTTTTTGCTTTTTTTTTTTTAAATTTCAAGTAAAGCAGTTTTAGCTTTAATAAAGCAAAATAAAACAATGTTAAGAGAAATTTGCTTAAGACTTAAAGCCAGGAAACAGGTTAGGGTTCTGTTCATATGGTTTTTTTGCTTTTTTCTGAATGACAGCATGTTGTACTAGAGAGAGCATTAGATTGGGAGTCCTGAGACCCAGCCTCTAACGCCAATACCGTCATTTTCCACTACTGTGTCTCTTCTGGTTAAGGTTCTTTAGGAAGCCAACAAAGAAAAACCAACTCAAAGTGATCTTTTATTTTCCGGAAAATTTCAAAAAATAGTGAGGTATCTCATGAAACTAACAAGAGCTGGACATTTAAGACATGTGAGGAGAAGGCAGGAAGGTGACTCTAGGACTTAGCATCAGAAGAATGTGGACTTCCTTTCAGTGATGACTCCCTACCTGAACTTGACCTCAAAAAGCCTTCAGGCTCTAAGTCCCTGTTTTAAACATCAAACACTTAGGAAAGAGACTGATAAATTCAGGTTGCTATCAGGAGAGACAGCTGTCTAAGATCTAATTCAGGAGGGGGACCAGCAGGTGCCATAATGGTTATGTCACTGGACTCCCACGTAGTGGACCATGGTTCAAGTCCTGGACCTGGCAGCTTAAACTCATGCTGGGTGCATGTGCATGCGTGCCCAAGATCCCAAGAGGAGAAGGAATTGTGGTGTGGCCATCCCCCCTGGGGGAGTGATTTCTCACTTTCTGTCTCTCTCTGTTTTTCCAGTGAGCGTACATGTCATATAGCAAAAATCTCTCTTCAAAAAAAAAAAAGATTTGATTTAGGAGGAATCACCAGGAGAAGATGACATTTCAAAAGTCATCCTGGGGGCCTCCCCCTATACCTACCACAACCACTGCCAGAAAAGAGAGACGTCAATAGGAATGGAGAACCACTCTAAGAGGCCTCTGCCAGTGCTTTGGGGCAAGTTACCCAGTCCCTGGGCTTCAGTTCCTTTGCAAAAGTCAGAAGTTACACTAGATTATTCCTAAGATTCTTTCTGGCGTTTTGATCCCACAGTTAATGGTGGGTGTTCCTAATACTTTTTGAGAGATGTAATAGGAATCTTTGGACAACTTTCAATATTTCCAAAAATGCAACAGAAATTGTTTGTTGGAGATAAGTTTGCCCAGACACGCTAAAACATCATGTTTCTATTTACGGCCTACAATTGTTTCAACCCAGTAGGATAGCCATGGTCATATACTAATCAGAAGCTCTGATTGCCAGTTAATTTTGATTAACATAAGATGGGAAAATAATTACTATTTAATCAATGTAACTTGATTTAAAAATGTCTTGTGACATTGCTAAATGTCTTCTGACATTTGTTTAGAAGTATAAAGCATCAGCATCCTTATTCTATGTTGTAAGAGGAAGCTTTGTTTGGAGAAAGTTGGAACGAAATTTCCTATCTACACCAACAGACACCAATCCACTTTAGGAAATAAGGGTCTTGTGGTTGCTCTCTACTCAGTCCCCAGAATAAAAATCCCATAAGCATTTAACCATCGGTGTCAACATCCAAAATAAGAAGATGAACTTCAGCAGTAGGCCTTTGAAAGAAGGTTATGCTTCATCTCAGAAAAAGTCATCATCAATGCACTTACCCTCTCTTTAGGAACTCAGAAGGTGAACTTGACACTCAATAGACTTGTGCTTTTTCTCAGTGTGTGACCATTATAACGATTAAAACATGTGAAAATGACAGCCATAATGTATTCAACATCTTAAATATTCTGGATAAATTCTGGCCCAGAAAATTAACCTTCATTCAATAAGCTAAACACCAGAAAGGAAGCTTATCTCAGAATAGCATCAGGTTAGTTACCAGAAAACCCAACTCCAACCTGGCTTCTAATCGGTCCTACTCTTTCTGCAACTACACTGTGCCCGTGGATGAGTCTCTGTCAGTTTCCTTCTCCTCTATGGAGAAGCTGAGTCTGAAATTCCGTGTGACTCCTGCTAGCTCTAATTTTCAGTGTCCCCCAAATTACATGCATTGCTTGAGCTCTTCCTATAAACCAGGCACTATTCTACCTGATTGTTGATGCAAAGAACAAGAGCCCATTTTCATCCCAGAGAGGTCAAGCTAGACAGAAAGAGAGTTGGAGATCTCTATCCTCAAAGGCTCTCAGAGCCTGACCTACCCAGGCACTGGATGTTCCCTCACATACCCCTCCTCCAATTTCAATAAGGCCTGTGCAGATACTTGCATGTGCAGTTTTTTTGAGTTACTTCTCTCTAAATGGCCTGCAATTTGTCTTCATCTTTCTAGAATGGAAGAGCTCATGGCAATGTACCATCCAGGTATAGTTTCTGTGGGGGCTCCTTAACAAAGAAATAAACTTCTTACATGAATGTTCCCAGGAAGTCCCCAATAGAAGAGTAAACGGTCTGTCTAGATGTGCTATCCAGAAGACAGGAAACCAGAGAACTCAAAGATAGCCACAAAGATTCAGCAGCAATAACTTCTTGACAAATTAAAACACTGAGAAGAAGAACCCAGGGGAGAAAGTAAAAAGAAATCTGAATTTGCTCACCTAATCATACTAAAACTGATGAATATTGGGAGACACTTCTCTGTGGGACTTGAAGGTTTTTACATGTCTTGCAAGCAAGGTGCTGTCTTTTATTCCAAATTATATTTTCAAGAATGTTTGTTTGGGACCAGCAGTTAGCATAATGGCTATGTCGCTGGACTCCCATGTAGTCGACCATGGTTTGAGTCCCGGACCTGGTGGCTTAAACTCACGGCGGGCGCATGTGCGTGCATGCCCAAGATCCCGAGAGGAGAAGGGAGGAGAAGGGATTGCGGTGTGGCCATCCCCCCTGGGGGGTGATTTCTCGCTTTCTGTCTCTCTGTCTCTCTTTGTCTCTCCAGCAAGCTCATGTGCCCTATTGCAAAAGCCACTCAAAAAAAAATTGTTTGTTTAACAAACGGCCCTGGAAGATGGAGATAGGATCTTACTTCAGAGCAAAGAGCAAGAATGTTTACTGGCCATTAAAAAGATTTGGGGTTCCCTTAAATCAGGGTTCCTCTTATATAATAGGACTCACCCTGTGTGTAAATATCAACTGGTCATCTTTATTCCCACTCTGTAGGAATTAGGTTTCAGGGACTCAAAAAAAAAATAAATAAATAAGCTGACAATCTAGCTACTGTAATAACAGTCTTTTTTTTTTTTTTCTTTTTTTGGAGAGGTTTTTGCTATAGGGCGCGTGCGCTCGCCAAACAGACAGAGAGAGACATAGAGACAGAAAGCGAGAAATCACCCCCCAGGGGGGATGGTCACGCCGCAATCCCTTCTCCTCCATTCTCCTCTCGGGATCTTGGGCACGCACGCACACGCGCCCGGCGTGAGTTTTAAGCCACCGGGTCCGGGACGCAAACCGCGGTTGACTACGTGGGAGTCCAGCGACATAGCCATTACGCTAACTGCTGGTTCCCATAACAGTCTTTCATCTCTGATCCAGGAATCTTATGTCTCTGCCAACTTGAAACAGAAAAAAAGGCTAACTTACTAGTTTTAAGTAAAGTCTAATACCCTCCCCAACTTTTGAAACTAACATACTTGAGAACAAGTTTCAATAATAACAATAGAATGTCTTTAAAGATAGGTCAACAAACTATCCCTTCCTTCCTGAGAGCTTACTAAAATCCCCCTTTAAAACTATGGGAAAGAAGTTGTGGATCTAGACCTTTAGACTGTTGAGTGTGCAAAAACTAGTATGAATTACCTGGGGCAATTTTGGAACCTCACATCTCAGAAGATTTCAAAGGATAATATAAATACCTGTCCATGTGATATAGGTCAGCTCTAGACACACCTGAGTACAAAAGCAAAGGCAAGCACTAGCATGGCCTTCGCAACACTTCAAAGTCCTAAAAAAGCAACTCTGATGTCAGCAGGCGACAAGGAGGTCAAGGTGTCTGGTGCCTACATGGCTGACTGTGTGGTTCAACTCCCAGACTTGATGGCTTGAAAATCACACTGGGCACCCATGTGTGCATGCCCAAAATCCCAAGAGGAGAATGGAGGAGAAGGGACTGTGGCATGCCATCCCCCAGGTGGGTGATCTCGCATTTTTCCCTTCTCTGCTTGTCTCTCTTTCTCTACAGCAAGCACATGTGCCCTATAGCATACTTTAAAACATTCCAATAGGGACCAGCAGATAGTACAATGGCTACGTTGCTGGACTCCCATGTAGTCGACCACGGTTCAACCCGAACCGGGTGGCTTAAACTCCCACCAGGTGCATGTGCTTGCATGCCCAAGATCCCAAGAGGAGAATGAAGGAGAAGGGATTGTGGTGTGGCCATCCCTTCTGGGGGGTGATTTCTCACTTTCTGTCTCTCTGTCTCTCTCTGTCTTTCTGGTGAGTGCACATGCCCTATAGCAAAAAAATCTTCTCAGAAAAAATAAATAAACATTCAAATAAAAAATGAAAGCAACTCTGACTATGCACAGAGCTTGGTTCTTTTTCCTCATGAAATAAAACAAATGAGGCTTTCTCCAAGGAATCAGCTCGAGGTTGGTCATTTCTAGTGCAAAGTTTCCATGATTCCCATGACCTAGTTAGGCCCCTGAAACAAGTCTTTTTAAGATGTGAGTTCCCCTATTGTAGCTTTGGGTCTGCTTGGAGAATCTACTCGTGACTTCAGAAGATCACCAGGATGGAGAGTGGATAAATGGTGCCAATCTCTGGGACCCAAACACTTGGAGGGCCCCTATTCCTTTTACTTTATCATCCTTACCTATCTTCTTTTCTATTCTACCCAAACTGTCCTCACAGGGTAGCTTGATGAATGATGAGATAAGAGAATGGGCAGTCCCAATGCTTCATCACTTCCCAGATGCCAGTAAATAATAAAGGGGATGGTAATGAGAGCATGAACCTCTAAGCACCCAGAAGAAAGTCTGACATGTTCACTTTCTTGTACTTCCAGTGACTACATCCTCATATACATTCCTTCCAATGAAAACTCAAAGCATTTCACATGATTGCCTAAACATGTCTACACCAGTAGCACTACTTTATGTTTGTACAGATCTTTTCCTCTTTTAAAGCATTGTTATCTTATTCCAATAAAGCTCTATAATCAAGGTGAATATTATAAACCCATCAAACAGATGAGGAGAACATTGAAGTTATAAAGGCTAAAAGGGTTGCTTGAGATCACAAGGTTGCTGTTGTATGACATTGCTGAACCTGGCACCCAGAAGTGTGACTCCAGGTCCAAAGCCTTTTCTGTAATATTATGCAGGAGGCCAGCAGAAGCCAAGAGTGAGATGTTTTCATTTTTCAGAAAGCAAGAATCAAGTCACTTGTCCAAGGCCACGTATTATGGGAGCTAACAGTGAAAACAAAACTAGATCAAAGGTCTCCAAAATCTGTGGTCCCGGCTTCTTCCCAATGACCACTTGACCTTGCCAGAATGGATGAGAACTCATCTTTAAGGGGAAAGTCATCACTGATAGGCTTGAGAAAATGGCTGAGCTAGTCAGTAAGTCACCCTAGTCTGGACACCAGGATCCGCAGACCTGTTCTTGGTCTCTTGCAATACAGGTTCCCATCTTTGCTTCACTGTGGTGCCAAAGACATGGACTTTGGCATCAGACCAACTGCAGTCTGAGTCCTACCTCTCCTGTTTGCACTCTATGAGACCTGGCACAAATGACTTAACATTTCCTGGCCCTCGATATCCTTTAATTTGACAAGAGAGGGAGAGGGAGAGAAAGAGAGAAATAAACCACCAGGTCTGGGACTTGAACTGTGGTCGGTCATGTGGGAGTCCAGCGCCCCTAACCACCATGCCACTGCTAGCCCCAGTATCCTTTTCTGTAAAAGGGAATAATAATAGTGATCATCTCATTCGTATATCATGAAGGGGGAAATCATGTGTATAGAACAATTAGTAAACTGTAGCTACCATTTAATATTGTCAACTATGAGGTCGAGAACTGGTAGATGACAAGAGGTTCCAGGGGAGAAAGAGGAACAGTCTTTAAAATTGTGAACATGGACAAAGAAACTTGCCCTCAGAATTCTGATCCACAATGCCCAGAGCATACTGCTGAGAAAGAAAACCAGGAATGCCATCCTTAACCCTCTGGCCATCTCTTGCATGGCCAACTCTAACTTACCAGACAAAGCTGGCTTAGCTGACAGGAAATCTTATGGCTCTAGGACATGACCATGAGTCAGTCTGATCTCTCCCCTCCTCTGCCTTGGGAGTGTGTTTCAGGTTGCAGCACTGCCCAGCACGACCAAGCAAGCTCCAGGGCCTCAAGCCTGCTCTCCCCCCATCACCAGAAGAAAACTGCACTTTCTCTGTGAATTGGGGCAGTCAGCTGAGCCCAGGAGAGAAAGGAGCGGGGAAATGAGCCTATTGCAGTGGACAGAGCTCACCAGGGTTATGGCATTAAAACATTCCATCATGTCAAAGAAACCTAGGGGAGAATGTTTACAGACATAGAAAACAGGGTCTTGATCCTTCTTCAAACCATTCTAAGACCCTGTATCTAACAAACTGCTTCCACGGCATTAGTAGAGAAAAGGCAGTAGATAAGGTTGCTGGTTAGATTCTTTTGTTACAAAAGATTGACTTGAAGCTGACAGAGTGTTATTATCTATCTGTAAGATGACTCAATCCTTAGACAGGGTTCTTCGCCTGCTGTTTGACCAGATGGAGAGGAACCCTGCCAAAACAGCAGCCTCTAGATGATCTGGAAAGTCTGGAGCAACCTACTTCAATATGAGTTTTCGGCACAGGAGAAAGGCAGCTGGAGGTTAATGCTGTGAACAGTATTTTGGAAGTGGGATACACTGTCTGGAAAAACAAGAGGATACTGGGCCCCAGTCACTACACACACACATACACCCCAACATAGACACCATTCTCCATTGTCTTCTCCATCATTTACTCTCAGTTCTTATATTGAACCCCATTAGACCCAAGTTCCTTCAGCAGCACTGTCCTGGATCACCAGTGTTCCTCATCCCAGCCATTCATCAACCAGCCCAAGCCTTACTCTCTGATTATTCCCCTAAGAGGCTCTTCACTCTTAAATGTCAGAGCTAGACTGGACTGTAGAAATTATTTCCTCCAACTTTCTTATTTTTTGGACAGAAATTCTGAGACTGAGACAGGTAAATAACTTGTCTAAGTTTACCCAGCTAGAGTGGGGAGAATTAGACTTATAACCCAAGAATCCTGGATACAAACCCAATATTCTTTCTACTATGGCCCCCACATTCTCTGAGAAGGCCTCTTTCATGAAGCTGAAATGGAGGCTCTGACTTCTGAAAACCCCCACACATCAACCAAATTTAGTTCCCTTTGCCCATCTGTAAGGAAAGAGAAAACCCAACATAACATTGATGTTTGCACATCCTGCTAATGTAGAAGGAAAGCTTGAAATAACAAGAACCCCCTCTTTAAAATACTCAGTTCAGTCCCCAGAACCACATAGACCAACAGAAATAGAAGTTTACCATTCACATTTTAAAAGTATTCCTGAGAAATTGGACAACATCTAAAGGAAGTTACTCATATGTACCAAAAAAGGGTGATAAAGTAGACTTTAGGAAGACTGACTTCTTTATTTTGTACAGCAGAAACAGAATGTCATAGGCTGAGTAATTTATATGAACAGAGATTTATTTGGCTCACAATTCAGGAGGCTGAGAAAGTGGCTGCATCTGGCAATGGCCTTCTTGCTACATCATAGCATGAAGGACAGGATCACATGGTGAGAGTGAGAGAGGGCGAGTGGGGGCCAACTCACTTTTATAACAAACCCACTCCCACAATAATGACATTCATTCATTTGGGAGTTTAAGTTTGAAACTCCCATTAGGCCACACCTTCCACATTTTCTCTGTGAATTGGTCATTAAGGAATCAAGACAACACATGGATTAAGGCAACATTTTCTCTGTGAATTGGGGCTATTAGGGATTAAGTTTATATTAGAGATTAAGTTTCCAACACGAATGTTAGGAAACACATTCAAACCACAACAGGTGGTTAACAGAAATCCTTCTGGCTCTTACATTACCTAGTTCTAGGACTCTTGGAATTGGGATGAGTTAGCCTGAAAAACATGAGGCTAAAGGGGTGAAATATGACTTTCATAACTGACCTATAATTTGAAAAGGGTTACAGGTAGAGAAAACCAAAGACAAACAAGAAAGAAATCAGCTTCCATTATGCAAAGAAAATTCAGATCAGACATCCCTGAGAAGTTCTAGATTGTAAAAACAGTAAGATGTGGGGGGTGGGGGGTGGCAGGTGGTGTGGTGGTTAAGGGCACTGGACTCCTACATGGCCAACCATGACCATGGTTCGAATCCTGGACCTGGCGGCTTGCTTTCCTCCCTCCTTCCCTCCCTCCCTCTCTCTCTCTCTCTCTCTCTCTCTCTCTCTCTCCCATTCGCTGGTCAAATTTAAATAAATAAATAAATGAATAAAGTTAAATAAAATAATTCTTTAAAAAAAAAACAGTAAGATAGAAAGTCAAGGAAAAACACGGGGCTGGGAAATCAAATGCCATGACCTCAGAAGCGTTCTTGCAGCCCAGTGGTGAGGATAAGATGGTCCTTTGAGCATGTATTGATGGTAAGAGGAAAAGATCATAAATATTTAGGGTCATTATGTAGTTGTCCTGCACTCCTACTCAAGTGACCAAACTAAAACCATGCCTCCCCTAACCAAGCTCCTCTGGCTCACATCAAGCTGTCTCCTGCAAACACAGCCTTGCTGAAGAGGAGTGTGAGTTTAGGTCTCCTTCCCATCAAGGGCTCATTAAGTCCAAAATTTGATGTGGATGTACAGTCTACATCAGTAAGATCCAGGTTCTCAGCAGAAGATTCAGGCACCCTGGAGTGGCCTGCATCCTGCTCAGAGGGGGAGTGTGTGTGCAGAAATGCTGAGGGACAAAAGAGAGGGATAGGGAACAGGGAAAACTCCAGCAATAGATCCCTCTCTGCTCCTCTTTTCCCTCCCTCTCTCCCTGCTCAGTGTCCACACTGATGAAAATAAGCCTGCACAGCTTCTTCTGCAGCCTGAGAGTTCATTCAGACCACTTTGGAGCCAATTGAAAGAGTAGGAATAAATGAGCAGATATTGCAGTTTATGGCTGACTGCTCTGGGCCCCCAGGCAGTGATTAGAAGCCCATGGTCCTTTTTATGCCCACAGCAAGAAGACAAGTAAAATTTGGTCCAGTTAAGAGCTCTAAACAGGAGGTATAGTAGTGAGGAATAGGATGGCTAATTATACTCTGTGTTAACACTGGGGCAGTAGCCATGCCACCTGGACCTGGGAAATCATTAAGTGATTGAGTAAAAGACTGAAACAATGGGAGGCAATGATTGCTTTGTTAGGCCCATGGATAGACAGGGATGAAGTGTCCTGTGGGAGAGAAAGCCAGTTGCTATTCCTGGTTGACCTTTATGCCAGACTCTGACCCCATACTGGTTCATGCCAACCTCAGCAGGGAAAACAAGTATCTCTCTCTCTCTCTCTCTCTCTCTCTCTCTCTCTCTCTCTCTCTCTCTCTCTCTCTTTTCCTCTTACACACAAGCATGCATGCATGCACACATATACATCTCCCTGCAATGGCACTTGCCCTCTGTCACTCTTTCCTCTACCACTGTTGGAAAGCAGTGACACTGTGAGCCTCCTCAGAGTTGTATATTTCCTCCTCCCCAGATGGAGAGAAAGTATGGTTTGTACTGGTCTTCACATAATCTGTCAGCAACTCTTCCTTGTGGTCAAAGACACACATTTTCAAGATGGCTGTCCAAGGTCACAGGAACATCTCTGACTTTGGAACTGAGTTTTTCTCTAAGCCAAATAAATTGCTTCCGTTGGGAGGCAGAGCCCATAATCTTGAACTCAGAACCAGAGAAAATATCGAAGAGATGTGGTTGACCTTGACTGAGATCAATACCTCAGTGAAGTATTTTAAAAAGAGACCCCTGAGATTAGTACAAAAAAGAAGAAACGCTCCATCCTTCTTAGGGCACCCTACTGTTCCTCTCCACTATTCTAACAATAAAATCAAAGATAGTGTTTTCTCTAAAATCCTCACCACACACATGCTTTGTTCTGCTTTGTAGTAGCAGCAGTGAAGCTATAAAAATGAGTAAGATTGGGTCCCTGCTGTCAAGGAACTAAAATCTTATAATGGAGAAAGAGAAGTAAACATATCATTACTATCTCTAACAAAGAAAATCCCATGCTGGAAGTGGGAACAGGGTGTTCCATGAGCATAGAAGAGTGGCACCTAGTCCAACCACAGGGCAGCATGAGCTGAGTCTTAAAAGACAAGACCCAGAAATGAGCCAAGAAGAAAAAATTACTGCACTGGTTGTTCTGGGCAGAGATAATAGCATGAGATCAGACACGGAGGTGGGACTCACATGGGGATTCCTGTTGGCCCCATATCACAAAAACATAAGCAGTGATGCAGATAGATGGGAAGGAGGAGAGGAGCTGTTCCCAGACATCAGGCTAGAAAGCATAGACTTTATCCGATAGATAGTGAGCGCCACTGTCAAGCTTCAAACTAGCGGGTGAAGAGTGGGAGAGAGCAGGGTGCAGCCAGATTTAAACTTTTGGAGAATGGACTTAAGAAAAATAGAGAACAAGGAAGGTAGGAAGCTATGTTATAAGTCCAGTCCAGATAAGGCATGATGGTCTGACCTAGGGAAGATAACACCAGGGGAAAGATCAGGAAATTCTTGGAAGAGAAAGCTGGTGCTTGATTGACTGTAGGTCATGACAAGGGCACAGGAATGAGAATAATGACCAGATTTCTGGTCTGCATAAGACTGGTGGGTCTAACCAGGACAAAGACAAATGGTTCCATTCAGCCAGATGAAGCCAAAGTGCTTGGTGGGTATCCTAGTGGGAAATTTCCAGGAAATATTCATTCTACACCCCACATCCCTGTCACTATGTAGCTTGGTTGCTTAAAGAAAGGCATTCAGTCTCCCTGTGCTTCAATGTCTCTATCCGTAAAGGGGAATACTCACTCTCTTCAACTCATTTTCTGGAAAAAGATTCCAAAGACCAAATATGAAAATGTATTTCAAGCATTCTGAAATAAAGCTGCTATATAAATACAATGGATTTAAACAGTCTCTGCAAAGGGCATTGTCAGGTTCCTATTGCTGCAAAATGATTTAAAATCATGAACTTGCCTGCTCTTTGCAACTTTTAAGATGTGTTTGAAAGATGTACAAGTCGACAATGCAATTTGCTTGACTTCAACTCTTTACCCCTTGGGCACTACGGAGATATAGGAATGCATATCATATAGCACATGCAGAGGGACCTGGGAGGCACATGATCCAATGCCCTCACTTTACAGAAAGGGACACCATGGCCAGAGAGAGGAAGGGATTCACCGGAAAAGCATGGCAGCTATTAGAAAAGCCAAGACCAGCGTGCAGATCCTCTGACCTTCATCACGGCTTTCTGAGCTTGGCAGGGTCAGTATCAACTCCAAAGCCACAGCCAGAGCTCTCTTGCCAGTCCAGTGGGCATCCTGTGGTCTTCTGAACAACAACAACAAAAAGGTTATTTGAGATAATGGTCACAAAACTCTCTGAAGGTCCAATGATTTGGGGGGAAGGGTATATACTTATATACATATCTCCCATATTAATGAGTCTCTCCATCTTCAAGCTCAGAACATTTTCCAGATTTAAATAATGCAAGACTGAATATGGATGGGATCAGTGACTGAGAGCAGGGTGGAGATGTGAAACTGTGAATAAATTATAGTACTTGGGCAGAGTAGGGTATAAAAAGGAACCAGGAGACACACAAGGCAAGATAAATGAACCTTCAGATGGGCAGGAACAGAGGCTGGGGAATGGGAAAAGGAGGCAGACCTGAGAGTGGACAAAGCACACAGCCACAGCCCTAGGTGAGCCAGGATAGGATGGCCAGATGGTACCCAGCAAAGCCAGTGGAAGGATCTGAGACTCACAGTCCTCCAGAGCCTGGGCCCAATGTGAAGCCCACACACATGGGACGTCCCCCAAAAATGGGCCATGAAAACCAGATCATGGGAAATGAATCTCTCAAAAGTGCTTGCAGAGTGATTTTCATAACGGAAGCAACACATAGCGTATGAGCCTATTGGAGATCCATGTGCACACACAGGATTTAAAAGATCTGAGAAGTGCTGCTTTAGACAAGCTGGTTCAAGTTGGTTTGCATCACTTGCCAAAGCTATCTGGCCACAGAACCCCTTCCTCATAGGCCTCACCTTGGGAAATTCAGCCGGAGACCATGCTCCACCCTCCTTCCTGTCTTCAGGTAGTCTCTCCTCCTGAAATGACATCATGTTTGCCTAATCTATGGTGGTTCAGAGTACTGAGGTTCCAGGACCTTAATAAGTACTTAAGTAGTTCTACATGTTTTGTCAAAACTTAGGCCACCCAATCACTGTAAGTGAAAAGTGAAGTTTTCTGTTGAGGATTCAGACCAGAATTCAATCTAATACATTGCAGTTAGCATGCCTTAAATACTATGTACTCAAAGCAGTAATGCAGGTCTTCAAAATCTTCAAAAATTTGGGAACCAGCAGTTAGCATAATGACTATGTTGCTGGACTCTCACGTAGTCAACCACTGTTCGCGTCCCGGACCCGGTGGCTTAAAACTCACGCCAGGCACATGTGCGTGCGTGCCCAAGATCCCGAGGGGAGAATGGAGGAGAAGGGATTGCGGCGTGACCATCCCCCCTGGGGGGTGATTTCTCGCTTTCTGTCTCTATGTCTTTCTCTGTCTGTCTGGCGAGCGCACGCGCCCTATAGCAAAAACCTCTCCAAAAAAAAAAAAAAAACTTCAAAAATTTCATGGAGAATGCATGTTGCAAATAAGATATGCTTTTTTTTTTCAAGATTTTCTGCATCAAATTAAACTCATACTTTAATTCCACTTTTTCACAAATTTTTTGAAGTCCCTTCACACATAATTGGCCACAATGTAAGGGAAGAGACAGGACTCCAAAGCCAAAACTGGTCAATTCAATCTCAAGGTGGTGCTAAAATTAGGGGCCTGGGAGTCAAATTCTATAGACTCAAGGGAAGGGAGAAAGAAGTCAGGAAGCTTCTCACAGAAGGCAGGAGGTAAGCTTTCAAAGGGGAGAGGAAAGAAGATGCCAGACCAGGGGTGAAGAGTGAAAGTGAGGAGCGAGAAGATCGATGGCTCAGTTCAGGTCCTGTGTTGAGCTTGTGGAGATGAGTCAGCTGAGAAGGCGGCTATGCACAAGTGTGTGAAGGTGTCTACAAGATTCTGGACCTGCTGGCAACTGAGAAAGGGTTAGAGCCTCCTTGTCTACGGGCCAGTAGCTTAGCCAGGACAACTGATCCTTTGGATTGTACTCATACACATGAAGATCCAACTACTCATGGGTGTATGAACAGCCCTCCCTCCCACTTTTGGGAGCATCTGATTCTAAGGTAGGTTCTAGAAGGTAAAGTGTTCAATTGACAGCAATCATGACACATTTATAAGAGACTCTAATGTGACTCAGTATCCATGGCAATTCCTTGCAAACTGAATGGATCTCAAAATCTATCCACTGAAGAAAGCTATCTTGCTTGTTAACAAAATAGCACAACCAACAAGACCCAGTTTCTTTCCTGCAAATCATTCTCCCAATGAGGTCCTGGAAATTTATCACTTCACAGAGGGGACCAGCTGCTCCCACATTGAATGCATCTAAAATGTAACTTGACCACAATCTCAGTGACCTCTCCCCACCAGCCCTGGCCAGGTGACCCAGTGGACTTTCTCCATCTCCCCTCTGCAGAACCTCCCACTTCCCCTCATCACTGAACAATGGCCCTCTCATTAGTTGGCCTCCTTCTCTGTCCACAAGCCTTTATTACAGTAACTATGGAGTCAGTCACTGCACTTTCTGACAAGAAGGAAAAGAGCAATTACAGGCTTTTGTCTCTGTCTTGAGGCCTGGCTGACATCATCCTCCATTCCCCCACATACCGGGCTCATGTTAACCCCTTCTCTCTCTGCTACTTCCTGGTCAGGAAGTCATGCCAGGGACAGAAAAAGGAACAGAAGAATGAGTTCTAGCCCCCTTGTCTGGAGACTCCTGGGCCCTGGGGATACAGGGCGAGGGAGGAAATGTATAGGCAGCCCAGAATGCACAAAGAGGCCTAGGTAATCACTGAGGTCACAGGAGCAGCTCACTACCCCTTCTCTGTCAGGCTTTCCTAGAATCAACCACAAAAGAAGACTACAGAGCTGGGGGCTAGTAGCCACTGTTGCTCTCTGGCCTGCCCCACACTTCAATTCAGTCCCAGGCACAGTTAAGTGCTGAGAAAGCAGAAAGAAAGATGGGAACTCAAGGGATATTGGCTGTTCCCACAACACCAGAGTCGTCACTGGGTCTTAGATGATGTTATGAACTCTCCAAGCCTGAGTGCATACTGTGTGCTAGGCACTGAAGTTAGAGCATAATATAAGACAGACTCAGTCCTTGTCCTCAGAGAACCTCAGACAGACTTTGAGCCAGCCAGCACAAGAATGCCGAGTGTTTCCATGGAGAGAACAGGACGCTGGATGAACCTCTAAGAGGGCAGCAACACACTGAAACAGCTTCCTACAGTAAAGTGATGTTTTGGTTATAACCAGAAAGATGGGCAGAGTTAGCTAAGGGAATTGGGTGATGGGGTTGATGTGTGAGTTGATCCTAGCCAGGAAAGAAGATGTCTGTTGGAAGAACTCCCAGAGTTGTGTGGCTGACCTATAGCAGATGAGGAGACAAAGACACAGATGCTCTGACACTCAAGCCTAACCACAGTCCTCCCATCTCCCAGGAATTGATGGAGAAGGCCTTTGTGGTAGATTCCAGTAATCTGTCATCTAGCTTCTGGCAAAACACTTCCAGTGAAGGAAGCACCCTATGGTCCTCCTACTATAGTTGCAGTTCTAAGGAACATTTTTCTTAAATTAAGGAAATCTGTGTCAGGATGGTAAACAGTAAAGAACATGGAGCTTTGAGTTCAGATTAACTAGATCCGGGTCCTATCTCAGTCATGTGCCAGTTATATGACCATGTCCAAGTTAGGTTAACCTCTCTGAGCCTTTGTTTCTTTATCTGTGAAATACAAGATTGACATCTTCTATGACTGTTATAAGGACTAAGTGAAAATGAGAATGTTGCATCTAACCCAAAGCAAGACACTGCCTAATCCAAAATTCAGCCATCTCTTTTAGACCATTTGTTCTTTTTCTGTCCCTGAAGTATAGAGCATTTGTTAGAATAGACGGCCCTTCGTATTTTTTAAGCTTCCCTAAATGTCACCATTTTTAGTTTCTTGGGCCATTCCTCAGCTCACATAGTTTCCAAGCACTTTACCATCTGGTTTCAGGCCCCAGGATAATTCCATCCCTAAATGTCAGCTGCATGAGGGCAGGGTTCATCTGTCTTGTTCACTGTTCTATTACTAACACCCAGCACAATGCCTAGCACACAATGAGAAATCAATATATACTTGTTGAGTGAATGACTGCAGTCTGGGCAAGATGCTTCTATTAATGTAACCTATGATGGCCTTCATTTTCAAAGATTCTGTGTCATTCTCTTGACTAACAATAGGCTGATAGACAATGAGAACTCCAGGAGCGGCTATTGCATTGAGCTTCTCTCATCCTGTCCTCATTCAGTTAGTTTTTGAACTAAAGGGAGGATTTTGATTTATACCTTTTACATTTTATCTTGTTAGTTTTAGTTCATTGTTCTAGCCTAGCTAGACATTTCTTAAATCTTTACTCTGTCATCCAACATATTAGCTCTTCTGTCTAGCTTCACTTCATCTATCAATTTGTTAAGCAGGTCTCCTATGTTTCCATGTGTCTGAGGATAAAATGTTAAAGAAGACAGACATAGCGTATGGTTCTTGAGGGATATGGACTAGCCTCCCATGACCAAGGACTAGGGAGCACAAAGGACTTTCCAGTTGACATCAGTTCATTAATCAAGACATCTTGAAGACAATTGCTTGATCAGTGATGAAGCCAAATTCACCCCACATTATTCTATTTTGTCCACAGGGATATTATAAAAGGCACTATCAAATCCCTGCCTCAAAAAAAAAAAACCCTTGCTATATATTAATAACTCATATATGGGTGCCTACCAAATGTCAAGCTAACACACTATCTCATTTAACTCTCACACTGCTACAGGGCAACTGTAATGCAGAGAAGGCTAGTGGTTAAGTAAGCAAGGCAGCTTGAGTCTTTTCTCTCTGCTGCCTACACAACTCTGAACAATGACTTCTCAGAGGAGGCCACTTGTTGCAATAAATTACTTCAAAATCTCAGTGGCTCAATACTATAAAGGTTTATTTCTTGTTCATGTCACAGTCCAATCCCACAGGCAGCCTTCCATAGGATGGTTTGGGGATCAAGACTCCAGAGTTTTAATGACTCCTTCTCAATCCTCCACTGAGTCTTCTTTATTCAGCTGAAGTGCAGAATGTGGAGAATTCCAAGCCAGGTGTACTTCTGATATGTGTCACTCTGCCCACATTCCATTGGCCAGAGCTAGTCACATGACTAATCTCAATGTACAGGAGGCTGAGAGATATTGAGCATGTGGGTTGGAGAGCACTAACCATCTCTGTTTTAGGTGGCAAACAGTCTGTCTCACCTACTCATCTATGTCACTGACATAAAGTTCCAGCCTCAAAATATCTGAATTAGTCAGGGATCTCCAAACAAACAGGACCAATCAGGGGAGGGGAGAGGGAGAAAGAGAGGGAGACGGAAACGGGGGTTGGTGAGAGAGAGAGGGTTTACTTCAAAGAATTAGCCTACATGATTATGGGAGCTGGCAAGCCTGAAATATACAGGCATGCTAGCTGGCTGAAAATTCTAGTAGGAGTCAATGCCACAGACTTGAGACCAAGGTCAATATGGAAGCAGAATCCTTTCCTCTTCAAGGACCTCAAACTTTTCTTTTAAACTAAACCTTCATCTAATTGGATGAGGCCCACCACATTATAGAAAGCAGCCTCCTTTATCCAGTCTACTGCTTCAAATGTTAATCATGTCTTTCAAAAAAAATGCCTTTACAGCTTCATCTAGACTGGTACATAACCAAACAACTGGGTACCATGGCCTAGCGAAGTTGATGCTTAAAATTAACCATCAAAATCCCATTGTAGGAATTCAATGAACTGTGCCTGAAAACTATGTAAAACTGCACGTAGGCCAGTTCTTGGTACATAATACTTGATAAGTACTTGCAATTATTATTGTCCAATTTTACTAATGAAGAAAAGCGTTCAAAGTGACTTGCCCAAGTCTGGCACTGTCATTCCTCCCCACAGTTCCTCAGGGCTAGCTAGTTACAAGCAGCCATAGCCTCCAGGCAGAGGTGAAGACAGAGTCAGTTTAGGTACAGAGAGCAGGCTTCTTGCAGGCAGAGTGCCCACCACATGAGTATGTTGTGTGTGCTATGAAATACTTGTCCACTAAAATATAAATGCACCTGTGATAAAAGAGTGCACATGTGATGTCAGAGCTGGAGCTGGTTTTTCTCTGCAGGAGACACCCAGGCTAATAGCTTCCTTTTCTATGATTTTGTGTGCCTCCATGCTTACTAGTATCAGCCTAGGTCAGTGTGATCTGGTCTGGAAGCTTCTCAATAGCAAGACTGAACCTGTTCACAAAGGTCCACTTCGCCAAATGCAGAAAGCTGTCCTTTGAACATTAGTCAAGCATCTGCTAGTCAGAGGATTGCAAAGCTGAGCCTGAGATCCCAGGTTCAGTTCCCAGGCTGGTCATCACAAAGGCCCACAGAAACTAAGTTGGTCAGTGACCTGCAAATGCACATGGGTGGTTGCAAAAGGTGGAACTCAGCAAGAGAGTGTGACTGAGGGCATATAAACTTCCCCTTGTAGGAACCAATGGGAACCCCATCTTGCAGAGAACTCTGATGGGAGACTGAGGCTGATCCTGTTTACTGCTCCCTACTGCTCCATAAATGACCTGAACTCAGCCAAGCTAAGCCATTAACATCATCTCTAGACACTTCCTTCAGCTGAACTGAGCACTGGACTAGAAATGAAAAGTTCTGGTTCCTGGTTATGAAACTATCAGTGACACTGGGGAAGACCCTGACCTATCTTAAGCCCCAGTATTCCCCTGTGTAACATGGGACTAATTCTCACTAGCCCAACCAACTGCATGCTACTTAGTTTCATCAAAGCATTATTGAAATGTACAGCATTATCACCAGTATTACTGTTCTCAGGCAAGACTTAAGGCAACTCTCCTCCAACAGGCTTCTCTCCCCCCAGTACAGCTGGTACAGACCTTGGAACTGATGCCTCAAATTCTGGTTCCACATTCTTGTCTGCCCATGGCCATGGCATCCAAAGCTGTGAATGCTGGTCACATCTGGCTCCATCCTGGTCACCAAGCATTTCTGCCAAATGAAAGAAATTTAAAGAACAAGGCTTCAATTTATGCATGCTGTAGTAGGCCAAATGATGGCCTTCTCCTCCTCAAAAATGTCCAGGTGCTTATCTTTGGAACCTGAAAATATATTACCTTATATTGCAAAAGGGACTTTGCAGATATAATTAAGGTTTAGGTCCTTCAGAAAGGGAAGAGTATCCTGGATTCATTCCCGGGTGGAGCTGATTTAACTACCCAAGTTCTTGTAAGTGGAGAAACTTCTCCGGTTGTCATCAAAGGAAGATGTGACTACAGAAGAAAGATCAAAGAAGGGCAGCAATGATGGCCTTGAAGATGGAGGAAGAAAATAAAGAGCTAAACAGAAGGGTGGCATTAGAAGCTGGAAAAGGCAAGGAAGTGATTGTTCCCTAGGGCCTTCAGAAAGCAGCTCATCTCTACTGACATCTGATCCTAGCATGATAAGACTCATGCCAGCCTTCTGACCTCAAAACTAGAAGATAGTTTTTTTTATTTCATTTTTAACCTATGAGGTATATGGTAATTTGTTACAGCAGCAACAGAAAACTGATACGCATGCCAAGAAAAAGAAGGAGGAAAAAGCAGGCTCAAGTGACCTGGCACGAAGGTATAAGAGTGAATAGAAAATGTTAAACCTAGACAAGTTCTTAAACAGACTCTTCTATCCCTACTGTTTTTTTCTCTTTAAATTTATTTTTTATATTAATTCACTATACATCATTACAGCATACAAATGAATTTTCCATCCAAAATACACTGTGTATTGGCTCAATCAAGCACATCAACATACATGTTTTCAGCAAATAATTTTCCAATTCTTATGTCTTGTATACTTTATTCTTTGTTTTGCCATCCTTGATTCCTTATCCCTCACCCTCTGCCGTGTCCAACCCTCCTCCCACATTGTCTCTGGTATCCATGGTTGCTTTCTATGCCTTTGCCCCCCCCCCATTTAATTGATTTGCTAGTGAACTTAGTTAGTCTAAATATATCTAATAGCTAGCACAGCTGATATATACCTATACATGAACCCAAGTCTGACTTTAGGCATAAACCCCAGTGAGTAGAATGAACATATTATAAAGTAGTACCCAGCTGGGGCTATATAGCTTACTGCAGTCATCAGATATGCATTTTTTTTAAATTGATACAAACAGTTTTACCGTTTTTTTTTTTTCTCCTGCAACTTTTTTTTTTAACTACTTAACACTCATTCCCTGAGCATCATCACAACGTACTAAATGTGGTTTCCCATCTAGAATAAACTGCATAGTGGCTTAATCAAGCATGTTATCATCAATAATATTCCATTTCTACTTTCATACATACGTATACGTATATATATATGTTTTTTACCCCATGTTTGACCCTCTGCCCTTTCCACTCTCTTATTACACTATCTCTGCTATATACAGTTGTCTTCCATTCCTTTTTCCCCAACATTTTGTTGGCCACACAATATCATAAGTAATCCAACTACTTTCAGCAGGTAATTTCAAGAAGAGTAGTTTTGAACTGGTAATGATATTTCCTTGAAACTTAAAGCCTAGAAACAGGTTAGTATTCTGATCAAATAGTAGGTACATGCACCTATCAACAGCTCAAGACAAGACAAAAATCCTTTAAAACCGGAAAACAAAGCTTAGGATAAAAGCAGCAATACTTTAGTCAAGTCACAGAATGTTGTTTCATCGGTTCAGTCTCATGTACTTAATCTTTCTTCTGTTAAGGTTCGATCTTCCAGATTGAATTCTCGGATATAATATTCATCTCCAAACATTGTCCCTACAATTAAGTTGTCCATTTTCTTAGTTTTTGAACTCTTATTTCTGTGTGTCTGCATTTAATTTTACTGACATAGCACTCCCTTAAGAACTTCTTGGAGATCTGGTCTGGTGCTGGTAAATTCTTTCAGGTTTTGTTTATCTGGGAAAGTTCATGTCTTTTCTTCCCAAATGAATGACAACCTTGCTGGGTACAGAATTCTTGGTTGAAATTGCTTTTCCCTTAATACTTTGAATATATTTTCCCATTCTCTCCTCGCTCGCACTGTTTCTGATGAGAGGTCTGCCGTTAGTCTGATGGGATGCCCTTTGTAGGTAATTTGCCTTTTTTCTCTTGCCAGTCTTAGTATCTTGTCTTTGTCTGTGGTTTTGGTCAATCTGGCTATAATGTGTCTTGGAGAAGATCTTCTTGGGTTGATTCTATTTGGGGTCCTCTGTATTTCTTGGGACTGAATCTTTGAGTGCCTCTCCAGGTTTGGAAAGTTTTCTTGCAGGATTTCATGGAATAGATTATCAATGCCCTTATGAGTCTCTTCACCCTCTGGGATGCCTATTATCCCAATGTTTGGACGTTTAATTGTATCTAGTACTTCTCGCATATTATTCTCAAATTTTTGGGCCATTTTCTCAGTCTTCATGGTGGATTTTTCTAGGCCAGCCATTTTCTCTTCTACATTAGAGATTCTATTTTCTGTATGATCTAGTCTGCTTTTAACACTTTCAAGGGAGATTTTGACTTCTTGTATTATAGCCTTCATCTCTAACAGTTACATCTGATTCTTTTGTAAAGTGTGAAATTCCTCTTTTAGATCTTGCATGAATTTCCTCACCTCCTGGAACTCTTCAACTCCTTTCTCCTTCCTCTTCAGCAGTTCCTTGTCTCTCTTCTCTTCCATCTCTGTTAGCTTTGCCATTATGAATGTTCTGAATTCTTTATCAGACATTTCCATGATTTCCATTGAACTGTGTGTGGATGAAGAGGAGCTATCCATTTCCCTTGTGGGAGAGGCATTTTCCTGCTTCCCCATATTTCTTGTGGTCCTGCAGCGATTTCTAGTCATCTGGTGGATGGTCGGTTTCTTCCCAAACTTGGAAGTTCAATCTGAGGGTCGAGGAGTGTGCAGAAAAGGAAACAGAGAGAGGAAAACAATACCAACAACAGCAAAAAAAAACAGACAAGAAACATAGAAAAAGAAGAGAAAAACTTTTAAATAAATCTACAAAAGAAAAATTAATATTCAAAAAACTTCAATAAAACTCAAAAATTAGAAAACCGCATGGCGCGCAATGCCTAGATCGCAGGAGGCATGGAGCTGTCTGTCTCTTGAAGAAGGGCTGTTCTGGGAGAAGGAGAGGGGATTATTAACAAGATAAAAGGCCTAGGAGGGAGGGACAAAGGGCCCTGTAAAATGCCTCACCTTAAAAAATTCTAAAAAGCAAAAATTAAGAAAAAAGAGAGAGAGAGAGAGAGAGAGGGGACAGAGACAGAGGTAGAGAGAGAGACAAAGACTGATAGAGAGGAGACTTGAAAGGGGTCTTCCTACCATGCAGGTTTTGTATGTTGGAGGCCCAGTTAGCAGTGGGACATCTTCCTTTCTCCCAAAATGGCTAGATCGCAGGAGGCATGGAGCTGTCTGTTTCTTGAAGAAGGGCTGTTCATGTGGGTTTTGTATGCTGGAGGCCCAGTTAGCAGTGGGACATCTTCCTTTCTCCCAAAATGGCTAGATCGCAGGAGGCATGGAGCTGTCTGTCTCTTGAAGAAGGGCTGTTCTGGCTTTTTTTTTTTTTTTTTTTAAACAAGAAGTTTATTTGAACAACAAGATGCTTGACTTGCAGGGAAAACTATCTACGATTCCTTTTTTTCTTTAAGAGTAATTTACCCCTACTTAAAGATAGATTGCCCTACATGTAACAGCTACGTACAAAAAGTTATAAAATTGTCCTTGGTTTGGGACCAGCAGTTAGCGTAATGGCTATGTCGCTGGACTCCCACGTAGTCGACCGCGGTTCGCATCCCGGACCCAGTGGCTTAAAACTCACACCAGTTGCGTGTGCGTGCGTGCCCAGGATCCTGAGAGGAGAATGGAGGAGAAGGGATTGCAGCATGGCCATCCCCCCTGGGGGGTGATTTCTCGCTTTCTGTCTCTCTGTCTCTCTCTGTCTGTCTGGCAAGCGCACGCGCCTATAGCAAAAACCTCTAAAAAACAAATTGTCCTTAATTTTACAATGGTAAATGAAAAACTAATGATAAATTAAAATTCTCCAATCAAACAAGATATGCAAGGATTTTTATGTTGTTGTTGTTGTTTTTTTCTTTTTCTTTTTGTTAAAACAGTGAGAACAAAATAATTTCCTGGAATATAGAGAGCTGAATGAGCATGCCACTAATGGAGAAAGGGGGTATTTTCACAGAACCAGTATTTTTCCCCATCCCATCTCCATTTGATGTCAATCAAAACAAACCACACCTACTCTTTTCTTTAAGTAATTATCATCCAGGCTTGAGAAGCTCTGGGCTGGAGGGGAAAGGTGATGAGGGCAAAGTAGTTTCTGGATTAGAAGTTAAAAGCTATGTCCTTCTCTGGGCTGGATCCATGTATGTATCTGGACTGAACCCACTTTATGATCTCAATGAGTTTCTGTGTGTATGTAAAATAAACGGAGAATATTTATGCCTTTCCTGCATCCATCCCATTCTAAGGATGGAGAACATTCCGTCTTTGTCTCCTCTTTCCTTCATTCTTCCAGCCAACAACCACCAAGGGACAGTCCATCACCATATCCTCACCCCCGTGCCACCCTCCCACTGCAGCAAGAGCCAGCAACCATCCATTCTGAGCTCTTAGTCATCTCTTTATAACGATGAACGCCATCGTTAGGAGCCTTTCATTATCAGCGGCTTGCACGCAGCTGATGTTGATTTGATAGAATCCAATTTAGCATCCCACTCTGGGCTCTGCTCCATAAGCATTTGGGTTTAGCATGTACAGGCAGTTTGACGCTGTCTTGATGGCCTTTTAAGCGGCTGAGAAAATTGCTGGCATAGCAATTTGGTGGCAGCCAGGCTCTTGGCGGGTGGGGCTGGAGGAATGGGGGAAGAAGCAAGAGACCAATGGGACATTTCAGCCCATATCTATAAAAGGCAATTAAGTGTTTGGAAATCACACATTCAAAGTGAAGAAAGTACAGACAAAACCATCAGGGTGTCCAGCAGCCTTGACCCAATGAGATTCCACCATGATGCCCCCTTCTGGTGGACACAGCACAGCCCTCAAAATCAAAGTACTCATGAAGGACACATCATCATTCACAAAACCCTTTCCCAGCCTATCTCATTTTTATGTTGAGCCTCCAACAAACTGTCAGGCCAATTCCTGAGACTATTATAATCTCTGTTTTGCAGATGCAAAAATCAGAGGCTTGGCTACAGAGGCCTGAGGTGGGAGTGGAGTTTCCTAGTGGCTGAAAGAGTTCAGAGCTAAGATACAGGGATAGGGATGAAGGAGAGACATTGTATGTCTCCACTTAATATATACCAACTGTCTGCACTCTGTGGCCAAAACTGAATGACTGGAGGATATAGAAACATAGAAAATGTTTATACATACCAGATAAAGTGCAGGAAGAGAGTGGGAGAAAGAGAGTCCAAGGAAAGACATTAAGGGAAAAATAGAGAGGGAAGACATTTATGGGATAAAGAAACGGGTTATTATCTATTGAAGATAATGTGTTTAGTATTCCCAACTGCACTGGTGAGAAAAGTATTCATGTTGAAACATTCACTTTACAAGCTAAGTGACATATGTGATTGAATGTATAAAAGAACTGGAAATAAAAATAAATAAATAAAAATTTTAAAAATACAGGGATAATGACTGACAAAATGCAATGGTATCAGCTTCCTTCATGCCATTCCCTGATTTCCTCAACAACTCACTGAGCCTCCACTCTACCCCTTAACCCAAAGAGGGAGGCCAATTATCCCTTCCTTCCAGGCTCCTGTGAGGGAAGTCAAGAGTTGCCAGTTTCTTGCAGAATGAATAAAAATTCCCAGAGGGCGAGGCCAGCAAGTAGCATACTGGAGGTACTGGAATCCCACATGACCCACTACAGTTCAGATCCTAGACATAGCAGCTGAAAATCACACCAGGTGGGACCAGCAGTTAGCGTAATGGCTATGTCGCTGGACTCCCATGTAGTCGACCGCGGTTCGCATCCCAGACCTGGTGGCTTAAAACTCACGCCAGGCGCGTGTGCGTGCGTGCCCAAGATCCCAAGAGGAGAAGGAATTGCAGCATGGCCATCCCCCCGAGGGGTGATTTCTCGCTTTCTATCTCTCTGTCTCTTTCTGTCTGTCTGACAAGCACACATGCCCTATAGCAAAAACCTCTCAAAAAAAAAAAAAAAAAAGGAAAAGAAAATCACACCAGGCACATGAGCATGCATGCCCAAAATCCCAAGAGGAGAATAGAGGAGAAGAGATTGCAGCATGACTATACCTGGGAGGCAATTCCTCACTTTCCCTCTCACTCTCTCTCTCTCTGTCTCTCCAGCAAGCACATGTGCCCTATGACAAAAACCTTCAAAAATTCCCAGAAGATGATATGTGCTGGCAAATGGTCCCATCTGGATCACCATGAAGAGCCCTGATTTGTATGTAGTCCTGATTTTGTGTATAGATCAGTTGCCCATTGACCTGGTATAAATACTCTGCCAATTTCAAGCTACCAGTGTGAGACCACTGAATGTGGACTTGGGAAGAGATATCCTCTATGACTTTTGCTGTTTTGAGTAAGTTTTTAACACCAGTGCTAGAGGGTCAGAATGTTATTCTGAGTTTGAGCCCATTCTACAACAGAACAAACTGAAGCCTGGAGTAGTTCTTCTTTAGTCACAAGCTAATGGCTAAGATTTTTACTCCAATAACATGCCATAGATGCCAACATTACTATGCCTCCTTCATGTGGACAGACATGCTGCCTGAAATTTAAGAGTCTAGCATGGACCAGAGTTGGGAACATGGGAGACATGCAGCACTCTCTTCCCCATCCTCCACTCAAACCTAGGAAGAAAGTGATACTGGGTGTTAGGGTGAGGACAGAGCCAGCTGTTCCTGGAAGGCAGGGGAGGAGGAGAGCTCTTCTTTCCAGTGAAATCTGGTTTTAGCTCAGGAGGCTGAATGGTCTGTGGTCTTGCTCTCTTTTTCCTTCCCACCTGGCTCTTTTCTCTAGTTAGTCAGAAACCTAAGGAAAATCACTGGCTTGAGATTTTTCTGCCCCCTAAGATTTTTATGCCTGGGTGGTAGCCTCTATCTGTCCTCTTCTCTCCTCTAATGGTGCCTGAGACTTTTCACCCTGGAGGCCAGAAACATCCTAGGGCTGCGCAGAAGCTCAGTACACTGTTCACAGCCTTGACCCACCTCTGACTTCAGCCACAGCTGCCATAGAGAGTCCCAGGTGATCTGGGACTCACCAGTGGCAGTGAGCCACCTCAGGAGCTTGCAGACCAGCTCACCTCCCACTGTTCCAGAGCCTTCTCTGTCACCAGGGCTTTGACTACGAGAAAACAGCAGCAGCCTAAGGACAGGGGAATTTGTACCCAGAGGCAATTCTCAACAGGGATAGGACCTGGGCAGGGAGGAGAGTGCCAGCCTCCCAGTCTGCTAGCAGACAGTTCTGGGCAACTTCCTCAAGCTGCCCAAGAAGCCCCATTAGCACAGACCCTGTGGCCTTTCTTCTCCTTGCTGCCTCCTACTTCTCAGGTCACCTCCCAAATCAGCTACCTGCTCCGAAATCCTTGTCTCAGGCTATGGTTTCAGACGTAAATGCCAGCCCATTTTACAGATGAGAAACTGAGATTATGTATCATAAGGACAGTGGTTCTTGAGGAATGCAATCACCACCACATTCACTGAGATGGCCAGGACAAGGCTACCCCAAGCCTAGGAGCCAGAATAGCTTCTGGCTCTAAAAGAGCCACTATGACCATAAAGAATGCTCTGTGAGTAATAACGGGTTTTCTGTTTGTTATTTTATTTTATTGACAGAGGATATGTACACTCGTGAGAGAAAAAGAAAGGGGGGGGAACCATCACCCCCCCCACACACACAACAGCACATGGTCAAATCCTAATACCTCCTCTCCAGTCTCCATTCATCGTGATTTTGGACATATGTACCAGGTATGTTTTTCAAGCCACTTGGACTGGGATTCATACTGCCACACGGGATACAGATTTTTTAACCACTGGGCTATAGGGTGGGTCCTCTCTGTCCTTGAACTGTTCTCTTTGAAAAGAAACCCTAGTTTAACCTCATTTTTGTTTTGCCTTTGTTAATACATATGTATACATACACAACACACATAGATGTACATATGTGTGTTGTGTGTGTATATGTGTGTGTGTATATATATATATATATAGAGAGAGAGAGAGAGAGAGAGCATCATATATATATATAAATATACAGGGTACTCCAAAAAGCTAACAGAAAAATAAAATTAAACTACAAGTTTATTTCGGTGCAAAATAATTGAAATCCATGTGCACTTCTTTTTATATGTATTTTCCGTAAACTTTCTGAAGACCTCCCACTTCATTTGCATGTGTATAAATATATATTAACAAGCATGCATGTGTGTGTGTCCATGTGTATATGCAGTTAAAAGGCTGGAAAGAAATACACTAAAATGTTAACAGAAGTTATTCCTGGATGGTGGCAGATGATATTTCTAATTTGAATGTGTTTTCTTTTTTCTTTTTATTTATTTTACACAATGAGATAAAGAGGCAAAAGCATTACTTTTAAAAGCAAAAGGAAAGAAGGAAGGTTGATTCTTTTGGGGGAAGTACATCCTAAACCTAAAACTCTGACTGGTAGGCATGTATTATAATACTCTATTCTAGCAGCAAGCTCCGTCACACTCTAGAAACGCCAAACAGGGAGAAGACAGATGACACAGAGACGACAGAAAAGGTGGAAATGGAGGAAGGCAAGATTAAAAAGTCAGGCAACATTCCCTTCCAGGAACACACAGGCGCTTTGGGGTGGGAAAAGGCACTTGGGAGAAGAGAGATGGGACCCTGATTACTGAACATGGCAGGGGCAGTGTGCACCAGCTGTGTGACAGCAATGATGATTGGAGGATAGAAAGAGCTCAATTTGAATAAGCTACTGATAGAGAGCTCTGGAGGGAAGGGGCAAGAGGTTTACCTGCACAAAGCTGCAGTGAACGCATCAGGCAGCATCCATCACCAACCCATCTGGGCAGGGAGGACGGGCAAGTGCCATGCACCTTGGAGTCCTGAGGAAAAGAGTACTTGTCCCAAGTTGACCAGCTCCCCTTTGCTCATCATTCCACTAATTTGGACTGAACACCCCTGTTCTACCATTGGAATGTCAGTTCTGTGAGTTCACAGACCATGATGACCTTGCTTGCTGAGGTCCCACCCCATAGCTGTTAGCAAGGTGACTGGTAGACATCAAAAAATGGATTGAGTAAGCAAATCCAACCCACACCCCACCTCAGACTGAAGAAACTATTGGTCTGAGTGAAAAGAAAATGAGTCAGAATGAAACTTTGTCCCTGCCCTTCCAGCAACTCATTTCATGGCTTTGGATAGTCAGCTATTTTACTCTGTGATTCGGTTTCCCCAAAATGGGAAGAGCTTACCTGAAAAGAAAACCCAGAGGAAAAACACACACCATCTATCATACACTGCTTATTCCTTAGAATAAAGAACTGGCATAAGTGGAGAACATAAGTGAGGCCTGTCCTCAAACACTAGAGCCCAGGGAATGTCCAAAGGGGTCAGTCAGTGGGGTCCATGGGGTCTGAGGTCACTAAGACTAAGGCAGCAGGTCGGGGGTGGGGTGGGCAGGGACAAAGCTGGGCTGGGTGTGGATCTTTCTGCATCTCTTCAATGGCCTCTCCCCTGGGATCTTGTGGTCTTAATGGAGGCTGCATTAGCTAATCTAGTGATTCAATTAATCCTAAATGCTCCTGGCCTGAGAAGGAGGAATGGCAAGGTGGGGGTTTACTGACTCCTATTTGCCGGAAAGAGTTTCCCAAGACAATGGAGATGCAATTTGAATTCCCAAGCCCCCTACTTCCTTCTCCATTCAAGAGCCCCTGGGTCATCAATCCCAATGAGGTCATGCCTGTGAAAGCACTTTACAAACTATTTTTATTACTCATTCTCTCCTTGAGGGAGGGCCCCCACTGCCTTCTCTAGCCACCCTCTGGTCCAGAGGTGAGGGGGCTGCCCTGGAGCAAAGAGACTGAGAAGTTTTGATGGGAAGCCCCACGCCTAACCCTGAGGAATCTCAGGTCAGTGGTTTTTCTGACTTCTCAGAAGGTGAATGACATTTTGATATTCTGTAGAAAGCACCGAATTTCTTTGGAGCTGTCCTTTCACAGCCCTGCTCAGTTCTGGGCCTCTCTGCCTAGGTGGAAAACCCCATACCACTTACTTGGGGACACAGTCCCAGACTGTCTCGACCACTGTCTATTTCCTCTAGTGGCCTTAGTTCCCCAGGGAGACCTAAGTTTGAGGGCAAGGATCACATCCCATGTGTCAATTCCACAGCTCAATGCCTTAGAGGACGGGACAGAAAAGGGAAAATGTGAAAGGGAGGCGGCAAAAGAGAAAATACAACAGCACAGAGGTGAAGCTCCACCATTCACAGGCCCTTGTTTTCCTGTGGAGGAAGGTATATTTTTTTCTAAAATCTAGTAGTTACAAAGAACTCCCTAGAGTCTGTCAGATTTGGAAGGAGTCACTTTGCCCCTTTGATGTTATTCTTCCTGGGAAAAATGGGAGGATTAGGTTGGAATAGTGATTCCTACCCTGACTACACTTTGGCATCACCTGCAAGCTATAAGAAATCATTCATGCCTTGGCCTCACACTTAAAGATTCTAATTTAATCTGTATTCAGCCTGGACAAGAGATTGTTTTCATTTCTCCAAGCAGTGCTGTGCTAGTAAACCCACTCTTTCCCCTTCTCCCTCCCCCACCCAAAAAAAAATCTAGCCTGTGGCACTTACCAATTTCTATGGTGTAAACACTCTCACTATGGCCTATTGCAGTTAAGCAATAGTAATATAAGAACTGGCACACCTCTGTCACCTGCTAATTCTAGTTGCAACTGAAGTGAAGACCCATTATAGCTGGCCCCATAAGCTACTTTAGGAAGAGACATTTACCTGGGACCAGAAAGCTGTCAGTCCTCAGAACAGAGATGCTAAGGAAGGGTTTGGTAATAACTCACACCAAAAGACTCTTCCCAATCTCCACCAGCCACGGGGGCCATCCTCTCATCTCATTCTGCCTGACGAAGCACTCTGTAGTGGTTTGTGAAATAAAGGCACAGAGGAGAGAACTTCCAAATGCTGTCAGGGCCACTTCTAGGAAACAACCTCTTAGTTTTTCATTTCCCTTGCTGTCCATCCAGAAAAATCTCTTCAACACTGAAAGCAGTCAGCCAGATATCTGAGAGGTCAATTTTTAGCACATTATCCACATTCACTGGCAGTACGATTCAGAACTATTTTCCCAGAAGACACTCAGAACCTTTGTTGGCGCCAAGATAGAAAAAAGATAGGGAAAGGGAGGGGGTGTGGGGGCGGGGGGAGTAAGACATCTGCTTCTCCTGGCAATGGTGGGTTCACGGGTGTTTCACTTAGGGCCATCTTGAGGCCAACTTCCTTCCTTTCCTCTGAGGATGATCATCTTGTATTCAACCAAATTCAATAACATTTGTTAAGTACATTTAAAAATTCACCTCTGTGCTAGCCATTTTGAGAATCTCTTAATTTTTAAGTGGAAACAACTGTCTTTTGCAGCACTTCACTACTAGGAAAGTCAAGAATCAAGGATGAAACAAACTGAGGAACTCTTAAGTCATGTGTAAGCTAGTATGATATTTGGGTCCAGGCTCTGTATGGGATTGTTGATGGAATTCAGAGTTGGTAGAATGTTTCATATTTTATTTTGTTAATACTTCACTGGTTTCCAAAAATGAGTATAAGTGGGTAAGATCCAGAAAAGGACAAAAGCCAGAGTATAAGTGGGTAAGATCCAGAAAAGGACAAAGTCCTCAGGGCCAGCAGGTGGTGTGGCAGTTAAGGTACTGAACTCCCACATGGCAGCCTAAAGTTCAAGTCCTGAACCCATGACTTGAAAATCACATTGGTGCATGTGTGTGCATGCCCAAAATCCTGAGAGGGGAATGGAGAAGGGATGGAGATGTGGCCATTTCCTCTGGGGGGTGATTTCTCACTTTTCTTCTCTCTTTCTATCTCTGGTGAACACATGCACCCTATGGAAAAAAAAAAAAAAAAAGAGAGAGAGAGAGAGAAAGAAAAGGAAAAAAAAGCCTCATAAAACCTCATGGAGGAGAGATTTGTTATGATACATAAGCCATCAGGTAATCCCACAGGTAAACCAAGCACAGACCTACTGGGCCTCCAGAAATAGAACTCAGCATCTCAGGCAGTGACGAAATGGTAGATGGGCCTTGGTTTGGGCAGACTTTTCTTACAGACCCACCATGTTGACCTTTTAAGCCATGAACATTGGGTGGGACTGCATCTACTCAGTGGAGGCACATTGGTCTAATTTGTTCAAAACTTCAGTCAGCCAGCAAGAGTGCCGAAACAAGTCCATCCTGCCAATAGCACCGTGCAGAGCTTTGCCTCATCACTGTCCAATCCTTGGGGGCCTCGGCGCTAGTCTCCACTCAGTAATAAACAAGCTGAGTGAGATTCAAGGATGCCCTAAAGCAGAAAGGAGCATACACTTGGATAATGAACAAAATAATCAATACACACTTAGCATTTGGGTCTTTGGTTATTGCTGTCTTGGATTTATCTTCAGTTTAGGCCAATATTTTATATCCCCCAAGCCTACTTTAACCAGTAAACCCAAGTTGGAACCTGGGAGAGCCATCATGAAATAGAATTAGGTACAGAGACCCTCTGTGCAGGTAGCTCTCGACTGGTAAAATTTTAAAACAGAGTAAATATTTGCCATCAGCCACTCCCCTGACCTACACAATCCACCAGTACTGAAGCTAAAGGGGAGCTTCAAGATGATTATCTCAGACCATCCAATTTTACAGATAAAAAAATCAAGACTAAAGAAGTAAAATGTCTGAGTCAGGTCACACAGCTTCCTAAGATGCACCTTTGTCACGATGTGTCTGAGAAAGGAGGCGTGGCCCGAGCAATCACCACCATTCACAACCCACATGCTGTGCCTGGGGCCTGTGACAGGGGAAGAAAAGGCTGAATTACAAAAGAAATATAGAAATAGACAGTAATACCGATGCAATTCATGGTAGGCTGGGGGCTGGGAAGAGGAAAAAATAGATTTTAGAATTAGGTGAGGGCTGGATCAGTCAAGGGTGCACAAAGAGAATTGTGAGCGAAAGATGAATGGGGCACAGATCCACGGAAGAAGATGAAATAAGTGAAGTATGAAATCAACCCTCCTTTGGCCACACTTTGCAGGACAGCCTTGAAATATGCCTCTCGCTGCCCACTTACTGCCTGTACTTGCAGGTAGTGGGGAGGTAAGACTGGGAGGAAGTTAGGTGCCCATGGGGATGGCATCTGACCTGTGAGACCAGGTCATAGCAGAGGGACTTTAGGGGAGGAGGGCTTTAGGGAAAGAACAGGGCTCCTGGAGGCTGAGAGGCTAACTCCTAAGGATGGAGGAGCAGGAGTCTCTTCACCAGCCCAGATGGGACAGTGTCTGCCCTTCTACTTTACCACTGGACCTCTGTCAGCTATACCCCGTTCCCTTCTCTGACATGGTTCTTGAGTGTTGGGCTGGAGTGATGGGTCAGGAGACCAGAGTGAACCCTGCATCATCTCGCCTGTGTTCTGTTCCCACACAGAGGTGAGCACACAGGCCCAGCCTGAGAGTGCACATTGCCTGAGAAGGAGCTCCTAGTGAGTCATTAGTGACAGAAACCTCTACCCTTTTGCCACCCCTGTCCTCCCTCTCCCCTCCCTTCTGGGTCTGAGAATAGACCCTTCTCTATGCTGAACTGGACCCCACAGAGGCAGAATACACCAAACAGGGAGTAGAGATGTCCCCTTAGGCAGACATGACTCAGAAAGTGAAAAATCCATCTTGAGTTCTGGGTTGGGGTACTTCCGGCGCATCAAAGAACCCCTCAGGCCACAAAGCCACATAAATCTTGACCTTTAGGAGAAAGACAGACTTGATGAAAATGAGTGTGACAGCCCAGGAGACCCAACAGACAAAAACAGGGGTACCATGTACCAAATCAAGCCTTACTGGGATCACGCACTTCTACCCTCACCGAGCAAGTGTGGCCCTGAGACAGAGAGCTCAAGGGGCTGGGCAGTGTCACACAGCAAACCCAAAGCCATATTTTCCAAGGCAGCACTCCCTGCCCAGAGGAGGCTTAGCAGATATTTTCAAACAGCCAAGGGGCACACACGGCTTTGATTTTGTTGAGCTAAAAGAAAAACCAGAGTTAAGGGTTAAGTTAATGTTACCTTTATGAAGGGAGGGCCAGGCCTGGCCAAAGGTGGTCACAGTTGGATGACTACCCACAAAACCAGGCCGATGAGCACAAACACCCACTTACTCTCTTCTGCCCTTCTTTCCCAAGATCTGAAGAAGAGAAGCTCGGACTCCACAAGGGAGTTGAAGGAACTTCTTCAAAAGGCTGGATATTACAATAGAGTCGTCCAGAGGGGGCAAATTAAAAATGTGGATTCCTGCACTCCAGGTTCCCCCAGGTTCTGGCTCAGGAGGTCTGACGTAGGGCCTGGCAGTCTCTATTTCTAACAAGCACCCCATCATCTCTAATGTGGTTGGTTCCTGAACTATACTTTGAAAACCCCAAGGAGAGAGTGTGATTGAAGAAAATGGCAGAAGACAAACATGGGGATGGAAGGGCCAGCCATGAGAGGAAAGTGAATCATGAGTCTCTGCACCTGCATTAGTTCATCTTAATAATAGTGATGCGTCAGCTTCCATGTTGTTTTCCTACTTATGTGACTTGATCTTCCCAGCAATCCGAGGATGGAGCCCAAGCAGATATTAACCACCTCAGCTTCACAATGAGGAAACCAAGGCTCTAGAAGAAATTAAGTGGTTGTGTGACGCTCATAGTTAGCTATACAGTATTTGGGGCTGGAAACCAGGACAATCCAACTTTCTCCCGACTTCACCACCCTTCACGCCCCAATCCTTGCGAGTTGTCAGGCTGTACTCAGACATGAGAGGTGAATTTGTGAAAGGGAGAATTCCACTTATCCTCAGAGGCCACAGCTAGAATCTCCATGACACCCCACCAGCATAAGCCCTGGGTGCTAGTGGGATGCAACCACTCCTCCAGCACCCTCAATCACCTCCACCCTGTAGATTCTGCTGTGACATCATGCTGTCCTACCCTCCTCAGGGGGCCAAGTCAATGCCACAGCCATCAAAGAGAGTAGGGCTGGGGAAGGGGGGAAGTATGGCCTGTGAAAAGAGCATCTAAGTTTAAATCCTCCACTCTGCAATTTAATCCCTGTGCAACCTTGAGTAAGGATTAACCTCTTCGAGCCTCACCTTCTCCATCAATAGATGGAGATCATATGTACAGACCTCTTACGTTGATTGTGAATAGCAAATGCAATAGCAGATGAAAGCCTCAGTACTTAGCCAAGTGGCATGCTGTCCTGCCCCTCCTCCTAACCCCTCCAAAGGGACATGATGTGAAGATGTCTTGGTGTTTCCCTAAAATAGGGCCTGGTGTTCCCTGAAGGACTAGCCAGGGAGCAGCTATGCTAGACGGTGCAGATGCCCAGAGGCCTCTTGCTTAGGAAAGCATTTTCCCCACTTACCCCTGACTCCTGCCCCCCACCAAACAGGATCATTGGGAATCTCTGTGGCCAGATGCTGGCTCAGCACAAGCCCCATATATAAAAATTATTCTTGATGGCTTCAATGGAGTCTGCACTGTCCAGGCCAAAATGAAATATGAAGATGGGGCAGTGGAGGATGACTTAAGTGACACCGGGAGCAGTGATTGAATACAGCCCATGAGTTACATTCAATACTTATTGAAGTATAAAGATGAGGTTATACGCCGACGGGCTATTTCTGCGTGGGCCTTCCAGATATTGCCTCTGGCCTCACATTATGCGGTTCCTTGTTCTTTGCCCACTCCCTCCCTCTTAGGGACTGAAATAAGTCTGGTGCTTCCTGCTGAGGAAGAACCTCCTTGTAGCTCTAGGTCCTGGTCTGTGGGTCTGCTTGAGGGCAGATTATTGCAGAGAAAGAGGAGAGGCTGGGAAGGATTTAGATGGGGAGAGGAGAGCTGGGTCCCCCCATTTGACCCCCACCTGGCTCTGGGACCCCAGGCAAGCCACTCACACTATTCCTGGGCCTCTATTACCTCCATATCTTCGAAATACTCCGACAATTGCTTGTTCCATTTGGGTCCCAGAGATTCACAGGTAAAAGTTTCTCAGTTTGGCCGAGGGACCAAAAGATGACCAAGACACCTGGAAAAAACTAATTGGTCCCACAATGGGTAATTTGGTGGCTCTGCAAAGAGGCAACCATTGAGGAATCTGCAGGGTCTAGGAGGATTTTTCAAGAGGGAGCCTCTTTGTTACCCTGGGTGTGATGAGAAAGTTAAAAACAAATAGGACTCTTGTGTGTCCCTGCCCAGTAACAGATCAGAGGTGAACATCATTAATTCTGGAGGCTTTGTTTGTTCAAACATGAGAAGCCTTTTGCCTAATGAAGAACTCATAATAGGTGTTGTTTTCCCTAAATTATCATATTAACCACAGATAATTAACAAGCGTATCCTTAATGCTGCAGGATACTGACAAACCCACTGAACGCATCTCGTTGCCTATAAATCATTCAGCTATCCTTCAAGGCAGCTGTTTAATTACTCCCGCATTTGGGAGGAGCACTGTCAAGGCTCTCTCTAAATTTGGTTGCCAGTGAAAATAAAGTCAGCAACATTTCGGCTCTTTATCATCATTGTTCCATCTTAAGATGTTGCTGCTGGTTCTATTTATGATGCTGGAAAACTGGAAACAACCCAAATGTCCAGCAGTGGGGGAAGAGCTTTGACTAAACACATGAAAGGATATAAATTTAATGGGATATCATACAGCTACCTAAATGGCAAGACTCAAACTATGTCAATACATGGGAAACACGCATTCTAAATCACGTTAAGTGGGAAAGCAACATAAAATGCTATGTACACAGTAATTACAACATTATAAAAAGGTATATAATTATTGGCAAATAATGGATGAGAATTTAGAGGGATATAAAGGGTTGTGTTTAATGCTTGTTTTGTATTCTAAAGTGGATCCGATTCAGTTTTTAAAAACAAAATAAAACACTGCTAGTGGCAGGCGGCCCAAGCTGCTCAGACTCTAGCTGGTTGTGGTGAGGGTCCTGTAAACTGGAAAAACATAGTAGCTCAGCCCCTTCGGTCCCCCTCCCCTCAGTCGGGGCCCCTTGCTCTGAAACGTGCCGGATGTTTTCAGTACTCATGAAGTCTGAATGGTGCTCTTAGGGTAGAAATCAGCTGAATGTGTTTTTTCATGCCTCATTGTTCTTGGAATCATAAAACTCCAAGCTAAAAGGAATCTTATTCTCAGCAGTAACATCTATTCTGCTCTCTTTTGCCAGAATTCTTTCTCATAAGCTCAGCTGCGGGTTAGAATTGCCCGGCTCTCAAGCCCAGCAGAAGCTTCAGCCTGAGGTCTGGCTGTGGGTGGCACAGAGAAGTGGGGAGTGAAGGCAAAAGGGAGGTGTATCCCTGCGCTACTTCCTCCCAAACACCCAGCAAGGTGCCTTCTGGGGCTTGGCCATGGAGTGGAAGGATCAGGAATTTGGTGAAGCACCTCGTTTTAAAGTTTATAGGGACTGAATTTGTCTTAACCTGCCCTTTAAAACCATTTTGCTAGGACTTTCTCCCCCAAGTGAAGCTTTTCCTTTTTTCCCTAACAGTAGGAGAGAGGGGCAGGAAGAAGACAGCTAGGGGCAAACGCAGCACCCTGTGGCAGGAAGTTGACCTGGCTAAAATCTGGGTGCTGAGCTGCAGAGGGCCAGTGAATCGGTCGACCTAGACTCCGCCTGTTCTTTCTCAGTGTGCAGGTGTGATCACGTTGGCTTTTTGGGCCAGGCCATCAGAGCATGCAGGGAGAGCAAGAGCTGCAGGTCCAGAGGCCTTGACCAGTCCAGGGGTCTCAGGACCCAACCTGTGGTGCCGTGGTCTCCGCCTCCCTGCAGCATTTAATTTAGAGGTGGAAGCTCACGTACCAACCCAGCAGTGCTGGGAACCTGCTTAGCTATCGGGCGGGGCTGATGCTTGGCATGTAGCCGGGACGCATGCTCCTGTGTGGAGACAGATGGAGGAGGTACCTTCTCCTTCCCACCTCCCCTGGTGTTTGGGAGAGGTCTCCATCTCTTCTCCCACTCACATCTGCTTGTAGTCCATTATCTCATTGGCCCTAACTCCAGCTTGCTGCCTCCTACCTCTAGTTGAAATTTTATTTCTGGTTCTCATTAACATATTTAAGCAAAGCTAGGGATGGAGTCCTGAGGTGACCCGAACCCTTATGGCACCTGGAGAAGGCTTCAAACCAAAGCATGCTGATAAGATAGACTGATAAGAAGCACAATTATGAAGAGGAAGGCCAAGCCTCCATTTGCACACAGCCTGGGTCTGCAAAGCAAAGCTGATAAGTGAGGAAGGTGGTGGGCGTTCTCTTTAAGTAGGAACCAGAGTCCTGAAAATCAAGGCAGATCCAAAGTACCTGCTTGATACGAGACTTCTTAGCATAGTCATTTTTATAGATGATGCTGACACTCAGAGAAGTCAAATAACTTTTCCAAACTCACGTAGCTAGAAAGTAACGAAGCCAGGATGTAAAGGTAGGCAGATTCCAGACCCCAGGCTCCGGCAGAGCAAGATAGTCTGCCTTATTCATGACCCTTACAGGAAGGAGTAAGGGTGAATGAAGGACAAGTAGGGAAAAACTATCAAAATAAATTCCAAGACCAATCAGAGGGAATGTGGAAGTGTCAAAACAGTAACCTTCTTTTAGCACAGAATCTAGAAAATTATTTTCTAACACCTTTTGCTCTGGTTCTGTGTCCTAAAACAGGCTTCCAAGCTGCCATCTGGCTTTCTGAAAGGACCTATTTACTGGGGAGGGTGTGCCTGGAACAAAGAGCCTGGCAGGTTTTCAGGCCCAAATCATTTAGCCTCTCATTTGCTGGGTGGCAATGCAGCCTCCAGGGCCCTGAGGGCATTGCTGCCCACATCAGGCAGGGCCAGCCAGGCAACTCTGGGAGCATCTACCCAACCAGACAGGGCAGGTGGGCATGCAGCTAGCCAGCAGATCCCCTGAACAGTGCCTGGAGGGGAAACGTGGGCAGAGTCCTTACTGTACTTGAGAAGGAGAGGCAGGAAAAAGGAGGCAACGAAGTCCTTTGCAGGGTTCAGTCCATTTGTTATAACAGAATAACTGAGACTGGGTAGTTTATAAAGAACGAAAAATCTGTTTTCTCCAGTTCTGGAGGCTGGGAAGATCAAGATCAAGACACCATCGGGTTCAGTTGTCCAGTGAGGGCTGCTCTCTGCTTCTCTTAATACGGCATTCTCTCCAGGGAAGAAACTCTGAGTCCTCACAGGGTGGAAGATGGAAAGACAAAAGTGACAAACTTCCTCCATCAAGCCCTGTTATAAGGGCTTCTGGTTTCATTCACGAGGGAGGAGATCTCATGGCCTAATCACATCTTAAATGCCCCATCTCTTAAAACAATCGCATTGCCAACACTTGAATTTTAAAAAAGACCTATTTTGGAACCAGCAGATGGCATCATGTTTTTGTCACTGGACTACCACATAATTGACCACAGTTCGAGTTCTGGACCCAGCAGCTTAAAATTCATGCAGCGCATGTGTGCATGCATGCCCAAAGTCCCAAGAGGAGAAAGGAGGTGAAGGGATTGCAGTATGGCCATCTACCCCGAGGAGATGATTTCTCACTTTCTGTTTTTCTGTCTCTCTCTGTCTCTCCAGTGAAACACATGAACCCAAATAATAATAATAATTCAAACCTCAGAAATCTAATTGTGCCTTTTTCTTACCTGCTTCTGTCTCTAGTTTAACAAATAACATCACTCAAAAACACATCAGGAACTTTTCTACATCATCCCCAGGCTTTGTTTGCAGCCATGAACCTCAGGCCTGCCAGACCACCCCTTCTCACTATTCAAAGAGTCCTCCAAATTCTGTCCCAAGGAAGTTATGCAAAGGAGTAGGAAGAAGATCATCTAAAAGGTGATGCACAGCCACAGTCACTAATAAGAAAAAATTCTACAGATAAAAAATAGGATGCAAAAGAGAGAGTAAAAATAAAGAGAAAACATGTTCAGCATAATGGGATTCTATTTGTGCAAACTTCTAATTACACATGTATATATGCCCAGAGGGAGGTCTGCAAACTGGTTGCCTGGGGTGTGGTGTAGAGGATTTCACAGTGATTGTTGTTTCTTTTTTATACTTCTCCATATCATTTGAATGCTGTATAATGAACATGTATTACCTCTCTAAATAAAAAAAAAAAAAAAAAAAAAAAAAAAAAAACATTTAAAAAGCTATAAATTTCAACTGAACCTCCCCTTTTGACAAAGTCTTCCCAGATTGGCTGAGGGAGAACCAACACCTTGCAAAGATTGCCAGGAAATTGTCATTTCCCATCCCATGGAGGCTGTTTTATATTCTCCTCCCATAAACAGTACATTTTATACTCCTGGAAATCTAAGGGGGTCGTAGCCCAGGTTGGAAGGGACTCACCTGTCCACAGGTTGGTCTTTGCTTCTTCTCCAGGGGCCTACTGGGGCTGTTCTTATTTAGAACTGCTTAAATCCAATGGGACTGCTAACTTGCTCAAAGGAAGAATATAATGTACATTTTCTAAGAGTCTGTAAGTGTTTGAATGTAATAGTGTACATTTTCATTAGCTTCCTCTTCCTCTAAGATGGCCTCAAGAACGCTCATAGGACCAAACCTCCCTAACAACTCAGTCAAGAAAAGGCAATAATCATCTTCTTAATCTGTTCTTGTTTTGTCATGATAATGAATTGTTTCTTTGTCAACACTGGGCCCTGTCTTTTGTCTGTGGGCCTGTGTCTCTGAACTCTGCTTTGTAAAAAGTACACCTTTATAACCCTTGATCCGTTGATCACTTCTGATTTCCTCACTCAGAAGGCCCTCCTCCTGGGAACCAGCAGTTAGCGTAATGGCTATGTCACTGGACTCCCACGTAGTCGATCGCGGTTTGCGTCCCGGACCCAGTGGCTTAAAACTCACGCCGGGCACGAGTGCGTGCGTGCCCAAGATCCCGAGAAGAAAATGGAGGAGAAGGGATTGCGGCGTGACCATCCCCCCTGGGGGGTGATTTCTCGCTTTCTGTCTCTATGTCTCTCTCTGTCTGTCTGGCGAGCGGAGGCGCCCTATAGTGAAAATCTCTCCAAGAAAAAAAAAAAAAAAAAAGAAGGCCCTCCTCCTGGCCTGGCTGCTCCAAATCCACTCTACTTCCAGAAAAATGTATCTGTCAGAACTATCCTCAGTTACAAGGAACAGAAAATCCAACTTAAATGGTTTCAACAAATTAGGGTTTTATTTTTCTCAAATAATAAGACTGAAAGGGGGTAGCTGATAATCTTGACTCAACAACTGAATGGTTTCAGGGTGAGTGGTCCTTGTAATTCTATTGTCCTTTGCTTTCATAGGCCCAACATGACTGCCTCAGCTCCAGACAGCTCATCTATAATCAAGGCAGGAAGAAGGAGGATTGGTGGGACCTCCTATTTATCAGGAAAGCAAAACCTTTTCCAGAATACTTAGAAAAGTCTTCCATTTATATATCTTATTGGCTAGATTTATCACATGGTCATTCTTGGATGCAAGGAAGACTTAGAAAGCAAATATTAATATTTAACTTTTCCAGCCTCAAAAATAGCATATTGTGAAGGTCCCTGGGGTTAGCAAACCAGTAGTCTCTGTCACGGGGGCCAATTCCTTTTTCCTTGAGAAGCGTGACAAACAAAATAACAATAGCAAACCTTTACTGAGTACTTATTCTGCACCAGGCCTTTGCTTAGTGCTCGCTTTTCATCTGCTGTCTCAGGCAATCTTTCTAACAACTTCATGATGAAGGTATGACTGTTATTCTATGTCATAGGTGAGAATTCTACAACTTTACAAGAATGGAGAGAACTCACCAAAGTCCCCATCTGTAAGTGTTGCAGCAGGAGGTATAATCCCACATCACCATGGAGCTACACACCCTGCAAAGGGCCAGACCATTTTAGATAGAGCTGCCCATATGAGAGTCCTTCAAAAAGTTTATAGAAAACACCAAAATAAACTTATATTTTACTTCCATTTTTCCATCCACTTTTTAAAGTCCCCAGGTACAGTGTCTGTCATCTCAGCACAAAAGCCACCGTTGCCAATGTAGATAAACAAGCTGTGTGCCAATAAAACTTCATTTATGGACGCAAAATTTTGCATTTCATATCATTTACACTTGTCACAAAATACTCTTCTTTTGATTTTTTTCCCAGCAACATAATGATGTGAAAACCATGCTTAGCTCAAAGGCCATACAAAAACAAGCCACAATTGATATTTGGCCTACAGCATGATAGTTTGCCATTTCCTGCTCTTGGCCAATCATGTAAGCAGTCCTAGTTCTAAGTGGATGTAGGTTTTGGGTTTTGTTTATTTATTTATCCCCTGAGTTAGACAGAGATAGAGATACAGCACCCCCTCATAGGTTCCTGATGCTGCAATACACCCCCAGCCTCAGCCCATCCCAGGTCATAGGCACATGGGTGCCTGGCGTACTCAGGGACATTCCCAGAGGTGAACTGGGGACCTTCCTGCACAGGCCAGCGTCACAGAGTGTTGCATTTTATGGCTTCGCCACCCCTGGGCCTCTGTAGGTTTAATATACACATTTATATAAATGGACCCTCTGCTTGCCACAAGTTTCGGCTTTGCATAGGCCTTTCAACAGTGCTGTGATGGGCTCCTGCATCTATGTGCCTGGATCTGGGAGGATCACTAGACGCAGTCTTGCACGCCACACCTGAGCTGATCCTCAGCAAATGCTTTTGGCAATGGCTGGTGCCCCTGGTGGTGACTTTTATCATAGGAGACAGTTGGCACTCTGAAACTCTGGCCTGCCAGACTGGGAGCTCACCTGCTAAGCACCAGGGCAGTCGTGGGTGGTGACTTTTGTCGCATTTCAGAGCTTGGGGTGATATTTTTCTACCCTTAGCAGCAGGCACACCACAAGCTGTCAGGAAGAGAGAAAAATAGAGATGAAAGCCCAGGTTGCTTTGCTTTGTTTGTCTAAGTAATGTTAGGTCTCCCTTTTTTTTTTTTTTTTTTCTTTTTTTTTTTTTTTTACTGGATGTTTAAGGATGTGTAGAGGAAGTGAGGAAGAGAACAAGGCTTCTAATTGCTCTATTCCGTCTTCCTCTCAGGTACAGACACCCTCTGTGCACAGCACGGGCCTCGATCACCTTCACAAAAAGCACCTGGGAGTTTCCTCCAGGCTTTGTAATTACTCTTCCATAGAAGGCACATTTGTCCACAAAAGCTGCTACTACCTCAAACTGCTTCACCTCCCCCCCTTCTGTGATTTCCCCCATCAAAGCCAGAGCCGGCTCTGCTGGCTGAAGATTTCTGGAAGGCTCCACAAGCCAAAATCATAAATGCAGGAAATGGTTTTCTTGGCTATAGGTACCTTTTCCTGCCCTTGCCCTAGAAGGCACTAGTGCCCCTGGAGTGATTCCCAAACTAGTGGTGGTGTTTTTCCAATTGAACTCTGACCTTGTGCAGTTGGTGAATGTTTTAGAGCCCCCCCTGTGTGACCCTAGTTTGTTGGCCAGCCTCTCTGAGCTTCTGTTTACCCCTCTGTAAAATGCTGGTGATCAGCTCTACTTGGAAGAATTAAGGTGAGGAGTCGACGAGATTATTCTGTGATAACACCTAAGGCAATCCCAGCACAGAGCAGGTACTCAGTTAACGGTAGGTTCTTTCCCACCCTAGAGTCTGGAGCGCTACAGCTGAGGTAACTCTTGAAGACTCCATGTTTGATACCCTATGCGTACCTCAGATTGGCACCAGTCCATGATTCTCTGGCCTCCAGCTGTAAGGGGGGTGGACTGAAAGTAGACAAATCAGTGCTTCTAACCTCTTTCAAAGATAATAGCCAGAGTGTAGATGGCTCACTGAGAGTAATCTTGGCCTTGTGCAGGGAAAATGGCAGCTTTGGCTCAGTTTTGGGGCATGCTGGTTGATTGGCCTCAGAGTTCATACTTGGCCCCTCCTTGGCTATATTCCCTATAGGGGAGGCAGGTCTCCCCTAAAAGAGAGAGAAAAGACTTCAGTTGGCCTTGACTCCGCAGGAGACATCTCAAGCTTGAAGGCTGTCCTGGCTCCTAATTTGTTTGTAGCAAAATTATGAATGGAGGAAAATGGAAATGAAGGCATTGAAGAGCGCAAACTGAGGAATCGGTTGTACCCTCTGGGCAGGCAGAGTCTGGAGGCTGGCGAAGAGTTGTAACCACAAAGTGCATTTGTTAGATTTCAACTCTTGGTTCCTGTCACCTTTCTCTGCATAGTTCTGTTCAGACAGCACCCTGGCTCTTTAGAGGAAGCTGTGGCCCAGCTCCGTAACTCTGAAAGGCACAGAAGGGGTTCCCTGAAAATGGCTATGTCCTCTCTGAGTCAGACAGAAAAGAGCAGGGACTGGCTTATCTTGAAACCTAAGACAGCTTTGGTTTCATTGCTCATTCATTCCTGCTGTAGTGTGGGCCAGGCTGTCTACACAGCCAGGTGCCTAGTGCCTCATTTCCCTGTGGTCTGTGCAGACATGGTCAGACTTAGGGTGATCACATTCCTTCTCTCAGAGGACATAGCCTCACAGCAAGCCAGGGCAGAGGTAAATAGGCCAAAGGCACTTGTCTCCATTCTCCCCAAAGGCTCAGGCCATGAATACTGTCCTTTGAAAGGAGTTTCCAGCCCACCACAGTTAACTCCTCAGCACCCAGACTGGCTCTCACATCTTTCCCGACACAATTTTCTGTCTGGGTTGAGTGACCTCCTGTCTGGGGACCTTTGCTCCATTTGCTACTATTAGACCGTGTCCTGGCACCAAGACAAGAACTCATGTCCCTGCTGCACCCACAGCCTCCGGGCCATACAGGGCAAGGTTCTTGCTCTGGTATTTCTTCAGCAAGTCCAAGTGCTCACTCTGGGAAGCATCAGGGGATGTGTTGTTTCAATTTAAAAGAAAACTCATTTGGGAACTAGAAAAGCAATTTTCATGGAATCCCAAGGCCAGGCACAAGTGGTTGGATCTTTAAAATAACCACTAATGCTTGTGTGTGTGTGTGTGTGTGTGTATGTGTTTCAAATTGTGGTTAAAATACATGTAATAAAGGTTTACCATCCTAATCTTGCTTCAGTGTAGTCAGTGGCATTAAGCGCATGAGCAGTGTTGTGCTACCATCACCACGACCAGTCTCTAAAGCCCTTTCCACATTGTAAAACTATGAAGCAACAACTCCCGGTTCATCCCTCCCCCTGGCCCCTGGCAACCACTGTTCTGTCTTCTCTCTCAGTGAATTGGATTACTCTAGATACTCCATTTAAGTGGAATCGTATAGTGTTTGTCATGGGCTTATTTCACTTAGCATAATGTCCTCAAGGCTTATCAGGGTTGTAGCCTGTGTCATAATTTGCTTCCTTTTTAAGGTTGAACAATATTCAATGTGTGTATATACCACGTCTTGTTTCTCCAATCATCTGTCGATGAACACTCGGGTGGTTTCCACCTTTTGGCTATTACGAGGAGTGCTGTGTGTACCTAGGAATGCAAGTATCTGAGACCTTGCTCTCAATTTGGGGATTATAAATGGCGATTCTATTTGTAATTACTTGAGGGACCATCAGACTTTTTCCTATAGCACCTACACCATTTTACATTCCCATTGGCAGTACACAATGGTTCCAGTGTCTCTATGTCTTAGAGAAGACTTTTCTGTTTCATCGCTGTTGTTGTTTGATAGCAGCCATCCTAGTGGGTATGAGGTGCCAAGACTTCCTTAATAGCAGCCTGGTATTGGGAGTATATGTGGTGAAGTGACTAACAAGTTAGACCAGGTGTACGTCACTCTTTTGATCCCCAAAAGTTATCTCCTCACACACAGAAGCCCAAAAGACATTTATGAGATTGTTATGGATTGAATTGTGTCTCCCCCCCAAAATTCATACATTGAAGTCCTAATCCCCAGGACCTCCTAATGTGACCTTAATTTGGAAATAGTGCTGTCACTGATGTAATTAGTTAAGATGAAGTCATGCTGATATAGGGTGGGACCTACTCCAATATGATTGTTGTCCTTATTAAAAGAACATCATGTAAGAACACAGAGACACACTTGGAGAGGAGAGAAAGAAAAGATACATGTAAAACAACTGTCTCCTGGCCAAGGAATGCCTAGACTACCACAAGCTAGTAGAGAAATCTGGAACTGATCCTTCCCTAGTATCTTCAGAGGGAACAGGACCTTGCCAACACCTTGGTTTTGGACTTCCAGCCTCCAGAACTGTGAACCAACAAATGCCTGTTGTTTCAAGCCACCCAGTTATGGAACTTTTGGTATAGTGCCCCAAGAAACAATCACAGAGGTCAGTAGGTAGAAGTGACTGTTAGCAATACCAAGGACAAGATGTTCTCTCTGGTAAGACTGGGACAGGCAAGGATGTTTCTCGGCCCCCGGCTTAAGTGTTAAAGTCATTTCCATGATGTCAGCTCAGGAGGCCCTTGGCAGTCAAGGGCTTAGCATTCATGGTCTTAGCTATTCATGAATGACCCCATAATTTATGACACATGCTGCTGAGTCGTTTGTCATTTTGCCAAGTCACAAACTTGAATCATGCACTCTGAGCCAAGTGTAGAGACAGGGCACTTGGCTGGTGGCTTTGTTGTTCTCCATTTGTCATCTAACTCATGGGCAGTAATAGAGCCCGCGCCTTTTTGTGGGAAAGTGGGTCTGAAAAGAAAAGCAGCTGCTGGCATGGGAGAGGAAAGAGATGAGGTCTCATCATGTGATAGCTTAGGCCAGAAAGCAGCTTTAGGAACTACCCATGTCCTATATTTATAGAAACAGGGATCTGAAAGAGGCACTAGATTTTTTAATTATTCTTAATCACCTCATGGAGATAAGAATTACATGACTTGGTATCATTGTGAATTTAGTAACTCACTGAAGTCTGAAGCCACATCCTTTAAGAATATCAGGGGTCTACTGCACAGCAACAAGATATCACTGTGTTTTCTAGACCTTTTCCTTGAGGTACTCAGCTTTTCACAGACTATAAACCACTGGTAGAGTAAAAGGTGCCCCATGTGGCATGTGGAAAGATTTTGAGAAGAACCTTACACTAAATCACCCATTCCTCAGCCTCTTTTCAGACCCACATGTATGTTACAGCATACATGTGCATACATGTGGGTCTGAAATCCTGCCATTATAGATTCTTTGGGTGAGGACATGGCTCCACCTTACAAAGAACCCATTACTGAGAGAGGGCAACCCTAAACTACTGATCATAACTTACTTCTCAATGTGAGTGAGTTTAGCAGAGTTTTTAAAACCAGACTGACAGTAGCTGTTAAGAGAGGAAGTGAGAACACACACAGTCATGGCATCTGGCAGGGAGAACAGTAAAGCACAAAAGACTCTCCTTAGACTTCACCAAGATTAGCACTGAGAGCATCCTCATGTACAAGAATGGGGTGGAGGAGGATCAGGTGCCTACTGGGGGGTGTCTAGTCCTTCTTCACAGAAACTGATAGAGCATAAAGAGCACCTAAGTAATAACTTCTTCCAGTGACCACCAATCATTAGAGCTATGAGTCATCATTTTTGTTATTTCACATAAAATTATATAATCACACACATTAACTGTAGTCATTTATCGTGGAGGAGAAAAACCCAGCAGGTATAATAGGACTTCAAAAAGTTCATAAAAAAATGAAATTAAAGTACAAGTTAATTTTGCTGTGAAAAATTTAAGCCCATCCATAGTTTTTTGTTTTTTGGGGTTTTTTGTTTGTTTGTTTGTTTTTGGGGGGAGAGGTTTTTGCTATAGGGCACGTGCGCTTGCCAGAGAAACAGAGAGACAGAAAGTGAGAAATCACGCCCCAGGGATATGGCCACGCTGCAATCCCTTCTCCTCCATTCTCCTCTTGGGATCTTGGGCATGCAAGCACATGCGCCCAGCGTGAGTTTAAGCCACAGGGTTCAGGACTTGAACTGTGGTCAACTACATGGGAGTCCAGAGACATAGCCATTATGCCAACTGTTGGTCCCTTCTTCCATATTTTTTCATAGGATGCATATTCCATGAACTTTCTGAATATATTTCTCAACCCCCCCACCCCCGCACCATCCACAATATCTCAAGTCTTGACTTCCAAGACAATACTTGTAGATAATGGGTTTCTAGAGTCCCTACTTCCATCCCTCAATCCCTTTTGACTTCCCTTCATTTAGAGTCCTATCCTTTTCTACTACCTCTAGAAAGCTTTAAGGTAATTCCTCCCTCCACCAAATAAATAAATAAATAAATAAACAAATAAATAAATAAATAAATAAATAAATCAGCATATTGGCAAAAGACATTGCAGTCCTAGGCCAGATCGCTCTTTTCCAAATGATTGGGTTGACAGAAAAGTCATGCCTATTTTCCTACGTTTTTCTATGCAAAAATGCAACATGACTTTTCAGATGACCTAATAATTACAAAGACCTTTGAAACATTCTTTGGTCTGTGAAAACAAGATGGATTCAGTTCAACACAAAACAGTCAGGGTACACTATATTAGCAACATTACTGAGTTGTTGCTACAGCATAACTGAGGTGACATACTTTCAAATGTAGATGTTTTTGTCTCTGTATTCAAAGAGATTTTCTTTCATCATGTATTTGTGATTGGATCCAGAATCTGGACACTTTTCCAGAATCAGCACTATGCTTTTTAGACCTATCCTATAACATGGGACTCTTCATCCAAATGACATCATCATCATTATAATATATATGTATTGTAACAGATGATATTGATCAAGCATTTAATTGTAGGCCGGGTGCTAGGCTAAGGAAGCAGGTACCATTGTCTTTGCTACCTGACAGAAAGCAAAGTGAGGCTAAAAGAGGCTAACGGACTGGTGGCAAGGTGGGAGAGCTGGGGTAGAAGGCAGGTCTATCTGACTTTGGAGCTGAGTCCAGCATTCATGGAAGCCACTCAGGAGACTGCCTCAGCAGTAGTGGAGCTGGATTTTGAGTGAGAAAAGAGGGGGGGAAAAGGACAAATATTACCATGTGATTAAGATGAGTTACTAAGGGGTAAATCCTTGACAACTGAGTTTACAGGTCTTGTGGTCCCAAATAGGGTGTTAACATAGGACAGAGGTCTGGAAAAGTTGTCTCTTTACCTTCTAGGGCTGTTTTTCACTTTCTTTTCCCCCCCCCCCCCAGATGAAGGTCACATCCAGCTTAGAAAGCTGATATGCCCTGGGACAAATCTTAGTAGGGCCTGGCAGCCCCATTCTCTCTAGAGAAACCTATATCAACATCCTTGAAGATCAGTGGTCCCTGGGCTGCCAGAGCCCAAGGCCATCTGCCCCTCCACCTCTCAGCTCTCCTCTGAGTGACAGGCAGAGTCCTGAAAGGGCAGAGCCAAGCAGACCTGGCAGTAACTTAGGTATTACAAAATTGAACAGACCTACCTTAGGCAAGGAGAAGAGAGTACCACTGGTTTCTTTATCTAAATTAGTACTGGTAAAATTTTTCCTCACTAATTTGAATTCCCAAAGTATATACTTGAACATAAGAATAGTTCATGAGAATTCAGGAGACATGAGGCCCCAGAAGTTTCCATGAAGTCCATGTCTCATTGGCCTACTCTCAAGTCCCTTGGAACCAAGACTCTTCAAGAGGACAATCCAATCTTTTTTTTTTTTCTCTTTAGTGTGTATATGAGAGACAGATTGTTTGATAGGTTCTCACCATGCCACAATCCTTCTGTTCTAGTCTTCTAGGGTTACAGGTGCACCTGCTGCACCCAACCTGTCTAGGTTGGTCTGAGGTCCAAAGCCAGGCCTTTCACACAGCTCTAGCATTGGGCAGAGACACCTACTGCCTTTACCACCATGGCTAGGCCAAGTCAACTCAGTTATTACAGCTCCCTCCCTTTAAGGATTTCTGGGTACCAAGCATCCCAATTGCCCAGGCACTATCATAAGTCCCTGTATGTAATTAAAATTAAAAATGGCACTAAACCATAAAGGTAAGAAAGTCCAACCTGGTTCAAATTTTCTTCCAAGATAACTACTTGTGTCAAATATCCAAATCTCTTGTATGAGTTCATGTGTGTGCATTTACGCACATGGGTGTACACCCACTTAGCCTGCCTTTTGGGTTACTCAGACTGACAGCTGTTCAAGGCTTGGTTACATGGCTGTGTTCTTTATCCCAGAGCTCACAGGTATGCCATGGTTTCACAGCAAGCTGCTGTAGTGCTTTGGGAAACAGTCCACTTAGTGAATACAGAAAAACTCCCCAGGTATAGCTGTTTTATCAGACTCAACAGAGCTAGAGAAATCCTCTAGTAACATCCTCAGACTCTCTTAGACCCAGGGGAGTAACTGAGGACTCATACATAGCCAACTCCAGGAACAAGATCATTCAACCTGGCCCAACATCGGGGTCCCATCCACCCCTCCACAACCCTACCCTACCAGCCCTCTGTATATCTTGTCACATACAAACTTGACACAAGGTCATTAACCCCTTAGTCACTTGTCTTGGGAGAAGGTAATAACTCCATAACCTTTAGAGCTACTTGAGTGAGATTCTTCTCCAATTACTATACAGTGTGCTTTGAGGTTCCGAGAAAGTCTGAGCACCCTGTACTAAATTACTCTATGCCCAACTCCCATATATTTTAGAGTCTTCTTCCTTCTCCCAGTGCTTGAAAGAACTCAGTCCAACAAAAGCCCATTACTCTTACTCCTTTAGCCCTCAGGCCTTGGTCTCCAACTAATGTTAATGAAACTCCCTAACTTTCTGTCAGAAATCTTCACTTGCACATGAGTGTGCATGCACACACACATTTCTAGCCCCCATTCCAGAGGGAGCATTCATTTTCCCCATAATGCTTTCCCATTGTGAGTGGTGATAGGCAATAGAGATGATGTAATAATAATTTTATTGGGTCAATATATCATTTGGAAAATAAAAGCTCTTCCCTTCATTGGGTGACGACCAAGAGGAGCGATGCCAGCATCCGAGCAGTAATTTATGTCTGTCAGGCAGAATGGATGGAGCTCTAGCTCAATGCACTTGTGTCTCTGTGTTTTACTGTAATCCCTATGTTTTCAGCAGTGCCCATAAAACAGCCCTCTGAGGGCTCTCCTTTGAGCAGAAAACAACTCCCTCCCCCAGGGGTTAACTCTCAGTCAAGAAGAGAGCTGGCCTGGCCATGGCTTTTAGTTCCTTTGTGCAGTAGAAGAAGTCAATGTTGTTAGGCTGGTGTTTGAGAGGACATGTCTTCGCCTTCCTCAGCAAGAACCATTAGGAGTCTCACTTTACAGGTGAGAAAACAGAGGACCAAGAGGGTATATCTCCTCTCCCAGGCAATAAGGGAAAAAAGAAAAAAATGAAGTCATTTTTTTTTTCTTTAGAGTTTTTTGCTATAGGGCACGTGCGCTCGCCAGACAGAGACAGAGAGACAGAAAACGAGAAATCACCCCCCAGGGGGGATGGCCACACCACAATCCCTTCTCCTCCATTCTCCTCTCGGGATCTTGAGCACGCACGCACTTGTGCTCGGCATGAGTTTTAAGCCACCGGGTCCAGGACGCGAACCATGGTCAACTATGTGGGAGTCCAGCGACATAGCCATTACACTAACTGCTGGTCCCGAAGTCTTCATTTTTAACTATAATAGAACACTGCCCATGACTCTACCACTCTGTGGGTGGCATTGGAGCAGGAGGATGTGGGCAGGGAACTGTGTCACTTTGTGGTAAAATTTACATCCACACCAAGAGTAAAGGACAATGTACCCCCTCTCCCTGACTGAAACCCTTTTCATTCCTATTGCCTCACACTGAGCCATGGCCCTCCCACCTCGCTGATAACTTGGGACCAGGTGTTACAGATATTTTGCAATCCTTGACCACTGGTGACCCTTAAATCTCTGTGCTGAGTTCTTTGCACTGGGTTAGTGGGCCTCTTTGTTTGGTTCGTGCCAGCTCCCTGCACAGGAAACTATGACACTGTGAGAGTGGGAGGTAGGGAAGAAGAGCACAGCGTAAAGCGCACTAGGCAGTGAACCATTTGGTCCACCAGTGGCTTTCTGAAAAAACAGGAAGAAAATGAGAAAAGGAAGCCATTATTTAGTGTGTTGAGCACTACATCAGACCATTAAAATACAAAAACAAAAACCCCAAAGGATATTAATTTTGTTGAAGGTATTGACACTTAAAATAGACTCTCTCTCTCCATATATATATGTGTGTGTGTGTGTGTGTGTATAAATATATATTTTTTTTCCACCTATTGTTCCTCTGAATGTGCTTGAGTGGTTTTACCCACAGTAGAGAGTGGTGTCAGCTAACATTTAGCACTCTCACAGTGAATTTTCACTTCTGTACAAAGGCATCCATTTGTCAATCCATTTATTTTATTTATGATTTTTTTCCCCATAGAGTGCATATGCTCACCAGGGAAAGAGAGACAGAAAGAGAGAAAGTGAGAAATTATCCCCAGGGGGCCATGCTGCAATCCCTTCTCCTCCATTCTCCTCTTGGGATTTTGGGCACGCACGCATGCACACGCATCCTGTATGATTTTTCAAGCCACTGGGTCTGGGACTCAAACTGCGGTCAGCCATGTGGGAGTTCAATACCTTAACCACCCAATATCCATCCACTTATTTTCTTAGCTTTTTGGGAAGAAGAGGAAATTGATCATATGTTTAATGTATTCAGGAACAAATCTTGAAACTGAGAAATTTATTAGTAAATTATTTGTTGACACCTGTGATTTTAGTATAAAGTACAAATTACTTTTTATTTAGCGAGAGTTTTTGAGCCCTTACTATGTACCCAGCACTATCCCAAGCACAAGGGGGTTAAGGATAAATAGAGAATCACTGTCTCCAAGGATCTGCCTTATGACCATAGCATATAACATGGGGTTAAATTCATCACTTGGGTCTAGTTGACCCCGCAAGTGAGTCAACTATTCCAGAATTAAATGGTTGGTTTATATGTCCATTTTTGTTTTTGAAAAGGATATTCAAGTTTGGAAGGATAAGAAACCACTCAGTTACAAAAGGCAAAACCAAGTCCTATCTTTCAATCAACTTGCTTATCCCTTCTTCACTACTAACTTTACACCCAAGGACATATCAGCATTAATCTCTGGTCATTTTAGAAAACATCTCCGGCCATTTTCAGGAATCCTTCAAGGTTGGACAAAGATGCATACAAATGCAGAGTTCGGGCATTATTAGAAGCCCCTCACCCTGGGACTCTTAGCAAAGATTTTACCCAGAAAGGCAAAGAAGCTCTTTGAAACACAGACCTTAGATCTTCAGTTATCCAAAAATCATTTGGATCCTAATATTGGTTTACCTTCTCACTCTTGATGTCTAGTGCTGTGCTAGGCACATAGTAGAAATTCAATGATTTTTTTGATAGTTTCAATTTTTCTGAAAATGACATGGACGTATTTTACAGAGGTGCTTGTTTTTTGTGTGCAAAGAAGGTGTGGAGACATAAATGGCTAGTACCAGGTGGTGTAACTATAAAAGAGGGATTATTGGGCCAGCCTCATAGCCTATAGTTAAGGGAATCAGGTCCCACATGGCCAACCACAGTTCAAATCCCAGCTCCTGCAGCTTGTAAAAGACAAGAGCACATGTGCATGCATGCCCAAAATCCCAACAGGATGGAGAACTGGAGAAGGGATTCTAGCCCGATCATTCCCCACTGGGGCAGGAAGGAGGGATTTTTTTCCCTCTCTTGCTATCTTTCTTTCCCTCTGTCTCTCCATCTCTCTCTGGTCAGTGTGAGTGCCCTCTAGAAATTCAAAAAGTAAAATAAAATGAAAAATGAAATAGAAATTATTGAAGGAATGTCTACAAGCCAAAGTAGTAACCGGGTCATACTTAGTCCCCAGAGAGGAAGGCCTTGCTAAACCAGATGCTCCAGGGGAGCCCACAGCCATTCAGATTTGTTGATCCTCAAGCTTCTGATGAACAGCAAGTCTTCCGACCCCTTGCACTCCTTCAAATTACACTTGACTTCCAGAGGCAATTTCCAAAACCAGTCCATTTTTAGCTCTTTTGGTGGTTAGGTTTTGTGGTTTTTTTTTTTTTTTTTAACGCTATAAAAGTTTAGTAAGAGCAAGTATACCATCAATGGAATAACTGCAGCTAAACTAAAAAGAGATAAATCAAAATTACTTTTACAAAATGAAAATACAGGCAAGTGTCTTGCTGTGGGCAGTTACTGGGAAAGTTGGATCAAAGCAGCCTGTGACCCTGGAGTTCTGAATCCCCGCAGCTTATCCCCGTCTCGCCCAGGGGACCTGTTGATCCACGGGCTCCCCTGATACTTGGGGCTTCTGTGGCTGCACATGGAACAGCAGGAGTGAAAGAGCCACTTGGGAGAGTCTAGGACTTAAACTTGACAGAGTTAGTACTTAATTGTGGTCATTTTCTGTTCTTAGTGGTGGAGGTTTCTATCTGTTGACAGAGCTACCGTCCAATGTTTTTGAGCACTCTTCTCATAGAAGACAGTCTGGGGCCAGCCACATAGCACGAGGTTAAAGTACTGCACAGAGGAAGCTGGATCCCACATGGCCAACCAGCATTTGAATACCCACCCCGATGGCTTGAAAAACACACCTAATCCACACCCAAGGACACAGGATCCTGAGGGCATGGGAATCTGGACTGACTGCAGCATGACCAGGCCCCATTGAAGGGTTCTTTCTCTCATGTAGATGAACATACCCTCTGGCATAAAATAAAATTTAAAGAAATAGGTACTCTGTTTTTGGTAGGAGGAAGTGGTTCTCTCCAATTCTTCATCACTGTCTTCCACTATCTTCCCTTGAAGAGATTGTGCTTCTGGTACATGTGGGGGAATTGTGCTTCTAAACACACTGTGGGAAGTTTCTTCCCTGTTTCTAAGCAGTATTTTTCCTTCCCGTTGATTTTCTCTGAAGTTGCATTACATGTTTTTGTTGCAATTCAAGTTTTAGTCGAAGCTTCTAAATCTCACTTTCAAGATGTGACTTTTCAGATGGCAAAGATGCTTGCACAGTTTGGAGACTTTTCATTTGTCCTGGAACTCATTTTTTTTTTCTTTTTACATAACTTTTGGGGGGTTTTTTTGGTTTTCTTCTTCGAGTCTTTTAAAGAATACACTAAGTTACCAGCATCAATGAGTTGCTTTAAATCAACGTCTGATGAACAGACTAGGTGGCGTTCATTTTTTTTCTGCTTTCTTCTTTTCCTCTAATTCCAAGTTGCCATGTGATCTCTAAAGAGATTGCTCAGGGGCTGGCTGATGCCACGATGGTAATGCAAAACTCTAACACTGATCCATGTGAGAAGGTTCTGTGTTCACACATGGGGACTTCCCTGAGCTTACTAGACACACGTATGTACCGTGACTGAGGGCTGGTGAAGCCGGGGATGGACAGCAGGTGTTAAAACCTTATTGGGAGTGCAATATTTCTCTGTCTCTGTCTCTCTCTAGCTATCCTCACTCATGGAAGAAACAAAGAAACTTAAAAATAAATAAATAAAGAGATCAGACAAGTCTATGACCTTGAACATGGTCTGTTAGACATTTTAACTGACTCTTTTTATCACTTAGGGCCTGCTTCACTCGTGGGTTTGTGTTTATGTGCATGTCATTTGTTCCTTCGGTCCCTGCACTCTCTGCTTCCATCCCATAGTGTTGGCATTCTTTTTCATTTCATGTTTGACTTCAAGGAAGAGTTACCAAGTCTCTGACATTTTCTCCAATATCTTTTTCTTCTTTCTCTTCTGCGTTCAGAGAGATTCTCTTGACTTTGTATTCCAAGCTTGTTTTGAATTTTTTACTTTGGTAATCAAATTGTTTTAATCTCTAAGAACGGTCTTTTTCTGTTCCTTTTTCGTTGCCTCTTATTATTTTGTGGATATTAAGATACTCTTAAATCTGACTGGATATATAAGATTTTTTTTTCTGAATTAACTCTTTTTTGCTGAGGTCAGTCTGTTCATCTCTTTCATGCTTCTGATTCGTCTCCAATTTTTGTGAGCTTTGGTTGTCCTTCCATAGTTAAAAAGGACAAGGCTGCTGATCTGCATTATCTCTTTCCATAGGGCAGGAGCCACACACTCGATATGCATTATCTTTTAACCCAGATTTATCTTATTTATTTGTTGTCAATTTTTCTCCCCTAGAATTCTGATTAGGAGCTCTCCATGAGGTGTGAAATGCTGCCTGGTTGCATGTGGACAATTTTGGCTGTTGGGAGAGTGGATGAGACACTGACTTGACAGGTAAGCTAACAGCTCCCTGAAGGCCAGAATGTAGAGAGCTCTATTCTGCAGCAGGAGAGCCTGCACTAGATGCCTTCCTTTTCCCCAAAGCGCTGGCTTTAATTCAGAGATTCACCTTTATTCTTTGGCTTGAAGTAAGTACCAGGTAATCTGTACCAAAATGTGGAGGTTGACCATACCAACTTCTAGCCATTTTCCCTTGTATGAGCCCCACTTCCTGCTCCTGCTTTCTGTTGCACCTGCTATTAGCCAGCATCCTTTCTGATTTCTAACAGGTGGATTTCCAAGTCCATTGCAGCTCCATTTTTATTCTAGGATATGTCTTTTACTAACTGTTCCATGGATCAAAGCATTTCATTCATTTTACCTCCCAGAAATGAGTTGAGCTTCTCTGCACTGTGGCCATCTTTCTCCCCAATCTCTTTCCCAAAACAGACATCTCAGAAGTGACAGAGATGACAGCATGTGCTCAGTTCACCGTCGTGAACCAGAACCTGTTTGAATTCAACAAGTGTTGTTCCGTCATGTGCCTAACGCTGTTTGACTTGAATAGGTTGCCAGTATAAGAAGTGTTAGACTATACATCCGATTGAGTCTGTTTTTATTAAAAAGTTACTAAGGGAAATTCAAGGTGGACTTGAGAGATCTGTTTCAAAGGGTTTGAGGGCAGAAAGGCCAGGTAGGCAACTTCTGGCGTTTCCCTTGACTGCAGCTGCAAGATCACATGAGACTTGGAGGCCACTTCAGCTCCTGCTGGGAGGGTTCTGTGGCTGTCAGTCAAGACCTAGAGGCCATGCACTGGGGCTCTGATCCCAAGCTCTTCACCAACAACTTTTTCTCTGCATCAGTTCAGCTGCCAACCTTGAGTGCACCTGCTTCCCCTGGCGGGGCCTGTAGACTTCCCAGCTCAGAGAATGGAAGGAGAGAAGGCTGGATTCCAGGCTAGGCTTTGATGTGCTGATCCGCACTGATCTGCGAGTAACTGGAGCCCCAGCGCTTCTCCAGAGCATTACTCGGGACTCCACTTGCCAAAAACAGAAACCAATCTGAGCTTGCTTAAGCAAGATAGGCGATTTTATCATAAGGATCTGGGAGTAATGAATGAAATCCAGTGTTAGGAAGGGTATAGAACTGATGTCTTGGGAGCTATGAGGGTTGGCCTCTGTCTCTCATCTCTCATCTTCAGTTCTCTATCTCATGTTTTCTTCTTTCTGCACACTGGCTTTCTCTTCTCAATTTACATGACAGAATGTGGCTACCCCTCACATTGGAGATATATGTATACTGGTCTGGCCATTCAGAGACGGACTGACTTTCCTTTAGATCAAGGCCTGGCAAACTTCTACAAAGGCAGCTTGGGCCATCCCTGTAGCCTAGGGTTAAGGGAGCCAGATACCACATGGCCAACCACAGTGTGAATTCCCATCCCAGCAGCCTGATAAACACACTGGGTGCAGGTGCATGTGTGCCCCAAATCCCAGCAGGATGGAAAATGGAGAAGGGATAGCAACATGGCCACACCACATTGTGGGTACTTTCTCCTTCTCTCTCTCTCTTCCTGTTTCTTCATCTCTTGATGGCAAGCCCAAGTGTCTCTGGCAATTCAAAAAGAAAGGAAGAAAATATTTCCAACCTTACAAACCACACAGTCTTTGGGACAATTACTCAACTCTAACATTGTTTCACAAAAGCAGCCACAGCCGGTATATAAATGAATGAGCATGTGGCTGTGTACCAATAAAACTTTATTTACAAAAATACTGGGCAGTTTTCGGTTACTTTGCTGCCCTATATCTTAGACCCAAACCCAAATTTTCAAAAGAATCGGAATGGTTCTGTGGGTCAATAGTCAATCCCTAAGTACACAAGAGAGGCAGGGACATGGTGAACACATGGCCACCAGGCTCCAAAGCCTTCCGGGCCAGACAGTTCCCAGAGAAGAGAGTCTGAGAAGGCATGTCAATGAGGGTCTACTACACAAATGCTTCATTACAGGAGCCATACATTAGGAATAGTAGTTCTTGCACCTTTGACTTCAAGGTTATCGTATAGAATAGGATAGCAAAATGTACCTGTAGCATCTTGAGAGCCTCAGAAATAAAGTCCTGTTTAAAATGTGACATTTTTGAGACTGTTGTTGTGGCCTAGGCCATAGCGTACCACTCTGAAGTGCCACATAAAAGGCCACAATTCAGATTCCAGCTTTAGTGGAAATGTGAGACACGTGCCCAATGTCCTGGCTAGCTAGAAGGCTTTGGCCGGGATTGACACGTGACAAGACCCTGTCGAGGATGCCTGTTTCTCTCACTCTCTCTCACTCAAGAACAAAATAAATAAACTTTTTTTTTTATTTATTCATTCGTTTATTTTTTTTTTTAATTTGATCAAAGAGACACAGAGGGTGAGAATGAGAGAGAGGAAGTGATAAAGCAAGCCACCAGATTCAGGACTTGAACCCTGGTCGGCCATGTGGGAGTGTCCAGCGCCTTAACCACCACGCCACCTGCTGGTCCCAAAATAAATAAACTTTAAGAAATAAAAAAGGAGGGGCCAGCAGGTGGTGTGGTGATTAAGGCACTGGACTCCCATATAGATGACCACAGTTCGAGTCCTGGACCTGGTGGCTTCAAAATCATTCCAGACACATGTGCATGCTTGTCCAAAATTCCAGGAAGAGGGTAAAGGAGAAGGGATTGCAGCACAGCCATTCCCCCTCATCCCCAGAGGGGTGATTTTTCACTTTCCCTCTCCAGTGAGCGTACGTACCCTTGACTAAATAAATAAAATGAGATATTTTTTAATTCCCCATAAAATAAAAAGGAAATGAAGAAAGAAGGTGAGGCAATTAGCCTCATAAACAACCTATCATTCTATAGCTCAGACAGCTTATTCAAAACTTTTACCGTGTCTTAAATGGACATTCAGGGGAAATTCTTACATTTAAACCCAAGGCTCTGAAATTGAACAAAAGTAATTTAGAGTTACAGTTGGCTGAGAGTTTCCACCACTCCCTGCCCCCATGGGGGCTCGAAGGTGTGCAGAGGTATGGTCGAGGTCTGAATTATGTGCCCAGCGTGGCCATAACTCAGTCTGCGTCCCTGCCTCCCAGGGTGGCCCTATAACTGAAAGGCACGTCATAAAAAGTCTGGGGTGGCTGTTGGAAGGAATGGAAAATGGTGCAGTCACTATGGAAAATAGTATGGTAGTTCCTCAAAAACTTAAAAAATAGAACTATCATACAATCTAGCAATTCTACTTCTGAATATATCCCCCAAAAGAAGTAGAAGCAGGATCTCAAAGAGATACTTGCACACCCATAGTATAGCAGCACTGTTCTCAAGAGCCAAAATATGGAAACAACCCGTGTTCATCAACAGATGAATGGATAAACAAAGTGGGATGTTATGCAGTTTTAAAAAGGAAAGAAATGTTGACATGTAATAAATGGATGAATCTTGAGTATATTATGCTGAGTGAAAGAAGCTAGTCACAAAAGGACAAATTATATGATTCTGTTTAGTTGACATAGCTAGAATTGAACATACGGACGGAATGCAGAACCGTAGTTGTCAGGGGTTGGGGAGATGGGAGTATGGGCGTTGTTTAATGGGTATGAGAATTTAGTTTTGCAAGATGGAAAAGTACAGGTAAGCATTGTACCAGCCTCCCAAGGCACTCTTTGCTTTGATCTTGCCCCCCCTAAGCCCTTTCCACACAACCACCCACTGACCTCTGACCATACATCTAAGTAGGTTTCTACCATGAACTAACCTTCACTGGTTTCCTACTGCCCTCAGGAACAAATTCCCAAGACTGCACGACCTGATCCTTGTCTGTCTTTCCAGCCACATTCCCAACAGCTCCTGTCTTTGTGCGTCCTGTCCCCATGAAACCCTGTATTGCCCAGATAGACCCCCCCTTTGAGTTTCAATCAATAAATCAAACCCTTTTTCTACTGAATTAAGACCAATGTATTGTTCCCAATATAGCACTGTAGCCTCGTCACTCCCTGTCCCGCTCACTCCTCTAGGGGCCTCCAGTTTGTCATCCTCCATACAGGACACCCGGACTGACCGTAGATTTCAGGGATGGCCCAAACAATAGAGAGCAGCCAGTAGGGTCAGGGATCATTTCACAAATTTGAATCGTCATAATAAGACACAGACCAAACAAAGAGTATGGCAGAAATAACAGAAGAGGGATTTAAGATGAATTGCCAAGTAGGGCCTTTGAAAAGATTAGGGTAAGCTCCAGAAGCAAAGCCATCTCTTTAACTCTGTGGAAACACCTGAGGGTAAGTGAGAAGCCTGCTTGGCTGGAATGATGTAGATACAGCCTGGAGAGAGGAGGATGGGTGAGGCCCTCTGTCCCTGTGAGTTATATGGTCCCTTACTGGGATCTAAAATCCTCTCTATTCCAGTGGTTGGAGATAAGATTATTCTTTCTTTTTTCAGTCACGGTGTGTGGGGGAGATCCCTGAAAAGTAACCACTTTTTATTCTTTCTTTCATGAGAAAAAGAGAGAGGCAGGGACCCCCGCCAGCAGGATCTTCACCCACCTGTAGCCTCCCAGGATTGGTTTGTTCAGAGGAGCCTGCAATCTGAACCCAAGGCCTTCACAGATGACTCATGTCACAAAGCAGCACCCTATCACCTGCACCATAGTAGGGGGTCCAAAAATAATCATCTTTTAGTCTGGCTCAGTTCCTAGCCTAGTAAGGTACAGAGGCTGATGCCCATGCTTGTCCACCATGTTATCACATGACTGGCACCACCAAGATGAGGTGAGAAACTTCAACAATAGAGGAGAAGGATGGAGTTTCTAATCCTTCCCTGGAGTCCCTGGAAATCGGAATAAGTAAAATCCTTGCCAGAGACCAGCTTCTGTGAATGAGGGTTTGGAAATACAATACAATTACAACTCTATGTTCCTATGAGGTGTTCTGGACATTTGGTCACACAGCATTTAACCTCTCTGAGCCTCAATTTTCTCTCCTGTTAAATGAAATGATACCACTAACCATGTACATGAAAAGACCCTGAAAACTATAAGACATGTTTTAAGTTTTAAGAAATTTCAAGAGTAAACAAAATTTGTACAAAGCTAAAAAACTTGATCTGAGAAGAAAAATGCCAAGGGTCTTCAAACACATTCATGAAAAAAAAAAGTCTATTATGACAAAACCACACATGGGTTTCAAACTGGTATGCACCCAAATAAATTTGTATTATAATTCTATTTTTCCATAAACTTTTTGAAGACCCCTTGTACATGTTCCAAGGCAGACAGTGTAATTATTTAGAAAATGAAAAAAGAAGTGAATTGTCTCAGGCACGAAAAATGAGACAACCATTTTGCGGGAAAATAAAACCAAAAATCTCTCCTAGAAAAGCAGCTGTGTTAGGTCTTCACAGGTCTCCATGCTTTCAGGTTCTCAGTTGCTGAGTTGACACCAGCTTCTCTGCTTCATCCCTAGCTCAAGGCCTGAGGCTACCGCCCACTTAGAACCCTGTTACAATGGCCAGCAGAGATTAGGGCTATCCCTAGATGGCCAATGGGGAAGCCTAGTCAAAGGGGCTGCAGCTCTTCTGATCTCACAGTGGAGCATGGCTAGAGCAGAAATTCTTCCCCACTGTAAGTCTTATTGGCGTCCCTGCTCAAGCGGGAGGTACTGAAGCAGGCAGTCTGTTCCCAGGGATAGGGCATCCCTCTCCAAGGCCTTGGGACTCAGGCAAGTGCCAACTCCCTAGTCCCCACCTCCGCTTAAGTGTGATAGATGGACTGAGTTTTCCTGGCACTTTAAACACTTTGCATTGATTTGTGTATTCGTTTGTATATTGTTTTGAGAGACCAATTTCAAGAGGAGCTGAGCTGTCGTCCATCACAGCTCACTGGTACTTCATCTTCATTCTGAGCTGGTGGCTCATCAGACTCTAGGCAGGCTGCTGCCCAAAGGTCCTGCTGTAGGCGACCTCCATCCATCACGGCTCAGGGAACACTCAGCCTCCGGCTTGTGCAAACTCAGGTGGCGGGAATGATTCTGCACATCTACTCACTTTGTTCCTTGGAGGAGTTCAGAGCACTGGTCTTTGGGATTACTCACATTTTCACAAACGAGGTTGTGGGAATTCATACAGCCATTTCACAGATGTGGAAACTGAGTCAAGCACCATGGAATAGAAACAGATACAACACATACAAAAGGGCCTGACCTCAGTGGCACAGCCAGTAGCACACTGAAATGCAGTGCTGGTAGCCACGTGGTTGACCACAAGTTCAGATCCCAGGCCCAGATGACCTGAAACACACCAGGCATGTGTGCATATCCTCAAAGCCCTGAAGAGCAGAAGGGCCAAGGGCAGGGGAATGCAGCAAGACGGGACCCCATCAAGAGGGCTTCTTTCTCTCTTGAGAATTCATGCACACACTCTTTATCTTAAAAAAAGAAAGAAAGGAAGAGAGAGAGAGACCAGCAGGTGGCATGGTAGTTAAGGTGCTGGACTCCCACGTGGCAGACCACAGTTCAAGCTGCCTGGTGGGAACTTGCTTTCTTACTTTCCTTTTCTCTCACTCTCTCTGTCTCTCTCTCTGGGAGGCACATGTGCCCTGTAGTGAATTTCAAAAATAATAATAAATAAAATTAAATGATAATAATGCTTAAAGAAAGAAAGGAAGAGATACAAACCACAGGGGCATTTTTTTTTTTTTTGAGAGGTTTTTGCTATAGGGCGCGTGCGCTCGCCAGACAGACAGAGAGAGACAGAGAGATAGAAAGCGAGAAATCACCCCCCAGGGGGGATGGTCACGCCGCAATCCCTTCTCCTCCATTCTCCTCTCGGGATCTTGGGCACGCACGCACACGTGCCCGGCGTGAGTTTTAAGCCACCGGGTCCAGGACGCGAACCGCGGTCGACTACATGGGAGTCCAGCGACATAGCCATTGCTCTAACTGCTGGTTCCCAAACCACAGGGGCATTTTGACAGTGTCATGAAATGAACAGATGGAAACAGCCACTGAGAATAGGGACTTTTCTCATTCACCAAGCACCCATGCTTAGGGCTTCAACTGGGTACAGCCTTGTACCCACACCTGAGTCGACTCAGGGTGGGGGTGCTAGATAGCTTCAGAATGGGTGCCAGTCACCAGAAAGACCCAACATGTGATAAGTTCCTAGGAAATTTCAGTCCCATCCTCCCACCAGGATGAGATAGGGAGCTGGAGCCTGAGTTAGAAAAACTCTCCTTCTCTGTTCCCATCTGGTCAAATTGAAATAAACAAATGAATAAAGAAATAATCATTAAAAAAAAAAAAAAACAACTCATGAAGAGGGACCAGCAGATAGCATAGTGGTTACGTCATAGGACTCCCACGTAGTTGACTGCAGCTCAAGTCCTAGACCTGGCAGCTTAAAACTCATACCACACATGGGTGCATGGAACTCAAAATCATGAGAGGAGAATGGAAGAGAAGGGATTATGGTGGGGGAATCATCCCTCTAGGGGGTGGTGTCTTACCTTTTGTCTCTGTCTCTCTAGTAAGCGTACACACCTTATGGCAAGAATCTCCTTAAAACAAAACAAAATAAAACAACACCTAAAACACAAAAACCAGCTCATGAAGAGAATTTTCATGTTGGGGATACATCCATGTGCTGGGAAGGTGTCACCCCGAGAGACACAGACGCTCTGCACCCCCAGCCCACCAGGCCCACGTAACATGCCCTACCATTTGGCTGTTTATCAGTTGTATCTATGTCTTAAAATAAACCAATAATAGTAAAGAAAGCACTATCGCACGTTCTGCGAATTATAGCAAATTCTCACATGGGGTGAGGGGAGCACATTTTCTACCACTGATGGATGAGCCATGTGGATGTAATACCTATTCGAGGGAAATAAAAGCCTGTGTATTCATAGCAGTCACACCCGGAAGGGACCTCAGAAATCCTGCTCCACCTCCCCCCACTTTTAAGGGAAAGACACCAGCTCTCGTGTGGAGCAGAATTGCACTGGAATCCCAGGCCTCTGTCCCCTCTAGGTTGTGTACACCTGTAGGACAGAACGTGGGAGCATGGGCAAAATCTTTGGATGGCTACTCACTAACCGAGCTCCTGGCATGTCCCACCATGTATTAAAAGCCTTCTGAATGAACAAACATTGTGTCGTACTTTCTGGAGCCCTGGATCTCTGACCAAGCTAATTAATTAATTAATCGGAGCCTGAGAGTGATGACAATTTACATTCCCCAACCACGACAGAACCACATTCTCCCAGAGGCCATGAATGGTTGACTCTCAGGCATCCTGGCAGAGGGAACATGTCCCTTTAACACTTGTCAAGTGAAATGCCATCAGCAATTGCCCATATTAAACAGTCTCACAGAACCAGCCTACGTACAGAAAAAGAAAATTAGAGAACGACTGGGTAAATACAGCCCATGTTTAAAATGCTTACAGTACTTGTGAGAAGAAACAGTACGTATTTGCACATAGATTATCCAACAAAACCAACACCCACAGGATATGGCCCTTGACTTGTGTAGACTGTAGTGTGATTCGGTGGGTTACATTACACCCACCCTCCTCCTTCTTGGCCAAATTTATTTTTTTATTTTTATTTTTTTTATTTTTTATTTTTTTTTTTTATTTTTTTATTTTTTTATTTTTTTTTGGAGAGGTTTTTCGCTATAGGGCGCGTGCGCTCGCCAGACAGACAGAGAGAGACATAGAGACAGAAAGCGAGAAATCACCCCCCAGGGGGGATGGTCACGCCGCAATCCCTTCTCCTCCATTCTCCTCTCGGGATCTTGGGCACGCACGCACACGCGCCCGGCGTGAGTTGTAAGCCACTGGGTCCGAGACGCGAACCGCGGTCGACTACGTGGGAGTCCAGCGACATAGCCATTACGCTAACTGCTGGTTCCCGATTGGCCAAATTTATTAATGAAATTCCAAATATTGTTTGTTGCAGGGTGGCTGGCTGATGTCCCTCCACTGAAAATCTGTGGTGTGAGGCTTGTTAGTTTCATCTTCTGACACTCCCACCTAGATAGACACTCGTGCCAGCAGGGGCGAAAACTCAGAACCATGTTGGACATAACCATTCGTCATCCGTAATGCGTGACAAACCAAGTTGTTGTGTCTAAACAGTCTAGAAGATAAGCTAAGGAAGACAATAAACACCTGGGAAAGCAGATTGAGTAAGGTTATCCATGATGGATGAATCTTTGGCAAATCAAAGAGATCGAGGCTTATGAGGAGAGGCCTATTGGAAAGCTTTGGGCCACAAATTAGAGGCTTGTGGGGTCCTTAAACACGGCTGGGCTGACTGCGGCAAAGGGAACAGGGCGATCAAAGGCGCCAGAGGGAGAATGGTTAAGTGAGACGGATGGCGCTCAAATCCCATTACAACCAACTCCATTACACAGAAAATTTCACCTTAACAAAAACATATCCAAGCCCCAGGCATTGGCCCATAATAATCATATATTGTTCAAATAACCCAGAGTGAAGCATGCTGTTTTTCAGGTCTTCCAGATAATAGTCTCTAGTTCTAACAATACTCCAGCACATCCCCATTTACCACACGATGAATTACTTGCAGTACATGACAACACTCACGTTCCGTCCCAGCCCTCTGACTGTGGGAGGTGACTGGGGAGATCCCCTACTGGAGGGTGACATATTGAAAAATGTGAAGGAATTAGTCTTAGTAAGGATGTTTGCCTCCTCTCATAATTTCCCATCACACCAGCTGCTTAACTCTAGCATAGTTAAGAAGATTATTAAAAATACTATTAGGTCATTGGGAAAGTCATGACATACTTTTCTACATTTTGTTATGTAAAAATGTGTCATGACTCTCCTGACATCCCAATACATGATCATCTCCAAATACGTAGGACAAAAAAATTTTCTAAGGTTTATAAAAATATTACCTCCTTTTTATTGCTATAAATTTGAACTCAACCTTTTGTTTACCTTTTAATTTCTATTAATTTTTTTAGTATGTTATAGCATGCATGTGCTCACCAAAGAGAGACAGAGAGAGAGAGAGAGAGAGAAAAGGAAAGTGAGAAAACAATACCCAGGGGAGTGGTGACCCTGCCACAATCCCCTCTCCTCCCTTCTCCTCTCAGGACTTTGGGCATGCATGTACATGTGTCCAGCATGTTTTTCAAGCTGCCAGGTCCAGAGCTCCAACTTCAGAGTGGGTCATGTAGGATCCAGCCATCTTAACCACTCCACTGGCTGGCCCTAATTTATATTAATTGTTTTCACATGCAGAAGTTTTGATTTTTATGAAGTTAAATGTAGGATTACTTCTTTTTTCTGTTTTTTTTTCTTTATTTTACTGTGTATATTTAAGGTACACAGTATGATTTTTAGATACATACAAACATAGTGAAATGGTTACTACGTAAAGCAAATTAAAATATCCATTATCCCACATAGTCCATTTTGTGTATTTGATAAGAGCACCTAGAATCTATTCTTTTAGCAAAAATCCCAAATGCATAGAATATGTACTCATAACTGAAGAAGGATCAGAAACTACGCATATTACCATCAACGAGAGTAAATAAATAGTGATACATCTTTACAGTAGAAAAGTACATTTTTTTTCCATTTACCATGGAAAAGCACATAGGAGTACAAATTAATGAGCCATGGGTCCGGCTCTATGGCAATGATGGCTGAAGAAAAGCCAGATCCCACATGACATCTGCAGTTTGAATCCCCAGCCTGGCCAACCTGAAACACATTGTGCATACGTGTGAATGCCCAAGATCTGGCCAGCTGGAAGACTGTAGAAAGGGGACCGCAGTATGACCAGACCCTGTGGAAGGTGCTCATTCATCCCTCTCTCACTCTCACTCTTGCTCTCATGTGCATGCACACATGCACGTTCTCTATCATGAACAAAGAAAAAACATTTCTAATTATTGAACTAGCACTACATGTATCAACATTGATTCATGTCAAAAAATGCAAGGTATCCACAGAATGATAGTATATAATCTCAACAGCTTATGAAGTAATATCATATATGAAGGACACATGCATGGGTATGAAAGGTCTGAAGACCATGCATAGGGCTCAGCTGTGGTAGAGCATGCTGCTAAGACACTGCTACTTGGAGGCTGGCTAAGTCCACATGAGAGGTCAAGTTCAAGTCCTGGCTCAAATAAAACAGATCAGGCCCAATGACATGCACTTCGGGTCCTGACTGACTGGAAAGCTAGATCACAACATAGCAGGACCCCTCACAAACCAATCAATCGCTCATAACTGAATAAATAAGTAGAATTGCTGAATCCAAAAGGGTGTTGTTCATTTGACAGAAGCTAATTTATTCTCATATTTTAAAAAATCAAACTATATATGAAACATCAGTATATTAAAAGGACAGTTTCTTCATATCCTCACCACACAGAACATTGTATTTTTGTCAAACTTACCAAAAGTTTGCAAATCTATGACCTAAAAAAAGTGCCCCATTATTTATTTATTTTTTTTTTTTTTGGAGAGGTTTTCACTATAGGGCGCGTGCGCTCACCAGACAGACAGAGAGAGACAGAGAGACAGAAAGCGAGAAATCACCCCCCAGGGGGGATGGCCACGTCGCAATCCCTTCTCCTCCATTCTCCTCTCGGGATCTTGGGCACGCACGCACACGCGCCCAGCGTGAGTTTTAAGCCACTGGGTCCGGGACGCGAACCACGGTTAACTATGTGGGAGTCCAGCGACATAGACATTACGCTAACTGCTTGTCCCAGCCCCATTATTCTTTTGAATTACATGTAGTTATTAGGAAAGTTGAATGTATTTTCATGTTTTTGCCATTTGTGTTTCTTTTTATATTGCCTTTTCATATTACTCCCGTATGAATCAACCCAGTGTGTTCTAAGAAATTCTTTACTCTTCTGATCTCTTAGTGGCACACACTCTTCCACCCAGTCTCTTTTAGCCTTTATGAATTTTTTTCATCTGTTAATTCCATGGATTAGGAGATAGAGGAAAAACAAACCTGCGTGTCTAGTCTGCCATCAGTTACTCCAGAAGTTCGGAATTCATATACTTAATAAAACTTAAAAATGGGGGTTCCCAACTTTTTATTTTGCTTAGGACATTTAGAGAAAATAGTCTACCATCCATTTTTATCATCACTCTATTTGAAAAAGCAGGATGAGGTGGGTCTAATGATGTGGAGAGAAAGAGAAAGAGAGAGAAAGCAAGAAAAAATATTCAACATATCTGCAAGAAAATCAAGAGTGTAATTTCACAACAAAGGAGGCCCTGTGGAAGAAAGTTTGGCTAACCCTATGCTGATGTTTTCACCGAGGAGGATGAAAATGTTGCCGCCTGCCTGGTGGCATCTATTTATGGAGTGGGAATCTCCGGCCCGGGAGACTCACACTATCCACTTCTCTTCTTAGAATGGCTCCTCTTCTCGTAAGCATTCCCAAACCCAGCTGCTAAGCACCCTTGTGAACTTTCACTACCAGGGATGATCTGTAGGTGAAACCAGGCTGGCAAGCTCTGAGTTTAAGATAGCCAGGCTACCGGGAAGCTGGAATAACCTTCTACGTCCACTCACCCATTCCTACGACCACCCATAATCTTGTCTCTGGCTCTTCTAGGATGGATAAATAGCTCCACTGATCCCATCAGTACATCCCACACACTGAACCTAGAATCATCTTCCTCAAGGGCTGCTTTGACCTCTTTGCCCTAAGCTTAAAGTTTCCTTGTCTTCCTTTAGCCCTACCCCTAACCACCCCAGCCCCAACCCCACAAACACACCCATAATCCAGGCATGCAAGGCCCTCCAAGGGTGGCCCGACCTACTCTTCCAGACTGACCCGCCATAAGGTGCTATCTGGGAGAGTATTGCTTTCCCTGTGCAGCATAATTTATATACTGCCCATGTTATTATTTAGCAAACCTTTATATAGCACTTCTTATATTCCCAGCATTGGTCTAAGCACTTTCAAATGTTTCATTCTCACCATCCCCTTTCTTTTTGCAAGACCCCAGAAGTGGAGCCATGAGTCCAGCTCAGCCACTCACATCCTCTCTCCTGAGAACCTGCATGTTGTTCAGAGATGTGCAGGGACAGAAAGGCCCATCGTGGGGCCTGGAAAAGGAGTCCATGAGAAGCTGCTTCTGGGAGTCCTCACACTGCTCAGTCCTGGCACAGAGCCTTGTGTTCTTCCAATAAATCCTCCATGAACTTATGCTACCTAGTTCCTCCTGCCCGTCATCCCAGATCCCCAACTCATGACGCAGGTATGCCATGGGAACCTGCCCATTGTCCTTCCTGCCTTTTCTCTGGTGGCCATTCCTTCCATCTTCAGTGCCTTCCCTGACTGCCATCCCCAGTCTCTTAACTGTCCCATGGCATTGTTCAGGCTACCTCCTCCTGGAACTCACTGGGGAGCTCAGCAGAAATGGGCCACTCCTTTGTTCACTCGCAGCACTTCCTCCTGTCCGACCGTAAGCAACCTTGAATGTATTTGTGTGTGCGTGTGTGCCTTCGCTGCTTTCTGATGGCAGAAGACTGTCCTAAATCTTCATTCTCTCATTATTCCCTACTCACTGTAAATGCTCAATAAATATCCATTAAGAAGTGAATGGGAAGAGGCTCTCTCAGAGAGAGTGAAATTCTTATTGAAGAGTTGTCCATAGCAAAAGGTTCATTAACCAGAGCATTTCAAAGAGGTAATGGACGAGCGGAAACCTCCTGTCACTTGAGGCGTTCAGATACGGGCTTGTCAGGGATGCCAGGAGGTAGTTGATACCTCAGATGGAGTTTGGTGTGGGGAGTGGAGGCAGGGGGTTAGGGTGGGTAGAGTGTAGATGAAATAGCTTCTGACTCAGGGTTCTCACAGAAGGCCTTTGGGGCTTTGAAAGCTGCTTAGTTATATGATCCCTAATGGAACAGCTGAGTGATATAGCCTTTGTTTAAAGGCATTGTCCACTCTCCTTTCTTGGTTTTCAGGTTTTAATTAAAGAGGAATGCTGCCAGGAATGGGACCATCAGCCCTGACGCATTCATCCACCCAACTTAATCAGGACTGACTTCCCAAAGAGGTGAGGTTTAAGGTAAAATATTCCAGACAGTCATCAATATAGAGAACTATTTCTCAAAAAGATGCTTCTCAGAGGCATAGTAGAGGTCTCACAGAAGCCAGCAGACAACATGGTGGTTAAGGTGCTACATTCACACATGGATGACCACAGTTCAAGTCCTAGACATGGCAGTTTAAAAATCATTGAGACCAGCAGTTAGCATAATGGCTATGTCACTGAACTTCCATGTAGTCGACCGCAGTTCAAGTCCTGGACCCGGTGGCTTAAACTCACGCCAGGCGCATGTGCGTGTGTGTCCAAGATCCCAAGAGTAGAATGAAGGAGAAGGGATTGTGGTGTGGCCATCCCCCCAGGGGGTGATTTCTCACTTTCTGTCTGTCTCTCTCTCTCTTTCTGGCGAGTGCACATGCCCTATAGCAAAAACCTCTCCAAAAAAAAGAAAAAAATTACGCCATAAATGTGGCATGTACACCCAAAATCCCAAGAGGAGAATGCAGGAGAAGGGATTGTGCCATGCCCACCCCACCTGGGGGATGATTTCTCACTTTCCTTCTCACTGTCTCTCTGTCTCTCTCCAGCAAGTACAGGCACCCTATGGCAAAGAACCTTTAAGAAAGGAAAGTTCTGTAAATAAATGAACAAACAAAACTAAATAAATAATAAAGAAGAGGAGGTAAAAGTGTGGTCATCAGTCATAATTCTGGGAAATGTTGCATATAATAGTCCCCTCTTAGATGCTAGTGGTGCACATTTTGCAGGAAAAGACTCTAAGAAATCTTGCAATGTGCAGATGTGATTTTACTTAACTGGGTGTATTTCCCAGGGTAGTTTGGTCCCAGGACACTTCTATCGGAATGCTGACTTAAGAAACACTACCTAGGACTGGCCCTACAGCTTAGTAATCAAGGGAGGCAGATCACAGTTCAAACCCTGGCCCTGGTGGTTGGAAAAATTTACTGAGCACATGTGCATGTGTGACCAAAATCCTGACAGAGTGGAGAAATGAAGGAGACAGACCTGTGGCATGGCCTTCCTCCATCAACGGGCTCTTTCCTTCCAACCGCTGAAAGGACATACACCCTCTGGCAATTAAAACTAAATAAATAATCATATATTTGAGAAAAGAAACACTATACAAATAAGTAATAGCAAGAAAGCTGCAACCCAGGACTAGGACTCAGTATCAGGGTCAGGGGCTCGGATCTGGGTAGCCCAGGGAAGTGGGTTGAGCCTCTCTAAACCAGGAGGATTCCCACAAACGTTTGTCCCTGAATCTCGCTCAAGTTCTGAATTGAGGCTGAAGCAGGTTCATACCCTGTGACTTAGATGATATCAGTGACCATTTTTGACCCCTTGGGAGTGGCCAGAAATGTACAGCTAGGCCTGGAAAATGGCAGTGTGGAAGGAAACACAAGAACAGCCTCTTTTCTACTTTGAAGTCCTCTTTCCCCATTCTGACCTCTGGTTTCTTGTATCTTTGACTGCTTATTACACATGTATTTGTCAGTTACCCAGAAAGTTATCCCAGAATAGTCCCCCCACCACCCACCTTCCAAGACTGACAGAAATATTAGAAGACCAGGAAAAGACTTCGAAGTTCTTGTCGGTCATGTATTATCCCATAGCCTTCACTGGAACCTTGGAGCTTTAAGAAAATTAACTGTAAAATGATTTAGTTTAACATGTAGAGGAGTAAGATGGCTTGCTTGAGATCACACCACAGTGAGAGCATGTCTCCAAATCAGGTTGCTTGCTTCCACAGTGTTATTCTACTGATACAGAAGACGATGATGTATGTCCATTATGTAAAGCTCCCCAACATCACCTTGAGTCCTCTTGTCCCTCCAAGGGTTCCCAAAACATCCAATCATGACTTATGCCACTTTCATGCTCACAGAGGATCATTTTCAGTCTCCTGTTTTGTAAGGTCAGAGCCAAGCTTACCACCATGGGCTGGGATGGCACCCAGGCACACACAGTTGTGCATGCAGAATGACAGCTTCTACATTTAGACAGTGACTCATCCCTTCAAATGTCACTGGGCTCAGAAAAACTCAACAGAGAAGGAAGGATAGTGATGTTGAAATCTTGGTGGAATGTGCTAATGGAGACAAGATCCTACCAATGGAAGGCAAAATCAATGTATCCATTCCCTCCCTCACTGGCTGCTGACCAATTATCAATAAAACTCTGGGATCCAGGAATTGTTTTAACAAGAGACAGACTGCACTATACATGCAAGAAAGTGTCTACAAACATCCTAAGCTTGATCACTTTCTGGGTGATGCTGATTTGTGTGGATCAGCGAGAAATGGCTATCAGATGTACAAGCAAGTTAGTGGTCATGTTGATGGATAGAACTTTCATGTCAATCTATGAGGCAACGCTGGAAGAAAATCTCTAGTCACTGCTTTCCAAAAGCCTATCTAATCTAGTACAGATCTGGAATGCACACTTGGAACAAATTTAAGACATCTAAGGAAAAACATACGAGAAAATGGTACTTAATTTAAAGAAAACACCATATTCTTCTAGCATGGGAGAAAAAGAAAAAATTAAAAGCATGATGCAAGTGAGATGGGGTTAATCAAGAAAGATTTACTAAGGAAATGAGATGTTGTGCCATAATGTTTGGAAGGAGGGAAAAGCCTCTTGGTGAGAAAGCAAGGAAGCAGATGCTCAAAGCATGCGAATGGCTGGCACCTACATGCAGAGGAGATATGGTGAGGGTGGCAAATCTTCACATCAGCAAAATAAGACTGTTTACATTCTCATATTTCCCTGCACTCCTCAAAGCAACTGTTCTCATCCAATGTAGAAAATGACCTCCGAAAAGGAAGAAAGCAGAAATCATTTCCATTTTACTGAGTAGTAAACGGGCTTAGCAAGACTAAGTTGTTTGTCCTAGAGCTTATAGCCAACAGATAGTTGAGTACAATTTTAAACCTATGTCTTTGGACTCAAAATATGGAGCGTTTCTGGTCCTTTTAATTATCATAATAGCTAGAAATGGAAACATAGATAAGGTGATAGTTTGTTTTTGTTTTGTTTTGTTTTTTTTTTGGAGAGGTTTTTGCTATAGGGCGCGTGCGCTCGCCAGACAGACAGAGAGAGACAGAGAGACAGAAAGCAGGAAATCACCCCCCAGGGGGGATGGCCACGCCGCAATCCCTTCTCCTCCATTCTCCTCTCGGGATCTTGGGCACGCACGCACACGCGCCCGGCGTGAGTTTAAGCCACCGGGTCCGGGACTCGAACCGCGGTCAACTACGTGGGAGTCCAGCGACATAGCCATTACGCTAACTGCTGGTCCCGATAAGGTGATAGTTTTGAAAAGAACCCAAGTAGGTACAGAGATGGATTGAGGGAATATATTATCTACTTCTCCCAACTTAATATTTAGAAATGTGGCCTGTTTAATTTGTTGGTCAAGAGACACAGAAAATGAATTGGATCAAAGTCATAGTTTCTCAGGAAGGAGAATTAAGAATAGAGCTGTAGGCCATTGATGACTCATTTTGTGTTTTTGTTTTTGTTTATTTACCCTTCTTCCTTGAGAGAGAAAGAAAGAGAGGGAGTAGAGAGGGAGGTAGAGAGAGAGGCACTGCCAATAGGGTCTTCACAACATGATCCTACTCCCAGCCATCCAGAATCATGGCCTGCTCATGCAAGTGTACCCAGCATTCACAGGGAGAACCTTCCCATATGGCCTCACATCAGGGAACATCACATAACTACTGCCCCACAACAGCTGGCCATAACCATTGATCTCTTAGCTCACTCAGGTTCCTCAGTCTGCAAAAGTTTGAGGGACAGGGAAGCAATGAGTGGAGGTCTCAAAATTAGAAGATAAATCAATGTCCAAATCCCCACAGATGGAAACATCTCCAAAGATCTACTTAATGATGGACTGGATTGCCCAAGATCTTTTTGCATACAAAGATTGGCACGTTATTGTTAATTTAAGTTAAATTGGGCTGGACGCTTACTCTTTTCTCTCCTGCAGCCTGACTTCAGGAGTTTCCAGCTGGAATCCAGCCTCATCTCTGCACAGAATCATCCACTCTTAAAAGAGTGTCAGATTCAAATTTACTTAACTTTTATCCTTAATTAAAAAGGCCAGTGGAATACTTGGTAAATTCTTTGGGTCTCATTAAATCTGATTGCAGTACAAAATAGAATCAGTGTATTCAACTCCTTACATTTTGGAATTCCAAAGTGATTCTAGGCTCTCCTTGGCTACAGATGATAGCCTGTGCACCTGGAATACAAATCAGTTCTCTCCAGCTGGTCAACAGCTCAGCAGCACACCAACCACGAGATCAACCAATTCCTAGATGCTGCAAAAGAAGCTGTACTTTACGTCACAACTTTATCTTCCTGGATTGCTACAACATCCTCCAAGAAGAGGGCTTCCTTCTCTTCTCACTGCCATTTTCCCTCCTGTCAGTGGTTCTCAAATTTGACTGCACACTGGAATCACTGGAGAACTTCAGAAATCTCCATGGCAAGGTGCCACACCCCAAAGATAAAAGGTTTACTTGGTTTGTGGTATGGACTATTGTCAGAATTTTTTTAAGCTTCCCAGGTGATTTTAGTGGGCAACTAAAGTTGAAAATATCTGCAACTAAATTATCTCAGTGTCTAGGTTTCACATGTTATCCATAGGCTATGACTCCCAAATTTAATTTCTTGTTTGCAACTCTTTCTTGAGCTCTAGAAAGAATCATTCATTCAGTTGCTTATTTAACGTGTCCACTTGGATATATAACAGGCTTCGCAAACTTTAGAAGCTGAAAAATAAAGTTCTTGATGATTCTCCACCTCTGTTGTGTGTTTTTCTTCCAATGATTCTCACTGTAGCTCAAAACAAACTCCTAGAAGTCACCCTTGATTCTTTCCTTTTCCCTTATATACCACATCAAATGCACTGGTAATGTTTTGTTTGTTCTACAACCAAAGATCTTATACCCGTTATGGTACTCAGCTTCCAAAATGGCCCCCAATGATCCCACTTTCTGGTGTTCATAACCTTGAATGGTTCCTTCTTCATTGTACCAGGATTGGTCTGTATAACATACACCAGAATTGGTGGTATATTACTTCAGAAGTTAGGTTATTTAAAAAAAAATAAAAAATAACTGGGACCAGCAGTTGGCATAACGGCTATGTCGCTGGACTCCCACGTAGTCAACCGCAGCTCAAGTCCCAGACCCAGTGGCTTAAACTCACGTCAGGCATGTGTGTATGCATGCCCAAGATCCTGAGAGGAGAATGGAAGAGAAGGGATTGCAGCATGGCCACCCCCCTGAGTGGGGGGTGGGGTGATTTCTCTCTGTCTGTCTTTCTGGTGAGTGCATGGACCCTATAGCAAAAACCTCTCCAAAAAAAAAAAAAAAACTATAGGGGCCAACAGGTGGTATAGTGGCCAAGGTGCTGGACTCCCACATGGCTGACCACAGTTTAAGTCCCAAATCTTGTGGCTTGAAATTCATGGCAGGTACATGTGTGTGCATGCCCCAAATCCCAGGAGAGCGGAGGAGAAGGGATTGTGGTGTGGCCATCCCCCTAGGGGGTGATTTCTTACTTTTCCTCTTGCTGTTTCTGTTTCTCTGGGGAGCACAGAGCACACATCCCATGGCAAAAGCCTTAAAAACAAACAAATAAATAAAAAACTGTAACTTCTGTTTTGTGTGCTTTCTCTCCTATCTGCACATGTATGTATGTATGTATGTATGTCCCCTCACTCTGAAGGATGCAAGCTGCAAGCAGTCATCTTGTGACTAGCCCTTGGAGAGGTCCTTGTGGTAGGGAACAGAAGGAAAACAGAGCTTTCCAACAACCACATGAGTGAACTTGGGGTGGGTTCTTAGCACAGCTTAGCCTTGAGACAATTACAACCCTAGCCAATAGCAGCCTCCTGCGAGACTCTGATCCAGAAACACCAGTTAAGTTCCTTCTAGACTCCTAACTCTCAGGAAATGTGTGATGCAAGTATTTATGGTTTTAAGTGTATAAATTTGGGAGTAATTAGCTGCATGACAATAGATATAACACCCACCCACATTTTTGCACCCCATAGCCTCCATACAATTCCAAGTTGCAACCATTTTTCATCTGGCCTATTGCAATAACCTCTTAACAGATTTCCCTTTTCTCACTTCTACTCTCCCACAGTCTGTGATTCATATTTGCATTTTTAAATTAAAATTAGTTTTTACTGGGGCCAGCAGGTGGTGTGGTGGTTAAAGTGCTGGAGTTCCACTTGGTCAATTGTGGTTTGAGTCCTAGATGCAGCAGCTTGAAAATTACAACAAATAAATAAATAATTTTTTAAAAAAAATTAGTTTATGTCCCTCCCCTATTTAGCACCCATCTATGGCTTCACATTTTACTTGGAGCAAATTCGGTTCCCTACAATAGTCTTTTATGACCTGATTCAAATCTACATCTTTAACTTATTCTCATACCCCTCTTCCTGTTTTTTATTATGTTCAGTCATGTTGGCCCTCATTTTATACTAAGACCCTTGATTTTCTTTATGGTTAGAGGGTTTAAGGAAAAGATGGAAAATTTTAACATTAGGGAAATAGGATGCTGGAAACATTGCTCAAAACAGAAATGACTTCATTCTGCTACATCTCTGATAAGTTTTCATCAGGCTTGGAGACAGAGTAGTATAGTGTGGAAAAGAATAGGTGTTTTTGCCTCTGGTGACAGATGAGATGAAATGAAGAGAAAGCAGCTTCCCAGTATAGAACGTCTGAATACTGGATAAACATGTTTTAGGATCACAGCTGACCCAGCAAATATTGAGAAGCACTAAATAAAAGGGCATAAAATTGAATACGGATAAGTAAGACATTTTCCTTTAGGAAGGTCAGACACTGGAGCCACACACTAAAGAAACTGAAGAAAAAAATTGCAGGGCACTAGCAGAGTGAAGCCCTTATTTGCTGGAGTTCCTGTAGGGAGCTGCTTCATCGCACTCACAGAAGGAGATTTGTTGGGCTCAGCTTTGGCCCCTAGAGTAGAAAGAGGGTAGGGAGAAAAAAGCCATCCATAAAATATCCTATCAAAAGCTAATGTTAATGAGAATGTAATACCACTTATGAGAATTCATACCACTTGTGGGGTCAAAAGAAAAAAAAAAGGAAAAATATAAAGTCACCTCAGGTTGATAGTGCTCTAAATACCTAACAGAAACAACACAAATTCTTTCTGAAGGAAACATTCCTCAACTCGGGCCTCTTGTAACTTTCACAAATGAAGAGAAAAATCACTACACACACAGCATACAAGCCGACATGAGTAAGAACCAGCAGAAACAATAAAAAATCAGATCCATTGAACCTGCAGGTATTGAGTTATCAGATTTTTTTTTCTTTTTCTTTGTTGTTAAGAGAAATTTTTACTATAGGGCACATGTACTCACTGGAGAGACAGAGTGACAGAAAACGAGAAATCACACCCTGGTGGGGGGGGGGGGGGCGGTGGAGGGAAGTGGCCACACCACAATCCCTTCTCCTCCATTCTCCTCTTGGGATTTTGGGCACTCATACACATACACACACACACACACACACACACTCACACACAAACGCCCGGTGTGAGTTTAAGATGCCAGGTTCAGGACTTGAATCACAGTCAAGTATGTGAGAGTCCAGCCACATAACCATTACACCATCTGCTGGCCTTTGAATTATCAGATTTTTTAAAAGAGTAGGTTTAATATAGTTAAAGAACTAAAAGGGAATTTATAGTGTTATAAAGGAGCAAGAGATGATCAAAGTTGAACAAACCTATTTTAAACAGCTAAATATAATGTCTAGAAATTAAAATTATAATAAGTTAAATTTAAAATTGATTTGATGGGGACCAGCATTTAGCATAATGGCTATGTTGCTGGATTCCCACGTAGTCAACTGCAGTTCGAGTCCTGGACCTGGTGGCTTAAACTCACACAGGGCACGTGTGCGTGCGTGCCCAAGATCCCGAGAGGAGAATGGAGGAGAAGAAATTGCGGCGTGGCCATCCCCCCTGTGGGGTGATTTCTCGCTTTCTGTCTCTCTGTCTGTCTGGCGAGCGCACGTGCCTTATAGCAAAAACCTCTCCAAAAAGAAAATTGATTTGATGGATTAAATGTCATATTAGACACAACAGAAGTGTTCATAATAAACTGGAGGACATAGCTTAAAACTTTTCCAGAATTCATCAGAGAAAAAAAAAGATGAAAAATACAATAGAAGAGTTAAGATACAGGAAAGAAAGAAGGAAAAGATAAAACATAAGTATAATTGGGGTTCCAGAAGATGCAAATAGAGAGAAAGGGGGAAAAAAGATATTTGAGAAGGTGACAGCGTGGAATTTTCCAGAGTTGACATTACTTCTCAGTTTCATGGAAATCAACCAATTTGAAGAAGACACATCATAATGAAGTTATTAAAAAAAAAAAGACAAAGTCAAAAAGATCTTAGGAACAACCAAAGAGTTTAAAATTAAATAAACACGAGTCAAAGAATGAATCAATGAACAAATATACTCTCTGGGGCCAGCAGATGGCATGTGGTTAAGGTGCTAAATTCCCATATGGCTAATTATGGTTCAAGTCCTGGACTTTGGTGCTTTGAAAATCACATCAGGCTTGTTTGCATGCTTGTACAAATTTTCAGTAAGAGAATAGAGAAGGGATTGTGGTGTAGCCATCCCCCATCTCCCTAGGGGATGGTGGACTTCTCACTTTCTCTCTCTCTCTGTCTCTGTCAGAGGAGTGCATGTGCCCTATAGCAAAAATCTGAAAAAAAGAAATAAATATAAAACACTAACCACTGAATCACAATAATCACAACTGACAGCCAATCTCAACAGCAGCAATGAAAGCCATAAAGTAGCAGAGTGATAACTTCAAAATGCTGAGTGAAAATCACTGTCAACTTGGAATTGTATTAAATACACACATGAAAATCATGTTTCAAGAACAACAGAAAATAAAGCTATTTTCAAGTACAAAACCAGGATTCAATGCAAAAGACCCTCATTACAGTAATATCTGAACTAAAGATATACCTTAGGAAGAAGAAAAATGACCAAATGAAAGAAGAACTATTAAGTGGGCGGGTTAGGTGGCATGGTGTTAAGACTACTGGATCCTACATGCTGACTATGCAGTTCAAGGCCCATATGTGGCAGCCTGAAAAATATGCTCATGTGCCAAATAAACAAAAGAAAGAACAAAAAAAACTATTAACCAATTAATAAAAAGAAATATGACTACATAAAGTAGAATACATGTAGAATTAAACTAAACTCAGGGGCTAGGTGGTAATATAGTGGTAACACAACTAGAACCAACATAGAAAAGGTCTTAAATTTGTGTCCCAGGCCCTCCCTGAGCACTCTCAATATTCACAAGCATGACCATGATCTGAGTCAGCTGAAAGTGGAAGTGGATCACACCATTGGGACTCCATTGGGGTGACTTAATCTCTCTCTCTCACAGAAGAAATGAGTAAAATTCAATAATTAAAATGAATCAAGCTGAGCATTGTCAAACAAAAATAAGTACATAAAAATCTTGTATTCATGAAGTCTACTTTCCAGTGGGGAAAAATTGACAATTGGAATGAAGAAACTTAAAAAAAAAAAACAAAAAACCTCAAAGGGTGACAAATGCTACACAAAAAAATTTAAGTAAGATAGTGTGAAAACCAAAGATTTAGGAGCCACGTTTTGAGCAAATGACATTCAATTTGAGATCTGAATCACTTGAAGGAGTCAGCCACATGAAGTCACAGAAAACAGTATTGTAGGCAGAGAGAAGAGTGAAAGCAAAAGTTCCTCATCTGCTTGACTCAGTATTTCCGGACCTCAGTTTCTTCATCTTTAAAATGAGGATAATGTTTTACTCATCATTGTTGCCAGCCTGAATGAGCTTTTGTATGTAAAGTACCTTAAATTTTTTAAATTTATTTTTATTATCATCATAATCTTCTTTATATTACATTGAATTACCTGTAACTTTACAGTGTATTACATTGCTTTTTCAAAAGGGAATGCCGTGCATGTCAGTCAATACAGAGACATCAATCTCCCTACTTAATCATTCAATATCTTTTCAATGTTTTTCCCAATCATTATTATTATTCTAATTATTTTTTTTGAATTGTAATATACATAGTAAATTTGTGAAGGCAACCTAACTTCTTGTGAAGAAAATAGACTGTGGACCAGCCAGATCAAGATTTAAGTTTGAGGCCTGACAATTCTTATGTAAACTTATTTAAACTGAGATCCAGTGCCCTCATTTTTAAAAGGGAACAATGCCATTTCATGAAGAGTAAAGGGTGAAATATTCACCCAGAGCCTAATACTGTGCCTGGCACAGAGTAAAGCTTATTAAGTACTAGTTTATTTTCCTTCCCTCTGTTAAGATGCTACCTTTACTGTAAAGGCTCCGAGGACCTCTTCTGTCCTCTACAACCTGACTCCAATCAGAAGTTCTCTCTTCTCTGCTTATCTACTTGCATGTCTCTTCCAACGACTTTTTTATTCCCCCCAGTGGTCTGTAAAAGTCATATGTTTATAGACTTTGATCTATCTTTCATCTCTGAGTACATAACTTGCATGTCATAGGTATTTAATAAAATGTTCAAATGAATGGAAGAATAAACACATGAATTAGACTTTGAATATGTCTACCATCAGGGAGCCAGCTATTTCACAAGGCAGCTAATTGTCTGCTACAGTTGTTTATAAGTTTTTTCAAAGGAGAGAAAAAAAAGAGAGAAGAAAAAATTTCTCTCATATCGAGTCAAGATCTACCAGTGGTAGAATTTTTATACAATGGATCCCCAGAGAATACATTTCTTGCATCCATGACCTTATATTATCTTCTACCTTGACCCCAGGCTTGGCCATACAACTCCCTTTGGCCAATGAGACAACCATGATGCAAGCAGAGGTTTTCCAAGTGCTGTGCCTTGGGGCTCACCTTCTGGGAACATTGCCATCACCATACAGGAAAGCCCAATTTATCCTCCTTAAGGAAAAGCCACATGGCCTGAGAGACTCAGCTGAGCCCAGAGTTGCCAATCTACCTGTACTGGATAGTCAGATTCATCCATATTATACAAGACCAGCAGAAGAACCACCCAGTTGACCCACAAAACTGAAAAATAATACATTGTTGTATTAAACCACTACCTTTTGGGAGTGATTTGTTATACAGAAATAGGTAACTGAAAACCTTCCCCATTAACTTCCATCTCCAATCTCTAAAGGTAAGTGTGATATTTCTTTCACAAGACAAGCCTTTAAATGGCTCAAGACAAATCTCTCTCTCCTAAGTCTTCTCTCACCTGAGCACCTATCCTTCTTCAAGAGATTTGCCCTCATGTGAAAATTTATCCAGAGGCCCTTTGGTTCATCCCTCTCTTGCACAAGTCTGGGGCTCAGGAGAGAAATACACTCACCATGTTCCGGCAGGCACTGCTCAGGGAGACCGTCGTTGCATCAGTCTAGCTAGAGGCTGTTTCTTCATGTAGCAAAGTCTGTGTTAGTGTGGCTTTCTTGACATTGTCTTCATGTAGTGGTTCATAAGGCACCAAGGTTCATAAATCCCAGGCCTTTACTCATGAACTGTTATGAAATGACATCTTCCAAATTCTGTGCGTGAAAGCTTGACTGCCCATTTGAACCTGTGTGTGGATTACTACTAAATCAGTCTTAACAGTGTGGGCCTGTTGGAAACTGTTTAAACCTAAATTCTATAAAGCAATATTTCCCTCTAGTTTGCTGGCTCACTCTGCTGGCAAAATGTGTCCCTTCTAGCTGCTGCCACTTTTCCTTTGTTCTCTCTTAGCCCACTGTATTAGTCTGCTTGGTCAGTCATTATGAAATACCATAGATTGGGTGGTTTAAACAACAAAAAATGTATTTTTTTCATGGTTCTGAAGGCTGGAAGTCCCAGATTAAGGTGCTGGCACATTTGGCTTCGGGTGAGGCTCTCTTCCTGGCTTTCAGATGGCCACATGTCTGTGTCCTCATGTGGCCTTTTTCTGTGCATGTGTGTGATCTGGACGGTGAGGTGCGGAGCAGAGCAAAGGTCCACTTCCAAACACCATGCCATGGGGATTAGGGCTTCAACATAGGAATCTGAGGAAGGCACATTTTTTTTTTTCTTTTTTAAAAAAATTGCTATAAGGCCTATGCACTTGCCAGAAACAGAGACAGAAAAAGAGAAAAAGAGAATGAAAGTAAGAAAGCATACCCTGGGGGAATGGCCATGCTGCATCCTTCTCCTTCATTCCTCTTTTGGGATTTTGGGTGTGCATACACACACACTCCAGGGTGTTTTTCAAGTTGCCAAGTCTGGCACTTGAACTGCACTGTCAGTCATGTGGGATCCAGCCTCCTTAATCACCATGCCATCTACTGGCCCACAGTTTCAATCCATAGCACCACTGTAATTAGGCGTTTGACCATACCACTCCACTGAAATGGCTCTTATCCACACCACCATGGCCTTTGTAGCATTCCATTCAATGGTCCATTCTCGGTTCTCATCTTACTTGATGTATCCGCAGAATTTGACTCGGCTGATCACTCTCTTTCTTCCCTTGAACTCAAAGGATGCCCTCTCTCGGTTTTCCTATTTCACTGGCTATTCCTTCTCCATCTTTGCTGGATCCTTGAACTTTCTCCTTTCTTTACTTACTTTCACTCCCCAAACCAGCTGAACAACTTCAGACACTATTTTTCAAGTCTTCATTTCTCCCCTTAATTTCAAACTCATATATTCAATTGCCAACTAAATATTTCAATAACACAAGTGTCTTAAATTAAGCCTACCCAAACAGATGCCTTGGTTTTCTACCTCAGCCTCCCTAGATTTCCCATATTAATAAATAGTGACTCAATTGTTAATTTTCCTGGCTCTCAGTCCAAAATCCTTGGACTCACAGGCTCCCCTCCCACATTCCACATCTGATTTACCAGCAAATCCTTACAACTCTACCCTCGAAGCATCTGTAGAGTCCTAGCATTTTCACTGCCCCTTTCTTCTCTCACATACTACTCTCAGTCAGAATAACCTCCAAATCAATTCTCAGCTGCCACCCTTGACCCTCATAGTAACCTGTTTTGCAACTGGCAACCAGGGTCTTTTTTTTTTTTTTTTTTTGAGAGGTTTTTTGCTTTAGGGCACGTGAGCTCACCAGACAGACAGAGACATAGAGACAGAAAGCGAGAAATCACCCCACAGGGGGGATGGTCATGCTGCAATCCCTTCTCCTCCATTCTCTTCTCGGGATCTTGGGCACGCACGCACACGCGCCCGGCGTGAGTTTTAAGCCACTGGGTCTGGGTTGTGAACCACGGTCGACTACGTGGGAGTCCAGCGACATAGCCATTACGCTTACTGCTGGTTCCCCAGAGTCTTCATTTGAGACAAGTCAATCATACCTCCTGTCTACTCAAAGCCTTACAGTGGTGTCCCCATGTGACTCAGAGTGAAATCCAAGTCACTACCATGACCAGAACTCGCTGCACCTTCTGGCCTTAGCCACCTGTTGGATCTCACCTCCTGCTCTCTCTCCTTCACTCCCTGCACCTTAGGCATACTGGCTTCCTCACAGTTGCACAAATACTTTAAGCCCTCTCCTGCCTTGGAGTCTTTCCCCTCGCTGCTCCTGCTGCCTGAAAGCACCCATCTCCTGAATCTCAGTGGTACTTCCCTCCATTGGAGACAGGTATTGACTCAAAGATCACCTTCTCAAAGAGGTCACCTTTCTGAGGCCAGCAATAATCCTCCCCCACAAGTTACTCTCCCTTTCAAGCGCCCACCCCCCTGGCACATTGGTCTGGCTCCTGCTCCCCCCAGTATGCAAGCTCTTCTTGAAAGCAGTGGCTTTTCTCCCCTACTATAGCCCCAGTGCTAGAACCGAGCCCAGCCCAGCCTAGGCATTCAATATTAGTTGAAGACATCGATTCATTATCTCTCTCAGTTTTAAGACATCTGCAAACTAGTTGTCCATGTCAATTCTAATTGTCCAAGAAATTGATTTTTTTATGTGGTCAAAAAGATGCAACCCCAAATAAGTTCTGTGGGATGAACAATGGAAAATACAGTCTTAAAGATGAATAACCTTAGGTCCAGACCATGGGAGCCCTTGAATGACCAGTCACCAGTCAGAATCTGGATTTTTTTTTTCATCACAGGCTATAGGATGCCATCATGCTATCATTTTCTATAAAATCTTAGAAATTGTCTCATAAATGACTTTTAGTGGTAAGTTTTTGGGTTTTTTTTAATCCTTAGATCATTTTGAAAGCAACTTGACATTTTCTTTTTTTATTAACTGGCTTTTCCAACATGTCGACAAGTATGGTTCATTTTGACTGGTCCTAAGTAATTCTCTGGGCTAGGGCCGGGACCACTGGGGTCCTGCACAAACAGATGCACGTGGTCATGAATAAACAGATGTATGCCTCTGGGTTTTCTTACCACATTCGATGCTCCCAACAATTGTATTTATTATGGCCCACATGTGCGCAACTATATACAGCTCACTCAGAATCTTGTTTTCATGTCGTATCTTTAGGTTCTTGCCAGTGCTTTCTTCCAAGCCAGGGAGTCTGAGGGGAAAAAAAAAAACACACACACTGATGGAACCGAGTGGAAGAGAGGAAGCCCAGTCTGGCACTGGCTCTGCCACTCACACACAGTCTAACAGACTCACATGTGTGAATAAATACACCAGCCTGGGGCCAGCCCATGGCATGGTGGTTAAGTGACTGGTTCTCACATGGCCAGCTCCACAGTTGGAATCCTGGACCCAGAGACCTGAAAATCACACAGGCCATGCTTATATAATACTCCAAATCTCCAGAGGGATAACTTCTCACTTTGCGCCTGTCTTGTGTGTGCGTGCAAGTGCACGTGCCCCATAGCCAAAACTGAAAAGAAGAAACAATTTACCCTCCTGACAGCTGGCTGCCTGGACCGCTCGGTGGCAGGGGAACAGCCAGAGAATGGAAGGCCATTAAGCACAGACAGAATTACAGTTCGGAAGTTAGGAAGCTGCTGCAGCCATGTCAAAGATTTGTTCATAAACTTATTCACAGTCTAGTGGAGAACGGCGGCAGCTGGAGCAGAGCCCTGCACGCTGCCATCAGGCCCACAGCAGGTAGGGACTCGGCAGCAGCGCCAGGGCTCCCAGACGTGGGGACAGGAATGCACCCACCTCCTACAGGGTGGGTCCTCTGCAGCTGCCCACCCTGGGCACCCCAGAGCTCAGGAACTGAAACCAACATCATTTCCTTATTGTAACTAGGAAGAGTTATTGAAACCCAGTTTTCCCCTAACTAAATTATATCTGTCCTTTGTTTTATTCGCTGGCTCAATATCTCTCCCCCACCTCTCTCTCTCCCTCCCTCCCCTTCCCTGACTCTCTCTTAACCCCCATCTTCCCTTCTATTGCTCCTTTTCCCTTCTCTCTCCTTCAGCTGCCTCCTCTGGGAGAGTCCCATGAACCTCACCTTCCCTTCCTTTGTTTATCCATAGCTTATTCCTGAGCACAGATCGCCGCCCCCTCCAGCAATGTCTTCCCGTGCTCCTGAGGCTCGGCTCCACACACGGTTTTCTATATACACGGTTACCACCACGGCTAACTGTTCTGAGGACGGCGGCTTCGCCGGCTGAGAAACCTAATGGAAACCTACACACACAGTACGCTTTAGCGGAAGACACGCACTGAGGGCACGTGGAGGAAGGGAGCAGGGCAGTGAGCTGGGTCTGAGGACAGACTGGGAGGCCTAGCAGTCTCCCTGAGGCAGCACGCTTAGACATGTCCTGTGGTGTCTCAGGCTAGGCGCCTCCTCTGGGAGCCACAGTGAGGCCGGGGCAGCAGGGTGATCTACAGGACATGCCTGGCTCAGTCCCCATGCGGTTCCCAGTATTTGTTTTCCTCCCATGGAAAAAAGATCTCCAGGAGCAACACGAGTCCAGAGAGAGGGCAGGGAAGGACAGTCGGCAGTCTAGACATACACTCCAGAGGTTGCCATGACAACCCCTTCCACATACACCCTTACAGGCTCACCACACGTCTATCTCAGAGAAGGGAAGGAAGAGACCTCGCCTGGCCCCAGAATCCTGCCTCCCTTCCTCACCCCTGCCAGTCTGGGCACAGTCAAGGCCTGACGGGACACAGGAGGGAACCAAGCTTTTCTGCAGGCAAAGCTTGAGACGAAATTAACTTCTCTTGGCTAAACAATCTAAGCAGTATTGGGGACCGTTCATGGTGTGAGTGATCTGTAATTTCAGGAAGCTAGAAGGAGGGGAAGAAATCCTACACTCGTGCAAACCTATACATCCTACAGAAAAAAAAATCTGAAGTCCAGAAAAAAAGGAAAGGCAGAATATGAATGAAAAATTTACTTATCTGCAAATTATTTGGGTCCTTTTTAAAAAAATAATTATTTATTTTATTTATTATTATTATTACTATCCTTTTTAATTTGACCAGAGAGAGAGATGGGGAAAGTGAGAAAGAAAGCCACCAGGTCCAGGATTCAAACCACAGTCAGCCATGTGAGAGTCCAGCGTCTTAACTATCATGCCACTTGCCATCCCTGCTTATTTTGGTTTTTAAATATTACATAAATTTTTTTTTAAAGCACAGTAACAGACATCCTTTAACTAGAAAGGAGTAGACTTTCTAGCTTTGTGAATAGAACCAAGGGTAAGAACTCAAACATGGTTACTAAAACACACCTAAACGGAGAGAGTCCTTCACCTTCATCTGTCAACACTGAGGCACTTGGGGGGCCCATGTGGGGTCCTCTCTATCTATTCCAGGTCACTTTTATTTCAGATCCTACAGGAACTGATAGAACTGATTTCTCTATCAATGGACCTTTAAAATCGCTGATCAAGGCCCAGTCTGTGACATAGTCAGTGGCAAAGAGAACTGAAGGGTTGGAAGCCACATGGCCGACCACAGGCTTAGATCCCTGGATTGACTTGGAAATACACTGGGCATGCGCACTTGCGCCTAGGATCCTAATGAGCTGGAAGGCTGGGGAAATGGGATCGTGGTATGATAAGACACTATCACTCTCTTTTTCTCTATCTCATGCACACGCATGCACTTTTCATGATTTTTTTTTCCCAAAAAGTCAATGGTCAATGCATAGTAGTGCTTTACACTGGTAAAATATGAATCTTTTTTTTTATATTTTAGGTTTGTAAAGAGAATTTACCTGGGAAACAGCAGTTAGCGTAATAGCTATGTCGCTGGACTCCCATGTAGTTGACCGCGGTTCACGTCCCAGACCTGGTGGCTTAAAACTCACGCCGGGCGCGTGTATGTACGTGCCCAAGATCCCGAGAGGAGAATGGAGGAGAAGGGATTGTGGCATGACCATCCCCCCTGGGGGGTGATTTCACGTTTTCTGTCTCTAATGTCTCTCTCTCTCTGTCTGGCAAGCACATGCGCCCTATAGCGAAAATCTCTCCAAATTAAAAAAAAGAGAATTTACCCAACATGAAATACATCTGGTAAATATAAATCTTACATCTTATTCATACATTTCAAGTTAAAAACATTATTTCTCTAGTTTCAGCCATTGGCCTGAAAACAGTTCTCCTGAGAACAATGAGTCATCCGTGACATTATAGCGAGTGAATGACAAAGCTTGCCAGTGTCTCTCCAGGCAAGGGGCGACTTAGGTAATTAACTCCTCTTCCTTAGAAGGAGGCATTTTCCCAAGAATACAAGTCACTGAGGCCAGAGAGGTGTCTCTAAGTTCATTGATGTAATATTTCCTGTTCTGGGCTCATCTCCGATTGTAAAAATTTGATTATTAGCATCTGGCATTTAAAGAAAGCAGCCCTGTCTAATGACACTCCTCATTCTTAACTATTCTTTCCTTTTTTTTGGTGAAGCCTTTTGTTGAATTTCAGTTTGGATTTATTGTTGGCATTTCTTCTAGGATTTTACAGATGATTAAGCAATTAATATATTGCTTTTTTTTTTCCTTTGGAGAGGCTTTTTTGCTATAGGGCACATGTGCTCACCAGAAAGGCAGAGAGAGACAGAGAGACAGAAAGCGAAAAATCACCCCCCAGGGGGGATGGCCATGCCACAATCCCTTCTCCTTTCTTCTCTTGGGATCTTGGGCATGCACGCACACACGCCCAGCATGAGTTTAAGCCACCGGGTCCGGGACTCAAACTGCGGTCGACTACATGGGAGTCCAGCAACATAGCCATTACGCTAACTGCTGGTCACATATATTTCTTAACCCTTTAAGCAAATACATGTTTAGAACTCCGGTAAGGTTAGGTCACTATTGTGTTGACCATGAAGTAAACTATGTCATTTTCACAGGATCATTGGAAGCCTGTACCTTCAGTGAACATGAAGAAACAGAGCTAGCATTTTACAATATCAAAGCACTCTCCAACCACTTGGGCCTCCTACCATCTTATCAGATGGGCTGGGTGGAGCAACTCCAACAGGCTGTGTCTTGGCCATCTTTCATCCCCAGTCCTTATCATAGTCCCGGCATCTCTTAAAGACCTACCAGACTTTGTTAAAACAGGGGTTGCTCTTAAACCATAAAGCAGAGTCCACCTTTGAAGTTAAAAAGGAATTGATATTTGAGTCGGATTATCAGCCAAGCCTTTGGCTACAAGTGAGTTTTTCAGGCTTCTGGAAAATTATTACCTTGTTTTAAAAAAGGGAAGTGGCAAGACTGGGAGCTCTTTCCAGGTCAGGACAGAAGGGAAAATGCAGCCTCTGGTTGTTTGGTTTCCAAAGAGTTTAACTGTCCCAGTCGGCAGATATTAGGGATCTCTCACAAGATTCAACGTAGTATCATAAGAAGAAACAGACAATGCCTTAGACCCAGCCTCAGCTCTGCTCTTTACTAATGCAGCCTACTTTGCATTGTTGCTGAGAACGTGGAATGGTTAATTTTGTGTGTCAACTTGCCTAGGCTATAGGGCCCAGTTGTTTGGTCAAACACCAGGTATTATGAAGATTTTGTTGTTTTGTTTTGAGAGGTTTCTGCTGTAGGGCACGTGCGCTCACCAGAAAGACAGAGAGACAGAAAGTGAGAAATCACTCCCCAGGAGGGATGGCCACGCTGCAATCCCTTCTCCTCCATTCTCCTCTTGGGATCTTGGGCATGCACGCACACATGCCCAGCATGAATTTAAGTCACCGGGTCCAGGACTTGAACTGCAGTCAACTACATGGGAGTTCAGCAACATAGCCATTACGCCAACTCCTTGTCCCGTAAAGATTTTGTTTTGTTTAGATGTGATTACCATTTCATTCAATAGAGTTTGAGTAAAACAGACTACTTTCCATAACACGGGTGAGCCTTATCCAGTCAGTTGAAAGACTTAAGAGCAAAGCCCAAAGTTCTCAGAGGACTTTTGTCAAAAGATGGCAACAAGGGGCTGGCAGGTAGCATGGTGATTAAGGGTGCTGGACTCTCACATGGCTGACCGTGGTTTCTCTCACATGGCCGACCATGGTTTGTGTCCCAGACCTGGCAGCTTGCTTTCTCACTTTGCCTCTCTCTCTCTCTGTCCCTCTCTGGTCAAATTCAAATGAATATATAAATAAAGTCAAATGAAAGAAAATCTTTTTTAAAAAGATGACCACAATGCTTGATTTGATTCTCTAGAAAATCCCTGATCTTTATGTAATGAGTTGCCAGCATGGTCTTGGACAGAGTAGGTACCCAAATGTCCATTCTCTTCCATTTTCCACCTTGATTATACATCACCCTATCCAATACATAAATGTTAGCCTACATGGTATCAAGTGAGGAAAAGATCCGGAGACAATAACCTGCCCAAGGTAATGACGTTTATGTGACAATTTTAAGGTCCAAATTCCAGGGACCAGCAGGTGGTGTAGTGGTTAAGGGGCTGGACTATTATATGGCCAACCATGGTTTGAGTCCTGAACCTGGTGGCTTGAGAGACTTCTTCCTCACTTATTTCTAGTGGGTAGTGTTACCTGTCTCTTTGTCTCTAGCTCTCTCTGTCTCTCTGTGTCTCCCTGAGTCTTTTAATTTTGTAATTATTTTTAAGGTAAAGTATTCTCTGGGCTTTCAAGCCCCTTTATTGTGTTAATAGGTGCCTCTCCCCTTCTGTTTAGGAAAGGCACAAACCCAGGCCCACCTCCACATGGATCCTGAACTTCAGCTGTGAACTAGTGCTTTCATGAGGTGCTTGTATGCCACATAGTTTTCAATTTTTGCATTTTAATATTAAAATCTATAGTTTTTATTATCCTTTTTTCTTATTATTTTATGTTTTCTTCTTTCCTTTTTTCTTTTTCTTTTTTTTTAATCTTTACTCATTTGTTTCTCAGCCTCTGTTCACTAAGTGTCTAGACAGGTCCAAGTGAACAGAATCTATACAGTTAGGGTCAGAATATTCCTCTATTCCCACTGATATGATTGCAGATTGCCTCCTCCTGCATGTCTCTGAACACTCAGACTGAACTTCAAGAATTAGAAGAAACGCACCATCCATCTGAAGCCTAGAAATCACTGCAGGGTCACAAGAAATATGGAAAAACAAGAAAATACCTCTCCTCCAAGGAAAAATAAGTCCTCTTTATCCTCAGAAAATACAATGAAATTCATGGAAATGTCTGATAAAGAATTTAGAATTTTCATGGTGATATAGCTCACAGAGATCGAAGAGAAGAGAGACAATGAACTACTGAAGAGGCAGGGGAAAGAAGCTGACAAGCTTCAGGAGGTAAGAAAATTTTTGCAAGATCTAAAAGAGGAATTACACACTCTAAAAAAGAATCAAATGGACCTGTTAGAGATGAAGACTATAATACAGGAAGTCAAAACCTCCCTTGAAAGTATTCAAAGCAGACTAGGTCACAATGAAAATCGAATCTCAGTTGTAGAAGACAGAATTACTGGCCTATAAAAATCCACCACAGAGACTGAGAAAATTGTCCAAAAACATGGGAATATTATACGAGAAATACTAGATACCATCAAAATTCCAAACATCTGGATAATTGGTATCCCAGAAGGGAAAGAGATCCATAAGGGCATGGACAATCTATTCTATGAAATCCTGGAAGAAAACTTTCCAAACCTAAAGAAGCATTCAAAGATCCAGTCCCAAGAAATACAAAGGACCCCAAATAGAATCAACCCGAGATCTTCTCCAAGACACAGTATAGCCAGGTTGAGCAAAAGCACAAAGACAAGATATTAAGATTGGCAAGAAAGAAATGGCAAGTTACCTACAAAGGATATCCCATTAGGCTGACAGTGGATCTCTCATCAGAAAAAATGTGAGTGAGGAAAGAATGGGAAAATAAATTCAGTGTTAAGGGAAAAGCAATTGCAACCACAAATACTATACCTGGCAAGATTATCCTTCATGTGGGAAGAAAAGACAAGAATATTCTCAGATAAACAAAATCTGAAAGAATTTACCAACACCAGAGCAGATCTCCAAGAAATTCTTCAGGGAGTGCTATACCAGGAAAATTAAATACAGTCACACAGAAATAAGAGTTCAAAAATTGGGACCAGCAGGTGGCGTGGTGGCTAAGGTGATGGACACTTCCACATGGCCAACCACAGTTCGAGTCCCAGGCCTGGTGGCTTGCTTTCTCAGTTTCCCTCTCTCTATCTCTCTCTGTGTCTTTCTCTGCTCAAATTAAGAATAAATGAATAAATAAATAAATACATAAAATTTTATTAAAAAAAAAAAAACTAAGAAAATGGCCAACTTAATTGTGGGGACAAGTCTGGAGTTGAATATTATATCCCAGAATTTAATTGGGAAAATTGAATTAAAACAAAAGATAAAGTACATGAGACTGAACTGGTGAGATAGAATTTTATGACTTTTGACTAAAACATTGTTGATTTTTTTCTAGGCTTTGTTTTCTGATTTTAAGGATTTTTATCTTATCTTGAGCTGCCGATAGGTTCATGTACCTACTATTTGAACAGCATCCCAACCTGTTTCCTGGCTTTAAGTTTTAAGCATATTTCCTTAGCGTTTCTTTGATTTATTAAAGTTAAATCTGCTTTTCTTGAAATTGAAAAATATAGTAAAAAATACATAATTAATTGCCATAGTAACTATATAGCATCAGCTAGGTGCTACCTTATAGTATATTCATTCTACTCAGAGTTTCATGCCTTAAGTCAGACATGTATTCATAGACATGTATATTATCAGCAGAGTTTGCTATTGAAAGTAGTTAGATTATTTAAGAAATTTTGTGAATCAATAAAATGCGGGGAGAAAAGGAATGGAAAACAACTGTGGACACCTGAGATAGTGTGGGAAGCACATGGGAAGTGGTAGAGAGTGAGAAATAGGGGGAATACACACACACACATATATATGTGAAACTAGAAATGGAAAATTATTGATGATAACATGTATGATTAAGCTACTATGCAGCATCTTCTGAATGGGAAGTTACATTTTGTATGCTGTGACAATGCTCAGTGAACAAATGTAAATTAACTAACTAAAAAAAAAAAAAAAAAAAAAAAGAGAAAGAAAATCACGCCAGGTTCATGTGCACCCAAAATCCCAGGAGGAGAACAGAGGAAAAGAGATTACAGTGTGACCATTCCTCCTCCCTCAGAGGGTGATTTCTCACTTTTCCTTTCACTGCCTCTCTGCCTCTCTCTGGAGAATACACCTGCCCTATAGCAAAAACCTTAAAAATTAAAATAAAATCCAAATCCCTGTCTCCCAACTCATCATGTTTTTTCTTCTCCCTCCTGTAACCAATCCACTTTCCCATCCCAATCCACCCAGATGCTATGCCCATTTAATTCTAGAAATCAGAGTTGCTCTCATACAAGAACATACTACAGTCATTTGGGCCACAATTATACTTTAACTTACATAGTTTACTTAGTTTTTCTCTTCTTCCTGACACCAGAAGTCGTTCATATAGACATAAAATAAGCTAAACAGATTCTGTAAGTAACCTGGGATTTGCCGTGTTCTAGGGGCAGAGGCTGGAGAGGCCGAACTACCCGTCCTTGCTCCAGATAGCTCCCTCTGCAGTTATGGGGCCATTCCTCCATCTGTTCCCACAGAACCCTGCTTGAGCAGGTCCCACCCTTGTGGTTCACCCTTGTGATCCCCCTACATGGCATCACTCTGTGAGCTGTATGAAGGGAGGCGGGGACCTCATCTTTTTCATCTCAGGGTCCCACAACACTTAGCTAGCAGTGAGTTAAAATGAATTGCCAACACCCCTGACTTTGCATGTCCTGGCCTGACCTTCAGCTACGGGAAAAGGGGAACACAGGCAACCTGGCTCTCTCTTCCTACCTGATGATTAACCGGGCACACCTCTACTCTCTTCCAGTGTGGAGAGATTTTGCAAGTCACCTAGGAAAGGTCAAGTACAGAATTCCACAATAAAGCATAGACCATGTCATTCTGAAGACTAGATCTTTAGGACTGAACTCTTATCTTCCCAAACATTGGAAGGTCCAGTGGATCAAGGGACATGTGTCCCAGTGGTGTCCCAGCAGACCAAAGCAGCACTGTCTCTCTTGGCCATATGCCATAAAGCAGAGGGTACAGAGCAGGACTGGAATGCACCTGCTCAGATAATTACTTTTCTAATGTTCCTTATTAGTCATCAGAACAAAGACAAGCCCAGGGACCTGGAGTTCGATACTGGGCTCCTTTATCTGAGGGTCGTAAACTCTCATCCTTCTCAGCCCTGCCTCTGTGGTCCAAGAACCAAGGCTAAAGAGACCTGGCCATCACTAAAATGTGCCATCAGGGTTTTTTTGCTTTGTTTTAATTTTATTTACTAATTTATGAGAGATTTTTGCTATAGGGGCATGTACTCTCACCAAAGAGACAGAGACAGAAAATGAGAAGTCACACCCCCGCCCCCAGGGGAGACGGCCATGCTGTCTGTAATCCCTTCTCCTCCATTCTCCTCTTGGGATTTTTGGCACACATGCGCATGCACCTGACATGAGTTTCTGGGACTCTTACCATGATCAGCCATGTGGGAGTCTAGAGCTGTCATCATTATAGCAATCTACCGGTCCCAACCATCAGGGTCTTCATATCAACTCTGTCCTCAGTTTTTGTGACTTTGAGCCTACTAAGCTCTCCTCCTCCAATTACTCCTCTCTTCAGTGGGAATAAACAAACTTCTCAGAAAAGTCCTAAGGAGGAGTGAAGTGACATACGCCAAGAACAGCCAGGAACACCTGGGGATGCAGTAAGGGATGCAGTAAGCACTATTTTTATTTCATACCTGAAAGCAACATTCTCTCCTCAGAGTCGGCTGTGCTGGCTTTTCTTCCCATAATGTTTGTGGTCGGATCATGTCTGTATTTAAACCAAACACAATATTTAAGCCACCAGAAATAAGAAAACAACGAGGGGGAAATTCCATCACATAGGTTTTCGTGTGTTTGTTTCTCTTCAGTCTCTTCATCCAGATGGTGATAATTAGTGGGATCGCCTGTCTGCACCTGTTATTGTTCATGTGCCCGTACCACCTATAGGAATCTGTGGGAACTTTCTGGATGAGCCTGAGCGATGCCTATAGCTCTAGGATGCTCCCTTCGGTACTTGGGTGGAGTCAAGGATCATACTCTCAGTGCTGGTGAAGCCAGATTGCCAGCTCAGAGACTCACTACCCTCCCTTTTAGCTTCATAGTCAACTGCCACAGATCCTGAACTTAGATGCCTGGGTATAGCAAAAGCAGCCACAGCTGTCACTTGGTATTTCTTCAAGATCCAACCAGTGTCCCACTGTGGACCACTAAACACCCAAATGGTTCTAACCCTTGGTTAAGCTCAGGATATTCTGGACTGGAAGGAGCGCCAGGCTCTGAGTGGAAACCTTGGCTCTGTTCCAGGCTTTGCTAATAACTGTCTTTTCTGTGTGACTTTGGACAAATCACCTTCCTCTAACCTTTCTTTCTCTGAAATAAGAATGCTGGACTAGGGGAAGTGAATTCCGACTTGTATCTCAGGAGCCCTAGGTTTTCTTGGAGGCTCCAGAAGTTTCTAAGGAGAGTGGTATGAAGTGAGTAGGTTTGGATTTGTGTTCCCTGCCTCAGGTTAATCGCATGAGCTGCTAATAATCTATTCAAGTAGGGACCAGTGGATGGCGCAATGGTTACATTGCTGGACTCACACATGTCAACTGTGGTTCGAGTCCCGGGCCTGGTGGTTTAAAATTCATGCCAGGTATGTGTCAGGGCATGCCCAAAATCCTGAGAGGAGACTGGAGGAGAAGGGATTTTTCTGTGGCCATGCCCCCGGGGGGGTGATTTCTTACTGTTTCTCCAGCAAGCATATGCTCCCTGTAGCAAAAATCTCTCTTAAGAAAAAAACAAAACTCATGCCAGGCATATTCTCAAGCATGCCTGAGCTCAAGGATTCCCTGGATAAAGAAACAAATTCATGGGAGCAGCAGATGGCGTAATAGTTATGTTGCTGGACTCCCACGTAGTTGATGGCTGTTCAAGTCCCAGACCCAGAGGCTTAAAACTCATGCCAGGCATGTGTGCATGCATGCCCAAAATCTCAAGAGGAGAAGAGATTGTGGCATGGCCATCTCCCATGGGGGGTGATTTCTTTTTGTCTATCTGTGTCTCTTTGGTGAGCATATGCACCTTATAGCAAAAATCTCTCAAAAAAAAAAAAAAAAAAAAAAAAAAAGAGAGAGAGAGAGAAATGGATTTTCCAAAGCCGGTGGCTCATGCCCAGGCCTATTGCACGAGGAAGGACCCTGGGAGGAAGGGGTGCCCACAATTCCTAGCTTGAATGATGGCACTGTGCCACTTTCCTCCAGGCCTGGGCTGTGGCAACACTCGGTGAAGCCCTGTTGGGTGCGAGTGGGATGGGATGGAAGTGAGGCCCCCTTGGCTGCTTCTGACCACCTGGAACCAACGTAGGGAGGGCAGGGTGTTCACAGCCGGCTGTCGGCATCCTTCGTGTTGGAGGACTTCCAACACGAATGGGAGTGGGGCCTGTGGGCTGGGGAGCGGCTGGGCATCACAGAGCAGGTGCTTCCACCTTTCTCTCCAGGAGGGCCTCCAGAGTGAGGGTGTGAGAGAGGCATGTGGATTCTGGAGCACCAAACTAAGTCGAGTTGATAAAACACAGTATTAACAAGGTTACAATTTGGGGGTCTGTTCCTATACTAATAAACACCTTTAAATTACTTGTCTAGAGCTGTTATATTTAAGCATTTTCCAAAGTGACACTTATTCTTTATAACAACCCTGGGAGGCAGATCTTATCCCTGGTTTGTAGGCAAGGCAACAGCCTCAGCTGTGGGTAACCAAATTCACCCGGCCAGCAGGTGGCAAGTCAAGATGGGAACCCCTACACTCCACTCCACCTCCTATTTTGCTCTTTTATCCTAGACTTGCTTTCTGTGGAAATCAGTAAAAGCTAAAAGCTGCTCCTCAGCTCTGCCCTGCGCCTTCAGCCTCATGCTATGGGTGTGAAGTAAGCCATTGGATAGCTCCATGTAAGGGAGTGTTTTCCAAGTGGGGTTCCTGGGAACCCTAGCTCCTAGCAAGATATTGAGACATATAAATATATATAAGTGTGTAGTTGTTTTACAGTCCCCATGCTACATACTCTTTCTCCTTCTTAGACAAGTTTGTTAGCATTAAGAGGCTCTGAGAAGTCTTGCAATAAAGAAGCTGCTTGAGGGGACCAGCAGTTAGCGTAATGGCTATATCACTGGACTCCCATGTAGTTGACCGCGGTTCAAGTCCCGGACCCAGTGGCTTAAACTCACGCCAGGCGCTTGTGAGTGTGTGCCCAAGATCCCGAGAGGAAAATGGAGGAGAAGGGATTGTGGTGTGGCCATGCCCCCTGGGGGGGTGATTTCTCGCTTTCTGTCTCTCTGTCTCTGTCTTTCTGGCAAGTGCACACACCCTATAGTAAAAAAAAAAAAAAAAAAAAGAGAGAGAGAGAGAGAGAAAGAGAAGCTGCTTGAAATGTGTTTAACTCAGCATATGACAATGAAGTTAATTTTTTAGGAGATGTTTGTTTGTTTTAGGATACGTAGTGCTCACCAGAGACACACAGAGAGAGAAAGTAAGCAATTACCCCCCAGGATGATGGCCACGCTCCAATCCCTTCTTCATTCTTCTGTCGGGACTTCGGGCATGCACACATATTCACCTGACACAAGTTTCTTTTTTTAAAAAAGAGGTTTTTGCCTTAGGGCACATGTGCTCACAGGAGGGAGGGAGGAAGAGAGAGACAGAGACAGAGACAGAGGGACAGAAAGAGTAATCACCTTCCAGGGGGTATGGTCATGCCACAACCCCTTCTCCTCCATTTTCTTTCTGGGATTTTCAGCATCCACGTACATGCACCCATCATGAGTTTCAAGCCACCGGGTTCAGGACTTGAACCGTGGTTGACCATGTGGGAGTCCAGTACCATGACCATTACACTACCTGCTGGCCTCCAATGAAGTTAAGTTTTCCAGCACCATCTTGGCCAGAGAAGGCAATGCAGCATGTGCAAATGTCAATGGCCGAAAGTATAGTGGATGCTGGTCCACCACGCAGAGGCAGGATGCTGAAGTAAGACGGATTCAGCTACAACCATTGACAATCACATTTAACTGCTCCCCTGGAACTTGTCACTAAACATCCTCTTTTAACTAAGTCTTTTTTTAAGTATTCTGTCAGGTTATGGTTCATGTGCGTGTGTTTTCACTTGGAGGATTAGTAAACAATACATCAATATTTCTATTTTTTCTCATATTGTATTTCCCAAGTTTACAAATAGGCATCATTATACTTACAAATAGGCATCATTATAACTAATATAAAACTAATAATGTAAAATAAACTGCCATCCCCAGTTAAGATTTTAGAAGAAGAGTGGGCAGTAGAGGATGAAGGGATGTTGAGGGGAGGGCGCAGACCACAGGGAACCTCGCTGAGTGGTCTGCCCTATATATTCTAAGTTACAACATGAACTTAAAATTCACAGGCTAAAGAGTGATTTTGTAGGTATGGAAGCGTTCATTTTATTTATTTATTTTTAAGGTTTTTGCCATAGGGCACATGTACTCACTAGAGAAAGTCAGTGTAGGTGAAGTGAGAAATCACTCCCCCAGGAGGGATGGCCATGCCACAGTCCTTTCTCCGCCATTCTCCTCCTGGGATTTTGGGCGTGCACAAACACACGTGCCTGGAATGATTTCTAAGCAGCCAGGTCTGGGACTCAAACCACGACTGGCCATGTGGGAGTCCAACATCATAACCCCTAGGCCACCTGCTGACCCCAGAAGTGTTGCCTTTGGATATGTGGGTTTCTGAGTCAGAGAAGTGCTAAGCTCCAGACCTCACCTTTGTGTGTCCCTGTATGGACTGGATCCCCAAGGAGGAGGACAGACACCAGGGAGATCAGAGAAGAGACATGGTAAAACTCAGGGGCAAAGAGTGGGATCTGGGGAGTAGGGCAATCGCGTGGTTTGACACTCTCTGTAATGCTTCTAGGGATCAGAGAAAGTAGTGGTAGTGAAAACTGGAGCTGATGTTTGTTTTGTTTCAATTTTCCAGAGGGCCTGTATGTTTGCCAAAGACAAAGAGAGGGAAAGTAGAAAAGCACCCCCCAATGGGCATAGAAACAGTGCAATCCCTTCTCCTGCACCTCTCCCTCCTTTCAGGCATGTTTCTCAAACTGCTGGGTCTAAGACTCAGACTGCACAGTTAGCCATGTGGGACCCAGCCACCCTAACCACCATGCCACCAGCTGGCCCAGAGCTCACATTTACACTCTCACTGTGGCTGTCTTCAAAGAGTTTCAGGATGAACTCATTTAGCCTTCACAGCACCCCAAGGAGGGAAGGTCTGTCATCTCCACTAGGTAGATGAAAAAACGGAGGCAGGAGCTGGCTAAATAGCTTACCCAACATCACAGATTGACTCAGGGGCTGTGTGGGGTACGGACTCCAGCATCTAGCTCTCTTGAGAGATATAAAGGGGTGCAGACATGGGAGGGTTCACCTGGGTAACTGCGAGTGGAGAAAGAGAAAGGAACAGAGTTTTACTCGGAATAAGAGATGAGCTATGGATGCCCAAGAGCGGGGAGCAGTCAGCGCTGCCTGGGAGAATGATGCCACGGACAGTCAGGTTGAGGAGGGACCCCTCTGGTGGACAAGAGCACACAGGTAGCTTGTGACTCAGGGGGGCACAGGTCCTAGAGTCCTGGCTCCTTGTTCAACTCCAAGTTGGGGCAGGCTGGGGCAATCCATGATGAAAGCCAAGACTGGGGGTGAATCAGAAAGATTTGCTTTTCTGGGGCCCAAAATTCAGCTTAAGGCTATCTGAGGTTCACAAGCAAGGTGCTGAGACTGAATGACCAGGGTGAGTTTGAGCAAAAAATTTTTAAAAACAAAACCAAAAAAACTCCCTCTCCTTGTGGCCGCCTCCTACCTCCTTATTATGTTAGTCTGTCCTTGTGTTTCTGATGCTGGAGCCTGGGTGATATTATAAAGATGACGGAAGTTTGTTTACAAACTCACAATTCTGCTGGACAAAAAGTCCGAATTCCTAGGTCTACAGCATTGCTGATAGAACACAGAGGGTGAGAGGCAGGTGCAGAGAGAGGAGAGATCTCTCTTTCATAATAACCAACTCCCTCAAAAGTTAACCCCTTCTCACGAGAGTTAGACCTCACCAGTCAATGGAGACATACTTAATCTATCATGACACTGGTGCCCCACGATACAATCAGTGTGAACCAGTCACCACCTACTGGGCCTTACCCTGGGACACTGTGAAGAAATTAAATTTTCATCTGATACCTTTACAATACAGTCAATACAATTAAGTCTAACACATGAATTTCTGGGGGACAAATTCAAACCATAGCACTCCCGAATCCAGTAAGGTCCTTGAGACCCTCATATTCATCCCTTCAACAGTAAAACCTTGAAACCTAATAACTCAAACTGCAAATAAACTATCTGAGTTAAGTAACCCAGAGCTGAGGTTTTGATGACCTGGTCAGTAGTCAGCAATGCTTGAGGGGCTTCCCAAAGACTGGAGCAGGGAAGGGTGAGGACCCACAGTCCAAGGCCCACCCTAACAGGAGAGAGACATAGGGTACCAGTAGGAAGGAAAGGCACTGAGAGGGGAAACACCAAGGCAGCTCCACCCTGTATGCACATGTACACACACATCCATGTGCATGCATACACGATGCACCAATACACACATACTCCACCTTGCTGCCTCCACCCTCCTCCCTGAATGGGAGATGCCAGTGGAGTTGGGGCATCTGTCAGCAGAGTTGGGCATCACGCTGTCAATGTCTATAGCATGTCAGTGTCCAGCAGCGCTCCCGGGTGCCCTGAGAAATGAGGGCATGCAGGAAAACCACCACCAGTGTCTGGGCTTAGTAAGCACCATGGTTAGCTGCTTGCTCAGGCAGTACTCTGCCACAGATGAACACCAAGGTACAACTTCACGTGCAATATTTTTCGACAGGCCACAATGTCTCCAGTGTAACAGTGCCTTCAGTTTACCACCAGAAGAGGAGTGGCAGCTACAAAAGAGATGCCAGTTCAGAGTCAAAGCTGGCCCCTTACTCTTTGGTTCTTAGTTTCATGCTTTCCATGGACTCTTCCCCAACATTGCACTTCAGGCACCAGGTCATTTGCTCGTAAGTGCCCTGGGAGGTGGGCATGGACCCAGGCAGGCTTAGTAACTTGAGAGCACAAGGCTAGAAAGGGGGTCTGAGCTTTTTTCCCTATTTCAAAAAGTCTACACACAATAGAAGGAAGTTGGACCCTTTTTCACTGCATATACAAAAATCAACCTAAGTGGATCATAGCCCTAAATGTAAAAGCTAAAACCCTTGAGCCCTTAGAAGAAAATACAGATATAAATCTTCCTGATCTTGATTTAGGAAATCATTTCTTAGATATGACACCAAAACCACATGCAAAAAGAAAAGAGATAAACCAAAATTCATAAAAGTAAAACAGTTTGTGCTGCAAATGATACCCTCAAGAAAATGCAGGCCAGGGACCAGCAGTTGGTGTAATGGCTATGTCGCTGGACTCCCATGTAGTCAACCATGGTTCAAGTTCCAGACTCGGTGGCTTAAACTCACACCAGGTGCGTGTGCGTGCATGCCCAAGATCCCAAGAGGAGAATGGAGGAGAGGGGATTGTGGAGTGGCCATCCCCCCGGGAGGGCAATTTCTCACTTTCTTTCTCTCTGTCTCTCTCAGTCTTTCTGGCGAGTGCACATACCCTATAGCAAAAACCTCTCAAAAACAAAAAAAAAATGCAAGCCAGTTCTGTGGTGCAGTAGTAACATGCTCTTGAGAGAAGCCAGATTTCACGTGGCAACCACAGTTCAAATCCCCAGCCCGATTTCCCTGAAACACACCAGGTTCGTGTGTAAGTGCCCAGAATTCAACATGCTGGAAGATTGGAGGAAAAGATGGTGGTGTGACCAGACCTAGTGGAGGATCCTCCTTTCTCACTCTTGTGCACACACTTACTCTCTATAAAGAATAAAGAAAAAAAAGTGAAAAGACAATACACAGGATGGGAGAAAATATTTACAAATTACAGAACTATAAGGGATTTGCTTACAGAATATATAGTACTCTTACAACAATAATAAAATAAGAAACCCAACTTTATTTTGAATTTGTTGTAGGACACGTGCACTCACTAGAAAGAGAATAAGAAAGCGCTTCTCACGAGGGATGGCCATGCTGCAATCACCTCTTGAGGTTCTGGACATGCAGGCACTTGCATCTAGTGTGTTTTTCAAGCTGTCAGGTCTGACACTTGAACCACGCAGTTGGTCATGTGGGATCTTGCTGCCTTAACCACCACACCACCTGGCTAGCCCAGTAACCCTTTTTTTTTTTTTTAATAGGCAAAGGATATGAATATATGTTTTCCAATAAAGGTATACAAATGAATAATACATAAAATATGCTTTACCCCATTAATCATCAGAAAAACATACAACAAAATCATAATGAATGTTGCTTCATACCCACCATGATGGCTACAATCAAAAAGCAGATCAAGTAAGTACTGATGAGAATACGGAGAAATTAGAACCCTTGTAGACTGCTGGTGGGACTGGAAGATGGCATGCCCACTTTGGGAAACAGTTTGGCAGTTCCTCAGAACGTTAAGTACAGGTAGCATATTGATCCAGGAATTCCTCCACTAAGTACATACCTAAAAGAAATTAAAACTAAGGACTACACAAAAACTCACACATGAATATTCAGAGCAGCCTTATTCACAATAGCCAAAAAGTGGAAACCACTAAAACACCCAACAACATGCAGTGTATTCATACAACAGAATGCCCTATGACAATAAAAACAAGTGAAATACTATCCATGCTTTAACACGGACAAACCTTGAAAACACCAAGCTCTTAGCTTGAAAGAAGCCAGTCATACAAAGACCACATATTACATTTCATTTATATAAAATGCCAGAATAGGCAAATCTATAGAAACAGAAAGGAGATTTGTGGTTGTCAGGGAGTGACGGTGGACCCTATTGTTAATGCTCACAGGGATTTTTGGGGGGGGAGGGGAGGAAGGGGGTAAGAATGTCCTAAAATTATTGTGGTGAGAGTTGAACAACCCTGTAATATACTGAAAGACAGTGAGGCGCACACTTGAAAGAGGTGAACTGTGAGGTACATAAATTATACTTCAATAAAAACGTCTTTGTATTGTTTTATTTTAAAGACTAACAATATTGGTATAACCTGGTTTTAAAACTGAAGGGATCAACGTAAAGATAAGTTTTGCTTTTGTCTGGAATGTCTCAGTTTTTAAAACCTAATGGTCTCAGATTTACCACAAGTTGATTAGTAGAATTAGATATTTTTTACTCAAACATTTGAGCATTTTTGACCTTCTGCCAGGCCTTATGTTAACACCAGTGAAATAAAGTAATAAAGAAATGCATTACGAGACAGGGTACAAACGGCTGGTTAGACAACAGTCCCATCACTCTGGGACCGTGAAGGCGACTCAGAGGCTAGGGAAGCTCTTTGCTGCTAGAAGCCTCTAGGCCAAGCACAGCCAGGACATGTGGCCTCTCACCTGACCACAGGCCCAGGGGGGGGATGTTTAAGGCCTCTTGGCCACCCCCACTCCACTCAGGCCTGCAGAGAACCACTCAGCCCCAGTCAGGGACAAGCCTCCTGGAAGCCTAGAGAATCCCTTTTATTACCTGGTATTTGCCGCCTCCCAACCAGCTTCTAAAGAACTCTGAGACTCGGTTCTTCCAGAGCAAGTGCCTCTCCCCATCTCGGCAAAGGCTGTAGCTCCTCTTGGCACCAAGCGAAGCTCCTGTCAGAGTTCACGGCCGCCTGGCTCTGTCTCTTTCCTGCTATGATAGAGAGCGTCTTCCACCTCCATCCCTGTTAATGAGCCGGAGAAGCAGAGTAAACAGTGAGCGATGCAATTCACAGATGATACTAATTTGAGAGGTGCAGGGAACACCAGCTCTAAGAGAGAAAGCAAACACTCTGTGGAGGAAGAGGTTAGAAATCCAGGCAAGCGCTAACCAAGAAAGGCAGGTGGGAAACAGTGCGTCTCCACAAACACTGTGGCAGAGAGGGAGAAAAAGCCAGGTCCACAGGCCTAGAAGGCACACGTGCTGACTTCAGTTTGTGGCGATAATCTACAGCCAATTAGATGGGGGTGTGCCAAGGGGAAAGGCCATTCAATCTGGAGTCATCACTCAGCCAAAGCACAGCATGCCAGCTGTTCTAGAGAAGACCTTGAGCCAACCAGGATGGGAACAACCTTTTTTCGAAGACATTTCTATGTTGACTGGTGTTCTCCAGGGGACCATTTATAGAAGAACCAACTTCTAAGAGCATAAAGGTTTGCTGGGACCAGCAGGAAACTTTACAAATGTCACGTACGGGAGGTTTGTAGAGACCTGTCCTGAGTCAGCTGAGGAGGGCACAGCACCAGTGATTAGCATTAACAGGTGACAGTACTGTGAAGAAAAGCTGAGGGGCTGAGGGTGGAATCAAGGACTGTCACAGGTGGTCAGGAGGCATGAGTAGAAAGACTGATCTCTGACAGATCTGCTTGCAGATGGGAAGCAGTACAACACTGGCTACAGCTGGGACTGGAGGACGAATGCCAGGTGCTATGGGTTGAATTGTGCCTCCTCATTTTCTATGTTGAAGCCCTAACCTTCAATGTGATGGTCCTTGAGATATGGCCTTTGAGAAGTAATCAGGGTAAGATGAGTTGATGAGAGAGGGCTCCTCGTGATGAATTAATGTGCTCATAAAAAAGAGAGAAAGAGAGAGCTCTCTGCCCAAGTGAGAACGATCAAGAAGCAGCCATCTGCAAACCAGGAGAACCCTCAGGAGGAACCAAGTCACCTGGACCTCCAGCCTCCAGAACTGTGAGAATAAATGTTCCAGCCACCCAGTCTACAGTACTTTGTGAGAGGGCCTGAGCTAAGACACCAGGGGTCCACAATCAGAGGCAGGGACGCAGGGACCATGAACTCAGAACAATCTCCAGAAAACCCTCCATCTCCCATTCATTTGGCAAATATTTAAGAACCAACTACTGTGGGGCCAGCAGGTGGCGCTTGATTCCCACATGGTCGACCATAGTTCAAGTCCTGAACTCAGCAGCTTGACACTCATGCTGTGTGCATGTGCGTGCATGCCCAAAATCCTGAGAGGAGAATGGAGAAGGGATTGTGGCATGGCCATCCCCCAGGGTGGGTGATTTCTGTGTTTCTGGCAAGTGCCCGTGCCTTATAGCAAAAATCTCTCTCAAAACAAAACAAAACAAAACAAAACAAAAAACAAAAACAACTACCCCAGACACTGATGACACTCTGTGGAGTGTCTTCTTATTACAGAACTTGTGGGCTTCACCATTTGACTAATAGTTCAATAAAGGCATGTCTGCATGCCCTTGAGCTAATGAATATCAAGTACATTTACCAAGACTTACATTGGTATCAGTTTAGATTTTAGAATCTGTTGACTCTTAAATGCCACTCAGGGGGCCAGCAAGTGGCGTGGTAGTTAAGGGCTCTGGACTCCCACATGGCCAACCGTGGTCCGAGCCCCAGACCTGACGACTTGCTTTCTCACTTTCTCTCTCTCTCTCTCTCTCTCTCTCTACTCAAATTAAAATAAAGTACAATAAAATATATTTTTTAAATGCCACTCAGATAAAAGCTGCTTACCTGCCAGCCACTTACAAAGCATGTCAGTAAGTCTTGTGATTATATTGTTCCTACGGGATGATATTCGTATCCCCATTTCACAGTTTGTCGAGCAGACTGGGGGAGCTTGAAGTAACTCTCCAGTGTCCACACAGCTTTCAGGCTAACAGAGCCAGAACTCAGAACAAGGTCTGTCTGACTGATGCTGTCGGAACCGTGTGCTCAGGACACGGTGTGGCTGGTTATATGGGCTTGGGCACCACTCAGCATTCTTTTTTTTTTTTTTTCTTTTTTTGGAGTTTTTTTGTTTGTTTGTTTGTTTCTGTGTGGTTTTTTTTTTTTTTTTTTTTTGGTTATAGGGCGCGTGCGCTCGCCAGACAGACAGAGATAGACAGAGAGACAGAAAGTGAGAAATCACCCCCTGAGGGGATGGCCACGCCACAATCCCTTCTCCTCCAAGAATGGAGGGATCTTGGGCACGCACGCACACGTGCCCGGCGTGAGTTTTAAGCCACCAGGTCCGGGACTCGAATCGCGGTCAACTACATGGGAGTCCAGTGACATAGCCATTATGCTAACTGCTGGTCCCACCACTCAGCATTCTTACTGCAAGTACCTTCCACTGATCAGGAGCCGTTATTCTGACGTCAAGCACTTCCTTCTGGTCTCTCAGTCATAAGGAGCACCTTTGGCGATCCGTTCATTCCAGACCTCACTCCCAGAGGGTCTGATCCATTTTTCCGTGATGCCAAGGAAACTCCCTAGGTGATTTGTGGGAGGTTTAAGATACATGAATGTCACATTCACTATTATTCTACATTGTAACCGTTTTGGCCTAAACTGATCATTTTTAACAAACGAATGGCATTTCCAGTTCCTGTGAATTCAGAAAGCAAAAATGGTTTAATGGCATTTCTTTTTAAAACATCTTTATTGAAAGAGAATTCACATGTCATAAAATTCACCCATTTCAAGTGCACAAATCAATGGTTTTTAGTATATATTTAGGGTTGCACAACCATCATATTTTCTAAGTTTAGAACATTTTCTTTACACCTGAAAGAAATCCTGTACCCTTCATCAGTTACTCCCCTTTCTGCCTAGCCCCTGCCAACCATTAATTCACTCTGTTTCTGCAGATTTGCATATTCTGGACACTTTGATTAAAAGAATCACACTGGATGTGGTCTTTGGTGATTGGCTTCTTCCACTCAGCATGAGGTTTTCAAAGTTCATCCTTGTTACAGCATGGATCAGAACTTCATTCCTTTTTATTAAAAAATATTCCAAAGCCGGCCAGTACCTCAGCAGTTAAGGGAGCAGGTCCCAATTGGCCAACAGTGACTCTAGTTCTGGGCCTGGTGGCTTGAAAAGCACACCAGGAGCATGTGCATTGTGTGTGTGTGTGTGTGTGTGTGTGTGTGTTTTGTTTTGTTTTGGAGAGATTTTTTGGTATAGGACACATGCGCCCACCAGAAAGACAGGGAAAGACAGAGTGACAGCGAGAAATTGCCCTCAGGGTGGATGGCCACGCTGCAATCCCTTCTCCTCCATTCTCATCTCGGGATCTTGGGCACGCACACACACATGTCCAGCATGAGTTTTAAGCCACCAGTCCAGGACTCAAACTGCAGTTGACTACGTGGGAGTCCAGCGACATAACCATTATGCCACAGGAACATGTGCATTTGCATGTGCTCCAATCAAGTAGGAAAGGAGGAATGGAGGAAAAAGGATTGCAGGTTAACTGTGATCCATTAGGGGGTCTCTCTCTCTATCATGCGCACATGTGCTCTATGACGATTTAAAAAATTCTATTGTATGAATATACCACGTTTATACATTCATCAGTTAGTGGGGATTTAGGTAGTTTCCACATGTTGGCAATTAGGAAAATGTTCCTATGAACATATGTGTACACATTTTTGTTTCTCTTGGGCATATGCCCAGAGGTAGATTGCTGGGTCAACGGCAACTCTATGTTTAATCTTTTAAGGAACTGCCAGACAGTTTTCCAAAGTAGCTGCACCATTTTACATTCCTCATCAACAATGTAGGAATTCCAATTTCTCTACATCCTCACCAACACTTGTTACTGTCTTTTTTTTCTTTTTAATCAAATGTAATTAGTGGATGCAAGGCAGTGCCTCATTGTGATTTTTATTTGAATCTCCCTAATGCATGGTATGCTGAGTATACTTTCATGTGCTTATTAGTCATTTATGACTCTTCTTTAGAGAAATGTCTATTCGAATCCTTCTTTCATTCTTCATGTGATTCCGATGTGCCTTGTTGGGGACTTTATTTAACATTGTTCTATACCAGGACTAGAGAATAAAAGTCTAACCTTGACCAAGCATTTCATGAGAAAGAGATTCAGGGGCAACCAAGCCTCCACAGTGCAGGCAGTGGCAGTGCTGGAAGCCACACGGCCAACGGCAGGTTCAGATCCCTGACGGGGCTGACCTAAAACATGCTGGGCATGAACAAGTGTGGTCAAGGTGAGCTGGAAGGCTAGGGGTAGGGGACTGCAGTATGATGAGACCCTGACAAGGGTGCTTCTCTCTGTCTCTAATAAGCACATGCTGTCATGAGTAAAATTATATTTTTTTTAGGGGAGCCAGCAGGTGAGGTGGTGGTAAAGGCACTGCATTCCTACATGGCCAACCACAGTTCGAGTATCAGACCTGGTAGCTTGAAAATCACACCAGAAATCACACCAAATATCACACATGTGTGCCCAAATTCCTGAGAGGAGAATGGAGGAGAAGACACTGTGGCCTAGCCATCCTCTCTAGGAGGTAATTTTTCACTTTCTGTCTCTCTGATGGGCACATGTATGCTGCGGCAAAAACCTAAAAAATGTGAGCCAACAGGTGGCATGGTGGTCAAGTGTGCTGGACTCCCACATGGCCAACTGCAGTTTGAGTCCTGGACCTGGCGGCTTGCTTTCTCTCTCTCTTTCTCACTTATTCTCTCACTTCTTCTCTGGCCAAATTAAAATAAATTAATTAATTTTTTAAAAACCTAAAACAATAAGCAAACTTTTTTTAAAAAATTAAAAAATATAAAGACAAGTCAGATGAGAGATTTTGAAGACATTAAAATCCCAAATTCTGTTAAGGAAAACACTAACCTGAAGTGGGCTCCCTGATAATGGAAAGAGAACGAGGACGGGAGAGGGAGGCAGCATCTTTGCCAAAGGCAGCTGTATCAGGGCTTTTTCCACTCCTGGTAACAGCAAACCCAACCCAACCACACAAGTGTAATGGAACAATGTTTTACTTTCATAACAAGAGTCCAATGGTGGAAGGGTTTTAGTAGATTAGTTCAAACACTCAACTATATCCTCAAATGCATAGATTCTTCCATCTTCTACCTCTGCCATCCTTACCTCTTGACTGTGGTTCTCAGACCTGTCACTTCATGATCATGACGCACCCACCAAAACTCTTGATCTCACACACTCATAGCGACATCAAAGGCCACCAGGAGACATAGGGCCTCGCTTCACTAGTGTCACTTGTTATCTTTCCCAGAAGCACCTGGAGAGTGTCCCTCACACCTCACTGGTCAGAATCAGGTCACATGCCCGCTCCCGTGATTTCCTAAGTCAATCACTGACTAGGACGGTGAACTTATATGGCTAACTAGGTTCATTCCTGGGTCTTAGAGGGTGCTATTTTCTGCTGAAAGACTTGTCAGCCTTCTCTAGGAACAAACTCAAGGTATGTCATTAAGGAAGATAGTCACTCTTGGGTAGGCCACAATGAAAAATATTTATTACATTCCAGGGTGAAAGATTATGGAAAAAAGAAACTGGAAGAGACTTGACCCTTTTATACTGTCCTCTACAGATTTATAGCAATTTTTCTAAAGGATATTATAGACTGCTTGCAACCTTCTAATGCCTAGTAATCCTCACTCTAAGGACATTACTGATGTGGCTGCAAGCTGTCTATAAAACAAAGGATTGACTCAAGTTCTCCAGGCACTAGGAGACTGTCAGGGCCAAATGATGGCACTTGAGAGAGGAGTCCACGGACTGCTAGACCTCGGGCCCAGGTGATGAACACAAGATGGGTGAGTGGGGTGTGACAGTCAAAGGGAAGAGGAGTCAGTTGGGAAGTTGAGGGATAGGTAGAGGGCTGTTTTGGACAACCTGAAATTGTTGTGGCCAAAATCATCCAAGAAAATGTGTGTAGTGTTCTCCAGCCCTGATTTTCTCTGGTCTATGGTGGTTGTTTATTTTTAATTTCTAAGAACAGGACAAGGATACACAGTGAAGGCAGATAACAAAGGCTGAGCCGGTGAGATGCCACAGAGCCCCACCGGCTGCTTTGTGTCTCGTTATTAAGCAGCTCCATGTTCCAAGCCACTCATCAGGAACATGCCACCATGGGATAGAGCCTGTAAGTTCCAGGCCAGCAGTTCCTTCCTCCCAGACTTACCGCCTCAGAAGACTGGGGATCCAGCAGCCACGCGGGCCATGGAGTTTTACTTAGAAGGGCTGGGCTCTGTGCCCTGCACCCTGCTGGCCCACCTGGGGCCTACTGAGTGGTTGCACCTGGGTCAGCCTCCGGAGGCAGACACGGTGGGTGCACACACAGCCCGGCTGCATCTCTCCATCTACCGCTTCCTGGGTAGCAGGCCAAGGGAGGGAACGCTATGTCGTTAGGCAGATGTCTTGGAGCTCAAGGAAAGTATAAAAGGAAGTAGAGAATTTGTCTGACAGACCCCAGTGAACAAAATTAGCATCAGCCATAGGCAGGAGGTTCTTCAGTTATTTTTCCTTTCCTCGAATCTCAGTAACTTTGCAAAGACAAGACATTTTGTGTTCGCATGCTCAGTATATGGGAGAAAGCAAATGAAAATAATAGGACTTTAATGTACAAGAGCCCTGTACTAGACATTCGAGCAGGGGTGGGGTGGGAGGGTTGGAGGTTTACAACAAATAGGGGTTGTCCTAAAGGTCTGGTATTGGAGTGGGCTTGTACAGAGAGGAGCCCGTGCAGCAGTTAAGAGCCAGGCTCCTGGGGAGGGCAGGACTAGATTGTTGATTTTTGGCTGTGTGACCTTTAGCAAGAGTTTTAGTCTATGTTGCTTAATAACTGAGTATCTGAAACTGGCTAATTTGCTAAAAAATAGAGGTTTATTTAACTCACCATTTTGGAGGTCCAAGATCAAGGGGCTATATCTGATGAGGGTCTTCTTACCGGTAGGGGACCTCTCTGCAGAGTTTCAAAACAGCAAAGAGCATCATGTGGTGAGTCAGGGCAAGCAGATGTCCATTCTATGTGTCTGTTTTGCTCCTCCTCTGAATAAACCCACCAAGATTTAATCACAGGCTCCCCACAAAGATGATCTTAATCCTAGACACCTAACAAGGGCCCCAACTCTTAATCCTAGAGTTGAACTAAATTTTTACCCTATGAATGTATTTTGTGGGGACACATTCAGACCATAGCATTAAGTTATTAAATCCTGCTAAGCCTCAGTTTACCTCTGCACAAAATGGGGATGTTAAAAGTAACCAATTTATAGGAACATTGCCATATGAGATATTTTGTAAAAATATGCCATGGCTTTTCCAACAACACAATACATAAAATGCTTGATACGGTGCCTGGTTCAGAACACCCCTCAACCAGTATCAGTTACCAGCAGGTGTTATCCAGGTAGTCATGGGAATCACTCTGAACCTGCCTATATTTAATTTACAAATTTCTAACACTTTTATTACGAACTACAGAAAACAAATGACTCAATGAATGTTTATAAATTAAGTATGCTTATTAACCACTCAGGAAAAGAAAGAGCATAGTAGGAGTTTAGCTGTTCCATTTGTCTCTCTCAATCAGTACTTTTCCATTCCCCACAAGGTAACTGCTATCCTGATAGGATAACACTTTTGCTACTCTTCTTAACAGTTCTGCTACGTAAGCATCCATCCATATCAACCCTGAGCAAAGGATTAAGAGGGCAAAAACTTAATCTGACTATGAGATGACGAGTTGGGGCCTTTGGGAGCTGGCAGGTGGCATGGTGGTTAAGATACTGGACTCCCACATGGCTGTCTATGGTTCAAGTGGTGGTTTGCCTTCTCACTTTCCCTTTCTGTCTCTCTCTGTTTTAATTAAAACAAAATTAATTAATTAATTAAAAAAAAAAGAGTTGCAGCCTTTGGGTAGTAAAAAGCATCCATTCCTAAACACTTTTTTAATTTTGCCTTTTAAAGAAATTCGTATAAATGGAATTACGCAATAAGCATTCTTTAGTATTTGACTTATTTTGCTTAACATTGTAAGAAATGTCTGTTTATGTATGCAGCCATAATTCATTCATTTGTATTATTGTATAATATTCCATTGCCTAAATATATTTTTCTTTTGATGATGATGTATATTTGGTTATTTAAACTTTGTAGCTATTGTGACTAATACTACTGTGAAAGTTTGTCAAAACCAAAAACAGAATCATTTGTTTCAACTTGTGCTAAACCCTGACTAGACTGAACCTGGAAGGCATGTGTTCTTTCATGGTGGCATGCCTTATAGAAAGAACTGTTACTTAAAACACTCTTCCAGAACAACAACCTTGTACAAAGAACACTGCAACCTGACACAAGAACTGCTTCTTCAAGGACATCTGCCCAGAGACTGCCTGCCAAACTTGGACTGTTACCACCCTTGTTATTTGTGAATTCTAGCAGCCAGAGATAATTGTTCCAAAACAACAGGTATAATCTTTTCTCTCCCTCCTCCCTCCTTTGTGGTTTGTACCTTTAAATCTGCTTGGGGATTGTAAGACCTTGGTGAGCATGTTTGGGGCAATCTGAATACGTTCATCTGGGTTTTATGCTGGGTGCAGTCCTCAAACTTATAAGCAAATAAACTTCTTTTTCTTTACATACATTGTTTCAATTTATCTCTTACATTGACACTAATACACATTATCTAGGCATACTATATACCTAGGAATAGTATGTCTGGGCTATAAGTTACATATATGGTCAGCCTTAATAGATAATACCAAATGGTTTCCCAACTTTGTTCTACCAATTTACCCTCTTTACCAGTGATGTATGAGAGGATAGTTGCTTCGCATCCATGTCTGTACTCAGTATTTTTCATCTTTTTAATTTATGTCATTCTGGAGGATAAATGATAGCATTTTGTTGTGAATTTAATTTGTGTTTTCCTAATTAGTAACACTCTTAAATTTTTTATATGCTTATTGTTCACTTAGATATTTACTTTCTGTGAAACGCTTCAGTCTCATCCACGCTTATCTTCAGTTGTCTTTTTCTTACTGATTTGTAGGAACTCCTCATCTATCCTGGCTATGAGCCCTCTGTTGGCTGCGTTTCACAGATATCTTCCCTCTTAAGGTTTGCCTTTTCATTCTCTTCAGCATGCCTCAATAAACAAAAATACTTGATTTTAAACTCCTCCAATTTATCAACCTTTTTCCTTATGGCTAGTGTTTTTTATTTTTTCTTTTTTTGTATCCCATTCTAAAATACTTCCTGGGGCCAGATGGTGGTGCACCAGGAAAGCTCAGGGAGGTCTTTAGACTTGAGCCAGGACCCTCTCATGTGGGCCTGTTGCACAGAGCACACAGCATGTCACCACAGTATCACTGTCTGGCCCCAGTTCATCTTGACTTTGCAATGCTTTCAGGCTTCCAGAAGGGTTTTATTATTATTATGATTATTATTATGATTATTAATTCAATTTAATTTTTTATAATTAAAGTATGAATTTATTTTGGTACAAAAACTTTTTGAAATTCATAAATAGTTTTCCCATTACATGTATTTCTATGAGCTTTTTCTTTCTGAAACTTTTTTTTCATTAATTAATTTATATCCATTCCCTGAACATTGTCACAGAATACAAAATGTGATTTCTCATCCAGAATATACTGCACAGTGGCTTAATCATGCAGAATAGTATAAGTAACTTTTTTCCTGAACTATTTGAAAGTGAGTTGCTAATACAATGTCCCATCACTCCAATACCCCAAACAAGAACAGTTTCCTATGTTACCACAAAACAATCATCAAAATTAAAACAAACAAACAACAACATTGCCATATTGATATCATCCAATTGATAGGCCCTGTTCTAATGGCCTGGTGATATCTTTTAGATATCTCATTTCAAATTTAGACTAGTACTTTCACTTTCATTATCTTTTTCCCTTGACGTTCATGATTTGATACTTTGGAAGGTTAATTTTGTAGAATGTCTCTCACTCGGGTGTGTCTGATGTTTGCTTCTGACAGGTCATGCTCACATTTTGGACAGGAATGCCACACAAGTGAGGCCCGTGTGGTCCTCTCTCTGCAGCCTATCAGGTCTTGACATTGCCCATTACTGGTGATTTTCATGTTGATCTCTTGATTCAACTGGTGTCTGTCAGATTTCTTCACTGTAAAGCTACTCTGTTCACTTCCCCAGTTTATAAATTGCGGGGGACAATTTGAGATTACGTAAATGTCTTGTTTCTCAAAGAACTGTCACCTCTAGTTGTAACATCCACTAGTGTGTCTTGGCTGAATTATTGCCATGATGGTTGTCAAATAATAATTTATAATTCTATCAGTCCTTTTAAAATTGTTCGTGTTCATTCTATTCTAAGGAAGAACTCCTTCCTCCCTTCCATCCTTCCTTTCTTCCCATGGCATCAGTATGGCCCCTGAGTATGTTATCAATCTGTTATTAGTATTTATTTTGATGCTTAAACTGTCCAAGATTTGGCCAGCAATAGCCCCTTCCAGTTGGCACTGGATATGTTCCCATATTGTATTTTCCATTTGTTCAAGAAATCATGGCTCCTTTTAGTGGAGTGTGATATTTAGAAACCAAGGTCTAGGTATTTGGTGTGCTCATTGCTATTAGGATGCTGTTGCTCCCAGCGCCTCTCAGTGACAGAGATAATCAATAAATGTATACATACACAAACACATATACATGCATAATATACGGGGGGCATGAATATGTACATCAGTCTGCATGCATATTTATGTCTGTCTTTACTTTAGTATTTATACATAAAACCACAGTTTCACATCAGTATCTCCAATTCCAAATCTATACTACAAAGTCATTTTAATTGTAACTCTGACCTGACAGTAAGAAAACTATCTCTTATTATCATGATATATTTATTTACTGGATCAGTGCCCTTTGTACTTACCCACTTTCCCATTGCTACTGCCACCATCCTCTGCCAACAGCACGGCCTCCTTCCTCCTGTCACTCAGGCTCTCACACCAGGAATGGACGCCCTCCTCACCCTATGAAGGCACTTGTCTGCCTTCATGCCTCTGCCCCTACTTAGCCTGGTTCTACCTAATAGTTTTTGGACTGGATTATTCAGGAAGGAAGAAGGGCAGAAAGGAAGGCACTCCACTACTTTTAATTATCACTAGTAACAATGGTTGGGGACACTCCTCATGGCTAATAAGAAAATGGAAGCCATCAGGAGAGAATGACCTCATCCTCTCTCACCAAACCTACTGGCCTGTTCCATCTATACTCAAAGTCCACCTTCCCTTTTACAGTGAAAGAGCTGTCCCTGCTCTTTTTAAGGGCTGGGTTCCAGCCTCTTGGCCCACTCAAGGACTTTCCATTGAACTTATCCTCTCTTTCCCGTCATTCCCATACAACATGGGCTGTGATTTCACCAGTCTTAGAGACAAAGCTCTCCAGAACCCAGCATCTCTTCCCATTCCTTCCCTCTACTCCTTCTTTTAGCAAAACCTTTTACAAATGCTGCCTCTCCTCACTGTCTTCACTTCCCCCAATCCCATTCTTCTCTCAATTCCATTCTGACCTGGCTTTCATTCTCACCAGTCACCAAAAGTGTTCATCACGTACCTTCATGCTGTCAAACTACCTAATTCTGTCCTTACCTCATTTGACCCATCAGTAGCATTCAACACAGCTGGTCATTTCCTCCTTTTTTTCCTCTTTTCTCCTCTCAGGATTTTGGGCCCATACGCACACACGCCCTGTGTGTTCCTCATGCTGCTAGGTCTGCATGTCATACAGTCAGCAATGTGGGGTCCAGCCACCTTAACCTCCACATCACCTGTTGGCCCTAACGTCTTTTTTTTTTTTAAGTTGCCAGAGCATGAGTATGTGAGAGGAGAGAGAGAGAGAGGGGAGGGAGGGAGGGAGGGAGGGAGGGAGAGAGAGAGAGAGAGAGAGAGAGAGAGAGAGAGAGAGAAAGAGAGAGAAAAGAAAACAAAACAAAAGAAAAATGGAAAGAAAAGAAAAAGGGAGAAAAGCCCCACTCCCCACAGGGAACAGTTACACTGAAACCCCTGCTCCATGTCTCTGTCTTGTCAGGATTCTGGGCATGCACACACAGGGATCCACCATGTTTTTTAAACTGTTGGGGCTAAGATTCGAACTGCAGTCGGCCATGTGGGATCTAGCTTCCTCCATCACTAGGCTACGAAGCCAGTCCTATCCCTTCCTTCTTGAAATCCTTTCTTCTTTGGCCTCTGAGTCTGCCTTGACTTCTCTCCCACCTCACTGGCTGTTCTCCCTCATTCCTCTTTGCCAATTTTCCTCCCTCTTCACGTTCTACCTTCACTCCCTGGCTGAACACACCCACTGCCGCGGCAAGGCTCTATATCTCTAGACAGTGATGACTCACAATTTTGTCTCTAGCCCAGACCAGTTCCTAATAGCCTACTCCAGCATTTCTGCTAGGGATTGTAATTTATACATTAAACTCAACACAATCAAACCTTGATCTTTTCTTCTTGCTTGAATCACCCCCAAAATCTTGCTGGTACTTCTTCACCACAGTGAATGGCTCCCCCTCTGCACTAGTCAGTCATGGGGTTCTTACATGTATTTGCTTCTTTTCTTACTCTCACACCCACGTCTAATGCAGTAGTCTTGTTGGGTCTATCTTCGTCCATCAAAAATAATTTTTTTATGTTTCTTTGCCATAGGATGAGTGTGCTCACCAGAGAGAGAAAAACAGTGAGTGGGAAAGTGAGAAAGTCAGAAATCACTCCCACAGGGAGGGTGGCTAGCTGTAATCCTTGCTCCTCCACTCTTCTCCTGGGATTCTGGGCACACACGCAAACATGCCCAGCATGATTTTCAAGCTGTCAGGTCCAGGACTCCAACTGTTAGTCTGTCAAGTGGGAATCCAGCGCCCTTAACCACCATGCCTCCCACTGGCCCTGTCTACAGAACGCTTAAATCTGACTTCTCACTTTCACCACTGTTATCACCCTAGTCTGATTCACCACTTCTTGCTTGGATCATTAATGCAAAGTCTCCACCTTACTCATACTTTGTAGAGGAGCCAGAGTGATCTTGCAGCGATGGAAACCAGGCCAGCTGGTGGCTCTGCACCAAACCCTCCAGTGTTTGTCATCACTCTCAGAATAAAACTCAAATCCTTACCAGGGACAAAGAGGCCCTACCTTATCTGGCCCTTGCCTACCTCTTTGAACTCGTCTCCCAACAGTTTGCCTTTTTCCCTCCACCGAAGCCACGATGGCCCCTTCAGTGTTCTCCTGATACACCAAATTTGCTCTAGACCTTGACACTTAATTGTGTTCCCAACTGTCACGAACTTCCCCCAGAGCTTCTCACAGAGAGCTCTCTTACATTTAAAAATCTGTCTGCCATTTACAATGTATTGGGTTAGGATTTTTAAAACGTTGTTATGCTGATTTTAAAAAAGTATTTGCTAAAGAAACCTGTACCACCACGATGAATCAAACTAAGTATTTAAAGCAGAACTGTTTTCAGAATATGGTGTCCTCTAATATAAGCCTTACATATCAATATTTTAAATTCTGAAACTAGTCTAGAGGTTCGAAAAACGGAAAAATTTGGAGTTTGCACTAAAGATAATAAAGTACTCATCACAGAGTGCTAGTTGCCATATCCTGTACTTTCAGGGAAAGTGTGTTCGTCTCCTAAGACAAGGTGAAATTCTGTCGTATTTTGTCATCATCCCCCTTGTGCTTAAATGTTCCTTGACTCAGTGGAACAATAGAAAAAGGATTTAGAACAGTTTCATAGGAATTTGGCAAAATAAAAAATCTGCTCGGATGTCACCTCCTTATAGCTGTCTTCACCACCCCGTCTAAAATAGCACGCACCTCCCAGTGCCCGTTCCTGCTCCCTGAGCTCTCTCTTCCTTTGCCCCTGGACACTCTGCATAGCACTCCTCACTTCCTGATATTATATATTCATGGGGCCTCCCCTCCTAGATGAGATCAGGACCTCGTCTGTTCCCCACGATCCCTCTAACGCCTGGAACAATGCATGGTATACAGAGCCTGTGCCAACCTGGTGAATTCTAGTATGAATGACACGGGCAATGCCACCACGACATGGTACTGTAGCTAAAAACCACTTCTCCCAGGCATGAGAGGAGGCAGGTGCAGGGCTTGGTGGCAGGAGCGGATCTAGACACCAATGAACAAGCCTTTCCTATAAGGAGGAAGTGGGAAGTGGTTATAAAAACTCAGGACAGTAACTTTTGATGTTCCCGAAATATCACCTGAATGGTGAGTCATGAGCCCTCTTCTGCTTCTACACGATAACATCTTTCTAGCTTCACTGACACATTCATATCTACTGGAAGAAAAACACCTCTGCCTTAGTCCCTGATACTCCCAAGTTCTGTGCAGAGCACTGGCGGACGAGCAAGAGCGTGGGCTCTTTGATTCTGGGTTCACATTTCACATGTGGCTGCTGCGAGGGCCTTGCAAACACTGAAGGAACTCGACTCCCGCGAGCACACTGGCTGACGTACTGTCACCCTCTGCTGAAGTGGAGTTCCCAGCTCCTGCTTTGTCGACTGTCTTCTAAGCTTGAAATAACTTGACAATGCCTGCTTGGCTCCCACCGTGTAGCAGTGATGTGCTGCTTAAGAGAAGCTGGATCCCACAGAGCAACTGTGGTTCGAATCCCTGGCAGGCATCCTCTGGCTGGAAGAAGGGAACTAACTGTGCAGTGACCAGACCCTGTGGAGGGTGCTCTGTCATGAATAGAGGAAAAAAACAATGCTACTTCAACTCTAGGTGCTTGTGGCATGTTTTTGAGGCCGGGGCAAAGTTACGTTCTGGACGGTAACAAGGGAAGCTGAGATTTGCAGGCCGGCATTGCCTTTCTGGTTTGACGTTGACTGAGGAACATGGCTTGTGGCTATAAAATGAAGAAAATGGTTTTACCCTTGTCTGTTGAACTGCTCGGGCAGCAGATAATAGGCAGTTGGCCCTAGTCATCTGGTCCTTGACCCTGATTGTAGATATCTGCAGGGAGAGGCAGAAGGAGAGAGCACAGCCTTTCGACCTGTGCTGTGGGCATGGATGGGGCCCAGCGACAGCCTGGCCAGTGGGCAGACCTGACAAGACGACGACTCCACCCAAATACGGGCCACTCAGGACCCAGCCTGAGCAGGCTGCTACAGGCGAGGATGGAGTCTGGGAAGGAAGGTGGTACCCTGCAACTGCCCACTGACCTCAGGCTCCCACATTTGCATTTAAAAGCCATTATGGAAATGTAATTTACTTTAAAGGCAGGGTTACATTCAAAGCAGACTGCCCTCTCAGCAAAGTGGCAGTGACCACTGCTGGTGAGGACCCTCCCAGGAGAGGTGGAGGAGACTCTGGGAGAAGGGGGAGGTGAGGAAAGGCAGGCTTTTCTGCATGGGAAAATCTTCGAAGTGTATGGAGGCCTCACGTAATCAGACTCACTCCAAGAGGCTGGAAACATTTCATCAAATTGTGGCCTAGCCATTTTCCACTTAGACTTGACTTGGTTTGAGTGAGTTTCAGGAACTAATAGTTTCAATTTCCAACTTCCTTAACTGAAAAGGATAAAATGAGAGTTCAAAAACATCCTGAAAAAATGGAATTAAAGTACAAGTTTATTTTGGTGCAAACTTTTTTCTTTTTTTTTGACATTCAGTTTTTTCATAGTATATGTAGTCTATGACCTTCTTGAAGACTCTAGTATAGTGATGATTATTTTCTGAATCCAAAGTGGATTTAACATCAGCTTGTCTCCTACAGTATTAGGGCACATTCCCATGGTCTAGACAAGTCCCTGGACCTATTGATATTATGAGGGTAGGACAAGTAGGGGACACCTTTCATTTGGATGCTTTTTGTATTTTTTTCCCTAAAGCAATTCAACACTTTAGGGGCTTTGCCAGCAGTGCGGCGGCTGGAGGCACCAGAGGAGCAAGTAAGACATGGAATATATAATTTTAGCATCTGCATTCAGACATCAGGAGGACGAATTAGGTGACTGTCATTTTTCACCCAGGATTCAAGACTCTGGCCTTGGCAGGTAATGGGATTGAACGTTCCTTAAGCTGTCTGGTGCTTTGGCCAAAATTCTTAGCATGAGGGGTCCTTGTCAGATGACTGAGGCAACGCACCCTGGATATAGTGAACAAATCTACTTTGTCTTCAGTGCTCATCAATCCAACCCACCACCACCGATGTAGGAGTGCAAGTGGGAAACACAACTCTCCCAGGAAGGAGGGGCAGGAAGCTGCCTGCTCAGCACACAAGGTCTTCAAGTTCCCTATCCCACTGAGCCAGAAAAATCACTCACTACTCCTAGCTCCCCAAGCTGTGTGCAGCCGGGGATGACAGTGAAATGGAGATAGCTCTGGCTCATCCTAAAAAGGATCATAAAAATGCCCTTTCTCTTCATATTATTGTGTGTTCCCAATGAGAAGAGGCCGGAGTATGAGAGTCTGGGAGTTGCGGCCAATCCTCTCCACGCACACCTTTGTCATCAGAGGCCAGTGTCCCATTTTATGGGGGGTTCTTATCCCCCTCCTTCACATCTCTTTTGTTGCTTATTGGCGTTTCCCAAACCAGTGGGTCAAAATCTCAACCTGCCACATTTTACAGTCTCTTAAAGGCCCAAGGGAAGAGGTCAAAACAAATGTCTATAATAACGAAGTTTGAAAATGAACTGAGAACCGGTTGGTTCACCAGCCTCTGCCCGACTTTTCCACGTGGCTCAGGTAACAGAAGCCTCATGGCATCATTTTCACTCTGGGTGTGGCTCCATATTCTTAGGGTAACTTCTCAGACAGGGCTACAGTTGCCCACTGAATAACCCCTTCCGAGCAGTGATAGAAAACTCCCTCCAAAATTGTCATTTTAATATAATTAGGACCACAAACTCTAGACAAGTATAATCAAGGGCATTGAGTATTAAATACAAATATAGGTTTTATTTTTTCCCCCAGATAATTAAGAGTTCCATTTACCTGGCTTATAAATTAAGAACTACAAATGTAAGAAATTACCAAATGATAAGAAGTACTAAAATATGAGGGGACGTCAAATAGTTTGTGGGAACTGGAAGTAAAGAATGAGTTTAAGCGCAAGATCTTGAAATCCGGGCATAGCTCTTTTGAAATATACATTTTTGAAGACTCCTCATAGATGACTAGTGAGTTAGGGGGCTGAGGAAGAAAAGGAGGGAATTATCAAAAAAAAATTCAAAACAAAAACTCTTATTACACTGAAAGGAAACTGAGTTGGCAACTCTCCAGTGAGGAACCTGGTGCGGGGGGGGGGGGGGGGGGGGGGGGGGGGGTAAGTGACCTGCCCCAAGTGACAAAGGCAGTGGAACCAGGGCAAGAGGCCAGTGCCTTTATACTCTTGTTACCGTCCCGAAGGTAACTTGCGCCCCGGCCTCAAAAACATGCCACAAGCACCTAGAGTTGAAGTAGCATTGTTTTTTTCCTCTATTCATGACAGCGCACCCTCCACAGGGTCTGGTCACTGCACAGTTAGTTCCCTTCCTCCAGCCAGAGGATGCTTGCCAGGGATTCGAACCACAGTTGCTCTGTGGGATCCAGCTTCTCTTAAGCAGCACATCACTGCTACACGGTGGGAGCCAAGCAGGCATTGTCAAGTTATTTCAAGCTTAGAAGACAGTCTAAGGATACTTTTCTTGTCTTCATGAGCTTAAACTACGGTGGTTTAAGGTATGTTCTACTTAATAGGGAGGCTAGCTGATTTGAACGAATCACTCCATAAGTCTCATATAACACAACATCCTTCCCAAGCAGTGTCTTCAGAGGTAATGGTGACCTAGACACTGTTGTGACGCAAAAACAGGGAGGTCTGCGAAGGGGTAGAAAAATGCTTCATCTCATCCTTCAATCGCCCCCAAAGTGCTGTCCCTCCCCCGTGCACACATTGTTTACTGGATAAATAACTGGTACTAGAGAAGAGCTGCCTGACAAACCGACCCTATCCCCATTGGATGAGCCTGCTTGAAGTGCCCTCCTCTTCAGGGCTGAGTCTCTGCCAGCGACAAGATCGGCAGCTTGGGATGTGCCAAGTTCTTGGCTCTAAATTGCAAAACAAAACAGATAGGAGGGAATTTGTGAGTTAGCTGATTTGCAAACACTATAGCAAGTCACCGTGTAAACATCTGCTTTTGTGTGTCTGTTCTTTCTCTCAAGCAGCTACCTGGATGCCATCCTGACAGCGCCCAAACGTGCGGCTCCTCAGGTAACCGATTCCTCCATTCCCACAAAAATGAACTCAGCTTACTGTGAACCATTAAAGCACCCCCCCCTTACGAAGCCCCAAAATAAAGACTTTCATTAAACACTAGTCCCTGAGTATCTCACTAATTATGGTGGGAGAGTCTCCTGTGTCACTCTGAATTAAATCAGGTCTACAGGTGTGTTCCCAGGTGCATGAAGGTGTCATTCAAATGAGCCACCTCAGAAACCTGGATAAGAAGCCACGGTGACATTTACATGGGTTGGCTAAAAATGTCCCATCACATGTTCCTTCTGACTTTCTCTGAATAAAAGGTGTTTGAGCGTGTGGGTACTTTCCTTGCCCCCAACTCCAAATTCCAGTTTATTGCATAATCATACTAGCCAACAACATATACTGGGTCTGACTGAATGATGTGGTTAAGCATTTTGACTTTTTACAACAAGCCTGAAAACTAGGTCCTTGCATTTGTCTCTTTTCACAGATGAAGAAATGGAGTCCTACTTAGTATCATTAAGTAACTCGGGTAAGTCCCACACCATTACATAGCAGGGCCTGAATCTCACAAAGATGCACTTTATTCAAGTGTGTAATCTTAATCATTTTGCTAAATTCTCTTTCTGAAACAAGATAAAAATGAGATAGAAATTACACATGGAAAAAATTCTCTGTGATGACATCAAGGAACACTGGCATTTTCTCTTCCTCCTACTTCAAGAAGGACTTTTCCAGTTAACTTCAGTGAGAGTATGTATTTCTAGCTTACTCAAATCCAGGGGTGAAGCACTAATCCTGGTAGAGAAGGAGGAGTGAGAATCAAGTAGTTTTTAATGAAAATGGAAAGAAGAAAAATTCTTAGGATTCCATTTTTTTTGTTTGTTTGTTTCTTAAACATGTTCATAGTATTGCAGGGTCAGAAGGTACTAACTAAGGTAATCTTATCTAGTTCTTGCCCCAGGCAGGATGACTTAAGTCATCCCAAAGAAAGGAAGGTTCAGGAAATCTGCAAAGGTCCTACTGAATTCTACCTGCCTGAGAGGCAAGTGATGACTACCATTGGCCTGTCTGGTTCTCTGCAAAGTGCTTTGTGAGGAAAGGCACAGCACAAATGCAAATGAATAACAACATAAATCAACTCAATTCCCATAAGCAGAACCATCTACCCCAGCCAAAGGAATGTGCAAGGCCCCGAGCTACAATGCCCATCTTTGTCAGAAAATATATTTATTATTGATAGTGAGTGGAGGAAAGATGTCAGTATACATGATAGAGGTTGTATAAGCCAAGGTTACCTTTATATGGATAAAAATGCCTTATTTTACTTGTAATCATAAACATTATTCCAGTAAAAGAGGTACATTTTCTCTCCTTTTTGTCTTCCTACTTGCGCGATCACCATAATAAGTTAAAATGAAATAGCTCTTAATATAATCAAAGATGAAAAAGAGAAAAAAAAACAACATGTCAGAATCTAGACAATTCCACCTGGTACTACTGCCCCGAGACCCACAATTTTTGCTGTCTTCTCTCCTGGTTCCAATTAGCTACACCCTCCGACCCCCACCAACTTTTACTGGAGTGATCACCAAACCATGGAGCCTGCTTAGAAGAGAAGAAACATTTGATGGCCAATAGAAATAGAATAGAAAGTACAAAAAGGTAGAGGGCTGCCCTTCTCTTTTAATCATCATAAATGGGGTTTCCTAATACTGAACAGTGTCCTTTGATGACTGATTCATGATGTAGGCCTTGGCTTTTCAAATTGTTGCTGATCAAAAAGTGGTGTGATTCTGTTGAACCTGTTCTCCAGTGCTTCTCTTTAATGGTCTTCTCTTTAATGGGTTATTTTCTTACGAGGAAAAAAAAAATGTTCCACTTCTGGAATTAACGTTGAAGAAGTTTGGCGTGTTTTCCAAGTTTTATCCTCCCTTCTCAAGCATGCTCTGCAAGAGAAACAGAAAGCAAAAGTTTTACCACCAGAAGGATAGGCCAGAAGCAAAACAAAACACACACAGTAACTTATTTAGTACGATTTGTATTGCTTTTCAAATATCTACTTCAAAAACACTTAAAAACAGGGTATACAAGTGGACCTCAAAAAATTTCCAGAAAAATTAAGTATGAGTTTATTTGTTTGTTTTATTTTTAAGAGAGAGATTTTTGTTATAGGGCACATGAACTTGCCAGAGAGACAGAAAGTGAGAAATCACCCCCGAAGGTGGATGGCCATGCTGCAATCCTTTCTCCTCCATTCTCCTCTGGGGATTTTTGGCATACATGCACACATGCGTGGCCTGAGTTTTAAGCCTCCGGGTCCCAGACTTGAACCACAGTTGCCTACATGGGAGTCCAGTGACATAACCATCATGACATCTGCTGGTACCAGTATGAATTTATTTTGATGCAAAAAAAAAGAAAAAAAAAAAGAAAAGAAATCAATGCAGAGTTCTTTTCATAATACGCATTTTCTATAAACTTTTGAAGACTGCCCCCCCCAGTTCCATATACGCTTCTTGCTCTTAAAATATCGTGACCTTTAATTAACATTGCTACTTTCTCATGTAGAGTTTCCAAATGGCCATTCCCTGCTACCACAGGAGCTGAAAACCTTAAGGATGAAAAAATCCATAGCCTGGGTCATGGGGGTGGGATGGGAACGGGTGCCAGCTCATGAGCAGGAGCATTTGGAAATACAGGGAGCATTTCTGGAGGCCACAGTGACTATGGGAAGCTACTGGCAAGACAGAGTGAGAGGGGGTATTTCAGGGGATTAAACCCCCAAAATTCTGAAAGGAATCCTTCAATTAAAGAACACAAGATTCCCTCCCAGAGACCTCTGTCCACTCAACTGAAGAACATGAGATCCCCCCCACCACCACCTCTGCCCACTCTCGGCAGAATGCAGATGCTTTCACGCTCACAGTGCTGGGCAGAGCCACACAGACAAGACCAATCCCCAAACTGCAAAAATGGTCCCTTCCTTCTATCTAGTTACTGACCTTTGTGGGTTAGGATGGTGGGTGCTAGACAGGAAGAATTCTTGACTATCAGGTTAAAACTGTAAACCAGCTGGGGCCTGGGATGTGCTGCCTCCATTTCCAGAGGTCTCTAGTTTAAAGTGGTATTTCCCCTAGTTTTAAAATTTTGTTCAGAAGAGGCTGGGTGAAGCCCAAGGATGCCTCTAGTTAATTTTTTCACATCTTCCTCCAGGCATCGCACACCCTCCCAGCCACCCTAGGTGGTTTAGTGATATGCAGAAGCTGATGCACACACCCATGGGAAATTAAGGAATAAGACACAGTAATAATTTGGCAATTTTTATGTGTTTGCTAAGTGTATGCTAAAACTTATTTTACTGAACAAGTAATAAAATTGAAAAAGAAGAAAACAACATCTGGGTAAAAGTAATTTTTTTCCTTTCTCAAAATGGATGTCAGACTGATACTTCTTATTAGCCGATAAAAAAACAAACAAACAAACAAACAAAAACCCATGGGAATCCAACAAATGCTTTTTACCAGGAGAATGACATGTAGGAAGGTTAACAGATCTAACAGAGGGGATTCTGAAGGCAGGAAGACCAGGGAGGAGGTAGATTAGGGACCACCGAGCAAGGGTGGGAACAAGAAATGGACAGAACTAAAAGGCTTGGGAAGAAAGAAAGGAAGTGAGGCCAGGGGGATGGGTGGATCTACAGGGACAGAGGTGGGTTCACCAAGGCCAACAGGGAAGTCAGTGGGAGAAGCCTCCTAGGAATAAGGAGGAAGCCTTAAGTTTTGGGTTTGTGAGTAAGAACAATTTTAGAGGAGATATCTCACATGTAAATATCTAGAAAGAAGTTTAAAGCTTGATAGGAAAGGTCAAGGCATCTCTAGAGATAAAGATTAAGGTCAAAGATAAACAAAAAAGATAGAAATAAAAAGGACAGAACAGAAAGAGTGGACTACGAACAAGAGTATTTTAGGTCACAGAAGCACACAGATTATTCTAAAATATCCTTGATTACAGGTTTCTGAGAAGTATATACTCCTGGGACACAAAGAAAGAACAGCTATAAAAGCAGGCAAACTATCAATAGCTTAGAGAAAACTCAGAGAGAAATGGACAGAAAGAATGATTTGGTCAAATAGGAAGAAATTAGAAAAATTAGGTGCATCTAAAGAAAAGAGCAAAGATAAAGTAAGTGAGGTGGAAAACTGCTGGCAGAACTGTCCTGAGAACTAACTCTAGAAGGCTTCTCTCAAACCAACTGCGCATATAAGCTCTGTACTTGCTGGGAAAATAAAACACTGGGCACCTGCATTGTAAGAATCAGATACTGCCTAGCACTATCACAGTGTCCTAGCATCTTACTTATTTTCAGCCCCTACCACTTGATCTGTGTGAAAGTTTTTCCAATTACATGGACAGGAAGCTTTAAATATTTGATATATAGACAACCTCCTCCTAAGATTCTTTGGTACACACAACAAGGAAGCCAGTATAAAGCAGAAGTATGCTGAGCCCATCTAAGGGCATGTAGTTCCTAAAGAAAATGATCCTTTATGAGTGATGACAGAACGCCATTTTGCATTTTGGAGGTTTATACGTTCATCATGTTCTTCTGCACAGTGATGGGAATATTAAGCTGCAATACCTGGTCACAATTACATGGCTCAGTCTCTCCCTAAAATTTTGGCATCAGAGTTACAAGGACAGCCACATGATAATGTACCTCTTTTCAAATGTTGCAAAATAATCTGCAGCTACTATAGCATAATTGAAGCAAAAGTTAAAAGTGTTTTTTTGAGTCTAGGGATTCTTTTAACTATTCTCTCTGCAATCCCAACCAAAAATGGATAGGGATTTTTTTTTTTTTTTTTTTTTTTTTTTTTTTAGCCAAATCATGTAATGATTACTAGGCTCTTACTGAGAATGAGAGACAATGTGGGCCCTGGATGGCTTAAGCCATCAGCGGGCCATTCTAATATAAAGGCAATATTTTAGTACACGTGAACAAGCATAAAACACAGAGAAATAATGTTTCAATAACCCCTCTAACCACATTCACAAAATATCCTGCTGCTTGCATTAAAATTCTAATCCTCATAGAAAGCACAGTAGTTCAGCTGATTCATGTGTGACTCCTTGAAGACACAAGGGACACAGGAAAGCTACAGGGTTGACCTATAAACATGTTGTCAAACTGCACCAAAGGGTGGCAGAGGTGGTACAAAACCGCCTCGCTTCTGTCAGAGACATTAACAAATACGATGTCAAGTTGAATTTTTAAACAGATGAATAAATTGGTGAAACATTCTGTGTTATTACTATATTGCAGCTGTGCAATGAAATCCGCTATTCAAACCCAGACCCCATGGCCTTTGGTTGGGGGCCTCCTTAGGCTGGATAGGGTCTGTACTACTCAGCTTCCACCTTATAGGTTCCCCTACAGTGCCTGCATAGGTTCTGTAAGTAGCTGCTGTTGGGCTGAATTTCAACACTGCATAAATTTAACACTGCATAAATTAACATAGGAAATTCCCCGAAGAATGAGAGAGAGAAGCTTTGCAAGTTATAAAAAATTGCTTCCTTCATTTAAAGAACTGCTAACACTTAATCTTAATGTGGAGAAAGAAATTCCTTGCCTTTGCTCATCATTCATATATTTGGGCCTGCAGAAACTCCCTTTATAAACAACTGAGTAAATTACAAAAGGAGAGAGTAACTCAGGCACTAACACTCTAACACTGCTCTTTCCCAAGTCTCCCGATTCCAGTCACCAGGAACAACTGCAGCTTATGCTGGCAGACAAGAACAGTACCCTGGAGACCAGAGAGGGGGTGTCATCTCTACTTACTAAAGCCACCTTAACTGCTTTCCTCAAATATTTTTGTTATGCAGTAATCTCGTCAACTGATTTTTAAATTACAGCTTTCTTGGAGGGTTCCACTAGCATAGCGGTGTGCCAGTTATTGGATGTCTTAATATATTTAAGAGGAATTACGGCAACCTTCGGCTGCAAAACAATCATTATAAAGAGAATAAAAATAGGTGAGCTGTGGTGATGCAGTGGTAACACAACACTGTGGTGCTGAAGCCACATGGGAGAGTCCTGGGTTCGTGTTCCACGGTCTCCTGGTACCTGGTGGGCAGGTCACGTGTGCCTACGATCCTGAGTGGCTGAGGCTAGATGAACTGCGGTGGTAAGACTATGTTGGGGGTATCCCTTCCTCTATCTCTACAAAGAAAAACAGTTAAAAATGAATAAAAATATTATTATATTTTAAAGATACCAATTAGAATGTGTGTCTCTGGATAAGCTTACTCAGCATGTCATAAAGATTTCAGACCTAAGAAAGCTGGGTATAGAAGCAGGAAGGTTTACGTAACTGTGAGGAAAACTTAAATGGGACTGTGTCTTGGGTCAAACATAGTCTCGGTCCCTGAGTTTATGCTAAAGAGGGACAGGAAAAGTGGGTGGTGGGAGACTGTGATGAGGAAAAACAGAATGAGAGGTCTGTGAGATAGGATAGAAAAGTAATCTACAAATTCAATTTAAGAGAAGCACAAAGAGAGCTTTCCCGGTGCACCAAGGACTGTTCCTCACTACCTTTATGTGTGATTAGCTAACTTACTTGTTTTCAATATCTCATCCTCCCACCCCTAGCAGGTGTGGCCCTTTGTTCTTTCTGTTTGGGAGGAAGACAAGTTAAATCTTTCTTCCTGGATCTTGTTTCATACTTTTTATGACAAATGCTCTGTGGTACATTTGCAGTAAGCTACAAGTAATTCTCTGCTTATACAACTTGATCCAGTTACAGACACCACACTAACACACTGCAGTTCTAACTCCTGAAGGACGAGCACTAGCAAAGAAATACCTATCAAGAAAAATGAAAATCTATTACCATGGTAATATTTCTTCTATTCATCTCAGTTTTTAAATAAGAGAAAATGTCATGAAGCAACAATTACTCTCAGAAAGTAGTTTAGAAAGGATTTCTATGATGGAAGAGACTGAGGTAAGAAATTCAAAGTTTGGAATTTGCTTTGCTTTGATGTGACTCTAAATGTGAAGGACTACCCCACCAAAGGATGAGGAATCTATTATAAAATATCTACGTGTCATCCTATGGACAAGCAATCTGATTGGGCGATTAATAAATATCATTAGATGATGATGATAAAGAAGTCTTCAAACGCAATAAAGATAGGCTCTTATTGGTCTTCCCAGAAAGTCAGCCTTTTCGATTTTTTTGGGTGTGTGCTCTCTAAATGGGAGCACTATGGACATCAGGGTGGACCTAATGCAGGTCGGAAGGGGAGCAGGCTGCCTGTAAGTAGTAGAACCTCCTGGAAGGGTCTGGTCACAGGGTCGGGTAGCCAGGGAACCCTATATGAAAACCAGCTGTGGCACCTCACCCCGGACCACCTACACTTTCAGTGGGAGTAAGAGGGAGAAAAGGTCCCCTCCTTCCAAGCCATCTTCCAATTTGTTCCTGAGGCTAAAGACTCATTTCTAGGGTTGGTGTAATTAGACTTCTGTCAGATAGTTCTCAACAATAGGTAGTCACAGCTCCTCACCTCCCGAAAGAGGGACAACAAAGGTTGAAGGGTCTCTGACAGGTGGAAGATCCTTAATCCAGTTCAGGACATGGAGGTCTAGGGCTGAGTTTCCCAAACTCTAGTGTACAGTCTCCTGGGAAAGGTGCCGGAAGCTCAGACACTCAGGTAGGTCCCATCTCCACCCTCTGAAAAAATCTCCAGGGGATGGGTTGGGTGAGGCATGCATTTTGAACCAATTCCTCAGGTGGTTCTAATGTCTACCCACATTTGAGGTCTGATATTACAGGGAAAAATAGCCTGGGTTTGAAATCAAGAGTGACGTCTCTGCCCCAGCTACAGATCACTTCAACTCTGAGTGGTAGTTTTGCAAGTGAAAAGATGACGTTGAGTTACATAATCTCTATGGGTCTTCTATTCCAATAGCCTGAAAGTCTATGAAATCACTAGCATGAAATGTAAAGTTCATCTGAAAAAAAAAAAGATAAAGTCCAGCTTCCTCTGGCATTAAGTTTGTCTTTCAAGAACCCTGATTGCCAAGCAATAGCTACTACCATGTTTTCAGGACCTCAATATGCTCAAAATAATAGGGAATTATTTGAACCCTGGTCTAACACAAAATCAAGTTATAGGGGAGATAAAATACATTGACCTGGGTCAGCAGGCAGTGTGGTGGTTAAGGTGGCTAGCTCCCGCACGGCCGAATCCATGATTTGAGTCCCAGATGCAGCAGCTTAAAAAGCATGCTGGGCACGTGTGTGTATGTGCCCAAAAACCTGAGAAGAGAATGGAGGAGAAAGGACTGCAGTGCGGCCACCTCCCGCGAGTAATTTCTCACTTTCATTTTCTCTTTCTCACTCTCTCTTTCACTCTCTCCAGAGAGCACAAATGCCCTATAGCAAAACTAAAAAAACTAAATATATATATATACACACACACACACACACACACACACACATATGTATATGTGTGTGTGTATATATATATATATATGTATATATATATACACACACACTATATATCTATATCTATATCTATAGATATATTCTCCATAGGCAGTGACCTTGAGGTCTCCTATTTTGAAAGCTAACTATAAACAGATGTTTTAGAAATGGGAGAATTGGGTGCACTAGCCTCAGGATTGAGAAAAATCAGGTTCGGATCTAGTGGCATTTCTCAGGGTCTTGACCCCAGGCTCCTCAGTGCAACAAAGTTACTGTCTCACCTTTTTAAAGAGGTCAGCAGGAAGCATAGATGTTAAGGTGAGGGTTGCCCAATAAGATGTCAGTATTTTGGTCCTTCCTTGAGCTTAGCTGACTGCCTGGCTACTGACCTATTGCTTACTTACAGATTTAAACCTTTGCTATGGTCAATGAACTCCTGACTGTCCCATCATCTGACTCAGCCCCCACTGGCCTCTGTGTTTTGGGTATCTCCTGGGGCTAGCCCTTGCTTTTGGTTCTAGTTTATCCTTGGTTCTTCTGATCCTACTTCCTGTTCCATCTTCAGAATCCCAGACCACCCACGGTCCATACTTCAGAAGATGAAAGGCATCACAGCAGAGGAGGGACCCAGGGCTGGCTGGAGGTGGCCTGCGTTTTCTAATGGAGTTTATTAGCCGGCAGGCTACATTCTGCCAGGCAGCGCTGAAATCACTGTTTTTCACTTCACTGACTTTGGAGAAACTGTGAAACTGTTTCTATTCCCTCCCTGTTCATTCTGCCTCCCTGGCTTCCCCAGGGCTGTCAGGAGTGTGAACTTCAACAAAAGGGTATATAGCTGTGGGAGGCCAGGCAGCAGACAGACCAATCAGAAGTACAGTGTTCTTCCTGCATGGAAGTTGGAGGCAGACAGCAAAATCTAAGAGGCAAAGGTACAAATACTGAGGCCTTCAAAGTAGGGGTGCTGCTTGTACGAAATAGGCCAGGACTCTTAATATGAGTGTGCCCTTGAAAGCATGGCTTGTGCACACCACCTCTTGCTCTCACCCATGAAAGTAGAATTGGTCTTAGAATAATGGAGTACGGAACTCCATTCATGGAACTCCTAGTTCAAACTCACAATTTATCAAAGAAGAAACTGAGGCTCAGGTCACCATGAGTAGATTAGGGTGGTAGCAAGACGATTTCCTAGAAACTCTGCCCTCCAGTGAAACAAAGTATGTTCTACAAAAATCTAGCCAGCTTCTGTGCCTTTCCGTAGCAGCAGGGCTGGGGAGAAGCTGGAACGCTTTTAAGAATTACTACTGCTACAGTAGCTCAATTCTGCAAGCAAATAGGGCAATGGGGTGTCCCAGGGAGCAGAGGCAATGTGGATCTACAACTTCTCTCCTTTTAAAAATAGAACTCAGGGGGACCAGCAGTTAGCGTAATGGCTATGTAGCTGGATTCCCATGTAGTTGACCGCGGTTTGCGTCCCGGACCCGGTGGCTTAAAACTCACACCGGGCACGTGTGCGTGCGTGCCCAAGATCCCGAGAAGAGAACGGAGGAGAAGGGATTGCGGCGTGGCCATCCCCCGGGGGGGTGATTTCTCGCTTTCTGTCTCTCTGCTCTCTCTCTGCCTGGTGAGCGCATGTACCCTATAGCAAAAACCTCTCCAAAAAAAAAAAAGAAAAATATAGAACTCAGGGCCCAGCCAGGTGGCATAGTCTGTAGCATACTGGACTGCAGGGCTAGAAGTCACAGTCGGGTTCAGATCCTGGGTGAGCCTGAAAACACAACGGGAGCACCCAAGATCCTGAGGAGCAGAAGGGCTAGGGAAAGAAGATCGCAGCGTGATAAGACCCTGTGGAGAGTGCGCACGCACACGAAATTAGAGAAAATACAGAACCTTGGGACCAGTAATTGGCGTAATGGCTATGTTGCTGGACTCCCATGTAGTTGACTGCAGTTCGAGTCCCAGACTGGTGGCTTTAACTCACGCTAGGTGCATGTGTGTGCATGCCCAAGATCCCAAGAGAAGAATGGAGAAGAAAGGATTGCGGCGTGGCCATCTCCCCTGGAGGGTGATTTCTCACTTTCTGTCTCTCTGTCCCTCTGTCTTTCTGGAGAGTGCACGCATCCTATAGCAAAATATCTAAAAAAAAAAAAAAAAAAAGGAAAAAACAACACAAACTTGGGCACAGTTTGGTCCAATAGTGGGAAAATGCTATTGACTTCCCATTCTCCTCCTTTCCATGGTCAGCTCTGAGACAGGTATGGTAAGATTGAAAGGAATCAGATTTTAAAGGCCAAAGGAGGGACCCCAATCTTGGGGAGCTTAGCAATGTAGGAAGCTAAGCAGATATGAAAAGTAGAAGATGGGGCCAGCGGGTGGTGTGGTGGTTAAGGCAATGGACTGACTCCACATGGCCGACTGCAGTTTGAGTCCTGCACCTGGCAGCTTCTTTCCTCTCTCTCTCTCTCTCTCTAGCACATGTGCCCTGTAGCAAATTAAAAACAAAATAGTAATAATGATAAATAAAATAATTCTTTAAAAAAAGAAAAGTAAAAGACGGCAGTCTGTATCAATCAATACTCTTCATTTTTTAGGTGTTGAATCTCATATATCTAGCTGGTAGCTTTTAAGTCTTGGAAATAATAATTATAGCAATTTAATATTTCTCTTCCCCTATAAGAACGCATAACTTAATATACTGGAAATAACGGTCTTAATGTCTCATGTCAACACATTTGAAATTGTTTAAGAACAGCTGAAGAAAGATTGATATGAATCAGATGAATAAGAAGAAAGGAAGAGTAAGGCCAAAGAATATCCGGTAATTTCTCCTATCAGTAAAATCTATTAGTCTCCAGAACAATCCCCGAGGGAACTAGTGAAAGCCCAACCTTATGAGTCATTTAAAAGTGGAGTGGATTTGGCCACTAGAATTACTCCATGGGGGAAAGGTTTGTTCTATGTCGGAAATGGACAATGCATCCTAATGGATTGTTGACATGTTTAGTATTTGCCATGTTTAGCATGTCCGGCCTGTTCTCCGGATTTAATAGAAAACATAAGACGGGAGTTGGGCCATTAGGAAATGGTTATGACAGGCAGTCAGGACCATGAATACTGCTCAAGTCTTCTACAATATGGGCAAAGTTGGGGTCAGGAGGTTAGCCTGACCTCACAGGCACAAAAGAACCACCTGGTATCAGAAGAAAAGTAACTACTCATGAAAAGCGAGATCAGCCTCCTGGCCACTGTGGCATGATCTTAGCATGGGGCCATGCCAAGCTGTCCCCTTGCTCATGGGCTCTAGCATCCCACCCCCCTACTGCGACCTTCAGACTCTCTTATCACAACTTCCGTAGATCTTTGATGTCCCTTTCCCTCACTATCATTATTGTTCTCATTTTCCTTCATTACTTCCCTTCTGTATTAGTGGGTGATGGCTGTCTCTTCATACTTACTCACTCCAAAACCAAACACCACTTCATTTATTTTGAATTTTTTTGTTTTTAGGCAAGATCCATCTTGGTTTACTTGTTAAATTTACCAGCATGACCTCCCTGGGTTTCAATGCTCTCAGCTGTAAAATGGCAAAAATAAAAACCTCTATTTACATGTCAGGCTGTCATAAGATACAAGTGAGAGAGCCAAAGTGAAATGACTTTGAAATCCCAAGCACTGCAGAAATTGAAGGTGTCGTTCTTGGTTCTTGCCCATTTTGATGTTGCCCAATTTAGGAGGAAAAGGTTTGGGCACTTAGATATTTTAAAGGTCCTTGTATTATACATCCCTTAAAACTGAATATAAGAGTTGGGAAAACAGTAAGTACCCCGAACATACTAGCTGAAAGTAATATCAAATTATACTATTATAGATTAGGGAGTGAGGGGGAGGAAGGAGGGTCTCTTTTGGAATTGCTAGTAATAATTTGATGCTTTGGGCTGATCTACATAGTTTTAGCATGAAATGATACAACTGAGGAAAGAAGAGGGAAAAAAGATTTACTAAAAATACTTTATTAAAATGCAATCCTCAGACAATACCCCAATTTTTCTCAATTTCCAGATAGGAAAAATTAAGGCTCAAAGTCACACAGCTAGTAAAAGACAGGGCTTGGATATACACTCCAATCTGCCAGATTCTAACTATAGCACTATGTGATGCATCGGACTTTGATGCAAGGTAAACTTTGTTTTAATCTACAAATATATGTCACCGAACTCATGGAGCTATATGTAGGTGATTTAATACAACTTGGAGAATGGAGTCAACACTCTAAATGCCCTTGCAGTTACTTCAGTAACGTTACAAATCACACTGCAGAAATAGGCAGGTATGTCAGACACCAGCCTCGAAACAGACACACTGCCACAGCCATTCTTTTACTGACCACTGAGCCCCACCTCGACAAGGCACTACTACCAAGTTAGAAAAGCCCATGAGTCAACTTACAGGTCCCAAGCGCTTCAGGGAGTATTAATATCGAAGTTTGGGGCTTGTTAGGAGAATATCAGAAGCTATTTCTGACAACTGAAATGTACTAACTTAACATTAGTTACATTACCTATTTTTTTTTTTTTTTTTGAGAGGTTTTTTGCTATAGGGCGCATGCGCTCACCAGACAGATAGAGAGACAGAAGACAGAAAGTGAGAAATCACCCCCCAGGGATGATGGCCATGCCACAATCCCTTCTCCTCTGTTCTCCTCTCGGGATCTTGGGCATGCATGCACACGCACCCAGCGTGAGTTTCAAGCCACCAGGTCCGGGACGCGAACCGTGGTTGACTACATGGGAGTCCAGCGACGTAGCCATTACACTAACTGCTGGACCCCCATTAGTTACATTATCTTTACCAGAGACCTTTGAAGAAGAAAATGCCTGATATGCTACGAGGAGTTATACAAGTGTGGCTTGTATAACAAGGAATAGGCGGAAAAAAGCTGCAAGTCACAGGGCTTTTAATAAATCTTGATTATTTCCCCACTGGTGTGACTTATTTTCCAGCTAGCGAGACAATACCAACCCTCCCATCAGATATTTATAGTGTGTTAGAAATTTAAACTAAGTGGTATTATTAATATTACAACTACTGCAAATTAGGCTGTGGAAAGGCATGCTGTGTAACTCAAATGCTAGATTTGGTTGGGTTAGAAGGTCAACTCTAGGGAGTTTGTCAGTAGAAAGAATCAAGGTTTCTAACAATTTCCATCTTTCAGAACAACCTACATCCAACCGCTAAATCGGCTAAATGATAGGCAATTAGGTGACCTGACAGAATTGATAATTTGCTTCAGGGTTTATCATTAGCTTTCTAAAGTATGTAAATTAGAGAACAATCCATGTTCTGTGAACATCATGTTATTCTGACATGAAAGGTCAAGAGAAGACTATGACTACGGTACATGAAAGCAATAAGCACTCGTTCCTAAATCCTTTCTCTGGTCCCTCTTGCCCTACCTAGCTGAGCAGACTCTACCAAGTGGAGGAAGACAGAACGGTTGGGTGCGGTGGTGTTTAACCCAGGCTCGTTGCAGACCACCTGCTGCTTATGGCCTGGAAGCTACCGATCCCCTCGTGTGTATCCTTCCTCTTTGCTGGCTCTGCGTATTGGCCTAGAAGCAGTAGGCCATGACCTTCGGGACACAGTTATCAGAAAACAAAAGATTGGGGCATGTGGGGAAAAAAGTACACTTTGAATAAGATCTTTTCCTTTTTTTCACAATAAGTAAATGAATAGAAGATAAGGAGAACACAAGCTCCTCTTAGAACGACTTCAAAGGAAATAATGACTGCATCAGCCTAGAGTAGTAATGCGATGGTCACGCCAGAATCCCTTTCCCTTTCATCTCCCCCTCCGCTCGAGATTTTGGACATGTGTGCACACATGCCCAGTGTGTTTTTTAAGCTGCCAGGTCCCAGACTCAAACCATGTGGATGGCCATGTGGGATCCACTCCCTGAGCTGGCCCCAGGGTGGTCATTCTTTTTGTTTTTAAGAGAGAGTTTTACTATAGGGCATGTGTGCTCACCAGGAATACAGAAAGCGAGAAATCACTCCCCAGGGGGGCTTAGCCATGCTGTAATCCCTTCTCCTTTCGGGATCTTGGGCACACATGTATGTGTTTTAAGCTGCTGGGTCTAGGACTCAAACCACAGTTGACTGTGTAGGAGTCCAACAACGTGACCATTATGCCATCTGCTGGCCCCCAGGATGGCAATTCTTGTTGATGATGACTGATAAAGCTTCTTCACACATATTAGCCCATTGAATCCTTCCCACTACTCCATGATGCTGGGTTTCCTATTCTGCTCCTGCCTGAGGCGGCCTGGCTGGCACACCCACCTGTTTGGCATGATTGACACAGTGCAGGTACTGGTTGGCCAGGGCAGAGCAGCTGAGCGTCTGATGGGTGTTCTGACGGTAACACTGGAGAATTTTGGCCTGTAGATCAGCACAGACTGGGTGAACCTCATACCGCCTGCAAACAAACACAGGGACTGCTTAGACAAAAAGTCTTCATTCAAAATAAAGATCAGGGTTAAATAACACAGAAAACTCTAAGTAAGATAAAAATGTTGCAAATATAAACACAAGTTTAAAGAACTAATTTTCTTCAAACTTTAAAGATATTCAAATTATTCCCATGACAAAAATGTATAAGGGAAATGAATTCTTTGAAATGAGTTCCATCACTTGATACCACTGGACTATAACCTTCCTTCCTAAACCCTAACCCTATGAATACTGCCAGCACACTTCAGCTTGGCCAGCCAGAAACCTGGGAGCCCTAATGTCTCTCATTCTCACGTCTAACTGATCACAAAGTTCAAGATCCCTGCAGTCTGGTTCTCTCCCCATACTCCCTGTCATTCCATTAATTCCCAATTATTTATGTGCTGGACTCAAGCAATAGCTAGTTCCTCTGTCTCTTAGCTTTCACCTTCTACTCCTGCCTTCATACTTCTCAAGCTTCCAGAGGGTTTAACACTTACATCTGAGACAGAACCACTCCCTGCTGCTTCCTAAATAAAACACAAGGTCAACAGGCACAGGTCTCCACCGTGCACACTGTTGCAGTCTGGACAAACCATGCTCAGGGTTTGGGTTTTACACTTCTCTTCACATCTCTGCCACACTCCCTTGATTTTGGAAATGCTCTGCACCCTAACTCACTCCTAGAATTGTGGGAAAAATGGATTCATCTTTCTTTTCTTTCTTTTTTAAAAATTTTCCAGAGGGCATGTGTGCTTCCAAAGAGACAGACAGAGAGAGAGAGAAAGAGAGAGAGAGAGAGGGAGAGAGAACAACCCAAGGGGGATAGCTACACCACAATCCCTTCTACTCCATTCTCTCAGGCCTTTGGGCACTCATGAACATGTATCCAGTGTGTTTTCTAAGTCACCAGGCCCGGGACTCAAACTGCACAGTTGGCCATGTGAGATCTAGCACCTTGACCACTGTGCCACTGGTTAGCCCCAATTAATACTTAGCTTAAGAGTAACCTTCTGCATAGTGCTTTTCACTAAATCTAGATCTCTTTTCCCCGGTAGAATTCACCATTCTCTTTTACAGTGACTCCCCCATTCCATAATAACTTCTTTCCATGATGTAACATTGACTACACACTCCAGCCTGGTACAAGTTAGATGACATGGACTGCGCACACTACACTATAACCTGGTAAACATTTACTAGCCGACATTTACTAGAATAAGAATTCCGAGGACTATGTCTTATTTCTTTATGACATCAGTCATTAGATACAGATACACTTTTCAGAAGTTATGTAATTAATCTGTTGAATGAATACAAATGGACAGAAAGAAAATACTTTAAAATTCCCTGGCTTAAAATTTGGCTAATTATGCTTACAAATCTCAGATTTCAGTTAGATTGCTCTTAGTGAATATGCTATACACAGCATAAATGTTTCCACACAGCTTATGACATACACTTGAAAAATGATAATAACAAAATAAACCAAATGAATTATGTAAATGAAAAAATATTGTCAATATGGTAGGAGAACTTGGATTATAAGGATTAAACACACGCGCGCGCGCACACACACACACACACACACAATACATAATATTATCACTTAGAATCTAGGAATTCATATATTTTTTTCAAATGAGTTTGGGTTAATATAAAAAGCTTCCAGTCTTCCTTATCAGTTCATTTTATGAAATTTAAATTTGTTATTTCCATAGTAATCTTGAAATAGCATTATTTTAAATTTAATGGGTTCTATAAAAACCCCAAGAGAAAAATGGGGAATATTTCTCATCAATAAGGAAACCCCTGGGTGACGATTTGTCTCATTACTTTTATCCAGCACACTAAGCTAATATATATTTTGCTAGAATAGAAATGCAAACCATGTTACTGGTCCCTGAGGGAATTTACTTCCTACCACCCTCTGAAGAAAGTAAACATACAGGAAAAGAAATATGAACCCAAATTTTACATAATATTGTTTTTACCTTATCATTCATTACCTTACTGCCTTGTCAAATAGCTAAGATCAGAATTTAAATCAAATCCCAGGAGTTTCAATTTCTTTCTAAGATTTTCAAGTTCAGATGTCTGTGAATTTTTCCGGACACAGATTTCCCTGATGCTCTATCATCAACACCAGCATTTAAGAGGAGTCAGCTGTGCTTGAAGCAGGACAGGCACAGACACTGACTGACTGATGATGGCAAGAGCGGCATCAGGATAAATATTGAACAAAATATGATTAAGCATCAGATCAGCTGAACCCAGCAAATGTATGACTAATGACTCTAATAGTTCCTAGGAAAGCAGGACTACATTCAGGCCTGGTGTTGGCAACTGGTCATGTCTCTCAAATCTTCGGTCGAAAAGTGGGGAGGAGAATGTAGAGGAAAGGCTAGAATGAGAAGTCTAGATCGGTGGTTCTTCCTCACTAACACACACAGGGGACTATAACATGTGAGCACCTACATACTGCACACCATAAAAAGACAGTACGCTCTTTTTCTCTTAAAAAAGACTATTCACAATAGGATAATTCATCTAAAACTATGGACTCCTTAGAAATACCTAATCTAAGCTGTATATAAGCGTTTACCCTGCATTGAGCTATTAGTCATGTACGTTAAAAGTCCATGAGTTATTTATGATTTGAAATGTGTCAAAATATACTTTTCTCACCACAAATCAATACAACTCACTTCCAGGGCCCTCGATTTCCTGTCTGGCAGTCTGTTCTGAGTATATGTGCATATGCAGCCAGCTTCTGAAATTCTTTTTGTGTACATTTCAACCTGCATCGATGATGAGACGGTAGAAAGGGGGAAGAGGAGTGGAAATCAGCATAATTGTCTCCTAGTTCCTGGAGTTGACTCTGGTGTATTTTTCCTGGATTAATCTGTAAGAGTAAAGCTCTGCCTCTGTATTGATCTGCGATGCTTGCTAGGCCGCCCTAATGCACTGTTTTCACTTTGGGAAAATGTTAAATGACATTACCATCCAACATTAGGAGGCCATAAAACACAAGCCATGGCACCTTCCATTCAGGAAAAGGGTTTCAAAGGCATTTCCAATATGCATTATGGTAAACCCTCCATATAGTCAGAGAGTCAGCAATTGACTTATCGACTGCTAGTGTTCTTACTGATGGAAAAAGCCACCATTAAGCAAAAATTACAAATGGCAGAATTTCTAGATACCTAAGAAGGAAAATTAAATCTGAGCTGCAAAGGACATTTAAACAATTTAATTTCTTTGGATTTAAGGAAAATTAAACAATGAAATGATGAATGACAATGTCAAGAGATACACAGCATACAGATTTGGAGAACTTGGAACAATAATAAAATGAGAAGATAAATTAGATATCCCAAAGTGTTTAGCAAAAAAGAATTGGCAAAGTCAACCATTGAAAATATATTTATCAAAAAGAATGAAAAGAAGCTTCATGGTCACTTGAAATCACCAGCGACTTTTAATGAATCCCATGTGTACATATGTGTACATATCTCTTCTTTCTTTTTCTTACTTATTTATTCATGCACACATGCATGCACACATGCTATAGGGTGTATGCACTCATCGGAGAGAGAGAAAAACAGAAAAAGAGACAAAGAGGAATCACTCCTCTCCCCCCAGAAGGTATGGTCACGTGGCAATTCCTTCCCCTCTATTCTCCTCTCAGGATTTTGGGCACAAATGCACACACGTCTGGTGTGAGTTCAAGCTATTGGGTCCAGGACTTGAACTGCACACTCTGCCATGTGTGTGGGATCTAGCCACCCCAACCATTATGCCATCTTGCTGACCCCAGTTTCTTATATTCTTTTCCACTCAGTTCCTTTCCCCTTCCCTCACTGTATAAGCAATAACAGTCTGTGTGACCCTTCCCATCCCTCCACAGTGTCACTTAAAAGGTCATGGTGGGTATAAATGGTGTGCAAAGGTGGAAATGGATTCTCATAGGTTTGAACCAAGAACAAAAATCAAAAGAAGGATTCCTGGCAGGTATTTTGCAGCCAAAAAGCATTTGTTTGCTAATGTTTAATGCTAATATTTACTTAGGTATGCAAAATATATAGATATATATCTCCAAGTATCATTCATTCATTCATTCATTCATTCATTCATTTATTTAGAGAGGTTTTTGCTATAGGGCAAGTGCACTCGCCAGAAAGACAGAGAGACAGAAAGCAAGAAATCATCCTCGGGGGGATGGCCACACTACAATCCCTTCTCTTCCATTCTCCTCTCAGGATCTTGGGCATGCACGCACACGTGCCCAGTGTGAGTTTAAGCCACCGGGTCTGGGACTGGAACTGCAGTTGACTACATGGGAGTCCAGCGACATAGCCATTATGACAACTGCTGGTCCCCCAAGTATTTTTCTTATTACACTGACAGATCCATTATAGAAACCCTGTGAGGGAAATCAAGATTCACAGTGAGGTGATTTCTAATTTTTCAGTGCTTAAAAATAATGTGGTGATGAACAGGAAGTATTACTGTCATTTCCAATTATTTCCTTAGGAGACTTTCTTGTAAGTTGAACTAATTGGTCAAAGAGAAGTAAAAACATTTTAGTAAAAATGAGCTGGGTGAAGCAGCGTTCAGAACTCTCCTCTTAAGACCCTATGACACAGTTACACTTGGCTATCTGTTTTAGAACTATCTGTTGGTTTCACTGTTGCCTCTCTTACTTTCATGTCTGAGAAACCACTTTGATGTGGGTATGAGCTTTCTATTTCAAGCAAACTACTTACCCACCATTTTAGTTCTGCTAATGTAAACGGTAAGGATAATAAAGTAACTCCAGGGAAGGAAAAGAGCATGAAGGTAGGGACTCTATACCACTCTCCATTCAGAGCACCAAGGAAGGCATGTAATGACAATCGGTTAGTGCCACAATTCCTAGAGCTCTCAGGGACACAAACATCATTCATTTTGAGTGCCGGTGCATAAGAGAGGGATTCTTTTTCTGGATGGAACTAGCAAGTACCCTAGAGTCCCACAGTTACTATAATAAAGAACCAGAGAGAGGGAGGGAAGGAGTGGTGGGGAAAGAGAGAAAGAATTTGAGAGAATTCTGATTTTTAAACAAGTTCTGACAATGCATCCTTCATGGGGTCAGATGGTCTCTCATGAAGTTTTAACCCGTTAAATTTAGGCACACCACACAGCCACAGAATCAGGTCTTAAAGTCTTATTCTGATGGCACAATGAAAAAGTTCTGATTTTATTCAGTACTAAACTTTTCATTAGATAGTAAGCCCAGTGGTCAGAAGTCATGCTTTTCTTTTACAACACAACACAAAATTAAAGTTACTAGCACATTGCCAATATGTAAAAAGATTTGATAATTCACTGTTGTTTCTCTTAGCAATTATAATAAAGCTATAATACAATGCAATATAAAGGAAGAAAATCTAACTCTATCTAAAATGGATTATATACCATTAATTTCTTTCATTTTATCTTTATAATATCTGAATACTACTTTTGGAATAAGATGTAAACAACTTCCTTCTAACAGTGCAAGATCTTTAAAACAATTCATTTTCAAGCTTTTCTGGCATTCTTAGTAACTGGTAACCATCTTATTGATGATATTTCTAACTGAGCTGGAATCAAATTTCCACAATTACACTTTAGAGGCCAAATAGCTCCAAATGTAGCTTGCTATCTTTATCTCCATTTATTTTTCACATACACTTCCCCCCCGCCTTGTGGATTATGCACGTGTGTGATACTTTTACAGGGTCTTGCTGTGTTGCGATCGTCCTGCCTCAGCCTCCAGAGCTGCTGGGACCACATGTGTGCCTGCTTCTTAGGGTGGGCTGAGAATTGAGGCCAGGCCTCCAGTGTGGCATCAACCTGACAAACAGCCACGTGCAGTACACAGTCCTGGAGCTATGGTGAGATCTAAGTTCTTAAAAAAATAAAAAGAGAAGACTTTTCTCCCATAAACACCTATTCCTAAACTGGTAAATATTACCTATTACAGTGTCTATCATCACAACATAAAAACATACCAAAAGGGAAAACTGACCTTTACAACACTTGGTTCAGTGCAAAGTTTAAAGAGCCAGTCAGCCAACAGCAGACCACAACAAATGCTGTCACATTTGACCAACTGGGTATCATAAAAGAAAAAGTCAGCTTTGACTAGTTAGACAACAGAGAATCATATAAACCCCACACTTGATAGATCAGTATCTATCTGAAAATAATTGGATATTTAATATTTTAATTGTAATCTCCTGTTGACTTTGGAAAAAGTCAGGATCATAGCTCAGTAATCTGAACCACAGGAGGAGGGTGACCTGCAAGGTGAGATGGAAAAGCATTGCTAGTCTTCTCAGAGTTTTAGGACCCTGAGAAAAAGTCCTAAATTCAGGAAAATCCCCCAACAGGACATCTGGTCCCCTCTCCCAGCCCAGATGAGCAATACTGTACTCTACATACACAGAAACATGCGCCATTCTTTCGCTCACAAGCCTCACATACCCTTAGAAAGTGAGCATGGACACACCAAAATGGAAGGAGAATGAAAAACTTCCCAATTTTATAAAATATTCTTCTTCCTTATTCAATAATACTGGGTAGCTGGTGGTGATGAGGGCAGACAGGAAAAACTTGGAAGGCACGTGGGAATTTGATAACACGTGACCCCCTGGTAGCAAGGTGGAGCCTGGGGGTCTCTGACTTCTCTGTGGCCTTAAGAGGAGAATAACAGGCTGACACCATGGGACCCTCTTGATGACTAGCGTGTCTTCTTGAGGAAGCAGCTCTTATTTCACTTCTCTTTGTAGAGAGCCCCCTTGTATCTTGACAACCACAAAGAACCTTGGGTGGGATCCTGCTACATGGGCTCACCCAATCAGGTATCTGGACTCAGAAAAACAGGACCATTTTCTGCTGCATCACCAAAGAATGAGAGGCCCCACTGTTTTGTTTTATAATCTCTTAAAATCAAGTGGCCTAGAGAGGATAATAGCAACTTAATGTAAGTAAATATTTTTTATTTTTTTGCCAGAAGATTTCTCCAAGTAATAACACCTTTGACAAGAAATAAGTTATTATGCAGGTGGAGACATCTGTGAAGTCAAGCATCTGATATGAGGTAGGAAAAACAATCAGTTGGCTGATTTTCACTTTGTACCATATCAGTGGCCTGCTTCACAAATACCTGGGCTATGTACGTCATGCTTTTTAATTTCTAAAAAAGGGAGATAACGTATCTCTTACATAAAAGATATCTGCAATAAGAGGCAATAATTATGTAGCATTTGGACACAGAGCATAACCGATGCCAACATTAGTTAATGTGGAAGGACCATGAATCAACTCTCAGGTCTCTGTTAACTTGAGACAACCACATATTCAGTAAATATTGTTTTCTCAAGCTCACAATGTCTCTCATCAGGCACAATTCTACAGCTAACATAGCAGTCCGGGTGGGGAAACTTTCTTTAGATTATAAACCATCCCTTCTCCCTTTCTTCATAACAATGCTTGAGGTACTGTTATTGCTTAATAAACGTTGATGAATAATGATGTAATAAAAACAGACTCTTAATAATGTGGTTCTTTGTGTCATTAGCACTCTCTGGGAGACAGTAGCAGTTTATATAAGGAAATCCTGGGTAGAAACATTATCTCCTTCCATGCACATAGAAGAACTAAATAAAATTGCAGTTCATAGGAGTGGCCCATGGTCATATCTGAAATATTTGGAGAAGTATTTTCTTTATCCTTTCAAGAGATCCACAGCAGTAGAATAAGGAGGTATCCAGGGTTAAATATTAAATATGAATCTCCAAAGAATATATCAATATATGAACAAGACCAACTAAGCTTAAACACATATCATACTGATTTTATTTGAATATCTCAATAAGGTTTCAGGGCCCAGAAAAAGCATTCTTCTTCTTATTATTATTAAAGAAATATGGCATTTACTCTTTCCTGACCATGTAAAGTAACTGCTTAATTAGATGACTGAGAAAAAGTTAGTTGTGGGCATATAAAATGCATCAACCTTAGATTTCTTCTCCTTAATATCTGTATCTATAAGATATAGTGAACTTATGCTGATACAAATGAAAAGTTATTTTACCCTCTGGGCTTATTTCCATCCCCTCATGCTGCTATTTTGGAATGTTCACTACAATTGATCTAAGGATAGAAAATATGAAGACTGGCTGGTTCATTCAATCATCCACGCAGTCACTCCCACAACAAATATTATTAAGCCACAGATGTTTATTATGTAAAGCATTCATTCCTATGCCATCTACCCTGACAGGTGCTGAACAGGACGTGACCCTGGCCTACTGTTATTCACAGTCTGAGGGGATGAGATGGAGGTGTACACAAGGTCTTATAATGGGGTCAGGTAATAATATAAACAGTGAGTGCTAAGAAAACTCTGAGGTCTAGTTTGGGATTCAGCCGAAACTGAAAATACAGTGTTCCAGACAAGAAGATATCCACCGCCAGTGAACAGGAAGTGTGGACTGGCCTTGAGATAATCTCTTTCTCACTCTCTCTCTTTACATACCATGTTTATTCCCTTGCCTCAGCTGCCCAGCTGGGACTACAGGCACATGCCACCACAGTTTATTCTACTGTTTTGGGGGACAAGGGTGTCACTATATTGTCCAGACCAGCCCTCGGCTTGCAATCCTCCTGTCTCAAAAGTTGCTGGCATGGGACCAGCAGTTAGCGTGATGGCTATGTCGCTGGACTCCCATGTAGTTGACCGCGGTTCGCGTCCCAGACCCGGTGGCTTAAAACTCACACCGGGTGCATGTGCGTGCATGCCCAAGATCCTGAGAGGAGAATGGAGGAGAAGGGATTGCGGCGTGGCCATCCCCACTGGGGGATGATTTCTTGCTTTCTATCTCTCTGTCTCTCGCTCTCTCTGTCTGGCGAGTGCACGCGCCCTATAGAAAAAAAAAACCCTCTTAAAAAACAAAAAACAAAAAAGTTGCTGGCATTACAGGCATGTGCCACCACACTTGGCATTTAGACTGGATGAGGAATCAAATACAGATCTTCTGTATGGTCCCAGCCTGTGGAGCAATGTCTTAGTGGTGCTGGGCCCAAGATTCTGTTAAAGTAACTCTTAAGCCAGTAAGGAGATCTGTCCAGTGTATACAGATCACAGAGACAGACTCAGGGATGGGAAGGAAAGACCTTCTTTGACCTTAGGTTATGACTACATCTATCCATGGCCTTGTGACTGTAAACCTTCTAAACTCCTCTGCTTTCCCTCAGAGAAAAGTCTAGTGTTTGTGTTCATGACATCTGCTATCATAAACTTGGTTTGGAGCAGTAGGAGTAGCTGTGTGTAATAAAAGTTTATACATTCACTGAGTCAATGAGGAGAAAATAATCAAAGGCCAAAAGCAATGTTTCTTTTTCTTTTCTTTTCTTTCTTTTTTTTTTTTTTTTTTTTTTTTGAGAGGTTTTTGCTATAGGGTGTGTGTGCTCGCCAGAAAGACAGAGAGAGACAGAGAGACAGAAAGTGAGAAATCACCCCCTGGGGGGGATGGCCATGCCGCAATCCCTTCTCCTCCATTCTCCTCTTGGGTTCTTGGGCACGCACGCACACGCGACAGGCGTGAGTTTAAGCCACTGGGTCTGGGACTTGAACTGCGGTCGACTACATGGGAGTCCAGCGACATAGCCATTATGGTAACTGCTAGTCCCCAGAAGCAATGTTTCTAAGCTACTAATAGAAAAGGAATGCAGAGGGAAATCTGTATGAGTTGTCAGAAAAGCATGACATATTTTTCTATGCAAAAATGTGCATCATGACTTTTCCGACAGCCGAGTATTTGCTAAGTCTAGATAGGCAGACTCTGGTGGTAACTTTCAGTTGGTGCTAGAATTACTTTTCAGTCTTCGTTGTTTTCCTTATTGGGAGTCCCTTTTCTAACCACTCTTGCTTTATTACTGATATTTACCAAGAAAGAGAAAGCTAGATGGTAATGATCCAAACTGGATCAATATCCAGATTTGGAGGCAGGAGGGAGAAAAGAGAATCTGGGATTAAGTTGGAGAAGGTAGAAAGATCCGGAGAAGGAAAATCTACTGAATTAGAGTGGGAATCTGGGAGGAGAAAGGGAAAAAGGCCTTGGTCATATTCATTAAGATAAAAGAAAATCAGGGCCAGCAGGTGGAGTCGTGGTTAAGGCACTGGACTTCGCACAAGGTCAACTAAGGTTCAAGTCCCAGACCTGGTGGCTTACTTTCTCACTTTCCCTCCCTGTCTCTCTCTCACTTTCCCTCCTTATCTCTCTCTCACTTTGCCTCTCTCTCTCTCTCTCTCTCTCTCTCTCTCTCTCTCTTTCTGGTTAACTCAAGTGAAAAAAATAACAAATATTTCTTAAAAAAAAAAAAAAAGATGAAGGAAAAACAGGACTGGCTAAGCACACCACAACTCACCAGGGAGGAGGGGAAAAGAACTACAAGATCTAGGCTAGGGAACTAAAGCAAACTGTGGCATTTGTCTTCAAAGAAAACTTTATATCCAAGTTTTTCAAGAGCATTACTCCCATCATCATCCATTCTTCCTATACAGCGTTCTCTAGTTCAGAAGAGGGAGAGCAGGGAAGAGCCAACAAATACAGTCAAGAGGAAGGGCACCCGCCCTGGCAACCTACTGGGTTTTTCTGACAAAGGATACTTGCCATGAACTTGAGGCCTTCTGAGAAAATTTAATGGAATACCAATCCTTCTATATTTGGAGAAATATATACTTCCCAGGACTTCTTATATCATTTTCTCCAGTGAAATCCAACTATTGTAACAGCATGGAATCTAATCTTTCTTTGGAGTAGGGTGGAAGCAGCATCCTCTGCAGAAATGTGGTTGGGTTCACACATTCATGGTCAGCTTCTATTTTTAGGTGCTTATAAGTTTTCAAAAAGAATTACCTCTTGGGATGAATAGTGTATGCTCCTTCTCAGCTGAGGGGTGGCCTGGGCAGTGAGAAGTTTGGTAAAATTTCATTTGAGTCGCCCAAGCATAAAAATACATTTTGCTACCCTTATCCCTTCCCTGCTGTGATCAAATTTAAGAAAGTGCTTTTAATACCAAAAGTCAAGAACAGCTTAATTTAAAAAATTTCACAACTGTCACATATCTCAATGAGGACTGTGACACATTCTAAAATACTAGGTGGAGGCCCAAATTCAAGTCTTTGGTGAGAGAGTGTGCATTTCTTTATGCGATACTCTTTTTTTCCACTACGTTTTAAAAGCAAGATCCAAATACCAGACACGCACTGGGAGGAATGTGTCTGGCTCCCTTAACTGAGAGAATTGCAAATGGATTTATTTTAGGGACAAGTGAAAGAAAAAAAAAATCATTCTTACTGATTTGCCCTTTAAGTGTCAGAGTGCTCAAAATGAGGAAGCAGAGGGAGTAGCAGTTGGGAAGGGGCGGGTTGGGCCCCCTGTCTGTTTTCTATCCCTCTGATCATGCGGAGAAGAGAATGTGTGGGTACTCTCTGGAAGAGGGAGATCCCAACACTGGCATGACAGGCCAGGCCAGCCACCTTCCCTGGGTGCACTGCTGCCAGGCAGGAAGAACACCCTAGGGAGAACATGGTTGTAACCAACTGTGTAGACTGTGAATGAGGTTACAAAGGATGCGTAGAAAGAAATGGAAGATAGTAAGTTCACCTCCTCAAGAAGCTGTTCATTCACAGGGGAAAAAGATACACACCCATACAGGTCACAGGTAACATGAGGGAATTGAAGCAGCAGGAAGTAAGATAGGCAAGTGCGTGTTCCAAGGAGGAAGCAGATCCTTCTAGTTAGGGGAGATGACTGGAACTCCATGGAAGGGAGGAGACAGAATTTCAAATGGCGCCTGTGAGCCAATGTCCAGGCTCAGTCAAGTCTGACGTGCTCAGGGGACTCAGGTTATAGTGGAGGTTTGGCAGAGGGAGAGGAAAAGTTAGGAAGAGATGGGGCTAATATGGAGAGTCTTCCAATAAGAGAGCACTTGCTTAGAGTCTATCTGCAGGTGGTGGCAAGCTTTCCTTTCCTTCCCTTTCTATTTTTCAATTGTCAGAGAGCTCATATACTTTCCAGAGAAAGATAGAGAGAAAAAGTACCCCTCATTGGGCACTGTCGCACCAAAATCCCTTGTCATCCATTTCTCCATTTTGTCAGGACTTTAGGCACACACACACAGGTGCCTGTTGTGTTTTTCAAACCTCTGGTGCTGAGATTTTGAACTGGAGTTGGCTGTGTGAAATCTGGCTCCCTTAACCACTAGGCTGTAAGCCCAGTTCACCACTGGTCTTTCTAAGTGAGTGAAGTTATAAAGGTGCCATCTTAGGAAGGCTGATCGATGTGAATAAATCAGATGGCTGGAATCCATTTCTACCTGCTGGGAGGCCAGTGGAACAGTGCCCAGCTATAAAGACAAAGCAGGCTGATGAAGGAAATGGTCAGCTAAGAAGGGAAGGATGGGGAGACAGGACATGGAAGCAAAGAGGAAGAAGGCCTGGGAGTCTCATGCAAGGGCTTAGGCCTTTGGGTGGTTAAAGATTGAGCTTGCCCAAGTCATGTCAGGAAGCCCAGGTGAAAGTGTGGCAGGGCCTCAGTAGGCGGCAGGGCTATAATCACAGAAGAAATCCCTGCAAGACAAGGTGGGGAGTATAGAGGCAGAAGGCAGGACAGACAGCTGAACGCTGGGGATTAGGTCAGGGTGATAGGGAAAGAGGCTGGAACAAGAACTGGGCAGGAAGAGAAAACACAGTGCAATGTGGCATCACAGGCTGGAGAGACCAGAGTTTCATGATAGAAAAGACAGTCACAAAGAATAAAGACAAATTAAAAAAAAAAAAAGAATAAAGACCAATAAAAGGCCATGAGATGTTGATTGTAGCAATTTGGAGAATTTCAGTATGGTGTATAAAATGGGAGTCATGTGGCAAGAAATGGGTAAAGAAGAAAACAGGCAGAGAATAAACAGAGGCAGTGCAATTAGGTCCATTCAGTATCCTTCACTGAGTGCCTTCTACACAGCAGGCACTGTGGGAGACCACAGAGACAGCCAGTCAGGCAACCTGCCTACCCTGTAGGGCTGTTTTAATGGGGAACATCTGGCAATGGTAAGATGAGAAAGGAGGCATTGTTAATCTGACTGGAGATAACTCAAACAAGTCTTAGTGAGAAGACAACACTTCAGGAGGGTCTTAAAGAAGGGGAAAGGCTGGGAACCAGCAGTTAGCGTAATGGATATGTCGCTGGACTTCCACGTAGTTGACCACGGTTTGCGTCCCGGACCCAGTGGCTTAAAACATGCCAGGCGCGTGTGCGTACGTGCCCAAGATCCCAAGAGGAGAATGGAGTAGAAGGGACTGCAGTGTGACCATACCCCCTGGGGGGTGATTTCTTGCTTTCTGTCTCTAATGTCTCTCTCTGTCTGGCGAGCGCATGCGCCCTATAGTGAAAATCTCTCAAAAAAAAAAAAAAAAAGAAGGGGAAAGGCATAGACCAAGATGGCATGAAAGGGATTCCAGAGAGACAAGTGACCAAAGTAAAGGCAGTGAAAGAAGACAGAAGCAAGGCTGGAGCTGCAAGTAGTGACATGACTAATGGGCCTTTTTTTTCCTTAAAGATTCCAAGAAACTTTCATCAAGGAAACATTCTGCAAGTGGCCTCAGGAATTCACACGGAGTAGAGTGTGCTCAAAAGTTAGGTAGTAAGGGACCAGCAGTTAGCGTAATGGCTATGTCGCTGGGCTCCCATGTAGTCGATCACAGTTCGTGTTCCGGACCCGGTGGGTTGAAACTCATGCCGGGCGCGTGTGCCCGTGTGCCCAGGGTCCCGAGAGGAGAATGGAGGAGAAGGGATTGCAGCGTGGCCATCCCCCTGGTGGGTGATTTCTCACTTTCTGTCTCTCTGTCTTTCTCTGTCTGTCTTGTGAGCGCACGCGCCCTATAGCAAACACCTCTCCAAAAAAAAAAAAAAAAAAGAAGTTAGGTAGTAAGAAATGATGTGTGAAAATAGGTGAGTTTTTGAGTCTCTTAAGAAGAAAGACGAAGAAGAGTAGGAGGAGGTCAATGAAGGCCGAAGTAGGGAGTCCAGTAAGAACAGCAAAAAACAAGACTGGTGGGATTGGGAGGACTAGAAGGAAGTGGTTTGCTCGGTGGGAAGCCTGATAGACTAGATGCCAGCAAAAGCTCGCTGATGAGAAAGGGACAGCTCATGAAAAAGGGTTCTCCTAAAGAAGCTTCTACAGGACAGCAGGGATGGAGTGTAAAATGAGGCATGGCCCAGCTGGAATGGCAGTGGGCCTGGACAGGCTAAGGGGGCTGCACCCTGGGAAAAGCTCAACAGTGGAGAGGGATGGAAGACTCCCTTGACATCCCCGACTTGTACTTGGCATGACAGCACCACCGTCTAGATAAGTAACGGACACATGTATCTGAATCTACTGATGGCCTGCTCCTCATGCTTGTGCTGCGGGGCTCATACGGTCAGTCAGAGGCCTCCTCTGCTCTCCAGAACAGAAGTGCACCGAAATGAGCGGCTGGTCTACAGTTAACAGGAAACAGAGAAAACCGGGCATAAAATACATTTGAGGAACAGAAGCTTGTGGATGTTGGTCAACTGTGATTATCCATTCTGCATAAGCTTATATAAGTTCAACTTAAAATCATATAGTATGCATATACTGATATACATATAAAATGTATCTGAAAAGTACACAATTGAAAATAGTTGCTTCCAAGGATGGGGGTTAGATAGGTAGTCAAAGAGAAAAGAAGATTTACTTCACACAATATTTAAATTTTCTATCATTGTGCACATTGTTTCTCAAGAAATAATTTATTCAAAAAACCACAACGGCTTATTATTTCTATATATTTTGTATGCCTTGGGAAATTGCTATAAAAAAGTTTGCTCCTGGACCCCCTCCTATACGCCTAGGCACTACCATTTCTAACAATAATGCCATTTTTATGGGTTTTGTGGCAGTGCACAGAAAACTGATTGAAAAGGTAAGACAACAGGGACAGCAGATAAGAAATCCCACGTGCAAGCTCTACAGAAAGGCCCAAATGTAAATTGGGAAATAATTCACAATGCCTCCATACATGTCAGCCTTCAGGCCAAGTTCAGTACAAATAGTTCTGATTTAATATCTCAGCAACCTTGTGAGGTAAAAAAGAGAAGCTGCAGAATTACGTAAGTCACAGGGCGCGGCACTGGTACGGAGTGTCGTCTGAGTGTCTAGAAAGCCTGTAAGGCTCCCCATCCATGAAACTGTCCTGCGTTGGTCCCTTCACTGTCTTACCTGCTCCCTCTGCACCTCCTCCTCTCTCTTCAGTCTAAGTAATTCCCAGAGCTCAGATCTTTGCCCCTACTGGTCTGCAGTGCCTGGTAAAGTTATTCTTTCTTCTTTTGAAATTCTCCTATTGCTTTGCGTGTGACTGAATTGGATTTCTAGTCTCTTCATCAGTTAATAGCTGGTTAGGTTTCTTTGGACTTTGATTCTTTTATAAAGTGAATAGTAATCTTACCTGTCTAGAGCCAGGGACTGGGTCGGATGATTCTCTTAGATTCCTCTACGGCCTCTACATTAAGCATCAGTGGGTTATGTTCAACTTGTTACTTCCATTTTCTTATACAAACAGATTCTGCTTCCATTTTCCACTGAAAGCAATACTGTTAGTTTGTCATTATGGATTAAACTTTGGCTCTTTTTTGTTACTTACTATTTTATATTCATGTCAAAGAAACTGTTAGTTCTTCTTTTGAAATAGCTTTCACTTTCACCCTTCCTCAGTTTCCTCTATTATCACCTATGCTAAGCAATCACTTCATGCATATACTGATCTGACCATCTCCAAACAGTCTCTCTGCTCTCAGCTGTTTCCTTTTCATGATTGTCAATATGAATTCTACTAAATGGTCTGCAAAATGCCAGCCTTTCCTAGCAGTCAACCAGGGTTCTTTCTTCTCCCTCTCCTCCACCTCCCTAAAGCTAATCTTACTTCCCAAATATTTCTCATATCCTTTGCCTCCTCACAAGACACTACTATGTGTGGTGTTGGGAGAAAGACTATCTAATGACACTTCTACTAACCCAATGTTTACCGATCCTGGCCTCAAAGTGAAGGACAGATGGTGACATGTGCAGGGTTATTTTCAAACACAATCTGACATGAACCAATAGAACAGCCAGAGAGCATAGCTATGTGTTCCTGATGTCCATTTCCTGAACCATGCTATAACATTATAGAATCATTTTCCGAATTGATTCTATTTTTCACTCATGGATAAGGACACTATCTACAGCAGCAATAAGTTTCCATAGGAACTAAATTCATTTCAAAAGGTTTGAACAGAGAGTTTAAAAAAAAATGCTCAAACAACATAACAATTTAGTACATAGTGCCTTCCATCCTTGAAACTCCGAGCATTATAAGTATTAACCTTTTCATCTCCTAAAAGTCCCTGGAAATGAGAAGACAGTATCTTCGCATTTTGAAAATGGATATGTTTAAGGTAACAGGTAGGGAAAGAGAGAATTTATAAGGTGAGATGCTAATTTATGTTCCATCTCTAGTTTTAAGCACAACTGATCACACATGTAATACACTTAATTTTGGGAAGATAAGTGCGCTATGAATTCAAGTAGTTGCTAATACTCTCCTACTCCATAGTCCATAAATTAAACATAGAAACTAGAAGAAAATACACCTTCAAAGCATTCTGTAGCTAAGAAAAGTAAACTGTTTGTAAGAACATTATTAGCACATTGAACCACACACATCTCTCTATGGAACATCCACACAGTAAGTCTGCAATTCAAAAATTCAAACATGTTTCTTTTTTGTTCTGATTAAGTATTCAATTCTGATGCCATAAGAAGGCATTAAATTCCAACACATCATATAATCTCATCCCCTTGTGTTATATAAATGGATTTAAGCTTTTTTTCAGAGGCTAGGCAAGATTTAGCAAATTGGCTTAACTTTCTAGGCTGCTGCTGAGACTCAAATGAACAAGACCAACTATAAAGTATAGAAAACAACAATCTACTACACAAATTCTCCAAATGATTATGATGAGCCTCATACATGAGCATTTCGGAGGTGGAATCTCAATGATTCCTATATAAAGGGATAATGATGTATTACTGCAGGACCAAATAATGCATTTCTCAATTCACGTCTGGATTGGATTCACCATGCTGAGCTCCATTAGTTTTACATCTCCCTAAGGGTTCCAATTCAGCAGTATTAATCTATGCCATTACAGACAGCCCCAATCTATGAATGTCTGCCTTACGAATGTCTCTTAATACACTTCTTCGGTTGAGTGTTTCTGGAGAAAAAGCTCAAAACTAGGGAAACTGGAATCACTATAAATTCCTAAGTAGATACTAAGCCCTACCCATCAGGTCATCACGTTTCCTTGGAACACTCAGTCTTCCTTTCTTTACTGTGATTAATCATGCCATCTCCAAATGGCTAGACTATCTCACCCCTTTTCTTTCCCCTTCACTCTTGGTTAAAGACCTTGCATCTTAATTCATCGAGAAGAATAGAAACCAAAAGGTATCTCTCTCACCTTCCGTCATAAAATCTGCATCTGCACTGTCTTCTCCTTTCCTGTTGTTACTTTAGAAGAAGGCCGTTTCACTTATAAAAGATAGGCAATCCTTAACACACAGATCTGAGTCTTCCCCCTGCTCTTTCTAGTGGGATTTTTCTCTCCTTGTGTCTTCAACCTCTTTCCCTACTAGACCACTTTCTCCGGCACCTCAACATTCTCCACTACAGTGCCATCTGACAGAACATTCTGCGACAGGCGACATGTCCCAAATCTATACTGTGGTCACAGTCACATGGGACTACTGTGCACCTGAAATATGACTAGTGCAGCAGAGGAAGTGCATTTTAAATCTCACTTAATTTTAACAAATTTAAAACTGCACAGCCATATTAGGCTAGTGGTTAGCATACTATCTAATATACAGCTCTATCTTCCAAAAGCTATCTCCACTTCCTACCTCCACCATCCTCTTCCATCCACACTGAAGTGGCTTTCTTTTATACCATCATCCAATGAAACTGCTCCTGCTAAAGCCAGAGACCTCCATCCATGCGGCCAAATCCAGTGATTTTTTTTTTTAACGTTGTCAGAGGGTGTGTGCACTTGCCAGCAAGAGAGAGAGAGAGAGAGAGAGAGAGAGAGAGAGAGGGAGAGAGAGAGAAAGTGAGAGAGTACTCCCCCAGGTATCTCAACCATTCTCAAGGCTTTAATGCGATCTGTGTGCTGGCAGCTGTCAAACCTGTATCTGGCCTCACCCTCTTCTAGGCAATTGACGTTTACAATAAAGGTTTTACAAGCACCACATGTTTAAAACTGAACTCCTAATTCCCCCTTCTGTCCCCAATTGTTCTTTCTCCCCCCTTCTCAGTAGATGAATAAATGAATCCTCCAAAACCAGGCCGTCACCTTTGACCCCTCCCACTGTCTCATCATCAATATCTAATTTGCCAAGTCTTGTCAATTAAACTTTTAAAGTAGCTCTGATACTGACTCATTTTTCTCCATCTCTTTTGTTCTTGTCCTAGTCCAAGCCACTATACCTACCTGCCAGCAATATTCCAATCATCTCACAAGTAGTCTCTGTTTCATTCTCAGCTCCTGACCTTCAATCTCTACTACAAGTAATTATCATAAAAACCAAATTTAATCTTTTAACTTCCAGGTAATCAACTCAACCCCCAAAATCTTTCCGCCTTTCTTAGGATAAAAATCAAAACACTGACCTAGCAGGTGTGGCCCCTGCCTCCATCTGTCTCCACTCAGCCATTAACTGTGATGGTTAATGTCCAAGTCTAGGTTCTACTTCGGTGATGGATGCTTGGGCAAGTGGCTTAATCCCTCTGCGGTGCATTGTTTTCATCAGTTCCCATGGTGTGAGACTGCTGCGAAGGCTCTTAAGATTGCGTATAAACTCTCAACACTATTTCTGGCACAGAATAAGCATTTCTTTCAGACATAATAATTAGTAATATTTTAAAAGTGTATGTATTCCTTTATTACATGAGGGAGTGAGGAAAAGAAAGATAGCCCCCCCCCACCAGGGTCCTCAAATCCCAGCCTTAGCCAGCCCTGATTCATAGACATGTGCATGCCCAGAGTGGTGAGGGAGACCTCTGGATGCAAGCCAGCAATATTCCCATATGGGTCAGGCTTCCAGAGTGTTGAGTTACCACCAACCCAATACCAGCCCTCAGCCTCTTTATCATTAAGCTTTTTTTTTTTTTTTTTTTTTAGAGAGGAATTTTTGCTATAGGATGTGTGTGCTCACCAGACAGACAGAGAGACAGAAAGCGAGAAATCACCCCCCGGGGGGGATGGCCATGTTGCAATCCCTTCTCCTCCATGCTCCTCTCGGGATCTTGGGCATGCACAACATGCGCCTGGCGTGAGTTTTAAGCCACCGGGTCCGGGACTCGAACCATGGTTGACTCTGTGGGAGTCCAGCGACATAGCCATTACGCTAACTGCTGGTCCCTTTATCATTAAGCTTTTAATAAATGGTAGCTGCTACAATATCATTATAACTAATACATTTTTGTAGGTTATTCTGGATTCCTAACTATTCGTTATCACCTACTTCCAAAGGGAAATGGAAACAGCCAATTTATATAATCCACACTTTAGAATACCATTGATCTGAGAGTTCTCGACCATACATGTATTCGAAGGCACCCACAAAGTATTCAGGCAGTGGCCCAAAAAGGCTTGCTTTTTGCACATGTTTTTAATAAAGGGAGTACAAGGTGCACTTGTGTTGAAATCAAACATTCAGTACTGGGTCCATAATGAACATAAACCTACATATCCTCTATTTCCTCAACTACATCTTCACAGAACACAAGAGTCCTCCCTGTGACTAAATGGAACTGTATTTGGAGTAATTACACTTGGCACAGACTGCCCACTGCTGGTGGCAGGGCTGATACTTGGGACTAGAGAGTGAGGGGAACTCAACAAAATGGATGGCAAACTGCTTTAATTTACTTTAATGGTAGCAAAATCCTGTCTAAAACAAGCTGGACATTTCAAGAACAATAAACACCACGCAGTTAAAGTTCTATTAACACTAAACCACTAATAGAACAGGCCAGAAACTGGGCTTCAACCTCTTTCAATGAGTTTCTCTATCTTTAGGGTCATAAAATGGCATTTTGTAAATCAAGCTGGCAGTCGAGAAGTGCTGCTGTTGATTAAAATGTCGGACAACATTTCCATTTATTCATGCTGTGAGCTCCGTTTCTTTTCCCACCCCACTCTCAAAAGCTTTAACTATAGGGAATCAGCAGTTAGCGTAATGGCTATGTCGCTGGACTCCCACGTAGTCGACCGCGGTTCGCGCCTCGGACCCGGTGGCTTACAACTCACGCCGGGCACGTGTGCGTGCGTGCCCAAGATCCCGAGAGGAGAATGGAGGAGAGGGGATTGCGGCGTGACCATCCCCCCTGGGGAGTGATTTCTCGCTTTCTGTCTCTATGTCTCTCTCTGTCTGGCGAGCGCACGCGCCCTATAGTGAAAAAAAAAACCTCTCCAAAAAAAAGAAAAAGAAAAAAAAAAAGCTTTAACTATAGACATTCAGGAATAACAGGGAGAAATATGAGAGTACTAAAGTTGATTTCATTGTCAAAAGGTTTTAAATAGACTGGTATTGACCACCTTGGAAGGGCCTTTAGCCCAATCCACAAGCAGGGGCAAGGAATAGAATGGACTAGAATGATTCTCCTTTCTATCATACAATATATGACCATGGCTGGATGCAAAGAAAACCCAGGTAAAAGTTAAAAGACGGTCTTCCCTGCATTTGGACGAGTGGCCGCTGTAAAGGATGAGTAAGAACCTTACATATTAAACCATAGTACCGGTTCAGAAGTTAATTGCACATTACTAAGTGATTATGTGAAAAGCCTATAAAATTTTGAGTTTTGCTATATCATATATCATAGTAAGAGGTATATAATGGTTTTGGCTATATAGCAGACCATGAAATAGAAATTTTCGACTTATCTGCCTATTTGATCAATGTAAACCATCAAACTGTCTTTATGGCTGGCAACTCCAGCATGAGTTAGGACAGAAGAGCCCTGAAACAGGAAGCCCTAAGGTAGAGCTCAGGATTATAATTTCAGTTTAAGGTTTGAATACCTACCTGTTTGGGTATCTAAATAGAATGTATTAATGAGATAATTTTAATCACAAACATAGACAATTAAATAGAGCAACGAGGGCTTTTATCAAAGCTTTCAACATGATGGTAAGTCAATTATATTATTAATTTCTACCAAATGCATCAAGTTCAACCACTTTTAGAGCTCTAAGATTAACTCTAAGCCCCACCAATATTTAGACTGAAGGAAGAACTGTTTAACAGATAGAGTTTTCCTGTCTCCAATATTTAGAAGAGAGGTTATTTGACTGAGGTATTATTTTCCAACTTGGTAAATTAAGGGTTTTGCCTGTGAGACTCTATCTCTGTAATGCACTAAAGGTTAATATCTTTCCATGTATTACAAATGCTAAGCAAAATGTAATGTTAATATATTCTCTTATTCATCATAAAGAAAATGGCAGGTATGACTACACATTCAGGACATTTTATCAACTGTTGTGTTTATCCTCATTACTTTTTAGGTCCCTGCAAACACCAAAGTTTCACTGGTGCTCATGCAATCTGAAATGAAGGGGAAAAGGACTGTTTTAGGACAAGAGGCAACAAAATAAAGAGTCATGTTTTATGATATTTCATTTCACTAAATCTGCTCACAGAAGAAAAGGTGTAAAGAGAAGAGAAAAGATATTAAAATTGTACCAGACAGTCTTGTCAGCCTTCCTTCCTGTTTCTCTTCCTTCTTTGTCACTGTCCTTCCTATTTTTGGTTTTGGCACCATTAATTAAGAGTAAACAGATTATTACTGTAATTTTTAAAGACAGGGTCTTACTTTGACACAATCCTCCTGCCTCAGCTTGCCAAGTAGCTGTGACTACAGGTGGGCACCACCACCTGCTCTTTGAGATAGGGTCTCATTATGCTGCCCATGTTGGCTGCAAACTCGACACTTTCCTGCCTCAGTCTTCCAAGTAGCTGGGAATGCAGGTGCACAGCACTCCTTTTAGGGTAGACTAGGATTGAACCAGGGCCTTTCATGGGGCCACAGCCTGTGGAGCAGCAGCATCTTAGCAGTGTAGGCTATCATGCCTGGGCTAGTAGAAACACTTATATATGCTTCTGAAGGAGTACCAAATATAAGAGAAAAATGTCAAGTCCCTCAATGCTTATGACCATGAAAGACATCACTAATCAATCCTGACACTCTTCCAGGCTGAACCTGTCACAGCCTCAGAATCCTTCACAAATGCCACAGGGAGCCACCACAATCAACTAGAGTTGGTGCCTGAAACAAAATTTGTCTTCTCTTGCACTAAACTTCTCCCCCGTGTTCTTGCTTTAAGCACTGGTTGGGCACTTGGTTTTGCACTTTTCTATGGTCCTACAGTTATGCCTGAGTATTTTGTGACACTGAAATTCACAAGAGGCCTGGCTCTCTTCCAGTAAGCATTTTGCCATACAAAATCCAAGGTTTCTAAAAGTGAGAAAGAGACTAGATAATGCCCCTTTCTGACTCATTCCACATCCCTCTAAAAGGGAAGCAAAGCCAGGAAAAATCATCTGGGCTTAGCAGTCTATTCCTTTACTTCCTAAAGAAAAAGAGTGGGCCTCCACTAATGTTTAAGCTTTGATCTTAATGATGTCTGTTTTTAAAGACGACTCAAGGTTCAGATTTTTCATTTACCCTTTTTAAAAATATGTGTTTAAAAGAAAATTTCTGGACAGTCAACTAGATTGCCCTCATGAGCATTTTATGAGCACCTTCCCCATATATTAACACACTCACTCAATTTGGCTTCATATTTAATTGCACTATCTCTCCAGAAAGCCCTTAATGACACCATCTCACATCCAACCTTCGTAATTTGGCTCCCCTCAAATCAGAGAGCGGGGCTTCCCAGGCACTATCTTACTGCCGTTGTGGGCCAAATGTGATTCTCCCCAGCTGCTGTGAGCTTTCTGCTTTATGGCAGGGGCTTGCATGATCGCTCCAAGCCATTCCAGGAACAGAAGCCTTCCAAGCAACCAGAGGCTGTGCAATGGAACCTGATCGGGCCAGGGCCACTTTCTGCTGCCAGTGGTAACTCCTGCACGTTTCCACCTGTATTTGTTCACTTTCTTTCTTGAGAGAAGATCATCTCTCACACTTGCACAAAGGATCTCCCTAGATAAAGAATTTAACAGAAGACCAGAGAATGGTGAAACATTGCCAGAATTTAATCCAATAAATGGCACATAAAAGCCTCAAACAATTTTGGACTATCAAAACAGAGGTAGGTTCAACTATGGCTAAAATGTGGTTGCCTAAAAAACAAGCATGAGCCAGAAGAGACACAAAGGGGAGCTCTGTCTCTACCTGGGAACTCAAAGAAAGGTGCAGTTTTCTCCGTCATGTGCTTGTCCCTGGGCCCCCACAGCCGCCAGCTTTAAAGAAAATGGTGGTTTTAAGAGTCACTCTTAAGGGAACCAGCAGTTAGTGTAATGGCTATGTCACTGGACTCCCACGTAGTCGACTGCGGTTCGCGTCCCGGACCCGGTGGCTTAAACTCATGCCGGGCGTGTGTGTGTACGTGACCAAGATCCCGAGAGGAGAATGGAGGAGTAGGGATTGTGGTGTGGCCATCCACCCTGGGGGGTGATTTCTTGCTTTCTGTCTCTCTGTCTCTCTGTCTTCCTGGTGAGTGCACGCAACCTATAGCAAAAAAAAAAAAAAAAAAAAAAAAAAAAAAAGAAAAACAAACAAACAACCTCTCAAAAAAAAAAAAAAAAAAAAAAAAAACCCAAAAAAGTCACCCTTAAAAGGGGCAGCACTCGTCTGCTTTACAGGGCTGTAAAGATTTACGTAATTTTCCTGGGGTCCCTAGCTTTTTCTGGAGGGGAGCATTGCCCATAATGTATTTGTCCATGAGATAAACAGACCGCCTTCCCCCACGATTACATTTGCTTGAAGGAAAACACAGCTGCCATTCTTGCACATTAAGACACAAATGGAACTAGTGAGACCGAACAAAGATTTCAAAGGGGAGGAAAGTTTTTATAGCATAAAAGACACTCTACTATACTAAAGTGTATTGAAACCAAAAAACAGAGGCAATGTGACAACTATTCTCCTGGGGGACAAAAGTCCTATTGAGCAACAAGCCATAGGTGTCATTTTCCAGAAGCCACCTGCTCCTACTTGGAGTTATTACAGATATTCAGGAGCCAGAATTTCAGAATCCTTCCACCTCTGGGGTTTGTGTGGGAGTATGTGCATTCACGTGTGCCCTGCGGCAAAACCCATAGGTAATTACTTGGCCGCTGTCACCGTGGGATAACTGAACCGTCAAGTCAACTACTTAATGATTCCCTCAAAGACCAGCATCACACTACTAGGTACTGTTAAGAGGAAATCTTTGGGGAAACACACTAACCCGGGCAAAAGCACACAAATCACCATGTCTTTGGGAAGATAACAGTAGTGCTGAGAAGGCCTGCTCTGTCCAAAGAACAGAATGTAGCAAGAGAGGAAAATGAATTAGCTAATTAGCGTTAGTTATTATTTGCTATAGTCACAATTGCATCTGGTAACACCACTGCCATCCATGCTGTTTTATGTGATGTCTTCTTCATGCGGCAACCTTTTCATAAATCAAAGCAAAAGCCAATACCAGACAGTTTCTTGTACGGCTGGCCTGACAATAAAAGTTAACACTGAACCTCAGCTGTTATCAATCTTCATAAATGTGTCCATGATGTGGCAAGACCGTGCCACCTTCCAGTGGGGCTGCCACTAATGCATGCAAGGAAGTGACCCACTAGGTTAATGGGACTTGACAATCAGTACAGTTTTAATTGAGCCAGAAAAAGCAATGGATCTCTTATCCATTCCTTAAAGTATCTTGGAGTTTTCTCCTTTACGTCTTGATTCCATCAGTGCCTTAGCAGACAACAAAGAGCTCATGGGGAAAATAGGTAAACAGGTTTTTATAACAAAACTTGTGATGTACTATTTAATTGGCATTTTTGGTAGAGAGCTACCTGACTTGAAGGTGTCATGTTTCCAAGATCAAGTAAAAAACTTTCATGAGGTATATTTTGATTTTGGAAAATGTTAGTAATTTTTTTATATTAACAGAAGCAACAAACAGTCTACAAAAAAGTAGTAAAGGTCAAGAACTTTTCAAGTGTCAATCCTCCCTTGACAACAATTCACACTATACAGAAATTTGAACTGAAGGAATTCCCAATTAATGAATTATTGGAATGAATCTAATAAACAATGTCCTATCATGTTTTGAATTCTGCTATAGACATAATTACCCTATTGATACTGTTGAGAGGGAAGATGGCTTCTCTCTGGCATGTACTAGAGATGAACTTGGGCAATTAGCTAATGTCCAACAAAAATCAGCCTTGTATTAACAGCTTGTAATGAAGACCATCAACAGACAGATAAATCAAACCATTAGGCTGGACTCAGAGATGTCAACATAGCCCCAGATCCCTAATTTGCTGAATGAATTTATTTCAACATGTACTTCCCAAGTGAAATATATGTACCAGGAGCCGAGGAGATCTATAAAAAGAATAAAATATAATCCCTGCCCTCAAGAAGGTTCTAATTCAAATGGAAATGAGATTCACACATTGTAACTGGATCTACAACCTTGGTCATGGGCCCTTATGACTTCCAAGGTCTATATGTTTTCCTTGGCTTTTTGGACAACAATTTCCTCTACTGTAAATTCAGAACTATTTTAGGTCCTTTCTAGAGTGAAAACACTGAGAGTCTAAACTAAGAAGCATGAAAGTTTTATAAGAGTTAAAAATTCAATTTAGTGGGGCATGGCATAGTGATTAAGGCACTGGACACCCACTGGGCCAACTGTGGTTTGAGTCCCAGACTCGGCAGCTTGAAATCACACCAGGCATGTGTGTGTCCATGCCCAGAATCCTAAGAAGAGAACGGATCAGAAGGGACTGTAGCATGGCCATCTCCCACTTGAGAGTGATTTCTCACTTTCCCTCTTTCTGTCTCTCTCTGTCTCTCTGTCTCTCTCCTTCAAATGTATGCACCCTATGGCAAACAAAATAAAAAAACTAAAAAAAAAAACCCTAAAACCTTCAAACAACATTGATAATAACTGAGTACCTGTTACAGTACTACTGCTATAAAAATAGATCAGATACAAGTCATGCTTTAAGGGCTCACACTTGAGAAGAGAGAGAGGGACAGAGGCAACTATGACACAAATTGGGTTGTAATAAGGGCTTGAGTAACAAAAACATAGAGGAAGCAATTAATTGTGGCTTTTTAGTGGGAAGGGAGGTTTTGAAGAAGGCTTCACATAGCAGTTAGCGTAATGGCTATGTCGCTGGACTCCCACGTAGTCGACCGCGGTTCGCGTCTCGGACCCGGTGGCTTACAACTCACGCCGGGCACGTGTGCGTGCGTGCCCAAGATCCCGAGAGGAGAATGGAGGAGAGGGGATTGCGGCGTGACCATCCCCCCTGGGGGGTGATTTCTCGCTTTCTGTCTCTATGTCTCTCTCTGTCTGTCTGGCGAGCGCACGCGCCCTATAGCAAAAAACCTCTCCAAAAAAAAAAAAAAAAAAAAAAAAAAAAGAAGGCTTCACAGAGAAAACAGAGAAATTAACATACGAGACAGGTCTTGATAAATGGATGCATTTATCAAGAGGAAAATGGTGAAGGTGTGCTATGTACAGAGACAGCGAACGCAGCTGCAGACATGGGAAGGTGGGAGGGCACGATCTCTCTTAATGAATGAACTCGGGGCACAAGAGAGTATGGCAAACGATGAGGCTGATGGGGCGTCAAAGGTTATTTTCATATTGTGGTTTAGCACTATAAGTTTTGGATGTCTGTTCCAACTTCTATATTGTGATTTATTAGATATTGTCAATTATTCAGCTTTGAAGCAGAAACTTATTTCGCTTTTAATCATATAGATCAGACTGATGGATGAGTATCTGTGGACACATGACAAACTGTTGGGGGGAAAACTATTATCATTTGCAACCACTTATCTCTGCAAAACAGGATTATCACAACATTGCAACCAAATAAATAACTTTGGGTGCTGAAAGACCGTAGCTGTTATCTATACCTCCTAATTTTAAAATGTAGTGTTTATGAATATAAGCTTCACTGTTCTCTTTGTGATGAGCAAAGGTTGTACATAAGCTTATACTATAGTTACAGTAATAAAATATCAATGACCAGGTATGCTGCAATTCCACACGAGAATTCATTTAAAAACAGAAATCCACTAATGGCTGAAAAACACTACTTGAAAATTATAGGAGAGACTAGTATATAGGAAGAAGCTATTTTTTTCCCCCAAACCTTCTGCATTGTTTTTTCTTACTCTACAGGGACCTATGTATTTTCATAAAAACAAAGTTGTATGTGATTAGGTCAGCAAAACCTTTTCTATCCAGAATGTAGTTTAAGACACGTACACACACGTAAACACGTAGGCAAATGCAGTTTGTTTTTCCTTTTTGCTTCATCATCTCCAACCTCTAGTCTTCCAGTCTTAATCGCAAATATCCAGGGGTTACAGGTTTTTGAGTACTAACCTAGACAGATAATGCAATGGGAAAAATTGTGGTCTAAATGCCATGCAAGTGATTTCTGAATACATTTTAGGAGGAATCTTGCTTATTTTTTATAGATTCCTGACCTATAATTACCTACAACCACAAATGAATACAAAGATTGTAAAGGTGTGATGGTTTAGAGGAGAACTATGCCATGAACTAACAAGAGCTCCATTTATCTGAGCACAGCATCCCTTATGCATTTCTAACCAAATCATGTAGGTCTCACTCATCTTATTCACCATGCTGAAATACAGTAATTATTTTGGCCCAGCCTCAGTGGCACTCCGTGCTAAGATGCTATGCTCTGCAGACTGGGACCACATGGAAGGCTTGGGTTCAATTCCTGGTCTAACAGTCAGGTCAGGCACAGTGGTGTACACCTGTTATACGAGTGACTCTGAGAGAGGTTAGCCTGGGCAACAGAGTGAGACCCTGTCCATTGTTTAAAAAAAAAAAAAAAAAAAGAAAAGAAAAGAAAGGAAAAACGGAGCTGAGGGTGGTGACCTGTGCCTATAATCCCTGATGGGAAGCTGAGGCAGGAGGATCACATCCTGGTGAGATCATGTCTACAACATAAAACACACACACACACACACACACACACACACACACACAATTATTTTGGGTGGTGTTGCTAAATATTGAAGAGAATATTTGTTTATAAGCCCATGTTTTTTTAGAGGCATACTATATTCTCAATTGCAATTTTATTATGCCCACGAATTATCCTCGAAGTAAATATTGAATGATATGATGGGTATCGATTAAAAACAAACACAAAATTCACTTTATAGGAACTTGAACTACTAAAGACTATAACAATTAGCTAACTACTGACTGCTTAGGATATGCCAAGAACATGAATGGACCTCATCTAATTCTCATTTAATATCTTTGTTAATATCACCACTATGGTTGTAGAAAACAAAAATGGATGGGGAAGCAAAAGTAACTTATTAGAGTAGGTCCACTATATTATGTGAAGGATAACTATAAACCTTATATCTAGTAAAAATGCATGGATATTTTTAAATTCATTATAGCTATACTGAGGTAATAGAATAGAAAACTAAAGAGAAGTCCTAATAAGCTAAAAAAAAAAAAAATCAAGAAAACCAACAATAAGCAGAGAAAATGAGCACATTTTCTGCTAGCTGCCATAGCAAAACCTAGAGCATGTTAAACACTCCCTTCCTCTTAAATCTACTTCCGAGATACTTTATCAAATGAAAGGAGAACTTTATGGCATGAAATACAAATAGATGTATCATTAATAAGAATGGATCAGTCTTCTAAAGAACATAGCCAAAAGCTTAGCACTCAAATCTTTTAAAGATCCCTGCCTTAATGCACTCTCTGGAGCAACAATCCTATTTTCTTTGCATCATCAAGTTCTGAGAATGTATTTTTCATTTATCTTGTCGTCTGTTACAAAAGGCAAAGATGTGTATACATTTTGGTTTTCAATTCTCCTATTATATCAGCTTCTCAGCTCTTCAGTTTCCAAATGCTCCAAAAGAGGTATGGATTGACATTTCTGCCAAAGGACAATTTTTTGCTCTGTAGTTTTTCCCAGAGTTAATGGAAAAAGTTCTACCACTAATCTTTTCAATTCACCTCTAGGGAATTACAAACTAGCAGCAAAAACTGCAAAGGTTGTGCCAAAATGCAATATTTTTAAATTACACAAGTCAAAAAGCCGAAAATTTTCACAAAATGGTCTTTCCCTTTTTTTTTTTTTTTTAATGTGAAAAGGCTTGAGAGGCCAGTTTTAGATTCACACTGTGATAAAACCTCTAAGGTCAAACAATCTGGGTCCTGATAACTTTAACTCTATTAGATCCCTAATAGAAATGGACTCGGTAAAAGGTTGAGTACCTACTATGTGCCCAGAATCCTAACTATATTATTTCATTAATCCTTATAACAACCTCATTGAAGTATTATATATACATTTCCTACCTCAGCAAAATGAAGCTTAGATGTTAAATAACTAATGCTACGTAGTTGGAAGGGATAGTCACAACTAAAAGTCCATCCACATTATGGAAATAAAAGTACCAGTTCATGAGGGTTTATGTACAAGTATGTTTCACTGCAGCCTTTTGAGATGACCTGAGTAACTACCCTTAGGGGAAGGGTTCAGTAAGTTACAGTATTCCAAAGCCATGGAATGTTATATAGCTTATTTAAAAGAATGAGTAGAGTTTATACATGTTGATCAGAAAGGATATATCCATAATAAATGCAAGGTAAAATATATGTATGGTAGAACCTTGTTTTTGTAAAAATAAACAAAATCTATGTTTACTAACATTTCGATTCACAGAGATCAATGTGTAAGGATGACTACCAAACTACAGCTTCACATACATAACTTTAAAAGAGGTGAACTAAAAAAGGAGGAAAAAGGATATTTCCCTCACTAGAAGAAAATAAAATACTGCCCTGATAATTAAAATAGATCCAGTAGTATTTACGAATTCACATTCTTTTCACTACACTAATTTCCTGTAATAAAAGGCAAACGATCATAAAATTCAATGAGAAAGAGGATACTTGAAAGGCTCATTTAATATTAATATCACGAGACAGCTCCATGGCACAGTGGTAATGCCTTGATCAAGGGAAACCAGATCCTGCATGGCAACCACAGTTTGAGTTCCCAGCCTGGTTGGTCTGAAACATGCAGGATACACACATGAAGTCCAAAGGGTGGGTGAGCTGGAGGAAAGGGATTGTGGTATGATCAGACTCTAGAGGGTGTCGCTCTCTCATTATGTCCATGCCCACATACTAACATGAATAAAGGGAAAAAATATTATCAATATCTTCAAGTGGATAAGCATTAGAATATGCACCTGGAATGTGAGCTAATTGTGTACATTTTGGGTACATTCAGTCAGAATTCCAGACATTAATAAAAAATAATTGGTTGGGTCAGCCCTATAGCCTAGTGGTTAAGGGAGTCAGATTTCATACAGCTGACTGAGGTTCAAATCCCAGCTCTGGAAGCTTGAAAAACACACTGGGCATGTGTGTGTGTGTGTGTGTGTGTGTGTGTGCATGCCCCAAATTCTGACAGGATGGAGAAATGGAGAAAGGATTGTGGCATGACCATGTACCACTTGGGATGCTTTCTCTCTCCTGGTCTCCCTCTGTCTCTCTGGCAATTAAAATAAAATAAAAATTGGTCATTCAGATACTAAATTGTATAAAATTTGCCTTTAACATGTTTGCAACAATATGCAGAATTTGGCAAGGTATGACTTTTTTTCTTTCTTTTCTTTACTTTTTGTTTGTTCATTTGTTTGTTTTGTTTTTGTGAGAGAGAATTTTTCCTATAGGGTGTGTGTGGTGGTCAGAGAGACAGCGAGAAATCACCCCCCCCGGGGGGATGGCCACACTACAACCCCTTCTCCTCCATTCTCCTCTCAGGATTGTCAGCGTGCATACAGAAGCGCCCAGCATGAGTGTCAAGCTGCCGGGTCTGGGACTTGACCCACAGTCGACTATGTGGGAGGCCAGTGACATAATCATTATGCCATCTGCCAGTCCCTGGTAAGGTATAAATTCTAAGAACACCATGGAAAGAGATCATGACTAGAAGTATTAAAAACTAGCCACCATACACCATTTCAACAGATATAATAAGATGAGGCTCTTTCTCTTTTATACGCTGAGACTTCCCAGATAGCATACCATGAATCATATCTTTCCTGAACTCTCTCTTCCAGAACTCAGATTTTCAATCAAATTCACTCTTTCCTATGTCTCATTCACTCAAGGCTGAAACTCTACAAGGAGACAGTTTACATGGTAAGGTAATATGTGCTCGATTTTGAGTATACATTAATATAATAACAGTAATTAATATATCACAAATGTAATTATTTTAACAAAAATACCATACACACACACACACACACACACACACACACACACACACACACATATATATATATATATATATATATATATATATATTTGGTATTATACTTAAATATTTGATAGCTCTCTAGAAACAATGACTAACTAAAAAGGCATTAATCCTATGGTATGAATTATGAGGTCCAGGAAAAGACATTCTCAAGTAGGAAAAATTGGGGGGTGAATCCTTATGTTCTATAAACTCTACCTTTGAAAACATCACATTTTAAGTCCCTCAAAGTCTGACTCCAATTTTTCTTTATAGCCTCATATTCCAACAGAACTTCCCAATGCTTGTTTTAACCACTCCTAGTATTTGAGTCCCTTAAACGAAAAGCCATTATTGTTCTTCTTACCTTAAGAAAATCTTAAGGTGGGAAGACCCAGCTTATGGCCATCACCTTTTTATGTGACAAGAGACACCCTTCCTTATCCCTACAGCATTTCATTTGTACCTTCATGGTAGAATCAACAAGATTAGAGTCACTTTTTGTATTTCCAATCTATAAAAATCATCTGGGGCATATAAGATATTCAAAATATCTCCTGAACGAGTATGAAAGTGATAATCCCCATATCAGGTTTTGACATCTATATAGTAGAGCTAATGACCTTTAAGTTCTTCAAATCAGGTTGTCACCTTTGTACTTTTGAAAAATAAATACCTGGGAACTTCAAAAAGTTTGTGGAAAAAGCAAGTAAAATATAAGTTAATGTTAGTGCAAAAACCTTTTTCTGAAATCCATGCATAGTTATTTTCATACTACACACTTTCCCATGAATTTTTTTTGAAGATCCCTTATATGTTGCTGAGCTCTTCATCAGGAGAAGAAAATAAACAAATGAGGACACGGGTCTCCTGGCTAAATCCAATCTCCCAAGTTGAAAGACTTCAAAAATACTCCCTTACCAGTACCCAACTAACTGAACCCAGACCACAAGCGATTTAAGTAGTGACAAAACATTTGGTTCCGGCTTCTTGTTGACGAACTAGGATGTCTGAAAGATACACGCTACACTGAGTAGTGCTGTTTTCTTCTTCACATTTGCGCCTTTTGTATTGGAGAAACACCACCAGGGAAAGAAAAGAACTGGTTAATTATGAGTAGAACCAAATGAGCTGTAATGGAAGTGTTATGAATGTAAATCAGTGAAGCCTGATGCAGAAAGCGGCAGCATCTGGGCGTGCAGCTTGCAAAGTAATGAGACCGGGATGATGCGCTGGCACCCGGCTTTGATCACTTCATCTTGTTCAAGAGCTCTGCTGGGGAAACAAAGGTGAGAGGCACTGACCTTCTGCCCACAGCTTGCACAGGCAGGAAAAGCAGTAACGGATCAAGGATTGATCCCCTTCTCTCCTCTCCTCTTTGCCAACACACCCCCTTTTCAGAACTGATGGTTTCCTAGTTGGGGGCCCAGCATAAAGCAGGCTTAGCAAGCTTCTGCCATATGAAGCGTCATGTCTGAACATGTCTACAGTAATTGGCAATTCATTTTTCATCCTGCAAGCAGAAACAGGTGTATGCTACCTTCAGAATCCCAAACATAAACCACGCTGAATGCATCTCTCGCACAGGCAGCTTGGCTGATCTATGCCAGTGGCAAGCCAGTGGACTTCAGAGTCTCCTCAGAAGGATCTGTCTCACGAATAAATATGTATTTGTAATCATGGAAGTACAAGAGAGCAAAACGAAGAGCAAAAGGCAGCATATTTTAAAAAAAATTTCCACCACACAACATCAGCCCTTGGTCTTTCTAGTGTAAAAACTGTAATTGGCGAATAGCTGACTTCTTTGTGCTCGTAAGATCCCTACAATGCATGTTTAAGATACTTAAAAAAAAAAAAAAAAAAAAAAAAAAAAGTGGCTGTAGTCCTTGAAAAGGAGTAAGAGGCCAGATGTATCAGTGCACAGTATTTCTTGCCAGCTTCATCCAGAAACACTAGCAGAGGTGACTCGGGAATCGGAGCCAAGAGCAAGAACTGTCTGTAATGAGCACATCTATCAATTTTCAAGGGACACAGTTGATTACCAGCATTTAGACATACCCACTAACAAAAGGAACGCAGTAATTTAACTGTTGGCCACCGAACGCGAGCACATAAAATAACTCAAGGCAGCCATGTGAGCAAGTTGGGGATGCTTGGCGACATGTTAACATAGGAACATGTGTGCTTTCATTTCAACATGTAGGGAGGGCCAAGATGCAGGATTCTACAAGTTTTCAAGCGTTCTGCCAGGACTCAATAAATAGTATGAACAAATTGCTGCCGAAGATTATTATATTAAAAAGTACCAGTGATGCTGTACAACTGGTTCATTCACAAATACTACCTTCGGAATCCCTTCTTCAAAAATAATTATGAAAACATAACTAGGCCTACCTACAAGGTAAATATAATTTAGTAAGAAGGAAAAAAGGACTCATTTTAAAGAAAATAAATAAAATGCAAGCAAGATTTATTCTTCTCTATTTCTATAGCAATGAAATATACTGAAAGAACAGCCCTGACTCTGAGATAAGGGATTCAAATTCTAATGAAAAATATGATTATGGATGGAATTAGGAATTGTAAGTTTTTGAGACAGTGATTAAATGGAAGAAAAATTTTACCTAGGGATAAATTACAATTAGAAGTTGAGAATTTCTCTTTTTTTCCCCCTAATTAACTAACAATGAATTTAGGGTGTTTTGGGGGGATATTTAACATATAACAAAATGCACTGATCTCAAGTGCTCATACTGTAATAAGAACTGCATATACCTATAACAGAACATTCCCAGTGCCTCAGAAATGTTGCTTATGTCACTTTCCAATCAAGTCCCCTTCATTCCTGTCAATTTCTTTCAGATCTTGATCAATGTAGGCTAATTTTACTTATTTTTGAATTTTATACAAATGGAATCACATAGTACTGTTTTGTGTCTGGATTCTTTTTGTTTAACATGTTTTCAAGATTCATCCAATTTGTTGCATGTTCTGATAGTGTGCTCTTTCTCTACTGCTGAAGAGTATTTTGCTGTATGAATATTCCACATTTTTTTATCCCTTTTCTCACTGATGACCATTTGGGTTGTTTCTAGATTTGACAATTATCAATAAAGCTGCTATGAGCATACGCATGTGTACAAGCCTTTCTGTGGATGTATTATTTTCATTTCTCTTAGATAAACACTTGGGCTTGGAACTGTGAGAATATAGAGCAAGTGCACGCTCAAATTTATAAGAAGCTATCAATACTTTTCTTAAGTGGGTATGCCACTTGGCTTGGTACCATCACTAACAAGATGCGAGAGTTTCCGTTTTTCTAAATCCTTTAAGGCAAATAGTATTGTTAGTCTTTTGGATTTTTCATGATTCCTATGGTTTTAATTTACTTTTCACTGATAACTAATGATATGCATGTGCTAATTGGTCATTCTTATATTTTCTTTTTAAGTATCTGCTCAATCTTTTACCCATTAAAAAAAATCCCTAATGTCCTAAGATGAGCAGAGCAGAACTATTAAATTCTGACTAAGATCCAATTTATGAGTTTTTGTATTTTGTTTACTTAAGAAAATCAGAAGAACTAGAAATAGAAATCTTTGATAGACTGAAACCACAGAGAGATGATTTGGTAATTACACACTTGCATGAATAAGGACAATACCATGTTTAAGTACTATTATCCTTAAGGTTCTAGTTTCCATTTTATTACATGGTTTTACCATAGACATAGTAAATGGGCAACCACATACATTCATAATTAACTGGTTGAAATCAGGCAAACATTGGGATGGCTCTGTGGCCTCATGGTTAGGGCAGTCAGATCCCAAATGGCCAACCATGTGATTGGAATCTCAGATCCGGCACCTTGAGAAACGTGTTGGGCACATGTGTTTGCATGCCTAAAATCTCCACAATGGGAGAGATGGAGGAGAAAGGACTAAAGAGTGATCATTCTCCACGGGGAGTGCTTTCTTTTCTATTCTTTCTGTCTCTATGGTGAGTGCACATGCTCTCTGGCACAAACACACACATGAAAAAAAAATACAATAACAGAAGAAAGCAGGCAAGCACCAACATAATTTCAAATAGGTTTACCAAACTCTGGAATGATAAAACATAATTAGATTTCATAACATGACTGATCCTACACAACTTCCCAAAGACCCTCCTGAGAGCTGGGCTTTTCATGGGTAGATAACTTCTTTGATATAATTTTTCACTGTGCTCAAGTCTTAAGATTGTTAACTTTGTAAAATTTGACCACGGGCAGAATTTAAATTCTACCTCCTAGAAGTCTTCCTGGATATTTTATGATGTGGCAAGTCAGTCAGACAATAATTAAGTCTAATTGGCCCTCCTATAACCTTCACTGTTCTCTACCTGTAGCTGAGTGGCACTCAAAAAGCAAAATATGTTTTCTTATCTTTGAAAGCATCAAAGGAAAATCAAAGAAATTATTTCCAACTGGAGCCTTTTAAAAGTAAATGAACTCCAGTTGGAATCAGCGAGAGGAAAAACTTAGTCTCAGAAATACCTTCTGGAAATGTGAACTCTTTTAATTACTCAAAGAAGCAAGGATCAATAAACAAATTCTGAAATACCAGGTACTCTAGAACTCAAAATGCTCTCATTTAAAATACTATGATGCAAGAAAAGAAACAAGCTATCATTTTGGCATAATCAGAATTTATCTAATGGTGTGCAATTAATATTTCATATTACTATGTAGGATATATGCTAGATTCTTAATGGGTCATATGGATTAGGGAGAAAGTTCAATGCTAATGTTCCTGCAGGGGAAAACAGAATGATTTGTTATCTCACACAGAACAAATCATGAATTCAGGAGTGTACGGCCACAAACCAAAGGGCTGTTGAAAGACTGGTTTTGATCACTGACATGTAACACATAGTGAGATTATATTGAACAGAAGATGCCCACAGCAACCCCACCAAACCCAACTGTCAGGCTGGCACCATGATGAGAGCTCCCAGCAGTGGATTCATCACAGTACGTAGCTATCTGGCTGTACTTTCAGTGGCTTAGTCTCAGAAATACCTTCTAGAAAGTCCTTTATACACTACACTGAAGTAATAGAAAATTCCCAGTGACCCTCTTGATCTTGTGACCATGCTCATGAGATAGCTGCAGGTAATGTATTTTTGGAGGAACACACAGTATTTTGTGTCTGTCCTGGGTATACACCCATGCTCCCACCCTCTGCAGCCCTGGATTCCAATCTGTGCTCCCATTATACTTTCTGCAGGACATCACTGGGTTGAGTTTTGTACTATGAAAAGAATCAGGAAGGAGAGAAATAATGAAGATGGAGATCTAACTCTCACATGCTATTAATGGTTCCTGACATTTACTTCTATTACCTTAGAAAACAGTATTCAGACTAAATAGAGAACTAAAAAGAAGTCGAATAGCTAGACAGATCACAGTATAAGTGCTCCAATCTTAAAAGAAGAAAAAAGAAGCATTAATCACCCAAAGTTTCTTCATAAACATAGGCAATCCTAAATGCATATCCTAAGAAATATTCTCAAATACTGGTGTGTTCCAAAGCAAGTCTCACTTTCCTTGGAACTGATTTGTTATGGGGAGGGCAGAGGAAGGTAGAGATTAAGTGGAAATGACAAACAAAACAGACTGATGCTTGAGAACTGGGACTATTCTACACATTGCTGAGATAGAAAGGCCTGGAACTTAGTCTACAGAGCATACCTAAAATGGCAGAGTCTAAGAGCTGAAAAAAAAAAAAAAAAAAACTCAAAAGACCATGTTTTAGATTAAGGATCAATGACAACTTTCTTTTCTTAAACTTTTTTTTTCAAGAAAGATTTTTACTATAGGGCACATGCACTTGCTGGAGAGACAGACAGACAAAAAGCGAGAAATCACCACTCCCCACCCCCTCCAGGGAGGATGGCCTTGCTGCAATCCATTCACCTCTCTTCTCCTCTTGGGATTTTGGGCACGCACACACACATGCCCAGCAAGAGTTTTAAGCCACCAGGTGCAGGATGTGAACTGCAGTCAGTTATGTGGGAGTCCAGTGACCTAACCACTACACCACCTGCTGATCCCTCTTTTCTTAAACTTTTAAACCTTAGCTTGGATGCCCTAAAGAGTGTGGCAGTTAGAATTTACATTTTACAGATGGAAGATGCAAGTTAATGATATAATCCACAATCAGCCTGAGGAATTGGGTGTTCTCAATAACCAAGACTGTTTCAGCCAAATGTGTTTGCCATCGGCTTCATATACAAAGTATATTCTTCTTTTAATTTCTCTTATAATTTATTAAATATTGTACAGAAAGTAAGCAATAGAAAGATTGTATGTGCACTCAAAGTAAAGGTTCTACTGAATAAATCTTGCTTTTCCACCATCACAAAGACAAAATAAGTCAAACCACGGTAAGCTGGAGACCCTTTCTTTATAAAATGAGGTCTTCTTTTATTTTTTAATTAATTTATTTTTTAATATGATCAGTTATTTAAATAGGTTCTTGGCAAAAAATTTAGAACATCAATTTGTGAGGATAAACTCCATTTGTAAGGGCAAACACAGATCGCAGGTAGCCCTGGAGCAGAGGAACAGCTTTGATTTTTGGTAAAATTTGCGAGTCCACAGCTTTCTGATCAATCTTGTACTGCTCTGAAATCTCGTACTTCTCCTTCTCTGTGTCAAAGATCTCACCTTCCTGGTGTCTGGGTTTCCGAAGTTTCTTTTTCTTCAAGTAAACATCGTTAAGGTGCTTTGGGATTTTTACTTTGATAATATCAATTTTCGTGGAGGTGGCAATGACAAATTTCTGGTGTGTTCTATGCAGTGGAACTCTACTGAGAACCAGTAGTCCAGTTAAAAGTAGCAAGCCACTGCTCGGCTGCTTCAGGAAAACCACTCTCTTGCCTCTGTGGCGTCCAGTGAAGATGATCAGAATGGTCCCAGGATGATGCTAGCTCATGGCTTTCTCACATGCTGATTGAAGGGTTTTATGCTGTGGCTCAACAGCTTTCAAGGCACATCTTCAGTAAGATAATACCTAGGCATTTTGTGCAGTTTAACCACCCGGGTACCACCATTCTTGTCTCCACCAATTGGTTTTGCGACAGTCGCAAGAACCTTCTTCTTTTTCTTTTCGATCCTGGATTTAGTGAATTTTCCTGGATGCTAGATTTTCCTCTTATACATGGCCTTCCTGGAATACATGGCAGACCAGGAGTATCTGCTGATGCCCCAGACTAGGATGGGGTTTCGGCTGCAATGGGGCTTCCCCTTCTTGGGCTTTTTAGCCTTGGGGGTCACCCTTTTTAACCTTGCCATTGGCATCAGCCTTCTTGGCTTCAGGTTTCTTCTCCTTAATATCCTGCTTTGCAGCTTTTTCACCTGCCATCTTGTATAGTGGGAAAGAGCAAAATGAGGTCTTCTGGCAGTCATCCTTTATCCAAGTGGGCGTAGTAAGAGGGTCAAAGAAAAGCAATGTTTGCTGGGATTGGGGGAAGGATGCAAGTGATCTCATCAACATAGCTAAAGAATGGACCAAAAACCAGATTCACTCTTAGGTATTGACATATATAGGCTTCTCTTCCCTTTATTAACTCCATGTCTCTGAGAGGCATGACATTTGTGGGACACAGAAATGGTTTATTATCTGTTGATGATAACATGTATAGTATTCTCAACTAGACTGGTCTGAGAAGTATCACATGTTAGGTAAATTCTCTTTACAAGCCAAATGATGCATAATGCTTGAATGCTAAAAAAAAATAATGAAAATAAATAATAATAATAAATAATAATCTGAAAAAAAAAGAAAAGCTATCGGATGATAGCAACGCTTTTGTCTTGACTGATATGCATCGTGATCATGCTGAAAAAAAGAAATGTCACACACTGTAAAGATATATGTGATTAAAAGTAAACTAAAAATAATAAATAAATAAATAAATAATACCACTTAAAAACAACTTCAGAACTCAAATTTGTCTCTAGTAACAAATCCACAAACTCCAGAAGGTATGTGGAATACTATGGAAGTTGACACAGGTGAGATGATATTTGTAAAACAAAAAACCACAAATAACCTAAACTTCTAAAAAAGTAACTGTAACCAAAAAGCTTATGCACAAAGGGTACAGGTATATTTACTTTCTCTAGAATTTTGCCTCTTCAATTATTAAGTCTCCTACTGAATAATCAAGATGTTACTTGGCTCCAAGGACCATAGGGAATAAAATGTCACCACTGCAGCTGCTGTATTTCCTGCTCACAGCCCTTCAAATTAAAAAAGGGGGAAGAAAGACCCAATACAAATGCAGAATTTAATTAGTTAGTAAAAGCCCAAATCCTTGCCTGAAGCCCTGTTCTTCTTGTAATATCGCATTCTTTTCTTCTTGTGTAAACTTTTCATTATGAAGGAGACATCTTGATAATACAATAGCTCTAGTTATAATGTAAGTGCTGGTAACATAACTCCTGCATTAGAAAAGGCAGCATGTTCAAGTAATGTTGCTTTAATACGATTTGTGTTCAGCAGAAACCAAGTCAACTTGGTCATTTAGAATTTGATCAATATGAATTAGTGTCTCACTGAGATAAACCATTTGATCATTTCGAAATTGATCAATGAGAATCAGAGATAAAACATTTATCATGTACATTTGGTATATTAGATCCATTCACACAGCACTAAAGTAGGTTATAAGTAGACATCAATAAGTGTTAGAGAAGATGTGCAGGATACCTGTCAGCTGCAGATACAAATGCATATACAACAGTACATAATTTTCTTCTGTTTGGTAAAGCAAGTTATTCAATAAGGCAGCCAGAATCACTGAAACCTGCAAGAGTCCAACTTCAGAAAAACTTAGAAAAGCATAGCAAAGAAGTTTTAATTAAAAGGTAAGTACCATAAATTTACCTGACTAAACTTCTGGAAGAGTTGTAAGACTATTAATCAGAGTAAACTTTGTACCCGCAGTACAATTAGTTCTATTAATCTAATATTTCCAAATTGAAGTCACATTGACATTCAGGCGCAATGGCTTGTGCATCTAACAGAATTATAAATTTGCCAGTCAAAACCTTATTTAATTATTTTACAGCCAATTAAGCAGGATCTTTAAACACTGTTGCTTAAAACTGTCCATGATCCACATGTGTAATTATAGAGAACACAAAGAACACCTGCTGATACCGTTGGCATGTCATCCTCAGCTTCACAAATTCATTCGTAGTCTAGCTATTAAAATCACAAACTCAAAAAAGAAGTTAAATAGTATTGCCAGTTAAAGTGAAAATCCTAAAAAAAAAAAAGAACATTTTAAAGTGTTTTACATCTGAATACATGGTAATACAAAATCCATTTTATCTGTATAATTGTGCACAGCATTCCTCAAATACTCTAAAATCACCCACACAACTTCTACAAGGTAACTAATCTTTTTAATACTTTATACTTTTTAATACTTTATAAAGATAACCTAAATGAGCCTAATGTATAAGCCAAGGTTCAACAACTTTGTTCAAGGATAAAAGTGAACACCCCTTCTAACATCTGGTTCACAAAGGGGTATCCCTGGCATTCATGGACAATTTCATGGGATCGGACTCCTGTACAAGAGCTTCACCTTTCAAAGAAACTGAAGCCAAGTTGCAAAGTTACATCTCCAATAAAACCATTCCAAAAATATTTTCAAGAAATCTATGTTTCTTTCCATACATATCTTTCTTTTTCTCTTTTTTCTTTTATAGGAGGCAGAAACTGGTCAATTCTTCATCTAAAGGACAGCATGGGAATGAAGTATCAATCATCTTTAAAATGCTTTTCATTTGTTTAATAATTACATTGTCTTTGCAACATTTATATTGTCTTTAAAACATTTTTATATTTCTTTGATATTTGCTTTACATTTACTTGATATTTGCTTTTTTAATTTTAAAAACAATTCATGTGTCTGTAAGCTCTCTGGCAACATTTCCCTTCTGTAAGTGTGGTGTATCGGTTCCAATCGACACAAAAAGATCAGATTCTGATGCTGACCAAGAAACAGGGTCCCTGCGATTCTCTGAGTACACTGCTGTGACACATTCCCTAAGTGCTAGACTGTAATAAGTGCTTCATACGCTTGCCATCTCTGCTAGACTGTGACTTCCCTAAGGGTAAGAGTTCCTTGAGGTGTTTTTGATTTTCTGGTTTAACAGCATCTAGATTTTGTTTGGAAACAAATACAGAAATTCCTCTTATGGGACATAGTTTTATAACTTAGACATACAAACAAAATTTAACATTTGGGACCACCAGTTGGCGTAATGGCTATGTCACTGGACTCCCATGTAGTTGACCACAGTTTGAGTCCCAGTTCCAGTGGCTTAAACTCACAATGGGCGTGTGTGCGTGCAGGTCCAAGATCCCGAGAGGTGAATGGAGAAGGGATTATGGCATGGCCATCCCCTCTAGGGGGTGATTTCTCACTTTCTGTCTCTCTGTCTCTCTGTCTCTCTGTCTCTCTCTTTTCTGGTGAATGTACACGCTCTATAGCAAAAACCTCTCAAAAAAAATTTAATGTTTATTGAACATTTACTTTGTTCTAATCACTATACATGTAAGATTATTTAATATTTTTGCTTAATTTCCTATGAGGTAGATAGAATATAAGGATTAATACAGAACATAATTTTCATTAAGATGAGTTATAACATGGTACTGGCACCATCCAAGGGGATTTCAAAATGTTCTTGAAAAAAAAAAAGGAATTAAAGTACAAGTTTACATTGGGGCAAAAAAAATGTTTGAAATCCATGTCTAGTTTTTTTCTGACTAGGAACTAGGACCATGAATTGCTCTATTTACAGAAAATACAAAGGGTGATAAATGTGAGATGAAGTGTTGATAATTACTGTTTTAGTTGGATTGTGAAAAGAAAATGTATTCCTTTTCAATAAAAGCTAGAAGTAAAAGAAAAAAGAAAGGTTGGATTTTCTCAGTAGTTTGTTTCATAGCTAAAACCTTACAGTTGCGATTGGAAAAAAAAAAAAAAACAAACAAAAAAAAACAGTTCCTGCAGGGAAATAAACAACACAAATTGTCTATCCTCAAATCCTTTAATTCCCAGTGAAAGCATGGTAAATTATATTTTTAATAACTTGTTATTTATTAGGGGTGTTAATTATCCCATCATAGTAGAACCAATTTTTGGATTCTTAAAAACATCTTCATTTTAAAAAGTTTGCCTGCCAGGGCCAGCAAGGTGGCGTGGTGGTCAAGGTGCTGGACTCCCACATGGCTGATGGCAGTTAGAGTCTCAGACCCTGCATCTTGAAAATCATACTGGGTGTATGTGCATGCATGCTCAAAATCCCGAGAGGAGAATGGAGGACAAAGGACTGCGGTGTGATCATCTACCCTGGGGGGGGGGGGGGGGGTGATTTCTCACTTTCCCTCTCTGTGGCTGTCTTGTTTCTCTCCAGTGAATGCATGTACTACAGAAAAAACCTAAAACAAAACAAAACAAAAAGTTTGTCCTCCTCTTGTTCTCTGAGGAACTCTAAGTTCCACTCTGGTAATATCCTGATAATTCCATTAGCTATCTTAGCAGAATGCCTCTATGTGACTGGTGTGAGTCACATGCAGCCTCAAGCACTCTTTGCTATCTTTTTGCAGTGACTCTGTGTGACCCCTGATCAGGTACATAATACTGCCCTCGAAATGGTAATTTAAAAAGCTTCCATCTCTTATAAACCAAGAAGCACCCAAATGAATTCTCCTCCCTTCATATAAAATTAACTAAAATCTTCTTCAAGGTCTTTCAGAGCTTATTATCCCAAGAGGGGCTTTGGAGTTCAGGTTCAAGACTTTTCAGAGATCTTCAAGGTAAAATTTGCAGGTGCTAAGATGGTCATATAGACAAAAGCCAGTGAAAATAATTTGACCAGGTAAGAAAGCTCTGTCATAGAATGAAAGACTATAGTATACTGCCTTCCATAAGACAGAAGAGTCATGATTATCTGAGATGGACAAATTCCTTAGGAGAACCAGAATTCTACTCAGTAATCTCTGAGTCTTCAGAAATGGTAAACATCTTTTATAGTCAATGCACTATCACTTCCTAAATATAAAGCTAATGGCCACATTGCAAATAAAAATACAACATTCTAGGAAGCTCAAGTCTAGCTGGGGAAAAAACTGATGATATAGTGAAGACTACCCTCTAAAAACCAGGTCTTGAAATTCCTAAATAGTATATAAAATCTGTGGTTTTGTTTATACTGAAGGTAGTCATACTACAAAATCCAAGGGCATAGGCTCCAAAATTGCCCTCACTTCTGACACCAACAGCAAATTTATCAGAGGTTGCAAACTACCTGAAAATAATAATAATATATTAAAAGGACTCATAGAACTCACTGAAAGCTATTAAATTAACTAGTATGGCTTATTACATGGAAATGATAAAGAAAATCAGCCAAGTTAGAGATATATAGGACAGAGTCTGGGAGGGTTTCAAATGTAAAATTCTCAGGTTACCCTCCTGGTACCCATGTGTGACAATAAACATGAAGTACTGTCAACAATGGAAACTCTGTTCAGCATTTTATTAAAGCCTCATTACATACCTTAATGGGTTGACTGCCCATGCAATCAAATTCAGTCTCCAGTACACTCTCCCCAGAGGTCAAGCTGAAACAACATGGCCCAGAGGACCCACTGAGAATAACAATTTCTATCACATGGGAAACTCCAAGGGTTTAGAAGTTGTATCTCTCAGGAGTCTGCTACAAAGTCTAGACCTGTCTTTGGGAAAGGTCAAATACTTACTGCACAACTTGGCCAGCTAAGAGTAGGAACTTAAAAGAACAATGTCTTAAAAAGATAAGAGAGCACAATGCTGTTGAGGTTCTGTCTAAAGTCTAGCCTGCATGTTCATGTTGTTTGTAGAAGATAAGTCAGTATGACACTTATTTTTGTTTTCCACATGGCCTCTCATTCTCCAACAGTGTAGTCGAGGCTGAATGACTTGGTAGCTGGCAGGGCTTTGAGAGAAATTTTTCTTATCTAAAACCAGGCTGATCTCTATAGCTTCCACCAATTTTCTAATATGCTAAAACTTACAAATCTAGTTTTCTTTTGCCCCTTCCATCAAAATGTTATGTGCTGGATTTTGTTCCCTCCCCTAAGTCTAATGCCCAATACCTCAAAATATGACTATATTTGGAGACAGGATCTTTTAAAGAGGTAATTAAGATAAAATGAGGTCCTAAGGGTGGGTTTTAATCCAATATGGCTGATGTCCTCATAAGAAGAAAGATAAGAACACAATCATAGAGGAAGACCACATGAGATGCAAGGCAAACCAAGTCAGGAAGAGAAATCTCCTCAGAAGAAATGAACTCTGTTCACAGCATGATCTTGGACTTCTAGCCTATAAAACTAAGAAATTTCTGTTATTTAAGTCACCCAATCTATGGTACTTGGCAGTCCCAGTAAACTAAAGCACCAATCAATCACTAATTCACATTTAATCTTTCAGTGACTTTTTGCATCAATCTCTTTCTTCTTCACTTGTAGAAACCGCCCATCCAACATTTCTGGTTCTTGTTTCTCATGCTTCCAACCAAGGCTCACAACCACTCTTAGGTTACTATTCCTAAAGGAGCGCATGAATCAGGGCACTTACTTGGTCAAACACTTTCCAATGACTTAGTGCTAAATGAGAACCAAACTCAGCATAACAGGTAATGACCACCCTACTGGCCTTTCCAGCTTTCTTCCACACACTCTCTTTGAGTCAAGCTACCAACTTTAGAGCATTATTTTCTGCTTGAATATCTTTCCCTTCCACTTACTAAATACCCTTCAAGTCTCAACTAGAATAAAGTATCATCTTCTTTAAGAAGACTTCATAGATTACTCTAGTCAAAATTGAGCTCTAGTGTACCATAACTTTTAGTTTTTACAGCCTTCATAGAATGAGGAAATACCCAGGGAGCCAAGCAAAGATTCTTGTAACACAGAGACAAAAAGGTTTTTAAAATATGTCGCTTTATTATTAGGGGAAAATATAAATACATACCTTAAAAATATGTAGAATAACTTTTAAAATAAAACTTACACTCAGTAATATATCTAATTTCTTAAGATTTCACATTAACCTTTAAAATAAAGTTTGGGGTCTAGTCTTACAGGGTCTTGAAAGGGACGTGAAAGGTTTGGGTCTGTTTAAATAAACTTCAAACTATTTTTTTAAAGTTTATTTTAATCAACACTAAAATAACACTAATATCCATTACCACTTAAACTGCACTATAATAGTAAGTATTAACTCCATCTCAAGGTTTAAGCATTTTATCAAATGCTTATAAACATGTGCAAGGAAGAAGGTTGGAGATGAGCATGATCTATCAACTAAAGCTGTCACAACATCCTTTTTTGCTTTACTAATTTGTACATGTGCTACTCATAGGGATTACACAATAGAACTGTTTACATACGCAGGAAAGTTCTGAATGATGTCTTCTTACCTGTTGTGAGAGCTGGCAGCAAAGGGAAAGAACAAGGCTATGGGTCACAGACACTTTGATCCATCAATTACAGAACATTCATTTAAACATTCCAAGGATTAATAGAGGTAGCAATTTAACATCACCTTCATAATCAAGGGCAAAGCAAAGTCTATGATTTAAAAGCTTTCAAGGAACATGTAAAGAAAATGAAAACAGCTTCTACATGAGAAAGGCAGATACCTGAATGAGGACGTGCTCGTCATCTTAGTTACACAAAAGTGAATGGTTTCTGTTTTCGTTAATAGATGTAGCAATCTAACATCACCTTCATAATCAAGGGCATTCTAGCTTATATATATTATTCCAAATGAAAATTCTATTACCACTGCTTTCAATTTCCCCTTAATTCATAAAATAGACTGAGCTGTAACAAGCTTTCATCAAACGCCCTTTCATTGTGCTTGAATTCCAGTACTGAAGATGTCCCCATCTCAACCACCTGAAAATACTTCTAAGTACTCCAGAGTGCTACATAACAAACCACCTTCTGTTCAAAAAGCAACAAAATTGTGCTTTCATTTTGTTAAATTATAATACTATTAAAAACTTACTTGAACTTCGCTTCCACCTCTTCAGCCGCTTTCTGATATTGCTCAGTGGTGACTTTGTAGAACTCTGAGCTCTGTGGACAAAGATTGATGGTAAAGTTTTCACTATCCAAGATGACGAAATATGTGGAAGACTTAGAATTTCAGAAAATACATAAAACCTTGTCTCAATTACTTAAGCAGTAGAAGGGTTTCTCATGTAAGTGCATGGATATTTATACATACACATGCAACTATTTAAATAACTGCCTGGCTGTTGGTATATAGACTGTAATTACAGAGCAAATGTTCATGGTTATAATTCATCATTATTTGATTCTTCTGAGAAATGTCCTAACATATTTTTGCAAGAGTTTTTAGAATTTACCACTGTAAGTATCAAAGGATGCCTGAGATCAAATAACAAAATTCACATACATTCATATTTCCCTATTGTCCTATCAGTGTTTCAACTAAGATATTACATGATCATTTTTTTCAACATATATTATTTTTGTCTTCAAGATGGATTCTTATGGAATTCTTTATCCTTCTGACTACAACAGCATCAACATTTTTAAACAAATTAATCAGCAGGAACAAGGGGCAGTTTTATGTTATCTTAGTAGCAAAAGGTATTTTCATAACACATGAACGAATATGTAAACAACATTAACCAAGTCACAATGACAAAATAATGCCTTTTCCAGGGCAGTAAAATAAAAAATGATCCATTCTGACCAGCTACTTTAAAACTACTCTTACTGCAGGGGGTGGCCTAAATGACCTCACAAACCCCCGAGACTCAACGAAATATCCTGCAAAATGCATTGCAGTACAAAAGAACACACCACCACACACTGGTTTATTATGCACCTTCATTCCCTAATCACTCAGGTTTCACATGCATGACTTGGGGTAGTTTATTTTTTAATAAATCATTGTTGGTGGGTGAGAAAATGAAAATGAAATCCTCTTCACACCAGCGACCCCTTTGCATTTAACAATCTGGGTTGCCCAATGACAGTCACATCCTGGTTTCTTGGCTGTAGATAAAATCAATAGGTATGTGATTAGACAGCCGACTCAGGGTGGCTGGAGCCATGGACAGGTCACCATTTGAGATGATGAATGGCTTTCTATCAACCTATAGTCCCCTACGATGCTAACATTTACTATAATCTTATTTGGGCTACGATTTATCTTTCTTGCACCTGATCAATAAAGATGAACAGAACAGTTGTAGGGATCGATTGTAATTTTTTATCATTTTCAAGCACAAAGGTGCATTTCTGACATGAAGACAATATTCTAAGTATACTGCTTCTGCATTTTTTAAAACAGCAATTTGAGTGATCAACTGCACTAGTCTATAAGGTGAGAGGTTTTAATTCATCTGTGGGTCTAAAGCTATCAAAAAGCCATTTGTCTTCTCAGATATTTTAACTTTAGGTTTTGTCATACCTTCCTATCCCTTTCACGTATAAGATATTCTTTCCCATCATGCCATTCATGTCACAACATGCCATTCTGCAATGTTTGCTTTAAGCTTTTCTTTGAACTCTTTAAGAGGGCAGCAAAAAAGCATTTATTAATCTATCACTAATAATGATAACCTCCAAAATTACTACAATAAACTGCCAATGGGCATCATGTAAGTGAATTATCTATTAAAATGCTGGCAAAGCAGTAACGTCTTGTTTAATACTTTCACTTTTTTTAAGCATTGAAACTGAAATATCTGGACTTCTAGAAGCAGGACTGAGTTGAATCATCTGGTTTCTGGTTCTGTTCTGTGACCTTGCAGGTCTTTCGACCCACTACAGTTCCCCTCCGTTTTAGTTTTCCTAACCTGCAAAATATGGATGATAATATTAGCCCTGTTTGCCTCTACCAAAGCTGTTGGAGAAATCAAATAAGATAGGTCAGAGAACTGCGAAACTTGTGAAATGTTTTTGCAGAGTAACATCAACATCCAAATAATTTAGGAAGAAAATAACTAATTTGGGTAAACCATTTGGGGTACAAATTCTAAAGCAGATAATGCCTTCTAATAAGAATGACGCAAAGGGACCAGCAGTTAGCATAATGGCTATGTCGCTGGACTCCCACGTAGTCGACCACGGTTCGAGTCCCGGACCCGGTGGCTTAAACTCACGCTGGGCGTGTGTGTGTGTGCGTGCCCAAGATCCCGAGAGGAGAATGGAGGAGAAGGGATTGCGGCGTGGCCATTCCCCCTGGGGGGTGATTTCTCACTTTCTGTCTCTATGTCTCTCTCTGTCTGTCTGGCGAGCGCACACACCCTATATAGCAAAAACCTCTCAAAAAAAAGAAAAAAAAAAGAATGACGCACAAAAGCAAGAATTCCACCACAAGGTAAATTAGGGCGCTCCCCTAATTTATGTTTTGTGATGCCAAAAGCAGATGAAATTATTACTGATTTTGTCTAACTTTTCCTCATGATGATAATACAAAAACCATGTACTTCGAGTGCCTACAAAGATGGCATAGAATTCTCAACACTGTAAGCCTTATTTATACCTCATATTTCCACCTCATGGCCAGTTACCCACATTTCACCCATCTTTCTAACACAGAAAGTCCCCAGGAAGCACACCACATAGCAACAGGGGGATAAATACAAACATGCTCAAGATGCTACAGACTGATGTAGATGGTGTTTATTCACTTACGTGTTAATTTAGATATTATACAAAATTAAATCTTCATTATTCCAATAATGTCTACCTAGGGGAATGAGATCTTCAAGAAGTCTTCTATTTGAAATGGAAGAAAACCAGTGAAAGCGAAGGTCACAAAAGCCACGTTAAAAGTCAGGGATAGACTTTTGGGAATTCAGAAACACAAGAGGACTTCAAAATGTTCACAGAAAAATGGAATTAAAGTACGGGTCTTTTTTGGTTCCGAATAAAATTAAATGCCATGTATAATTTTCACGGTACATCCACAAACCTTTTAAAGACTACCCTGCCCCTGGTCACATAGTAGAGATCTTCTATGGCTTCAGAAAAATACTTTTAAAAATAAATAATATACATTAAGAAAAAAAAAGAAGGCCAAAAATGGAAAAACTTCATAATGTCTCTAGTGGGAGAATGGATGAACACTGCATACTTACAAAGTAGAAATCTGTATACTCAAGGAAAAGAATGAATTCTTCATACATATAGAGTAAAAACAGCAAGTTGTAGGTTTGACATAATAAGATATAATTTTTTTAAAATTGTCTATCCATTTCATCCAATAAGAAAAACAAGGAGACAGAGAGTCAGGCACCCCAACAGGTCTCCATGCTGTTATTCATCCTAGTCCCAGCTGCATATGTGCATGCTTGGCAAACTCAGGGAGGTCTCAGGATGCAAACCTAGGACCGTACTATGTGGGTCCAGTTTTATTATCACTGCACCACCATCTGGCCCTGTGGTAGGATGCAACTTTTCAAGCCTCAACAACAGAAATACCAAATTCCCACCGATGATCTCCAAGTGGCAACAGTTATGTGGCAGTGGTAGAAGGGAACAGAGGGACACAGAGTATCACAAAGGAAGGGAGCACAGAACTTTTACTGAATTGTTCTATTTCCTTTACTTTCAAGTTCATTTTTTCCCCCATGAGTGAGAGAGACAGAAAGAAAGGCATACTCTCAACAAATTGCCCACACTGCAATCACCCCTAGTGTCACTCAGGTACGGGTAATGAGCATGCTTGGGCATCCAGGGGGGGTCCTCTGGACGTGAACCTTGCCCTGTGGATTAGCCTTGCTGAGCACTGTGTCACACCATGCTACCATCCAGCACCCTCCTTACTATGCTTCTTAAAATGAGGTGTGAGTATGCAGTTACTTGATATATTGGTTTTAAAGACTTTAGCATACATACAAATATTCTATTACTTCTCTCTTGTCCAAAAGGGGCTAATTGACAACAGATTTAGATTAACTAAAACATAAAAATATGTTTGGGGAGAGACATGCTAAAGGAGCTGAATGAGTTGACAGTTTATAATTCCTGAATGCTACCCTACTGTAGTGAGTACACATTACCAAACAAATGTACTTTTTTCAACATTTTATTATGAAATAATCTTAGGCATGTAGAAAAGGAACAAAAATAGTGGGTGGTTACTGGATGGCCTTCCCCTGCTTCCCTTCACATCAACATCTTGGATAATCATAAAACAACTATTGAAAGTAATAAGTTAATAATAATTGATTAATTAGCAGTAATAACTAGGAGTAACTAAATGGCACACTTCATTTGGATTCTGTTCCGAGATTCAGTCCCAGATCTCATGATCCATTCAACTGTCATAGATTCTTAGTTGCCTCTAATCTAAGACAGTTCCTTAGTCTTTGTCTCCTATGACCTTGATGCTACTGAAGAAGTGTGGCCAGATATTTTGTAGAAAGACATACATTTTGGGCTTGTCCTACGTTTTCTCGAGGGTAGACTGAGTACGCATCATTGGGAAGAATAACACAGAAGCAACGTGCCCTTCTCCATGCACGATTTGAGGGGTTACATTATCTCCATAGGTCTGTTTTCTCATGTTGACCTTGAGCACTTGACTAAGGTGATGTCTGCAAGTTTTCTCAACAGTAAAGCTACTATTTCCCCTCTCACAGTTAATAATCATGTGGCAAATACCTTGAGATTAGGCAAATACTCTGCTTCTCTTCAAAATCTGTCCATCACACTTTGCGTACATTGGTGAGTCTTGTCTGTAGCAAATACTCCGATGGTGCACTCATTTTAAAATGGCACTACTGCATATTTGGACCTCACAGATATGACAACCCTATTTACTCTTTTCCTCAATAATGAAACCATGTAGCCACAAGGGAAAAGCCTTTAAAAACAAAAACTTCAAAGAGTGGGTAGCTATTCTTGGGAAAATACAAGCTCCGTACATCTGATTAGGAAGCGCAGGACAGGAGGTAAGCAAAGAAGAGGGCAAAGGCAGGACTGCCCAGCCTCCTGCCCAATTGTAAAGAGCTCACTACCAATGTTTGGGAGGATGAGGCAAACTGGCCAATACAAGGGAGAGAAAAAAAGGGGTGAATGATTTCATGTGTTTTCTCAGGGGCTGCCTGAGCTGCAGACCAGGATTTTAGGAAGAAGCCTCAATTGCTGCCCTGTTGTTTTGTGAGCCCTTGGGGAAAGGCTATGGACCAATTGCTTCAGAGTCACTTATAGAGCTTATGGAACTGAAGGGTCCTGGGACACACACCCTGAATCTCTGGGGATGTGGTCAAGGAGCTGCATTTCTAACAAGCATCTCAGGTAATGCAAAATACACACTAAGTATAGAAACTACTGGGTTTCTAGAACGATAAAAGAATAACATACTATTTAGTTCACCTTTCAAAGGGGAAAATAAGTGTTTTTGAAGAATGATGGCAAATAACCACTTTCCCATATGAAATACTATATTCTTGATGAAGGTGCTCCAAAGTAGTGATCTGTCAATATTGTATGCAAATCACCAGTGCAGCCCAAACTGCCCCAAGAACTCCAGCTTCACACATCACCTAGCAACGCTGAAATGTTCCCACTCCGGATGGGTACTGAGAGGTAACAGAGGCAGGATCATTTTCAGGAAGATTGCTTTTGTTATATGTGTTGTCTTGGGATAGTAACAGGTTGTACAAGCCTCTACCTTATTTATTAATTATAGACTACTGTTATTTTAATGTCATCATTAAAATTACGTTATATATAATATTACTATATATTAGAGGACAATGTGTCTTTGGAGACAATAGGTGCCTTCATTTTCTGTAGTAAAACATCTTCCGATTTAAGTCACCAGGGACCAATTACTGAGAATACAAGCAACAAACTGAGAGGGGAGCCTGAATGCTCCATTGTACACAATTTTTAATGTGTTTCATTTAAAATATGAATATGCTGTTCACAGCACTCTCTGCTCTTGGGTGGCAATTCCCTGCAGTACAGCACTGATGTTAAGAATGCAGACTTTGGGGACCAGCAGATGGCGTAATGGTTACAGCACTGGACTCCATGTAGTTGACCGTGGTTTGAGTCATGGACCTGGCAGCTTAAAATTCACACCAGGCACAAGTGTGTGCATACCCAAAATCTCAAGAGGAGAATGGACAAAGGATGTGGCATGGCCAACCCCCCAGGTGGCAATTTCTTGCCTTCTGTCTCTCCAGCAAGCGCATGCACCCTAAAGCAAAATCTCTCTTAAAATAAAAACAAAAACAAAAACAAACCCCAAAAACACAGATTCTGAAGCCAGACCAATGAATCATGGCTCCATCTATAAGGAATTGACTGAATTATTTAACCTCAATAGCTGCCTCACATCTGTAAAATGGGGATAGTAATAACAACTACCTAATAGGATGGGGCAGGGAGATTAAGTAAGACAATACCTGGAAAACTTTTTGAATAGGACCTAATGTGTGTGTGTGTTTGTGTGTGTGTGTGTGTGTGTGTATATAAAGAAATATAAAATTGTTAACTATTATTATTAAAAATTATTTGATCAGCAGAAAGCACTATATAGTGTTGGGTAATTTTTTCAAAAGCCATTTTAATATATATGTAAACCTTTAAAAAAGTTATTTTTCCATGAAATCAAACATCACCAAATGCTGCTTATTACATAGCTTATCTGTTCTGTTTTCTTCTTCCTTAAGGTAACTGAAAATATAAAGACAATGCCTGGTCAGTGTTAGAATGTTAACGGCTATGAAATTAACTAAGTAGCCTCTATAAAAATTAAACCAATAATTTTTGACCTCTCATCAATGAGATCTAATTATTTAAATTAAATAGCAAAAGTATCTTAATGCGAGGACTTCCTAGGGCCTTAATTCTTTCTCTTTACTGTAAATCACCAAGATGAGAAATACTATTTGTGATTATTCCCAAACTAATTTGTTCATGAAACCCTTTACTTATGGAGTGTTCTCAGAAAGCAGAATGTCCTGAAATAAATCCATGCAAAAAAGTCCAACTACTATTTTAATCTTGTACTTTTTGACATTCAATTTTTACTTTCTCAAAGCAATATTTTCCTATAGTTCATTTTTAAGACCGTTAAAAAAATGAAAAAAAAAAAAAAAACAACTGGCAATATTGGAAAATAATTCCAAAATTGATGATTACTGACAGTATCACATTTTATTAAGTACTAATAAAAAAGAACATTATCCATGAAATTTTAAAATTTGAGATGAGATCCTTTAAGGAAATTGCTACAGACCACCCGCCCTCCCCCAGTCCCCTTCCCTTCAGAGCCCTGTGGGAGCTTGCAGAATGGTCACAGTTACTCCTTTAGGTTCATGCCTCTTAGCAACATGCCCTTGAAGCTTCTCTCAGCATGGAAGAGCGAATTTACTCCTCCACCCCATCAGTCTACACCGTCCTTGTGACTTGCTCCGGCCAACGGGATAAGACAGACGTGATGATGTGCCAGTTTCCATCAGCCTCTCTTGGAACCCTGCCCAGATGCCATGTCAACCCTAGGCCAGCCTGCCACAGTAAGAGAGACTACAAGTTCTCCCGCTGAAGCCATCCTGGACCAGCCAACCTCAGCCCACGCGGCAGGACCAAGCTCCGCCAGGACCAGAAGTGCTCAGCTGATTCCAGCCCAAACCAGTCACCTGCAGAATCACAATGGATTATAAATAGTGGCCGTTTAAGCAACTACAGTGGGTGGTCATTATATAGCAAAAGCTAACTGATTCATTCCCTCTCTCTGTGTTCTCATAAAGAACATAGACTTATATCCAAACACAAAGCACACTGTACCAAAACTATGTTTCCATGTAGTCTCCCCAAATAGTCCATAAGCACCCCAAAGGGCAGGCATTTTGTCCTATACATCGTTATGCTTGGAGCACTTGGTAAAACACGTGACACGCAAAACATACTAACACAATGTTAGAGTGACACCAGTAAATGTAAACTGCACTCCAATTTCTCATTTTCTTTCCCACCTTCTCCCCCTCTCCAAACACACGTGCCCTATGGCAAAAAATTAAAAACAAAACAAAAATCTAGTCCCTTTTCCATATTTTTTCTAGTCATTCACACAGCGTTTGGCTTTTGTCCTTTGGTCTCTAGATAGCTATGAGCCCTCCAGTTAGTCCACCCATGCTCTAAGGAAGGCAGAAAGAAAAGGTAAAGAGAAGCCTTCTCCAGAGAGTAACACTTAATATCTCTTGGGTCTTAAGTGTGTATCCCACACAACTCTGGCTGCAAAATAGGTTGGGAAATTGATTGTTTTTGCTTTCTCACTTCTAGAGTAAAGAAAGAGAAGGAAGAAGAAATTTGGAATTGGTGTTTATTAAGTCAATTTATTGTACAGTACAAAAGCACATACAAAACGGTGTAGTTGATTTTAGATGCAAGTATTCCAATATTTCTGCCCACTCTTCCTTAAACTTCTAACTTGGGGTGTGGGGGGAATTTACCCATCTGGTATTCTGATACCCAAGAACAAAGTTTTTAGAAAGTAGAGGAAGGAAATGAGAATCAACAGTGGGCATCATTCCCAAGTTTTTGTGGACTGGCTCAGAACCAATTCTTAAAATGTGTGATACACTGCCATTTTCCATTTTTAGAATATCTCCCTTTAAAAAGTCTATATTAACATGCACATGCACGGACACATTATTGCTAGATTTGAAAAGTATCTGTTTTCAAGTTCTAAATTAGATCAAAAGAAAACATGCACGTATATAGTATCCTTGCAATATTTTCTCAGATTTAGAATCTTATTTCTGTTCTATTAGGACTACTACGATCATACCTGGAGCATAATCAGGAAAGAACAAATCAAAAAGGTCACAAAAGAAATGTGTTAACTAGATCTTGGCAGTTCTTTCTACAAAATGCTTCATATTCTGAAGCAAAATGCTTCCGATGAAATCAGAGCATGACTACACAGCACGTCAGAGCTCAGGTACAACGTAAATTTCGGGAGCCTGAGATGACCTGCCAAAGAAGAATAGCATGCCCACTCGCCTACTCGCTGTCCACTCAAGGATTATGGCAACCTGGTTGATGTCTAGCACAGAGTCCACAGTGGAAGGAACAAGTCCAATCTTGAATGTGGAGCAGACTGGCTGAAGGTGTAGCTCTCCTCTTTCTAGGCTGATCTGTGAGTACAGTCAGGAACTGTAGGTCTCGCCCCCTCCTACCACCCTCGAGTGTCACTCTGCATGCATGGCTAGTCCCTTCAAACAAAGGTCTCAGGTACACCACCAATGCCAACAGAACATTCGTATTGTTAAGTGGCAAGAATCAGGACAGTCTGATTTATACTTTTGTTATAACACTCACCCAGGAACTACAGTATAATACATAATCAGCTAGATGCAGGCAAGTACGTTTCCCCTCAGATAAGACCAGTTTAATGCTGCACTATTGCAGCTGGGATACAAATCCAGGCAAGGAGCCCTGAAATAGTCATTTACCAATGGTATCAGGTATCCAAAACATTCACGTCTCATCGACCATCATGTCCTTTTACACAATCACTCAGAATGAAGAGGCTGACTCTGCAAAGTAACTACATGTTTATGCCACAACAATTTTTAGAGCTATAAAAATTAAGAAAAAAAAAAATCAGTAATAGTCCAAATTTAGTTCATCTAGAAGTTTCAGTCTTTCTCTTGAAAAACCTTCTAACAGAAAGGCTAGTGCCTGGTTTGAGTTTCACCTTCCCTGTGTTCCTGTATGCTCTGAAGCCTGTTTTAAGTGGGCAGAAGACAATGGGAAGAATTTGATAATTCTCAGTAAGAAAAGTGGCCCTTGATAGAGTCACTGATTCTTAAGGAATCTTTTATTACATTATTGGAACTGCTTAAAGCCATGGCCTTGATTCCACTGTCTCCCAACTCTTTCCTTTTATCCCTTTACTCCCCCTTTATTCTTCCTGCTCAGGAGAATGGCATCCAAGACAAGAAAACTAAAGCTAGTTTTTAAATAGCTTGCAAATTACCAACATTGGTTCAAACTCATGGTATATCAGATCCAGTATTCTGTTTCTAAAAGATACACCAAGGAACAGTCTGGACTACTTAAACTGAGTCTCACTTTTTAACATCTAAAAGCGAGGACCTTATCTTTTGGGAGTGACTGTATCAACAGGACAATGCAAGTGTGGGACTTGGCAGAAATCCTGGTTTCTCCTTGCAGAATGCAGAGGCTATCCATCACAGCACCACTCTCCCCATAGCCTTTGGGTCCTCTGTAATCCACAGAGCCTAAATTTCCATTAATTTACCTACGCAACTAGGCATGACCCTGTCGAAGGATCAATCCTCAAGCAGATGGATTTAAACTGCATCTGTTTCTAACATTCAACACTGCTGTTTGTTCTGGGTCAATGTCAACTCAAAAGGCATAGATATAATTTATCCTTAGTACTGTAAATTTCTGCTAATAACAATTAGTGTATATCCTTAAGTGTATCTTAATTTTTCTCAGCCCTATTTTTTTTTTTCCCCCTTCAAATTGGAATCACTAACTTAGGAGACTAGAGGCTGGCAGAGAAGAAACAAAATGCAAAATGTTCTGTGAGGCTGATCTACATGGCAAGGTTCAGGGTTTGAGACCTCCTTGAACATGCCAGATGTGTACACACCCATGATCCAGGGCTGGTGAGGTTTGGGGTGGATGGTGGTACTGAGATCCTGTCGGGGGTGTCTATTTCTTTGTCTCTCTTACTCATAAAATAAGTAAACTTCAAAAAATGATTTTTTTAGCAGTTTTTAATGAGCCAAAAATTCTAACTATTAAATTCTACAGTGAGAAGAGGTAAACATTCCCTATAGGGGAAAAGAATGACTATCGATGGCTTATCCTGACATTGCTCCTGCCTCCTTAGGTAACCCCGGAGAGCTTATGCTAGACATTATGATCATCCAGACTCAACCTCCAAGCTTGCTTCCAGTCAGGCTGAGCCAGAGGCAGAATTATTAAGTGAGGTTTCCAGTTAGCTGCTTTACCAACATGGCAGTGAATCTTTTTGGCCTCTCTGCCTTGTCTCTTTTTGCCCAGTCTGCAATGCAGATGTGATGGTCCGAGCTCCAGCAGCCATCTTGGAACAGGAGCTGACCTGGGTCAGGGTGCTGAACTGGAATAATAAGTGCATGGAATTCTGATGGTCCTGAAGCCACCAAGTTGCCCTGGACTGTTCACCTCTAGACCTTTATTAAGGAAGAAAAAAATAAACTTTCCAATTTAAGTCATTCTTTTTTATGATATATAGAGTCAAACAAATCAGGGATAGCCTTAAGCTCTGAGATATTTGCTTGTTATACACCTCATGAATGACTTCGATAAAGTCCCATGCAATGATGCACTGGGAGAACCTTGCTCCTTGCAGGAATGCTTTGCTCTGCTTGTCAGAAATGCTTCCTTAGCTTCTCTCCTAGTTCAACAAGGAAGAGGAAGAATTTTTAAAATTTTAAAGCCATATTTAACTCTAGCATCAAATCTTACCATCTCTAAGAAGTCACATTTTAAAAAACTCCATTGTCTCCTGGGTACCTTAGCAAAATTAATAAACTGTTTTTGTAATTACCCTTCCATTCTATCTTTACCACTTCATATATAAAGAAACAGTTATTCAGAGCTTCTGGCATTTCCAGTTTTATTCCAGGAGCTTAAGAAACTTCACTAATTAGAGTCTCAGGGTTTTTTTTCTTGATTTAGTTTTCTAATTAGAATTAGAATCCTAGATTCACTGACTACTTTGCCACTAGAAAAGTATAACCTCAGTTATATTATCTCATGCCTCAGTTTCTTTATCTGGGCAATTTAAATAAACTGCACCAAAAATGCATTTGGCATCCTAAGTTTCCTTTTATTTGTTTCTATAGTCTGCACATACCAAGAGTCTGTGCCAGCTACCAAGCCAGGAACTTAGAACACATGGTAAGCAAACAGATACGGGGTCCTGATTAAATGGAGTTTACGGTGTAAAGGGGGAACAGACATAAACCACAACATTGCATAAATAAATGTACAATTAGTAGAGAATTACAGTGCCACAGAACCACTACATGGAAGTTTTTATTCCTAGGAAGAGGTTTTTCTAATGAGTCTCTAAAGCCCTATATTTCCCTGAAGTGTCTAACTACCCTTTCATATTCAGTTAGGTTTGCTGGGATTTCATTTCCTTTTGATTTCTCTAGCTGTTTTGGTCAGACAATTCAAGCTCCATCTCAGAATCTCTACTTGTAAAAGTTTATTTTGACCACTTTAGGAATAAGAGAATCTACTTGTACAGATATGGAAAGAGGTATAAGAAGTATGAAAAAAGAAAGCTGTAAAGTACTTTGAATAGTATATGTTATAAAATGATAAGCATTCATATGTGCACACATATGCCAGAAATGGTCTGAAAGGAGCAACTGCTACCTCAAGAAAGGGAACCTGTGGAAGAGATACTGCCTTATTCTTTAACAGCCTTCCACAGCAACTTAAGGGTCTAGCATGGGCTCAGAGAGTTTTATTTTAATAAGAAAACTAATTATGCCTTAATTTCCAGCAGACATCACACCTAGGTTCTTATCATGCAAAAAGGTTAACTTATCTAGATATTACCAGGAAAGAGATTTTCTCTCTGGTCCTTTTCCGCCCACAGCTCCCATTTCTATGCTTAGATGGAGACCTCCCATTTATCCCACATATAAGGCATTAACTGCTCTCATTATTATCCTTTCCTAGAATAATACCAATAAATGGTCTTACATCTGGTTTTGGTTCTCCTCCCTGTGATAAAACAGGGTCAACCTTCTACACTCCCCTTTCAAACTTCTATCTTACACACCTGAGACCTTTCTGCTCTTGACAAGGCTGCATGTCTCACTGTTTCTCCTACAAGGGTGAGACAAAGCAATTTCGCAGTTATCAGAAGGGTTATCGAGAGAATTTACTGTGATGTTTTGCAAGACCTCTGGAGTAACTCTTAAATTACTGTGTGTTACCAGTGCAGGAACCTCTTCTTCTCGTGAGGGCTGTGTGGTATGACACAGTCACTCTCAAGGTCATAAGTCTTACTTGGGAAGTACTCAGTGAGGTAATGTCACTTGCACATTAACAGCACACTCACTGAATGACTTTACACGGAGAATGTCACATTTGTATTGCCTGCACATCTCAGGCCTGCACTCTACCCTAGCTGGGCTCATATCATCTCCCGTAGAAAGGAACTCTATAAATCTAACTAAGTGTCTTGTGGTTGCTTAGCACAAATGTTGGTGCAAGTACACAGAGTCCTCTTGAAGCCTGTCGGCTAAGAGGAAAGCCATAAACAATCCTTATGGTAGAGGAAGCACGCAAATGCTAGCTCCTTTATGAGCAACTCTGCTTAACTCTTCATTTACTCACACTTCTATAGCAATAATCTGAAGGATTTACAACAGATGCTCACTTTGATGATACTGGCTAACTCACTCCACCTTCTTTTCAAGTACCTGGGCAGGCCGACCTACATTTCATTCATTCCCTAAGTGCTATTGTTGAAGAGCTAATACAGTGTGAGGGCCCAGGGAGGGAAGTTGGACCATTCCTTGAAAGGTTAGTGGAAAGAAACATATAAAGACTAATCAATTATATTACACAGTGCTAACTGGCTTCAGTTTCATAGTCCTGTTATCTTCAAGAGCTGCATACTACAGTGCAAATCCCATGGGAGGTGGCACCCCTTTGTCAATCAACCTACCAATCCTCAACCGTGTAAGGTCCATGTTATGACTGAAAATATTATTATATTAATTAGAGAAATAATTACAGACACTGATTTTAAAGATTCTAATAAAAGAAGCAGCAGACCTATGATATTACTAATTTGGGACCCAGGCTGGGAAACCCTGAGGGAATCCTCTTATTACCCTCCAGCTTATTAGCAGTAACTTCCTAGAAGAGAGGATTAACCAACAAGGGGGTAAGCTGAATGCTTCCACAAGTTTGTTGAGTGGAAAAGGAATCCCTATGAGGAAGGCAGAGTGCTAGGGCAGAAAGACATCCTGATAAAAGAGGTTGAAGAGGCCAAAATAAAGCTGGCCTTCTTCCCACTCTTGCCCAGAACTTGGCTTCTAAAAATATGATTTCATTCAATGTCTCTAGCAAGATGAGATAGAGACATTTCAATAACACCAATAACATTCTGATGAGGAAAATCTACTTACGGAAAACTTCCCTGAAACCTGAGCAAACTTATGAACTCTGCCACAGACACAATACACTTGGCGGCTTTGCTCCTCGGCACTAGCTGAGCAGTAAATCTAAACGGAAGCAATCTATCTGCTCAGGAGTAATACCTCCAGACACCACAGACGATAAGCAGCTCTCCCAGACCACAGACAGCTCAGAATCCCAGACCACGCACTTCTCTCTACGTGAATTAGATGATAAAGTAAATTCTGGATGACCTCCGCAGGGTTATGAGCTAAGAGTCCTCACGACAGGGTGCTCCAATGACATGCATAAGGCAAAGTGTTAGGAAGCTTTCACAGATAACTGCATCACTGCGCTTAGCAATGCCGGCGTATCACCTTTTGAGTCTAAAAGCTTAGTTATTTGTGTTGCCTTTTCAGATTATTGTGTTTCTGAAAAGGCGACACAAATAACATTACTTAATGAGTAAGGTACGTTCACTCATTGAGAACTATGGCACTGTCCTTTGTACTATGTACATTTAACATCTATATTCAGTAAAGAGGATCCTGGGATTGCTATAGGGGCATGGAATCACTATCCATGATGGCTCCTCATTTGTGAATCTGCTTCTGTCACTGGTAGTATACACCACCAGAGGGTTCTAACTGGCAGAAAAACTATGAAATCCAACCAAAGCCAAAATGAGGTAAAAAAAAATTCACCTAAAAGAAATGCCACTGTTTTCCCATCTCCTAGTGTGTGTGTCCGGGGTGTAGACTATGGGGATATTTAGCACATACATTTCCTTCACAACAGCTTTTGGAAAATTTGTAAGACAAAGAGTGGTGAAATAATTTCATTTTACCCCACTGGCTGTTTGCTTTTATTTTTATTTTTATTTTTATTTCTTAAAAACACAGATGTGTTTGGTATCAATGACTGCAAGAGGAAATGGCTCCTTCATGATTTGCTAGTGATAGTATACACCGAGACAACTTATAGCATTATTTTCATGCCTTTTGATGATGTATATTTTGATTCAAGAGTATCATTCCTAGAAATATCAGAAATAATCATGAATGTACATTAAAAAATAGCTAAGAATCTGTTCATCATGGAGCTCATAATATTTTTAAATGAAAAACAAATACTCGACCACAGAAGAGAATTAAAATAAGTAATAAATCATTTATAAAATGGAACAGTAAGGGTTGCTTAGGGTTTATTTTTCTCCTAAAGAAGGAAAAGAAGAAATATTTCAGTTTGGGCCCTGGGTGAATAAATTTAAGAATAAGGACAGTTACACAACCGTTTCTTGTGATGTTCCAAGCTGTTCCAGCTTTCCTCAAAAACAAAAGAGAGGGAAAAAAAGGAAAAAATATGGAATTTTACATGCTACAAATATATCTATCCACGATGTCAATATAGACGAAATGACTAGAAGTTAATATTTTTAGAAAGGGAATGAAAAGGGTGAAACCCTATTTCAAATTATGAAGGTTAAAGCCCTATTTATTCTTGGTGTCTCGAAAATTCTTCTGATATTTTTTAAGTGGGTCAATGTTCATTCTTTATTCACACAAATATTTATAGACATTGGTCTCCTACAGAGTCCAAGGTACTAGCAGCTGAGGAGGATATTTTATCTACCTATCTATCTGTCAATCAATCAAGTATTACATGCTGCCAAGTGCTACAATCAACTGGGATGTGATATTCATATGAAAAAGTTCCCGAGAAGAGGAGGAGGATCAAGATGTCTTCTTTACAAGTGAACACAGTTCCATCAGAGCAAATGTTGAAACTACAGAGAGGTTGGTGCTAACTTGGGCTCCCCAACAGAGAATATTGTTAGGAATTGACTGTTTGTTATTTTCATCTCATTTGATTTTATGATAAAAACCAGCCAAGAGGAAGGAAGGTGAGGGGCACTCATGGTACCTAGCCCAGTTGCACCTTTCCTTAATACCTCAGAGGTATTAAGTGCTAGAACCTATTCAGCAGAAGCTTATGCTCTAAATCCAAGGCTAGAAGGCCTTGGGTCCTGAGATTTTAAAACACTGTAGTTCCTTCAATAGAAAGCAATAGATGATACCTACAGAGTACTGGACAAACTCATGCACATCTCTGGTCCTGGAGGTCCTGCATTTACTTATTAACAGTCACAGAAGAATGAGTCACAATATCCAAGCAAAAGAAGATCCAATGCAAATGATAAACTCACTCAGGTTTTAACTGTATCTCTTCGAGCACAAACTCAGAAGTTAGTAACAACTGAGATACATTTTTCTCTAATGCTAGCAATGTGTATAAAGCTGCATAGGTGTATGCAAAAAAAAAAAAAGTCAGTCTTACTTTAAGGGTTAAAAATCTCAGATATGAAATGGAGAAAGATTTCAAAAGTGGCAAAGGGATCACCTATCCATTTCAAAGACATGTTTATCTTTTTGTATTTCAAAGAAAAGGCCCTTTGAAAGATCTGCCATAGAAATATGCATGTGAATAGAGGCACACTGAAAAGTCTTAGCTTTCAGGTATAATGACTCTCCCCTAGTAAGCATGGAGCAGGATTCCTGAATCACTAAGGTGCATTTCATACACTGCCAAGTACACTAAGGACCCTGCAGCAAGGCTCTGCCCAGCTTCTATCTGATGGCTTATTAACATTTTCCTGCATTACCAACTTAAACCTTTCTGCTACTTAAAATTGTCACCTCTCACTACAGAAAGGCATTCATTCATTTGGTACTGAAATTTGTCAGAATGTGTCATATTTGCAAAAGAAAAAAAAAAAAAAGGAGGGGAGAGAGAGGAAGGAGGAAAGGATGGGTAGGAGAGAGAGAGGAAAAGATAATTATGGAGGACACTGTAAGCAAGTTTGATAGTCTTCTAGAAATATTCATGAAAACCTGTCTCTGAAAACTGCTTATTTGGTAGCCAACCTTTTCCACATGACTTTTCGGAGAAAAGATTCTTAGAAAGACCCTACAAAGGGATGATAATAAAATGCATCTCATTAAGTGATCCTTCAGTCTGGCATGGTGGCACTCTCTCACATCTTCCATGTGGGTGCACTCTCCTTCCAAGTCCTATCTCATTTACGCCATCCTAATTACACTGTGCATTCTGTCGAGTCCAAGTCCATGGCCTTCCAAAGACCCATAAGCAAGAATGCATCCAACCACGAGGAATAAAGCACATTGTAATCTGTTCATTCCCACAGAGGCAGACACTAGGGGTTCAGGGAGTTGAAAGCTACAAATGTCCTCTAAAAACCAGCAGATTCCCCCAAGAGGAAATAGGTTTGCGTGTAACCCCTGTGATCTGACTACATCTAAAGGGAAAGAGACTGGATCTTTACTTCTAAAAAAGGTCTTTATTAAAAAGACAAATGTGAAATATAAAATGGAATCTGGGGAAAGTAATGGGAACGGAGCCCCAAAATGATTCTTTTTCCTAGCACACATTCACGGAAATTACAGAGCAAAGCAAGTCTGCAAGCGCCAGGCTGTGTCTGAATCTCAGCTTACTGCTCAGTGTGACCCAAGTGTAACCAGATCAAATCCATCAGCAGTCAGGTGGAAATGGCCTTGTGCTAGGCTTAGTTTCAACAGGCATTCTCCTGCCTGGTGAAAGCCCCCTCTCCAACTATAGGCCAAGTTATTAAGAAATTGTTTGTCATCTTAGATTGGATTGATCATTTGTTTCCCCGAATTCTTTTTCTCATCATTTACTCATTACACGCCTCCTCCTGATGGAGGTAGACATTTATTCGCTTCTGCATTTATTGCACTGGCAAACAGAAACATTCTGCTGGATTTCCTGGGGGTTACTCATTTATCTATTGGGTAAGAGACTGGAGTTTTCTACAGGGCAGAAAAATTAAAATATCAGTCAGGTTGACAGCTGGGAAAATGAGGGCCTCTCTGTGACAAGAAGCTTGCTTGAGCTTTTGGCTTAGTGAGAAGCTGCACTGTTATTTCACCAAACTATCACTTCATATATAACTAAAATGGTGGGCTATTAGCTGGCGCAGTAATATTCCGAATGAATACTACACGTGGTATACCATAAAGTGTCTGAGATGCAAAGCTAATTGCTATTTTAAATAGGAAATATAACAAAATGCTTTTAAAGATCCATTTCTACAAGGAGCTAGGGAAAGAACACTGTCTTATTGAAACCATGAAACTGGAGCTAGAGTCACAGAATTTTAAGTTGGAAGGGTCCTTGTAAGTCATCCAATCCTTTTACCAGAATCTTCTTTATAGTATCCTGACAAGTGATCACTCTCACTCTGCCTGAAATACACTGACAAGGAGACTGGCATCTCTCACAAAGCAGCCTATTTTAGAGCTGAAGATCTCCAGGTGGAAGGGGTCACTTCCTAAACGGGGCCTGACTGCTTGTGACCATGGGCAAGTCGTTCAATCCCTGTGGGTCTCGGGGTCCTTGTTTTAGAAATTACTATTCTGTTGAGAGAATCAGAACAAAAGGAGAGGAAAGTCATTTAGAGGCTTGGCTACCTTTTTACTTTGGCTTTGCTCCTCCCAAATAAATTTCTGTAGTACACCTTTCATTCCTGACAAAAAGCAGAAGTAAAAATGCAATGGACAGTCCTGCTGAGGCTGTCCACCACTAAGGCAACCTTGCCAGCAGCTGGTCTATCCCAGCCCTGCCCTGATTACCCTAATTCTGATACCAACTGTGGTTTTTTCCACCCTCAATTTAACAAAGCTTAACAGAGTCAGTACTCGTTCTCCAATGAAAAAACAACTAGTCTTTGGTGCTCTGAGAATTAGAAAATTATAGCTGTCCTGACAAAATATTACTTAAAATATTGCTCATGTCTCATCAAATCATTTTGGGCATAAGAAAGAATATAAATGCTAATCATGATATTATCTCCACGAATCAATGACATCTTTTAGCTAAGTAGTCATACAGACATCTTTTCCTAAATAGTTCTTAAATCTCATTTGGGTTACAGTTCCTGGGTAGTCGAACCGGTCTATGTGATGACATTCATACTGCAACACCGACTGGGTTCAATGCATAGCATGAAGCCTCAGTTTACCGTCTGTGAGAGATCCTCACTCATGACTGTGCAGGTCTTAGTTACTATTGGCATATTCAATGGAAGGAAATGATGACAGCAACGTACTTGAGAATTTCACTAAAAGCCCCCTGAAATGTTCAACCATGGCTTAGCAGCCTGAGAAATGCAGTAATAACATTTCCAAAGATTTATCTTCTCCCTTCCAATAGTTAGGCAACATGAAAATAAAGGATAGGGACCAGTAGTTAGCGTAATGGCTATGTCGCTGGACTCCCACGTAGTCGACCGCGGTTTGCGACCCGGACCCGGTGGCTTAAAACTCACGCCGGGCGCATGTGTGTGCGTGCCCAAGATCCCGAGAGGAGAATGGAGGAGAAGGGATTGTAGCGTGGCCATCCCCCCTGGGGGGTGATTTCTCACTTCCTGTCTCTCTGTCTGTCTGGCAAGCTCATGGGCCCTATAGCAAAAACCTCTCAAAAAAAAAAAAAAAGAAAAGAAAATAAAGGATACTTCACTAAAAAAAAATTACACATGAGCCAAAATAACCAAGGGCTAGTTACCTTTATTTGTGTGTGTGTGTGTGTGTGTGGGTGTGTTTAATTACAATTATTATATAACCAGCTCGGATTAAAAAATAGAGGCTCTTCAGGGGTGGTTCACCTGTTAGCAATTCCTACAGATACCATTACACAACGCAGGATGATAAGTAAGATTTCTCAACTTATTTTCATCACTTATTTTATAATAGTCTTTCTAAAAATGCTCTTACTTCATAAAGATACATTTTTCCAAATGTTGCGTTACAGAAGAGAAACACAAAGACTCACATCATATGCACTGTCCTGCCCTAATGCGGATCTGCCAGGGAGCTGAGACCTGTGGTAGCAGCAGTGAACAGTCACTGACACGGAACTGTATGCCAGGAACGATGGTACATGCTTTACATGGATTGCCTGTTTTGTTACAATTACAGCATCAGGTTGGAACTATTATCCCCGTTTTCGGATGAACAAACTGGGGCCCAAAGAAGTGAAAGAGTTTACCAGATCATTTGAGTTTGTCAATGGCACTGCCAGGTCCAGGGATATTTTTTTAATACTTATTTTATTTTATTTATTCATTCATTCATTTATTTTAATTGGACCGGGGGTGGGGGTGGGTAGTGAGAAAGCAAGCCACAAGGTCCAGGACTCAAACCGTGGTAGACCATGTGGGAGTATCCAGTGCCTTATGCCATGTGACCTGCTGGTCCCAAGGGATAGTGCTCTTAAGGGCTGTATAATGATTTCCAAATAGCTATATAAATTCAAGTACACAATGACAAGAGATCACATAGAGATGGGACAATCACAAGACTTCCCTGAGAAGGTGGTATTTAGCCTTTAATAAATCCTACTACTTTTCTCAACTACTATGAGATATTTTAGTTACATTAAAAAAACTCCTAATTACTTGTTTAGCTTAAAAGCAGGTGGTGGGGCTTAAGTCAATTATAATTTCAAACAAATCCAGATAAACATGTTAAGAGTGTGTGCTGCCTTTGTGGATACCCATACTCTCATTTTTTAAGTCTTTACATCACAAACTGAAGTAAAAAAAAATGGAAGAAAAATTACTGCAGGAAAGTGGATTAACAAGTCAATGAGAATGTGACTTTTTCTTGACACAGCAGTAACTATGGTCAAAATTTATTCTTACTTTTTACAAATTAAATTTAAATGAACTCCTGAATTGTGTATGACAACACTCAGAACTAAATTTAGACTAGTCAATGACTACAGAAGATGCTTTTAGTAATTTTTCTTTGTTCTAGCCCACGTTCCCATTTCTTCCATGATGATGAAGAACTGCCTTCCTGTGTCAATCAGCACAAGTTCTGTATTATTTACTGTGCAATTTCAGTGGAAGTGACAATAGAATTATAAGCAAAATACAGCTATGTTTTGGAAGTACAATCGACAGAACCTCCTGATGAACTGAAAAGGAGAAAAAAGAATGTGAGGAAAAATGAGAATCAAAAATATGCTAGAGGGGCCAGCCAATGGCGTGGCGGTTAAGGCAGCTGGATCCCAAATGGCCAAGTGCATGGTTTGAGTCCCAGTAGCTGGAAAAACATGCTGGTGTGCATGCGCACATACGCAAAATCCCGAGGGGAATGGAGGAGGAGGGATTGTGGCATATCTCAACCCCTTCTTCTCTCCCTCCCTTCTTCCCTGTCCTACCCCCTTGGAAGTGCATGTGCCCTATAGTAAAACTGGAAAAGAAAATCACCAATTTTGAGCTCTGGCCACTGACTATAGATAACAATGCCCATTTCCTGAGAGGAAAGAAAACTGGACTGTACATCTACGATTATGAGTGTGCAAGTGCAGGTGTGAGAAAGGAAATGAAGTTCTACCTGCTTGGCCCTGCTCCTCACACTCAGACCTCTCTCTCGAGTGTCACTTGTTTTTTCTCTTCAGTGTCTCATCACTAGACCACTCCATCTCAATAGAACAGCCCCTCTCTAATCTATTTTCTCTCAGTGTTTATGTTTCTTCAAGCATACTTCTGATAATTCATTATTTTGGATTACACTATACTGTCTTCCACTCTCTGGACCCCAGGCTCCTGAGGACAAGAACGTGACCTTCCTACTTCCTGCTGTTTCCTATGTGCCTAGGCCAGGTTGTGGCATATGGTTAGAACTCAGTGGGTTAGTTATACTCAGCCATTTCTGGGGGCAGGGGGGTGTCTAGTGTAGGGATTAACACACTTGCTCCATAAAGGGCCAGACAGTAAATATTTCAAGCTCTAGGGGACATACCGTCTCTACTGCCACTTTCAACTCTATTGCAGCATAAAAATAGCCATAGACAATATGCAAACAAATGAGCGTGGCTGTGTTCCAAAAGAACTATTCATGGACACTGTAACGTGAGTTTCACAGAATTTTCACAAGTCACAGGATTATTCTTTTGATTTCTCCCCTCAATTACTTAAAAATGTAAAAACTATTCTTAGCAGGCCATAGTTTGCTGATGCCAAAAAATAAAACTTCAAATATTAAGGAACAGAAAAGTAACAAAATGTTAGATGAGGTGATTGGTAACTTTTATTTAAGAATTTATCATACTGTAAAATAATGCCCGTGGTGGTTAAGGCACTGGATTCCCACATGGCTAACTGCAGTTTGAATCCCAGACTCTGCAGCTTGTTTTCTCACTTTTCTTTCTCTTTCTGGTGAGCACATGTGCCCTATAATAAATTATAAAAATAACAATAATGATAAGTGAAATTAGATAAATAAATCTTTAAAAAAAAAAAAAAAAAAGGAAGGGCATATCTATGAAACTTAACACCTAGAGTAAAAAAACTGAACACTGTGATTTGGCTATAAGGCACCTCTCAGACAAATAACAGAAATGTATCTCCAAGTCTGAAACAACAAAGCTATTTTTCTCTTCATCCTGGTACTCTCTGGTCATGTGAGAAATAAATCAATTTCAAAAAAAGAAATAAGTGACAATACGATGATCCTAGATTTCAAACTACAATAGTTTGACAAATTACAAAGACACTAAAAATGTAAAAAGTTTTGAAATCTCTTTTGTATCATCCTGTATATCAAGTTTCTCAGAACACTCTCTTCAATGTCAGCAATCTCTATGAATTACAAGACTCAGTTCCAACCATATACTAGTTTATTATAACTTCATTTTCTATAGTTGAAATGGTAAGAGAAACCATGAAAATGAATTTTAATTGGTCAGACAGAAGGTTATGGCATAGATGATGTCTTTAAATACCTGGGAAAATTATGCTGAATATATTGGAAAGCAGTATCATATATATGGGGTGGGAGTTAGCAAGGGAAAAAGCTATGGGAGTGCAATAAAGAGTGCTGACCCATGGGGTAAGGAGAGGAACGGATGTGCCCCCACACTCTGGAAGAGCCCCTGTAGCTTTTAAAGCTGTGCTGAACCACTGCAGCTTCAGACCATCTGTAGCAGAGAACCCTTCAGGAAGTCCCGTTTTCTGTTTTAATGATTGGGAAGAGGTGTTAAGGCACTGGGGGTATTAGAACCTATAAACTGGAGGGAAAATTCACTCAAAGGTGAGAGAGGAAAAATCAGAAACAAAACTGGAATAAAAAGAAGGTGTAAAGAATAGCCAGCAGGCCTTTTTTTTTTTTTCAAATGAGAATAAATCAAAAGTACAAAAAAGTGAATGTGGAGTTGGTGGAAACAGATCTTGTTAACTTTGCAACCCATGGACAGGCTAACCATTTCCAATCTGCAGACACTGTAGAAGAACTTTGGCCCAACTACCATTAAAACATGTGGCTAATGCATATCGTTTTGCTTTGATAGAATGATGAATCAATGAGACAGACCCACTCAGCTCCTTCGTGTCTAATGCAATCCCATCCAACTTCAACCTTTATGAATCTGTGTAGTGTGGAAGTTGAGCCTTATGAGCTTCGACTGTCAGGGTTAAAATCCTGACTCTACCACTTACTATCTGTGACCTCAAATAAGGTATTACCATGAGTGTGCCCTACTGTACTCATCTATAGAATGAGAGTTAACAGTGCCGGGTGGCTGAAAAGGTTCAATGAAACAACATAGCACTGTGGTGCTGGCAAACAGTAAGCTTGCAATAAATGCTATTCTTGTTTCAGATAGCTAGGTAGGATTGTTAATGTTGACTTGGGTTTGGGGGAGACTTGAAGAAAGGAGTGTACAATCACGGGGAGAACCATGGCAACATTCTCACTTGATGAGGAATTTTTAAAAACCACTGCAATATTTACTCACCAGATTCATGGTGCCTATTTGCTATTCCTCTAGGAGAGAAAGGATTAGGGTTGCTCTTGAAATCAGAGTGCCATTTGAACTCAACACAGAACTGATCTGCTAACAAAGTACAGACCAAAATAAGCACCGTCTGCTGGGCTTGGCAAGCCAGATACTGTACTTGAAAAGCAAACCTGGCACTTTCTAAAAAGATAGCAAAGAATACACAAGAGCAATAAATGGCATGGAGTCAATGCATGAGATTTGGGCGACTACTGTTCATCAGGACCTGGCAGAAGCCTTTCCCTCCAGAACATGATATGCATGGCTCACTCACTCAGGTCCCTGATCAAGAAGCATCTAGCCAGAGGCTCCCACCATCAGCCCCCATATGGTATATACCATTCATTTTCTCTACCCTCATAACGAGTTATTTTTCTTCATAAATCTTATCACCACTTGACAACTTGACATAAAATATATTTGTAATTGACTGTCTTGCATTAACAGATTTTTAGCCCCATGGAAGAAGTTTCATCTGTTTTGCTCTGTGCTATATCCCCAGAGCCCTGCCACATAGTAGGCTCTAAATAAATATTTATAAAATTAGTGGATGAGCCTGGTGAAGAGCTAATAGAGACAAATAAAGCAGAGTAAATTAAACATAAATACACACACACACACACACACACACACGGCAGAAATCCTAAGTTGTTAGTAACAAGGATACCATGCTGTATTAAAAAAACTTAAGAAAGGGATACATCACATGTTCTCCCTCATATTACATAGAAACTGGAAAACATTATCTCGTAGATCAACAAGAGAGATGAAGAATAACTACTAGAGGCTGGGAAGGATGAAGGGTAAGAAGATGGGGGATGTAAATGGAAACAAACTTACAAATAGCTAAGATGAACAATGTCTAGTGTTATAAAGGACAATAGAGAATGTACTTAAGAACAATATAGCATATGTCTCAGAGTAGCTAAAAAAAAAAAAAAAAAAAAAAAAAAAAGGATTTTGAATGTTCCCAGTACAATCTAACAAATAGTTGAGATGATAGGTACACTAAATTATCCTGACATAATATTTTTCATGAACTAAAAAAGTACATTGTAGGGCTGGTGGCATGGTGATGAAAGTGGCTGGATCCCACAAGGCAACTGTGCTTTTGGAGTGCTGGACTTGGTGGCTTGAAAACATGCTGGGTGCGTGTGCATGTAACCCTAAAATCCTGAGAGGAGAATGGAGAAGGGATTGCAGCATGGCCATCTCTTCTAGGGGGGTGCTTTCTCACTTTCCCTCTCATTCTTTCGTTGTGGCTTTCTCCAGCGAGTGCATATGCTTTATAGTAAATTTTTTAAAAATCACATTGTACCCCAACAAATACACACAATGACTATGTTAATAAAAATAAAATTTTTAATAAAATAAATCACAGATAAACTCAAGAAATCAGAAAACAGTTATTCTTGAAATTAACAAAACTTACATAGTATGAACATACAAGATAGGATTATGAGAATATATATTTTAAATTTATTTCAGTTGTTAACTAGAATCAGCAAATGCTTCTCCCTCCCTTAAAATGCCCACAGATGAAGAAAGTTACTACTAGAAATATGTTAACTAAAAGTCAATATTTCAGTGACTTAAAATGCTTACCATAAACATACAGTATTTTACTGCCATTACTGATTTTATCCTGTTTTGCTTTGTGGATAAACTTTAAGAAAAACAATTTTCTCAAAAGAAAGTGATTTTTTTGGGGGGGGATAATGGGAGATCCAGAAAGTACATTATATAAACTAGGCCATGGGAAAAATTTTTTAACTGCAGTGTGGGTGTTCAAGGTGGTGAGTTAGCAGGTATTTTACCATACTTTCTACCGCAGAGAAAATGAGACTAAAAAAAAAAAAAAAACAATTTAAAATAGTTGCTTACGCCTTCATCTTCACACTGCAGCAAATCCAAATAATAAAGATATTCACCCACAATTGACAAACTGGATTTAATCTTTAGAATGCCCATAATTTATACTGGAAACAACTGCATAATCTGGTCATTAAAACACACTTTGATTCAAGGGATTAAAAATACAAGACCTGCATATATAAAAAAGATAATATAAAGGGACTAGCCAGGATTAGTTCTTTGTGTTATTCTTTAGGCGGAAGCAGTAAAGGAAACAGGAAACTGTGGGAGAAGTATAAAAATGCACTTACACTATTTGAGAAAGATACAGACATTCATACAGAGAGAGCTTTTGGAAAAGTTATTGCTTAGTGACACTTTTTAGCCTAAAGAATCCAGTTACTTAGTTTTAATAAAAATTCTCTAATCTCAGGATATCTTTTGAGGAATTTAGTCAACAAACAAATAAACCAAACTAAACCAAAACAAAGGTACAATTCTTAAGACAGGCAACAGCTTACTGAGGTTTTATTTTTTTCCTGAGCTAGCCAACACCATTGTGAGAACTCTCTTAGTGTTGTACTGAAGAGCACTTGGGTGACTTTGCTCTCTGGTGAGTATTTTTAATAGACGTTTGCATAAACTGCCCAAAATGATGAGACAAGCCAGAATTAAGTCTGACCTACTGCATTTTTCTGTAAAAATGAAATAACCCCAGCAGTGTTTTCTGCCTCTCAGGAATACAATCCAAAATAAACGTTCCATTTTTCAAGGAAAAGACCTTTTAACCCGGAATCTCCTTAACCACAGACCACATCATTAGCAGAGCGGCAGCTCTCGAGCAGCTACTCTGTGGCTCTTTCCCACCTGGGACTTCTTGCTCTTGCCCTGCACGGCCCTAACAACCTGTCCACACCCACGCTGTCATCTACTCTCCTCCCTGTCCTCCTTTCTATTTTTTTTTGGGGGGGAGTGAGGAAAGGTTTTTGCTTTAGGGCGTGTACACTCGCCAGAAAGACAGAGACAGAGAGACAGAAAGCAAGAAATCATCCCCCAGGGAGGATGGCCATGCCGCAATCCCTTCTCCTCCTTTCTGCTCTTGGGATCTTGGGTACGCATGCATACGCACCAGCGTGAGTTTAAGCAACCAGGTCCGGGACTCGAACCGTGGTCGACTACATGAGAGTCCAGTGACATAGCCGTTACACTAACTGCTGGTCCCTGTCCTTTCCATTTTAATGGATAATATGGAGGATGAAAAGTGTAACTCATTCTGTACTTCTGGAAGACTGGCCCCAAAATAACAATGAAAAAGCAAAATCCTTGAGCCCACCTCAGAGTTCCAAGAGAAGATCAAAACAAACAAACAAACAAAAATACCAGTGCACATGCTCACAACACATTATGAGAGACACCCTCTAGCAATTACTCAGATTCTCAGGTCTCCTCTGCCCTCTATGCTCCTCAGACCCCAGCAACGCCCTTCAAGCAGGATCCCCGAACTCCACACCCATAACCCTGAGATGAAATTTTTACCTCTTTGTGTGCCCTGTTCCTTGGGGTCTGGAGGAGCTGGGCTTCGACATGGTAATATCACAAAGATTAAAAATAAAATAAAATACCTTTTTATTGTAGAAAAGTGAAAGTGTAACATGCTGTGTTTTGTTCTTTTTAAAAAATTCTCCACCCATCAGCTCAGCTTATACCTATTCAACTAAAAGGGTATTCTAATCAGTCTCTGCCCAAAAGACAGAGGATGACAGAAAGAGCTATGCCTTTGCACAGTAAAGTATCACCTCCTATCTTTGATGTAAACAATTTGCCGAATTTGAAGGGAAATATATATTAGAAAAAAAAACTTTTTTTATCATGTAAAATTATGTGCATGAGAGAGGTCTGAAAATTATGTAGTCTCAATTGTAGGTTTTTAAAAATTATTACTTCTATATTCAAAATAAGTTTTACACATGAGCCAATGATTTCACTCCTCCTGGTGACATTCAGCATAACATTTCAATGAAACAAAGTAATCGGTAAATATTTAAAATAAAATTCAACCAGTGCTAATTCAAATAGAATTCAATCCCATTCCTCTATTATAGGGCTTTATTCCCCCAATAAGCACCCTCTGTCGGCTATGAAATGATCACCCTCTTAAATACTGGTGTTGATGCTGATGATAAATGTCTATCCTAATTTAAGTAATGTATAAATTCACATATTCTATTTTGTTTTATTTCATTTTCACGCCCCCAAGGAATTGTTAAGGGCACTTTTCACACAAAGGTTCTGAGAATCAAACAAGTTATATGATGTTTGCAAAGAAAAACAGCTGATAGGGACCAGCAGATAGCGTAATGGCTATGTCGCTGAACTCCCATGTAGCCAACCGTGGTTCGAGTCCTGGACCCAGTGGCTTAAAATCACACCAGGCGCGGGTGCGTGTGTGCCCAAGATTCTGAGAGGAGAATGGAGAAGGGATTGCGGCATGGCCATTCTCCCGGGGGGGGGGGGGGGGGGGAGGGTGATTTTGCTTTCTCTCTCTCTGTCTCTCTCTGTCTTTCTGGCGAGCGTACAAGCCTTATAGCAAAAACCTCTTTAAAAAAAAAAAAGAGAAAGAAAGAAAAACAGCTGATAAACAGGAGATCCAGTGCTTGAATCCATATCACGTGTCTCTGAGACCTTGAGATCTTTTGAAGGAGCCATTCCAAGCCTTTGATGCATTCCAGAACTATTAAAGCTCCTCTTTCTAAAGTTCTGGGTTACTCGTAAAAGTTTCAGGTTATTATGAAATTATCAGGGCACAAGTTCTTGGGAATTACTACTTTATAACACTGTGTGTTCTAAAAACTCACAACTGGAAGGAGACAGCATGTTATAGCCCCTTCCTTCTGAGAAGAAATCAGGTGGGTTCAACTAAAATTTTTATTCATTCAATATTGCAATTAATTCAAAGATTGTATTATATGCATGCTTTGTCCTATAATATCAACAAAGCTGATAAAATTTTATTGTTTGCTTGATTGATTTTCATAACAACTGAGAAATGGCACTCAAAGTACTCATTATTTTAAATTACCTCTGCAATATCTGGGAGGACCACCCAACATAAATTGGTTTTAGGATCCTAAATAGACACATACTATACAACTTGCCTACCACCTATTTGATGAGACAATAATGATGACTAGGTAAACACCTCTTCTGTTCTCTCCGTCAGTTACATAAAATCAAATTTCAAACCTCTTGATTCTGTTTCTTTGTCTGAAAAAAGTACACTCTGCATGTACTAGATGAATTGTTAAATTCCAAGGAGCAGTAAACTTTTGTGTGTCTATAAAATATTTAATTTCATTAACATATTATCCAGGTTGTTGTATCAATATTGGTTTTATTCATCAGTTGAGAGGTTTAAAGCATCAGCAATCTTGTTTTGTTGACTGGCAAGGCTCGAAACCTAAAATCCCATCTCAATCGTTGCTTCTATTTGGCTACTTCTAAGTAACTTTCATTCAAAAACTATCTTTTGCCTAATTACTCTTAAATAGCTAGAGTACAACTGCTATTTTTGTAAATTTGGTTACTTTATATAACTTGAGCCTCCATTTAGACTAAAATATGTACACTTTTGTCTTTCTGGAATTATTCTTTTGGGAAATGAGTTCGGGGTCAAATCCAAATGATACATAACATAATTTTTTAATGTGCTCAACAGTGAAATGGCAGTCTCTGTCTTTAATTACACACTATTGAATTTTAACAAATAGTTCTAGGGATGTCTGCCAAATCTACAATTTACAGCAACTACATCATGACAGAACAGACAATTCACAGTTTACTGTGTATTATTTTTATTCAACTACAGAAGTACTCATTGTAGTTAAGGTTATATTTTTTATTTTAATGATAATGAGGGCAAATGGAAAAATAGGTCTTCTCAACAAATAGACTAGACCGTCTACCCAAGGAGATAACTTAGGGATCTTTTTCTCTCAGCTTTCTTTCTCTACTCTCACTTTTATTTTTCCCTCCCTACCTCATGTCACAGAAGAGTCCAGGTAAACAAGGTGGAAACTATATTATGATTAAGTTCTAGAAATAACAATATTAAAAGGCAATGGGGGGGGGGGGGAACCAGCAGATGGTATAATGGTATATTGTTGGATTCTCAGGTAGTTGCCTGTAGTTCAAGTCCCAGACCAGGTGACTTAAAACTCAAACTGGGCATGTGTGCGTACATGCCCAAAATCCCAGGAGTAGAATGGAAGAGAGGGGACTGTAGCATGGACAACCCCCCTGGGGTGCGAGGGGTGATTTCTCACTTTTTGTCTGTCTCTGTCTCTCTGGCAAACACTTGTGCCTTATAGCAAAAATCTCCTTCTTAAAAAAAAAAAATGAAGAAGAAGAAAAAGAAGAGGCGCTAGTTAGTGAATGTGGCATATGGATGGATCTCACATGGCCAACTGTATGGTTTGAGTCCCAGAACAAAAGCCTTGAAAAACAGCAGGGGCAGGTGCATGTACATGTGTGCCTAAAATTCCAAGAGGAGAATGGAAGAGAAGGGATTGCAGCATGACCATCCCTCCTGGGGGGTGCTTTTTTACTTTTCTTCTCATTGTCTCTCTCTGGCAAGCACATATGGCCTACAGTAAAGATTTTAAAAAGCAGAAGGAAAAGAAAAACTGTAAGTTAAGAGGCAAGGAATAGCGAAGAGATGTTAGAGTTGGTGATAAACTGAGTTATCGCTGTGCAACACAAGTACCTCCCAGGTGTGATACCTGGACATGTGCTGGGTGCTCAACATCCCTAATGCTCAACGGGGACAGAGGTGTGTACAGAGAGAAAGCAATCTTGGGGACTTCCCAGTGAGCCACCCTGGAGAATCTGTCATGAAGGAATGGTAAAAGCAGCGTAACTAGGGGCAGTTGACTGAGTAGTATATTTACTGAGATTTATCACTTACTAAACTTAATTTTGAGGTAGAGCCTGGAAAAGTTGAAGTTCAAATAATTCTAGTATAGGAACCGCATCTGCAGCCAACAAGTACAGAGTTCTAACAAGTGTAAATGAGGTCTTAGAAAAGTAACAGTAAACTCATATTTGTGTGACTATAATCTAAATTTGCAAGGAGTTTATGCCCCAAGTTTTCATAAACTCTCTAAACAACAGGCGAAGCAGTGAGGCTGCTACAAATTCGGTGGTTCAAGGACTACTTCAGAAGTCCACTAGTGGCTGGCACCTGGGCTTGGTTTGTAACTTTGATTTCTGATTATTAAAAAAATACCCAATAGTATTTTTAGAACCAACTCTTTTCTTTCTATTCCTCCAGAGGAGCAGGCACAACCCACAGATGCTTACTGCTTCCTTACTTTTAGCACTTCTCTGTCAATTCAGTCTGTGTACCACAGATAGACTAATTAATTGTATCTGACCATGCCCTTCTCTTTACTGTAAACATGACCTCCAATTAAGTATGTTACAAGTGCTTACCTTGCAAAAGAAGCCAAATGCAAATGTCATTAAGGGGAAACTGACAGAGAATCTATTACTTAATTCTAGTGGTTCTAAACAAAAATGCCATACCCACCTCCACCAAAAATTTTTTACAAAGGGGAGAGGGGAGGATGAATAGAGAAGTGGGAAAACCTAATAAGCATAAGACCCCAAAGCCTTATGCAAATTTTATAGTCCACCTCTGATCACATAGTAAGAGAAGCTGTTAGCCAGGAGGAAGAAAGAGACCTGGCTGCACCAGGTAGAAAATCCAAGGCAGGCTACTCAAGTCTCAACGACAAAATCAATAGTGGTTTTGTGGGGAAGAGAGAAAATACCTTCTGCCAAAGATTTTTTTTTTTTTTTTCTGTAGATAAGACACAATGTTGTGTTTTAAATGACTATAAGTACTAACTAGTTTATAATAATCCCTCAATAGATGGTAGCTGTTTCAATGCTGCTGCTGACAGTACTGAGACCGGCATTATATGCTATTACATGTTTTTGGCCAAAAGCTTTGGAGCAACAAGAATGCCTATAGTGTGCAGTACCCAGGAACACTTTCAATCAAAGCCAAGTTTTGGGCATTCTACTTAGGATAAGGTCTGTGGGTAACAGTGATATCATCACCACACAAAGGCTTGTAAAAGTAATGAATAAGAATATCACTTACGAAAAATGATTTAATCTAGTTCAAGAGTTTGCTCAAAAAACTAATAATTGCACTGGTGTCTATTTAACTTTTCATAAATAAAAAATTCAGTGCATTAATAGCAAGAAATGGCGCATCTGGGTAGAAGGATCCTCACCTGGACCTGCAGAAGACCTGCAGGATAAGGTGTAACTTGTGATGGGGTGCCCATTAAGCAACTGGGGAGATGCATCTCTAGATCACTTGGGCCATTTTGACCTGCTGAAAATTCCTTTATTCATTTATTCAAATATTTACAAAGCATCTACTAAGTGTTAAGGACTGGTCAAAGTGCTGAGGACACAGCAGGGAATAAAGTCGCCATTTTCTTTGAGCTGACCTGAGCACTCCAAGTCATGAGGGGACAGTGCTGTGGTCATGTTACTCTTCCAACTAGCTCTAAACTTGTTGAAAGGTAAATTAAATTACAGGGCCATGTCATTACTGACCTTCATTATCCAATCCATTCTCAGATCCAAAGGAGCACTGTCTAATCTAGACAAGCAAACCTTACTATTGTGACTCTCCTAATGTCCTAATAATTCCTCCCCAAATAAGAGCAAGCCCTACAAACATTTTTCTGAGACTCACAGAAAACTCAAGGCTTAAGGCTCCAGATAAATAGAGAAGTCATCTTTTGCTTGCTCCCCTAGTTCTAGATCTTAGCAATATTTGTGGGAAGGTATTTTTTAAACTCGGAGAGGTAATTAACTATTCATCCAATTAGATTATCCTCCTATCTCATTTCATGAAAGAGAGGAAAATTCTTATCCAGATCCCCAGTGCTTATTACTGGCATTCTGCCGAGGCTCTATGTCTGACTCTTCAGCAAAGGATGTCTGACTCCTGCGTTCCTGGACATGATTCTGAATCCAGACATGAAAAGGTACCGGTGAAAACCCACTACCCAGCATTCCCAATTCTGGGGAGACTGGAATAATACAAGCTAGAGCTGGGAATGTAAATACAATAATGAGATACTGCCAAAGGCTCTAATTGTGTTAAAGATTCAAAGAGACCGAGACCAGTAAGGTGGCATGATGGTTAAGGTGCTGGATTCCCACATGGCTGACAGCGATTTTAGTTTCAGATCTGGTGGCTTGAAAATCATTCCGGGTGCATGTGTGTGCATGCCCAAAATCCCAGGAGGAGAATGGAGGAGAAGGGATAGCAATGTGTCCATCCCCACAAGGGGTGATTTCTCATTTTCCCTCTCACCATCTCTGTCTCCCTATGGTGAGTACATGCACCCTATGTTCAAATAAAAAAATAAAACAAAATAAAAAATCTAAAAAGAAAGGAATTTATGAGAGACTAAGGATTATAAAGAGAATTCAGAGCCTGTCTCAGAGGAGTGTTAGAATCCTTAGACAGGGCTCTTTGTCATCTGTCTACCCTTCTGTTACTCGGTGCACATGAAGGCAATCGCAGGATGCCTGCAAATCCTCAGAAGCCCTCAAATTTAGAATTCTACCAGTGAAATGCTATGGCTTCTCTAACTTTACAACTTAGGATGTAAATCAAAAAAGATTCAAAAAAAAAAAATGTGGTACTGGCCTTATGCAGGGCACACAAATCTCAGATGAAGTACTGAGATAAATGAACAAATGTGAAGACGTGGCATGTTGTATTCTCATCTTAGAGTGCTGAGTGTGCATACAAACTCTATAGTAAAGAAATCTGTTTGGTTCCGGTAACTCTAACATTCCTCAAAACTGCTTGGTCACAGGACTCATCCTATTTCCTGAAAACACATAAATTTAAAAAGCTTACGCAGTGTCCCTCATTTGCCAGGCACAATCACAGTGACTGAAGGAGAAATAGTCTGTCTTTGTGGGACTTATATACTTTATGCTTATTTCCAGAAGGAGTTGAAACAACCAGTGCAACAGGTATCAGATCTTTAAGCATGCAACTTGATGGTTCTCTCCAAACTACTAAATTTCCCTCGAACTCTCATGATCTTTAGACCTTTAAGGGATCAAGGTAGCAGATACTGCTCACAAGCCACTTCTGCTTTGGAAAAGAATCATTTGTCCTAGCCTCCACGGACCCACTGTGGTAATGGAAAGCCCTGTACCCGATACCGATGGGCTGCTTGTATTTGTCCTTATATCTATGTAGTGTCTGGTTTACTGTAGGAGATTAACAAATATGATTTCTGTTATAAACTGAGTTCTTTTCTTATTGAGGTTTCTCTCTCTCTCTCTCTTTTTCTTTTAATGTTTTTGCCATAGGGCACATGTGCTCACCAGAGAGAGGAAAAGTGAGAAATCACCCCCGCCCCCCAGGAGGGAGGCCATGCCTCAATCCCTTGTTCTCCATTCTCCTCTTGGGACTGGAGGCACACAAGCACATGCACATGTGCACAGCACGATTTTCAAACCTCAAGGTCAGAGATTTGAACCATGATCAGCCATGTAAGAATCAAGCGCCTTAACCATCACACTACCAGATGGTCCTGAGTTGTCCTTTTTAAAGTTTATTTATTACATGAAAGTGACAGAGAAACAGAGATACAGCACCCCACCCCCACTCCCACCCCCCGGCAGGGTCTTGACACTGTGATACATCTCCAATCTCAGCCAAGCCCTGGTACATGAGTGCCTGCCTCGTGTACTCAGAGAGGTCTGAGATTTGAACCTGTAACCTTCCCATGTGTATCTGCCTCACAGAGCATAGTGTTTTATTGCCCCACCACTGTTCAGCCTCAATAAATGTGCTTCTGAATAAACAGTGAATGCAATGGACTGCCTCTGGCCCACCAAATTCTGATAAGAATGACCAATTGTCAAAATCCTATCTTGGTCTCCCTGACAAATTAGATTCGAGCTCCCTCATTAAACCCTGACCTTCCTGTGCAAACCTGTTTTATATGCCCAGTTCAGATGTGGGCACTTCTTATTTGATGATGCTATGAGCTAATATTATTTGTAAATGTTTTAATGACCAAATATATCTCTCTAACTGAAGCTAATGTGTTGAAATATAATCCCTTGTAGAGGCACAGCTGTCTCATGGTCTGAACATAAAACTGGAATTTAAGAGCATTTGCTAACATAAGCCTTGCAATTTCCTTTAAAAAATTCAATATTCATGTATTTTAATTTTTCAGTCAGTGAAATAGGAAAATAAGCATCTTCTGGTCTGCCTAAATGGAAGACATTTGAAATTTATAAATAAATAAGATCTTAAGAAACAAAACAATCAGTAATTTCAAAATGTGGATATTAAAAAAAAAATTGAAGGGATTTAGTCCATTTTCCATCTCATATACAGGAAACACAGAATGACTTCCTGGTTGCAATATTCTTATTAATAGCAAGAAAAGACCCCAAAGAAAGGAAAGGAGGTACTGATTGTGTTTCAAATAAAACAGCCTGCTGAGCCTCCCCAAAATGTACACAATCTTTAAAAATGGAATGAATTTTCCCTGGATTTCACAATGCTTTATTTCTTACCTTGTCTTTCACACATTCAAGTGGCATATTTTAAAAAGCCATTATGGCAAACAGAATCTAATTATTTTATTGTATAGCCCCTCAAAGGTAAAGAAAATGTGAAGAGTTGAGCAAGTATGCAACCCATATTGTTGGCATCTTAGCATTTATGATCATTACAAGCACTAACAAAAAGGCAATACTGGGCTTTAACACTGAACTGTATATTATCTTTTTCTCAGAGCCCTAGGGCTATCTCTGTCAAGCACAGTGGTCCATTCTAAGCTCTGAATAGAGAAAAGGAAGAGATCATTAAATTATAATTTCCATGCACAATTGGTACAAGTATTTCCTACCAACAGGATTAATATGAAAGCAAGATCCCAGAATAAAGCTGCTCAGCAGAGAGGGTGGCAGTTTAGTGTCTTGTAAATTTGATTTCACTGAAAGCCCTGACACATCGTAATAGTGAAATCCTATTTACTGTAGCAAGCAGGATGGATAATGCTATTTAATACCTGGTGTACCATGTGCCATCAGCTCGCTGCTTTGTACTCCATGTTCTCATCTTACCTTAAGGTTAATACTTCTTGACAGCCAACATGGTAAATAGAGCCCCAAATTAAGTGCTGATCCCATGATTTGCAAATCTTTCTTCTAAAGTTAGACATAGAAAAAATGGCTTCCGTTAAGGGGACCATTTTAACGGGATGCATTTTTAACAGCTCACCCCCAGGGGGGGAAAAATGTAAGTCTTGTATCCCTAAAGCCAGATTAGAAAAGCAATTCAAGGTTACCACATTACCCATTTGAAATTTCAGGGAGGTTAACAGAAAAGCCAATGCATTTGGAGGATTTGTTGAATAATGAATTAAGGATAAGACCCCCATATTCACTATGCTGTATTGATTTTTTCTTTCTCAGAAAATGAAATAGAGGGGGAGAGAGACGGGGAGGAAAAAAAAAGGCAACAACCATCTTACTTGCTACTTTTGGAATATCTACAATAATAAACTTTTTTTTAATGAACACAGGTAAAGAATACATAAAGGTTCAGTCTTTGCATCTGTTATAAATAGCTGTGTCAGTGATGTTAACAAAAGATATGGTGACACTGGGCCTTACTAATTTTTCTACCTAACAATTAACATCTAAATGCATTTATCTGAACTGTCATTACTTGTCGATGGTAAAAAAAAAAGAAAAAAAAATTGAAAGTAACTCAATGTACATGTACCAAGCCACTTTTTTGAAACCTGTGTTGTTGTAATGACATTACAATTAAAAATGACATGAGTTTCTACTGCCTTCAACATCAAAACTCGTGGACCAGAGACCCTATCTCTGTTTCTGCAACTCTCAGTAACTACAGAAACCACGGGGAATCTGCCCTAATTTCAACATGAATAAAGACGCTAGTACAAAATTTCAAAGTGTCAAAAGAATAATATCTCTCTCTAGGCTAACGAATGTGAACTAGCATAACCTACGCAGGCACATTTACCAGAAAGTGATGCTTTTAACTATTGTGTAAAATTTGCTACATCACATTGCATGCCCAAAATGCGGAACCCACATGACCTAGAATCATTGAAAATTGCTTAAAAAACACTTTAGGGGGAGACATCAAAGTGTTTTTTTATCCCTAAACAAGTTTACTAAGTTATCTCCCCACTCTTTAAAAAGTATCGTTTATATTTTAGTACCTCAGACCTTAGAGCTCTGTAAGTCTGTTCTGTATTAATCCCTTGAAAAGGCTGACCCAGCTTCACTCACCGCAATGTTTTACAATGATAAACTTCACATGGTAGTAAAAATTCATAGCATTTTCTTCCTATAAGAAATACAGTTGGTGGACAATACCCTTTCTGTTGTCATTTATCTTTAATATCACAGTCGCATTATCTTCCCCCAACCCTTGCACAAAGGAACACAGAAATGAAGGTACTAATTGACAAAGAAGAAGTCAAGCATTCAAAGAGCCAATTAATCATACAGATGAGCCCAATATCATGATGCAATAGAAGATATGTCACCCACCACAAGTGAGAGGTTTTAAAAAATTGCTCATTTGAGGCAAGCGTGACCTTAGAATTTAATTAGTAACTCTCTCCATAGGTGACCAACTAGTAATACTTTTTTCTTAACAACTATTTTTCACTACTCTCTTCGTATTACCCTCTTTTGCCCAACGTGTACAATTCTCTCTCCCTCTTAATTCTGTGGGATTTACTGCAGTGTGTACACAAACAGCTGCTGAAATCCAGAGGCGCCTGCAAACTAAGAGCAGTATGTGCTACGCTATCAGGTTGAACTGAACACTGTAACTGTACCTAAGTTCTCTGATCTCTCTTGGCTCCTCAAGCCACCAGGGCTTTTAGATCTCCCTTCATGCTGTTCCAAACCCCACCATTCTTAGAATTGCCAAGGGCAAAGTGGATTCAGTAGAGCAAATCAATTCGAGTTCATAATTGAGAAGTTACACACGCAAGACACACCATCAAAGAACTCATGTCTCTGAGATGCCCTGTGGAGATCCCTGGAGAATGTGGACTCCACCCTCTTGTACTGTGGCCTTGTCCCTCTCACACCCCTCTCACAGGACTAAGAAACTACCAGGCTCTAATGAAATAATCAAAATGGTTTATCAATCACCAAAATGGCTTATCAAAAGTAAAAGTCTGGGGCCAGCAGGTGGTACCCTAGTTAAGGTGTTAAGACGCTCACGTAGCCAACCACAGTTCAAGTCCCAGATCTGGTGGCTTGCTATCTTATTTTCCTTTCGTTCTCTCTCTTTGGTGAGCACAAGTACCTTATTATTTTTTAAATTTGTTATAATAGTGATTTAATTAAATAAATAATTTAAAATTAAATAAATAATTTTTAAAGTGAATCTATGTTCTTTCTGGAGATGATTATCCTATAACAACGTAATGGAAGTATGAATAAATGAATGAATACCTCAAAAAGAATTAAAACCACTTGAATGACTATGAATTGACTTCAAAGTGAAAGAAGCTCAACTAGATATTAAAATTAAGTCTTAGGGGTATAATGCTGTAGTTGCTAGGAAGTAAGACCTTATTTTTCCCTTTGGGTCAATTTTCTCAGGAAGTGTCAAATCCTAGGGAGAAAATTATACATTTTTGAGTGCTTAACACTTCAGGCTATGAGGTAGCATTGATCAAGTTATAACATTAAGACCTAAAATGTTGTATTAGAAGCCAAAAAGAACTTACACCTGAACTAACACCAGAATCAGCAGGCTTTCGCTCTTCACTGCAGAAATGACATATTAAAGACAGTCCTAGATACTGACTAAATGCTCAGGTGTCGAGCCTGGTTGAAATCTAGACCTATCATGTTTTGTCAGTATATTCTTGGGCATACTGCTTTAAGCCTGAGGATCTCCACCTAAATCATAGGGTGGACAGCCTGGTAGAGTTGTCTGTGAGGACAAAATAAGATAATCCATATAAGCTGTCTAACACAATGTAAATTTACAATAAATGTTAATTCCATAATGATGATTGCTATAATAACAAATTATTCAAAGTTAAACTAAACTTTCCCATAGGATAGATTTAAATTATTAATATAAGTGATTAGTGAAGATTCTAAACATTTTGTATATTTTTAAAACAACACATCAATTGCCTAGATGTAACTTTATGATATAAACTTGGTAAATCTACAGTCCATTCATTGAACTACTACGAGTGAATTGTAAAAAATACAGAAATAAGAAAATAAACCCTACCCTTAAGGTGTTTATAAGATAAACACAGATAACAGATGATAATGATTACAAATAAAATACAGCATCATGAAGACAGACATGAAACACCATGAATTTGTCAATTATACTTTAATGAAGCTGGGAAAACCAATGAAAAGGCAAAATTCCCTTTGAGATTTGGGGAAGTCTCCTTAAAATAATTCAAAAGCCTTTTCTCTGAAAGCTGCTCATGGTTTCTTCTCCTCAAATCCCCAATCTAGAATTAATATTCTGAATGTTTCCTACATCAACAACTAGGAATGAATACTCTCTGGGTCTCTTTCAGTTAGGCCACACAGCGTGAGACCTCAAATGTTCTTGGATGACAGTTTATTTTCACAGCTATAGCAATGCTGTTTGATCAGTTAGCAACACTTGACTGTGAAAAACGAACATGAGTACTTTTCTACTGGCTTCGACTTTCTCAGCACTGAGTTGCTGCTTTTGAATACTGGTTCTAGGCAGGATGAAATCAGTGTCCAGTTAAACTATACTTAGTACTCCTCACAAGTTTCACTAACTTGTGAAGGAGAAAATTATCTCGGGCAGACTTAACTATCTTGGGGGTCAGCCTTGGGATGACTCTGTAAAAGACTGGTTGAAGTTTCCCTCTCCATTAATTACATGACATACTTCCTAAGATCTACTTAATTTTTTCAATTTCATTTAGTCAAGACAATGATACATGCATATCCACTTTTAAGTCACAGCAACCGAGATTTCACAGTAAGTTAGATAACTGGACAAGTTACATAATAATCTTTATAATTTCTTGTATTATATACTTTTAGATTCAGCCTTTTTAAACTTTTTAAAACAAAGTATATGCAGAATTCCTAACACAAATGATTAAGATACTGTACTTTTCACTCCCATCACAATATAAGGCAAAACCCCTTTACAATCTTTTGCTCTAAGCCTAGAAAATGCTTCATAATTAGAGACTTAAATGTCTCTCAAATACCTAGATGAAATCCAAATAGCCAAATTTCAACTTGGATATTTTAAGAAACAGAAGCAGAACTTTACCAAAATAGGCAGAAGACATGAAAAAAGGTAAATAACACTAATTTTACAATTATTACTATCTTATGCACATTGAAAAATAAGCAGATATTCTTTAATGATAACAGCTCTTATTTGTTAACTCTTCTGAGTTTTCAAGGAGTTTTTCCGCACATCTTATCTGGCCCCCAATAACCCACCATGTGAGCAGAGAGCAGAATATGCAGAATTATTATCCCCATCTTAAAGATGATGAACTAGAGCTCAGCAGCTGGCATGGTGGTTAATGTGCTGGACTCCCACATGGCTGACCATGGTCTGAGTCCCGGACTTGGCAGCTTGAAGATCATACTAGGCGAATGTGCGCATGTGCGTAAAATCCCTAGAGGAGAAAGGAGAAGGGGTTGTGGCGTGGCCATCCCCCTGGGGGGTAATTTCTCACTTTTTCTTTCTCTGTTTCCCTCCAGTGAGCACATGAGCTCTATGGCAAATGAATAAGCAAATCTAAAACAAGTCATGATGCTCTAGAGACCACAAGAGATTAGGTGAACAATAACTAGATAACAAAAGCACACTGCTGACTCCTAGGCCAGTGTTCTTTCTATGACGTGTTATTAAACAGGGAGTTACTGGGCAGTATAAACTAACAGTAGTGTCATCACTCCACCTCAGGGTTTTAAGTTCACTGGTGCTTTTCAGCTTTCAGTTTAAATTCCTAAGTAACTTCTTTGCTGTCTAGTCTTCAAAAAGGAAAAACCATACATACTTTGCCTATGCAAGGAGTTATTAACCCCAATCATTTGACCTCATTATACTGTATCCATCTATCTTCTACCGCTTGTTCTACCTGGTGCCAAAAACAAGAGTTTCCTCACTGAGCAGACAAGCTTCACCTGCCAAGATCAAATCCTCTGTCATTTGTATCAATTGCTGAATTATCTCAGTAAAATTGGTGCATCTATGAGAAATGGGTGAATATTTAGCAGTACCGTTACTTGATTAATCACGGCAAAGAAACTATCATTGGGTAAGAAGGGAACAGGTGCTGCGTAAATCACCTCCAAATCCTCTCACTCTCATTCATTTGTTCAGCTGACATTTACTAACTCTAGTGAACTATCATTATATTGTTATTTTATTCAAGGTTTTTGCCACAGGGCGCATGTGCTCAGCAGAGGAGACAGTGAAAGAGAAAGTAAGAAATCACCCTCCAGGGAGGATGGCTATGTTGCACTCACTTCTCTTCCATTCCCTTCCTGGGATTTTAGGCACAAATGCACATGCAACCAGTATGATTTTCAAGCTGCTGGGTATAGGACTCGAACTGTGGTCAGCCATGTTGAGTTGAGTGCCTTAAGCACTACGCCACCTGTTGGCCCCAATACTGCACTATTATTTTATAGCTGAAGAACATGAGGGATTAAATCGGATACGCCAAGTTACCCCACAGGTAAATTCCAGTTCAGAGATGTGAATCCAAGAATCTCATGCCAAAGCCTATGCTCTAAACCAGAATTCTGCAGACTACAACCAGTGGATTCATCAGGCTACCACTTGTTTTTAGTTTAATTTTTTTAAATAGTTAAAAAAATCAAAAATATATTTCATGATATGTGAAAATTATATGAAATTCAAACTTCACTATCCATAAATTAGAATATAGCCATACTCATTCATTTATATATTGTTTTTGTTTGCTTTCACATTACAAAGGCAAAATTGAAGAGCTACCAAAAAACACCATTAAGTGGCCTACAAAACTAAATATTTATTAGATGGTCCTTTACAGAAAACATTGCTGACTTATGCTCTAGGCCATCCTATGTAATGCCTATTCAACATCTCTACTTAGGAGTCTTAAGAAACACCTCAAACTTAATATATCCAAAATCGAACTCCTGATTTTCTCCACCCCTTCAGTCTCAGTCCATCTATCTTTTAACAGTCTTCCCATGTAGAAAACTTATCCTTCTAGTAATAAATGCCATAAACCTAGAGTACTTTGAAGTCTTTTCTTCCTTTCACTCATGTTCAAATCAATCAGTACATCTGGACAGCTTTACCTTTGAAATAACCACACACATTTCATTACTTCCCATACTAGAACCTGGACCAAGTCAGCACCATTCTTTTTCTGAATTACTGCTATAATCTCTTACTAACTCTCCCTTGCTTCAACTCTTGCTTACAAAGGCAGCCTTCCCAAATATGCCCAGCGCACCCTGGCTTCAGGGCTTTGGCACTGACTTGCTTCCCCATGGCCACGTATCGTCCTTCTCCACCCAGTGCCATGTCTATACCACAGCCCTACGATTCCCTCTTCCCTGCTAATTTACTGCTCCTCAAATTGTCACAACCTGCCACACCATATGTAACTGGGTTTTAATTGAATTAAAGCTCCATGAGGACAGATGTTTAGTTCATTTTCTTGACGAGTATATCTCTGGCACTAGAGCAGGGCCTGACATGTATTAGGTGCTAATTAGATATCTGTTCAATAAGTGCAAAAATGGTCTCTACATTCAAAAAGCACTCAGACCAGTGACATTTGGAATAAAGGGGTAGACACATTTAACATAAAAATAACTGTATCAAATAGAGTTTAATACTGTATTTCTTATTTTTTCCCCTACTTCCTAATCAAATACCATATTCTAAACCAATCAAATTTGGGAGGGTCTCAATCAAAATGAAGAGAGAGAGGGGTCACTCTGTAACCTTTTGTTCTATGTATAAAATTAATCTGGACAACAGGGGGTAGGCACTGGTGCAGTGATAGAACATAAGGCTCTGAGAGGCTAACTCACATGAGTTCTGGGATTCCTGTGCCGAGGTATCCCAGTACATGCCAAGCATATGCTTGTGATCCAGGGTTAGTGGAAACTAGGAATGGACTGAGGCATTGGGACCGTATTAAGTGTGCTTTCTCTGTCACGTCTTCTCTTTCTTTCTCATGGAATAAATAGCCAGAAAATCAACTTCATTGAATAGGAGTACTGATGAAGCACTCAAACTCCCATTCTCAAACCTATTGCCTTCTTTCATTGTGGTTTTAACTTCTCCCTTTGCATCTCTGTCAAATTCTAAGTCCATCCGAGTAGACATACCATCTTCTTTCCTCTCCCAGCTCTTCTCAAGTCCTACCAATGACCATCATTCATTTCTTAGTGACAAATACAGTGAAATAGTTTTTTTTACAAAGACAACAAGCAGAGACTTTAAACAATTCATAGAAAGTTGAAACTAAGGTGTCAGTTTATTTTGGTGCAAATGCAGAGGGGACCAGCAGATGATGTAATAGTTATGTTGCTGGACTCCCATGTAGTTGACCGTGGTTTGAATCTCGGATCTGGCTGCTTAAAACCTATGCTGGGCGCATGTGCATGTGTGCCCAAAATCCTGAGAGGAGAATGGATAAGAAAGGATTGTGGCATGTCTATCCCATCTGAAAGGTGATTTCTTGCTTTCTGTCTCTTTAGCAAGTGCACGTGCACTATAGCGAAACTCTCTCTCTCTAAAAAGATTCATGCATAGTTTTTTCCCACATAATATGTATTTTCCATTAACTTTGTAAATACCCTTCATATATCCTTTAAACACTACCATTTCTAAGAATGTATTCAAGTGTAGTCAATATTTACAGGAGTTATAAGCACTTTACTGCTGGACCTGGAAACAAGGAAACTTCTAAACATATAAGGAAAAATATCTAGGGGAGTTCTGGAGCAGTAAAAAGTATCATCAATAAACTAATAACCATATCAAAAATGAACAAGGAAAACGTGACATTACCAAAAACAATGGCAATCTAAGAGAAATGGGTGAATACTTACCAGTGCTGTTACCTGTTGGGCTTCTTTATTTCCCCGCTACTTTGTTAACTAGGAAGAGCACTTATAGTCATACTTTGCTGATTTTTAAATAAATATATGGTAAATTGGAAGATGTGCTAATAGAAGAGAATCAATGACAAGAAATAGTCATACCCTCTCCTCCAGTCTAGCCAGCTGCTCTTTGTAGAATGCATCCTGCTTCTTTATCACTCGGTCTTTTTCTTCCAGCTGCCTGGCCTAAAAAAAGAAATGAGGAATATACTATATCAAGAAAAAGCAACAACAGCAAAGCACAAGTCAAGTATAAATCACATTAGAAATAAACATATAAGATTGAAGAATTTTGCAATCTATTAGGTCTCTGTCAAAGAAAAACATTAATAAGATGATGATTGCTGTATTTAAATGTAAAGAATGTGTCTGCATTGTATTTTTTCACTGTCACAGCTGTGTCCTACTTTGTCCAAATGTATCTGGAAATGTCAGAATACAGTACACAACAGACTGTCTTATTTAACTTCTGTTTTGAAGAGTAATTTCAAGGATTAATATTTTGTACAAAATAAAACTTTGATTTTATTCTCAGAATAAAATACAGTTACTCTCCCTGAACGATCAAAAAATACCTTTACAACATTTTAGACATAAATCTTATGTTTGAGATCCTCTAAATTCCCCAATGAAGCCTGCCTATAAACACATATATTTCCCTTTTTATAAAGAAGTGTTGTTATAAGGAACAGTTAATTACTGTTAATTGTTTATTTGAATAATTCAAAATAGTAATAACAACAATAATGATGAAAGTGATTCAGAAACCTTTACCGTCTACTTTACAAGATCTTTTTTATAGATGTTACTATTTTTTAATTTACTAGGAGGCACATGTGCTTACAGGAGAGACAGAGTAAACAGTAAGAAAGCAAATCCTCCCCTTGGGGAACAGTCATGCCACAATCCCTTCTCCTGCTTCTCTCCCTCCTCTGGGGATTGTGGGCATGCAAACACATGTATCTGTAGTGTTTCTCAAGCCACTGAGCCCAGGTCTCAAACTGTGCAATTAGTCATGTGGGTTCCAACTGCCTTAACTGCCAGGTCACAGACTGGCCCAAATCTTTTTTTTTTTTTTAACTAAACAAGGGTGGGGAAGGTTAAAAAAGTGGTTACTTGCACATGTTTTTTAAGATGATTAAGTTTCTTAAACTGTTGTTCCTATCTTGATTATTATATTTAGCTGACCTTTAACTCTGAGGGAAGATACAGCCTGTATCACCTGGGGTCAGAAAGTTTTTAACTTATTTTTTGTTTAGTGAATGCTGACTACTGACGACACGGCTGACTATTATTTGTAAGACAGAGAGCATGTCTATATCTTGTGATAACCACCCTCATCCATGTAATATATGCTTTTGCAGTGTTGCCCAACTCAGTCCATATTAAGATATCTATCTGTTAACGAGCAGCCTAATTTAGTTGAACCCATTTGTACATCTATAAGTTTGTCAAAAGAAAAATAAACCAGCCAATTTAATAGAGTCAAGTTTTAATAGAGCAAATCTTTTTCTTTGGGGGGAGGAGAGGTTTTTGCTATAAGGTGCGTGCGCTCGCCAGAAAGACAGAGAGAGACAGAAAGCGAGAAATCACTCCCCTAGAGTGGATGGCCATGACACAATCCCTTCTCCATTCTCCTCTTGGAATCTTGGGCATGCACGCACATGCGCCTGGAGTGAGTTTAAGCCACTGGGTCCAGGACTCGAACCTCAGTCAACTACATGAGAGTCCAGTGACACCCATTAAGCCAACTGCTAGTCCCAATAGAGCAAATCTTAACAGAATTTAAATCGGGCAGCTGTACATGGACTTCTGGACAACTCTGGCCAACCTTGTGGTTAACTCAGCCTTTTAAGTTGGCAGAACAGAAAAGTGAGGTGTACAGGAGGAAAGTGTCATACACAAAATAAGTGAGTGAGGTAGAGAAGTCATTGGTTATATTCCGAAGTGTGTCTGAATTAACATGGCCTAAAAGGCGGGATGCCTGTGATTGACTGAAGTTCAGCCACTGTGATTGGCTGTAACCAGCTCCAAAAAACAGCTTAACATGTACAATTTCAGCTTATCCATAAGAATCAAAGTGTAGGAGTATAGCAGCTGTTTTAGGCCAAAATAGTTTAATTTAACAGGTAGTTTTGCTACTTACTTTGTCATCAAGATCCTGCAGCATGTTAAAAAGAAACAAAACAGTTATTTAACAATATAAGCACTGTTTTTTCCTCTAATGCCGCAAAGAAATATGGTGAATATTTAAAATGCAAACCAAAGAAAAATGAGAAAAGGGAATAAAAAAATTATGTGGAGATACTTAACTTGGGACATATTTAAATGCTACTTTACTGTTACAGTTTGCATAGAAGATTTCAATGAAAAGCTCATGCCATTTGAAAGCATATGAAGAAAAGTAAATATTAAGATTAGATATAAATATATTCATATGCAAGTACATATCCATTATGCCTTGGTCCAGCACAGAAAAATGGCCCAACAATAAGAGATTGATTATAAAGATTCTTTTTTTTTTTTTTTTGAGAGGTTTTTCGCTATAGGGCGCGTGCGCTCGCCAGATAGACAGAGAGAGACAGAGAGATAGAAAGTGAGAAATCACCCCCCGGGGGGATGGCCACGCCGCAATCCCTTCTCCTCCATTCTCCTCTTGGGATCTTGGGCATGCATGCAAACGCTCCCGGCGTGAGTTTTAAGCCACCGGGTCCGGGACGCAAACTGCGGTCGACTACGTGGGAGTCCAGCGACATAGCCATTACACTAACTGCTGGTCCCAAGATTCTTTTTTTATTATTATCCAAATAATTGTTTTTATTTAACTTTATTTTTAAATTTGACCAGAGAAGGATAGAGCAAAAGGGAGAGAGAGGGAAAGTGAGAAAGCAAGCCACCAAGTCCAGGACTCAAACGATGGTCGGCCATGTGGGAATCCAGTGGCCTTAGCCATTATGCCACCTGCCAGCCCTGAAACTGATTATAAAGATTCTGACCCAGCCATATAATCAAACAGTAAGAACCATTAAAAGCTGATGTTTTAATATAATAGTTACTTTTTTTTAGATTCAAAATATGAAGTGGAGAAAAAACAGAAGTCTTAATGTACACTAAGTTCCTAATTTTGGATAAGAAAAGGGGGAGAGGAGGATAGAAAGGAAGGGGCAGAGAAGGCTGAGCACCTACTTACACAGACACGGAGAAAGAGCAAAGTGTGCTATGGTGTTAACGGTGGTTATGAATTACATAGAGTGATGTACTTGTTATTATGACTGTTGTCTATTTTCTATAATGAGCATTTCCTACTTCTGTAATCAGGAAAAAAATACCCTTTAAGTATCAATATTATATACATACATATTTATCCTTCACTATGAGATAAAAACAATATTATAAGAGTAAACTGTTAAAATAATTTTATTAACAACAAGATTTTGTTTTAACAACTTGAATAATTATAGATAGCATGGAAATTATTTTACCTACTAAATCGTCAACGTATTAGCACCTGTTTTCTCTAACATTCAATATATGACATTACCCACCACAGTGATTAAAACAAACTCACACTAAATAATGTTTCTTTTGTTCACAGTGAGATTTCTTTTTTTAAAATGCAATGAAGTTCTAATGGATATTCCATTTTGGTTATTTAGGAAACACTAAGAGAACTCAATACTACCAATATATTGCTCAACCCTACTGAGGTCATTATACCTATACAGAAATAATCTCATTCACTTTTCTGAGATATAATTCTTCAAAAAATTTAAAACAAATACCAAAAGGTCAGATATGCATAATAAAGACCAAAAAAGGAGACACCTCCAATAGGTGTCTCCAAACTATAGGTTAACATCACAAATATTTGCTTCGATTGCAAATAGAATCAAGATTGAAATTCACTGGGGAAAATAACAAAGCAAGAAACATGGCCACAACACTTTAATGGCACATTGCTTTGAAACAGTTAATGTGATGCTGGAAGAAAAAGTCACACGATATGAATCCTGAAACTTAAATAAGCGTAGAATACATCGACTAAGCTAATAGCTGCTGAGGATGGAGAGTCACACTCAAGTTAAGAAGAAGCAGTAAACCAACTGCAAGGAAATAAAAGTTCTCTACAGAACTCTAACACAGTCATTGCAAATGAACAAATAAAAACAAAGGGGTTCATAACATTACTTATTGTTATAGTAGAATCATTTCTTAGAAAGAAGTAAATATAAAAAGTTTACCCCCGTCATCTGTTTGCTATTTCTAGAAGAAATGCGCACTGATTAGTTTTTTTGCTCTTGCTAGATCTGGGATAATATGACTGGGCTTGAAAACGTGATAGAATGTGTTTAAGTGGATCATTACGGAAAACAAGAACATCCCACGAGCAAGAGAAACAAAGAAAATAATAAGGTGATCAAGTTTTTAAAAACCCAAGATATAAACATCTTGATGTCTTATCCCAGTGTTGGTACCTAAATTAAAAACGATACAGGTACCCATTTAATTCTTTAAAGACTTCTATTTTTTAGGAAGGACTTAAAGGTACATACAACAAAGGATACAATAAAGTCAATACAAGGGAAATTCAGGACTGCAGACATGACATACTGAGCTCACAGGAACTTTACCTTCTCACGTTTACTCCTAGGTAAATCTTCATGGCGCCAGCTTTTTGGCATCACGAGGCCCTTTTAGCCCTGCTCGCTCCTGAGGACTCAGGTGTGGCACAGAGCACATGGCATTTGGAACCCAGTGATATCACAATCACTCAGCTCAGCAGTAATACACTGCTACTTTGTGCAAGAGGTACTGGGCATGTTTTAGGCAACATTCCGTGCTATGGGAAGGCTTGTACATTTTTAATAACAAAACTCCTTGAAATGTCCATGTCCAATTTTAATAACTCAAGGTTAAAAAAAAAAAAAAAAGGTAGGTATCTGTTGCAGGTATCGATTTTCCATGATACCATGGAACCAGAGATTGCTAAGACTGAGAAAAGGCAACAACTCTAAGTCAATTTAAATAGGAAATCCCTCTTTTTCCTTTTATTCTAAATCTTGTAACAATCTAAAACATACATTTAATGAATTGGGAAAGATTAACCTATCACAATGATATAGAAGATCTGTAATAGGGCAAAAATATCTCTTTATCTATCTATCAACTCACATAGGCAAATAAAAGAAAAAGAACTTTATTCCCTGTCAGAACTACATGAGGCAGGCACAATATATATGAACCTAATAAAATTATATGCTGACATTAAACCAAAAAAAAGAACTGAAATATCACAGAGGGTTGAACCATAAACTTGTAAGGTAATATTACATTGAGAAGCTATAGAACATAATCACTGTGAATATCAATTAGCCGTAACAACAATTAAAGTAGCCATGTATTCAATTAGTTGAATACTAGACTTCCGTTACAAATGAGAAATTGCACAAGGTTCACTGAGCCTTCACCAAGTGGCATTAATAAACAAAGAATAATACTTAAAGCCTTGTTTCCAAATCACACCAGAAAGTGACCTTCAAGAGGGTGATTCATCCTGGGTGAACTTAAATGATGCTCAACCTAGTTATCAACAGGATCACACTTTTCAATGACTAGTCAAAGGTCAAAGCACAAGCTGGGAGTCAACTCCAGGCTGCAGTGTGTTAAACTAAACTGAGGCCAACACTGTCATACGTCACATAAGCTGAACACAGACCAGTCAGATGAAAGAAAACAGACTTTTTTAATCTGAAATCAAACACCCAGGATTAGATCAAGTCCGTTGGTTTTGTTTTGTCTTCCCAGAAGCATTTTAAGAACCTGGTCTACATTTCAGCTTTTTCATACTAATAACATGCTTGAAGCAGGCAGCTGACTATGTCTGACTATTCCCTCTGCCAATTTGGGACATATTTACATATTCTCTTGAGATACTGAGTCGTCAGAAAAGTCATGACACATTGTTTCATAGAAAAACAGAAAAACACGTCATGACTTTTCTGATGACCCAATAAGAAAGCAGAAGCAAAGATAAATGGTTTTCAAAATTAAAAAGTAAAGCCAGCGATGAATGAAGAGAAGGAGATTGGAAGAGTACATAAATTTAGAACAGAAAGCAACGTGGTGGTGTTTTGCTTTAAAACTTTTCTTAGAAGATCTCTCATTACTTTTGTTCAGATCATGGTACTTGACAAAAGAAACAAAATTATGCGCTAGCTGAAATGAGGGAACGTTTTTCTTTTTTAATCATGATAGAGTATATGCACATGTACATGAGAGTGAAAGTGAGAGAAACAGAGAGAGAGGAACACACTCTGCAGGGCCTGGTCACATCACAATCCCCTCTGTCCTCCAACCCGTCACATCTCTGGCACTCATGCACATGCCCAGTGTGTTTCATATTGACCAGGCTGGGAATGTGAATCCCAATGGCCATGTAGGATGGCCCAGATGGCCAGCTTCTCTCGAGCAGCCCATTACTGTTGTACCAAAAGGCTGGCCCCGGAAATAATCCTATAATATTTCTCCTATACTGTTTTATGGGGGTGGTTGTTTAAAACACAGTAATACATCATTAAACCATAGAGATAAGCCCCAAGAAGTGAGGCATTAGGTGATTCTGCACCCTGTGAACATTGTAGAGTGTACATCATAAACACTGTAGATGGTACAGCCTATTACACACCTCGGGTATGAAATAGCCTATAAGCTCCTTACAGTACCACCGTTGCTAGCAGGTCTACTGTCAACCAGAACATCATTATGAGGCACATGATGGCACACATTTACTTCTCTGGTTTTCTAGTTTAATTTCATAATGCAGAACTTATTAGCACAATGACAGAATCCACTTGGTGAGAAGATGGAAGAACCAGATGTCCATCCTGGCTTTGATAAAACACCATGTGACCGCGCACTGGCCCAGCCCAATGCTATGCTCCCAAATCACTCTCAAATAATGCTCACTTCATGTAGTCTTTGCCAAGTCAGACTCCTGCCTCCTGCCCCACCTCAGCATCTAATAAAATCTTCCAACACCTCTATTATGGCACCTGGTTTTGATGCCGTCTTATACATGCTTATTTACCCAGAGCCCTTCTCCTTGATTATAAACTGAAACAGGAAGGCGCTTTAATCCTCTCTGTCTCCATTTGTGGCTCTACTTAGGACTCTACTTTCCATTAGGGAAACAGTACATGGCGGCTGAGGGGAAGAGTTTGCATGATGCAAGTTAGACACAGCTTCCAGGAAGGAAATCTGTCATGAGCTCCATGATTTACTTCAAAATAACACCTCATACACAATGTGACATTATGTGTACATGTCACTTAGGTTTAGTTCTGAACTAGATGTTGCCAGCAGATTACTTGAGAACACGCAACCCAGGAACCACCAGAAACTCTCACTAGTAGCTCAGAATTAGAAGATCAAAAAGTAGAGAAGGCTACTACAGGGGCTTCATTCATCCATGTCATGATCAACAAAGATGTTTTGCTAATTAGCACAGTGACTGTTGGAAATGGGATTTCATTAGTGAAAATGGTCCATTAACTAGCATGATAAATGTGTGATATGCGTTCTTATTAGAAAAATGAAAGCTATCAAAAAGATACAAGGGTTACCTACCATATGATAAAGATATCCCAACATCTGCCGCATGAAGAGGTTATGAGAATCCAACTAGGCTGTGGCCTTAAGTACAGTGCCTCACAATGGATCCCTGAAGAGTTCTGTATCCAGCCACTTGTTTAAAACAGATTCTCATTCATGGTACTGTAGACATTTGGACCAGACAAATCTTTGCCACGGAGAGATGCAGTGTACCGCAGAAAACATAGTGGCATCTCTGTCCTCTCTACCTGAAGAGCCCAGGAGGCCCACCTCCACCGAGAACTGTGACAACCAAAAATGTATCTGGACATTGCCAAATGTTCTCTATGAGGCCAAATTATCCCCTGCTGAGAACCACAGTTTAAGAGGTTAGTGGTCACCTGAGGCCAACTAAAAGAAGCCTCATCTGACTCAGATGAACTTTTCCTTCAAAGAAAGTACTTAAAGGAACAGAAAGCTGGAATTTCACCAAGTTTTACCTAATGGGTTGTATGACTCATTCTGCACCTGGTTTGCTAATACACTTCTGTTCGATAAATATCTGTATGCACTGTAGAGCTAGGCTAGGGCCTACCTGTATCACAACCTGGGAGGAGAGTTGAATTGCAAAGAATAATGTACAAAAATAAAGAGTATAAAGTAGTAAATCATATCCCAGTGAGAGAGAAAATTGGAAAATTTTCATCTATTATTATTTTTCAATTTTATATATATTATTCATGATAGAAAATATAAGCTGGTACACGAGAGAAAGGAAGACACAGAAAGAAAGAGAAGTACCCTAAAAGGGTCTCACCAAGGTCTGTCACACTGTGATCCTTTCACCAGCCCTTCACCTCCTCTGGATCCTGGAAATATGCTTACAGGCCTGCGTGTCAGGTCAGCTTGGCAATCTGAACTCACAGTTGGCCACATGGCTTCCAGCACTGCAGTACAACTATTAACTGTGCCATCAGGCTGAGACTTAATTCATTATTTTCGAACTGAGGAGGAAAAGTTTAAACAGGTATACAAACTCATTTTTCAAAGGTTTATATCACATATGAGATTTTAATCCATTTAAATGATGTTCAGCTCAGGAAGGACTGGTATAGAGTTGACATAAACTGGTACTGGCTAGTCAACATTTGTTCTGCGTGGGCAGCAACTATATCATCCATACTATATCATCCATCTTTAATATTTTACGTATTATCCCTGGAACCAAGGCACATTGGGATTGCACTATAACTGAAATTTCATGTTACAAAGTAACAAAGTAACATGAAATTTCAACATGGAAGGAGCTGACAGTTACCCCCTCCTCATTGCCATATATTCTGTGCTCCTCTGCTTAAATCATACCCATGCTAGTCCCCAATACGTAAGAAACATGAAATAAAAACTGAGTCAGAAGTGAAATGAGGAGCAGTAGGTGGCTCTGCGATAATGCAACATGTGGTAATGCTGGATCCACGTGCCAGACACAAAGGCTGGCTGGGGAGGAATTGTGGCGTGAGAATCCCACTGGGGGTGCCTGTCTATCTCTCATAAAGGAAATAAAATGAATAAACTTTTTTAAAAAGTGAAATGAACTATTAGGACTTTAGAACTCTTAAATAAGCAGTTTTATCTTCTTTATGAAAGACACAAATAAACATAAACATACATCCAATTTGAAAGAAAAGACCATGCTGAATTGAATTCAGCAACTGAATGTAAAACAAGTTCCAGAAGACTAGTTTCTATAAAATAAATAAGGGCTCTATCTCACAGAATAATTAGTAAACTTGACTTTCAAGATAAGAATTATAATTGAAAGAGGATAAAGAAGCAAAAGGAACCATAGTCAATATAATACTGCATGATTATAGGGACTTAGAGCAGGAAGAGACTCATATTATCAAAGTCAGCTGCAAACAGCCCTGTGTTAACAAGCAAATGCAACCATTCCATATGAAAGCGGGTGGTCTCAACTCTAAACCACAGCTGCTATGCTACAGAGTGGGAAAGAGCAGTAAGCATTTGGAGTTATGTAACTTAGGTGCAATTATACTAAAATGTCTCTATCTTCTGATTCCATATTGCAGAGAATAAAACTTCCATTTCCAGGCACTTATATATCATCTTGTTTTAGAGAGATTAAAAATCTTAGAGGCACTCTGACATACGGATGGTAGTTAAACTGCACTATCTGTGCCAACGTATTTGGTGTCACCGGTCTGACAAATAAATTGGACAACAACATGGAGACAATTGCTGCGCAACTTCTAAATTCTTCTTCCTTATATTAACTCAAGTTTGCTCAATTTGAATTTAGACTTAATGTTCATACTACTGGGACCAATTGGCCAGTCAACTTCTCCTGCAATCTGTTTCACATTCAGAGCTGGAAGAAAAAAAAAAAAAAAAAACATCTGGAGATCATCCAGTTCATTTTCTAGGGAGTAAATGATGTTTTAGGTTGTTTGTTGGCTAAGGGATTCTTTAAGGTCAGGAAGAAATTTGGGTTCTGGGACTCACACCTTGGACAGTGGTGCACTTCTCATCTCTCTCGAACTTTATTTTTATTTATTTGTTTATTTTTAAGGTCTTGTGTCATGATCCTCCTGCCTCAGACTCCCAACTGCGATTGTAAGCATAGTCTACCATACCCAGTTTGTTTGTTTATTAGTTTTTGCTATAGGGCACCTGTACTCACCAAAGAGAAAAAGAGAGAGAGAGAGAAAAAGTGAGACATCCCTGGGAGGATAGCCACACCACAATCCCTTCTCTTCTCTCAGGATGTCAGGATTTGGGGTATACATACACATGCACCCAACATAATTTTCAAGCCACCAGGTCCAGTACTTGAACTGTGAGGTTGGTTGAGTGGTCACATCCACCTTACCCTCCACACCACCTGCTGTCCCCCACAACCATTTTATATACACAAGATCTTGCTATGTTGCCCAGGCCACCCTTGAGCTTGCCACCCCACTGCCACAGCCTCCTGGGTTGCTAGGATTACAGGCACCCCCACCCCCCCATGCCCAGCCTGAAGATTGAACCTGGAATCAAATATGGATCTCCCATGTGGTCCTTGCCCGTGGAGCACAGCATCTTAGCAGCCCATGCCACTGTGCCTAGACACACTCTCTGCCTTTATTTCTTTCCACATTGGCTTGAAGCGAAGAAAACAAAAAAATGACTAGTCAAAAATGTGTTGTCATTTTCAGCACTACTCAAAATCTCGAAGAGATTTTTAAAGATATTCTTCAACAAATTAGTGCAGATTATTCCAAAAATATCTTCTAAACCACATATACATGATGTTAGTTCAGGCCCTCTGGGATGCAGATGCTCAGATGGCATTAAAACTGATTATGGGGAAATGTCTGAGAAGGATAAAGGAGAGAGGGAATATGAGAAAGCAGGAGAGCTCCAGACTAGCTGCAGGTCTCACACTGGCAACTGCAGCCCTGAGAACATCGTAAGGGGGGGCACGGCCTCCAGAGGATGTGGTGGATCCTAAAGGAGCAGCAGTTTGGTGCCCTCAGCCAAAGGCACCACACCCTTTGCAGCAGGTTCTCTCAGAGAGAGCAAGAATGCACACTCCATGGCTACAACCTCATCTGATTTGCTTATTACACAAAACAAGGTTTTAAACATCAACCTCTAGTTCGAAAATAATGTAAACCAGCAAACCAGGAGGAGGTTATGTTTATTTGTATGTTTCCATTTCCTTTAGAACTTCCACACTTAGGATGAATAAATCCAACTGGACCTAGGGAAAACAAACGGGTCCATAAATTCTAGGTAGTAGAAAAAGCAACAAAACAAGCATCAGACAATGAAAGCTTTAATTCCATCTTAGCTACTAACTTGTGATCTTGAGCAACTTTGCTTTTTGGCTCTGTTTTCTTATTTGTAAAATTCAGGGGACAGGCTAAATGATATCTAAGATCCCACTGACATTCACATTTTATGCATCACACTTACCACATTTCTTCCATTACGCATTTTGAATCTACTATATAGCTAAGCCTGAGGAAATTCAATAAATACATATGTTTTGCTGCCAAACTGCTAGGATGCTACAAGTACACATTAAACAACCTCTGGAAATAACCGTGTGTGTGTGACACCTGGTTGCCAGGGGCAGACACTGCACAGCAGCAGAGATGCTCCTTCTGTGCCTGACTTAGCACTGGTGGTAGGTTTGCAACTACTAGGACGAGGCCTTAGCAGTATTTATGGGGCTGCTTCCTGAACCTACCACCACCTGGGAAATTCGAATCAGAAAGACTGTGGCTAGAGGGGGTATTTTTCTAAAACAAGTTCAACTCACTGCTACTAACCCGATTATAAAAGTTCTCATTTTCTACGTAAAAATGAGTAAGGCTAGAAAATAATCAAGCATCTTCATCTGGTTTATGGCTCTTTACAGAATTGGGTACAGCAGAGATACACTGTATGCGCATTTAGCTTATGCAAACAGCTACCCAGGTTAAAGAGAGAGAAAAACGTTAAGTAGCACACAGGACCCCACCTATGCCATGAAGAAGCCTGAAACATAACACACACCTCAGGTTTACTCTTGGTTCACAGAGTGAACATCTCTTCCCAGCAAATGGAATTTTAGCGGTTGAAGCTATTTAGATTTTATTCACAAACTCTGAATCGAAAGCCAGCATTTTCACTTTGTGCTCAACTAAAGAAACCTGCTGATCCAACAGTGGAAAAAAACCTAGCAGTGCTGGACTCTGCAGTGTAATTCTGGGGCAGAGCCATCAAGCATTGTGCAGAAGAAGCCAGATGCCAAGTGGACAACCATCATTCAAATCCTAAACTCTGAAAAACATACTAGGCGCATATGCATGCATGCCCAAGAACATGATGAGGTGAAGAAACAGAGAAAAGAGGACTGAGGCTTGACCAGGCCCAATTAAGAGGTTCTCTCTTTCTCTCTCTCTCTCTGGTGTGCACATGCACCGCTGGCATATAAAACATGTTAACCATGTTGAGCAAAACTTTTACCTTACACAGTGATTTTAAAACTAAATCATTAGGTAAGATGCAACCCCATTTCATCCTAAGGAAAATGAAATTTGGAAAAGTATTTAAAGGATACACATTTTAAAAATCTATAACAATGACTACCATAATGAAAATATAACAGAGTACTCAGCCTTCACAGTTTTCCCCAAACCCAACAGTGAAAATCTTAAACTCTGTATAGAGCCTCCAACTTACTTAACCAAGGAATAATGAGATAAGATTGTAAGTAAACCAGTGATCGCCTCAGGGTTGAACAAAGCAAGAAGGGAAAGGAGTCTTAGAAAGGATGGAAATGAAGAAGAATGCACCCAAAGCTGTTATCATCCAGATAAAAAGAAACAGTACCTAAGATAAGGTGGACATAAGTACTTCATTTCCTGGGTTGAGTTGAGGAGGGATGAGAAGAGAGCCATTGTCTGCACACTGCAATGAAGGCAGAATTCGCAGGAGAGGACCCACCAGCACTCCTACTGATTCACTCCTCTGGTCTGGCTAGTCCAAACATAATGTTGGTCTCTTCTCATTGGTGCTCTGCTACAGGGGTACCATAATGAAACAGAGAACTTCAGAATCTCAACTTTTAGAACCCCTTGGCGCACTGGGCTGGGAGTGAGAGGGTGATTTTTAACCAGGAGTTTACTGCCAAGAAACCCAAGATTGGACAAAACTGAAATGTCAACTTACAATTTTTAACTTCCTTCATCACTTTTAAAAACCCATCAATACATAATTGCACTAGAAAGCCTCACTGCATAATCACATGAAGTAGTCCAATTTCTATACGTACTTAATATTTATTTATTTATTTCAGTTAAGGAACCAGTTGTAGACAAGCAAATTGGCTGAAATCCATAGCTAGAAGAGCTGTCTCCTGAATGCAGAAATTTTTTTTTTTAAAAGAATGATTTTATTTAACTTTACTTACTTATTTTAACTTGACCAGAGAGGGTCAGAGTGGGAGAGAAAGAGACAGAGAAAGGGAGAAAACAAGCCACCAGGCCCAGGATCTGAACTGCGGTCAGCCATGTGGAGCGTAGCACCCTTAACTACCACACCACCTGTCTGCCTCCAGAATGCAGAATTTCTAACTCTTCCCACTGAAGCTCACCAGGCAGAGTTGGATCCAACAGTAAAAGGTAACATCATGATTTTGATTTGATTTTGCCTGGTAGGAAGTCAAAATACTATTAACTACCTGACATAAGTCTGCTTTATGGTTATAGCTATCATTTTAATTATATATTGCTTTTTGGGCTTAAAAATCCTCCTCTTAGGAGCATTATTTTCATTAATCCATCATTTGATCAGATTCTAGAAAGCACACTAAGTGATCAGAATCCAGCTGAGAGCAAAGTGTCCCTACTCCCAAGCCTCTTAAATCAAGTGCAAGTGTATTGCACATGAAATGATGATCTTAATGACAAACTGCAAAGGACATTTGATGTTACATTTCTCACCTATCAAAAATACTCAGACAGGGGCCAGATAGCAGCATTGGAATGAAATATGACACTCTGCAATGCAGATCCACATGGGAAGGTTATTGGTTCCCATCCCAAACCTCCCTGAGAACACCAGGCACATGTATATCCATGATCTGACTGAGGGTGGATTCTGCTGTTGAGACCCGCTTGGGGGTGCTTTATTGTATCCCTGTCTCTGTCACTCTCTGTCCTTCTCATTCATGGACTAAATAAGTTTATTAAAAAAAAAAAAAAAAAGACAAAAAGAGAAAGAATCATATGCACGTAAAGCAGAAATATACCTTAGAATTCAAGGTCCTTAAATGTTAATGATACTTTTAAGATCATTAAGCTATTAGTCACGAGTTAAGAATAGAATATAGATTATCTTGACTCACATTTTAAGGCTGGCATACTAAATAATATTTCAGATATTCTTAAAAATCTGCCTATGAATAAGAATCCAAAAATAAAAATTCTTAATATAGAATTCCAAGCATAATAGCAACAACCAAACCCTAACTCCTACCACACACATATACAGACATAAAAAAGCATGCATTAACTGCCATTTGCATGGGTGATCATTTCCAGAGCTTCTAAGACGCAGTTCCATTCCAGAGGTACTTGCTATCTGAGAAGAGCACTGCAGAGTGGACTAAGATATTAAAGACCACAAATCAAAAGAGCTGCATGAAAATCTATTCATTGAAAGTAACAGATATATATATGTTAAGCATCAATAACCAAGATACGTAACTCAATTAGTATGGTAAAAGAAATATTTTGCTGAGAGGTCTGGCTGGGCCCTTTAAAAAATTACAGTATCAGCCAGCTATTCAATTTTCTTAAATGTTGAATATTTTGTGATCCGTGCCATTCATCACTTTGCATAGAATATTCCAGGCTACAGCAAAAAATTAGTGGTTTTTCTAACTGAACTAAAAAGACAGCCTGTTTGCTTTGAAAAATGGCTACCACCTGCTATTAATCTGAAACTGAAAACAAGCAGTGTAATGACATTTAGCAAGTTAACACCCCTCCACCACATTCCTGAAAGAGGAACATAAGTGACATTTCATAATCTTCTCAAAAATTAAAAATAAAAAGTTCTAAGAAATAGATTTATATTTTACTAGTAATAATGACATATGAGATTATTAAAACCAGACACTGTGCCCCTGCAGTGTGACAAGCCTAGTTTAAGGGAATTCCCTCCCAAGCCCCCCTCTCTTTTTCCTTTTTTCTTTTTGTCAGGTGTCAGATGAATACAGCAGTAATGATGACATGATCAAGGGAGCGCCAACACCCGCTGGAATACTTGTAAAAAGACTGTCTAGTTGGTCTTTGCAACAAGCCATCTTTTGTCCTACTGGAGCTCCCTGTCACCCAGGGTAGCCTGCATCCTCAAAAGATGAAGTGCAACATAAAATTATTAATTGACCTCTTGTCCAAAGAATTGCTGTAACACTTTGGAGAACTTTTCCAATCTGGTTGGTAGGATGGCCTGGTCACCGACTTACTCAGCTGTAACTAAGCACGTAGCCATGGTCTAAGCACAATACACAATTCACGATTGTCCAGGAATGACTCTGGGACATTCTGAATGTGTTTCTTCCTGCTAGGAGAAATAAGTCATATCATATAATAAGCTAACACATTAAGTTATATGTTAAAATAACTTACCCATCTGAAGACTAAAATGAGCTTAATATATTTATTTATTTATTCAACTAGCACTCAGTATAAACCTGTTTTATGCAACACCCTCAGACACTGAGCTGTGTACATTAGACAACAATAAATAACTAGCCTATTGCATCCCATTTGATGACTACAAACCCCAATCCTAAAGTTCCATTTACACACTGTACTACTAAGAGTCCAAATGCTGTATTTTCCAGAAACTTACAAATTGCGATAGAGGGCACTGCATAGGTTTCAGATACAAACAACCATAGTAAAATGTAATATATGTGGACAGTGAATGCTGAGTTAATGTTGAGACCCTGGGCTGGAATTTGAAGGCTAGATGAGTCAGATTCAGATGGACATAGCTAGAGAGAAAAGCCATCACAAGAAAAGGGACAATAAACACATACAGAAGAGGGAAGAAAGGAGGCTCAGCAAGGATACCAGCAGAAGATGATATGACACCAAGAGGGCCAGAAAGTAAGTGGGAACTGGGCTGTAGGAAGGTTTCACTGTCTGGCTCAGAGGTCTGGACTTCACTCTGAAGGCCATTGCAGAGAGGAGAGGCTTGAAAGGATTTTGAGCACAAGAAAACAGTGTTTTGGGAAGAGTAATCTTAGTGTAGGAATGGGTTAGAATGAGGGAGGGGCCAGCAGAACCAGATTTCATAGTGCAGCACACTGAGGATCACAGACATGAAAGGGACTGACCAACGGGCTGGCCAATTCATGGTCAAGAGTTTTTATATTTTTGGTCTTTGTTTCAGTTTTTTTGTTTTTCTCAAAGCAACTACTCTTTCATTATTAACCCACTATCTTTATCACTTTCTCTACAAAGTTATTCCAGGCTCTACTGACTGTTCTCTTCCCGGCACCTGCAACCTACACACAATGTACTCTGTGACCATTAGGGAGCAGCTGCTATGGATGTGGCATTACACACCAAACTAAGATTATGAAATGTCACTTATCCTCTTTTTTTCAGGAGGGCTAAGCGCAAGGAAAAAATTATGAGACACAAGTTTTCTTATGAAAAACTTAAACGTCAAGAAAAATACACAGTTATATAAATAATTATGAAAGTAACAATAAAAATCGCTGGACTGTGACCTCCTCAAGGACAGAGCAGTTGTCTTTTATTATTATATGACCAGAGCCTAGCACAGGGCCTGTAAAAGGTGCTCCATGAACACTTGGGAATGGCTGGGAGAACAGTAAGGTTTCCTCGACCTCTTCCTTGGCCTCCGGCACTTGTGCAGTGCTCAGGTACCTGATAGACCCAGGAAGGTTTAACCAAATGTATACTCTCTACTCCTCAACTTTCTGAGATTTATTTTATATTAAGGATAGCAGTTTTGACAGAGAAAAATGAGTAATAAGTCTCGTTTTGCAGTTCCCCTTTGTAAGTCTATCCAGTTAATACTGTGCATTTCCATGTCGCATTGTCTCTGTCTCCCTTGTGTGGAGAGACAGTTCTAAGCACTCGTCTTGCCATTTCTATTTCCATTTCTCTTGCTCCGGCCTGATCTCCTCTAATTTTATCAAAATGAACACAGCATTACTATGTACTAAGAAGCAACACTTCCAAGACATGGCATGTAGAGACACATGGCTCCTCGCACCCATGCTCATGGCAGATGCTGCCCATCACTGCCCTCAGCCCACTCAGCCTGAGTGGGGCTCTACCATCCCCCTAACACAGGGTCTCAGCAGCATTAACAATCACCTGGAGGTGGCTGGCAGCTTGACAGAGCACTATCCTGGCTGTCCTGCATGCTCTGGCTGAGAAAGGAGGAACGCAAGAAGAAAAGAGAAGTAAGGAGAATAAGCAAGGGGCAGCAGATATAGTTAGAGCGGTCTAGTCCATTCTGTTGTTAGTAACAGGAGCTACCCGACAAGGGTATCAAAACAAAACAGGTTTATTCAGCTCAGTTTGAAGGTCCAAGGTCCAGGGGCTGCCTCTAGTAGGGTTGCATCACAACATGGCAGAGGGCAGGAAACTTGCTCTGTGTTCCTCTCTGGTCTCCTTCCCTCTCCTTACAAACCCACCATAAGGGCCTACCTTAATCACTTAACCACTTCCAAAGACCCTACCTGGTGACACCATAAATGGATCAAGTTTTTACTCTCCAACCCCCTACAATGGCTCAATGCATTCTGGAGAGACATATTCAAAGCACAGCACACAAATAAGGTCCTAAAAGCACAGATTATTCTCAACTATAAGAAATTAAATGTTAAAAAGTCATAGGAAGGAGTCAGTGGTTTGCATGGTGGTTAAGGCACTGGACCTGGTGGCTTGCTCTCTTTCTCTGTCTTTCTCTCTCTAACCCTGCATGCAGTCTGTGACAAATTAAAAAATAATAACACATAAAATTAAATAATTTTTTTAAAACTGTACTAAGATAAACTCATACTTTCATCTATTTTCCAAAAACACTTTGAAGTCACGTCATAAGAGCAAGAAATAAATCTCTAGTAGATCCAGAGCACCTTTAACCTACCAAGAGCAACAGGAGGTCCATGACAGAAATGTGTGTGTATGTGTGGACATGTGGGCACACACATGCACTGGGGTAGGAAGATGATACATAATCAGATTACCGAAATATATCAATTCAGAAACATCAGGGAGGGAAGCTTCTCTGACAAAGCTAAAATAGAGAAGAGAGAGAGATTCAACAGAGAGAGACTCTAAAATCCCACATACCTCAACAAGTTTTCCACGGCATCCACTGAAGGAAAACAGCAAAGAGTCAAGCTTGGAAAGGAGGAATGGATCTTTGGGAAAGGGAGGCTTGGGAAAGGCAAATCCTGACACGTCTTGACACAGATAGAACCAGGTGAGACAGCAGAATCGGGGCCCAGGAAAATGAGACAGTACTGGAACCCACACTGGAGGGCAGATAAGGATGACTTTTCTCACCTCCCTCCACCCTCCCCATTCTCTTTCCTCTGATGTTTCCTTCTGGACATTTTCCTTCTTTCTCTTGTTTCCGTCCCCTTCCTTATCTGTTCTTCCACTTACCAGGAATTTCTTTCTCCTCTTTGCCTCTCTTTCTCTTTGCTCATTTCTTATTCATCATTTTTATTCCCTTATTCTTTGTTCTTGCCCTTAGTAAGCTAAGATGGATGTGACACCTTAGAGTTGTTCTGTTTTGAAGTTTAAAAGAGGTCAAGTTGAGTATTTCATATTTCCAAATCTAAAAATCCCTAAGCATTAGTCCCACCTCTACCAGCTTACTTGGAGTCTGACTTCTTTTCTTCTCAAGATAATTAGTAGCACTTTAGAGAAAAGACTGCAATCCTTGATTCAGCAAATATATTCCTGGTTCTTTGGATCTCTGCTCACACTGCTGCGTTACCATCGTTTAACTACTTCTCTAAAGTTTAATGCTGTGCACGTGGGGAAAAGTGGGCACTGAACACAATGTACTGGGTCTTCAAAAAAGTCACGATGCATTTTTGCATAGAAAATATGTCATGACTTTTCCAATGATTTAATAGTTACTGCCCTCAATACTGGGATACCTTATGGTGAGAGTATAAAAACCTAACTTTTCTCAGAAAGTAAAATACTTTTCAAAGCAAAATGTGCACTGTTGTTCTGGGATCCCGCACTGCAGATCTGACACAAGTGGGTGACAGTCCAGTGACTAAGCCTCCCCACTGAAAATACGTTTCCAAGCGTTTCTTGTCTACTGATTGTCATTTTGACTTTTAAAAGCCACACTTCTAACTTTTAAATCTATTATCTATTCTTCCACTTTTCATCCTAACTAGTTTATTGCTGTCTGGGTCTACCATTAAAGTGCTCTTTCAGAGAATTAGAAATAATAACTAAATCACACAGTAGGAAAGACTGTTATACCTGATATAAGTGAAATCTTATTGAGAAGCCTCCTTCTACCTACATACATTGTCTCATATCACCATTCTTTAGTTTCCCTAGAAAGAGAAGAACATGGTAGAAAGTTATTTATAGTAAAGTCTGAGTATATAATTTATTTTGAATGCATTAAATGCTAGAAACTGGATTCAAGTTTATAATTGCATTGTTTTTTCTTTAAAAAGGTAAAATCATATATATCTATATCTATATCTATATCTATAGATATAGATATAGATATAGATATAGATATATATAAATGAAACAGTAGGACTTTGCACTTGGTAGGCTAGTTTGTTTTTCTGAATCTGGACAGAATCTAAAACTGTTTTATATGCTACAATTCCACAGAGAAGATTAACGAACAGACTTTTCTACTACCTGAACTAGTTCCCATCTTTAAACTAAATCCCTCCTGCTGCAATTGAACCCTTAAAAAAGAAATAATATTAATCCATACTCAGATGTAGCTAGAAAAGAGCCAGTAGTAATCCTCTGTATCATACTTCTATACATACTAGTAGAAAGTAACCCCCTGAATCTTCTCCTCTTTTAACTAAGTATCTGTGTTATATAGCAAAATATTTCTTATCCTCTTTTTTAATGCAATGTGATCTTTTTATATATATATTTAAACTCTAATTTTTACTGGTTTCTTTAAATTCTGTGAAACTTAGTTTCTCAATCTTAGAGAAACAGAGCTAATAAAACGTGCAATTATTGTGTTTTAAAAATCAAACTAAGGGACCTGCAGATAGCATGGTTACGTTGCTGGACTCCCACTTAGTCGACCGTGGTTCAAGTCTCAGACCTGGCAGCTTAAAACTCATGCTAGGTTCATGTGCATAGATGCTCAAAATTCGAGAGGGGAATGGAGGAAAAGGGATTGTGATGTGGCCATCCCCAGGGGAGTGATTTCTCACTTTCTATCTCTCTGTTTCTGACTCTCCAGTTTAGTGCATGAGCTCCATAGCAAAAATCGCTCTAAAAAAAAAAAAAAAAAAAACCCACAACCCAAGGTCAGCAGGTTGCATGGTGGTTAAAGGCACTGACTCCCACATGGCCAACTGTGGTTCTAGTCCTGGACCTGGTGGCTTCGTTTCTCACTACCCTATCTCTCTCTCTCTCTCTCTCTCTCTCTCTCTCTCTCTCTGGTCAAATTAGAAAATAATAATAATAAATATATTACAGTTAAAATAATTCTTTAAAAAATCAAATTAAATCATATAATTAAAAGCATTTTTAAGAGGTAAAAACAATATACCCATTCTGACTGGTATGTAAGCAAAAGAGAGAATAATATCAGAATGCAGAAAAGACATACAGACAACACAGTTAAGATTTAAGTCAAGTTTTGTCTATATTTTCTACACTAACCTAAAGTTTACTCACTCTGTTACAACCTCCAGCTTTGTTTCTAATAAAGACTGGCTTGTTGATTGAAAAGAAGTTATAATCTCACGTTTCACTGTATTAAAAAAATATATACTACATTCAAAAATGTTGAGTTGGCTACTAGTAGGGAGATAATATAGTTAAGAAGAGGACACAGAAATCTCAGACCTAACTTTTCATAACTTCATGATCTTAGAAAAATTACATAAGCTATCTAAGCTAAAATTCCCCATCAGTAAAATGAGGATGCTGGGAAGATCTACAATGGCTGCTGTGAGGATTAAATCAGGGAGTTTAGGTAAAGCTCTGACGTGGCACATGACACATCTGGGAAGCACTCGGGTTTAATCGGAACCAGTAAGTGATATATTTAGAACACAAATTGCAAAACCATTAACAACAAAAGATACATATAAGCACATTAAGTTGCAACTATATAATTAACAAATTCTTTGCAGTATCATATATGAGAATGAGCCCTTTTCTTGAATATGGTTCTGCCAATTCCCTGTAATACTTCCTAATGGATCAACTACAATTGGAGAGGGTTTCTTTAAATGTGGACAAGAATTAAAAGACCCTTACAGAGCAACCTGAGTACAGAATTCTTGATTCTCCCACTAATTTTTCCAGAGTTCTCTTGCTGATACCTAATTCAATAGCAAGTTTTTTTTAGTAATGGCCTTTACGAGTCTTTCCAAATCATTCATCTCATTTTTCACAGAAATAGGTACAAGTGACAATACTAATTATGTAATAAAATGGATAAACAGATTTAAAAACAAACACAACTGATGCTTGGTAAAGGAGGTGAGTTAACAGATCGGTTAAAACATGCACAAGGACACTGGAAAGTCTTCAGTGCCAAGCGTCAGTTGCTAAGGATCTCAAAGAGCATGTTTTGCGAGGAAATAAGTTGTTTGCTCCAAGTGGATTCTGTAGAGGTCAAGTATATGAATTATCATCAAAGCAGCATCATCAGCTTCACTCTATCTTATATGTTGTGAGTTTATTCTTAGAAGGCCCACATTAAGTGTTTACTTTTCCTTCACCAAATGATACTCTAAGACAAGTTGGATCTAATCTCACCTAGAAAACTATAAAATAAACTTTCAACCTGGCCAAACCCAGTCAGCTGCTTTCAGGATTAGTCTGCAGGAAGTCTAGTGTGCAAGAGGCAGAGCCAGCACAATATGCAAGGATACTGAACACAAGGCATACTAGTGTAGAGCTCACCATGTTCACACAGCTCCATGAACAATAACCGGGAGCATTTTGCACACACTAAGTTATGAGTGGCTCACGTGTACACTAGTGGATAACCAGATACGTCAAGATTCAGCCTGACCAGCGTTGTTCCTCATGTCACAACCTGTTAACTCTAAACAGCCTTCTGAAACTAGCATTTCTCAAAGAGCACAATGCTACCATCTGGGGTATCTCAAATAGCTGTGAGGGATCTCACAGAAAATGTGATACTGCTAATCAAATACTGAAGGTTGTGACCAATTTACATGTTCAAAAATCAGAAAATCTCAGTCATCTCTATGACAAGTTGCTCTCATTCCTTGGGTTTCTATCTTTTTTTGGAGAGGTTTTTCAGGTCATCAGACAGAGAGAGACAGAGAAATCAGGAAATATGCCACATCCCTTCTCCTTCATTCTCCTCTCGGGATATTGCGTGAGTTTCTCGGGATTCTACGTGGGAGTCCAGCGACATAGCCATTACGCTAACTGCTGGTCCCTCTAGGGTGTTTTCTTAAGTGCGAGAAAAAAGGGGATAACTGTGACCTTACCTGTAATCCGTTTATCTGTAATATGGGTTGGCAATGGAGCATACTGTACATCTGAATAGACAAGAGAATGAGAACTGCTGGAGTAAGAAGGCTGGGGTCAATAAATTACAACCCGAGTTCTAAATTATGCCTTTTAAATATCAAGTGCTATTGGAACAGAGCCCCATTCATTTGTTTATGTATTGGCTATGACTACTTTCATATGACAATGACAGTTTAGAACTGCAAGAAGGCCAGCCTGGAGCTGCAGCAGTAATGGGCTGCTCAAGTGATGCTGGTTCTATGAAGAAGATGGTAGGTTCGGTTCCCAGGTCAATCTGTGTATGCAAGGAAGATGCACCCACGACTCCCAGTGGCCGAAAGGGCTTGGGGGAGACCATGGTCTGAGATCTGGGTAAGGGTGCTTGTCTTTCTTTTATTCTCTGTCTCTCAATCTCACATGAGAAATAAATAAATTAAAAAACAAAATGAAAAGAATTGCATCAGAAACTATGGCATGTAATGCCTAACTCACTAGTCTTTTACCAAAAAAGTTTGCTAACCCTTGCTCTAAGAGAAAATACAGTACCTTAATCAAAATAACTCAAAATCCTAGTCCTCCCAGCACCTGGGGGAAAAGGAGATATTATCTGACATTAAATCCTCCCCCAAAGCAGAGAAGTAGATGATTTAAATATAGTAATAGTTTTCTGAAAGACCAAACACACACAATAAAAACCAGCAGGGTCTCTAAACTATTATTCTTGTTATATATAAGAAATATGAGTCATAAGTAGAGCAGATATTATTTTCTGACTTATGTTTTACTGTTTACTTGTTTGTTATGAAAAAGCAAAAATAGTTTAGGAGCTGCAGGATGCTGACAGACACTTCTGTATATTTTTGAGTCAAGTATGTTTTTGTGTTCACTGTGGTGGCCAACACATGGCCCCACCAACATGAGCTCTAGTGGTTGGCGCTTCCATGCAGAATCACGGGCTGCTGTGCTCCAAAATCTGTATGGAACCATTCTTCACTTCATATTGTCTCAATACAGCTTTATTTTTTTTTAAAGTGTTCTCATGTTTAGGGGGGGAAAAAGACTATAGATTGCTTTTTAAATTATCTGGTTCTGGGATTTTTTTAATAAAGCAGAAATTTATAATGAAAAAGCATATATCCCAAAACAACTTAGCTTCTTTGTTGATCAAGCTAAATATCTTTTTTTTTTTTTTTTCTGCCCTGTTACCCACATGTACTGACCGGGACAGGAGCACAGTAATGGGCATTGTTTTGGGGTAAAGCGACAGCGACAGGCAGAGATTATTTCCCAGTTATCACTTCTAGTTTCCTCATGAAAAAGCACTTCCATGGAGAAGCAAAAACCAAAGCGTGTCATTAACACTGAAGGAACAGAGAGAAATGGTGGTGTGTGTAATGAACAGTATTACAGCTTTATCTTTACAATTATTATATTTGAATAAGTTATGGCTCTAATTTTAAAAAGATTTGAGGGTCAATATATACATAAGCAAAAAGTTACTCATAATGATCATCTAATCTTATAAATTTCTTCTCTGCCAAAGATTTCAAACCAATTACATATTCCTGAAATATACTTACACCACTACTTTCCTTCAGGCTCTGAAATTTCATTTAAGAAATGTAATAAAAGCAAGTAAATTCAAAGTACTGGGACAAGTTTCAGTATTCACCCCTTGAAACAGTTATTTTCCAAAGTAATAAGATTAATAATCTGCAAGTCTCTGCATATTAGGCTCATCTCAAAAATGAACAGTAAATAAACTTGTTTGAAGGAAGTGTTCAAAATCCCAATTTATGAATAAAGAGAAATAAAGAAGGGCTTGAGACCTTTACTTAACACAAAACAAAAATGAACATATAACACAGAAACAACAATTAAAACACACAGAGACAAAAGTCTTACATAGGTCATCTTCCAAAGACAAAATTCTAAGGCAATAGTTTGGAATGCTGGATAAATTCTTCCATTGGAAAATGGTCCTGTGGCAGCCTGCAAAGCCTGAATGGGGCTTCTTACCACCAAGTCTCAGAAGTTGGGTGTATGAGTACTCTTAATTTCCCTACAGAACACACAACTTCCATAGATACAGAACTTTACAGTTCGGAGGACTTGAAAAATCCTTCCTTTTGTGTCATATCCTTGTTCGGAGGAGAAAACAAAGTTCAGCAAGAACAACTGACTGTTCAAGAAAGAGCATACAGGATGAGCAAGGAGTGCTGCTCTGCTGTGGTGTGCTGCCGAGATAGATTTGGTGTGTTGTGTTGCTGAGATAGATTTGCTCAACTATCTTAAGCTCACAAAGAGAATGTGCACAGTAACTGTTCTCACATTGGTCATAAGAGTTAGAATGGAGACAAAGAAGGAAATGGCTTGACAAGAATATAGGTACATGTGAAGGCTGCCTGGGGTAGCCAAGAATTGGCCTGTGGATAGACACAAAAACCAGGTGTGGGTACTACCCTTAAGAAGGAAGAAAGGAGTTCCCAAGTATCTCCTGACTCAAAATTTGGTGGAAGGGACTAAATGGGATCTCTCCCAGACAAAATTACTAATATCATCAGTAAGTGCCTCTGCTTACTAATCACCAGTACCCAGTTCACAACCTCCAAAGAGAAGGTCAGAGTTTCAAAACCTGCCCAAATCCCACTGCATTGCAACTCGTGATGTAAGTCTACGCCAAGTCTATCCCATATCTCACTTGTTTCTCTTCCTCTCAATACTGGGGGGGGGGGGGGGGGGGGGGGGGGGGAGGTTGGGGAGGAAGCAAACTTACTAGCAGGTGTTACTAATATATTTGAATATTAATCAAAAGTCCTATAGCTTTGAATGGCAGGAGTCATATTTTCCATTTGAGCAAGAGAGCATTCTAATTATTTGAGTTCACAATTCAAGTAGGTTAACCAATTTTTAAGTTTTATTCACTCTCAGGGTTCAGCCACAGTTAAGACTCTCAACCTTATTTTGAGATTACTTACAAACAGCTACTCTGTAACCTCAAGTACAGGCCACCCTATAGCAAAGCAATCACTTAACACTTACTAAATTGTAACCCTTGGCCAACAATGAGGAAACATCATCCCAAATACTCTTACTTTGTCTATAGCTACACCTACCCCATGAATGAGTGTGCAAAGTTAGAACTCACCTATAAAACCATAGAGCAAAACCCTATTCATTCCCACATATCTGAAAATGGTCAAGAAGGAAAATTAAATTAAAAAGTCATTTAGAATAGGAATCTAATCAAAATAATGTCTCGCTCAAAGGAACAAAGCATATACTTTTCTAACATGTCCAAAAAAAGATCGTCACCACAATGCCATAACAAACATTCTAATAAAGTTCAAATGCATTGATAAAATCTAATTTGCTGCTTTGTTTAGTTACAAAAACAAATATTTACATTAAGAGTCGTTTTTCAAAAGTTGGATTGATACTTTAGTTGGTTTAAATTTTTTGTTTCAACATAATTCAACAGAGGATGGCTATCCATTTATAGACAGATTTATGTATGACTGGACACTTCAATCCCACTTTTTCCATATGGATAGGATAGATAAGATGAGACACAGATAGAAGCAAATATGCAAAATATTCAGAAAAAAAGAAAAAAAATTATTCCATTTATACAATGACCAGATTTCTAGGACATGCAACCAGCTGGAATATGGTATTGACTTTGAATAAAAAAAAATTTGTTTTTTAATTTTTAGCAGTGGGGGTGTCAGAGTCTATAAGCTTATTTTACCTATGACTTTTAGTCCACCTTCATATCCTTACACATATAACTGCATATAAAATAAAACAACAAATCAAAAACCAAGTTCTAAATCCCAGTGAACAATTTTTTTCAAATATGCCATTGTTAATGGGAAATAGAATAGAAAATAGAACCCACCTAACAATCATAAACATTTCAGCCTTTAATCCCTAAAAAACTTATTTACATTTTTTTGCCACCCTAAGATAAAAAAGAAATATACCTGGAAGTTCAACTCAATTGAGAAAAGGAGAAAGAATGATTAAGCCCCCAAATTAATACATAGATGAATTGTTTAAATATTTATTAGTTCTATGCAATAAATGAATAGGGCATTAAATTTCTGAAGAATATTGCAATCCTTAGTAGACAACAATCATAAATCTACGTAATTCATCAGAAACGGAAGATTAACATTTGAGTGGAGTACACACGCAATACAGTTGGAGGGAAAATGAGATTTTGATCATAGTTGGGAAAAATAAGGGATGGGAGCAAAAGAAATTTTGGCATTTGGAGAGAGTAAGGTCAGTCATGAGGATGATATTTGAAGACAGTGATGAGATAGGGCTACAGGGAGAAGACTAGTTTAGCAAAATGTGAACTATATCAAATGGGAATTTGAAGACTAAGAATGATCACACAGTAAGCCCATTGAGTGGTATGGTTCTGGCCTAACCTTATCTAACATTGGTCTCACAACAATATCATGACATAAATACATGCATCATGGAATGAAGGACAAAGTAGGGTGTCAAAAATAACTCAGCTATCTTTAATTTGTCAATCTGTCAACGTCAGTTCAAGTCTAATTTATCATTCCTGGTTTTAAATTTAGGTAATGATTAATCTCTCTTCTTCTCATCCTGCCAATACTTCAGATTGAGAGCACAAACAACCTAAAGTTCATTTAAACGGGACTTACTGGTTTGGCAAAAGTAAGAAATTATAACTTTTTTTTAACTTCTTAAAAAAACTAAAATGCAAGCGAGATTCAGTGACTTCCTTGTTATGAGCAAGCAACTAGAGAATAGTCATGCAAAATTCTTATGACACCAGTGTTCAAACCGTGGAGCAGATATTTTATTTTTATTATTTTTTAAACAGAGATTTCTGCTATAGGGCACGTGTCTCTCTTACTGAGACAAAGAGGGGGAGAGGGAGACAGAAAGTGAGAGGTCACTACTCAGGGGTGCTGGCTACACTAATCTCCTCCATTCTTCTCTCAGGATTTTGAGCACACATGCATATGAACCCAAGGTGAATTGAAGCCACTAGGTCTGGGACTCAAACCGCGATTAGCCATGTGGAAGTCCAGCAACATAACCATTATGCAACCTGCTGGTCCCTAGAGCATTATTTTAAAATTGGGGTCTTTACAGGACTCCCAACTTGGTTTAAAGAGAAACAAGTGATATGTCAACACAAATACTTTCCTCTGAAATATATATCTTTTGGATATGCAGCACAAAGTATATGAAATACCAAATTTCCAGCTCTCTCATTCTCTTACACACTTCCACACACAAACGCCAGTCAGCATGTAGTGATACCCAGCCATGTGAGTGCTACATGCCTGGAGAGAGATCTAAGGCTGCAACAAATTCAACTAGATTTCATTTCTTAAGGTCCAGAACTGAAAAGAACTGCTGAACACTGGGGTGAACCTGTATCCCTTTGATCTCCATTGGAACAAAAAAGCAAAATGGCATGCTCAAATGAAAAATCATTTATAATGGATGAAAGAAAGGCTATTCTTTCTTTGAATTCTATCTGTTCAGAGGAAAAGGGTGGGGGAGTTGCAAGGAGAAAAATAAATTCACAAAACAATCTTTATGAGATGATAATACCAATAATGGAGTGGCAGTAGGAGCAGTAGAGTGTAAGAAAAGGATGTGGGAAAAATCACTTCACTCTCCTTCAGAAAGGGGAGAGATTCTTATTTTCTAAAAAAATGGGAGAGAGTCAGTTTCTCATTTAACTGAATAATTTTAGAAGAACCTGCTTACACTGCAAAGCTGCAAGTACAAACCACTGATACACCACGGATTAACCCTGCACTGCTGAGGCTCTGGAAGTCATTTCAACCATTTCATTTCTGGAGCTCATGTATAAGACATAAATATTGGGAGTTAGAAATTTGTTTAGTTGCTGTCTTGAAATGTTAAAATTGAATTTAATTAAGGCCTTATTCACAGGATACATGGTTCTTCTCATTAACCCCTTCTGAACAGTAATGTGAAGTAATTTAGTTTGTGTTACTAACAGAAAATTTTTAGAAAGATTTGTGGTTGACATTTTCACCTATGGCATAACCTACCAGTACCTGGCCTTACTATGGAGTTGTTTTAACATCAATATTTTTTTTTCCCAAAGCAAGGAAGCTAACTCAACTAAGACCATAAATCAGTTGATTCATTACTTTAAAAAAAAAAAAAAAAAAAAAAAAAACTGGTGTTTACAGAAGCGAAATGGTAAGTTCAATAATAAAACTTTGAACCTAGAGTTAGTTGTAGTTAATTTTAGTCCAGTAATCCTGAAATCATTTGGGTATTTAATATTTGCACACTTGGATCTGTGCAATGTTCAGCAAACATCCACTGTACACATACATGTCCCAGATACAGTACAAGGTGCTGGAGAAAAAAGAGAAATACTACATTACACTTGACTTTTTAGAGCTCAAGTCCACTGCGAAAACAGAGCAGGAATAGGGAGGAAGAACAACTCTCTAATGGATGGAGAATGTTAGCCAAAATGCATGCAAAAGATGTGGTTCAAGAATGAGGTAAGGGGAAAAGATGCAGAAGGATAGTCACAAGCAAAGGCATTATAGTTTGAAGTCCATTAAAAAGCATGGTAGCTTCGGTGATCCACCATGGTTTAGTGTGGTGGAGTCCAAGCTGCACTCAGAAAAATGGCCAAAGATGAGGCAGCAAAAGCAAGCACTGGGTAGAATACGAAGGTGAGGCCCTCTACCACACATAAGTGCCAGTTTTTGGTGAAGTTCATGACAAGACACTTGTAGTTTTCTTGAGCAGAAGTGACACATCAGAGATCCTTTTGGGATACACTGCTCCAGAGGTGACGTGGAACACAAAGGCAAAAACTAACAGGGATATGTTTGCAGTACTATAGGACAGATTTTATGGGGGCCAGAACAACATCCAGAATAGCAGGTTTGAATTCTAGAGTTATAAGGAATTAGTTTCAGCAGACTTTGGAAAAAGGGATGAGGGGCAAAGAGAGCAATTAAATTTCTGATGTAGATGGTACTCTCTCTCATTCACTGAGAAAAGGAACATCAGTTTCTGAAGAAGTTGGCAGGTAAGAAGGGAAGACTGGTTCACATATTGAAAAGTGTAGCCAAAGATTCTGGAGTTTATAGCTGAAGGCTGAAGCCATGATGTATGGAGGAGACCACAAAGGAGAATATAGAGACTGAAAGGAAGTACACCTATTTCGGAGGAATTTGTGAGAAGCAAATGAGATCATGTATGGGAATGGGAATGTATTCTATAAGCTGTGCCTGTGATATAGGTATTTTGTTTTAATAAAATACCAGTGTCCACTCTCAAAAATCTCTACCAATTTGTCTTTTTATTCAGTTTTATATATTATGTGATATTAGTATGCCTTAAATCCACTTACTGAGAGCACTTCAGAAAGCCCAAATTACGGCCACATGTCTTCTCAGGTTACAGAGACCCATGCCCCCTGGATTAGAACTACAAAGAGTTAAGGGCTCACTGTAACAAAGCCTATAAAACAGGTATTATTATCCCATTGCCTAAAATGCAGCATATTTATGGTTACTGGAAGCCATAGATTTTCTAAAACTAGTAATGCTTCCAGGTCCTTCCTCAGTTGCCTTTATTAAACACAAAGAAGCTACCTAGGAAAGCCCCTACAGTTTGAAAACATACACCAAGTCTCTGGAATCTCTGTATCCATTTCTAACTTTTCAACAGTCATCAACCAGAGCTGTTCCTAATCTGGACAGGGCAGACATGAAACAGTCTACACATATCTCTAAAAGCAGGAAAAGTAGGTAACTCAGGCCAGCCCATGGCTTGGTGGATAAGGTGCTGCACTGCACACACCCAGCAGTGCAGCTTGAGTCCGAGACCCAGTGGCTTGAGAAACATGCAGGGCACATATGCTTGTGTGCCCAAAATCCCAAAAAGAGGAAGAGATGGGGAAGAAGGGATTACTACACAACCATAACCCACGGTGAGTGCTTTCAAACTTACCCTTTCTCTTTTCTGTTTCAACACTGAACCTTACTCATGCCTTTTATAATAGTGTCTAACATCTGCTGCTAAGTTGGATAGAAGGAATGGTTAAAAACAGCTTGAGTTTCTAAAGCAAGTGTTATTTTTCCAAAAATGAAAGACACTGTTAAAATTGCTCTATCACTTACATATCTATTAAACTGTTTAAAATTGACAATCTTTAATTGAAGGCTATTCTTGGAACTGGATGCCCATTTCCACTGTCAGAAAGTCAGATCAGATTTTAAAATCTCTGGAGAAATACAATCTTAAAACTGAGTATGTTTTGCAAGAGAAACAAAACTAATCTGATGAAAAAGAGACTTGTCAGACATCTTCAAGACATCATTCTAATTTTTATAAAAGGCTCCAACACTCCCGAGAAGTACTCTGATCTACTCCTAAAATCAAGGATATCAATATACTGAAAGGTCTTCTAATAAATTCATTTATTCACATAAACTAAATTAATATATATAGTTGTGAATGGGGCCTGAAAGGCAACCTCAGCCTCCTCCTCTCTGTGCTTACAGCATTGAAACCAGACAGGTTCCAGAAGAGAGCCTACCAAGTCCCAGCTAAAAGCTAGACTAGGCCCTTTAGTTGGAAGCCAGAGTTCAGGCACAACCAGGAAAGAAACCTGCCTTTCAAGTTAGCCAGAGGCAGGCCAGTCAAGAAGAACTGTACTGGGGCCAGCAGGCGGCATGGTGGTCAAGGCACTGGGTCTCACATGGCCAACATCATGGTTTGAGTCCTGGGCACAGCAGCTTGAAACACATGCCAGGCACGTATGCATGCATACTTAAAATTCTGAGAGGGTGAAGGAGAAGGGATTGTGGCATGGCCATTCCAACATTAACGTGAAGAAACTGAAATAGTAATATATCCCGTAACTGAGAGAATGGAGGCCATTAGGATGTGAACTTCCCTCCCTCCTACTTAAACTGGCTCAGATCATCCTTGCTTTTCTCCTGTCACCCTGATGAGAACAGGTTCTCCTTCCCTTCCAAAGACCATTTCTACCCTTGAACCTCTTCTCTCCCCAGATCCTGAGATTTTGCTTCTCTTGCCCCAGAATTCTTTTCCTCAACTCCCAAACACACTCATCTCTTCAAAGAAAATCTCCCACAACCTGTTTCTTTTCCAAAATACATATTCCTGATCCCTTTTCTCTCAAAGCTTAAAGTCTTTACAGTATATTAACTACCTTGGCTTTTCCTTTTCCTTTCTTCTTTAAACACCTGAAGTTGGGGTTCTGATTCCAATGCTCTGTTTTTTATTATGTTCTTGATGTAAGAAGAGCTACTGGTCATGAAAATGACTTCTTATCCATGTCCTCGCTGAGCCATGTCACCTCTGATGGGCCAGCTCACTTACTGAAACTCTCTTTTTCTGGCTGCCTTACAGTCTCCCTTCTCCCTCTGCCATGCTGATGGTGCCTGCATAATCTCCTATGTAACTCTTCCTCAACCTCCTTAAAGGTGAGTATTTTCCAAAATTTTCTCTTTGTTTTCTTCTGTCTTTTCTCCACACATTACTTAAGAGCTCACTATTCCCATTCTCATCTGTTTAAGAAAGATTTCCAGAACTCCCATTCTAGGTCATTCTCCCCAGGTCAAGACCTAGGATTCCAATTTATTTAACAAACTTAGCCACACGCAGGTCTTAGAGGTACTTCAACTATAGCAATCTGAAACACTCATCATTCACCCAGTTTAAAGCTGCCAGCATCTTACTAGTCATTGAGCTTCCCAACGCACAGGACATGGCCAGGTCTATGGTAGCCCCAGTGAGACAGAACAAGAATAATACAGAAGTGGACACAGAAAGTTCTTATTTATGGTAGAAGGGTATATGGCTTGGGGGTTGAAAGAGCTCCTATCTCAGCTTAACAAATTGATCAGAAAATCTATAGTTCTGATTGCCACTACGTGGCAGATCATTCAGATGATTACCTACAATGACCACAGAATGTTGGGTTTACTCTGTGAGGACCCAGGAAGGGAAGAAGCAGCCTCACCCAGTTACTTAGGTCTTTAACTCATAATATGCCCTTGGAATTGCTTGTTTGCTGGTTCAGTAATAAATCAAATGATGGGTATCTTAAAATAAAATGTGATTCCCATCCGTCTTTTTTTTTTTTTTTGGAGAGGTTTTTGCTATAGGGCACGTGCGCTCGCCAGACAGACAGAGAGAGACAGAGAGACAGAAAGCGAGAAATCACCCCCCAGGGGGGGTGGTCACGCCGCAATCCCTTCTCCTCCATTCTCCTCTCGGGATCTTGGGCACGCACGCACACGCGCCCGGCGTGAGTTGTAAGCCACCGGGTCCGAGACGCGAACCGCGGTCGACTACGTGGGAGTCCAGCGACATAGCCATTACACTAACTGCTGGTTCCCCCATCCGTCTTCAAACCCAGAGTAATCTTTATGGTGTGGCCTACCTCACTCCTCCTTCTGACCTCTCACTTGTAATTTCACTCTAAGCTCAGCAACATCTTTCACATACAATCTCCCTGTGAGAATCCCAGAAAGAACAGTCCTCATATTCGGACAGTTTCTCCTTGTTTGGAAGGCTATACCACATTCCTAATAGATTCCACTTGTCTTTCTCTCCTACCCTTTAATCCATCCGGCACCACCAGATTGGCAGTTTGGCTGTACTCTACCTTCCACCTCCAGCACCCTAAGTCCTAAGTACATCAAGTTACTCAACATTCTACAACAGAATCCACCTTCTCCTGTCTCTGTACTTCTTCTTCCAGCTGTTCTCTCGGTTATAGATGGCAAACACAATTTAAATACCTTTATCTCTTTCTTCTTAAAATTACTGTTCATGGGACCAGCAGATGTTGCAATTGCTATGTCACTGGGCTCCCAAATAGTCAACTGCAGTTCAAGTCCCAGACCCGGTGACTTAAAACACACTGGACATGTGTGCGTGTGTGCCCAAAATCCTGAGAGAATAGAGAAGGGATTGTAGGGGGTGATTTCTCGCTTTCTATCTCTCTGTCTCTGTCTCTTCAGCAAGTGCACATGCCCTATAACAAATATCTTTCTTAAATATTCTTCTAAGAAATTGCAGCAAGTTCTCTCCTCACTGACCTCTACGGCCAATCCGATCTCCAGATCCTATATTACTCATTCAGCCCTTTAGCACTTTCTGTTTTTATCTGCATATGTCAATCTCCTGGACTAGACTTTAAGACTCAGGAAAGTCTGGGACATCTCTTTAACCTCTAAAGCACCTGTGTCACACTCACTACATAGAGGGTCAGATATTATTATGGAAAAACATTAGACTTGGGGTCACAAACACTAATTAAGTCACATATGCAGTAGTAAAGATTTCCATCAAGTCACTTCATTTTTGATTCTCAGTCTCCTTGTCAATAAAATATAAAATAATAAGCCTTAACTTTTGGGTTATTCAAAAGACTACATGAAATTTTTATATACATATATATGTATCCACATATATACACCTACATACACACACACACACGAAGGTTTTCTGGGAAATCAAGGCAATGTAAACAAATATAAGAAGTATTATTATTATCAGGATATTTGGCACAATGTTTGCTGATAACAAATGACCCAAGTTATCTCTCCTCAAAATAAACGTTGCTATAAATGATTAAGTACTTTGCTACAGAAACTAGAAGAGACAAAAATATCAAAAAAGTTTAATCCCTGGTAATATCTGATCTGTTTATGGTCACTACACTGTTTTATTATACTGAAATAGAAAGTACTAAAACTAGATTTGAAAATGCAGTATTTTGTAGTCTTCTGTAACTCTGGGCATTAAACTGGGTAAACCAGTCATTATGTTATACTCATAGGCCTAAATGCTCAGTTACATCTTCAACAAAAATGTAAATTACATAAAATAGCTTTTGAAAAAGAACTGGAAGCTTTTGTTCTTACAGTCTATCATGAACGTAACTATCTAGTCTCACCGACCAATGTAAAAATGAGTTGTAAATCTGAAGTTCCCTAAAGAAGAATATCTTCAAGGCCAGCCCCACCCCCATCCCTACACACATTTAACACCACGTCTGCATTACTTCTGAAAAGAAGAAACCCACTGTGCAGCAGGCGGTGTGAAATACAATGCAGCTTAACACTGCATTATGAAAGCAAGAAAACAGCCAGCTGTGAGTTAGAAATAGAAAGAAATTTTGAGTTGCAAGCTCAAGGGACTTTCAGGTAACATTGAAAGTGCTCCTTAATGATGAATAGCTGATTTTAGTTCAGACCCGCTATGGACACTGTGGGATATATTTAACATTTTAATTTTTAGTTTCAGAAGCAATAAACCTATTGGTCAGGCGGAAGCCTGGCATCACAGCGGCTGATCTATCAATCAATCCAACATGGCTGGCTCCACTAGCAGCCCCTGACACCAATTAGGAAACTGAAATAGCGAACCGCTGCTACCCGGTTACAGTTTTGCCAATTAGAGTACATCCTAGGTGAGAGGGACCAATGAACACTGGAACTCAGGGTCAGGACAGAGAGGTGAAAAGCACCTCATGTAATGTGGCATGAAAAAGGAAGAGCGCAGGAGGGACACAGAAAAGAAGCAAGACAGTCTGGAATCAAACAGCACATTTTATTGTTCACTTGTCAAAGACATGCAGACACTAAGACAAAGTGAAAGCAAGGTGCCTCCCTCGGTCTCCACCCTGGAAGGCACAGCTTATCAGCCCATGCATCTTGGGAGCCAATCGTGGTCACCGACAAGCACAGAAGCTGCACCTCCGACTGTTCTCTTTTAGCCAGGATTCACAAGGTGCGCCGGCTCACACAGGGCCTTCACGTCAAAGGCAGGCCACTGGTAGAAACATATCAAAGTCCTGGAAGGACAATATCTCGAATCTGGCTTGTTATTAGCACGCAAACCTTTTCTGCTAAATGTGTTCTATCTTTACATCCTACAAAATTTGGGGGACCTCCTTTCAATTTTCCATCTGCGTTCCTTTTCCAAACCATGACTCATAGCCCTGACTTACCAAACTTCATAAAAATGCAAGGACCCAGAAATCTTTTCCCAGTCAGACCAGTTTCCTGCCTCAGAATACCTTCTCATAACTCTACTGAGATCTTCTGGCTTCAATGGGCTCCTACCTGATTCTTTTTGTTCTGGGTCATCTGAAAAAGCTAAAGCCAAACAAGACTAATGTAGAAACTGACCAGAGGATGTGAGTTTTGAACTACAGGGGTCACTTTCAGATGCAGACATAAAATGTAGGTCTTGATCAGTTTCATAAATCTGTTGAGTAGAATCTGGTCTGAGGTAGATAAAAACAGTCCAACATGCCTTAAACTTTAAAAAGAACTGTTGTTTTTCAAATATGAAAATGTCATTGTTCATTTTTCAACTGAGTCACATTTGTTGCAACATACTGTCCACAGAATCTGATGCTAAAGCATATTGTGGCGACTCAAATTTAACTCTGGTAACTCTGTACTGCTACTGTCGGCTCAGCTACAGTTTTATAAAAGGGATCAGGCAATTTTTAAGTGTGCTCAGCATGCTATACACAACCATCTGCACCAGAAGTATGTATTTCAATGATCAATACGTAAAATAGCAACCAGACTTTTGCATAAGAATCTTCTAAAAAATGTTCCGCAGTCCTAACAACATGAAGGACATTTTCTCTCTAGAGCAGGGGGTCTCAACCTCAGCTGTCCTTGGGAATCACCTTGAGAGGTTTGAAAAATGTTATAGCCGCCATGCAAACCCACAGAGATGATGACTTCAGGCTGGGAGTGATATCTAAGAATCCAGATTCCCTCCAAAGATCCTGAATCCAACTTAGCCTGCATCTGGGTCTGTTGATCTCTCCTTCTAAAAGTACTAGATGTGAAAAGCCACCATATCTAAGCCAATGATAACAAGTAATAGAAAGGTTTGTTACTCATTCAGGCACAGGAAAGTCCCTGAAACCTCGGTTCAGAGCAGAAGAGTGTGGCAGGTCCTGAAGACACCCTCACAGGAACACAGCACACCAGTGTCTCATCTTGAGGGTAAAGGAGGAATCAAAGAAGTGGGATGGTGACCTTTGCATAGACGTACAGGGAGAACCAGAAGTGAGTAAAGTCAGGGCAGGTTACAGGTCTGGCTAAGTGTCTTTTCACTGGGAATGTCTTATCCCCAACTTTATTTCTCTAGAGCAGCCAAGGTTAAGAACCACTACAAGGACAGTACTTCTCACACTTAAATTTGTACAGTGATTCACCCAGGGATCTTGTTAAAATGCAAACTTTGTTTCAATAGGTCCAGACTGGGCTGGAGGTCCAAAGTGGGCTGGAGAGTTACACTTCTAATAAATCTCCAGGTGATGCCAAGGCCACTACGCTAAGAACCACATTTGGTACTGTTCTTCGAAACATCCTCCCCTTGAATTACGGGTCTTTCACAAGTGAAAATTCTATGTGGTCTTGGCCATGGACATGCAGGCTCTCCTTGGAGAATGTATATGTCCTAGACAAAATAACAATTCACAGAGTAGGGCACTAGATAAGCAGAGAAATACTGCAGTGTACAATTTTCTATCATCTCACCCTGTATTACCATTCCTAATACACCACCACAATCTGAAACTACACATACACACACGTGCATAAAAATATGTATTTTCTTATTTATTGTCTATCTTCCCTGCTAGAATATACATTCCCAGAGAGCATGACCTGTGTCTCTCATCCTCCATCGTAATTCTAGTGCCTGAAACAAGACCCAGGACAGAGGAAGTATTCAATAAAATGTTTGCTCAATCAAGGAAAACCTGGGTGAGATGTCATGGACATCTCATGTCAAAACTATGCAAGGATATACTAGTCCTACTTTACCAGTTTACTCTGGGAAAAATCTAATGGGGCAATAACCTCAGTCTAGCCTTCTAATACTTAGGCATATCTGCCTGGACAAGGGCACAGGATAATAAAGACGAGACTACTCTGCATCTTCTCAATTTCTATTTAAAATACATTTGATATATTGGGTCCAACACAACATGACAAAAAAATGGAAAAGGTGTAATGGGAAAAGAATGTTTTTCTACTTTAGTTTCCTTCTATTACCACAATAAACTTGCCTGACACAGACTTCAGAAAGAAAGGGAGGTGGCCTTGGGGCCCACAGGTAGCATATGGTTAAGGTGCTGGATTCCCAAATGGCCAATCATGGTTTGAGTTCCAGGTCCAGTGGCATGAAAATCACACTGGGCACATGTGCAGGCATGCCCAAAATCCCAAAAGGAGAATGGAGGAGAAGGGATTGCAATGTGGGGAAGGTGAATTCTGACTTTCCCTCTCTTTCTCTCTCCAGAGAGTATACCAACATTATGGCAAAAAGCCAGGAAAAGAAAGGAAAGGAGAGGAGAGGAGAGGGGAGGAAGGAAAGGGAAAGAAAGACAGGGAGGCAGCCTCTGCAAAGCCAAGTTCTGAGGACACTACATAACCTGAATTCCACTGGATGTCCAAAGGACCGTGATAAAATGGCAAAGGAGAAAATCTTAGGGCCTCTAGAAAAGTATTAATGCATTCCCGGAATTCAATCACTCACAAATGCCTCCTGGCAAAACTATTCAAAGTCTCATAAAATTAGAAAATTCATCAAATTAGAAGTGTGAATACCTGAGGCAGCACATGAGCAAGAGTAGAAGCTATCGAACGCAGACTTCACTGACCAGCACTGATGACAGGCATTTTCAAACCGAGACTCACCTCTGAGTGGACTGTGGAATCATTTCAGTGGGTCACAACCAGCATATTTTAAATGAGATGTAATAAAATATGAAAGAAAATACAAAAAGGCAGAAAACGATATAGTAAAGCACAAAAGTAATATTTCTTATGTATAGACAATCTTATGTACGAATTATATGTGTGTATATTAAGTTATAATGTAAAATATATTAGTGGTCACAGTTTTGTTTAGGTTTTTGCTACAGGGTACATGAGTTCACCAGCAAGTGACAGTGAGACAGAAAGTGAGAAATCACCCCCAGGTGGAATACACTGCAATCCCTTCTCCTCCATTCTCCTCCTGGGATTCTGGGCACACATGCACCTGGCATGATTTTCAAGCCACCAGGTCCAGGACTCGAACCCCAGTAGGCCATGTGGAAGTCCAGTGCCTTCACTATGCCACCTACTGGCCCCCACAGTTTTAAAATTTTTTGTAAATATCTATTTACACCAAGAAAGATCATATCTTATATAGTGGCTACACTTGGATACATAATGTTCACAACCGCGCTAAGAATATTTATATTAAAAAGATGGTACGACAGAGTAGCCCAGAGCATGTGGTTTGGGGACAAGCTAGTGACAATAGCTAAATTAACTTCTCTGGCCCTCAGTTATTCCTATGGTAGGGACAATACAATCTCATGCTGTATCAATTTAACAAAATGTATGTGGAGTTCTTAGTATAGTGCCGGCATGAGTAAGCACTCCGTAAGCACTAAGCATTATCATCCCCTCTTAAATATGGGTCTGAGGTGCTTCTTTTCCATTATTTGAATAGCCAAATACTAAAGAGTCAGGCTTCAGGTCATTCTTGGGGGAGTAAAAGAGGGTGGCTTATACATAAATAAAAACTGATGGACTCATCTAATTATTCAAGAATCCATTTAAAATAAAAAGCTTGCTGTTGCAAAAGGCAAGATGGGAGAGCACAGTATTCACGGAAATGCCACAGAGTTAAGACACAGTGAGGAAAGAGCGCACAGGTCAATAAAGGCATGAATTAAATGTTCACACCAACACACCTGAAGCTCTTCCCACCACTTGCTCTTCTTTTTAAATGGTCTTTTCAATCTGGCCCCATCAAAGTGGGAGCAGGACCCTAACTGAGCTCTATTTCCCAATCTTATTCAAAATGTGAGGAACCACATGCTGTGTCCTTCGGAACCAATTATTAATTAGAAGTCCTGGAAAGCTGGACGGCACTCGTTATTATTAAATCCAATATCAGAAAAGGATGTGGATAATTACTATATTTGCTTCTCCAAGTGGTCTTGATGAAACATGTTAAAGTTATTCTTGACCCAAGTGTCACCACTGGGAAAGGGTTCAATTTGCTGGCATCTCATCTGTGGCACGCTTGAAGCTCCTATTGCTTGCTGTTAGACTAACAGTTTATATTAGGCTAAACACAGTTTGGTGGCCATTGTCAAGAAAATTGGAGTTGCTCAGGCATGGCAGAGTTACTGATGTTTATTTGTTTAGAAGCCTTGTGATTTAGTGAATCACTAGCAATTGTTAGGCAAGTAATTAAACTATAAAGCCAAGACCTGTGATTTTCAGTCTTTTCAAAGCAATAATCATCAAAATTCAAAAGTATCATTTAACTGATTCCTTTCTGAACATGTTGGCAACATTTACGTTGTTGTCATTCATCCAGTTGTGCCATTTATAAAAACTAGATTATGGCCTTTATAGAAATTATATGCTGCTCAACCACTCTACTAAACATGAGAGGTTTAAAGGAAAAACTCACAAAAAATAGTTAATGAGAACTGGACATAGAAAGATTTGGACTGACTCATGTATATGACTATCAGGTTTAATAACAACTCAAAAAGTCCTATTTTTAGGACTGAAATTCTAAAATAACCAGACTATTGTTCTATAACCTCTTCCAAACATAAGAATGCATTATATAAATTTCACAATTCCCCTAAGTGCCTTTAAAATTACAACCAATTTAGTCTATGATTCATGTACCATACAGACTGCATGCATTTTTTTTTTTACTTTGCATCTCAATTATATCTTAATATTATGGGGGCTGAAATGCATTAAATAAATCATATTTCACAGACTCCTGGTAAAGTAATAATACTTACATGCATTTTAGAAGAAATTGGCCTGCATTATAAATGTATTCATAATGTCATTACCTGCCTTTTCGCACTGACTGAAATATTAGGCAGTAGTGCCTACTTCAAACTACTGATGAAAGCTTTTAGCAAATCTTATGCTTATTCTGTGGCAGGTAATTAACTGTGCTAGTTATTATAATTCAATGTTTACAAACAACTTATCCAATATATAAACCAGCTCTGATAATTAGTGAAATCTTGTTACTAGTTAAGATTTAATAGAGTAGTTGGTATTTCTGCACCATGCTACATAAAGACAATGATCTTGAATGTGTCAAAGGACATTGCTTTGCTAAGTAGCTTTTTAAAGTAAGGTGACTTACTTATAAACATATCATCACTAAGAGAGTCAATTCATTAAAAATCTGTATTACTTAAAAATAATACACCAGTGATTCTATAAAAATGACAATTTAAGAAAATGTATATTCAGAGATCTCTCTAACACACTATTGTTCTACCTAATAATTAAGTAACTGTACCTTTGCGTTAAAACTTCTCCTAATTACTTACAAGGCACACTCAGGTATATCACCTTATAATGTTCTCAATCATTCTTTGAAGTATGTATTATAGCTATCGATCATTCTCCATGGAACAGATGGAAATACTAAGGCTCATGTGAGTTAAGCAACTTGCTCAAAGATACCAAGCTAATAAGAGCAGAGATTCATATCCTCCCTTGATTCCTAAGCCAATATTCTTTCCCGTGTACTACCAATGGAGACTTCATACATCTATTCCATAGCTGAGGTAGAACTTTGAGTGAATCATCAAGGAGAAACAGAAACATAGCCAGTGCACAACTTGGAAACAGACAGTTGCAAAAATCCATTTGGAATTTTTTCTTTATTTAAATGCCAGAGGCACATGCATTTGCCAGAGAACGGAACAGACAGAAGAAGGCCTAGCCAACAGGGCCTGGTCATACCGACTCCTTTTTCCACGTTTTTTCCATCCTGTCAGGATCCTGGGTGTGTATGCATGCACATAAACACGTAGCATGTTTTTCAAGTTGCCAAAGCCAGGATTTGAATCTTGGTCATTCGGATGGGATCCGGCTCCCACTGCACAGGACTTAACTGCTGCACTACAGGTTCAGCCCAAGTCATGTGGAAATAGATGTATTTTCTCATAGATAGAATGTTAAACGACAAGCCAACCTAGACAAGTTCTTACATAATTCATACACAGTTGAACTACAGTGCCATAAAACCTCAGCAGTCCTAGATAAACTACTCTTTATAACACTGTCTCTACAGAAAAATACATGTCAAATGTTAACAGGAATACAAGGCAGCTATGTCCAACAAGCCCCGGTTCAGAGTGACAGGGTTCCTCACTGTTCCCACACACACGAACCTCTAAAGGTCCCCCAGCAGGCAACAGGCAAGGGGCAAAAAGTTTAGATCTCTGAGCCCTGGCAAGAAGAGAACGGAAGACGTGAACAAAAGGAGATGGTTGGGGCCAGCAGTTAGCGTAATGGCTGTGTCGCTGGACTCCCACGTAGGACCACGGTTTGAGTCCCGGACCCGGTGGCTTAAACTCACGCCAGGCGCATGTGCGTGCGTGCCCAAGATCCCGAGAGGAGAATGGAGGAGAAGGGATTGCGGCGTGGCCATCCCCCCTTGGGGGTGATTTCTCGCTTTCTATCTCTCTTTCTCTCTCTGCTCTCTGTCTGTCTGGCAAGCGCATGCGCTCTATAGCAAAAAAAAAAAAAAAAAAAAAAAACCTCTCAAGAGGAGATAGCTGTGAGGACTACAAACATGCACCGTTCCCAGTGGGTATAGAGTGTGTGCACATGTGTGTGCTTGTGTGGTGGAGGTGAAGGAAAGCTGGGTAGCTGCTGCATGTACTTTGTCCCCAGCCAGTAACATTCTGGATTTTTCACAAAAGAGACAGGTGTATGTTAAGGTAGCAGAGAGAACAGAATAACCAGGTACAGTGACCTTCATGATGTAAGTATTCTCCAAGAGAAGATGGTTTTATATTGTTTTAAAAACCAAAAACTATTCAGGGACTCTCTAAACATTAAGGAGTCCCGTGAACAAACAGGAAAATTTGGAAGGGAAGAGTAAAGAGGGTGTGTTCAAGCTTCAAAGAAACTGAGGAAGAACCTTTCAACTTCATAATAAGCAAAATAAAATGCTTAACAGGTATATAGGAATGCACGACTATGTGCCATCCCCATTGAAACTGTCATCACAATTTCTTCTATGATTCTAACTGATTAACCCAACCTTCTTTTCCCCAGGGCCCTTCAACTAATAGAGATTCCCTATAGAGAGATTCTCTTTTGAGTAAACTATTAAACACACAGCTCCATAAATACATCACAGGGAAAATTACCTTCTCTAAGGAGCTAGTTATCTAAAAGGCGTGAGTGATAGGAGGCAAAAACATAATACATTTGTCACTCCCATTAGCAATATTAGTGCTAATGAGAAAGTACATGAACAAGAGCATACACCTCTTAATTTGAATGTGTTACAAATAAAGACTAGATTAGTCACAGCTACTCGGATTAAATTTTAGCACTTAACGGTGAAATACTACATGAGGCAATGCTTCTCCTGGTTTTGCAGCACAATTTCAGAGCTATCTAATTACAGTTTTCAAACCGTTTAACACCTCTCAGCACATAGAAGCTAGAGATGTATGCATGTGTGTTACTGAGACATTCAAGACTTTAGGTGTAACTCGATTATCTGGTGTCCCTGGGAAATACAGTGCTCCACTGGGGGTGGGGAGAGTGGTATCTATACATGAGGCTTAGCCTCTTATGCACCCTAAATCCATGATGAAATCTGTGGCCAATTGTGAGAGAGATCTTTCCTCAGAGTATTTTGTTCCCCACATTCTCAAAGGCAACTGGATGGAAATGGGTGATGTGTTTCGTGTTTTCTGTTTCGCTTTATGGGTGACTTGAGGCCATCATTGGGCATATTCAGCACTGAAGTACTTTAATATGGTTTCTACTCCTTACATTTTGTCTCTTCCTTCAACGTCAGGCTTTCAGCAGTCATTTCTCCTACATCTGTTGTGATGGCTTTTAGTAGTCACAGGTCCCATTATTCACGGCAGTCTAAGAGTCTGCTGTATCCACTCAAGGGAGAGGGGTAAGCTGACTTATTTAAAAAAATACATATTCAACAGATGTCAGTGAGGCTAGGTGTAGGGCTTTCTTGGACAGATTTTACTGTTACTCAGAAATGGATGAGTTAAGGTAGAGCTGGGTCTGCCTACCCTGTCAGTTTCCATTATTAGTGGGAGACAGCAGAGGAAATCTTAGACCATGGACTTTGAGTCCTGGACTGAAGTTCCATTTTAATTAAAGAAGTCACTTTCTCTTTGGCCGATATCCTCCAAAATACATTAAAGTTGATGCTTCCCAGTAATGCATGTGACTTATTCTGAGGCATGGACTGTTTTATCCATTCTTACATGTGAAACTACCTGCTGAAGTATTAAGATCTGTGTGTTCAAATGGGCCAGTGGTTCTTTGTGTGTTCTCTCCTTAAGTTTGTGACTAAATCCTATGTAAGAAGCCACTAAAGTAATTATTTATAGCAACAGTTCTCAGATTCCTATCATCCATCAAGACAGTACTTAAAACAAGGCACTTGGTATCTTACAGCTTTACGCAACACTGGTTTTCTACGAGACCACAGGTTCTGCCTTGGCATCCACATCTATGCTGCATTCCCCAGGTCATGCTCAGCTGCGCACCTGAGACTCTTCTTGCTTCTCAGAATCACCACACTCCAGCTGGCCACAATGGGCTTTCTTTGTCCTTTCAGAACATGCCCCTAAGACCATCAGCCTCTCCTCTAGACTACAGGCTCTACCACTATGAGGATCTGTAACTTGAGGGTGTCTGTTAAACCACAACCTCCTTCTTTCCTATCTTTCCATACTCCTGAACAAAAAATAAACCTCATGTTTCCCACCTCTACCAATCAACCTCCCACCAGCTGGGACACTGGGTTTCTTACATTGCTGGAGACACCCAAAATTAACACAGTACTTCATACCTGCCCTGCTTTTCACACTGCTCCTCTGCTAAAATCCTGGGGTGGCCAGGTGATCTGACCAGAAAGAAGTCTCATCAGGGAGGCATGGTACCATTTATCAGAAGCACAGCACAGGACAAAGTAGAGATCACAAACAGCAGCTTGTGGCTACCCTTGTCCAACTGTGGAATTGCTAGGCCTCAGTAACACTGTTGAAAATAGCAATAGCAGTAGGGATTTACATAAGTATAGTAACTACACTTTAAAAAAAACATTTTCCCATATCTTATTTCTTGGAATTATCAGAACAACCCTCTGAAGTACCTATACTCATTTGAAAGATGAGGAAACTAAGATACCAAAAGACTGCACTATGACCAGTGGAACACATTCAGTGAAAAACAAACAGGGAGCAAATCACTTTAAGTCCTATGACATCCTGTAGTGTCCTCTCTGGGTCCCTAGGACAATTGTAGGCTATCTTCAGTGGCTGGAAACATTCAAAGTCTTACGCTTCTTTCTAATGAGGAACAGAGGATGGGAGAGAGAAGAGGCAGAAAGTAACATAGGCAGGAGAAAAGGAGAATATTATAACATTCATTAAAAAAAATTCTCTCCAGTAACTGGTTTATCATCCTTGATACAGACAAGAACATGGGTTGATATAAATTATTTATGATGTATAACAGTTTAATGGGGTATAAAATAGATTCCTTTTTTCACAGTTAGTAAAAGTTGTGGGGTTCTCAATGTTGTCATATCCAGACGGAGCATGTATCCTACCCATCTAGACTTTTGACAGAAGCATCAATTTTCTAAATTATTCTCCAACAACGACAAGTTAAAAAAGAAAGAAAATTACTCACAGTGTTAATAGTTGCAATTCTCTAAAGATTTTAAAGAACCCACCGTAATTTCACATTATTGAATCCTGTAGTTTTTACACTTCAAAAGAAGAGAATTTTTAGACAGTTTCTCCGGGGTGTTTTTACATTATTATAATAAAGGAGGTATCTACATGAAATACATTAAAGAGCTGAAAATGAGTTACTGGGACCTAGACCGGTTATAACAGACATGAAGATGCCAAAAGATAATATCTATTAAACAGGAAGGGAGAGAAATATGAGACAAATGTCCTCTGAAAAATCAAACAATTCTCTTTGTTCATAATGAGAGCAGGAAAGAGTAGCCAAATAAAGTTCACAAGTGAAAACACTAGTGTTATTTATTAAAAGCAAAATCCACATCACATGTTAGGTCTACCACCAGGCATCTGATTGGCTGCAAGGAATCTCCCCAGTGGTTACCAAACCTCTAACCATGCACAAGTAATAAAGGATTTGATAGCAAATAGAGACAAGGAATCCAAGAAAAAGTATGACAGAAGAAAAGGACAAAGGAATAAGAATAAATAGAGCCTTTGAAGAATTAAGTGCCTGGTATATTTAAGCATGATAAGCACAAAAATTTTTATTTAAGCATACATTCCAAATACTTCATAAAGGTTTCTCAATGCATGAAGAATAACCAAGGACTTGAGTATTATAACGTTCATTATAAAGAATTGATCAATCATACTAGCAAAGAAGTATTTTTTTGTTTCTTTTTGGAGAGGTTTTTGGCATAGGGCACATGCGCTCGTCAGAAAGACAGAGAGAGACAGAGAGACAGAAAGTGAGAAGAGAGGGGGATGGCCATGCCACAATCCCTTCTCCTCTATTCTCCTCTAGGGATCTTGGGCACGCACACACACGCGCCCAGCGTGAGTTTAAGTCGCTGGGTCTGGGACTCGAACTGCAGTCGACTATGGGAGTCCAGTGACATAGCCATTACACTAACTGCTGGTCCCAGCAAAGAAGTTTTGAAAGTTAATGGTCATGACTGGGAATTGCTTTGATGAATATTTTCTCATAGAGTAAATCTATAATAATTAATAGTACAGTACCAGTTAGTTCAAGAATTGGTAAGTATACCAATTGAATAGATTTCAAAGACAAGAAACAGCCTTAATTCTATATTAGAACTTGATATAAAGTAACTAAGACAGTGCTAAGGAGACTGAATAAATTATTTAAAAACTGACACTGGCCAATTGTCTAGAAGAATCTGATGAGATACCATAAACCAAAATAAACAAAAGACTGGGTAAAATTTCATTGCTAAAAATACTGAATATGGGGTGGTATGCCATAGCAGAGGAGGAAAAAAAAGACAATTTAATATGTATCTCCACAAAGACAACCTAGTAGAATTATTATCAAAAGTATACATGTTCAGTGTGGAGGAAAATGAGTATGTGCCAAAAAATTAAAAAACAAAATTAGAAATAAAAATTACTATTAAAATAAATCCTTTTTAAAATTTTATCACTATTATTATTATTTTTAAATTTGCTACAGGGCAATGGGCTCACCAGAGAGAGAGAGAAAGAGAGAGAGAGATAGATAAAGCAAGAAAGTAAGCTACCAGATTCAGGACTTGAATCTCAGTCAGCCATGTGGGAGTACACCTTAACCACCATGCCACCTGCTTGCCCCTAAAATAAATCTTAAAGGGGGACAAACCTTCTCAAGCATATGAAGGGTCTTCAAAAGGTTCATGGGAAATGCAAATAATGAAAAAAAAAAATAAACTTTCAAAAAATTCTTGTGCACCTAAAATAAACTCATACTTTAATTCCAACTTACCACACCAAATTCCCTACTATAAATATACCGCCAAAATACAACTGATAGATTTAACTACCTAAAAATCAAAATTTATAAATGTAAACAACAGGGTGCTTACCAAAAGAAAAAGAAAAAAATCTAAAAACAATACTGGAAAATAAAAATAATTAATTAGTAATTCAGATTAGTAGTATGTCTGCCTGTTTCCGTTTCTCTCTCTGTCTCTCCATGTAAGAACCACAATGAGATATTTTCTTTTTCAAATTGATAAACCCTAAGAGAAATTCTAATCTGAAAAGTTGTTAAAACATAGATACACTCTAATAGAAATGCATATAAATTGAAATTGCAAAAGCATACATATTCTTTCAAACACTTAGAAACTTTCCAAAGATAAGAAAATAAGTGATGTCTGTCAACTAAGATTTAGCAAGAAGGTATTCTTCTTTTTAGTATTGTTGATAATGCTAGGGGAAAAAAATTCTATGAACATTTCAAAATAGGAAAAGACAGAGCCAAACAATGGCACAGTGGGGAAACATGGCACTCGAGGAGGTAGATCCACATGGGAAGGTTGCTACAGACCTCCTTCAGTACACGGAAATGCATGTGCCCACGATCTGAGCTGGTTGAAGTTAGGGGTGAACCATGGCATCAGTACAACAGGTGACGTGGTAGTTAAGGGCACTGGATTCCCACATGGCTGATCGTGGTTCAAGCCCCAGACCGGGCGGCTTGCTTTCTCACTTTCTCTCTCTCTCTCACTTTCTTGCTTTGTCCCTCTCTGGTCAAATTAAAATAAAAATATAAAAAGTTAAATAAAATAATTCTTTTAAAAAAAATGTTGCTGTATCTCTCTGTCTCCCTCCCTCACCACTTTCTGTCTGACTCATTCATGGAATAAATCAAATCTTTTCTAAATTCTTAAAAGTTAAAATTAAAAGAATAAAAAGAGGAGAAGTCAAATATCCAAATAATGTATCTATTTTTTAAATGCCATAAACCAATATTAATAATATGGTAAAACATTCCTAATATACTGTTGCATTTAAATCAATTTTTTAAAAGTAGTGTATTATGAGCCATAATTTTACCTATCTGTCCATATACTCTCAAAAACTATGCAGGGAGGGACCAGCAGTTGGCACAATGGGTATGTCACTGGACTCCCATATAGCTGACCGAGGTTTGAGTCCCAGATCTGGTGGCTTAAATTCACACCGGGCACGTGTGCCTACTCTTTCTGTCTTTCTGGTGAGCACACACGCCCTATAGCAAAAACCTCTCAAAAAAAAAAAAAGAAAAAGAAAATGGTTTTAAGAATTAAATTTGAAAACTAAATAGTACAATGTATTTTTTCATGCTATGAGATTGTTCAGCATATCCACTGTACTCATCAGCACCAGAAATTCTGAGACATGATCTTTAGAGGGTGGGTTTACAAAGGTCAGATAAACGTGTTTATTGAAAATGATAAACACAAACATCTGCACACATATATCATCCAAATATCAGGACCAATAGCGTAATGGCTATGTCGCTGAACTCCCATGTAGTAGACCGTGATTCGAGTCCCAGACCTGGTGACTTAAACTCATACAGGATGTGTGTGCATGTGTGCCTAAGATCCTGAGAGGAGAACGGAGGAGAAGGGATTGCAGCGCGGCCATCCCCCCGAGGGGTGATTTCTTGCTTTCTGTCTCTCTGTCTTTCTGGGGAGCGCATGTGCCTATAGCAAAAGAAAAAAAAAAAAAAAAACTCTCAAAAAAATATATATTGTCCAAATGTCCATTTAATAATTACAAACTGAATAAAAACTAAACACATTATTACATCAAACATACAAAAAAGTGCTAATTACTATATTTAGTACTGATAAATAAATGCTCAGCTAAACAAAAGAATAATTCAAGTTAACTAAACACTCTAGTTGATATTTTACTTTCTCTCTTCTTTTTTGGGAAAGAAGCTAGAAATTCAAGATTAACTCAAAACATTCAGAATGTACCTGTTGGTGAAAATAAACACCAAACAGTGCCTGGCACATAGTAGGTACTTGAATAACTACTTGCTGAATAAAAATCAGCCAGTTTTAGACTGCTACAGTTGAAATGTCACTGAAAACTCATCCTGTGGCCTTGCTCAGACTGGTTAAGAGGCTAAAAGGACTCTCATGTCATTTGGGGCTTCACTCCATTGAGAATGACAAACATTAAATCATTTACTATTGTAGGTCATTAAGAGTAAACTCCAACATTTCTATCTAAAGATTATTAGTCTCATATTCCAATTTTATAATATTCAGGTAGAGTAAAAAATCAAATTATCAAATCGCATTCCAAAGTGATAGAATTCTATTTTTATATGCGCCTACAATCTATTTCTGAGTTTGTAGTTTGATATATACGATATTTTATCAAATGAATGGAAGAATAAATGAGGAAATAGTATTATAACGTGTTCAGATAATGTTTTTAAGAATACATATCTAAATTTTATATTTACTTTCTTTTTTTTTAATGTTCAAATCCACAGTAACTTTTATATCATCCTGAAACATTTGACAAGGCACTGAACTTTGCCTGTTGTCCATCCAACCAGAAAATGTACATGAATCAGCACTTTTTTTCTTTTTTTTGCCAACCAAGCATAAATCTTTATTAATTCTAAATATGAACTAATGAGCCCTCATTTACAGAGTATTTGTTAAAATACTAGAAAATCTAGTGAAGACTGTTACTTTATATATAAAAGAAATGTTTTAAAGCAGGTAGACAAAAGAATAGCCCCATAACATAACTTTCTTATATGTATGGCTAATGGCTACTATTAATGCTTTAAATTTATTATATTTTTATCACAATTGAAGGCATAATTTTATTAATCAAAAACTGAATGAATGAAGGCCAGCCACAGTGGCATAGCAACACATGCTCTGTGAAGCTGAAGCTACACAGGAAGGTCCCTGGTTTGCACCCCAAGCTCTCCTTAAAAATATTGGGCACGTAACACATGCATGTGATCCTGGCTAGCTGAGGCTGAGAATGGATCATGGTGTGAAGACTTTGTTGGGAGGCCTGGCTCTCTCTCATGAAAGAAAGAAAGGAACTTTTTAAAAAATTGACTTAAATAAACCATGTTAGCATAAATACCTAGAAACAAAAGATGCTTTATCTCACTATCTAAATGAACCTATTTAGCTTCTTTTCATTTTTTTCTTCCTTCCTCCCACTTGGCTTCCTTCCTTCATTTCAAAGTAAATTCAATACATCTTCACTACCTTTTGCAACTCTGCACATGAAGTTGGAAGAAAGAAAACAAAAAAAGCTGACAGCCAGGAAGTATGTCAAATAGAAAGTTTCTAAATTAGAGCTTTAAGAAAGGCCCAGCTGTAGTAGGGCAGGTGGTAGGGTGCCACTGTATGAGGCTGGATCCACATAGGAGACCCAGCGTTGGTTCCCAGACCAGCCTAAAGCAGAGCTGGTGTGGTGACGTGCACCTGCAATCCTTACTTACTAGGAGGCTGGGGAGGGGAGCATGGCATGGCCAAAACCGGTCAAAATACCTCTCTCTGTTTCTCCCTTTCTTACCCCTTTCTCTTTCAAAAATAAAAAAGAGAGATACCACACTAGTTCAAAAGAAATACAAAAGAAACACATTAGTTTTCAAGTTTACAATTTTTAGATAAATAAGTTTTACAGCTAACAGATATTGAAAGACTCAAATGTTTACTGTAATTGCTGAATATATCAGTTTGTGTTTCAAATTATATTTTTGAAGCAATATAAGTTGATGGTACTAAATATAACATTTGATGATGTTATAATATTGTATTTGCTAATGTAGATCTAAATGATGATTATTTTAAAAACAAGCATTAATACTTTGCTGTCAATTTTTCAAATGTTAAACTCCAAAGGACAATAAAATCTATCAGGTAGTCAATTTACTTATTTAAACTTTGAGTGAAATTTAATTTCCTCGTGTGCTGCATTGCTTAAATTACTTCACTTCAAATATGATATACAGATATCACTAAAATCTCAAAGGCTTTTTATTTTATCATCGCAAAATAAAAAGTCAGTTAATGATCCTAGAGGAACTCAGTTATAAGATATAGCCATTGGGGAAAAAAAGATAGGTTCCAATATGAAAATAATATTAATGAATAGTACATGGAACTTGCAATGTCATTATCGATGAACACTAGCTTTTTAATAAACATACATCAAACTGAAGTTTCTTATTTTTGGAACATCCTTCCAAGTCAGTTTTCCAAAAATCCAAGAAAAATAATCTCATTACTTTACAGTCACTTCTTGTAGCTAACTAAAATATTACAATTTTATCACCTATCAGCCTTGACTCCAAATGACTTGTGGCTGTTCCGTGAAATCAAATCTCTTCTCTATTGATAAAGATTTATCACCATGGAGGATAGTCAAAGCACTTTTTGAAATAAAGAAAAAAAAGGGGATAAGAGACAGGGCAAGGAAAATTAGGGGAAAAGACATAGGAACAACAGAGAGACAGGAGGGGTTGGCAAAGACAGAAACCTTGAAAAAGGGCAGCACCAGTAAACCAAATATAACAACGTCCCAAGGAGATTCCTTCGGAAGAAAGAAAGAAAACATAACGTATGATCCTGGTTTATTTTTAAACAATTCATTAAATTACAGTCACAGTTCTCAGGCATGAATTGGTCAACATTAGAGTTTCTTTTGTGTTTATATGATCAACAGGAAAAATTCCCTTTAGATCAACTACAGTATTAATATTCAAATAACATATGTCCGCTCAACATAATACATAAATGTTTTTTTTTAGTTTAAGATATTTTCCCCTCCATTACATAACTGACAATTAACATTCTCACAGCCAAAACTTTAAAATGGCAAAACAGATTCTGAAGACATTTTCTGTAATTAAAAATGCCTGTTTAGATGCTGAGAAAGACAAAGATAATGTTGCTTTTCACTTTTCTCTTGAAAGAATCAAAAGAGAGAGAGATGTGTCGAAATCAAGTAATTAGAATTCCATTTGGTCTATCACCCCTTTTCAAAGTGTATGTAAAGATTCTAGATTTTACTGACAACTTTTAAACACCACAATAGTTAGGAAAATAATAGTATTTAGTGTTTTCAAATTGAATATACATAATCAAAAAATCAATATGATTTATAATCACAAAGGAATTGTCAAGAAATGTTATCTAAATACTTTTAGAAATTGGCTTTGCATCAAAAAGCTCAAATTTTGAAGACCATGTAATTGCAGCTGATATTAACTTCTCATAATCTCTAACTTGCCTTTATTTGTAACAGCCTCTGATTTTTAGCAGGGCTTATTACCAACCAAAGGGGGGAAAAAAGATAGCTAGTTTATCAAGTTTCTCCTTGATGCTGGGTGTAGTAGACAGGTTCTGACCAATAGAATATGAAGGCAAGTGATGAGCACACCTTCCTGACTCTCCCTAAAAGAGAAACGGAATACTCCTACTTCTCTCTCGACCTCACCTTATTGCCTGGAACAAGGATATAATGCTAATATAAAATGTAAAAGTATAAGATCCATCCTCTAAGAAACCTCTGTTGACTTGCCTAAGTAACATAACAGTATCTGTTCCAGAATGCAAAGATATAAGAGATGTTCTCTAGAAATGGAAAATACCTTTCCCAAGTTCAGTGAACTGATTCTAAATTTTAAACAGTTCAACAATGAAAAACAAAACGATGACAAAATATATATGTATACAATAATAAATGAATGAACTCACATAGACCAATAAGGAAAAGCAATATTTGGATCTTAGTGTTAATAAAATATATCTTAAGAACTTCAAAAATCAAATTACTTGGGAACAGCAGGTAGTGTAGTAGTTAAGGCAATGAACTTCCACATGGGCTACTGCAGTTCAAGTCCCAAACCCAGCAACTTGAAAATCTGGGAGCATGGCTGTGCCTGCCCCAAATCCCGAGGAGACTAGAGGAGAAGGGATTGTAGTGTGGCCATCCCCACTGGGGAGTGATTTCTCACTTTCACACTGTCTCTCTCTGACACCTTCTGCAAGCACACACACCCTATGGCAAAAACCTTTAAACAAACAAACAAAAAAACACAAAACATCAAATTACTTGCATTCCAAGCACCAAGATAAGGATATAGAAAATAACACTCTCTCCCCAAAAAGGTGCTAGGAGTGTTGTGTGGAAACAGTAACCTTGGTGAGGGAATAAAAATAAGTCTAGATTATTATAGAAAGGCTAAAAAACATTAAAAGGAGTTAAAAACCAAACACAAGTCAGAGCCCTGACCTTTCCAATTGCCAGATGTATAAACCTGACCATATTAGCACTTCCATCAGAGGGTCTTGATTTTGTTTTGGAAAATGGTGAATTAAGGCCAGCCCACTTCACAATCTTGCTGTAAATATTAAGTATTACAAAATAAATAAATAAATAAATCTAACAGAAGTGAGTATAAGGAACCATCATTCCAGTAGCTAGGCATAGTAGCTTCCCCTCAACTGTGATTTCAATCTGTTTTAGTGACCTGCCATCAACCGCCACCCAAAATTATTACTGTATTTTGAGAGAAAGAGAGGAAGAGCAAACGTATTCGCAAAACTTTTGTTTCGGTAAATTTTTAAAACTGTTTCGTTTTGTTATTCACCATTGTTGTTCATCTTCTCCTGTGCCAAATTTATAAATTAAATTTTCTCAGAGGTGTTGTGTGTGTGTGTGTATGTGTGTATACACACACAGTATGTACAAGGGGTTTTCAGAAAGTTTATGGGAAATACATATTATCAAAAGATTATGCATGGATTTCAATATTTTTCTGCTCCAAAATAAACATTTTAGTTCTACTGTTCAACAATTTTTTTCAAGTCCCCTCATGTAAGGTATGGTACAATCTGGTTTCAGGCATTCACCGAAGGTCTTGGAAAGTATACCCCACAGATATGGGGGACTAATGAATACATGCTCAAAATACAAATTGGTTTGCAAGTTTAAATGGTAAAGTCCCTTTCGCTTTTTAAAAAAGAAGTCATTATAAATGCATTCATCATCTAAAATCTTATAAAATCTTTCTCTTTACCTATCCTTGACATTTCAGGAAAAAATGTAGCTTAATTTGCTTATCTAAAGATTTCTCCCTTTACATATAATAAATAACAATCCTCATATTTACCAGCATTATATAAAAATGGCATATCCCCTATAAAACATTTTTCATCTTGTAACTTGAGAATCACATTGATTTCATGATTGATTATAAAACAGAGTGTGAAAGACAGCCAATTGCAGTCCAAACACAGACCAGGAAAAAGTCTACTGTGTTGAGAAACACAGCAATTTTTAAAATTTTTTAATTAATTTTTTTTTATTTTAAAAAGGGTTTTTAAAATTAAGTGTTTTAGAATGCCTGAAAAAAAATCATTCCAGATAGTACATTAAATGCTGTCAATTGTGTTATACTCTATAGTATGTTGCTATGTGGTTTCTCGATTTTATCAAAATTACATCTGAGGGAATGAAAACCATTTGTCTACATTTAAAATTCCTCATCTCTACAACTCAATATTTTTCCTTGATGCATTCTAAATGCCCTAGTAGAAATTATTTTGAAAAGAAACCATTAAAGGTATGCTAATGACTTTGAATTGTGACAGATGCTGTGGAAACAGGCCTGTTGGCTGTGGCGCAGCACCATTAACTATCTATCATAAAGTACTCTGGACTTGCTCATTTATTACTGCTGTGTTGCTCAAGGGGGGAGAAAAACAGCAAGGGTTTCTCTTTCTGAGGCAAAAATCATAAGCCACTCACTTATTTTAATGTCATGATCCCCACTGTTTATCTGCATGATAATTAGGAAAATCAAAAGTAGTGAAATATTGTTTTAACAACGTGACTGGAATGAAACTATTGAAAGGCCAAGGAGGAAGCTCCACAGGCTTACTGAGTGGTGGATCTCCAACACTATATACCAACTGTAGGCAAAAGAAGTTCTGCTCCTAGGAATGATTCCAGGGGTAGGCTTCCTAACTTTACAGGGGTATAGGGGGAAAAGGAAAGCATTTAGTAGGGTGCAACAGAAATACATCATTCCTCCGGGAATCTTCATTCTATAACTTCTTAATGCTGTTTGTTGATTACCCATTTCACTGGGGAACACTGATTCAGTCACCAAATAGAGAAATATTTGGATAGATCAATAAATAGATAAGTGGATGGATAGATGGATGGATAAACAATATATCAAAAAACACGTCAAAAATATAATATTGTATTTTTGTGAAGTACTTGCCTATACACCAGCTCGTTTGACCATACCAACAAAGTTATAAGGAACATACCATTTGGATTTCAGATGAAAGGAAAGTGAAGCTCAAAGAAGCAAGGTGATTGGCTAAATCTCACAAGGTCCCTTGTTGAAGAACCCACAAGTCAGGTCTTCTGTCTCTAAGGCCAGTGTTCTTTTCTCTAAGACTAAAGAAGAATGAAGTGGTATGAAGAGACAGAGACCAGAGGACATAAAGTCAGGGTACTTCCTCGGCCAAAATATGAAGAAAGTGACTGCTATATAACATGTTTAATACAAATTTTTAATTATAGAATGTGGCAGAAACTTGAAAATGTATATGGGACCAAGGCCTTGGCACCATGAACGGCCTTGCTGGGCCCACACCAAAGCCATTCTAACCAATGGGCAGTCGAGCACCAGAAGGAAGAGAGAAATGCTTTGTTCCCTTCATGTTCATATCAAAGCCCAAGCATTAGAATCAAGTATTTTACCAATACACATTCCCAGATCTCACCCTGTAAGTCTGAGTACACTGGGGCATTTGTTTTGTTTGTTATTTATTTTTATTCATAATAGAGAACATGTATGTATGAGAGAGAGACAGAGACACTGAGAGAGAGAAATACCTTGCCAGGATGTAGTCACATGCCTCCAACTGGTATCTTGGTCATACATCCACCAGCATGTTTCAGGTCAAGCAGGTAGGGATTGAAACCCATGGTTCCAGAACTGCAATTTGGTATTCTACTATAGCACTGAGGCTGGGCTGTATTTGTATTTTCGAATAGCTTGACAGGGGACTTTGATGAGTAGCCAGCTATGGGAACCTCTGTCCTCGGTTACAGCACTTCCTTTAACACTGACACCCACAGTCAATGAAGATGATGAACCCGGTGCAAAATTCACAACTTTAAATGTTGGCTACAGATTTTATAGAGCAAGTGAAGGACAGGAAGTGTAGCAAAGAATTAAACAATAAACAATTCTGTCCAGGAAAGTAATATCAAGCCTAAGGGATTTTTAACTACAAAGAGAAAAGCACTCGAGCCGGCCCCAAATGGATAGATGAGAAGTTCACTTCAACAGCAGAGACAATAAACTTGGGCCATATAGAGTTTGCTGATCACAGGTGTCTGACAAAAAGTGTTATAATACCACAGGCTCAAAAGTTTGTACTAACGATTTGCCATTGGAGTCTAAATTATAGACTACAATAAAACCAAATGATTATCCACAAAAACATTGTTAAGTGTCCACCTTTTCAAAGGGAGTTAGCCCCTGGGCACTAAAGAAAAATGACAAAAGAGGAGTTGGCAGTAAAATACCACACCTTTAGAAAGACCTTTGAAGTGTTCTGAAGAGGTCTCTTATAGCAGTCTATAAAGTAGAAGTCAATGTATCCATTATTTACTTATTTCAGACCATGTGGCAATAAAGTCAATATTATATTCAACAGCTCACTTCATTATACCAATAGCAGCCTACTATGGCCAGTGAAAAGGACCGGTTAAATGGCAAGTTCTTCATTTATATGTAAAAGCCCATGAACTAATGTCATCTAGACTCTTCATCAAGGAAATCCCTCAGTGACACCTAGTCTATAAAAAGAACTTTATAGAGTCCTCTACTCTACATCACTTTTAGCAGCTTAACTAAGTGATTATAACCTTCTCGGATGCTCCAAGTTTAATATATTGCCAGGAGGTGTTCAGAGTTAATGAAGACTCTGAAGATACCAACCACAGCATGGTCCTGAGAGACTCCCTCACCTCACACTCTACCTATCAGAACAGACCTAGCAGCCCAGAATGGGACCAAATTGTTATTATTCTAAGATCTGAACTAGTGGGCAACCCACAGGAACCACTTCACAGTTGTGTCTCCCTGGCTTAACTCTGCCCAATCAGACTGATAGTCTTCTTTGCTAGCTATCCTGGAGGTCACAACAGGGTCACTAAACCACCAACCATCACTGTGGACAACATCAACTCCACTCAGCAAGCTCTGAGTGTGAACCCCAGGATGGAAATGCAGGTCTAAATGTATGTCCCTTTTCTGCCTCTCCCACTGCAACAACAGAATTCACATTTTAAAGGAAGACGGACACACAATTGATCAGACTGCTTTACTTAAGCAGGAAGTAAAATATAGTCTGGGAGTAAAGGTCCCTAACAGGGTACCTACCTATCTTATTGGCCTGGTATATCCCAGTTTATGTGTGCTGTCCATATACACAGAGTACAACTTCCAACATGCCACAGAGTTCTGTCCAGAAAAGCCACCAGGGCAGCAGCAGTCACACTGAAGATCAGAGAAAAGCAGAAAACTCCATTCTGTATTTGGTAGATTTCCCTTTCCAACTGCCTGCCTGGGTTCCTCAAGACTTCATATAGCTGCTCCACAAAAGTCCATTTTGACCTTATTCAAATAAAGCATGATTTAAATCACAGATCACCTGTAATGTCAACACTCAATTCTGTGCCCATTGCTCTCCAAAACATTCCTCTGAAATGAAGGCCACACAACTTAACACAGGGATGGCATTCCTCTCTGTGGCACAGATATCAAGGCAGTGCAGAGTGAGATGTCAACAAATAAGAAAAACTAACTAGAGAAAAGTTAGCAAAAGCCCTTCTCTAAATGAGCCACTGGGCCAACCCCAGTTAGCTACATGGTCTCAAACTATTCCACTACATGGCCAGGCACATCCCCAGCAACTCCAGCTATGAGGACGACCCTTTTTCTCAGTGTGATTGTGCATTTATGGGTGGGAGACTGACATTCCTCAAGCACTACTGACCCTTGTCTTTCAGAAAAGATGCACGAACATGGTTATGGACAAAGCAGATGCTCCACATGTCACAGTCATCGATGGCTGTATTACAATGTGACCATCTCACTTTCTACATCATTCAGAACATAGGACAAACCGTACCTCTTAGCTTTGCCTTCTACAATGATTGCCATCATTGTAAATTTAATATGTCAACTTGGCCAGATTGCAGTATCCACATGTCTGGTCTAACACCAGTCTAGCTGTTGTTCTGATGGTTTTTGTTGGTTTTTGTTTTAAGACGGAACATTTAAATCAGCTATTTTGAGTAAAACAGGTTACTATCCATAATAAGGACACGCTTATTAAAGAAAAAAAAAAAGTATTTATGACACCTATTAAAGACATCAGGGGCAGCCTTTATTCAAGGGGGACCAAAGTTGAACAATACGTAGAGACCAGTGCAATGGGGTGTTGAATGGAGAAAAGAAACTGGGCTTTGCTGCAACTGCAAGGATAAATGGAAATGTGTAACCAAGAAGTTTGTTGGGATTAATGAAAGGAAAATTACTGAATAACATCAAGCATAGAGGGATTTTGGCCAAGCTGACTTGAGGAGATTATTTTTAAGGACAAGCAAAGATAACAAGATATCAAGGTGATCAGATACCAAGAATGGGAGACTTTGCCCTAACCTGACTCAGCAGGATTCTTGCTCAAATTAGATTCTTTAAGACCAGAGAGGGAAACCCAAGGTTAGCTTAGAAAGGACTATGAACCTAACTAAAGTTTTGGTCAAAGAAGAGAGTCATTGATAGGCCTCATCCAACCAGTACACACCACACACACACACACACACACACCATACTGGTTCCTTTCTCTGGACAACCCTAAATCATATAGGTTTATCTAATATCAAGCCCATATTTTTATATAGTGTTGTATACTTTTAAAGAATGTTTTCAAAAACATTGTCTTCTAGTGCTGGCCTGTAGCCTAGTGGTTTAAAAAAAAAAAAAAAAAAAAAAAAAAAAAAAAAAAAAAAAAAAAACAGATCCCATGTGGCCAACTATTTGAACTATAGTTCAAATCCAAGCTCTAGTGGCTTAAAAAAAAAAAAAAAAAAAAAAAGCCAAACACAAGTATGTGCATGCCCCAAATCCTGGTGGGATGAAGAAATGGAGAAGGAACTACAGCATGACCACATTCCACTGGAGGGTGCTCCTTCTCTCTCCTCCTCCCCCGATTGTATCTGTCTCACATACATGCTCTCAGGTGGTTAAAAAAACTTTAACTCAATGTCAAAACTGTTTAAAATCAAATATAAAAGTGTTCTAAATAATTACGAAGCACTCCATAGGTGTAGTGTGACACCAAAAATGACCAAGAAACTAAATTAGAACATTAAATACTGAGTTAACTAAGCTTAATCCTTCAGGGTATAAACATCCTGTCCCATTCTCCCTAATCTAAAAGTACTTCCAACCTCAGCATTAAGCATGGTATATCCCAATTCCTCCCAATAACATGTAAAATATACTAGGGCAGAGTTTTATATCTTTTTCATGTATCCCAGCATGTAACCACAGTACCCGGCATATCACAGGACCTTAATAAATAATTCTTTAATGAATGGAAATGTTAATGAAATATACACATGACACATAGATAGAGACATAAAGGTAAAGTAAGAAGAAAAAGTCCTTTCTTGCTAAATTAATGGGTATTGGTCATAGCAAGCAAGTCATGTTATAAATTCTAAGAGCTTTATTATAATTCACCTAAGTACAGTATAATATGATCACACAGTGAGGTACCTCAACAGTCATCATGCTCTGTATTCAGTAACCATATTTCTGCCTCTTTGTTTCAAGGGCTGAAGAGAAAGAGGACAGAGACATTTACTTACTATCTCACTGGTCATAATAGTGGCCTTGAAGATAACTGATAAATAGTATGGGCCTTTCCCCCCTCATTTAAGAGAGTTTATGGCATAAAGCACTGTCTAGAAAATGATGATATAAATCTTTGCCCAACCACTTTAGGCTCTTAGGGAAGGAGGGAGGAGGGAAAGGTGAAAGCAAAGATCAGAAAACTGCCACACATCAGGAGAGGTAGAGAACAGAAGGTCATTACACAAAAATTAATGTGTGTCCCCACAGTTCTGCTGCTATCCCAAAGTACTCTGAGTGTCAGGTTTTCCCTCTAGTGCCAAGCCAGCCCAAACATGTAGGAAAGACCCATGGCCTTGTGTGCTGGCAGCAATCCTTGCAGCCTAACTTGAAAACACCTTCAAGAAGACTGAAAAACACTCCAGAGAGGGAACAGAGATTTGGGGGCTGCCCCTCGCTCTGACATTTTATCCCTAAGTGCCCTGAGTATCTGTTTCACAAGAAACAAAGAAGGAAGTCAGAAAGGCTAAGTTCTCGGATCTCTTCAAGTTCTAACAAAAAGTGCAGTGACTCTACAAGATGCTTGGCCCAATCTACCCCAAAGCTGACTGGCCTTCCCGAAAGGGGAAAATGAGCCAGTCCCACAGCCTAGTGGTTAGGAGAGCCAGATCCTACATGGCCCACCCTAGTTCCAAACTCAGCCTCTCCAACCTAAAAAACACACTGAGCACATGTGTATGCATGCCTAAAGTCCTAGCAGGAGGGAGAAATGGAAAAGGAGGGGTTGTGACATGACCATGGCCCACGGGAGAGTGCTTTCTCGCCCTGCTCTTTCTGTGTGTCTCTCTGGGGAGCACACATGCCCTCTACCAAGGGAGAGGAGGGAAGAAAAATAGGAGGCAGGGCCTCAAAACAGCACACCTCATGCAAAACTGTGGAATGGCCGCACCACTGGTCTCACATCACCAAGCATTGCTGTACACACCTTCTGGGGTACACCCTTGTCAGTGTCCTTTCTTCAAAGAAGTTTTGAAGATGAAATATCCACTTGGCTCATGGCATGGGGGTTACTACTGGGAACCTCAGGCCACCTACCAAAAGACCCAGGGTGAACTTGGCATTGCACATTTATAAGTATAGTTTGTCAACAGGCTCAGAAGTTTAAAGACTTGTGAATTAACCAAAGACAAATTCTCACTTTAAAATAAAAATTACATCTGCCAAAAGAATAGGCATGTGGGATTCCCACCAAGACACAGACTTTCTGCAGACCCTGTGGAAGCCAAATGCTAGTGGGAGGGGCTATATGGTAAGCTTCATGACCTAAATGTGTGAGTGACAACATGAAGTGAAGACACCTTGCTACATGCATCTCCTGGAGGCAGACAGCCACCAGAGCCAGACAGTTGTTAGACCAGGGTGCGAGACTATGGGTGAAGGATCCAACCAATGCTTGCCATATACGCTTATATTACAGTCCACAGAAACAGATAGGACCTCCCAAAATAAAACTGCTTCATCCAGTTATAATATTTAAGCTTCATAAAGCCCCTTCAGTGACAAACTGGCAATCTGAAAACCCAGCAGATACTATTATGTTAACTACCCCATATATCAACTAGTATCCTTTCTGCCTAAGCACCATCAACATCTATATTGATGGTGGTCTTGCGAAATTAAACACATGATCCCCGCCTTAGATGTATCTTGAAAGAGGGGAAAATAAGAGCATCAGGTCAGATAGAAAAGAGGAGAGGCCCAGCCAAATCAGTGAAAAGTCTGTTTTGGAGGAGGCATACCCTGGCAGTAGCATCAAATCACACTGTCACTTTGCCAATGGGCAGGATGAGGTATAAGTCCCCAAATTAGACTATGCTCATATGCCAGAAACCTCCTTCAAAGTATGTACCATGGATCTGGAGAAACATACCAAAAGCCTTGCACCAAGCTGCAAACATTATAAGAGCATCCTTTTAATAACACAGCTGCCCGTTACTTGCTTGTCTTCGGTGATACAGAGACAGAAATATCTTTTGTACAGCATGCAGAATGACAGACATTAATAGAAATGCATAGATGGATTTATAGATGGCATGGATCGATTTCTAGTTATTCTACAATTATTGATTAGGCAACTGAAACAGGCTTTGCTACATGCCAGCCAAAAAGCTAAATTACCCCCGCCCCCATAAATCTTGAGAAAAAGCCACAGAAACATGAAAACGAATGTATTCTGCAAACAGAGCATGCCAAGACAAGATTATAACCAACTCAAAACTGAGAATCAAGTAACAAATATATCTCCAGAATAGAGCTTGAGAAACTTGCAGTCTTGGCAAGTCACCCTCACTCGCAGCAGCAACCTTTGTTGCAATCGGAATTGATGGAGGCTTTTTCACTTCAAGTAAAAGATTTCTGTCAGGGTGAACATATTTTAATCCACTGCATGCGTTTGTACCATGTCATTTACAAGGACAAAACCTGACGGCTTCAAGAGTCTGCTTTTGTTGTGTCACTCTGCAGGCTTGGTGTGTGTGTTCCCAAGGCACGCACGCATGCGCACACACAAACACACACACACACACACACACACACACATAATCAGAGAGAGGGAAGAGAGGGTAGGGAAACCAACATTATAATATACACACAGAGCATATGTACAGCTATAGATGTAGCTTGGAAATGGTGATCACAAGATGGAGATACATAGCTAAAATATGCTGCATTCTAAAGGAGGATGCTATTTAGAACTTGTTCTTTTTGATGCCTTCAGGGTTGGAACTGAGCAAGTCTCTTTATAATACACTGAGTTCCTCAAAAAGATAAAATGGTAATGATAAGTGTGAGGCACCAATACATCCCTCTGTTACCCGTGTATGACAGGGAATGACTGTGAACATTCTAAAGCTGCCACTGTCCTTATGCTGAATATTTACACACAGGGATGTAAGGGGAAAAAAAAAAAAAACTACACCAGAAATAGGCAATAATTTTCAATGAGTTGAAAAATTAAATAGAAAATAAACACTTGAAAAGATAGGCCTTTGAGCTTAGAGGTAGCAGTAAAGGGTTTGATTCACTATAATATAGAAACTCTGGTTAATTTTGTATTTTTCACACTGGTTCTTTATTTTTCCAAAACTTTGAGGTATAACTACCAAATAAAAAGTAGTATATCTTAGGTGTACAAGAGAGCAGTTTAAAATATATAATTTGTATATATAATACAAAGTAAATAAATTATCACAATAAAATGAAAAAGATTGATCACTTAACGTAGATAGCTTTTTGTAGGGAGGGAGGAGAACACTTAATATCTCCTCCCTTGGCAAATTTCAAGTATTCCTTATAGTATTATTAGTTAGTCAGCAAGCAAGATTCCCAGAACTTATTACTCACTCGATAACTACAAGTTTATACCTTTGGCCAATACTTCCCTATTTTCCCCAAATCCTAGCCTGAGCAACTACCTTTCTACTCTCTATTTCTATGGGTTTAAGTTTTTTAGATGAAATTGAAGTCAAACAATAATTGCACTTCTGTGCCTGGCTTATTTCAGTTAGCATAATGAACTCCAGGTTCATCCATGTTGTTGCAAATTTAGGGCAGTTAACCTCATAGACTTTTTTTTTTAAGGATATAAAATAGACAGATTTCTGTTTCTTTTCATTTGATTATACACATTTTTAAATATCAATTTAGGTTTATTTTGCTAACAAAGCTCTGAGTTTTATTCTAAGCCAACAAATAAATATTAGCAGAAAGATTCCATACTCCTTTTTCCAAGAAAAAGACCCCACTTGTTTTGACCCTTTTAATACAGTGTCTGTCTCAGAGCATTTATACCTGCGCCTGGGCTATAGCACTGCTACCAGAGTAAGTTTTCAATAACAAAAATCCAATTTAACCAAGAAAATAGAAGCTTTCAACTTTAACTGTTTTTCATTTTTTTAAATGGACTTTTTTAATAACAAAAGAAAATTAAAATAGATGTGACTCTTGGAATTGGTAACCTATTCATAAAACAAAATTACTTTATGAAAAGCCAATTTATAAGTATATAAAACTTTGCATTCTCTAAGAACCTCTGTATTTATATATTTATTCATCAAGGTAACAGACTTGAAAGCGAAGAAATTAACGACCTTGTCCTCATTTTATACACACCGAAACAAAGAGTATAAAGAAAAGGAAGCAATTTGCCTAAAATTACATGGAGTAGTACCTGGAAGGGAGGGATGCAGGGACAGAGAGAAGGCTATTTCTGATGAAATTATTGTTCCAAAAACTCTGCAGAAAAATAGAAAAAGACTTTACTCCTAATTTTGAATGATACTACTTGAATGCCCGCTGCAGTTCAAAAACACAGGATCTGTGTGAAAACACAGATGCTGGTGAAAGCATTTTTGGCTCATTAAAAGAATACTTCCAAAACAATTATTTTTCCTCAACTCAACCTCAATATAGGATATTAATCTATATGTCTGAATGAAATCCTTCTCTTTTTATTTTAGCCATCCCACTTTCTTGTAACTTTAGCAACGACAGCAGAAATTTGTAAACTGAAGTTAAGACAGTATTCACTTTGATCCTGTTGTTTGTGAATCATGTTTAAAATGGAATTTTAAGACTTGACAAGTAATTGCAATATATGACTCTACAATGCCCCCGTACCAGAAGGGAAACTGCTATAAAAAACGTTACTGGAACAGTGGACAAAAATAGAATTTGGATTAAGGACTAAAATAGTCATCAATGTTAAATTTCATGACTTTGACAACTGTACTTGGTTATTTAAGAAAAATGCATCGATTCTGAAGGAATAAACGTATCAGGTAAATGGGCATGATGGCTGCGACCCACTGAGTAATGAAAGATTTATGTGTGTGTGTGTTTGTGTGTGTGTGTGTGATAGAGAGAGAGAGAGAGAGAATATATTTAGACTGAAAAAGAATGATGAAGCAAGTGTGGTAAATACTTTTAAACATATTAATCTAAGTTCTCATTACTATTCTTACAATTTTTCTATAAGCTAAAAATTACTCCACAGTAAAAAATTTAAGAAATGAACTTTCGAATTTTAATTTCTTATAGAATGTCTTTACCTTTGCAGCACAAATAAATTACTCACACACATAGATAATCCAGAGATTTTTATACTCAGTTTTTAATTTCTGTAGTAGTAGACCTAAAGTAAAAATCAGTTACCAGCTCTTTCCTGTCATTCTCAGGGCTATGAGAAAGAAGTTTATTTTTAGAAAATAATCTATTTTCAAATATATTAATTGTCAATACATTTATCCCTAGGATTAGAAGGTACAATTGGAAAATACATGAATTATTACATAATATGGACATGGCTAACAAGTATTGCATTTAATCTTAAAAATAAGCCCATCTCCTGAACCTAAGACCTCAAACTATAAAACTACTGGTGGAAAACATTGGGGAAACTCTGGAAGTCAGTGGGGTAGGCAAAGACTTCTTAAATAAGACTCCAAAAGCATGGGCAATAACCCCTAAAGTAGACAAGTGGGACTATATCAGATTAAGAAGTTTCTGCACAGCAAAGGACACAGTAATTACTGTGAATTGACAACCCTCATGGAGTGGCAGAATATTTTTGGAAACTATGCCTCAGATAAGAGACTGATAGCCAGAATACACAAGGAACTCAAGCAGCTTACCCCCCTAAAATGATTAACCCAATTAAAAGATGGGAAAATGAGCTGAACAAAAATCTAAGGCAGACAAACAAACAGCCAAAAAGCATACGAGGAAATGCTCAACATCCCTCATCATAAGGGAGATGCAGATCAAAACCACAATGAGATACCACCTAACATCTTTCAGAATGGCAAAGATTAAAAATACAAAAAAGTGTAAGTGTTGGTGGGTTTGTGGTGAAAGGGGAACTCTCCTACACTGTTAGTGGTTATGTAAATTGGTCCAGCCACTGTGGAACACAATATGGATGTTCCTCAAAGAGCTACAAATAGAACTATCATTTGATCCAGCAATCCCACTTCTGGGTATCTACCCACATGACAGGAGAATGCTCAGTCGGAAAAGCGCTGGCACATCAATGTTTACTGTGGCATTATTCACAATCGCTAAGACAATGGAACCAATCCAAATGTCCACAAACAAATGAATGGATGGAAAAAGTGTGGTACATATACTCTATGGAATACTACTCAGCCATAAAAAAAAACAAGACCTTGGCATTTGATAAAAAGTAGTCAAATATGGAAGATTTATTGCTGAATGAAGTAAGCCAGGCTATGAAAGAAAGATATTGTATGTATCCACTTAACATATTCAGACTATCCACACTCTATGGTAGAGACTGAAATATTGGAGGGCATAAAAGTAGTGAAAATAGTTATGGACACTGAAGACAATATGGAATGGGGGAGGGAGGAAAGAGTATAGAGAAGAAAAGCAAGAGAAAAATAGGCATGACACTTTTGGGACACAGAAATGGTTTATTACCTGTTGATAATGTGTATAGTATTCTCAACTGGACTGGTTTGAGAAGCATTTCATGTTTGGTAAATTCTCTTTATAAGCCAAATTATGTATAGTGAGTGAATGTTTAAAAAGAATTTAATGTTTAATAAGAATTTAAAAAATGATAATAATAATAATCTGGAAAAAATGAAAAGCTATTTGCTGATGATGATGATGTGGATAGAAGTATCTTTGTCTTGACTGATATGCATGGTAATTAATCGTGCTGGGAAAACAAGTGTTATACACTGTAAAGATATATGTGATTAAATGCAATATAAAAAGTAGTAATAAAAAAATAAAAAGTAAGCCCATCTCTATTCTCCTCAGCAAGAAACCTGCTAAATGAATAAGCTTTATTATCCAAAGAAAAATAACTTGAGTCATCTCTTATATCCCCTCCAAATATGGATTTTTACATTACACATTTTTTAAAAAGGGAATATTTCTATCTTTATATATTAGTATTCTTCTGAAGGCAAGGGAATGGAGATAATTGCTACAAACCAGGTCCTTCTGTGTCTCTATCAACCACCTCTCCCAAGAACGGCAAACCATAGCAAACACTTTTCAATAAGAACATTCAAAACTGACTTTATGGGGAACCGGCAGTTAGCGTAATGGCTATGTCGCTGGACTCCCACGTAGTCGACCGCGGTTCGCGTCTCGGACCCGGTGGCTTACAACTCACGCCGGGGCGCGTGTGCGTGCGCGTGCGTGACCAAGATCCCGAGAGGAGAATGGAGGAGAAGGGATTGCGGCGTGACCATCCCCCCTGGGGGGTGATTTCTCGCTTTCTGTCTCTCTGTCTCTCTCTGTCTGTCCGGCGAGCGCACGCGCCCTATAGCGAAAAAACCTCTCCAAAAAAAAAAAAAAAAAAAAACTGACTTTATGAAAGGAGACAACAGTACTTCAATTCACCAGTGTCCTTTGCTATGCAGGTGTCCACATAAGAGAATTTCTTTTAGTACTGAAATTTACAACCCAATATGCCAAAACTTTTCAAATTACAAATGGAAACTTTAGCTCTAATACGTGATACTCAGTGCCTCAATATTAAACATGTTCATTCCTGATAGTGTTATGATTGTGAACACAAGATCACACTAAGCAACAGCACACAAGAACCACATGAGTGGTTAAGACCGCCTGTCGCTATGCTGCGTATGTCCAGAATGTTTTTGTTTTGTTTTGTTTTTACTTTCTGAGAATGTGCATTACATGCATGATTTTTGGTTGCCTTTTTATATTTGTATTAAGTTCTGCTTTGTCCTTGTCTCTAACAGTCCCCTCAACCTTTCTAATATAAAGCATCAAATAAATTAAAAAAAAAAAAAAAAAGCTAAATTATACCCCAAATAAGATCCACCTCGGCACTGGAGATCGAAGTTATGGCCCTGGCTCTATTTCTGTGCAGCTTTTAGGTCCACGGTCTCTTTGAACATTTCTTTTTACCGTCTCTAACAGGAATAATAGATGCCCTACCCATATCAAACACCAAATGGGGTACTGCGTTTGACAGCTTTTAGTTAAGGGAAAAGTACTAAAAATAAATACCAATTGTTTTTGTTGTAATGCTGGATATTTATATGAGGACACTTCAAAATGTTAGTAGAAGAGTAAAATTAAAGTATAATACTATATTTTTATACTATACTTTTTTTTAGTAAGTATTTTCACGAAGATTTTGAAGACTCTGCGAAAAGTTTGTGAGCTTAATGGACACGGGTTAGAAAGACTTTGTGATCCCTTTCCATTTCTGACCTGGGGTTCCAAGTGATCCACCTACCTGTTCTCCTGAGAGTCCCAGATGGGCCGTATGGATAGGTAAGATGGGGTTTACAATAGGAGTGCTCATTGGTCTAAGGAAACTATAAAAGGGTAATGTTTCATTTCTAAGCAGAAAACGTGTATAAGCGGGGTTTATATTCCCCAGTGAAAACGACTCATGACACTGATTGGTGTTCTTTCTTATCAAGAGAATATTAAACACAAATCTAGAATTAAATTTATAGTCAGTGTTTAGAACAGAGGCTATTTAGGCACACAACTAAGTATGGAATTTTGTAACCATGTGTCATGAAAGACGGAAGATGGGAGAAAGCTAGCTAGAAAACTCTAAACATTTCATCTTATCCACAAATTTCTGTGACAATGAAGACATCTGATAAGTCTACCACAAGTAATCATAAATTATTGGTGCTGATCATTCTATTACATGTTTCTGAAACTAGCTTGGCGCTGTCTGAGTAAATCATATTCTGCCTAGAGCGATGTAGCTTACCTCGAATTATTTCAGAATCATCTAAAATGACTCCTTTTTCTATTAAAATGATGAATGGGCTAAATGAGGTATGTAATAAATACTGCAGGTTTGTAAACAGATTTTTGCTCTCTGGAGAATGGAGGCCTTACTTCATTGGGTAATTCTGCCCCTTGGTATTATCAGAAGAAGTCATCCTGAAACTATTGTTAGTAAGGAAAACAGCGGAGTGAGTCATATTGGAACAAAATAGTGCATGTCTTTATGGTTAAGGGAATAACCCCAGGGTACAGGAAAATAACCCCCCAACACACACATATACTAGCAGACAAATATCCAGACACAAAAAAAGCATAACTCAGTCCCATTTAGGAATCATGTCTAAGCCATGAAAGCACAGATAAATAAAAGAAATAAATACAGAGCTGGAATGTTCAACACCGTAAAGAATTTAATGTTCAATAGACAAAAATGAAGTAGTTCTCGTAGCACCTGCTACATCATGTAGTAAACAAAACTGCTATTCAATTTACTACCGAATTCACTAAGCCATAGGTCCACCCACAATAGGTGGAAAGCAATTCACAAAGGCTCTATCAGATCTGACAGTTGTGAGACTTGCCATGAAGATAAACTGGAAAGATAGCGATTGAGCAAAGGGGAGCATCTGCCTCACAGTCACCCTGAGAACATAACGTGCAAAACACTTTCTTGGGGTTTGAAAGGAATGACAGACTTGATTATGCTCATGTTAAACTTTTAATTAGTTACAGGCTAAAGCAAACACTGAAGGCCATATTTCTTAGCCTCTTCAGTAGGAAATGATATTATGATGTCAGTTCAATAAAATTCCAAGGCCCTATTGACAGTTCATTTCAGATAAGGCAATGAAGCAAATATGTTAGCAATAAATGCCAGGTCATTATAAAGAGATAGAATTATAACTAGCCCTTTGCACCTCAGTTACCTATGGATTTTTACTCAGTGCTCTCCATATCTCACCTGGACACTCATAATGACCCAAGTGATAGGATGTCAATAAGTATTTATGGCATGGCTAACACACAGGACACCGCTCAACAAGAGCTGCCCTGAACTGACTCATCTGCAAGCACCTGGATGAATTTTCAAAAGTTTATTAAAAATGAAACTATGACAACATATTTTAAGCAGAGTTGCTCCTCATAGCCATCTTTAAAGATAACTAATTGGTCCCAAGAACATCAACAGCATTATCCTCAACTTTCTTTTCTTTTTGTCAATGAGGCCGCCCATTCTGAGGCATTTCCTTAGGCAAAGGCAACCCAAGCAAATCGTAACACATTCTCCCTGGTCTACCCCAGTCTTGACAGGGAGATTCAATTCCCTTTACCAGATGAAGGCCAGCCACTCTCCACCTCTGCCTCTCACTATCGGGCGCTTCTCTAAGGCTATCTGGAGTTGTTAAGATCCTAGGTATCTCTGCCAACCTGGATAAGGAGGAGGTCTGATGATGTACATCCGGGAAATTACTCCTCTGCATAAAGTCTGTAGTATATATGCGATGCTTAAGTCTATCATTGCAGTCCTATTCATTCTTTAGCCTCTGAACATAAAGGCTGGCAAAATGAACCAGAACAGATCTCTCCTTTTTCACAGCAGTAGCAAACGTACCTGAAGTTGTCCTGCCAAGCCACACAATATTTGATTAACAATCTCTTCCTAAGTGTGTGCTTTCCAGCTGACAGTAATAACGCTGCCATACCACACAGGAAGTAAGGACCACACATGATAACAAAGAACATAAAGGGGGAAAGAGGATACAAACGCTCTGTTCTGGAAACGACAGTGGCCTGCGGAATCCAAATGTACAGGACGCGAAATGACACAGCGTGCCTCTGCTCTCTCCTGTCTGGAGGGAAGCTGCCCTTTGAATTTCCTGGAGAGCTATTAACTGAGCAAGAGTTAGAAAGAATGAAACCTGCAGATGGATCCCAGATCCTGTTCTCACCAGTACAATAAGGAAAACATCTCACACCTAAATGGCTCAAATCTCTCAAACATAAAGTGGAAACTCTCTATATAATCCTTAAAAGCAAAAAGCCTAAATCATTAACTTCACATTTAACATTTGAAACAAGTAATACTCTACATAATTCAAATAACTGGGACTTAAGTGTCTTTGGTAAGAAAACCAGCACACAGTACAGAGCTTTAATAGCTGTTATAATTAAAGTACTATATTGTACCCCCAAAAAAACAAAATTAAAAAAAAATCTTTAAGTACCCAATAAAAGATCCAGGATTAAGGTCATCACACCGCAACTTCATTTATCTGGCTAATTTTAATGCTACAAACCCCAAGCGAGCATGAACCATGTTGATCATTTCAAAATTATAACCACAATTGTATCGTTCGACCTTGGGCAGGACTTCACTTATATCTGGGCAGCAGTGGTATTCTTATCTATTTCCTTTAATTTAGTCATTTTTCTCCATACCCCAAATTCAAAACCTTTTTCTCTTTTACCATGAAATTTCAACTGTCACAGTTTGAAGCACAAACAAAACACAGAACTGAAAAGCACACAGCACAAAATTAATCAATTCTTCTTCTTGATTGCTTCACTGGTGCGTTTCAGACAAAAAGGAAACTGGGGATGAAAAGTGACATTTTGGTGAAACAGTCGCTTAAATTTGCAAAAACTCAACTTATGCATTCACCCACCCTATTTTATTAGTGTTATTTTTTTTCTAAATAGTATGATGAGAGTTTTACGAATTCAAAAATTTTAAGTAGACAAAAAAGAAAAAAGAAAGAAATGCAAGGTAAGAATGACCTTCCCCATAAACCTGAGACTTGATTCAAGATTCTTTGAGGAAAAGCAACAAGTTCTAGTTAAATTTTGTATCCCAAGGAATTAATAGTATCTATTACATAGTAGGTGTTGAATAAATTTGTGATGATGGGGAATGCAGAAAGGAATCAAAATACCTAATGACTTGGCTAATGTTCTCACCCAGCGCTGAACAAAACAATGATGCAGTATCTGGGCCAGGACCTTCCTCACTTCTATACTGAGTCCATACTTTACAATACACACTTAACCCTAGACATTTTTTAAATTCATTGCTAATCTTTCTGATAGAGATCTACTGATTTAGAAACCCTGCAATTAGCCTTGATGGTTCTCTCAATTCTCCAAACCTAAATTAGAAATGCTCTCTCTCAATTTTTTTTTTTAATTTGCTATAGGGCACATACAGTTGCCAGAGAGAGGGAGAGAAAGGGAAAGTGAGAAATCATTCCCCATTGGTGATGGCCACAACAAAACCCTCCATACTCCTCTTGGAGTTTTAGACATATACATGTACCCAGCATGTTTTTCAGGCTGCCAGGTCCAGGACTCGAACCACTCTGTCAGCTATGTGGAATGCAGTCACCCCAACCACAACACTACCAGCTAAGATTTCTTACACCTTTCCTCTTGCAGCACTCCCCTATTTAAGGTACCCCCTGTTTTCAGTTGGATTAAGGTAAAAGCCTTCTAACTGGTCTCTATACTCCCAGTCATTTCCTCCTCTTCTCTATCCTTCACACATCACTACAGTGTGCTACTGACATGGCTTTCCAACGATCTCCCTGCTCCCCTTCCGACCTTTCTGCTCCAGTTCAGGGTTCTTCATGGACACGTATGGTCCTGTATGATCTTGGCCCTGCCAATTACTTCTGCCTCATCCCTCAACATCCTTTCCTTGTACCTTCCACTCAGCAACTCCCTGTCATGTCCCATTGTCCTCACATCTCCGTGCTTTTATCCGTGACCCCACAGGCTGAACCACCCCTACTCCTCATCCTTGGGAGCAAGTTCTACTCACACGTCAAGATACCACCACTCAGCTATCGCTGTTCTAAAACATCTATTCTTCCTCACTTCCTCTCCTCTAATTTCTGGGGTCTGAGTGGATTCAATTATTCATTTATTCAAACAACAAATATTTACTGACTGCTTACCATTTGCTTGGCACTAGCACATATTAGGCAAAGATGTGTTGAATGAATGAACATAGACATAGTGATGATTTGAAAGAAAGCCAAAGTCCCTGCTTGCACAAAAGTGAGAATTCTCACAAAACTATAAGTAGCAGCATTCTGTAGTAGATGTAGCACGCTTAGATATTATTTTAATGTATCCATTCCCCATATCATATTGTGAATTCCTGAAGGCCAGGATGTTGGTTTTTTCTTTATAAAGCCTTGGTACTTAGCAAACTAAAAGTAACCACTCAATAAAATACCTGTGCAGAGAGTGAAGAAAACTATTTTACATTTAAGTTTATAAGCTCCAGAGTATTTATGTAAATATTGCCTTACGTAAATTGAAGCTTCTTTTAAAGTGTTTTTTAAAAGGGAACTAATGTTAAACCAGCATAATTTAATAAGACAGAAAAAGAAAAAAGATTCTAGTTAGTTTTAAAAAGAAATCCAATATACAGTGATGGCAAAGTCCAAACGTTCCCAACTCACTACTCTTTAATTGGAGGGGAAAAAAAAAAAGAAACAAAACTGGGACCCAACAGTGGCTCAGCAGTAAAGCATGATACTCTGCAAGGCAATCTCACAGGGGAAGAGTCCCTGCTCAAGAGACTCCCCGGAGTACGCCAGGCACACACTCACCCCCGATCCGGGGCTGGCTGAAGCAAGGGGTGTATGGTGGTGTCAAGACCTGTTGGGCAGTGCACAAGCACGTGCCCTCACACACTCACTCTCTCAAGAAATCAGTCACTAAATAAACTTTTAAGAAATCTAATGACATAATAAATATTAGATACCATGTATAAATCTTAAAGATACCCAAAATATCAAGAAAAAAGAAAACAAAAATGCCAAGTTTCATTAACTCTAACAAATAGTAAGTTCCTTGGTCTTGCTCTTTTAATTAGTCTTCATTCTTTTTTTTTTCTTTTTTTGGAGAGGTTTTTGCTATAGGGTGCGTGCGCTCGCCAGACAGACAGAGAGAGACAGACAGATAGAAAGCAGGAAATCACCCCCCAGGGGGGATGGCCATGCCTCAATCCCTTCTCCTCCATTCTCCTCTCGGGATCTTGGGCACGCACGCACACGCGCCCGGCGTGAGTTTAAGCCGCCGGGTCCGGGACTCGAACCGCGGTCGACTACGTGGGAGTCCAGCGACATAGCCATTACGCTAACTGCTGGTCCCATTAGTCTTCATTCTTTAAAGAGATGCATCCCTGCTCCCCCAAAACATACTTCTAATGTAAATTTCACTTAACATTTTCATACACATAAAATCATCAATGGCCTGCTTCTCCAATATCTCTGGATAAAATCAGGCGAATACATACAAGCACTACACAGTCCAGGATGGGGGGGGTGGGGGGGGGGGCTGGCATAGTCCTCTGGACGTTAGAGTAGGCTTAATAGCTTCCCCAGCCAAAGCAACCCTTCCAAAGGGGAATTGTGATATGACCCTTGTTTTAGAATTTTGCCATAGGGTGCGTGTGCTCAGTGGAGAGAGACAGAAATAGAGAAAAAGTGAGAAATCAGCCTCCAGGGTGGATGGCCACACCACAACCCCTTCTCCTACATTCTCATCTGGGCATTTTGGGCATGCACACACATGTACCCAGGGGGATTTTCAAGCCGCTGGGTCCAGGACTCAAACTGTGGAGTCAGCCACGTGGGAATCCAGTGCCTTACTGACCACACCACCTGCTGGCACTGATCTTATCCAATTTTAAAACTTGAACAACAGGGCCAACAGGACTTTGCCCTTCCAAGAGTTTCAATAAAGCTAGCTGCTAACGTAACTGTGGGACGAAAAGCTTGCACCCACACGGAAGAAGACAGCAATCTAAATGTCAACTGTCCATGAATGGGGAAACTAGGATGGGGATGGTTTTATTTCCCAGTGCCAACAGCACATCGGGTGTCTCCCCCTATTTTCCCAGTTCTCCTAAAAGACAGCTTTCCAATTACCTGAAATGTGTAAAACCCAACTTTTAATTTCCTAAAGGCTGCAACATTAGTGTCCTACATAAAGAAGACCAAACCAATGTCTGCCATCATGCAGAGTCTACACGGCAGAGAGAAGGACAGCAGCAAAAGCACCCAGGTGGCATGGTGGTTAAGGTGCTGGATACACCCACATGGCTGACTGCAGTTCGGTCCCAGACCTGGTAGCTTGCTTTCTCACTTTCCTTTTCTCTCTCTCTCTGGTCAAATTAAAATAAATGAATGAATAAATAAAATAAAATAATTCTTTTACTTAAAAAAAAAAAAAAAAAAAAAAAAACGCCCAAAACTCATGGCAGAACAAATTAACATTCTTGGGTTCTGAAAACATCACCTCTCCAGCCAGGGACCACAGGACTAAGGTAGGCAGAAGGCTCATACCACACTGTTCCACGTCAGAGGGAAGTGGACACAGAACCTGAAGCCCTAACACCTATATGGAATATACACATAGGACGAGAACAGGCAGAAAAACATCCTTAAACTTCTGAACATGAAGGGCAGGGGACAGGATTACAGTCGTATTTTCCAAAAGAAACGGGTTCATTATACACTGACTTCCTTTTATTTTCTCTATGTGCACCTGGACATGGGTTAGATCTCAAAGAAACAGAAAGATAAAGAGAGAACAGAAACTGACCCTTTCCTGATCACATTTCAATGATTCCCAACTGCCAGCTGAATCAGGAAGGTGCCCTTGTGCTCATGTTCAAGCACTCCATATGTGGTCAGATTTTCCCTCTCCCATGAATTCCCAGCTGTGTTGTGACCAGGACTAAAGGTCCTAGGAAGGTATATCTGGATTTCTAAGAAGGCTGATGAGGGGGCTGAGCAGTTAGGGGACTCCAGGCTTCAACCAGAGCACCTGCACTTGTACCCAGCAACAGGAAATTGTTTAGTGAATTATGTTGATTAAAGAAGGCAGGGGGAACCAGCAGTTAGCGTAATGGCTATGTCGCTGGACTCCCACGTAGTCGACCGCGGTTCGCGTCCTGAACCCAGTGGCTTAAAACTCACGCCGGGCGCGTGTACGTGCATGCCCAAGATCCCGAGAGGAGAATGGAGGAGAAGGGATTGCGGCGTGACCATCCCCCCTGGGGGGTGATTTCTCGCTTTTTGTCTCTCTGTCTCTCTCTGTCTGTCTGGTGAGCGTAGGCACCCTATAGCAAAAACCTCTCCAAAAAAAAAAAAAAAGAAGGCAGGAGGACATGCTAGTGGCAAGGTGTTCGGGCAGTCAGATCCCACATGGTCAACTGCGAGATACACGTCTTGGACTCGTGGCCTGAACACATCGCAGGGTATGTGTGCATGCCTCCCCAAAATCCCAAAGGGAGGGAGCAAAAGAAGAGAAAGGATTGCAGCATGACCCTGCCACAAGGGGAGTGCTCGCTGGCTGGCTCGTCTCTGCCGTGAGTATATGCGCCCTCTGGCAAACTAAAAAGAAAAAAAACAGAAAAAAATAGGTAGATAAAAAGATATTATTCAGTCACTGAAATTATACTTCAGAAAAATATTTGGAGGTATAGGAAAATATTCGTGATGTTAATACCATATATAGCATTATCCAAATTCTTTTTTAAGAGGTTTTTGTATATTTGTTGTTTTTTTTGCCTTAGGCTCCATGCACTAACCAAAGAGAGGGGGAGAGAGAGAGATGGAGACAGTGAGAGGGAAAGTCAGAAACAGTCCCCTTCTCCTCCATTCTCCTCCCAGAATTTTGGGCATGCACACACTCATGGACCGGCGTGATTTTGAAATCACCAGGTCTGGGACTCAAAACGCAGTTGGCCATGTGGGAGTCCAGCAACATAACCACTACAGCATCTGCTGGTCCCTCAAATTCTTAAATATATAATAAAACTACACACACACACACACACACACACACACACACACACACAACCTACAGGAAAGCATACCCCAGTGTAAACTGTGCTTATATATAAAAAAAAAAAAAAAAAAAAAAAAAAAAAAAATTTCAGTATTTTCTTTAAGAAAAAACAAAAAAAGATTTGCTCTTATAAAAATGATTCTCCCAAGATCCTTGCTACTTTTTTTCCTGGTCTGAAGTCCAGACAATGATTGATCAAGCCTTACTCACCTTTGCTGGAATCCTCCCAGACTAACACCTGGTACCCGCCAGCAGGAGAAGGAAACAGGCCAGGCTGTAGGCCCCAGAGGTTTCAAAGATAATAAAACCAAAACAAGGGGAGAAAAAGCGAGCAAACTGCATCCCTCTGGGCACGACACATGTGCATTTGTCAGTGGTCTTTACTTCAATATTTCTAAAGTTGCTTGCCTTAAAGTCCTTGGTGGTTAACCTTAACCAATCGTTCAGCTACTGACAAAAGTGAAGAGAATCTAAGCAAAAAGAGCATGAGTGTTATTAACACTAACAGTGGGCATGCGTGCTGCTGTACGTGCTTTTCCCAGACCTCAGGGATTTCCCTGTCGGGAACGAATGTCTCCGAACTTTACCACTCACCAGGTGCTTCGCCTTCGCTCGCTCCTCCTCGCTTGAGATCCTCTCTCGAAGGATGGCTCTGGTTAACTGCTCGTTGGCCGCAGCTCTCTCTCGCTCCAGCTCTTTGCCTTGCTTTAGTCTGTAAAGATAAGGGAGATCTAACTTAAAAAACGATTGTATTAGTTGACATTATTTTTTGTCAAATGAAATAATTAAATTTTAAAAATAGCCAAAGTGTCAATAGCTGAAGTAATCCTGATCCCACAATCAATCAAAATGGGTATTGAGGTAAATCCCCATGCAACCTCTACCTGAGCATTTGAGAATCACAGAATATGAAAACATGAAGAAGCTTATTAATTTGGCTGGCAAACAGATTTATGTTTTATAAAGCTCTTCTACGTACAGTTGAAATCTACCCACCTAAAAACCCCATCGCTGGTGCCTCCGTGGACCCTTTGGAAATATAACTAGTGACACTAATTAATAAGTCATCTATGTGACAAATACTTGAAGGTAACCTCAAAATCTAATGGTCTCAGCTATGTACTGAATCCACACCAGGCAGTGTGCTAAGCCTTGAGGATACAGTGGTGAAGAAGAACCAAGGGTCCCTGGCTCTAGGACCTTACATTCCAGCAAATAAAGACATCTTTTCTGCCAGTATATTATCCCCGTTTTCAAACAATCCTCATGCAAATATGGCGTACCTTTCAACAGCAGGGCTCCTCACTTCTGGAATGACTAAGCTTGTCCCTTAGCTACAAACTAAACCCAACACTCTTGACACGCTCTAGCAAAATAAGACAGCAGACGCTTACCTCCCCAGATCTGCACACAATACTAATTCTATTAATGAAGCATAAGATTGTATTAGGTTTATCAGTAGCCTCATCACACAATTAGATCATATTAAGTTACAATCCACTAAAACCCTTCATTGTACATGATAAAGATAAATTACTTTGGCACCGATTTTTGCCATAATGCCTGGCACATAAAGGCATTCAGTAATCACTGAATGAGAGAACATTTCAGTCTAATCTCATGGACAGAGATTTTGTGATTGCCTCTTCATCTTTGAGATGAATAACCCCTCTATACTGTTATATCCCTGAAGGGATAAGCTATGCTTCTATACGAGAAAGGTAAATTGTGACGTTGGGGTGTGAGTGAAATCTCTAAGTGTGAATGATGAGCACCGAATTCCACTTGTTACTTAGTCTATCGAATTTTAGTTTTAAAAATATTATTGAAAAAAACTAAAGATGACCAAATTTTCCATTATTATTTTAAACTGGCACACCAACCTGATTCTCTGGAATTCTCAGAAATCAATTATAACAGATGAAAGCTGTCTTGCAAAATATAGTCCAACATTATAATGCTTTTCCTATAAAAATTACAACTGTACAGTTTTTGTCTTGAATAAAGAATACAAACAAATTAAAACCTGCACTTCGAAATTCTCTAATGAAATAGCAGCTGTTAAGGAAAATTCCTAAACAACAAGCACAACAAGGCTCATACAAATCAATTTTTTCTAAATTATTCCACAAAGGCTATGGAACAAATTCAATAACATCAATGATATCAATACATTAACTCCACTGGGCATACATAATTTGTAAGAGAGCAGTGATAGTTAGAAATCTTGTTGTTCCCCCAGAGCAGGAGTTCAAAGAGTAGGGCCCACAAACCAGCAACAGTAGCATCACCTGAGAACTTGTTAGAAATGCAAATCCTTGTGGTCAGCATAGCGTACTGGTTAAGGCAATGGATTCACACATGGCCAACCATGGTTCAAGTCCTGGACCTGGAAGCTTAAAACTCACACCAGGAAAATGGGCATGCGAGCCCAAAATCCTGAGAGGAGAATGGAGGAGAAGGGACCTAGACAAGGCTATCCCCCCGGGGGGTGAATTCTCTGACACAACCACACACCTGCTAACTCGGAAACATTGAGGGTAATGTCTAACATACTGTCTTTTTATTAGCCCTCCAGGTATACTCATGAATGTGAAAGCTTAAAAGCCACAGCCCCAATTACCAAAATGTACTTTCACCCAAATAACACCCACAGAGAAACCAGCAGTTAGCCTAATGGTTATGTCGCTGAACTCCCAAGTAGCCGACCGCGGTTCGAGTCCCAGACCCAGTGGCTTAAACTCACACCGGGTGTGTGTGCCCAAGAGCTCAAGAGGAAAATGGAGGAGAAGGGATTGCGGCATGGCCATCACCCCTGGGGGGTGATTTCTCGCTTTCTGTCTCTCTGTCTCTCTTTCTTTCTGGCGAGCGCATGTGCCCTATAGCAAAAATCTCTCCAAAAAAAAAAAAAACATAAAATAACACCCACAAATATATAAAGGCAAAGTAACATAAAAAATGAAGTGGTTGGGCCAGCCCTATATCCTAGTGGTTAAGCAAACTGGATTCCACCTGGAACTACCACGGTTCAAATCTTGGTCCCAGTGGCCTGAAAAACATACCAGGCACATGTGCATGTGTCCCGAAAATATCAACATTATGAAAAAAAATGGAGGAAAAGGAATTATGGCCTGACCATGCTCCACTGGAGGGTAGTTTCTTCCTCTCTGTCCCTCTGTTTCTCTCTGATGAGTACATGTACCCTCTAGCAACTGCTGAGATTATTATGGACATATTATCAACAAGAGGAAAACATTATTTCTTTTATATATGTGGTAGAAACTAAAGCCAACAATAAAAATTCTAACAGTACAGATCACTACCATTGGCCAAGCACTGTGACATTATATACTTAAATACAACTTTTTATGAAAACATTACTCCATGAACATACAATGAATTCTATACAGCTGGATTTTTTTTTCATATTTATTCCAAGTGGTTTCTCAAATTTTAAAGTATCACTTATTTTAATAACAACTACTTTTTTTACTGAGTTTAATTTTATGTAGCATAACTTTCACATACAAATGGAGTTAGAAGGGGTTGATCTTTAAGAATTACAGAATTATATAAGGTTTTGGTAAGTTAATACAAGAGAAGCAAAAATATAAACACAAAGGCTTTCAATGTTATAATAAAAATAAAGCTTGCTGACTTGGTACAGATGCACACATTGTGGAATTGAACTCCTAGGTCTACATGCAGGTTCCACACTTAGGAGCTGAGTAAGTACTTTAGCTAGCCTCCTGAGTCTGTCATTCTCATAGGTGGAATGCAGTGGTATAATAGCTGCCTCACAGGGCTCTATACAAACATGGCACTTAGCACAACGCCCATAATACAAGCGCTCCTCAACAAGTGTTAGGTGAGCAGGAGTGCCCACTGTGGATAAAGAACACAGGGAAAGCAATGGTTTCTCTGAAATGAAGAAAAACCATCTCCGAACTTCACTAAATACATCGTGTCCACATAAAAGCTCTATCTTCTTTATGTTCTTTTCCAATATTTTGCCAATAAGAAATTCTCCTTTACTTTTACTATCTTCAAGGTCTAAAATTCAAAAATGACTTATTGGCTCTGGCAGACCTACCCATTTATATACTTCTTTCTTCCTTTCTTTCCCACTTGCCTATTAGCTCCACAAAGGCAGGGACATGGTCCATTTCATTCACTGCCATATGGCCAGTTCTTGAACAGTGCCTGCTATATAGTAAGCACTCAACATAAACCTGCTGAATGTATGCATGCATGCAATGAATGAATGAAAAGGTGGCATGTTTCTAACCACAGACACAAATGGAAAACTGACTGCAGAAAGTAGAAGGCTGAGAATTCAAGAAACAATTGGAGAAGCTGAACTCTACAAAGGCCTTGCCACTATGTATGTGGTACACATGTGACATAGACTACCCTAACAACCTACAACAGAAGGTACCACCACATTCCAGAACCTCCAGAGCATCAGTACTCTGTTTGACTATAAGATTCAGGGAGATTGTGAGTGATGCAAATCAACTGAAGTCATTCTTTTTTTTCTTAATAAATTCTAAAAGTTACTTTCTCACTTATCCCTCTAAACAGAACTGCACAGAGCTGGCCCCATACCACAGAAGCTAAGTGCAATGCTTTTAGAACTGGATTCCACATTTGGTCCCAGTGGCTTGAAAATCACACCAGGCATGTGTGTCCAAAATCCTGAAAGGAGGGAGAAATGGAGGAAAAAGGATTGCAGTGTGATCACGCCCCACTGGGAGGTACACCCCCGCCCCCATAGAGTGTATGTGCACTCTGGCAATTAAAGAAAAAATAAAGTAAAATACAACTGCAAAAATTCTTAAAAAATGTTAATTTAACAGACTGTAAATTTTAAAAATAAATTTCGGGGCTAGATGGTGGTGCAGCTGTAAAACAATACATCCTGCAAGGCCAAACTACCGGGTCATTGAAAAGTCATGACACATTTTTGCACAAAACAGAAAAATATGTCATGACTTTTCTGACAACCAATATGTGGGAGGATTCCAGGTTCACATCCAGAAACCTCCCTGGATACACTGGGCATGAGGATGCCTATGATCTGAGGCTGGCTGAAGCTGGAAGATCACAGGATCAAGACCCTGTCAGGGGTGCAAGCTAGCTCTCTCTCTGAGAAAATAAATAAATTAAAACTTAAAAAAAAAAAAATAGTGAGGTCTGTGCAGTGATTGTTTAATAAATGGAATTTTATATCTTCAGGGAGTTTGACAGTAGGACCCAAAACAAATTCTCATTCTTACTAGCAACTTAGCTGTACAATGCCGTAAACCTCAGTTTTTTCATCTTTAAAATTTGAAGGCTGGGATATATAATCTTCAGTTTCCTTGCAGCTAAACATATTACAAATACCACACCTTGAACATATTATCTCCCTTTCTGTAAAGTCTTAGAAAAGGTGGTGATGGAGAATAAATGAAACAGAAGAATATTATTTCCAAACTTTATATCATTATAACTTCCATCCAATGGACTCTTATATTTCTACTCTGATCCTTAGATTTCATACTACTGCTTAACAAAAATTATACACTAGATAAGAGTAAATGAGATGGGAACCAGCAGTTAGCGTAATGGCTATGTTGCTGGACTCCCACGTAGTCGACAGCGGTTCGCGTCCTGGACCCGGTGGCTTAAAACTCATGCCGGGCGCGTGTGCGTGCGTGCCCAAGATCCCGAGAGGAGAATGGAGGAGAAGGGATTGTGGCGTGACCATCCTTCCTGGGGGGTGATTTCTCGCTTTCTGTCTCTATGTCTCTGTCTGTCTGGCGAGCGCACGTGCCCTATAGCGAAAACCTCTCAAAAAAAAAAAAAGAGTAAATGGGATTCACAGATTTATTCAGTATATAATTACTGGGTGACAGACATTATTCTGATTACTGAAAACACAGTAATGTGCAAGAGAAATAGTCCCTGACCTCATGAAGCTTAATTATAAATGATAAATGCATTACTTTTACAAAGTGTGGCTGCTGGGACACCACAAGTGTGGGATTGCTGTTTGACTTGATGTCTACAGAACATTAACTGAGCAGCCCAGAGAAGGAGAAAATGTCTTAGGCAAAAGAAAGACCAACCAGGTCCAAGAGCATCAGGAAAGGATTTCCTTCCGCTAGAATCCTGTGAATCTTGTGATGGCCTTGGACGGGTCCCCAGTGTTTAAAATTGCCTCCACAAAAATTTTGCTTCCTTTCAAATAATTTTAGTGGGTAGAGTTTCAGATAAATGGTGTACTAATCAAAGTTCTGTTTTGTCCAATGCCTTTTGAGGTAAGAGCAATAGATTAGAAACGTCTAGATAGTACTCTTCCCCATTTCTCCAATCTTCCTCTCAGTTCCTCTTTCACTGATTCATGTAAATAATTTAACCACCTGGCAAAAATAAATAAATAAATAAATAATAAAACAAAACAAAAAATGACTTATATTTTCAGAAGTTCTCGATTCTTTTTAATTCATTTACTTTTTTCTTTTAAAGCTTATTTATTTATTGCATGAAAGAGAGAGAGAGACAGTGGCACCCCTTAGAAGATCCACATGCCATATTCTAACACCAGTGTCAGCCAGTCTGGATCATAGGCACAGACACGTGTACCCGGCATATACGCGGAGGCTCAGAACATGAACCCAGGACATCCCCATGTGGCCCAGTGTTGTGGAACATTGTGTTAGCACTGTGCCACCACCTGGCCCAAGAACTCTTCATTCTTTTCAGAACTTCCTGTCTGCTCCTTCCATTTTATATCCATTCCATTATGCTATTCTACTCAATGGTCATCTCGAAAGGTAGATGTCCTTGCACTCAGCCAAGTTTTCTCCTCCGAGCAGAGTTTTCTGGGCAGAGTTCTCTCTCTAAATACTCCAGTGGTGGAGCTATAAAACCAGAGCCACATTATTTTGTAGACACACCCCCCCCAGGGGAAGAACAGAGATGCTCTCACTGACAATGGAAGGCAGCACTTTGCATTTAAGGTCCCTGTTAGGTGAAAAGAGGGCATGAGAGGGGAACCAGCAGTTAGCGTAATGGCTATGTCGCTGGACTCCCACGTAGTCGACCGTGGTTCGCGTCCCGGACCCGGTGGCTTAAAACTCACGCCAGGCACATGTGCGTGCGTGCCCAAGATCCCGAGAGAAGAATGGAGGAGAAAGGATTGCGGCGTGACCATCCCCCCTGGGGGGGGTGATTTCTCGCTTTCTGTCTCTCTGTCTCTCTCTGTCTAGCGAGCGCACGCGCCCTATAACGAAAAACCTCTGCCCCCCACCAAAAAAAAAGAGGGCATGAAATAAACTAATTCTTTGATTATTAACTTGGGTTTCCAAAGAATTATCTTAAAACAAAACTAAATTATCTTAGTGAATACAGTCCCATTTTTATTTACTGCCATTTCCCAGTTATTATTTCAGATCTCCTAGTCTGATATTCTACATTAAGCCCCTGATTTAAGTTTCATTTAAATTTCTTTCTTTTAAATACATATCTCTCCTCATTTACATTCTCCAGAGTTTTAAGCAAAGAAGTAGGAGTTTAGTGTAAACTTTTCTTATTTGCATTAAGTAATTGGATAGCTTGACGAAGCTTAATGAAACAAATACCAGTCGGCGATGCCCTTATACCTCAAACCCTGGCAACGTAGCTATTACTCGCAGTATGTTCTCAATCAGGTGAGACTACGATACACCAACAAAATGAATTTCCAAAAACCAGCCAAATCTCCACTAATGACTATTACTACATGTCCTCTTAAATGGAAAAATAAATAAATAAATAAACTACCCACACATTCACCACACTCAATCATCTGGCTTAAAAATTTAGTTTGTGTATTTCAGGCCCAGTGTGAAAAAATAACCAGTATTATTTTATTCCAAAGTACCTTTAAGGTTTTAAGAAAGTAGGAAGGGAATTTTCAAGATACTTTCAGCCAGGCATTTCATATACACTGAACTTTGTTATCCTACATGAGGGAGGCATTACTGGTTCCAATTTTAACATGAGAAAAACTGAGAAGTACACCAGAGGCATGAGACACCCTGGTTGGATTCCAAAACCACGTTTCTTAAACCTCCTAAAGTGTAACCCACCTACACACTTACAGGAATCCGTTACATTACTTTATGGTCATATAAGAACAATTTCTTAAATACTACATTACTCAGAGTTGTTTTAAAATAAACTCTTTTTTGTTTTCATTATATCAAGCCAGATTTTGCTGGAATTTAAATTACTACCAGTCCTTTCTTAAAGTGGCATGGCTGTCCAGGGCCCTACGTGTTTCTCTGAATTTGGAGAGTGCTCATTTGGCCATTCACAAATACTCAGATTTGTCTTCATGTAGGCTGACACATAAGTAATGCTATAGAATTCTAGCCGAGAAAATTACTTTATAATTTAATATATAAGACCATTATACTACTGAGAGGAAATTGATAAGAACCTCAGATAATGGGTGAGAATAAATGGGAAACTGAGATTGTTAGAGTTAAAGTGATTTGACTAAATGATTTATCTAAAATTGAACTGCAACTATTATACACAGACAATATCTACAAAATGTCGCAGTGTACTTGACTCAGACGGACTGTTTCAAACACTGGAAGAGAAAAACGAGCGGCTACAACCTCAAAGGTCATTTTTTTATGCTAATGATAGATTTTATTTTAATACATCATACTTTGTCAGAACATGCTGAACTAGCATTCAAAATACTGTTTACTATTCATTTTTAAACAGAAAAGCTGAGCTGGGTAATTCGATGAGCTAATTATTAGACTATTAAAAAATATGACAGAATAAGTATATAGCTTTCTATTAATAAGATTTAGTCAAAATAAAAGTGATAGCAAGCTTAACATGTCTCAGCTCAAATTATTTCGCATCGTGGAAGGAAGTGTATGTGGACTGAAATCCCAGAATAAATACATGAACAAGAACGTACATTAATATAGCCATGGGATCTGCACATGGGACAGAGTTACACAGAGTAATAAAATAAAAAAAAAATTTTTTTTGGAGACGTTTTTGCTATAGGGCGCGTGCGCTCGCCAGACAGAGACATAGAGACAGAAAGCAAGAAATCACCCCCCAGGGAGGATGTTCACGCTGCAATCCCTTCTCCTCCATTCTCCTCTCAGGATCTTGGGCACGCACACACACGCGCCCGGCGTGAGTTTTAAGCCATCAAGTCCGGGACGCGAACCGCGGACGACTACGTGGGAGTCCAGCATCATAGCCATTACGCTAACTGCTGGTTCCCATAAAATAAAAATTTTTGAAAGCACAGAGTATGAGCACATTTTAATAATTATCATGAAACATACTCTTTATATAATGATAATTTATCAAAGGGATTACATTACATTTTATATAATGGTAATATAAGAATAAATATTACTGTCTTAGTGACAAATATTGTAACAAAAAAAAAAAAAAAAAAGTTGAATGACTACCTATCTAGCAAACCATATATGGGTATTGAACTATTGGGCTGTTGGAAAAGTCATGATGCACTTTTGCATAGAAAACGATATCAGGACTTTTCTAACAACCCAACAGCATTAAGACCTACTCTAAATATAACCAAGAGGACATTTATTTTAGTCATCTATACCACTAGGCAAATAGCATTTAAAGTGGCACTCAGAACTTAACAAAGCTTCCTTCCTTTCCATAAGAACACGAAAGTGATTGTATTTTAAAATTTTGCCACAATCTGGACGTTGTCTATGCAGCTTCAAAATTATGCAGGAGGGGAAAAAATTCAGCCCATAAATGGAGGCCTACACCTCTAACTGGGAATAGCGACAGCCAAAACTGTTTCAATTCTCATCTCCCTCTTCCAGATGACCGCCTCCCACGTAGACATTCTGTATTACTTTGTAACGGATGTCCCTATTTCAGTTCCCATCTGGAAACAAGCACCACCTGTCCTGAAGTTGCTGGGATCTTCTTATCAAATATTTTTCCTACCACACTGAAAAAACATTTCTATTTAAAATCTATTCTGATTTTAGTTCACAAAGTAAAGTCACAATAGTCATGGTATGGCCCTGTACACACTCTCCCTTAAAAAGTTGCAAACTCCACAGAAGGAAGTTACATATGCCCCAAAGTACCCAGTCTTCCTCTACTGGAATAATCCACGACTTCTTTGTCTGGCTTGAACCATGTATCTATAGGCATCTCAAACCAAGATAACCAACTTTTCACCCTAAAGGAGACCATGATTACCCTAATATCCAAACAGCTGACTAATGGTAGAAGTGTGGAGACCCACCACCAGACTTTGCCACAAACAGCAGGGCTTAAAAATAATCTGTCTTGGGACCAGCAGATGGCGTAATGGCTACATTGCTGGACTTCCATGTATTCGACCACGGTTTGAGTCTTGAACTCGGTGGTTTACTCACGCTGGGCACATGAGCGTACATGCCCAAGATCCCAAGAGGAGAATGGAGAAGGGATTACGGCGTGGCCTTCCCCCTGGGGGGGGGTGATTTCTCGCTTTCTGTTTCTCTCTGTCTCTCTCTCTTTCTTTCCAGCAAGCGCACGCACCCTACAGCAAAAACCTCTCAAAAAAAAAAAAAAAAAAAAAAAAAAATCTTTTTTATACAAGTTGGGGCAGGAAATGCTCACACGTGACCGTGCCATGAAACCTGTTTAGAGATCTTCCCCTGGCATCCTCCTCGGCAGCATCTTTTGTAGGATGGGAGCTGCGGCTGTTTATTTACTAAGCTGCTGCAGGTCAACACAGGAAGCCTACATCCAAACAGGCGTAGCAAGGCAAATGACCCTGCTGGTCAACTACAACTTCTCCAGCAAGTCCCAGCCCCATCCTGGATAGGCACCTCAAGCCTTGGACACATGACAATATGAAATGGTTTCCTACTAAAGACAGAAAAGCTGCATGATATTCCTGGTTCAACGACCTGAGAGACAAGGGTAGGTTCTCATAAAAAGCACTCTGGGACCATCAGGTAGCATGGTGGCTAAGGCACTTGGCTGACTATGGTTCCAGTCCTGAACCTGGTGGTTTGAAATTTATGCCAAATGTGTGTGCATGCCCAAAATCCCAGGAGAATGGAGAAGGGACCACACTGCAGCCATGTTCATGGGGGTGGTTTCTCACTTTCCTTTTTTCTGTCTGTTTGTCTGTCTCTCTCTCTCTCTCTTTCGTGGTTGAGCACACATGGTCTATGGCCAAAACCGACAAGAAATTTTTTTTTTTAAAAAAAAAAAGGACTCTCAGCTATGAGGAATCAAAGAGAATCTCAGTATACTAAGGTATACAAAGCATACATTAAGTCTTTTACATTGTTTTACATTTGTTTCTTTTTCAAAAAGAATACATTTTTGCCAGGACACATTTTGAAACTATGTTGTTGGTAAATCTTTGAAACTTTGATAAGACAGAGAAGATAATACTACTAATACTTATACAGGAAAACAATCAATACTCTTCTTTTTTTGTATTTCAAAAGACCTTCCAACTTGAACCAAACTGCAACCTGTCACCCTCTACCTATGTTTAGCCTCTCAGATCTGGAGCTGACACACATGGGTGCGGGTGGTCCTTCTGCTGAGCCACACAGACACACATAAATACACTACCTACCTCACTTTGTGTTTTCTTATGGGAGATGCTCTACTGGTAAAGCTTAGCATACTCCTCCATCAAGCCCAGAGTAAACATTGTTAGGGGAGGAATGATTACACAAAGTCCTTTATTATATTTTTAAATCAAGTAGTCTTTGAATTTCTAATCATTTTTGATTCATATATTGAGCTGCTAATTTGATTGACACATAAAGGTTAATGACTGTTATCTTCTTAAACTAGGCTTGTTATCATTAAATCACTATGCTCCTTTATTCTATTTAGTGCTTATAACCTTCAACTGTACCTCTTCTCATATTTCTTTTTGTTTGGTATATTTTGCAATCCATTAATTTTTAACCTTTATTAAGGTTAAAACAAATTACTTTGTTTTAACTGCATTTCATATAAATAATATATAGCTCTTATTGTGGGCTTTTTTTTAACATAATCTGGCAGACTGGGTCTTTAAATGGTAATTATGCTCAGCCACAGTTAATAGCATTACTGATGTAATTTATTTCTTCCATTTTATATTATGTTCATAATGGTTCCATCACTGGACTCTCATGCAGTCAACTGTGGTTCGAGTCCCAGCCCCAGCAGCTTAAAACACATGCTGCGTATGTGTGTGTGCGCATGTACTGAAAATCCCATGAGGATGGAGGAAAGGGATTTGTAGCATGGCCATCCCCTCCGGGAGGTGATTTCTTGCTTTCTATCTCTTGTCTTTGTCCAGGGAGTGCACATGCCCTATAGCAAAAATCTCCCTTAAAAACAAACAAATAAACTGATGGTATCTTAAAGTCAAGCAGCAATAGTGGCCGATGCTACAAACATTAAAGTACAATTGAAATATTCCAAGAGCTCTTGAGAGAAGCTGCCTTTTATGTACACTATTCTCATTCGCATCTCTCTCTCTCTCTATCGATGCTGAGTCCAGTAGATGCCTCCTATTTTTATCTGTGCACTGGCCAGGACTCTAATCCAGCCACAAGGCTAACTGAGGTGGAGGTGTCTGTCCCTGGCCCAGTGGGATAGCACCAGGTGACAAGGTGGTGCAAACCTGGACAAAGTCCCTCTGTTCTCACCTCCCTACCACCACCACTCCCCTCTCCTAACCCAGACACAGAGATCAGTTTACAGAGACATGGAAACCAAAACGTACTCTGAGGAAGACTCACTTAGATTGGGGTCAACTCTGTGTATCTTTATGCTAAGCCAAAACTAACCCAAGGCTCAGTCACTCTCAGATCCCAAGAAAAAATAGCTGGCAATCACACTGAATTCAAAGAGGACAAATAACTGCCCAGAACCTTCTCCATTTACAATATTTCTAATACATTCTCTCTCTCTTTTTTTTTTCTATTTTTTGCCATAGGTCACATGTGTTAACTAGAGAAAGACAGACAGAAATAGGGAGACAGAAAGTGAGAAATCACTCCCCAGGGAGTATGGCCATGTGGCAATCCTTTCTCCTCCATTCTCCTATCAGGATTTTGGGAACACACACCTAGCATGGTTTTCAAGTCACCAGGTCCAGGACTCAAACCACAGTTGGCAATGTGACAGTCCAGTGCTTTAACCACCAGACCACCTGCTGGCCCCTATGTTCTCTTATTTTTTTTTTAAACATTAACAGATTACTTAAAGAATTTTAGGGCAGTAGTAATATATAACAAGTGCTGGATGGCATAAAATAGGGCACTGAACATTAATTTTATGGAAATAATTTCCCTATATCATGTTTTCACTATAAGATACGTTTTCCTAAAAAGAAACCTTGAGGTTTATCATAGCCATGAAGTACTATGAGCACTACAAAGTCTATATGCATAGGATGAAAAACATTAACACCAAGGGGGACCAGCAGTTAATGTAATGGCTATGTCACTGGACTCCCATGTAGTCGACCGCAGTTCGCGTCCCGGACCTGGTGGCTTAAAACTCACGCCAGGCGCGTGTGCATACATGCCCAAGATCCCGAGAGGAGAATGGAGGAGAAGGGACTGCGGCATGGCCATCCTCCCGGGCGGTGATTTCTCGCTTTCTGTCTCTCTGTTCTGTCTAGTGAGCACATACACCCTATAGCAAAAACCTCTCAAAAACAAACAAACAAACAAACAAACAAAAAAACATTAGCACCAAAACACAGTTAAATAAGAGCAATTTTACATAGGTACAGAACAACCTGGTCCTGTTTTGCAGCTCACTAATAATACTCATCAGGCGTAACTGATGCAGACAATCAAGGAACAGAGATGGCCTGTACTGCAGAGCACTGCCAGGATTAAAAACCACAGAGCAGCAAGTTAAGACTAACCCCCACGGCAACACCTACACTACCATGCTGCTGAAAGACACAGCCATCTCCATAAAGGTCAACCAATCAGAGGGAAGAGTGACATCCACTCTTGAAAGCAGGAGAATTTAATGAAGTTGTGTGAGAAAACAGGACAGGGCCTCTCCAAAGGGATATATGCTGCAAAACCAATTTTGTTCTCAAAAACTATTTGTGACCCACTGTAACAAAGAATAAATAGCCTTGAAGGAATCAAATTTTACATCATTGAGCACAACCACAATTGTTATTATTAGCTAGTTAAACATAGGCCTTAGGAAAGAGTTTCCATCAGTCTCACTTCTGAGTAAAGATGGGCCTATATTTTTTGCCTCGACTCCTCGGTAACCTCAAAAAAGGGCGGAGGATGCTTATCCCTTAGACCAAAGTCTCCTGTTAAAAGTCACCTTGGTATGCACAGGAAGTTTAACAGACAGCATCAGCACCCACCATGCCTGCTCCACCATGATTCTCCTTAGATAACAGCAATCAATTCCATGCCTCTCTGACAATATTGATCAGCTGAAAATTCATTCCTGGGCAGATGTTTTGTTTCTAGTATTCCCTATGAAATACTACTAAAGAAGAACAAATTTGAATACAAATGCACTGACTTGAAAACCATACTAAATAGTCCTGGATTTTATTTGATTTTAAGAATCAACTTAAATATAAGATGAAATGGCAGAAATGTGTCTACAAAGAAGAAAAACTGTGAAATGTTGCATGATTTTACCTACCGTCATTTTAGGATAACATCTGCTCATTCTCTTGATATATTTTAATTACTTTATTGAGATATGACTGACGTATTAAAAGCTATACACACAAGCCAGAGTGACACACAGGCCATACACGGGAAGGTCCCAGGTTCACGTCCCAAGCTCTCCCTGTACCACCGTCACGTGGGCACATGCCTCTGATCCTGGCTTATAGAGCCCGAGCGTGGACTTTGGTAAGAGGACCCTGTTGGGGGTGCCTGTGTCTCTCCTCTCCTTCCCTCTCTCTCTGTCTCCCTGTAAGAGAAGCTTTTTTAAATAGCTATACATATATAGCATCCACATTTCAATGAGTTTGGGAATAAATAACTGCCCCCAAAAGAAATCATCTTTACCATCAAGGAAATTAAGACATTCATCACCATACCAAGTTCCCTTTCACTTCCTTTATTGCTATTGGTTTGCTTTTTTATGTACGTGCATGTGTGCATGCGTGTGTGTGTGTGAGCACTTAAGATAAGCTCTACCCACTTCACAAATTTTAAGTACACAAGTCTCGTCAGCTATAGGTGCTATGTTATATCCTCACTTGATATATTCTATCTCTAACTCAAAAAAGTTAAATCATAGATATATTTCTTTTTTTTTTTTTCCAGTTTGCCTAAGGGTACATACCAGAAAGAGAGAGAGAGGAGAGGGAGTAAGCCCTCAATGTGGCACACCATAATCCCTCCTCCTCTAATTCTCCATCCTGTCAGGATTTGGGGCTTGCACACATGCCCAGGGTGTTTTTCAAGCTGCCGTAACTAGGATTCAAACCACATCGTCGGTTATGTAGTATCCAGCTCCCTTAATCCTTAGGCGATGGCGCTAGTCCAACATATTTTAAGAAATAAGAATTACTGTTTGGATAAAATGAAAAAAATAATAAAATGATAAAAGTGAAAAAATAAACAAAATTTTAAAAATTGAAAAATGAAGTCCCCTGAAATAAAAATGGACAAAAAAATACTTGTTGTGAGCCTAATGTAGATCACAGTGCAAAGGCAAGGAATCAGCAGAGGAGAAACAGCCTAATGCCTGGACCTTGCTCTCAAGGAAGCACCTATAACTCTACGGTGCAACTCACTCTAACAAAAACGTCAGACTCATGAGGGCCTTTCACTTCCTAGTCTATCCATTTTGTTGTTTTTAGAATATTGACAATTTTAATATAAAACTTAAGTCATTTAAATTTTAAAAATGTATTAACAGTCTACTAATAATATAATAGCTACCATTTATAAAGTATTTCTTAGTGTGAGGTATTTTAACAGGTTTTTATATTCATTATTTAATTTACTCCTCATTAAATTCTCACAAAGTAATGGTCATTCCCCTTTTAGAGCCTAAAAAAAAAAAAAAAAAGAAGCTGAAATACATTCAATAAACTGTTCAAAATCCATAGGTAAATGTGGACAAAATCCATATTCTAGACTTATAACTCTAAAAACCACGTGCTAGTCACTAAACTATATTTTTTTGATTATAGGAACCAAAGTGTTTAACTAAAGACCCTGCAAGTTGTGGTACAACACTCCCCAGTGCTGGAAGCCAGCAACTGATCAAAGGTTCAGTTCCCAGTTGACCTGCACACTCCAGGCACTCACTCATGACCATCATCCTCGCTAGCTGGGAGGGGTTGATCAGGGCAAGTCACGGTGTGGAGCCCTGTTCAGGATGCTCATCTCAAAAAAAGAAAAGAAGAGAGAGAGAGAGAGAGAGAGCAAGAAACAGGCTAAAAAAAGAAAGAAAGCAAAAAAAAAAAAAAAAAAAAGACCCTGAAAATAGAATGCTTGGAGTTAGGATTTGAACACTGACAGACATGCCTAGTCTGTATTCCCTACACTGAAACAGCCATTCCATCTATGGTCAATTTTGCAGAGAACCATTTTGGGGTCTTCCATTCTCTCAGCCCATAATAGAATTATGTTCCAATAAACCCAGCATAAGCAGAAAGTATCATAAGTCGAAAATGTGTTTTTTACACCCTACTTACCAAACACCCTAATGTGGCCTAGCCTACTTTAATAATGATCGGAACACTTACATTAGCCTACACTTGGCCAAAATCACCTAACACAAGGCCTATCTTAAAATAAAGTACTGAATATCTCATGTAATTTATTAAATATTATACTGAAAGTGAAAAACAAAATGGATGAATGGGTACTCAAAGGACAGTTTCTACCGAATGCCTGTCACTTTCACACCATTATAAGGTTGAAAAGGTATAAATAGAACCATTGTCAGCGAGGGCCTGTCTATACTAATATGGCAACAACTGGCCACAGAATAACTCATGTACACACAGACTCTGGAGACTGAGAAATACTGCTAAAGAGCAACTATGATGGTATAAATCTGCAAGTAAAATTACATTAAGTGAATAAGCACAGTGCCCAGTTATGGCATAACATGCTGCTAAGATGTTGTACTCCGTGGGCTGGGAATCTCGGGTTCAAATCCTTGTTCAATCTGAGGCCAGGCCTGGCACACACTTACAATCCCGACAACTTGGGGACGCTAAGGCAGAAGGATCAGAAACTCAAGGCTGGCCTGGGCAACACATCAAGAACCTGTCTGAGGCATCAGTAGATGGCATAATGGTTACATTGATAGTCTCCCACGTAGTAGCAGTTTGAGTCCTGAACCCAGTGGCGTAAAACTGACACAGGGTGTATGTGTGTGCATGCCCAAAATCCTAAGAGGAGAATGGAGGAGAAGAGGTTGCGACGTGACCATTCCCCCTAGGGGTGGAGATGTTTTCTCGCTTTCTGTCTCTGTCTTTCTCTGTCTCTCCAGTGAGTGCACACACCCTATGGTAAAAAAAGAAAAAAAAATATCTCTGAAAGAAAAAAAAAAAAAAAAAACTAGTCTGAAATAATGGGGTATGATGGTTTGCCCTTGGCCTAGTTATTTGGAAGGCTGATGCAGGAGATTACAAGAGAAGCTGTCTCGAAAAACAGAAACAAGGATAAAACAAAAGATTATGGTCTACTTGACTGTGATTATTAAATACTGTGTGTAACATCATCCAAAAATTAGAAGAGGGACTCTGTTGAGACTCTTTCCCCTTCTGAACTACCGAAGTTGAGAAGTTTTTATATAAATATTGAAGTTGCTTTATTAAGGTATAAATGCCTATCGCCATTCCCCAAAGCTAAGTAATTAGAAGAGGTGATCTTCCAAACCACTAGAGTAGTCAGCAGTATAACTTCGAAGTGAGCAGGAAAAGGAATGAGTAATGCTGCCATGCAGCAGGAGTGTGCTCAACACGCTTTTGAAATGGACCATTTACTACAGCGCAGCCTTTCAAGAAGAGAAACACTGAGTGGTAGCGAGCAAAAGCAAGGGAAAGGAACCGAAGATTAACTACGGTTAAAAATAGCTCGGGCATACTGCCTATATGTTGCACAAATGTTTTAACAACGTAAAACTTCAAAATGACTAGGTAAACAGCATCTACTTATCCAAATAAAACTGTATTTCTATGATGTGAACAACCATTTCTAAATTCCAACTACATTATAGGCCTGAGGAACCCAGGCTTTTTAATTATGCAATATTAGTCACTGACATAGTGCTCAAATCCCACGCAGCACGAGCCATGTTAGCTAAACTAACAAAATGAATAATTTAACTCTCAGCCAGCAGGAATTCGCTATACCACCTTCATTATTTACTTCACAATATCCGTTTCTATCATTTCTGAAATAACAGCTGTAGGTGTCCAAGAAGAGTCCACTGGCTGCTTGTATGGCTTTTTTATTCACATGTGGCAGGAAATGTAATCCGTCCGCCATTCAAAACAAATCTAGATAATCAAGGATGTTTCAAACTCAAACTGCACCCTTTTAACTGACCTTCCTCATTAAATTCTATGCCATTAAGTGTCAATAATTATTAAAGTATAACATAATCAATATAATCACACTTGAATAAAGTTCATAAGCTATGATATGCTATTGCTGTACAAAAAGTAATGTATCTCCTAGTCGATAATAAGTTTTCATTTTTTGTTATTTGAATTTTCCTTACTGCACCAGGAAAAGGACTTATTTTCTTTTCTTTTCAAGAAGGAACAATTTTAGACACAAAAATGCTTCTATCGTTTTCCTTCATGGGAAGAATTTTATGGCTTCTCACTGTAACTAACAGGGTTGTGAAAAGCAGCAAGGAGCCAGATGCGTTCACAGCAATCCAGAAAAAAATTTCTGTCAGAGAGACCAAGGCTTGAACTCGATCACTCCCTCACACTCTGCCAAATATTAAAAGTTTCCCTGTTCCTCCACGGTTCATGGGAGGCCTATCTAGGTTCGATTCTGCAGAGATGATAGTCATCGTGAAGACCTGGAAAACGGCCCCGGAATCAGACACTGTTGTTTTATTAGCAGCTAGAATGGTACCCTCAACTCCCAGGTAAAATCATTTTAAAATAAATAAATACTGTCAAGAAAGAAAAATTCAGGGGTAACTATGGATTTCATTAAGATGTATAGCAGATGCTATATGCAAGATGAATATTCATTCCATTGGCTTGTACTGCAATCCATTTTATCTTTATGGTGATTTCCAAATATCCCAACACAAAATGCTTACAGTGAACAAAAATTTAACTACAACACGTTTGTGGTGCAAACTGTTTGTCGTTTTTTGCTTAGTTCAACATGACTAAGTTTGTTCATGTATTTTGACAGACTTGCATAACATCCTAAAATGTTTTGAACAATGCAGTTTAGACTGCAATGCAATATTAATGAATGAATAATGTTCTTGAATATAAGGTTTAATATTTAATGATTCAGAGTGCTGCCTGGATTTGATGCAGAAGAAAAATGTGGTTTGGAATGACTGCACTTATCAGGGGACCTGAGAAAAAGACGATGGACACCAGGCAAACCTTTAACCTAAGCTTGGAGCTGGGGTCTCAGGTGTGAAATGGAGGCTTTGCCAACGGAATTTCTAGTGCTTATCAGTATTTGCAGGATCACGCCATTTATCAAGTGTCATTCATCAGAATTTTTAAATTACTAGGAGCTCACTATCTGTGCCAAAAGGTAAAATATACATATATAAAAATAAAAAGAGGGTTAGTGAGAAAATAACTTTGGATAGTCTACATTCAAATACATTTAGGAATCAAATCTGCCAGTTGTACAGACATTTCAATTTGATTATTCTTCTTTTTTAAAATGTGTGAAACTGTAATAAAGTAGCAAGTTCTGATCAAATAATCACTCGTCTCCATATTTTCTATAAAGGGAAGTACTCAATCTAAAGTATCACACGGCAAAATTGGTTTAAAGTGTCGATCTAATCCAAGGAATGGGTAATCTTCACACATCTATTGGATCTGCCTCATCTGCAAACAATCTTATGTCTTAAAAAAATAAGAATGGGAGCAGGATTAATTTTAATGAGCTGAGTAATACCTGGAACTACAAAGCTATGAAGAAAGAATGTTAAAGTGTTCTTAACAGGAACCTTAATATTACTGTGATTTTAAAATATTACTCAATAGGTGAAATTAAAGTCCACTACTGATCTGCACTCCCAGTGCACAATAACCATTGTCAATAATCACTAAAATATAACCTCGAGTTAAAAAAATCTGGGTTTAAGATTCTACTCTGGCACCTACTGAATGTATCAATACAACCTCTCTGAGCCAAAGGTTTTCTCATATGAAGATGGAAATAGTAACACCCTATGGCAAATGACTGTTGTGGAATTAAATTAAATGATCCTTTTAAGCACCAGATCAAACAAAAAGCACTACGCCAATACGAATGGACAAGGAAAAATCTATGTAACATTTACTGATCACCTACCATGTTCCGGAAAGACAATGCATAAAATCCTTCACTTATATTAGCCTTGTGTTTATTATAATACAAAGAGTAGGCAACAGCAATTTCTATACTGTCTCATTTTGTTTCTATAATAGAGGAAGAAAATGAGCACAAATATATGGGTAAAAGATTTTCTCTCTAATGTATAAGCTTTCATTAATGTCATACTTGAATAATTTACAAAGTAACTCCTTAATTTGGAAAATGATAAACGGCCAGTGATGCTCAACGCTCTAGCATTCACCTTGACACAACTTGTTTTAATCATTGATTAAAGTATTTACTAAGCATTTATTATATGCTAACAACAACGTACAAAGCATTATTATTTTTTTTTTGGAGAGGTTTTTCACTATAGGGCGCATGCGCTCACCAGACAGACAGAGACATAGAGACAGAAAGCGAGAAATCACCCCCCAGGGGGGATGGTCACGCCGCAATCCCTTCTCCATTCTCCTCTCGGGATCTTGGGCACGCACGCACACGCGCCCGACGTGAGTTGTAAGCCACCGGGTCCAAGACGCGAACCGCGGTCGACTACGTGGGAGTCCAGCGACATAGCCATTATGCTAACTGCTGGTTCCCAAAGCATTATGTTTTTAAAATCAGGCTGATCCTAGCATTAACTATAATATCATTCCTTTCTTTATATCATGACCTTGCGTAAGACTATTAATTATGTACATTCTATCCCAGCTTTATCAGATCAACAATTATATCAATAATTATTTGAGACAAGAGAGGCAAAACTGCTTAAAAACTTAGACTGTAAAAAACTTGAAGTTTGCCAATGATAAGTAATAGCATTCATTTAGTACAAGATCTTAATTACAATTTCTTATTAAGCCATTTAAAAGAACTGATGCTACAAATTCAGTGAAAATGAATTAATCCCTCATAAGCACCAGTCCCAATGTTCCTGCCAGGTAATGGCGGTGTCTCTAAAAGTGCACAGAGTCAGTAATTAGATTTTTCTCAAGTGTGCATAACTGAGACAAAAAGGCATATATTCATTCATTCCTTTTTACTGACTCCGATCCAGAAATCTACATTAAATTACCGTCATTTTTATGATTATTCTCTAATTTACAATGTACTTAAAAGTAGAATAGAAAACTTAGAAAAACGACTGGAAGAATAGAGAAGAAACTTAACAATAGTCCCACGGCAGAGTGAGATGGGGTACTGGGTTTTAGCTTTTTCACTTCTGTGATGCTACCATTTTTATTCAATTATTTGACATTTGAACCAAACAAAATCAAGAGATTTGTCTACTCATTTTTCATACTCAACCTTTGAAATATGGCATATATTTAGCACTTAGATCCAATCTTGATTTGGACTGACCGTACTCCTAGGGCCATAGTCACCTGTGGCCGTGCAACAGCACAGAGCACAGAGCTACAGTAAGTCTCAGAATCTTACCAGGGCACAGATTCAGTAGTTCTCTTCCTAAATTTCAAAGCAAGAAAAAGTACTCATTAAAACTTCTCTCTCAACTCATGGTATATTGCTATGTCACTGCTGATTTCTAAGATCTTTTTCAAGATTAGTTTTGGAGAGCACCTTCCTCACCAAAAATGACTTAAGCTTGTTTCTGCAAGGCCTGGATTTAGCAGCTATTCTATACACTCTATCCTTGCATGTTATCAACTTCTGGAACATAAATGTGTTTCTTAAAACTACATGTTTGTACAAGGCCACTAACTTTATTTCAGCGCTGTAAGTACATTAGCAGAGTTGGTTTCTGCTAACCATCTGGATCTCTTTTCAGAATATCTTTTAAAAAGCCAAACAAAGTTTTATCTCTCTTGATTACATTTAACATTGCAATACTCTAGCAGTAGGAGACCCTTGGACTTTTGAGACGGTCTTCAAGTCCTTGAAAATAAATTTCTGAGCAACTCAGAAAAGTAAAGGCATCAATACGTACGAACTGACCATTTAGTATCAATATCAGTTTTAAAACTTCTCGTAACAATTATTTTTCAAACTAAAAGCTAAGTTGCTTTTTTTTTAATCACTTGCAGATCTGATAAGAAAAAAAAAGAAAGTGTCTCGCTCTCCTACTTAGTACTTTGGAACTAGACATGGCCAAGGCCTTGGAAAAAGACAAACATTGTCTCCTACGAATTCACTTCACTTAGCTTATTTTCCTACATTTTCATCAATAAAGAGATTTTCTATGATTCTTAGAAATTACAAAGGCAAAAAGAAGTGAGAAAGGGCACATGCAGAAGAGATTAGTGAGAGGTTTTTCACTTCACACAACTAGGAAACAATTCTAAGATAAGAATGGATGGAAGGACAGAGGCGACAGATAACTCACGGAACATTTATGATGATTCTGAGTCACTGCACTGCGCTAAAAATGTCCCAAGGAATGTGCCATGTGAGCCTCAAAACAACACTGATGGTAACCCCAAGGTGTTAGCATTGTGCTCCATGTTACGACATTCCTATCAAGCAGATTTTATAACTGAAGAAACTGAGACGTAGAAGGGTAATCACCTCCTCAGGATGGTAGATTACTAAGGGACAAAGCTAGAGTTCAAACCAGAACTCCTCCACTCAAAAACACATTCACTTTTGGTTCCTAGCCTTTTCTCCCTTTCCCATTTAGGTGGATTTAGTATTGCTGTGGTGGTAGTAATCCACAATAATTAGGCCTTCCTACTGCCAAAAAAATGTGTAGTACATAACAGCTTATGGTGAGCATTCTATTAATATATAGAGTTGTCAAAAAAGTCATGTATTTTTCACTGTTTTTCTATGCAAAAATGTGTCATGACATTTTAAGAGGACCAACCCAGATGAAGTTAACCCCCCCAATAAAAAAACTACTCATTTAAAAACCTCTTAGAGAATGGGACCAGCAGTTGGCGTAATGGCTATGCCACTGGACTCCCATGTAGTCAATTGTGGTTTGAGTCCTGGACCCAGTAGCTTAAACTCATGCTGGGCACGTTTGTGTGCATGCTCAGGATCCCAAGAGGAGAACGGAAGAGAAGGGATTGCAGCATGGCCACGCCCCCCCCCAGGGGGGGGTGATTTTTCGCTTTCTGTCTCACTGTCTCTCTCTGTCTGGTGAGCACATGTGCCCTATAGCAAAAATCTCACACACACAAAAAAAAAACCTATTAGAGGCTACAACTTTGCTTAAATTTCTAATGCATTTCTTTAGCTTGCCTTAATAGAATTAACCTCACAACGGGAGTACTATTTAAAAGGAACAGATTTACAAATTCTTTTTCTTTTCACATCTATAGAATGCTTACTGAAATTACTCTTCCATTTAACATCACACAATAATGACCATGTCCTGAAACCTTCATATACAATACATTCATATCACCAGTAAATGCTGTGATATTAACTTACCATTCATTTAAATAGCGAATGAACAAGAATAAAAATGAAAATAAGTAACATTGTTATACAATTTCATTATGGTTTCCAGGGTGAAATGAAATGCCCAAGTTATTAATAAAACATGCACAGTATCTGAATTTCTAGGAGTGTGAGTATGCGTGCATTTATGTATATAAGCATGGAAATGGTAGAAAAAGATGCAAGCAACCAATGAGATCAAGTCAAATAACTTAACAAAAAAATATTAATAATCTAATATTAAATTAAAATTAATCCAGATGAACCTCAGAAAGCAGTGTCTCGAGTAAGATAAGTATTTACAGACAATGTGCAACACGCTCTGTAGAAGATGGTTAGTGCTTGAAATTCCCACTACTGCCAATTCTTCGAAATTCCCTTAAGATCCATGTTTACAGGGCTAAAAGAGTACAGAGTTGGCAAACATGCTCTTTAAACTAGCTAGAGACCTGTTTGCTTTAAAAATGGGCTTCAAATGGTAAATTAACCTCACTAGGTTTGGGTCAGTCCCATGAGATGACAAGACAGACCATGAGTTTTTAAAAGCAAAGTTAGGAATCACAGATACTTGAGCCTTTCCTGGCATTTGTATGAGACACATAAAGATCACTTGATTCAAACTGTGATGCGAGGAAACCATAGTTTTTTCCCTGTCCTTCATGAATGACAATGAAAAAGCACCATGTGGTTGTACAGACCAAATTTACTCTTCTTTACCATGACAATTTACAGCTGTCACATTCGAATTTATATCGTCATCTGTACACTTGGTAAACTTCAATGCTTTAACTCAAGCTCTTTCCCAAGGTAATCTGCCACCTTTGACTGGCTAGTCCCCAGCCCACCTGTTTTACTGCTACCACATACCTGTTTAGGCAACAACAGATCAAGTAGGGTAAAAACAGATCAAACAGAGACATACAAACACCTTCATTATAAATCAATTTACCCTAAATAAATCCTTTAAAACTTAAAGCCCATTGGAGAGTACAAATAAAAGTAATTTCTATTAGAAAGTAAACACTTAGAATTTCGGACCTGAAAAATACCTTAAAGATTTCATATGAGAATGAATGTGTTGCTGGGAAGAACAATCAAACCAAAAGCAGAACTACTAATTTTTCCATGTATCTTATCAGTTAGTCTACCCACTTCCTGGAGGAGAACACGAGAGTAGCTTTGTGAAAGACAGGACTCATTGCAAAGGTGGCCATGAAAGTACAAGGTAAGTTTGAGAAAAACTGGTGTATAAGTAAAGATAAAACTCAAACGAAACCAAGATTTCATACTATCCAGCCTAGAGGTCTGGTTTCCAATCCCATGGTAGAAACTGAGTTATGGGATCAGCAGATGGTATAATGGTTACGTCACTGGACTACCATGTAGTTGACTATGGTCTGAGTCCAGACTTGGCAGTTTGAAATTCATGCTGGGCACGTGTGCGTGCATGCCCAAGATCCTGAGAGGAAACTGGAGAAAAGATTACAGTGTAGCCATTCCCCCCTGGGTGTGTGTGTGTTGGGGGGGGGGGGGGATTTCTCCCTTTCTGTCTCTCTGTCTCTGTCTCTTTGTCAAGCACATGAGCCCTATAGCAAAAATCTCTCTTAAAAAAGAAAGAAACTGAGTTATGAGATATGCCCAAAGGAGAGTGGAAATAACAAGATAATAACCAAAAATACAAGACCAGCCCTGTAGCACAGTGGTTAGGTGCTGTGAAGAGAAAGCTGGATCCCATATGACTGACCAGAGTCCTAGCTCTAGTCCTACTGGCTTGAAAAAATGACAGGCGTACACACATATGCTAGGATCCTGATAGGATAAAAACTTGGAAGAAAAAGGATTTCAGTATGATTCGACTCTATTGGGGACACTTTTTATTCACTTTTTTAATTTGCCAGAGGGCATGTTCACCTGTCAGAGAGACACAGAGAGAGGGAGGGAAAGTGAGAAAACATCAAGCACCCCTCAATGGGGAATAGTCACGCCTCAATCCCTTCTCCTCCATCTCTCTCTCCTTTCAGGATAGGCGCATCTGGGCTAACACGTTTTTCTAGCTGCAGTCTGGGACTCCAACTATACTGTCCACCACGAAGGAGTCAACCACCTCAACCACCAAGCTACCCCCATTTGCCTGAAGGATGCTTTCTTTACCCATGCCCTTGTATCCTCAATCTCCCTCATATATACCCAAGCCGACACCCCACCACTAGCTTAAAACAAAAAAAGATACTGCAACAATTATAAGGCAGATGAAAGAGAATACAAGAAGACTTTTCAAAGTTCATAGAAAATGCAAATTAAAGTATTAGTTTATTGTGGTATAACAAATTTTAAAACCCATGCATGATTTTTTCATAATGTGTATTTCCCAGGAACTTTGTGGAGACCTCATGTTTGAGTAAAAAGGCAATATACAGGTTTCTGAACCTGGAGTAGGAAAGGAAAAGAAGTAAAAGCAACTTTTCAAAATAGCATAATACTTTGCAATGAAGACCATTTTCAAAAGCAAGTATTTTTATTTTGGTGCAATGGTCTATGGAATGTGATCACCATGATATGGCAGTCTGCTTTCAGTGCTGCTGTAATATTTGTAATAATGTAGATGTTTATTCAAAAGATTAATAGTTATAAGTAGTAGTGGTAATAATAGCCATCACTTTAATTATTATTTAAAATGGCATTATAGGGACCAGCAGATGGTGTAATGGTTATGTCACCAGATTTCCACATAGCTGACCGCACTTCACGTCCCAGACCCAGTAGCTTAAAACTTATGACAGACACATGTGTGTGCGTGCCCTAAATCCAGAGAAAATAATGGGGGAAAAGGGAATGCATCATGGCCATGCCTCCAGAGGGTGATTTCTCACTTTTTGTCTGTCTCTATATCTGTCTCTCTGGTTATGCATACACCCTATAGCAAAAATCTCTCTTAAAAAAATAAATAAAAATGAAATAGCCTCATTATAAAAATTTATGGGATCAATTCCATTTCAATATATTATTTGATCCTCAACAACACAACTAAGGAGTATTCAAAACCAAGAGAAGGAGTACTCAGTCCTTTTAAAATTGCTTCTATTTTTAAATAAAAAAAAAAGTGCTTAAAGAAACAGATCTGGTAGTGTATTCCATAGCAAAACGAAATGCAGAACTGGAAGCCACATGACCATCAGCAGGTCTGAATCCCCTGAAAACACCCAGGCATGGACACATGCCCATGTGCCCAAGATCCTGAGGAGCTGAAGGGCTAGACAAAGAGGACGGCAGCATGACAAGACCCTGTTGAGGGTGATTCTCTCGCTTACAATCTCCTTCTTTCTCTCAATCATGAATAAAATAAATAAACTTACCAAAAAGAAAGAAAGAAACAGATACACTCATCTCAGGCAGAGAAGGTAATACTAGAACCTGGTCTTACAATTCTCAATTCTAGGTTGATTTATGTTTAAAAACAACAACAAAACACACTAAAATCATTTCATCACTAAAATGCTATTTCTGTGTTTATTATATTGGTTGGTCAGAAAAGCTATCATGTATCTTTGAATACATCATGACTTTTCCGACAACCTGATATTAACCAACAATATGTGGTTCAAGGGTCAAGTGCATAAACCTTTCTAGACTCACTCTCATAAGGTGAACCTGCACAATGAGCCAGAACTGTACATCTGCTACAAGACTGGAACCAAGAAATTCCAATGCAAATATTTTTCTAGGGACCAGATGGTGCATAGTGATAAAATACAACACTCAGTATGGCTGACCCACATGGAAAGGTCCTAGGTTTGGATCCAAAACCTCCCTGAGTACACAGCAGATGCAAGCATGCTGGTAATCCAAGGCTGGCTGTACCTGAGGGTGGATCAAGACCCTATTGGGAGTTATCTCTCTCACAGACATGAAGAAATAAATGAATAAACTTCAGAACTGTGTTTTTAATATATTTTTAGAGTAATAAGGTCAACAAGTGATGTGTTATTTATTTTTGCAACATATAAAAGGAATTTAAAAATAAGATCATTACAGAAAATCAAGAAACAAAAATAGACAAAAGGAGAAGCCAGATAATCTTTTTAAGCTTAGAGTTCAGTCATTCATTTCACTTGTCACAGATTTTTTTTCAGTCTCCAAATTTACTTGATTTTCCTTTCCACTTGTTTTTGTTTTGTAACAAGCAGAAGACAAATACTGTATTATCAAAGGATAAAAAATGGTCAAATTCAACATGCAGCAAATATTTATCTAGTACATACTCTGTGCAGAGGATGGTGTTACCTATAAAGCTAAAATCATCTCAAAACTGATTTATCTCTTCTACTGACACTTGATCATATGAAACAATCATACATTTGTAGATACAGTGCCGGGGTCCAGACTCGGTGGGGGTGGGTTGACTCGTCGGAGGCAGCGCTGGAAAGGAAGACTAAGGCCTCGGTGCCATTTTCATGCACATCCTCAGTCGGACACCCCCAGAGATAGCTCTCTGAAGAGTGACAACTGCTAGGAATTATCGTACCTTTTTATTGAAAATGTGATACATGCAAGTAAATGGGTGAGGGGCTACATGTTCTAATTATCAGTTCATAAAGTTTTAACAATAGGAATTATAGGTTCCATTCAGGGTTGGACTAAGGGTGGGTCTATTGCAGTTTTGCAATTGTTCATTTGATGTAGGCGGGTCTTCATGGAATGCAGTTTTGGGAAAGCAGCTCTAGCAAGCAGAGATAATTATCAGCTGATGCAGCGGCAGCCATCTTGTGATTACTGAGCACGATTCTCAGAAAAGAAAATCTCAAGTATAGATATTAGCTTTTATGGATCTCAATAAAGAATGATACTTACATAGTTTTATAGGGATCTAAAACTTAATTTAAGGAATCTTAATATATTTATCTATTTCACTTGGTGAGGGTGGGGGTGTCCTGGGCCAGTATTGGCCTAATCCTATTTTATGTAAAGAAAAGATTATTTTTAAGCTTATGTTAAATGTATCTTGAAGGGCCTTCCAAAGGTCAAGAAGATTTCTGCCTAGATAGAACTTTGGCACACCCTCTATTGTGACTGTAGGGATAAAGCATTGTAATTAACAGTAGGTGATCAGGGCAAAGGGGAGTGGTCGGGGGATTTTGGGGAAATCTTATCACATACTCAGGAGAGCTATATAATTCTTTTATAGTAGTATATCAGGGAGTCAGAGGGGAGTCGCTTCCCAGAAAGGCTACCGCAGTCTCCAGAGCACACAACATGACTTGCCAGCATGCTGAGTCAACCCAAGCTTTGCTCATAGGTGGGGGGAGAGGGGGGCATACAGCAGCGACCTTGCCAACATGCTGAGCTGACCAAAGCTATGCTCAAAGGTCAAAGGCTCAAAATAGATTCTGGGGTCGCACTGGGTTGGACTCCTCCAATACAGTACAGTGTTGATCAGTTAATGAAATCACATTTAGGGCCAGATGGGTCATAGCAATTTTATATATATTGAACCCCCTCTCGGGCAGGTGGAACCTCACCAGCTGTATACTGTATCTTGCCTACTGTATACCTAGTATACCACTAGCTGTGTACAGGGCTCAGTGCCAGGACTGTTTATCTATAGTCAGATGACAAGAGAACATCATTAAAGTAGAGTTACGTATTTTTTAAATATACTGACTTTAAAATAATCCAAAATGACCTGGTGAGTATTTACTAATCATCTAAACTATCATGGCACTCCCTCAGGAACAAGACCAACAAAAATTCTTTTTCATCCCACAATAACTACCCATCTAAATTTACTGAAAATAGCAGCCAAATAAACAGATAGGAAAAGGCATCATCATGTGGGAATAAGGCAATACAAGAATGGTTTACCACTATGCTCCCAAAATTTATAACAGTGAAAAAAAATAACAGGAACTCATATTGGTAGTGATGTACCCGAAGGCAGTAATATGGATATGTATAAATTTAATAATAATATTTAATGCACTGTGTTTATAATACTGAAGTATTCTGAACCATTTATTTGGAAGCCTAAATGTCTAACAGTGATCTATCATGAAGGTTATATTGATCAAACACGCTCAGGATATAGCTTACGAGCAAAAATAAAGCACTTTATAAAAACAATAAGGAAAATCTGATGCTACTTCTGTTATTTTTTTCTCCCTGTGTATGTACCAAAGTATTTGCAGTGGTTTTGTGTGGGCACGTTTCATTTTATTCCTTTTACTTAACTGCATTTCTCCAATTTTCTATACCATGTGAGTTATTTTTATAATTAGAAAACACACATTACTATCATGTCTCTTGTGATTTTCACTTTAGCAGATATTATGGATGGAATGATGACTGAACACAGAAAAACAGACCTGTCTGCAATGAAGAACGGACTATGGGATAAAGTAAGAGAAGCAGGCAGGAGCAAACCCCAGGAGAGATTGGCACAGGATCAGGGCTGTGTCCCACCAAATGCCGGACCAGACACTAGCTTTAGCAGCAAGAGAGCAGTGTCACCGCTGTTGCTACCAGGTCGTTCCAGTATGTAAAGATTCAAGGATGGAGAGAAACAGGGACTCCCTGAACCTCCTGAAGGGCCCCTGCTGAGCCTCCCAACCCCCATGCTTCAATACATGTGTCCCAATCTTTTGATTCTTTTAGCTTCTTGATTAATTTACTTGCCCTTTCAAAATGTCCTCTAATTCATTACAGCCTTCCTGGAATCGCTGTCTGGCTTCTCAACATGTGATATCAGATGTCCCATATACAACAGGACTATTATATTAAAACCATGAATTAGATCTTAGCATCCTATTTCTCGCCAAGCCTATTAACTTGATGTTCTACAGGTTGAATCTCATCTAATTTGCCATTTACAAGATAACCTTTCCAGGTGTACCTCTCAATCCTTCCTGCTGTTCTGGACACCTCTTAAAATCTGTATGTTGGGGAAAAAATCATCTGAATAAGGAAAGAAATTAATGTTGTTTTTTTTTCCCTAATAGAAGAAACTGGAGGGGATGAACACACAGGGCCACCACTTCATGACCAACACACTTAAAATGACTGCCTTCCTAAGCAAAGTGAGGATGGCCCAATGGTGCAGAGAGATGAATATATGTCCTTGAAATGATAATACTGAGGGATCAAAGGGGACAGTAAGGAGATATCCTATTCCTCGACACTTTGTAAATGACAAGCTGTTTTTATGCACAGAACTGTCACCAATGTTGCCAGATTCAGTGAATTAAGAGTGCTGATGATTTTCAGGCCTGGAAACTAATAATAATAATAAAACTAGTAATAATAATCAAAATGAGACTCTTGTATTCTATATATAGAAAGGCAAAAAAATCTAATTTGGTAGGAATGGGGAAGATATTTGCATGTCAGAGCAAGGCCAAGAGTATTTTCGATAAATTTTTTAAAAAAAAAACCACTTTGCTACCTTCATACCATCCTTAAGTCTAACATGCATAAAAATATGTTAAATATACATGAATAACACTAGCAAGCCATAAAAAATGCCTAAGACAAATTTAAATGACCACCATAATAAAGAATTTGATCTTTTTTTTTTTTTTTTGTAGTCTCCCTAGGCTTATGTCAGTAAACTAGAATAAACATGTTATTAAAAGAAAATCAATAGGAGGCTTTAAAATATACAGTACCATAAAAGGTCAAGCCCTAGTATCGATTTTAATATAACATTTTTTGTGCAGCTTCCCAAAGGGTTCTTTTCTAATATTGTTCTTCATTTTTCTCTCACTTTGTTCCCTGACTGGTGAATTTGTTGTTCTTGTCTGCAAAAAGCTGTCAAAAGCTGAAGTTTGCTGAGTGTATGTCATTCCTATGACAAGCTGCAGGAAAATGAAACACCGCCCCCTACTCCGGAAAAAAAAAAAAAAAAAAAAAAAGGAAAGAAAGAAAAACAGAAAACACGTAAAAATAGGGAATGGGAGGACAGAGAGATGAGAGCACGAAGCACAAGACGACCTTCAGCTCGCTAGAAGGACACGAACACGCTGAAACTCAGAACATTTGCCATCTTAGGCCAATCCAGGCTCTGCCTTCCCTGGTGCCTGCCTGGGCACTGATTCCCAGAGGCCAGGAGGCAGAAGGGAGCAAAAGTAGGAAGAGATGACCTCTCCGGTTTCACCAAACCAGGGAAAGAACACAAACTTCTAAATTGCAATCCGTGTTACGCCAGCCTCCTCTTGAACTTAAAGGGCTAAATGTCAAAGGACAACTGGGTTTTCTCTGACCTGATTCAAGACAATTTATCAGAGACCTATATGCCCAGAGACTTCAGTGACTCCTAACTTCTGACCCAACAGTCAAGGTTCAAAGACAGATAACCGTGTTCTGGTTCAGTTTAATGTACAATCTGAATCCATAACAGAGTATATGTTTAACATGTGTTGAGAAACTTCGAGTATGTTATTAGCCAACAGTAAAAACAGCCCAGAGACCAGACTATATGCACATACTGTCAGGTCTTCCCTTTTAGACAATAAGAAGCAAAGTGAACAACTGTCTCAGGACAAGATAGAAAATGAAATCATTTTTCCCCCAGTCACCTGAAACCAAAAATATACCGCTCCCAGAGTCATAAATGAAGTGCTCTAACCAAAAACTTAAAGCCAATTAAGCCTACCAGCAGGAAAGACACGAGTCACAGTTGCTTCCTAAGTTTTCATAAAAACTTGGAGAAGATGTACTGGGAAAGAAGCTTGCAGTGAAAAAAGAATGGGATTCAAATCCTGATGCTACCTTCTGTCAGTAACACAGTTTTGTGCGTGCACTCGCCAGAAAGACAGAAAGAGACAGAGAGATAGAAAGCGAGAAATCACCCCCTGGGGGGATGGCCATGCCACAATCCCTTCTCCATTCTCCACTTGGGATCTTGAGTATGCACGCACACGCGCCTGGTGTGAGTTTAAGCCACCGGGTCTGGGACTTGAACCGCAGTTGGCTACATGGGAGTTTAGCGACAAACCCATTACGCTAACTGCTGGTCCCCAGGCTGTTTTCTGATTGTAGAGAGCAGAATGGGCTTCCATCTACTCCCCAGGTTATGGGGAGAATCACCCGACCTTGATCCTGGGGGAATCATCTTACGGGCTACTATGAAGCAGCTCCAGCTAAGGCAGGCCTCATCAGAGGATCTCGAGTTCAGAGCTGAGGTGCACACGCAGCAGCACAGAGCCTGGCACAGACCAGTTACCTGGCCATCGCTGTCATCACACCAGGACTCACACCATCGCTTTCCTGTGGACCATCTCTATCCTGTTTGAAGCAATTTAGGTATAACAGTAAAATGTTACTGTAATTTAGTAATACATCTTTTTGGTACCTCCTATACAACAATGAATTGTGCCCTGGGAGACCTTTATAAACCAGAGTGAGAGGCAGATGATAAACAGATAAAGTACTGCAAAGAGACATAAAGCAGGAAAGGAACAGCTAGAGTGACAGGATAGGAAAGGAAGAATAGTTATTTTCGACAAAATGATCAGGAAAAGCCTCTCTGAGGGGTTTTTTGAGAAAAGTATGAATATTAAGAGAAGACAGTCATGCAAAATATGGGCACAAGTATTCTGGACAAAGAGCTTAGGGACTAACGGGTTTGGTAGCCGAGGTGTAGCTGAAGTGTTTTGTCAAGAGGGTGTTAGAAAGTCTGAGTGGATATGAGCATACGAAAGTATAGAGGTGGGCAGAAGATTAGAAGGTCAAGAGAAAGGGTAGGAACTTAATGTTCAATCTAATGAAAAGCCAGTAGAGAGTTTTAAGCAAAGAAACCAACACACTTCCGACTACATTTTTTTTTTCACGCCTGAGAGTGTGTGTGTGAGAGTGAGAGATAGAAAGAGAAAGAACCCCCAACAGGACCTAGTTATATTGCAGTCCTTTTTCTTCCAATTTTCCATCCCATCAGCCATACTCAGTGCACAAGCCACCAGAACTGGTACTCAAATCCTGTGAGGCCATGTGGGATCCCATTCCTTTTATATAGTACTTAACTGCTGCACTATGGGGCCAGCCCCAGAATATATGATTTAAAGCACACTAGTGCTACTCTGTGAAGAATACCATCTGGGAGACAAGAGAGGTACCCTGCAGATAACTTTGTAACAAAACTATGACAAATGATAATGGCTGAAACAAGGGTTTCTCAGCTCCACCACCACCGACATTTTAGACAGAACAATTCTTTAGTAGGAGGCATATCCTGTGCATAGCAGCTTACTTAGTAACATTACTGGCCTCTACCCACTCAATGCCAACAGCACATCCTATATGCTGTGATGTGCTGACAGATCTTCAGACATGGCCAAACATCCCACGGAGAAGGGCAGTGATCTCAGCCACAGCTAAGAGCCACTATCTTAAAACTAGGGAAGGCACAGAAATTATAAGAAGTAGTGAATATGCAATAGATTATAAAAACAGAAATACCAGGGCTAAACACTGGAAGGGGAAAGTAGGGACTTACACACAGGCACAAGGAATCAACAATAATCAGTAATCAAAGTTCTGATGCAATTCTCAACTATTTGTTAGGGTCACGCTGTCCACATTTTCAGTAGTTTGAAGAAAGAACTTTCTAAGATCCATCTATGTGGGGCTATACAAATAGCATAAGTTATAGAAACTCACTTGGCTAATAGTTTGGGCTTCTTTTCTTTAATTCTACAAAAACTGAATTATATATTGACAGATATATTCATAAAGAAATATACAATTTCCAACATATTACAGCAGAATCTACAGAAATATTAATTTTCACCCACTATCTGACAGTATTTTGACAGTTCTACTTCAAAACATGCTCATATAGATTTAAAAAACAAAACACTAAAAAATCTTTTCATTTGCGAATTTCTTTTCAAACTAAATTCCTTATTTACTGAGTTCCAAATCAAGGGATAGTTAAATGTGCTGAAACCTATAAAAGATAAATTTTCAGTAAACCACATCAAAAGAGGCACAGGGCCATCAGACAGGTGTCAAACGGCTGCCATCACTCTTGGGCCAGAAAATAACTTAGCCTCTGAGGCACAGCCTGGCAGAGTGATGATGAGCGTGGTTTCAGGGGCAGGGCTGTCCGGCTTCAAATCTCAACTCCTCTACTATCTTGCTATGTGACTAAGCACATACACCTCTGTTTCAGCCACTTGCACTACCAAATTAGGAGACCAAGGTCAGAAGTGGCCTCAGGGGTTGTCATGTGGATTAAATGATAAGCATGTGCAAAGTACTTGAACCAGTGCTTGGGGCTAACAAGATGTCCAAAAACTGTTAGCTATTACTGTTATACATATTACTTACTGACATTATTACTATTAATAGCATTACTTTTCTTAGGGAAAAGTCTTCTTAAATGGTGCTTAGTATCAGATCTAACGTCTCCTTAAATCTATCTATATATGTATATACTGGCGTGGAGAAAGGACCACAATACATAACTGAGCAGAGATGTTACATATTAGCCAATCTCATTTTATTAAAAAAAAAAAAAAAAACCTACAGTAAATGTAACACTCAAGAATACATTAACCCTAGGGCATGAATGTGTGAGACATTTTATGTAGTGAAGAGCAAGGGAGAAGAGGGAAAAGATGACTTTCTATTCTTCTGTACTATAAGAATTTCTTCAACAGGTTTATATTTCTTTGGTAAATTCCTTTTACAAACCAACATTATCCATGTTTTGGAAAAAGACCTTTGTTAAGTCAAACTTACCTGATTCTATAGAAATAATAAATAAGTTACAGAAACTCTGAATGGTTTGGGGTTCTGTTTTTCTGTTCTTGTTTTTCAAAGTTTATTTACTCACTTCTTCCATGATAGAGACAGAGAGACAGGCATGCCCAACAGAGTCTTCATGTCATGTTTCACCTCAACCAGCCTGGAGCACAGAACACACATGTGCACCTGCCACACACATGGAGGCCTCGGGGCATGAATCTAGGACCCTCTAACATGGATCTAGCTATGTCACTACCCAAGTCCTGGTTTTTAAGTTAATAGACATTTTCACGTTAAATGAGGGATTTCACCTGACTCTGTTTTGATGTGGTTTGAATTTAATCCATCAATTCCATCAGGAAGATAAAATGCATTTGATTTATGAGCTTTAGAGATTTTTTGTTTTACACTAATCAGCATTTTCACAGAATGCTCAAGAAAATAAGGAGTTTAAAAAATCCATTCCAAGAAATTGTGAGGGAATTAAAATTTAACTTTTCTTCTTTCTTTATGATAGAGCACACATGCACATAAGAGAGAGAGTGAGAGCGAGAGAGGTGAGCACCATCCACAAAGTCTGGCCACAATGAGATTCACTTCCTCCAGCCTTCCAGCCCCTTGGATCTTGGGCACTTCTGTGAATGCCCAGCATGTTTCAGGCTTACTAGGCAAGAGATTTGAACCACAGTCACTACATGGGATCTAACGTCTCTTAAGCAACCCATTACTGCTGTATCACAGAGCCATCCAGGAACTCAAATTTAAATGGATAATTAAAGTATCTAGGTGGTTAAACTCTATTTTTGTACTTTATATTTGACACTAAAATCATTTTAATGGGATAACTTCAAAACTTCGCAAATGAAATGTCTGAGAGTTGGCCCTACAGACCAGTGGATAAAGGAGCCAGATCACATTGATTAAGTATGGTTTGAACCTCAACTCCCTAAAATAGAAAAACATACAAAACATGTGTGTGCACATGCCCAAAACCCTGACAGGATGGAGAAATGGAGAAAAGATTGTAGCATGATCTGGGGGGTGCCTTCCCTCTTTCTCTCTGCCTTTCTCTGGCAAGGGCACACACCTTCTGACAACTGAAAAGGAAAAGAAAAGGAATGGCTAAAGCCTGGAGAAGCTAGACCATCTACCTAAGGAAGCAACTGTAAACAGTACATAACTAACATACTGCTCCTGTGCTAGCTGTCCACATTTTGACGGAGGAATTCAAAAGTCTAGTTCCACAGGCAAATTAAGTTATCCCAGCAGCAAATTTCAGAAACCGATTTAAAAACATGCAAGCTGGGGCACCAGCAGATGGCATAGTGGTTACATCACTGGATTCCCATGCAGCTGAACAGTCTGAGTCCCGGACCCAACGGCTTAAAGTCACGCTAGAAGCACTCACATGCATGCCCAATATCCCAAGAGGAGAATGGAGGAGAAGAGATTGCGGCATGGCCTTCCCCTCCAGGGGGATGATTTCTCACTTTCTGTCTCTCTCTGTCTCTCTGGCAAGTGCACACACCCTATAATAAAAACCTCTCTTTAAAAAAAAAAAAAAAAAAAAAAAAAAAAAAACCAGTAAGTTGGTAGACTACAAGTAATGACTTTTAAAAAAATATATTGACTAACATACAAAAGGCAAATAAGTAATAACTATAATTGCTACAAGCCAAAAACCCAACATATCAATATGAAATAACAGAATGAATCCAATACAAAATACTAGAATGAATCCAAGTCTATTAAAAAAAAAGACCTAAAAATAATATAGGAGAAATGCAAAATGATTTCCCTTCTGCAAGCATTAATTAAAGTAAATCCTGTGCCTCCTTATTGCTTCCTGACTCCTGGAGGGAGGCTGACAGTTTCCCCCACCATGAATGGTGCCCATGTTGCTCCACTGAACTCAGCAGATCGCTAGCGAGGAAGACGTGCCTCACTGACCAGAAGTAGATACTCGTCTCTAAAGTTCACGAGGCAGGGTACCATCTGCTTCCACATACTCCCTGCTGTGCTATTAAGGAAAATGTCCCATCTTAGGCTAACAAGAATGAACTAACAAGAAATTCAAATTGTCACCATCACTGAAAATGTACATACCAACGAGCATCCAATAGTAAGTTACAGTCTTCATTAAATATGTGTATTTATATAATAATATACATTACTATTTGTTATATATTATTTATAGAACTACATATATGTACATATACATATATGTATGTATATATATGTGCATATGTATATAAACTTTAAGCACAGATTCTCAAGAGTTTGGTCCTAAGATAAAGAAAGTTTTAAAATACTATACAGAACAGCTGTCCAGATTTAATAACCAGTAGCACACAACAGAGGGCATTTTCAAGAGACCTTTTATTTACTGATGGTTTAGAAAAAAAAATGCATGTTACTTCTTTCCACAACTGCAAATAGGAAACTTTAAAGATGGTATTACCTTTACACACAGAAATTAGTACTGTAGGGTGTATAAATACATGAATTCCACAATACTTGGGATCAAACCCCAGCCTAACACTTACAAGATATCACCTCAAATGTTTTAGCCTCTCTCTTCCCCATTTAAAAATTAGGGGGCACCAGCAGATGGTGTGTATGTCCTAAATCCCAAGAGGAGAATGGAGGAGACGGGATTGCATCATGGCCATCTCCCAGGAGATGATTTCTCACTTTCTCTTTCTCTGTCTTTCTCTGTCTCTCTGGCAAAAGCTCTCATCCTATAGCAAAAAATAAATACATACATACATAAATACATTAAAAAATTAAAACTAGGGATAATAGTAATATCTACCTTGGGACCAGCAGTTAGCATAATGGCTATGTCACTGAACTCCCATGTAGTCGACCGTGGCTCGAGTCCTGGACCCAGTGGCTTAAGCTCACACCGTGTGCGTGTGCGTGCGTGCCCAAGATCCTGAGAGGAGAATGGAGGAGAAGGGATTGCGGCGTGGCCATCCCCCCTGGGGGCGGTGGGGGGGGGGGGGTGATTTCTCGCTTTCTGTCTCTCTGTATCTCTGTCTGTCTGGCAAGTGCATGCACCCTATAGCAAAAATCTCTCAAAAGAAAAAAAAGAGAAAAAAAATCTACCCAAAAGGGGATTGGAAGAATGAAATGGGATAAAATATGTAAGATACTTAAAGCAGTGCTCAACACACAGTAAGTAAAAAACAACAACACCTTTTTGCCCTTTATTCATGATAGAGAGCATGCCTGTGAGAGTGAGGGGACAGAAGAAGGAAAGGGAGACACCCCCTCCACAGGATCTAGTTATGCTGTGACCCCTTCCTCTAGTCCCGGCCCATCAGATCTCAGGTGTTTGAGTGTGTGCCCTGTGTGTTTCAGGCTGACCAGGATGGGGATTCAAAATGTGGTTGTCATGTGGGAATCAACTTTTTGGGGGTAGTGCAAAACCACTGCACTATGGAGCAGACACAAGCCTAAGTTTTGTCAAGTTTTTTCACTTTAGTTAGGTATATGAGTCTTCTACCCTGACATGGTTTTCATAGCAAATAATGCGTGACTCTACTGTACATATTCAATATGAACATCATCTACAAAATGGGAGAGAAGTTTCCAAAGACAAATGATATCTGCTTCTGATAAAAATGGGATGCAAAATATGGCTTCAACTCAATATTTAACAGAACGTTGATGGATGGCCTACTCTCATTTTAACGTTTTTCTCAATCAGGAAAAGAAGAGGGGAGGGGTTATTACTTAAACAGGAAAACATGCAATTGTTTGGTAATAATATAATCCTGAGATTAAATTCACATTTGATTTACAACTATGCTGTCCACACTCCATTTCAGCTTGATGCTCTATTAGCAAAGCTATTAAGATCAGGGGAGGTATGCTATAGAGGTGTATAACAATTAATGTGAGTAAGAAATCATTAAAAAAAAAAAATCAGGGGAGGAGAGGCAGAGCCCTTTCTTTATATTTCTCCAGTATTTCCAGAGTGTACACTTCTGAAGGAAGACCTCTCAGTCCTCTATACTGTCCCAAAAGAGCACTACCAGCAGGATATGCAGATGACTTCCAGAACCCCAGGCTGAGGATCAGCCAGGGCTAGGCCCTGCCCATGTGGACCACTGCCCATAAACATGGACTTCCGGACTTCAGGAAACTGACATCAAGCCACTGCCAAGCCACCTTCTAAAACAAAAACACAACTCAGTCTACCCAATAAATGCCATTCAGATTATAAAAGTCCTCATACCAAAATGATCTGAAAGTCTTCTCAAACAAAGCCATAGGTAGCATTGGGGCCTGCAAGGATGATTCCTAGGTCTCCAGGTAGATAAAGGGGGAAAAAAAGAGTCAACAAAGCCCTAAGTCTTCAATCCTTGCCAAAACCGAAGGGCACTTACATCAGCTTCACATCAGGTTCCATGTTGGATTTCTTTTGAATAAATGTTCATGTAATGATGAGACAATAAGGTTCTAACCCCTCAGTAACTGACTGAGGAAGGCTGTGTGGCAGTGCAAGTCTAGTCTGGTTCTGCTGCTGATTCCAGTCTGGGTTCATGTATGTCTCTCAGTCATCTGTTTTTATAAAACAGGAATAACACTGACACTAAATATTAATAGTTTGTGTAAGGAATAATAAATGATTTAGAGAGTACAATAAAACACTGCCTCTCTGTTAGTTACCTGAAACAATCCAGGCAAGTGTTTCAGGTAATGGAGAAGCTTTAGCAAAGACTACTACAAGTACATAACACTGAGAAACCAATTCCTAGAAATTTCCAAATGCATATACCAAGTTTAGCACTGATTACTTCAAACACTCTGCTTCATGAAAGAAAACACTGTAATTACTGTCAAAAGAAAAATTTGAACAAGAGTGGATGAACATCAATGCTGCCATTACAACCAGTGAAAAAGTTACAGATTTCTATGGCAAGCTAGACTGACTCTAGTTTTCCAGGTTCCGTATTCTTACCATGTAAAAATATATTCTTCTTTTTTTTTTTTTTTTTTTTTGGAGAGATTTTTGCTATAGGGCGCGTGCACTCGCCAGACAGACAGAGAGAGACATAGAGACAGAAAGCGAGAAATCACCCCCCAGGGGGGATGGTCACGCTGCAATCCCTTCTCCTCCATTCTCCTCTTGGGATCTTGGGCACGCACGCACACGTGCCCGGCGTGAATTTGAAGCCACTGGGTCCAGGATGTGAACCGCGGTCAACTACGTGGGAGTCCAGCGACATAGCCATTATGCTAACTGCTGGTTCCCTAAAAATAGATTCTTAAACACGATTCAAGGTTGGATTCCACAACAGTGTCAAATTAACCGGAAAGAAAATTGGATTTGAAAAAAAAGTAAAAAGATGTGAATAAAACACAGGCTGGGTAATCCAAACTTCTATAATTGTTAGTTATAGAAAAGCAGTCTTCTCTATTAAAAATGGAAAAGTGCCACTTGAAGTAAAAACATGAAAGTAGCAGATGGCACAAGACTCCAATACCTAGTACACACACAGCACTTCCAATCATTGGCCAGTGAAAAATACTGAGCAGCTAAGAAAAAGTACAGGTATAAAACAGCAGTAACACAATAACCACGGGGGAAAAAAAAACAAGCTAAATGGGATTCATTAAAAAAATTATCTAAAATAGTGGGATTTTTATACCACAGAAGAATGTACCATGAAGGAGTACTTCAGAGAAAAGTACCAACAAACTGTCCACTATCTCCAGTGAAGTCAGACAGTGAGAAATATGTTCACATCACAACAGGGACGTACAGGTTACACTTGGCCATCAGGTCTGTACCACTTAAAGAGTTACAACTCAAATTTCTGTAATCACCTTCTTTGCAAAGATTTGTAAGGCAGAAGTGAAATTTCACTGGTTTGGGCCAGTTTTGACTACCAAGAGAAAATACTGATTACTAACTAATCTCTTCAGGTCACTTCAAAACTAGGCTTTTATAGTAAGTCTTGATAAATATTAGGTATCATCAGTATTTGTTTCCCTGAAAGAAGTTGTTGCTTATAAATTACTATATCTCACTAGAAATTACATGCAGGTTGAAGCTATATAATTTTCATAAAAAATGTGTAATTTCTGTCTATGACAAGAAAACAAGTGTTCAACACTATACTAAATTAATACAGAAATTTATAAGGCAGGTATGTATAGCCTCTGGCTAATGTCTGATTTGAAAGACATACTTCAATTTGGTCCTGGTTTTATTGTAATATAATGTATAATAAATACACACACACACAAACACACACACACACACATACACACACACAATAAAGAACTATACTTACTAGAAAAAAAGGTTGTCAAGATTTTCCCATTCTAGAGATTCAATCAACTGAACCAATAGTGGTGACAATACACTATGTGTAAGGCACCACACTAGGTACAAGATTTCTTACACTGTGTATTTTAAATATCAATACTCATGACCCACAAAGCCCTATCTCTAGTGGACTCTGCTCCTCTGCTCCAGCTTTTTCCTTCAAATGGAGAAAATAATTAATAATAAAAATCAAGATAAATGTTATGTATAATGAATTTAAATAGAAGGTACCATCCTTATGAATTCCACCATTACTAGGAGAAATAGAAAGTACAACTAAGTTTTAAGCCCTTATTCGATGATATCAATAATGCTATCAATGAGAAAATAAATGGACTGTGCTGTGTCCTCTATTCCAGAGTTAATAAAATTCACTAATTTATGGGATTACTTATTAAACCAAATACTTTAAATCTCATAAATTTATAGTATTTTTCTGAATAATTTAAAATAAGGGAAAAATCGAACTTCTCAACTGATGTCCATTTAAATACAGAAAGCAAGTAATCTTGGTTGATGTAAAACATCAAGCCCCTATTCCCTCTCTGCTTGTTTCCTGAAGAAAGGTTATTAAAACTGAAACACTTTCACTTGCCTTTATAGGTAAAGAGGTGAAATTCAAATGCCAAAGGTCAGAGGTCAGAAGTATCACATTTTTCTTTCTGTCAGAGGCTGAGTTTGGGAGGTAGGGCACAGGGGAGAACCGAATCACAATGTAAAGTGTGTACTTAAACTGCTGCATCAAGTCCCAGCTATACTGGCCTGCTCCAGCTCTCACACTACATGGTCAGCTGTAACCCAAACACACAACAGAGGACTGTAGCAAGGACACACTGCTGATGCGGACATTTACTCTGGGCTTTCAGTACGCCAAGCAGCTATTCCGTCCATCAGATGTTTTGATAAACAAAACCAAGATTCCAAATTAGGCTCAACAATTTTAGTGTAGGGACTAATACATCAGCAATTCTGGGGGACATGGTTTTGTTAACTAAGCGAATCACTCAAGATTCTCATAAAACAGGGAAAATCTATGAAAGCCGGAATTGAGAGTCTATATAGAAATGTCATTCTGAAAATGAGAATAAAACATATAAAATCACGGTGCTTAAAATTAGCTGTACTGTCACAGTGTCCTAGTATGAAATCACTAGGGTAACTATTAAGTATACCATGTCTACCTCAGACTTAAAGAGGTGGAGATTAAAAGAAATTTGGGTATATTTTAAAGGGTCTAATGAAATACATCCAGCTTAAATGATTTCTAAATGACATCTAAATGTGGCACTCCTAGTCAGAGATGCTGAGGAGGCCTACTATATGAGGTGGAAGATAAAACAAGACACTCCCGAAGTTATTCCAATCTGATAAATTTATGGCCAAGAGCACATATAGACGGGGGACCAGCAGTTAGTGTAATGGCTATGTTGCTGAAATCCCATGCAGTCGACCACAGTTCGAGTCCCGGACCTGGTGGCTTAAACTCACGCTGGGCGCGTGTGCATGCGTGCCCAAGATCCCGAGAGGAGAATGGAGGAGAAAGGACTGCAGCATGGTCATCCCCCCTAGGGGGTGATTTCTCGCTTTCTGTCTCTCTCTGTTTTTCTGGCCAAGCACACGTGCCCTATAGCAAAAACTTCTCAAAAAAAGAGAAAAAAGAAGAGTCTATATATATATGTATATATCTATATCTATACTATATGTAGATATAGATATAGATATAGATATAGATATAGATATACTGTGTCAATTCTAGGATTTTTTCCCTCCCCTTTTTACATGCCCAAAAGCATCCTGCAGTTGCTGTCTGCCAGGCGGCCGTCAGGCTGCAGTTGTCAGAGCTTGCACATAAGCATCAAAATTTGCGGAACTGGTGTGGACAGTTTGGAAAAATCCCAAGAACAACAGTCGAGCAATCTTTTAAGGAATGCTGTGTTCCCAAGGTTTTGATGGCCCAGAGTATAAATACTATGTGGATAAACAAGGGCATCAAGACCCTGCGTCCAAAACTGATTCAGAAGAAGAGTTAAACCAAACGAGTTTGAAGAGGCCTTAGGCCTCACATTTTCAGGCAAATAATCCTCTTTTGGGGGTGCACGGAGGGAGGGATGACTGTCCTGTGTATTACAGGATGTTTAGCAGTAAGCCTGGCCTCTACCGGCTAGATGCCAATAACATCTGACAAGTTGTGACGGCCACAGATGTCTCCAAACATTGTCAAATGCCTCCTAGAGATCAAAATCTACCCCCACCGAAAACCATTGTCTTGACTAATTTATTTTGCCTTTTTTTCTCTTTATAAATACTCAACTACTATGTTTAAAAATTCAAAATCAGTGTTAATGAGTTATTTCAATGAGAACATCATAAGAGAGACACTACTGTATTAAATACAATTTGAAACAACTTTCTCTTAGTGGTACACTCAATACACTAAAATCTTAAAATCAATGACATATTCAACTCAATAAAATTCAGCTTTCCACCACTCATTCCCATTTTAAAACCCTCATCCTGATTTCTTTTTGGGGAATTACTCCTCACTATGCACCGCTATAGTAGAATCACTTCCTCTCTAGCTAATGATTCTCATACCCCCTTAAATTCTTTTGAGGTATCAAATGTATTTCTAAAAATTCTCTTGCTTCCTAAGTCAGCCACAGTTTAGTTTAGCCTTTCAACTAAGGAAACTTTACTGAAACAAGGTTTCTATCTAAGCTATCCTGAAAGAAGACATTTCAGATTCACGAAGTTCACCAGCCTGTTAAAAATGCTACTGCTTCTCACTACTCTCCACATGAGCAGAGAGTAGAGGTCTAAATGAAACAAAAATCGTTGAAACTAGGTGCTGGGTTATGGAGATTCACTGTATTCTTTTCTGTCTTCGAATAAGCTTAACAATTTCTATAACAAAAAGGCTACAATAATAGTAAGTACACGCTAAAGAAAAACGTTACAATCAAAATTCCAAAGTCCTCTTCAAACACGTTTGTTTGAAACTTATGAGTCTGTGTAAGCTATATGTAAGATATAAGTCCAGATCTTAAGAGCCTGGGAACAGAGCTTATAGTCCTGTGTGCATGTGGTGTAAAAAGAGAAAAGGGGACATGTACAAGTGACAGTACAACAGCAGAAGCCATTTTCTAAAACTCAGTCTTAACTCAATTTAGAAAACATACACAATAATGTATAAATGCCCTGTGACTCCAAAAAATTGTTTAATTTTCCTTCCCTTTTTTTTTTTACTCATGACAGAGCACGTACACACGAAAGTGAGTAAGAAAGAGAGTGGTGCCTGGCATGTTTTAGGCTGACCAGGCTGGAGATTCAAACCATGGCAGCCAAGTGGGATCTGGCTGCAATATGGAAACAGCCCCAAAAGTCCAAAGACTACATTGGGGCCAGCAGGTGGTGTCGTGATTAAAGCACTGGACACTCCCACTCCCACCATGGTTCAAGTCCTGGACCTGGTGGCTTGTTTTGTCACTTTCCTTCTCGCTATCTCTCTCTGGTCAAATTAAAATAAATGAATGAATAAATAAAATTAAATAAGTAATTATTTAAACAAACACAAAAAAGACTACATGTAAAACTTTCTAAATGTGTTTGCTAAAATTTCTTCTTTGGTAGAAAAGAAAGAAAGAAAAACAAATAGCTATTGATTCTTCTAAGAACTATCATATAGATAAACACACACTTTTTGTCAAGATTTGACAGCTGGAAGTTTTCATGAAGGAAGCTTCAAATAAAACATTTTTTAAAAGAAAAAATAATATAAAGGCTGCACCACCCTCTGTTCTTCTTAAAGGTGACAGAAAATAAATTCTTTATCAATAGTCATTTGTCCAAGTTACAGCCAGGCTGCCAACCCCATTCCATGTGAGATATGAAATGGGCTCTCACCGGCACCTTTTATTCATCTCATCTGCCCTTTCTCTTTCATGGACCAAGGCAGAGCAAATGGGAGTTGAATAATGAGGGGGAAAAAACCACTAAACTGAAAGTTATTTTAACAAAAAGCCTGTACCACACGGGGAGAAAGAAAGACCTTAAAAAAAGAAAGAAAGAAAAAGAAAATCCTATGTGAAATATAATAAGCAAAGTAAATATGAGTCTAACCAAAAAAAAAAAAAAAAATCCTTATTAAAATGAAATTCAATTAGGAATAATAAAAATTCAAAGACAAGAAATTCTACCATAACATATTGATTTTCTGTGCTTCTTAATGAAAGTGATCTGAATTTTTTTTTAAATATTTAAACTTCACTATCTAATTATATACTCCATCAACCTAACCCAAATAAATAATTATAAAGTACTGTGTGGGAAACTATTGAAATATATGAAGGCCTTTCTGGCAGTACTAATTACACCTAGATTTTTAAAACCCTAAGCCTTCTCTATTTCCTGAAAAAAATAGTGGTCTTAATCTAAAACTCATATTCTATTCCATATGTTTTGTACAAATTGGGAGTTATCTTAGCAGTTTGTCAAAAGAGAAGGGATACTAGAGGACATTTTTCAAACCTCTCATTTTAGAGATGAACTATTTAAGGCCCGACAAGGTTAAATTATATGTTGAAGGTCTATGGATAGTGAAGACTACAATCCAATTCAAAGGTTCTTTACACTTACTTCAATCAAGCAAAAGTTGAACAGTCTAAAGTAAAACAAATACAGACCAAGCATCTACTTGGTGGTATGCATGTGTATTAGCACTCCGGTAGAAAGACATTCACGTGATCATATAGTCATTATGCTCTGTGCTATACATACATTTCAAACATAGCACAAATGCAAAGAACTTAACTATCTTGAATTAAGATGTATTTGCAGACCAGGCAGCAGTGTGGTGGTTAAGGCAGCTGGATCCCACATGGCCAAATGCCCAGTTCAAGTCCCAGAACCACAACTTGAAAAGCATGCCAGGTGCATGTGTGTGCATGCCAAAAATCCCAAGAGAATGGAAGAGAAAAGCCTGAGGTGTGGCCATCTTCCCTGGGGACTGCTTTCTATCTCACTTTTTCTCTTTCTCTCTCCCTCTCCTCTCTTTTCTCTCTCTGGCGAGCACACAGAACCTCTAGGAAATTTTTTTAAAGGTATATTCACTATTTCTGTAAATAAGTACATACTTTAAGTCTTTTTAAAGACAGTACATTTTGGGGGGCCAGCAGGTGGTGTGGACTCCCACATGACCAACCACTGTTTGAGTCCCAGAGGCAGCAGCTTGAAAATCATGCCAAGCACGTGTGCACACATTCCCAAAATCCTAAGAGGAGAATGGAGGAGAAAGGATTGTTGCATAGACACCCCCACTAGGTGGTGATGTCTCGCTTTCCCTTTCTCTGCCTCTCTCCAGCAAGGCCATTGCCCTGGGGCAAAATCCTAAAAAAAAATTTTTAAATAAAATAATTTAAGTAATTTTTACCAAAAAAAAAAAAAATAATAATCTGTCATTTTGTGTAGTGTACTTTCTCAGTGTATAACTCTTCAACATCCTTCTAAATCAAAACAAGGATCTCCTCAACTGTCTAGTAATTCACAGTAGGCATGTACCATAATTCGTCCATTCAGTCCTCCAGGATGGTCATTTGGATGGCTATTACAAAACCACCTAAATGAACATTCACTTAGCTGTTAGTATTAATAATGGCAACAATAGAATGGAAGTATATAAAAGATAAAGGTCTAAATCAATAAAATGCTTAAGTACGATTATCCCAGGGGAATAGAATTTTAGAATATTTTGATTTTCAACCTTGCATATTTCTATAATATCTTAATTTTAAAATGAGTATATTCACTCACTAGTGTTATTTGTTTATCCAGGCATTGTATGTGACATATGATATTCATCACTAGCTATAATATTATTTATTTTAATACTCATAGCAGACAATATGATTTTTAATCAGAAATACATTTGTTGACAAAAATCCCTGGAGAACCATCAAGTACTACTTTTCACACAGTAAGAAAACAGGGCTCAGTGTCTGTGCAACTATGAACTGTACAAGAGATAAACTGATAACTTACAGTCAAGTTTGGGAAGAGGGTAACATAAGGCTCTAACAAGCCTAATTCAAAACAAAAAATGGCCAGTCTCATATGGTCAGCATATTCTGAAGTCCAGCCATACAAAAATAGCAAGTCTTTGGAACAGCCGTTAGCATAATGGTTACATCACTGAACTCCCGTGTGGTCAACCACGGTTCGAGTGCCGAACCTGGTAGCTCAGACTCACACTGGGTACGTGTGCGTGAGTGCCCAGGATCCCGAGAGGAGAATGGAGGAGAAGGAATTACGGCGTGGCCATCCCTCCTGGGGGATGATTTCTCGCTTTCTGTCTCTCTGTTTCTGTCTTTCTGGCAAGTGCATGCGCCCTATAGCAAAAACCACTCAAAAAAAAAAAAAAAAAAAACAAGTCTTATTATAGCCACTGTTCTCTAAAAATATTTGCTAAAACTGAAGTCCACCAAAAACTCTCTCAGATACCACAAAACTCACCGTTTCTGACTTTCAGATTCTTTCTTGGCTTGCTCCAATGCCAGCTCTTCAGCTACTCTTCTTTTCAAGTCTTCATCAGAAACTAGAATCAATAAAGAGCAGAAGAAGATAAAATAAATGACATTTTAAGGGGAAAAAAAAAAAGGAAAATACTGAAGAAAACAAAGCTGAAACTAGGTCTGAATTGGCCAAGTTCTGCCAGGTGGTCACTGTCTCCTTGGAACTTCCTAAGCACTGTGGAAAAGACCAATTAGTGTACTTCAGGACTAATTTAATCAAATGTTCCCTGGTGACTTAGAAATTTCCACACCTGCCAAAATTTATAATAAACTCAAGGAGCTGCTTACTGCCCAGTGGGGACTGAGCCATTAAGTACAAGTTCTTTAAAATGATGTCCTAACATTAAAGTCTGACAATCTTATGTAAAGGGAGGAAAGGCTGTAAGGGACTTTAGAAAGGAAAATGACACCAAAACCTTTTTACTTCAATAATTAAACATTTAACAAAATCACTTATTAAAGAGAGAAATCATTTGTATTAACATTCATTTTTCCATAATTTATTTTAAAAAGCATTTATGATTTATGAAAATTTTGAAACTATATATTTTTGAATTCATGTCATTCAAGTTCAAGTGCTACCAACTAGAGACACAGAATAGTGCTGAGAACACAGCTGGAGCTTTCTAAATACCTGGTGACTTGATTTGAAACATCTGGATATTCCAATTAGAAGACTGTGTGCAATATGTTTTATAAAGATTCTTACAACTAAGATGGTAAATGAAATGGGCAAACTTTAAATAATTTCTTAAGAGCCTTCCATAATAAACAGAGACGATCTCTCTTCACTAGAAACCATCTACCCAAAACTATGACCAAGAAAGCACTAGAAGCATTTGGGAGTATCTAGGACTACCCAGAGGATCTAGAGATTAAATTGTTGAGCCTATTCGATAGAAAACTAGACAGTAATGAAAGACATTTATTTGGTTACCCTCAACATTATAAAATGTTTTTCAAAATCTATTACAGTAAAATACACAAAATGTGTTTTTAAGTATTTAGTTGACATTGGGCAATAGAAAATAAGCTATATGAAAGGTTATAAGGAGATTTTTCTCTTAGAATGTGGACCATCAGAGAGCAAAAACATCAAAGGACACCATCAAGAAGGTGAAAAGACAACCCCCAGAATGGGAGAAAGTATTTGCACTCACATATCTTACAAGGCATTTGTACCCAGATTATATAAGTATTCAGAGTATAAAATGATAAAGAACTCTTACAGCTAAACAAAAAGGGGAAAAAAAAAACTATTAAAAATGGACAAAATATATTAATAGAAATTTCTTCAAAAATATACAAGTGTCCAATAAGAACATGAAATGTTGCTCAATAGCATTAGGTACTAGGGAAATGCAAATTGAAGCTACAATGATATACCATTCCAAACCAACTATTATTAAAAAGACCTGTACCAACTGTTGGTTTAAATATGTAGAGAAACTAGAACCCTCATACACTGCTGGTAAAATGACACAGCTGAGATGATCAAGACAGCTGGATCTCCCATGACCAACACTGCAGTTCTCGTCCTAGACCTGGCAGTGTGAAAAACCTGTCAGGTGTCTGTGCGTCCATGCCGAAGGGAGAAATAAAGGAAAAGGGATTGCAGCATGACCATATCCCATGGTGGGTGCCTTTTCTCACTATCTTCCTCTTTCTTCCTGGCAAGTGCACATGCCCTCTATCAGATTTTTAAAAAGAAAAAGGCACCGCTAGTGTGGGAAACATACAGTTTGGCAGTTCCTCAAAATGTCATACAGAGTTAGCCTATGACCCAGAAATTCCATTTAGGTACTGTATATGTGAGAGAATTAAAAACATTATTTCTACACAAAAAGATAACCTAAATGCCCATGAACACATAAACAAAAGGTCTGTCCATTTAGTATATTATTCAGCCATAAAAAGTAACAAAGTATTTGCCCAGTCATGGTGGCACAAGAAATCAGGCACTGCTGTGTGGTGCTGGAGCCATATGGAAGCCCCTGGATCAGATCCAAGTTCTACCTAAATATGTAAGGCACACCCACATGTCTGTGATCCTTACCTGGCCAAGAAGCTGGGGAAAAGACTGATGGCACGGTGAGACCCTGGCTGCATGTCGTTGCCCCTCACCCCCACTTTCCTCCCTCTCCTTCTTTCCCTTCCTCCCTCCCTGTACTCCTCCTCCTCTCTCTCATGAAGGAAGAAATCTAAGAAAGTAATGAAGTACTGATACTTGTTTCAACATGAACTAACCTTGAAAACATTATGGTAAGTGAAAGAAGTCAAAACACAAAAGGTCACATAGTAAAAATTTCTATTCATATAAAATGTCCGGAACAGGCACATTCATAGACACAAAGAGATTAGCAAATGAGGTGAAAGAAATGAGGAATGCTGGCAAATGAGCAGGGGAATTTCTTTTTGAAGTGTTAAAAATATTCTAAAGTTAGATCATGTGAGGGTTGCACAATTCTACAAATATACTGAAAACCACTGAACTGTACACTTAAAATGAGTGAGTTTCACAATTAAGTGGGGCAGGAAGAATATAATAAAAAGGGCACTGGATAGGAAATAGGGAAGGGAGAAAACACTAGCTCAGGTCTAATCCCAATGTAGGCATTGAGGGAATGTTACTAACTTCTCTGGGCAGCAAGACAGGAACCTTTTCTCAAATGGCTGCTCTCTGGGTTTCCTACCATCTACGGTACTTCTCTTTTGCTCCTCTTACTTCACAGACTACAGCATGAGAAAGATTCACGTTTTTGCTTTGAAAGGTGAAACGAGATCTACAAAAATAGTAGAACAGAGAGTTTGTTTGTGTTCAGACAATCTCAAGAGACTTTTCAGTATTAAAGGTTTTTAAAAATACAAGTAACAGCAATTACAGATAGTAATAGGTCAACAAAGAATCTAAATAGTATTTTCTACCAGTCAGATTTTGGATAAATGAGTTGATTTCCTTGAGTTTTGATTCCTTATCCGCAACTAGGACACACTAGTGTACTGCCAGCTCTGAAGCCCCAGACTATGCACTACAAAAGATGGTGATTTTCACACTCTCACCTACTTCTCACGGACAAGTGAAATGTGACACTTTTTTTCATGTTGTACACAGCTGGTAGGTCCAGTAGTAGCAAAAATAGAAACAAATATTTAACCTAATGAGTACAACCTGATCAAACTACACTCAGAAATTTAACATGCCAGTTAGGATCAGCACATAACCAAGCTACATATGTAAAATCATGCAGTTTATCCTAGATTTTTCCAAATTTCAACAGCAAGATTTTTCTCAGGCAAAATTTAATCAGATTCTCAATCAAAATCCAAGTCAGTTCAGTTAAATTAATTAAAAGCAGGTTTCTGTATGGCCTTGGTATTACCAAGCCTGCAATGAACACAGTTTTCTACATGAGCTGTTCTCCTATCTTTCAACTGTTAAATTTTTTGGTGGAGGTTGTTTTTGTCTTTCTTGCTTTAATGAGGTATATTTGGCAAATAAATTGTCAATTTGCATATATTCAAGATGCGCAATGTTGTTTTGATAAATGTATGAATTGTGCAATGATTACCACAAAGTAACCCACCAACACCACACAGTTGCCATTTGTACGTGTGTGTGTGTTTAATGAAGAAACTTGAAATCCACTCTACAAATTTCAAATAAACGATACATTACTAACTAAAGTCACCAGGCTATACATTAGATGCCCAGAACTTACCTTATAATAAGACTGTACGCTTTGACCAACACCTCTCCACTTCCCAATCTCCAGTCCTTGTAACCATCAGTCTACCATTTCTACGAGTTAAGCATTTGTAGATTCCACATACCAATAAAAACAGAGCATTTGTCTCCGTGTCTGGCTTACTTCACTTAGCATAAAGTCTTTATTTTCATAATACATTTTATGTTTGTCACACAGGGGCTTCTACCAGGGGAAAAGCTAAACTCAGCAAGGATCGTTCAGTCGGATGTGATCAACCAGGAAAGGAACGGTGGACTCCATTACCAAGTGAGAACAGGTGGGTGGGCGAGAAAGAAGGCCCACAGCTGAGACGAGGACATGGGGAGAGGCACTGCAGCTGAGAGGCCTGTCTTTTCTTTCTAGACTTCTGTATACTAAAAAGGCCTTGCCACATGTTGTGTGAGGAAATGAGAATCAGATGCAGGTCACCCACTGATGCTATCATCTAGGTATCATCCCTGAGGGGAGGGACAAAGGTGGGAAGAGCAAAGCTCCAGTCCTGAACAAGGGCAGAAGGGGCCCATCGATGTGGGGGAAAAAGTACAAGGTGATGCTTGGTGAGGCTGACCCCTTGGGGGAAGTTTCAGGTTCACATTCAGAGACCTAAGATCCAGGGCTACCTGCAACTGGGGGTGGGAAATGGCATTGGGACCCTCCTGAGAGTGATGTCTCTCTACCTCTCTGTCTCTTTCACTTATGAAATAAACTAAAACCTTAAAGTGGAGGCAGGAAATTTCTAGTGGCCACTGAAAAATAGTATACTCAAGTAACCAGGTGGTTGATACCATTTTTAGTCAGTAAAAGGACCAAAGTACAGCTATCTTTCTAATGCCCAGTTCCCAGAAAAGAGAAAATGAAAAAAAGAAAATATAACTTTTGGATCTCAAATCCAAGGTCACAACTGAAAAAGTAATTACTTCAGCTACAATTGGGAATTTAAAATAACAAAAGACAAAGCATGACCCAGCATAAAGAGTTTAAAATCTAAAATAGCAAATGAAAGCACAGGCAGGAAAATAAACCAGTGTGGTAATAGTTTCTGAGCAAATCTAAGCTTCCTGTTATTTGTTTTTAAATCAATAGAATACAAAGGCAACAATATATTTCTTCTTATAGGTCTGATCCATAGTGCATATGGGAAAAAAGTACACCATTTGGAGACCACGATTTAAAATGGCCTTTCTGAAAACGCTCTTTTCAGCTCTCAAGATCTGAACATTTTCTCAAATAAAACTGTTATTAAACTAAAAGGTCAGTGTTTCGGGCTGGGCTACTCTAAGAGAAGCACAGGAAAGGCCAGCTTTGCCTATTAGCACAGTGAGTTTCCAAGCAGATCCGTAAGAACTGGCAAAGTTTGTGAAATCAGAAAAAGAGTAAAAACGAGAAATGTTCAAGCCATAGAAAACAGATTTGCCATGGAAATTTACAAAACTATTTCAAGTTCAGTTAAGTGTGGCCCCATGGCTTTTACAAACACACACACTCTCTTTTTAAAATGTGTTAAAACAAAAAGAATGCTTTCTTCACAAACTTGTACTTTTTTTTGGGGGGGGGGGGGAGGTTTTTGCTATAGGGCGCATGCGCTCGCCAGACAGAGAGAGAAAGAGAGAGAGAGAGAGAGACAGACAGAAAGCAGGAAATCACCCCCCGGGGGGATGGCTACGCCGCAATCCCTTCTCCTCCATTCTCCTCTCGGGATCCTGGGCACGCACGCACACGCGCCCGGCGTGAGTTCAAGCCACCGGGTCCGGGACTCGAACCGTGGTCGACCACGTGGGAGTCCAGCGACATAGCCATTACGCTAACTGCTGGTCCCCCCTGTACTTTTTAAAATATTCTCAGAAACCATTTTAATTCCTTTCTCAATGGCAAATATATCTTAATGAACCCAAACACTGGCATTTTGTCAATTAGTTACAGATGGTGTGACACTGACCATAAAACAAGTGGGGAAAAAAAAAAAGTCAAGCTTTACAGTTCCTTGGTTATGGCGAGTATGGCCCTAAATTAAATTCTATTTGAAACCATTCGTGAAAGTATTAAATACTTGTATGGTTAAAAGCAGCTCATGATCCCTAACAAATTTTCATTTCTTTTTACTAAAGCATGTTCTAACCAAATGTTTTGTTTTGTCCAATGAGTCTTCTCTCTTGACTGCCTAGGAATCTGCTGACCCTCTTAGCCACCAAAATTTCTAAGTTTATAAATACGGGTTCAGGATCAAATAAGAAACTTCAGTATTCCTAATAGTATATTTCATTCTGAGTACTGTAGGGAACTATGAATACCAAGGTCTTATTTCAGAGAAAGTCTAGCACAATTTTCAATACACTTCATCCATCTTCTATACCATGACTGATGCCCAAATTTCTATGTTTTCAGAAACTGGTTAAAGTAGAAGTTAGGCAGAAAGGGGAGAGGGAAGACATCATAACACAGTTAAGAGAGACCCTAAATGATGAAGAGCAATGACTCCAACAGATAGGAGCACTTGATGAACTCAGCAGCTATGAGAAAACAAACGCATGAAAATGCAACCATGATCTGAGACGTCACCTCGTCATGCCTGTTTCCTCTGTAACTTTTCCCATCTACAATTCCCCTTTCCCTCCTTTCTTGGCATAAACCTTACAGTATAATCGGCTCCCCAATTATAGTATTTGTAAACAGTCTCTATAAGTTGCTTAATAAAAAGCATGGCATGCCTTTTAGAAAAAATGTCAGTTCCTTTGGATTTTTTTTTTTTTCCTTTACCGCATTTCTCGTTCTGGTTTTACAATTTGCAGATATCGGTCATGTCCAATTTTGTAAAGCCTAGTATTTTCAAATGCCAGTTAAAAACATAGAAGAGAAACTACAAAGATCTACTGTGAGAAGAAAATAAACGTACACAATTGCATGATACAAGCAGCAGGGTTAAGTGAAGACTGACTTTCCCAGGATTGGAATAGGTGAGCTAAAGCTTATACCATAAGGTACAGTCAAATTAAATGTTCAGCTCCACAGAAATATCCATTAATCTTATCATTTCAACAAATCCATTAATATGAAAAGAGCATTTATTATTTTAAAAAATAATAATGGAAGCATCCATGCAATCAATGAAATATAACGCACAGTATATTAGAACTAAATGACTCACAGCATGGGTTGCAGGATAAATCTTGACCTGCTTCTTATTTTCTAAAAGGTATGGGTTTGATTAGGATATGAGCTGAAAGACAACACGGATATATCTCAGAAATAAATATGTAATAGTTTGTCATTATCCATCTGTGGTACCATCTAGTTGGCAAACAAATAAACGTGATTTAAACACATGCATACACACACATACAATAAGTATGTTCAGCTGACAGGTGCCGTCACTATTTCCTAGTGTATCTTAAGACTGTTTAAAAACAAACAAACAAAAAAAATTCCATGTGTCTATATCCCTGGCAGGGTAACTATGGCTACTTACAGGTGAAAGTTAACGAAGATGGTAGAATGAAAATTCTTAACTGCATATTTATAATCATAAATATTCTATCAGAGGGCACACTGTTATGAGTCTGGCAACCTAAACATTAACAGCATCAAGTTAATGGTTTATTTTTTAGTATTACTGCTCCATCAGGATTCATATACCTTTGTAAATTTCTAATTGAATGGTATGACATGCAAATAACGTCCATTTTATTGTTGCTTCACAATAAGCAGCCACAGAAATCAGCTCCATGTTCCAATCCACATGAAAACAAACATCAATACTGCACAGCAGATGCTATATGGAATAGACAAGCTCATAATTCATATTCTACCATTTCCACATTTTTAAGTAGATGATTCGTAAAACCAGTATTGAGAATCAGATACATGTAGTATTTCATGTCTTAATATCCTGAGTAATAGTTGCAAAATCTCACAAAGCCTCTAGGAAAAAAGATCTATAATGTAAATTAAAAAATAATAATTACCTCTGGATATTGCTTTTTGATGCATAGCTTAATTTTTTGTTTGCTTCAAAAATGGATATATTCTGTTCACTGGGGATAAGACTATAAATTAAACAGTGTTTAACTCTCCAACCCAAATGAAGTATACAAGCCACCCAAACCTGTTTCCATTTCATTCAAATATTCCTGAGTGCAGCTGTATCAAATGGTTTCTTCAAAAGGACTCATAAAATGCACAGAAGACTGATCTGACAATAAGGAGAATTTAGGTCTAGTCCTGGATTGGCAGTAATGACTTTTTGTGATTTTGTTCAAAACATTTCATTGCTTTAAGCCATGGTAGTCTCATCTGGAAAATGAGGACCCAAAGTAGAAAGTCTCTAACATCCCCTCCCCTTATAAAAAGGTACTTCAGGGGACCAGCAGTTGGCATAATGGCTATGTCGCTGGACTCTCATGTAGTCGACCACAGTTCGAGTCCCAGACCCAGTGGCTTAAACTCATGCCAGGCGCGTGTGCATGAGTGCCCAAGATCCCAAGAGGAGAATGGAGGAGAATGGACTGCGGCGTGGCCATCCCCCCTGGGGGGTGATTTCTCGCTTTCTGTCTCTCTGTCTCTCTCTGTCTTTCTGGCAAGCACATACACCCTATAGTAAAAACCTCTCCATAAATAAAAAAAGGGTGGGAGGTACTTCAGAAATTTTGTGAGAAAAAATGGAATTAAAAGTATGAGTTTATTTTAGTGCAAAAATTCTGAATTCAATGCAGTTTTTTTGTTACATGCATTCCCCATGAACTTTTGGAAGACCTTCATATTAATGTGTTAAACGGGAGAGAAACAGATTGAACTCAGGCTCTGGAACGTCCACTAAGATAAGTATGACAGTTTATCACTGGCATCACATACTGTCTATTGTTTTCCTTAAAGTGACGCTTTCTTCATTCTGAGGAACTGTCCCTCAGGTGTCCTCTACTAAATACCACCTCTGTCTCTACAGATGAAGGTAGTGAAGGAATAGGGGTGGAGAAGAGAGCAATACTGTAGTCTTTGCTAAGCAACAGCAGATGCTCAATGGACACTTGTTAAGAGCTGAGCACTGGTATAGTGTTAACTAGAACCACACGAGAACGGTCCTGTGTTCATGTCCGGGACATCCCTGAGAACACCAGGCACACACATGCCCATGATCTGGCCGGCTAGGACTAGAGGTAGACGACAGTATGGAGACCCTCCCCCATCTTTCTCTGTCTCGGAAGAATTAAAATTAAAATTTTTAAATCTTGTTAATTGATTTGTAGAGTCAGAATCAGTCCTTAGGTAAAATAAGTCACCAATTTCTGGGGTAGCTTAGTGTAGATTTGGGAGAAATATGTACACACTGTTACATCATATACAACTGAAGTATAAAGACTGTAAGTGCTACTGAAAAACAAAAACAAACGAACAAAAAAAACTTACAAATCTCCTGATCCTCAAACCATCACCAGTTTCTGCTCCTAAGTCCTCCTTTGTTGAAATGTGGAGCCTCTGCTACTAGGCAGTATGTTTCCAAAGGAGAGGATAGGTACTCATTGCAAGCTTCCTGTACTGGCTATAAAGTTTCCATTTTAATGATGAAGCTGTTTTTGGCTCTCCGATTACGTAAATTTATCTGTTTAGGGTTTTGTTCCCAACCCAAATGACCTGAAGGAACAACCCAAACTAGATCAATCAATCAATTCACTAGGTAGTAATTCCACATTGATTTAATCCTACTCTAGGCTTTATGAAAGATACATATACAGTGGCCGTTAGCATGAAGGAGACTGTAGTGTAACTGAGCCAGAAAAATTACACTACAAAGAGGCCAACAGGTGGCATGGTGGTTAAGGGCTGTGGACTCCCACATGGCCAACCATGGTTCAAGTCCCGGACCTGGTGGCTTGCTTTCTCACTTTTTATCTTTCTTTCTCTTACTCTGTCCCTCTCTAGTCAAGTTAAAGTAGAAAAGAAAATTTTAAAAAAGAGAGAAAAGAAGAACGAGAGAGAGAGAGAGAGGAAAGAAGGAAGGAAGGAGACGGAGAGAGAGGGAGGGAGGAACAGAGGGAGGGAGGGAGGGAGGGAGGGAAGGAGGAGGAAGGGAGGAAAGAAAATAATTCTTTAAAAAAAAATTACACTACAAAGTTTACTATTAAGAGAAGTACTGGGACCAGCAGAAGGCGTAATGGCTTCATCGCTGGACTCGCATGTAGTCAACGGCGGTTCGAGCCCCAGACCCAGTGATTTAAACTCATGCCGAACACGTGTGTGTGCGTGCCCAGGATCCCAAGAGGTGATTGGTGGAGAAGGGATTGTGGCATGTCCATCCCCCACCCCACCCAGAGGGTGATTTCTCGCTTTCTTTCTCTCTGTCTCTCAATCTTTCTGGGGAGCACACACGCCCTATAGCAAAAACCTCTCAAAAAAAAAAAAAAAAGAGAGAGAAGTAGTACTAAAGTATTACCAAGGTTGGCTGTAGTTAAGAATGTGGGACTTGAACAGGGCTCAAATTAGATAGATGGCAAGAAAACCAAACAAAACTTGTTTACAACAAGAAGTAAAAATAGAAGGATAAATTATGCTAAATTGTAGAGTGCCTTAGGAACTAGGCAGGAGTCTGGATAAGAAATATTAAGAAGCAGAAAATCCTGAACAGTTATTAAAAAGAAACAGAAATTATGCAATGAAATAGAGGATTATTGGAAATTTAGTAAAGGTTTGCAGATAAACCAGAGACAGCGTGAGTGGTTCTCAAAGCACAACCCTGTTTACCCCTCGAAGCAGCAGCATCTCCTGAGAATTTGTTAGAAATGCAATTCAGTCCCACCTGGGACCTGCCAATCAAAGCTTCTGTGGACAGAACCCAGCAATCTGTGTTAACAAGTCTTCAAGGTGATCCCGATACACAATGCATTTTAAGAGCCAGTGGCAAAGGGGAAGAGAACCTGAAACAAGATGGATGCTAAAATACAAAATCTTTCACAGGAGACTGACTGACTGACCGAGAGATCAAAGAGAAATAAGTCAAAGGTGTACTCAGATGCCAGAAAACTAATACCTATGATGGACAATTAAGTAAAAAAAGGAGAGGCTGCACAAGAGAAGTAATGAGTTTCAGACATATTCAATTGAAGGGAATGGTAGAACCACCACCTGGAATTGTAGGCAATTAGATATTTGGACCTGAAACTCATATTTGATTTGCAACTTGGCTGAACATCCTGATATGGGAATGACTATTACAGATGTGCGCTTAGTGAATTCTCCTGGAAAATTTTTAAAAATAAAAACGTAAGGCTAAGGGGAAAGCCTTACAAACTTATCACATGAGGGGAAAGAAAGAGAAACATCATTAGCAACAAAGAAGAAATGGAATGGAAAGGAAGAAATGAACCAACACGGTATGTGTAAGAATGATAGATTCATCCTACATGCCAATTCAGATCAACTGGCAGTAGCTGCCTGGGGTGCTGAACGTAGGAGGACTCTGAGGCCAAGTCCAGGTTCAGTGAATTAATGTCTACCCTGGACACAGGAGGAAGATCTGGCAGCACAGCTTACAATTACCTCTCATCCCAGGGAGATTGTGCGGGCATGAGGAATCAGTGGAAGGAGAGCAACAGAAGACAGCAATTAGAGGTCTCTCTTCAACAGTTTTAGAAATGAAACAAGAAGGAAGGCAGTGGAGAAATTATAAATAAAAGATGATTTTTGCAAATAGAGGAGGTCTGTGCATGTTTGAAGGGAAACCATAATCAATAACCTGTAACGACTTCTAAACTACTGAAGAATGCCTGTTGCTTCTCAAAAGAAATTGGGAGACGTAACTCAAAGTATGCATTACTCATAAAGATCTGCTTGTCTAACATCCAGTAACATAGGCCAAGCAACATTTCTATATGATATTCCAGTCCTCTTTCCAATTACAACCTGATGCAGGGTTCACAGCACATTTCCTTATAAAGAATATCCTGTAACAATGAAACAGAGTGGACAAGTCCACTTTCATGTGCTAAAAGGCTTTAAAACGAAGACTAATGTCCTTCCCTAAATAATTTGCTTTGGTAAATTCAGAGGCAAATGCCACTCCAAATCTTAAATTCATACATCAATCTTCTCTCTTCCTATTGTTATAAACTAGTATGGGCTTTTTGGCAATTTAACTGTATAATCCCAAAATCCATTTCTTACTCATAAAATTTCTCTACTGAACTGAGATATTTTGTTCTTTAAACTCAGACCAACACTATTTTCTAAGGGAGACTTTAAATTTATCTTCGCATGTAATCAAAGCACAAAGAAAGCAAAAGACTCAAAAGTGTGAAAGTGAAGTCTATCTTCTAATACACCTAACTTTCTACAGGCCTGGGAAAAGTCAACTAACCCTAATCTCAAGACCTTTCTTCTTCTGAAGAAAAAAATTCCGTGACCCAATTACAGCCTTTTTAATAAAGAAAAAAACAACCTAGAGTCCAGTTTCTAGATACTGGCCCACTACTGGATGGTAGAAATAGTGGGGGAACTACACTAGTCTGTCCTCTGAGCATCAGTGACGTTGTTGATAGCCCGTTCAGAGGAAGATGCCAAAAACAACCTATTTAACACCCCAGCTAACCATTACAGAACATTGGCTTCTTCTGGGACATTTTCAATAAAGCAATTCAGATTTTATACCCAGGCTTAATTCATATTTTATTTATGATATTTCAAGTATATTAAAATGGCAAGACAGCAGAATACATATTGGTGTAATATTTTTCATTAAGCTACAGTGCAATATCCTGAGCTTTGTTTTATTTAATTCACATCGTAATAATTAAACCAGGTTGTTTTTTAAAGTCAGATTATAATACCTATATTGTCCTGTTATTTTTTGCTTCATCTAAAGTAAATCTCCACTTAATGTTCAGAAAACACCATTTCAATGTATTCATAAGTATCATAATCTCTAATAAAACTACAATCATTCTCTAGGAAGCATTGCAGAAGCTCTGTGACTGATTTTACCATCTTTAAAACACGAGACTATGCACAAAGATTTCAACACCAGAGCACTGAAATCTTTCATCTAAATACAAGAATGTACTTAACTTTTTCCCTAAAAGTAAATTATCCACAGGAAAGTTAGACTGAACAGAAAATAACAGTAAAAAACACTATGATTATATTCCTAAAGATCCATAAATCTCCTTAATACCACTGTTATTAGGGAAAAGTGTATGAAATTCCTTCTTACTTTTTAAATAGCATTTTATTTGTATAGGTTATGCCATATGCTATATAAGGTTTGTGGTGTAAAGCCCTTAAAATACCTGGGACTACACATGAAAGCAATGAAAGAAGTGCCTCCATTCAGGACAGTTGTTTTCATCCTTTTTCAGACCTAATTCTGCCTTTTTATAGCAAACATTTTGTAATTACTATACTGAAATGAAACAAATTATAACTCCACACAGATTTTTTTTTAAGTTTATTTATTTCTTTCATAAGAGAGTGAGACAGAGAGAGAGCGAGAAAGAGACCAATTCCTAACAGGGTTCTCATACCACAATCCATCCCTACTCTCAGCCAGCAGGCACACTCTCTGTACACCCAGCATGTACAGAGAGATGTTGGGACATGAACCCAAGACATCCCAATGTGCCTCTGGCATCACAGAGCATTGGGTTACCACTCCACCACTGTGGCTAGACATGACACAATTTTTTTTAATCAACACAATGCCCTAAGTTTAATATTTAAAAAGAAAAAGTACTGCTAGTCCGCCATATCCCCCTCCCCAAACATACATTTTCCCAACCCCACTCAGAGGGATCATTTTGATTTTCGCTAGGAATCCAAAATTACTTTCTGCTAATCATCAAGTTACCTATTTTTTTTCTCTCCTGATGCATCAAGATGTGTCCAAGGAGGATGAGGATTCCATTATTAATTCAATGGAAATGGTACAAATTGAAGCCTTAAAGACTCCAGGTCACTGTAACCATACCACAAGAATGTACACAGATGCCAGAGAGCTCCAGACAGAAACCCACCTGCCCATGAACTGTTTAGTATTTTTATTATTAAGCATTCAAAGACATTTTCAGGTTACTCTTTAAGAGCACAATTTCCCAAATATAGATTTACTTCAAACTGACACACTTTCTATCAAAACTACATCATATAGGTATTGACCAATCAAGACTATATGTTTTGGAGATGACAATATCAAAATAAACAATTCAATAAAGTAAGATCATCTTTATGTTGAAGAAAAATGAGAAAAGGGTTTAAAATTAATCTCTCTAAATTACCTCGTAATTGTTCGTAGGGATTTCTTTTTGGAATTAAGAAAGTAAAGAGTTTACTAAGGAATAATTTCCCTATAAACAACAAAAATAAATTACCTATCACTACCATGTATAATATGAAACTATATAGAATAAATACAGGAAGGCAGCAAGCATGAGCATAATCTAAACATACATGATATATTAAAAGAAATGCATTTATAATTCACTCCAAGTACCCTCAGCAATTGGATCCAGAATTCATAAAAAAATATTTTTTAAATAAAAAGTTATCAGGTAGAGGTCCTTAGGGGGACTGTTTTAATGAAACGAATAATTAGAATACAACTTACTCTCCACAAATAGTAACTTCCAACATACATGATGCTTACATAAAAGAATTTGCTAAGTAATTTGAGATTTCCTCTCAGGGAATTTGCTTACCAAATCCTCCCCCACACTCATCCTAAACCCCATGTTGTATCCTTTTCATATAAAGGAGTGACATAAATCTTCTCCAATTTTGCAAACAAACTGTAAACAAAGTGAACCCAAATGAAGATGTGATTGCTTGTTTTAACACTTTTCAATGATTTTAGCATATTTCATCTCATAGTTTATAGAAAATGAACCCAAAATATATGATTTAATTGATTTAATTAAGCACTACACATATATAATATTAGAAATCTTTAAAATAATATAATATGTTCAGATTTAAATGTATACACATCTGAAACATGGCTATGAAATAATGAGATTAGTATAACATGCCACATATGACAGGCTTTATTTTACAGTCACAATTATGGTACGCGTGTCTGTGTATACACGTGCATGTGTACCACAGGACTGTTAAGTAAAATGAAGAACCATATTACATGATTCCTATTAAGTGGATAGAAAAAGGGCTCAGTGAGAATAACAGAAAAGTCATTTTAATAAAAGAATTAGGTTTACAGAAACCTACATTCTCCTGATTTTACCCTCTGTGACTTCTTATTTCATAAATTACCAGTAAGGTTTCTCTTGAAGACGACATGCAGTGAACTGAGGAGATATCATCAGGTCAAAGTTGAGCATCATAACATTTAAAAAAAAGAAAGAAAGAAAGAAAGAAAGAAAGAAAGAAAGAAAGAAAGAAAGAAAGAAAGAAAGAAGAAAAGAAAGAAAGAAAGAAAGAAAGAAAGAGAGAGAAAGAGAGAAAGAAACTAGTCAACTGAAGAACAAACATCATTTTATTCTAAAAACCCGATTGATGTTATGTAACATTTCATTGAGCCAGTACTATATTCTGTAAGAGACTATTTAAGTCTCATATTCTTCAGGAGTCAGCATGCTAGGATTTGCAATTTTTTAAGCCTACAGAAATGATTATGTAACAAAAAGAATTTGTGGTACATCTTACATGGGGATTTAGGATCTGACTTGATGCCCATATATATACAGTATTTCAGCTTCTGATTGCCAAGGTTCACAAATTTATTGTAAATAAATTTGATCTGACAGTAACCAGAATTCATTTGAATCTCTTATTGTCTTTGTATTTGTCTGTTAAAGTCATAGATTCTGAAGAATGATAAAGTAAAACTGATGTTGATCAAATCTTTTTTTAAAGTACACTTTAATGACCAGCTTAAATGACTACTAAACTTTCCTCCTAGACTTATGAAGCAGGCCAAAAAAAAGATGTAGACAGTGAGGTAGAGCATTGTATATTTTATATATAAAACAATGAAACACCGAAGTAAATACCCAAAAACAGGGAAATGGTCAAATAGTATAATAAAATTGTATCATGAAAAATTACATTAATATTAGAAACAATACTTTAAAGAATATTAATCCATGAAAAAATTCTTACAAGTAAAAAGGACAACATACTAAGTTGAACAAGCTGTTTGCTCTTCATTTTGTTTTGTGTTCGTTTAACAATTGAAAAAAGTGCAAGAAAAGCATCACAAAGAAATATAAACATACATATTCCCTGGAATGATAAATGTCAAAATTATATTAATGATTACCTTGTATTTAGGGAAATGGATAACTCTCCTTTTTCTCTTTATACTTAATTTTCATTTTTTAACCAAAATCACATTTTTAAATGTTTTTGTTATAGGCCACGTGCGCTTGCCAGAGGGAAACAGAGAGACAGAGAGAAGGAAAGTGAGAAATCACCCCCTAAGGGGAATGGCCACAATACAATCCCTTCTCCTCCATTCTTCTTTTGGGATTTTGGGCATACATGCACATGCACCCAGTGTGATTTTCAAGCTGCCAGGTCCAAGACTCGAACTGTGGTTGGCCATATGGGAGTCCAATGATTTAAGCACTACACCACCTGCTGGCCCCCATCAAAATCACATTCTCACTTTCATAATCATTTAAAAGTTATTTCTAAACAATACATGAGTAAGCAAAATTTCAGTTTTTAAACTCGTCTTTGTCAATTCAATCATGAACGTTAAATGTATGAATTGTATTAGGTTAGTAGTTCAAACCATACTTACACCAAGAGAGAGTAGTTGGCTGGGATTAAAGACTCTAAAAGTGTGTACCACAGGAGTCAAGAAAACTAAGTTCATTTTTATTTCTTTTTCCTTTTACCACACAGTCATCCCACACACATTTCATTATAAAAAGATTATGCATTCTTAAAAGGTAAATTACTTAAAGAAAATACAATCACACACCTTCATTACAATGATGTTGGAGAAAGCATAATTTAGAGCACACAGTTTCTTAATGTTGATAATGCTATCTAGAAACACACCACACAAGAGCTATTTGCTGAAAAATTCCTCTGTCATTTAAAATAAATTCAGAGTATCTTGAAAAAGATATCCAGTAGCCGTATTGATAATAGGTATGTAATAGGGGGAATCTTAGCCCAAATATTCTCCTTTATTCCAATTTTTCAAGTAACATTTAATATTATGTCTTCTCTTTCAATTTTTCAATTGATAACATCAATTGTCCTAGTATGATGCATGATACATGTTACCAAGGACAGCTGATGAAAAATTCTTGGCCACTGACTTAAGCAATCAGCTGAGGTTATGCTAAGTCAGATAAAACACGTGAAAAACAACCACGGATAGCATTTTCTACATGGTGCGACAAATATCCCACAATATAATAGAAGCGAAGCTCTACAGAGATCCATTTCCTATGTGTGGCAGTCATTGCTACAAAGTCACTATATTTGGAGATGTTCTACAGAATCGCTCTATAAATTGTCCATTTTGACTGCGAAATAGACAGAGAGACCTATTCATTCTATTCCACACAGGCATAATCTAAAAAAGAATATAACTTCAACTGTAAATTTAAACTGTATTATATTCATCATTACATTCTTTGCTGCAGCTAGCAAAATAAAACATTTAATGTTCTTCGCTTGCTGATCAGATTTATACTTGGTAGAAAATACATATCAAAATTGAGCTTTGCTTCCTTAAAATGGAATCTGACAAATTCTCACTGGGATTTCATGGCCTGAAGTGTCTCTAGTGAAAGCTATTATTCAAAACACAAAACTTCTTTCTTTTTGAGACAATACACATACTGCAATCAACTAGTTAAGGCAAAAAGAATTTAAATACCAATCTGTGGGTACTGTATCTCAATAATAAATATCAGAATCATCACTTTCTTTCAAGACAGGGTAGAAATGACAAGTGACAGGACACTATAAAAGATATTGTAGCTTTATCTTCAGTTTAATCTTCATCTTATTTATTTGAATTTAAAAGAAAATCAAACTAAATTACTCATTCCTTACAACAACAGAGAAATACTCAGATACAGTTTATGCCATTCTGGATACAAACTGAAAAGATCAAGTCTTTGTTTTATTTTTCACCCATGCTGATAAATTAGGAGTAACTATTGATAAAATTCAAACAGGAATTCAGATATGTGAGAAGATGAAGTTTGCAACCAAAATATCTCAACCTGATTCAGCTCTTATCTGGAAAAGAACTTGTATCTCAGGGTTGCCAATATTTTCAACACCTAAAATCTTGACTATACTTTTTCCACTCGCATCTGGGAAGCCAAACAAAATAATATAGTTCAAATAACACACACAGACTGCCTCACATTACAACAATTAGTTGTCTCCATATCCACCCTCTCTTTCCTCTTATAACAAAAACCCAGTGTTTGATTGGGCACATGGCTGGTCAGGATAATATCTACATTTTTCAGCATCCCTTGTAGTTAGGTATAGCCTGGTGACTAAGTTCTAGCTAACAAGATATGAGTGGATAGTGTGCGTGTGTGTAGCTTCAAGGTCATCCCCATGGCACAGGCTGAAGGACAGCTGCCAGCCATTCTGGGCCAAGTGGATAAGGGAACTTTCCTAAAAAACCATAAAACAGTGAAGGACCAGTCCCACAGCAAAGATTGAAGGTGCCAGATCCCACATGGCCAACCACAATTTAATTCTTGGTCACAGTGGCTTGAATATACCCAAAATTTTGACAGGATGGAAAAATGGAAGACAAGAGATTGTGTTATGACCATGTCCCATTGAGGATGTTTTCTCCCTCTGCCTTTGTCTCTCTGTTGCAAGTGTACACACCCTCTGGCAAACGAAAATAACAGTAATAATAATAAAAAAGACAGAGAAGACTAGGTTCTATATTGAAATACCCAAAACGAAACAAAGAGAAAAATAAAATTCTCACTTTGAATCACTGTTAACTATGGTGTCCATTAGAAGAGTGGCATCTATCTGTCCTATAAAAAAGGCAAATATTCCAAGTCCTACTCTACTCTTTGTCAAACCTAGAAGAATCACATGACAACCTCAAAAACCCACAGATGTGGGAAGAGAAGAAGCTTAAAAATAAACTCTGTTGGGGGACAGCAGGTGATGTAGTGGTTAAAGGTGCTGGACTCCCACATGGTCGACCGTGGTTCAAGTCCCGGACCTGGCGGCTTGCTCCTTCTTTCTCTCTCTCTCTCTCTCTCTCTCTCTCTCTCTCTCTCTCTCTCTGCCCCTCTCTGGTCAAATAAGAAAAAAAGAAAGAAAGAAAAGAAAAGAAAAGAGATAAAGAAAGAAAGAAAAGAAAGTAAGTTAAATAAGGTAATCCTTACAAAATAAAATAAAATAAACTCTATTGGGTATATGTGAAAGAGTTGGAAGAGACTTGAGGGCAGAAGCCTGTTTTTATACCATGAGTGCCTCTTTTTACTGTCTCTCTCCAAGCATGAATTGTAAGAGGGAAGTGGCAAATCACTGAGGTGCTCTGTCTACCCTAGGGTAAATAAAGTCATAAACAAGTTTCCAATACCTATACAACAGCCATTTTATTACTTCCAAAATGAAGGAGGGATAAAAGTCAGATTGGCTCTAATGTCCCTTTCAATTGATAACATACTGAAACTGTGATTCTCTCCACATGCCATCAGAGCAGAACTGCTAAGGATATCAGCTCTGGAATAAGGATCACTTAGATCTAAAACCTTGTTCTACAATGCCTGTATCTTTTGTCTTGCTCATTAGCTTCCCTGTAAGTCAGTTTCTTCACCTGTAAGATGGGTATAATAAAAGTAACCACAGAATAAGATTGTTGTGAGCAGTACATCACCTTCTGATAAATACAATTCCTAATCAGATTACATTTTAGCTCTCACGAACCTTCTCTACCTGAAACAATATATAAATAATCCTCAAATTTCAGATAACAAAGAATTTATAGACTAGTCACCTCTATAATTAAATTACCTTGTCTATTCTGCCCATTTTTCATGGCTCCATCTAGTCATCTACTGCCTGTTTAATAACAGTCTGACATACTTCTATTACCTACAGGCTACTAATTCACTGTCTCTCCACCACTGTTCTGGCAAGCTCTTTCCTCAAACCTGTATGAGGAAATGTCTCAGCTATTTCAGGGTTTATTGGGAGCATGATTAAACCAATGTTCTTAATTTTTTTTTCCTTCTTTCTTCTCACGTAGCATTCTATGGAAAAAGCAGCAAGGGTCCAACACAAATCTTCTTAAAACTTCCTTTTTTACAAGTTTCTTAAGAATTACTTCATTTTATTTATCATTATTATTATTTTTCAATTTGCTTCAGGGCATGCCAACTCACCAAAAAGAAAGGAAAAAAATGAGAAAGCAAGCCACCAGCTCCTGGACTAGAACTGCAGTGGAGCACGTGGGAGTCCAGTGTCTTAACCACCATACCACCTGCAAGCCCAACACAGCTTTTCTTTATTGCAAATTCACTAAGAAGAATTTGAAATAAAAAGACTACTTGAGCTACAAATTCATTATTCCCATCCCCAGCCTTTCCAGTCACATACACAAAACTTGAGTATGACTTGAGACCACCCTGTCCTGGCTGTACCATCTATGAATCCACTTCGACTATTGTCTATTTTGTTGCTAAACTTTGGGGATTCCTAAGGCCCATAACAAACAACTGCACTAAGTCAATACTCCCTGTGAGGTTTTAATAGTCCTTAAAAGGATTTCAACTATAAGCTACAAATAACAAGCTTTAGTTTAAGTCTAAAGCAGTCTGCTTGGACCTAAGTTAGGTAACGTACTACCACAATGGAGGTGCTGGTAATGTTTTTAGCTTTATTATAAAGTTCTGTAAGAAAATAATTATTTTAAGCATGCAATGACAGATTTCCTGCATTCTTAAGAAATGCAAATTATATCCAAGGGCCTTTTTTCTCCAATATACCGTATCTAATTTTATAAAAGATGTAAATGGGGAACTATAATTCACTTAAACATATCCACTTAACAAGAAGCTTGGTCGAAACATCTATTTTTTTTTTTTAATGAGCAATACATGCACTTTCACAATCTTCAAAATGTCTCTCTTGATCACACTGCAGTAATATTTCTGCATTTTTCCAGTCTTCCAAATTATCATAGGTTTCCCTTAGAGTACCACAAATATTGTTGCTTTAAACCTCCTTGTCCCAAAGGACAGCCAAAGGCTTAACGCCAAGAAAACCCCCTCTGACAGTATGTTACACCACTTACAGCTCCCAGACAACCATGGCAACTTCTTTGACTAGAACCACCCTTACCCCTAGAAAGAAGGGAGCTTGGCATTCCTGTTTGGTTATACCCATCACTACATTCAATTCTACAGTAAGGCAGAAGACAAGTTGGAGCCAATATATTGCAGAAACCATCAAAGCTGGCTCTGGTTTGTGCCAACATGTAGACATTTCCATACAATCACTCTATGATGCAGAAACAAGGAATATATCCTGTTTCCCCACACAAAGCCCTTCTCTCTACTATACATTCCAACAGATAATGCCATTTCTCAACTCTTCTAGAAGTGTAGGTCCCCTCATAATAAACACATGGGGAAGGGGGAAGGCTTCAAAGAGTTCATGGAAAATACGCATTATGAAAAAACTACGCACAGATTTCAAAAATTTCTGCAACAACATAAACTCATATTTTAAATCCACCTTTCCACAGACCTTTACAAATTCCTCATACAATTTTTTTTTTTGAGAGATTTTTACTACAGGTGCATGTGCTTGCCAGAAAGACAGACAGAAAGCGAGAAATCACCCCCCGGGGGGATGGCCACAAAGTAATGCCTTCTCCTACATTCTCCTCTCAGGATCTTAGGCATGCATGCACATGCATCCAGCCTGAGTTTAAGCCACCAGGTCCAGGACTCGAACGGTGGTCGACAACATGGGAGTCCAGTGACATAGCCATTACACCAACTGCTGGTCCCAAGTTCCTCATACAATCTTAAGCAACCCTTTAGGGGCTAGCTCGGTGTCAGGGTAGTAAAGGGGTGCTGCTCAAGTGATGCTGGACCCATATTGAAGATCATGGGTTCAGTCCTTAGGCTGACCTGAAAATATCAGGCCTATATGCCCATGATCCTGGTTGGGTGAAAAGGCTGGGAGAGGGTAAGGGAGGGGGGTCATGGCAAGACCCAGTTGAGAGTGCTAGTCTCTCTCTCTATCCTTCTCCCTCTTTCTCTCTCTCCCTCCCTCCCTCTCAACCTCCCACTCTCAAGAAAGAAAGAAACTTTTAAAAAAAGAAACATCTCAGTAATTTTTAAGGTATCGATAATTTGTATGTCACATGATATAATGAATTCAAGCTTAAAACATTTTATTTTAGGGACCAGTAGTGGCGTAATTGGCTATGCCGCTGGACTCCCATGTAGTCGACCCTGGTTTGAGTCCCGGACCGGCAGCTTAAACTCACACTGGGCGCATGTGTGTGTGTGCCCAAGATCCTGAGAGGAGAATGGAGGAGAAAGGATTACGGCGTGACCATCTCCCCTGGGGGGTGATTTCTCTCTTTTTGTCTCTCTGTTTCTCTGGTGAGCATATGTGCCCTGTAGCACAGGCCTCTCAAAAAAAAAAAAAAAAATTATTTTAAATTGCTAGCTAATAAGATCATTATAAAATTTATTATAATAACTTTTCTATAGCATTTGTAATATATCAAGATAAAATTCAACTTGTTCCATTCTCTAATTATGAAATAAAAATTTCAAAAATTACATTATATTTGATTTGGTGACCAATTTCAAATGCAGACTAAAGCTGACTTATTATAGTATCAAAAATAGACAAAGTTTGTTTTCATGACGTAATGTTCAGAGTTCTTACATTTTGCACTTAAGGAAATTAACTGATTTAATTTTAGAATTGTTGTGATTATTTCAATGAAAAGCAAAACTAAGTATAATAACCACCATATTTTTTTTTCCAACATTAAGCATTAAAAACACCTGAACGTTGGGACCGTGGGTGGTATGGTGGTTAAGGTGGACACCCTTAACATGGACACCCCCACATGGCTAATCACAGTTTAAGTCCCAGATCTGGTGGCTTGCTTTCTCACCTTTTCTCTGTCTCTCTCTCTCTGGTCAAAATAAAAATAAATAAATGAATAAATAAAGATAAATAAGTAATTATTTTTTTAAAAAATGCACCTGAACGCACTCACTGAGCAATTCTAGCAAATGAATATATCTTCCCAATCTAATGAAAAATATCCTGCAGCTAAGTTTCATATCTACCCATCAACATTTCCATGATGTTCATTAACCTGCCTTTTAACATCAGTGTCCCGTATGTTTCCAAAGTTTACCCAATAATCTATTATGGACAATAAATTAAAGACTACATGACGACAAATAAAAATGATGACCGATATAAATGTCCAATCACCATGGCAGGTAGCCCTAGATGTGATAAACCCGCTGCGTGAAAAAGTAACTAAGGGGCTGAAGCCACCTGATCTCCACTATAACAAACTCATGAGACACTCCAAAGAAATAATTTATCAAATCATTGTTTTATTGGTTTATTTGTTAACAGAAATTAAAATGCCCTCCAACAGAGCTTTTAACAGCATGTGCTCTCCAAAACACTGTCATTTATTTAGGTCCTCAGTTGAGATTAGTACAAAAATACCAACCTAACCAGACCTGTATTCTTTCAAACACTGGCTGTAATTGGGTAAGTGCTTACATTTCTAGGTTTCACAAGTCTCATCATGCAAAATAACAGTTAAGGGGTGGAGGGGGCTACTGGTGCCACAGCAGAAACATGAGGCCCTCTACGAGGCTGACCCACATAGGTCTGACATGGAGTCTCAAGACCTCCCTGAGTACACTGGGCATGCCTGGTTTGTGGCTGGCTAAAGCTAGGGGTGTTCTGAGTGTCAAGACTCTAATGGAGCCCCTGTCTCTGTCTCTGACTCTCTCACTAAAATAAACTAAAGACAAATAAAAATAAAAAAGTTAATAGGTAGAGAGGGTAATTATTCCCATCCAAAAAAAAAGTTATTCTAAAAGGAGTAATAAAAGAAAAAGTACTATCCAATGTATAAACCAAATCTGAAGCAATTTGTCCTCAATAAGTAGTTAACACTATTCTCTAGTCCCTACTGTAAGAAAAAAAGATTGTTATAAAAATTCAGGCAAAAGTTTTTGCAAGCTATTTGCCTGGCGGGCCAAAAGATTGTTGATAATGAAGAAAAATAACAAATCAAAGGTTGGAAAGGGTGGAGGAAGAGAACACACCTGGCAGAAGAGAAGTCTACTAGATGGTTTTGCAGGACAGGCTGGGAAGAGGGAATCCTGGAAGCAGAATGGAAGCACGCGCAGGTCTGCAGTCCTGGGAGAGACATGAGGCTGAGCAGGGCTGCATCCCAGGGCCTCTCAGGTCTCTAGGCTCGATTCGCTGAAGCTGGCCCAAAAAAAGCCACATGCTTTCTGTACGGTTGGGAGAGTGCAGCAAGTCTGCTGAGTGGTAAATGTATGTGATCAGCGGGTTTTCCTCTCCACCTAAAGCTCTGCCTGTCAGCACCATCCAAGTCACAATCTCTAGAGCTACAACCGAGTCATGCAGAGGGGCTTCGTGTAAAAGAAACGCCTAACCAGTTCCCCATGTAACAGAGGAAATAAAATGCTTGTAAGTGGTTATGTCCTATTTAACTAACAAAAGAATAAGCAGAATTCAGTGTCAGGTGAGGAGGGAAGAAACTACAATACACTTAGGCTGTCAGGCCTGACAGCTGATGAAATGGTTCAAATTCCCCAGGTGAAAAGCAATAAAACACACCGTTTCAGGCGTACCTGATGCTCAGGAGAGCCACGCCCCTTCAGTGCTCTTTAGCATTCGTTCTATTTCAGGCCCTGTCTCTACCCTCTCTACCAGCCATCACTGATGGAGAAGCTCTCCATGGCAGTCAGGCCCCTCATTACGTAGACAGCCCAAAAGAGCTGAAACACAGGAGGTGAAGGCATCTTAATACCGAGCTTGTGTGATCATTTTACCTTTGGGGGGAGGTAGGTAGAGAACTGACTGGAATACTCAGAAACACAAATAATTAAAAATTATAGGTTGTTACCATTTTAAAATAAAGTGAATTTTCATTTTTACCCTCAAGAATACTGTGACAAATACATGCCTTAATTATTCTTCCTTCACTTTAAGAAGGCTTTATAAAAGTGTTAATGTATATTTTTGGTTTCCTGCTTTGTTTATTCCACTTTGAGTGCCTAATGCATGCAACACAGAATATACGGATACAACAGACACTGGTTTTATGCAGTCACTTGTAACCTGGGAATTCAAGGATCTGTAAACTTGGATAGGGAAAAATAAAAAAGCATCTTTATTTTCACTGACATCTAAATGAAAGCATTTCCTTCAATTATTAATGAAGCCCTAAACCTAAGCACTATAAGCCACACCACCTGTGGTTTGTCATCAACAGAAATATTCACTCTCATCATAACTCTGAGCTAACAGTAGCTAAAACTATTAATATTATTGTTCCTGTAAGGACGTACATTATTTTCCCAGCCCATTGTCATATTGGTAACAGATAGAAATTGCTTTGTTTTTACATGTATTTATCCCTACAGCTCAAGACTACTGTCTCCAAAAAGTGGAGAATCACTAAGTGATCCCATCAGAGTGGGTATCTCTCTTTTTTTTAATTTATTTATTTTATTTTACATTAATTCACTGAACATCATCACAGCATACAAAACACAAGTTCCCATGCAGAATACACTGTATAGTGGCTTAATCATACATGTTATCGTCAACAAATAATTTTTCATTTGTTTCACATATATATACACATACACACACACACACACACACACACACACACACATAAATTTTTCCCCCCTATTTCTCACCCTCTGCCATGTCCCATCCTCCTCCCACATTGTCTCTGGTATCTACAGTTGTTTTTGATTCCTTTTTTTCCCCCACATTTTATTGATTCTCAAAATATCTTAATCTAAATATTTTCAGTCGAAAGTTCAGCTGATATATACACATTTGTGAACACATGTCTGATTTTAGGCATGAATCTCCATGAGTAGAATGAGCATACTATAAAGTAGCACCTAGCTGTGGCTAAGCTTACTGTAGGCCTTAAATAGGTATTACTATTTTTTTTTTGATATATCTTACCAGATCCAAAACTAAAGCTGCTGTGCTTGACTATTGGAATTATCTATCTCTCTTCTTTCTTTTTAACCTCCCATCCCTGAAATTGGAAATTTTCTTTATTTTGTTTTGGGGTTTTTTACCTACATTAGTTGAGATAGTATTTACATAATGTAGCCAACTCATTTACTGTTTGTAATTCCTAATCACAAATAAGCTGGAATTTTTTTTCTCCTGTAATTAGATATGCGATTGCAGAAACACGTATAAACATACTTGAACAAAATACCATTCAAACAATTTATAAATGTGTTATTTTCTGTGGTAAAGATAAAGTAATAAGACTGATTTTTGCTTGAGGTTACATCATATTTGCATCTTAAATGTAACTATTAATATGCTCTTTTGAGTCTATTTAGGTAAGGTAGCTTTTCTTGAGTGACAAAAGTTTAGATGATTTTGTGAAATAATGCTCTTTGATTTGGGCTCATATCTTGATTGTCATTTTGATTTTTTGGATTAATTTTTTACAATTACCTGGAAGCAAGGTTTATTTAAAAGAGTTTGGATTACAAAACTGTAAATTATTCTTTTATCTTTGACTTTGAAAAAAAATTTTGGTAAATTCCTTAAAGTCAGATTACATGCTTGGCAGTGGTGCAGAGGTGGAAAATACCACACTGCGAGGCAGAACCACGTGCCACAGAACCACGTGGTTCTTTGTCTGGAGACACCTCTGAGCATGGTAGGCATCTGCCCATGATCCAGGCTGACTAAAGCAGGGGGTAGATTGCAACATCAAGACCTAGTCAGGGGTGCTGTATCTTTGTCACTGTCTCTGTCTCTTTCTGTCTGTCTCTCTCACTCAAGGAATAAAGAAATAAACCTAAATAAATAATTATAAGTAGTAATAAGCATTCCATAGGGATGATCAGGGTAGGCTTTCCGGAACAGGCAGGATTTTACTGATTTTTAAAGATAAATCAGCCTAACGGACAATATAGGAGGTGACAAATAAGTGCGGTGAAGAGACAGAAGTGAAGGAGGAGCCACAAAGACTAGTTGAGAAAAGAAGAAGAGGAGATCTCTAAATTAAATCATCAAAATAGCTAGTCAAAGACAACTGGAATTTCACTATCAAAGAGTATAGAAAATTGTCCCCCCCCCAATCATTTAACATCTCACAGACACATTAACAGTTATTCCCATCTCACCTTATCCTAGTGGGATACATCCAAGACCCCCAGTGGGTACCTAAAACCATGGGCAGCACCAAACTCTTTATTATGATATTCCTATACATGCATACTTCTGATAAAGTTTAATTTATGAATGAGCCACCATAATAAATTAATAACTAAAAATAAAATAGGACAATTATAGCAATATACTATAATAAAATTATGTATGTGGTTTCTCTCCCTCTCAAAACATCTCACTTTATTCACCTTTCTTGTGCTGAAATGAGATGATAAAAAGTATCTATGATGAGATGAAGTGAGGTGAATGTCACAGATGTAGGCATTGTGAGGTAACACATAAAACTTACAAACTGTGTATTTCTGGAATGTTCTATTTAATATTTTCCATCTACATTAGACCACAGTTAACTGAAACCATGAAAGCAAAACTGCAGACAAGGGAAACTACCATAACAGAATATTTAGAGATACAGATATAATACAAACGTATGTGAAAATACTCTCCTGCTATGGTTTGAATAATGGTTTGTCCTTCAAATATTTATGATTGGGAATTTGGTCCCAGTGTAATAGGACATGGGAGGTGGTGAGAACTTTAAGAGGCGAAGCCTGCTGGATAAGGGATGGACCACGAAGGCATCTCCCTCATGAATGGGTTTCATAAGACTGAGTTGCAGCTCGCATGAAAAAGGTTCTTTTTCCCTGCAAGAGCAGATTGTTATAAAAAGAAGATGGCTGCTTCCCGGTCTCTCACACACTCACTATCCTCTTGGCCTCTGTTGAAATGTTGTAGGCTGGCCAGATGCCAGTCCCACACCTGTGGACTTTCCAGTCACCAGAATCATAAGTCAAATAAACCTCTATTCTTTCTAAATCACCCCTCCTCTGGTATTTCTGTTAAGAAACTCAACAGCAAACTAAAACATTTCCCAAACAGGCTTCAAAATATATCTAAATCCACAATGTGAGACAACACTTCAGGGGGGGTCTGAAAGCAAGAAAACAGAGTGAGGACATTTTGCAAATTTCTGCCAAGAGCATTAGAATTTCTTTTAAATGTGCACATATCTACCCTAAAGGCACATAAAATTGTCGACCTGAAGTACTAGACACCTGACATTTTAGCAATAGCTTCTCAATTCATAAGTTTTTTATTTTTAAATCATTTCAAACTTACAGAAAAGCTGCATGTACACTATAAAAAATCCCCATATTCTTATCCAGATTTTCCAACCAATATTTTACCAGATATATTGGATCATTCTCTTTATACACCCACATACAAATGAACACACGTGTATTTTCTTCTGAAACATGACAATAAGTTGCAGACATGATGCCTTTTAACCCTTAATATGTAATTTCCAAAACACAAAGCCAATCTGTAATACAACCACAGCACCCATGTTCAAAATTAGGAAATAATCAGCCTTTTTTTTTTTTTTAAGAGGTTTTTGCTATAAGGCGTGTGCACTTGCCAGAAAGACAGAGAGAGACAGAGCGACAGAAAATGAGAAATCACTCCCCAGAAGGGATGGCCACGCCGCAATCCCTTCTCCTCCATTCTCCTCTCGGGATCTTGGGCACGCACGCACACGCACCCAGCGTGAGTTTAAGCCAACAGGTCCAGGACTCACAAACCAAGGTCGACCACGTGGGAGTTCAGTAACAAAGCCATTACGCCAACTGCTGGTCCCAGGAAATAATCAGCCTTGTAATACTGTAATCTACAGACCTCACTCTATTTCACCAATGATCTGTTATATCTTTTAGAGGGGAAAAAAATTCTGACAGATCCAACCCAGGATCATACACATTTAGTTATCATATTTATTACACACATAACCTTTTTTAATTTATCCAAGGTAAACAATCAAACTCATAACTCCAAGGTAAACAGTGTCCCAAAATTTTATCCTACTTAAGTTTTTTCAGTTCTTTTTAGATGTTCTATTACATTCTTAAAAAGTTGAATTTGGAGGGCCAGCTGGTGGCTGGTAGTGGTTAAGGAGGCTGGATCTCACATGGCTCAAGTTTGAGTCCCAAACTGGGCAGCTTGAAAAACACACCAGGTGCTTGAGCATGTGTATCCAAAAGTCCCAAATGGAGAATGAAGGAGAAAGAATTATGAATAACTATCTCCCGTTGGAAGTGCTTTTTCATTTTCTCTCTCTGTCACTGGTGAACACATGTACCTTCTAGCAAAGTAAAAAATAAATACATAAACTAAAATTAAAAATTAAATTTGGAGAGTGGTACTTATACTCATTTAAGTACATGAAGCATTGTAAATGCTTTATAACCCATAAAAAGATCCACAAGACTATTCTGTAGCCTTGTTAGTTCTGTATATTCCCATTTCTCACTTAACCGCTAATAGTTTGCGGGCATCAAGGCTCACTCATCTTTGTTCTTCATAATCTAACTTAACTATGAATATTTAAAGAGCAAAGTATGTTTGACATTTGAATTTTTCTCCAGGAGAGATAAAGTAAACAGGGCTACTCTTTTCAGGTTAAATTCTCCATTATGATTCTCCATGAAAGAAAGGGAATTGTACATTGAAACATTTAGAGAATAATAGTATTTGAATGTGAAATACAAAATATGTTTAATTATTAACCATTTAGAACAAAGAAAAACACTCTGTTATTTCACACCTCCACTCTTCACCTCTAGAGAGTGACTCCTTGGTCAAAAACCCTTTTACGAGTGAGCTGCTGCCATATTCCACTGATCCTCAGAAGTACATTTTATGCACATGTTATAAAGGCATCATTCTGTCACTGTGAGCCAGGTGGTAGCCACACCATGGTTTATGACATTGTCTGTGTAAGATCAAGAAAACAGAAACTTCAAAACACGCAGAATTGAGCATCAGCAGCTTGCCACATCACTACCACTCTTAATGGCATGGAGAGTGACAGTGTGCAAAAAACACTGACATGGACGACCTGGAGTCAGAACGTGATTCAGGAGACTGGAACCCAGAAAATAAGTTATAAAACCATCCTAACCAATTCATTTCACTTAAATTTTCCTTTTTATCTGTGTTCTTCCAATAAATATAAAATGAACATACCAGTGGGTAAGGAAGCATTTTATCATAGTTTAACTGTCAAGGTTAGGTCTTAGGGAAACATAAAATAATGGTGTAGCTTATACTCACTTGCATTTTCGATTCAATAGAACAGTATTTCAAGCACAGAGGAGAATGCTATCCAACATTTTTGAAGAATTCCTTCAGAAACAGAACACAGACAAGCCAGAAAGCCTAGCATTATACCTGCCAGCTTCAAACTTCTCCAGACACTGACAAGACAGCAGGACACTGCAATGTGCAAACAGTCACTTCTCGACACTGCAATTCTGAAGGCAGCGTCTCTGTCTCCATTAAAACATGCTTCTGGCTCATAACAGGGCAGGCAAACAGCGTGGGGAGACAGCATGACACACAACCAAAACACAGCTGGTATGTTAAATTTAGACCTACCAACCTTTACAGTACCCTTTTAATTACTATTTTTTTTCCTAATTCTCTGGAGTGGCTTTTCTAAACCTAGAAGCAGCCAGCAGCATTTTTCTGTTGGCCAAGCTATTTTAAGCATTATACCCAAATAATGAAACATAAATAAATAATTTTAAAGATCATTTAAAATATATATTCTTACACCTTGACCATTTTTATGTATTTTTACTTAATCTTCAAATTTTATGCATTAGATTTAGGCATATGAATAAACCAACACATGTTTATATAGGAGGAGATTATATATATAAAGGTGTTTGGGATCAAACTTCTAAAAAACACCAATTCCCATTCATAAATGTTCACAGACATATACAAATAAGCTAAAATTACAACTCCATATAACTATGTCACTATGACTTGAATGATAAACACACATAGTTGCAAACTCAATCACTCATTCAGAAAATGTTTTGCCCAAGTAGCAGGATACAAAAATGAATGCAAATGATCCTTATCTAAAAAGCTCACTATCTATCAAAGGAGTCTTAGGAATCTTAGAGGTAACAATCCATTCCACCATTGGACAGAAAAGAACACTAAGGCCCAGAAAAAATAATTGATGCTAGGTAAAATGGCTATTTGGTCCAACAACACGCAAATTTAAACAATGTTCTAGGCATTAGGTTTGCCTTGAGGTAAGTATTACCCAATTTTACAGACAAGGAAACCCTTGAAAAGGCAAGGCTGGTTCCATACCTAGCTCCCCTTGTGACAGCACACAGTCTCTGTGCTCACCACTCTGCAACAACAGGACCGACTCTCCCTGGAAAAGGACCTGACCCAGCATCTATATAGTTCCATGTACATGTACGAAACCCTCCTCCTACTTAAAGTGTATTTTGGGGGGTGGGGATACAAGTAGAGAAAAACCTGAATAAACAAAAGCCAACCAAAACTGTATATACTATCATAAAAAGAAATTATTACAACACCTTTGCTTCATTGCCCAGTCATGCCAGTCCTGGGAAAAAACAACAAAAAGGACAGAACGTGCCTTTGACCTAGCCTATACTGCAGGGAGACCTCAGTGACCACTAAACCATCAACATGTCCATACTAAAGAACATACAAGAGTGGCTGACACACAAACACACACATGTACTTTATATGTATATGTGTGTATTAACGATTCAACCAGAACTACATAGAGACATTACCAGAACCCAAACGCTGGAATCCAAAGTTGGCATTTCAAGTCCTCTCAGAAGGCATTCAGAAACCTTACAGAGAGGTGCCAACCTGAACTGCAAGCTATGGAAGGTACCAGCAACTTAGTGGTGCCAAAGTTTATATGTATATTCATCATTAAAAAGTGAAATGCTATTTCCATTTCCAATTTAATCTAAAACCCATTCTAAGCCTAAAGAACTGTTCTACAAAATCATTTCAGCTGTACCCACTCTTTCTCTCAGAAAATGTGCCCTGACTCACTTTATGGAGTAATGGGGATTGCCCAAGAAAGAGCAGTGGCGGGCCAGCCTGTAGTGGTGGTCAAAAGAGCTGGATCCCACATGGCCAACTGCAGGGTCCTAGACTGAGAACTTGAGAAACACATCAGGCACAGGTGTATCTGCCCAAATTCTTGAAAGGAGGGAGAGATGAAAAAGAAGGAATTGAAGAGTGACCATTCTCATCCTCCCTCTCTCTTTCTTGTGCACACCCTCTGGCAAATTTTTTAAAAGTGGAATTAAAGAATGAGGAGGAGGAGGAGAAGGAGAAGGAGAAGAAAGCACAGTGGCTTTGGCACACAGCTCCTGTCACTGTGGACTGTCGCACAGACAGTAAAGTGCATGGCTAAAAATCCAGGCTCGATCATTTCAGGGTTTCCATATCAATATCCATGTTCCTTCTACCTAACCATAGTGCTGAGTGGGCATTTATTTCATAGATCTGCCTTAGCAACTGCATACGTCATGCACAGAGGGACAGGGAGCCCATTTGGGACAACTAGGCCAAATCCTGAGGTCTCTGCAGCTTTCTGGTCTAGTAAGCCCTCTCATTCATACTCAGTCCTACTGATCTGGCACCACAATGATACACCTAGCAACACCCTGTTACTTGCAGGATAAGCTACCAAAAAAATAAAAAATAAAATAATAATAATAAATAATAATAATGCTTTGTTATTAAAGAGTCTCGGGGGGCGGGGGAGGAACCAGTAGCAATAAGATCTGTGGTGGTGAGGGACCACCCACTGCCACTATTTGTGCTAAATTGGGGTCAAGAGGATCATATCAGCCTCCTCAAAACATTAATCTGAAGCATCCCATTTTCCAAGATAATTGACAATCTTGAAAAAGAAATATGCACATAAAATAATAGTGAACGTCCCAAAAGACGACTCTGATGGTAGAATATCAGGAAATAACTTTTATTTGAGTTATTTGATGATGATTTCATTCAAGAATTCCTGTGGATAGACTGCATGATGAATACCTTTTGGTTATGATCTATGTTCATTTTTCAAGAGGGCTAAATTTTGTATGAACATGCACATCAGAATAGATGCTCCCTGCTGTTTCATCAGCACAAAAACTACTAGTCCCTACAATGCAGAAGAAAAAAGAAAACTACATTAAACAATTTACCTAAGGGTGCAAGTTTTATTAATATGTATGGCTTCATAAATGCGTGAGTACAAAACACTTTAAAAATACAGTACCTGTTAATGAGAAATCTGATATCAATAGGCTATACTACACAAGCCACACCTATTTCTTTTTCTGAAGGTGAGAAAAAAATAGCACCACTCCTTCTTCTTCTGTCAGTGCTGGATGTCTTTCTCATTAAAACAAAGTAATACATTATTCCTTAAAAACAAACTTTTGCTAAGATTTAAAACACAAAAATACACTGTTCAAATATATCCAACAATGCCACTCTAATACTAAAATAACTTGATGCAGTACTTCATTGACAGAGAAAATGAGGTCACTCTGCAGAGGCTTAAGAGACATTCCCTCTCACACTCTCTAGCATCTAGGGTTAATGAATTCTTAATGGTCATGCCACGAGTTCATGGTCAAATTTTTCATAAGTAATAGAGAATAGTATAATGCAAGTCCCTCTCTGTAGATGGTATCAAAATAAATGCATTCAAAGATACTTTTCAAAAACTTGACATTTCATAAGGATTTCGACAGTGTTATCGAGATCAAATTTACTTATCATAAAATGTACCCATTTGAAGTGCACAATGCCCTGGTTTGTAGGAGACGAATAGAGTTGTCAACTCTCAGAAGTGACTTCCTATCTTTGCTACCAGCGCCACTATCACCACCTCCAACCCTAAACAACCACTTATCCATTAGACCTGCCTATACTAAACATTTCATACATGTGGTATTTTGAGACTGGCTTCTTTCATCAAGCAATGTTTATGGGGTCAAAAGTATTTTGAAGGGGCCAGACAGTGGCACAATATAAACACAATCCTCTGCAATGTTGGACCCATGTAGGAAGGTCCCAGATTGGCACTCTAAGGCTGCCCTTTACATGCCAGGGTACCTGAGTGTGTGCCTGTAATCCAGGCTGGCTGAGGCTGGGGTTAGACTGCAGCATGAAGATCCCGTTGGGGATGCCTATTTCTCTGTCCCCCTTCTCTCTCTGTCTCTATCTCCTTAAAAGAAAGAAATATTTAAAAATGTTTAAGTATTTTGAAGAAGTAGGGGTGTTCACAGGCCCTTCCATTCATTCATTCTATTGTCAATTATTTCCAAGGCACCTTCTACAGGTAAGGTAGATGCCACATGAGTCACAGAAGGGTTGGGGGTTTTCAGATACACATTCTTGCCCGCAAGAAAAGGTACTAATACATCTATACATGAGGCGCAATGCTAAAAATGTAGAAAGTAATGACTGCCAAGAGAAAAATACAGACCAAATACCATGTGAGTTTAGAAGAAGGCAAGATAAATAGGGTTAAGAAACATTCTTAGAAGGCAGCCTTCAAAATGGTATCTCTCTCTCTCTCTCTCTCTCTCTCTCACACACACACACACACACACACACACACACAGTTAAAATCAGGTATAAATATGTGATTGGAGGCATTTTCTACAGAAGAAAATCCACACTCCTTAGTTTTGCGATTCCATTCACGTTTACGCTCTGTTCCCCTCATCTCCCACTAAATACAGGCATTTCAAATAAATATAGTTAATTATAATCCCAAGAACTCTGTGGCCCTGGATGTTATATTAAAGAAGAAAAAAGACAAGGACATTTATTGATCACCTTCTGTATTCCAATACCTGTCTCATTTAGTCTCTATTACAACCACGTGAAATTGGCATTAGTCTCTCCATTTTTATCCTGAAGGAAAATGAGACAACTTGCCCCCAACATCACAAAATTACCAAATGGCAAAAGCTCTTCGAACAGTACCAATGTGTGCATGTGCACATGCAAACACACTTCTATTCAGAGGTGATTCAGCTACCTTTCCATTTGCCATTTGAGGAAGGGGTTCATTTCCACTGTAACTGTGTCTTCGGAAAGCAGATAACCTCATTACATCACTGTCACTGAAGTAGAGGTGATGACTTTAGTGGGCCTTTGCACCAGGGTCTGCTTTGCCTGGTATAAATCATGCCTGCTGAGATGTATCAGAAATGGTTGTAGGCCTGAGTACCAGGAAGGTACCAGTGATGGCTCAATTATGATGATTTTACCTGGATGGAGGGAAGGCAGTTCTCAAGCAAAACATAACAGTCTTAAAAAGTTTCAATTCAAAGTTCTATAAACCATAATGAGCAATAAAAATGAACAATAAAAAATTACTATTTTTAGGCTCAGTCTGGTGAAACAGTCAGTAGCAAACTGAAGTGCAGTGTGGGAAGCCATTGGCTGACTGCAGAATTGGATCCCCAGTTCGGCCTAAAAACGAGCAGGGCACATTTGTGAGTGCCTGGGATCCTGATGAGCTAGAAGATGGCAGGAAGGGGGCTACAGCACAAGACCAGGTTAAGAGTGCTTCTCTCTCTCTCTCTCATGCACACAGGCACATATGGTCTTTATCACGAATAAAAATCAATTGTTTTTTTTTTAATCACTATTTTTAAAAATTTCATCAGGACAGCAGACAGCTTGGTGGTTAAGGCAGCTGGATCGCACATAGCCGACTATGCAGTTTGAGTCCCAGACCTGGAGGCTTAAAAAACACACTAGGCGTGGGACCAGCAGTTAGCGTAATGGCTATGTCGCTGGACTCCCGTGTAGTCGACCGCGGTTCACGTCCCAGACCCAGTGGCTTAAAACTCACGCCGGGCGCATGTGCTTACGTACCCAAGATCCCGAGAGGAGAATGGAGGAGAAGGGATTGCGGCGTGGCCATCCCCCATGAGGGGTGATTTCTCGCTTTCTATCTCTCTGTCTCTCTCTCTCTGTCTGGCGAGCACACGCGCCCTATAGCAAAAACCTCTACAAAAAAAAAAAAAAAAAAAAAAAAAAAACACTAGGCGTGTGTATGTATGTGCAAGCCCTAAGTCCCAAGAGGAAAATGAAGAAGGGATTGTAGCATGGCCATCCTCCCTGGAGAGTGATTTCTCACTTTCCTTTTCTCTCTCTCTCTCTCTCAAGCAAGTGCACATGCTCTACACCAAATTTGAAAAAAAAAAAAAAATTGTCACTTCTGCAAAAACATGAACATAGGTTATAAAACAATGACTATGTTGGAAGAGGTACAATGTTTAAAAGGACAGGAAAAACAGAATTAAAGAAAGTGATTTATCATTTATATGTTTACTAGGCTTGATAAATATTTTTAATCATGTAGTACGTGTTTTCTTAAATATTTTTATTAAAAAGCTAATATGTTAAAGCTAAAAAAAAATCATGAAATAAAGATTAAAATGTCCCTTAGTCTTATAATACTCTAAAAAGTTTCTGAGATAGAATTTTAAAAGAATATTATAAGAAAAGTTTTTAGAAGATGTCACAAATGCAATCTACAGGCTTAACCCCATGGGATTCCCACAGAAATCAACATGTTTTTTAGAAAAATTTAAGAAAAACATTGTGCCCAGTGGGTATCTTTGTTGTCCTACAAAATTAAACAAAAACTGCTTAGCCAGCCTCATTTTTTCTACTAGTAAAAAGGAAAATAGAGGAAATTGGCCTAATTATCTCTGCAAGTATACATGCACAAAGGTAAAGCCATCTCTTCTTGCTAAGAGCTCAGGTGTCAAGGAAGAAAATAAAGTAAAGGCTAATGGGAGTGTTTTGCCAAAATAATTATATTTCACTGAAATTATTTAAGAAAGCATAAGGCAAGGGGCCAGCAGGTGGCGTGAAGGTTAAAGGCGCTGGATTCCCATATGGCTGACCACAGTTCAAGTTCTGTAACTGGCGGCTTGCTTTCTCACTTTCCCTCTCTCTCTCACTCTGTCCCTCTCAGGTCAAATTAAAATAAAGAAGAAAATAAAGTTTAAAAAAAAAAAAAGCATAAGGCTACTTTTCGGAATTGTTGCCCTTAAATTCTGCTTTAATGTTCATTATTTAAATCATATCTATCCTGATTATAGTAACTAATTTTCATAATTCTTCAGGGTCATCCTCAAAAATGACATACGGCAATAAATATCCTAATCTGTTTTTAATTTTGCTAGAGTGTGTGTATGCCAAAGAGAGAAAAAAAAAAGTGACAAAGCATTCCCCTTGGGGATGGCCACAGGGAAACCCCTTCTCCAATTCTCCCATCTTTCAGGTTTGGGGGCACATACTCACACACCCAGCTTGTTTTTCAAGCCACTAGGTTCAGGACTCAAACTGTACAGTTGGTCACATAGGATCCAGGCGCCCTAACCACTAGACCACCAAGTGGCCCTACCTTATTTGTTTTAAGTCTTGAGATGACCATTAATTATGTCAACAGTAAGACTGACTACATCAGACGAATTAAGTGTACATCAAATACAATATGAACAGAGCTAATCTGATACAGTCATGCATAATCATGACTAGCACAGGCAAAGAGGTGGAAATGGGAAGCATGAGATAAAAGCCTCTAGGAGCTAAATTCTTGGAAAAGAAAAATTGGTTGTTGTTGTCACTATTAGTTAGGTCTTATTTCTATTTGAACAAAGAAGAAAGTCAGTCTCCTAGTCCATTCCACAGTGGCCTAAGGCAATACATTTCGTCTCTAATAACAGAACATATCTGAGTTGGGTAATTTAGGAAAATCGAGATTTATTCAGCTCATGACATGTAGGTCCAAGGGCCACATCTGGTGGTCTTTCCTGTTTCCACTGCAATGGAGATCCCGAGGCCACACAGGGCGTCACATCCAGAGAATAGAAGCACGCATCTCTGTACGTTCACCAGTCTGTCTGACTTACTTCCTCTCCTTATAAACCCACCAGGAACCAATGGGGGAGGGGACCACCCTAATGACCTTAATCCCAATCTCCTCAAAGGCCCCACCTCTCAACACCATGGCCTGATTTAAGTTTCACCCTCTTAATCCCATCACAACCAACTCTCAAGACATGAATTTAGGGGTAATACAAACCACAGCTGTGTGAGTCTTTTATCTATTCCTACCCAAAAGCGAAGCCAAACCCAATCTTAATGATCCTGAGCTTCCAGACATCAAAATCCCCAGGCTTCAAAGAAATGGCCCCAGAGGTTTGAGAAAGTAAGGAAAGAGAGATCACCCTCCCTAAGAAAACAAAGAAGTTTTGATCATTACCTGAAAAGCTGAGATCCAGCAGAATGGCCCAAAGGAGAAGACAGGATAAAAGAATCCCAGTCTGTGACAGCAGGATTATTTGGGAGTCTTTCTAGAGGAAGTGCCAGGGCTAAGGAGTTGTTTTTCCAAATCAGAGGCATAGACCAGATACCCTAATCTATCCTAACCTAAAATTCCCGCAGCAAAGGGACTATGTCAGATTAATTCTGACCCAATCGGAAAAGGAAGGGGCAGGGGGAGGGGGCGTGTTACCAAGAACTGAGTGTACAAGGATTCTGAAGGAAAATTCCCACTTGTTTCAGTCCTCCCTAAGGCTTGTCAAGTCTAAACAGATTATTTTCTTTCTAAACCAAATGAGTAACTTGGAATGGAACATAAATCTCCACATCAGTGTTACCAAGTCAGGGTCCAATTCCCTAGCTACTACCTCCACAAACATACTTTTCTCAAATGATGTTCTAGAAAGTGGCTCCTACAACAGGATTTGCTCAGGTCTGCTACTGTTTATACTTGTAACTAGCAAAGCATCATCGTAAAGGCACCCTCCTGAGCCTAGTGAAGACCCTCTCCTCAATGTCCAGAGGAACCAATCTGAGTGAAAGACCACTTTTCCTCCTTGTCTCTAGCTGACACACATACTTACACATTACGTATCATTTCCATATCTAGCTTGCTTTAGCTCATCCACCCCACACACGTACTGAGCACCAAACATAATGGACATTCCCTGCTCTCCACAGCCCATAATTGAGTAAGAAAAACAGAAAAGCAAATGTGTAATTACAATACAATGGAGTATATGCAATAACGAGGACCACTAGGTTGAATTAGTCACGTAAGAAAAGGAGATTCTGGAGCCAGCAAGTGGAGTAGCAGTTAAGGAGCTGGAATCCCACACGACTGACTGTGGTTCGACTCCTGGACCTAGCGGCGCTCTCTCTCTCTCTCTCTCTCTCTCTCTGGTCAAATTAAAAAATAATAATAATTGAAGCCAGCAGATGGTGTAACACTCACATCGCTGGACTCTCACATGGCTAACCACAGTTCAAGTCCTGGACCTAGTGGCCTGAAAATAATGATGGTACATGTGCATGCACACCCAAGATACCGGGAGGGGAATAGAGAAGCGACTATGGTGTGTCTATCCCCCGAGTGGGGTAATTTCTCATTTTCCCTCTTACTGTCTCTGTCTCTCTGTCTCTCTGCTGAGCCCACACACACTAAGGCAAAAACCTGTAAAAAAAAAAAGTGGGGGGGTGGGCAGCAGCTGGCATGGTGGTTAAGGAAATGTATTCCCACATGGCTGACTGCAGTTTGCATTCCAGACCTGGTGGCTTGCTTTCTCACGTTCCCTTTCTCTCTCTGTCTCTCTCTGGTCAAATTAAAAAATAATAATAATAAATTTAAAATTAGGTAAATAATTGTTTCAAAAACAAAAATAATAAATAAAATAAAATAATTCTTTAGAAAACAAGAAAAGGAGATTCTTCAAAAAGGTATCAGTTTGGGAAGTCCACAATGAGAAGACAGGGAAATGGCTCCTGAAAGAAGAGAAATCCCAACCCTCTGAGACTTTCTTCTGTGCCATTTCAACTTCTCATCTGGCCTTAACAGAGCAATGAGTATCTGTGGCAAACAGCCCTGTAACTGCTTCTCTCCTCAGCAAGGAAAGGTCAACACCAAAGCAAGGAAAAGTGCAGAAAGTAGTGCCAAGAAAGGAGATCCTGAGAGGACAAATGAGAAAACAAAAGCTATGCTATCTGGGGGAGAAGAGCTGGTAATGGGCAATTACAGTACTAAGTGATAAGTGAACGCCAGGAAGAGTACAACAGAGGGCTCTGGGCCCACACAAGACTGTAAGTTAAGAAAGCTTCCTTGGCAACAGCCTCTGGCAGGGATGTGAACAATGAGCAGGAGCGAGCCAGACAAAAGACAGGTAGGAGGGGAGGCAGGTTGGGGGGGGGGGGGGGGGGAGCTGGGATAGACAACAATGTTCAGACAAATGAGAACATAATCACGAGCCCCAAAAGGACAGGTTCGAGGACACTCAAGAACTTCTGTATGACTAGACAGAGATTGAACGTGAGACAGAAAGGTCTGGAAGATGAGGCAGGAGACAAAGCAGGAAACTAGATTGTGCAGGACCTTGTCAGCTATGTAAAAGAGATGTGGACTTCACCGTAAGACACAGGAGCAGCCTCTCAAGTTTTAAACAGAAGAACTGGTTTTATATTTTTGGAAAGACTTCTAGGGCTGGGATAAGAACAGGGTGAGGAATGTAGGATGGAAGGCAGGGACTCCAAGCAAGAGACTGTCAGAGCAAGGCAGGAGACATGGTGGTGGCCAGATGAGTGCAAATGACACAGGGATGGGAGAAACTATAAAACCTGAAATCATAAAATACAGGAACCAGCAAGTGGTATAGTGATTAAGGTATTGGACTCCCACATGGCCAACCATGGTTCAAGCCCCAGATCCAGCAGCCTGAAACTCACACTGGGTGCATGTGCATGTATGCCCAACAGAGGAAAATGAAGAAGGGATTTGTGGCATGGCCATCCCCCTTAGGGGGTGATTTCTCACTTTCTGTCTCTGTGTCTGTCTCTTCAGCAAGCACACGTGCCCTATAGCTAAAATCTCTTGTTTAAAATTACTTAATTTATTTTTAATTTGACCAGAGTGAGACAGAGCGGGGGTGGGGGGGTGGGGGGGCCAAGAAAGAAGCCCCCGGGTCTGGGACTTAAACTGTGGTCGGCCATGATGGGAGTCCAGTGTCCTTAACCACCACACCACCTGTCATCCCCCAAAAATAGCAAAAATCTCTTTAAAAAAAAGAAATCATAAAATGGAACATGCACAGCCTGGCTCTACTGCTACTCATCAAATACAGAACAAGGTCTGTGGATGCCCCTCACAGGACTTCTATTAACAATCAGGGTAGACGGGTAAAAAATAAAAACAAGAAAAGAGTAAGGTTCCTTTACATGAGCAAAGCAGTAGGCCCTACCTATCTGACAAAGGAAATAATTCCCACCAACAAGGTAAGTGCACAACGCTGGGCAGCCAAGTCGTTTCCCTCTACACAATCTGCAATGTTCCAATCATCCTGTCTTTACTGTAACGGAGGGGTCATCATTACTATCCTGTAATTTAAAGGAACTGCATTTGAGGCTGACTAATTAGAGCTCACATTCCAATGAACCACTCATTCAGGGCAACCAGGGAACCATGCTGTCTTCACCATGCCATGGCAATTCCAAGAAACAGTTTGGAGATCCTTACTACAATGATCCACATGGGTTACCAAAGCTTTTCAAGGAACACTCAGGACAGCTGTCAACAAAGTGTCAAATAGCCCTGTGGCAGAACAGGTTTAAAGAGGGACTTAAAAGCGTTCCAAGAAAAGCATTCCTCATTCCTTGGTAGCACAGATTTGACCTAAAAGAGAGCACTGTGCAAGCAACTGAATGAATCAGGGAGCCAGAAAAGGATAAAGAGAAGAAGTAAAATGCTGGGTCAGACCTTACTTTTTAAAATGTTTTTACATTGGAAAATATCATCATCAACAACAATAACCTATTATTAGGTTGACAGCTGGACGGTCAATGGATTGATTCTGAGTACTACTGCAATAGAAAAACGTACATTTGAAACTCCCTTGGGTGATTTATTCTAAGAGATCTGGGCCATCCAGAAGATGCCTTCAAAGTCTGTCAAATTCCCAAAAAGGCAAAAATATTGCTGATTGTTTATTTCACAACTGGAACATTAAATTTTAATCGAATATATTATTTTATGTGTTATACATCCTAAGCATCATATTCCATTAAAGTTATTTATATAACCAATGTCAGATATTTTATTTTATAAATCTTGAAGCATGATTACAAAATGTATACATTATACTTGTCTTATCTGGGGTTTTTTTCTCATTGTTGGCAGTATCCATGATTTACTTGATTGTTATACCAAACAGCAATACTTATTATGAGAAAATACAATCCATTATGCCACAATTCACTTTCAAGGTACTACCACAGCGAAAATGAGGGGCTTTAGACCACTTGGTATGGTAGTGAAGGCAGTTGGACCACACATGGCCAACTGCATGGTTGGTCCCAAACCCAGAGGTTAGAGAAACACACCAGCTGTACGTGCGTACATTCCCAAAATCCAGAAAGAGAAACAGAAAAGGGACTGTGGAATGGCCATCTCTCATGAAGGGTGGTTTTTCACTTTCCATGCCTCTGTCTCTCTGTCTCTCCCTGTTTCTCTCCAGTGAGTGCATGAGACTTCTAACAAGTTAAAAAAAAAAAAAAAAAAAAAGGAGGGAGGTTTATTTTTTTTTTAATTTTCCTTTTTGCCCTGTGGTCACTGAAGTTACAAGGGTGTGTCTTAAGAGTTAACTTGCAGCTCCTGAGTGTATAGCATGACTGTCTATTGTCTATTATTAGGTTTTTACTATTAAAAAAAAATTTTTTTTCTGCTGTCCTCCTCTCAATTGTAAATAAAATACATTAATCTTTTTCTGGTCTCTCAAAAACAAACACAACACAAAAAGTCATGAATGTAATGACTAAGAGGAAGTGCCCTAGACCAAGGGAAAAGGGATACAGTTTTAAATCAAAGATTGCCAGTAATCAGCCATGCAGCTTCAGTTACCAAGTCCACCCAGGTCCTTCTTTACCGTGGCTACTTCTGCCTGGACCTTGTAGTAGTTTACTGCCCCTACCTCTGTCTCCAGTTCATCCTTTATTTTTCTAAGACCCACTTGAATCATTTCACCGTACCTGCTCAGAGACCATCTGGTATACCTCACACTGCCGTACCATCTCAAACAGCAAAGGCAACCTTTTTTTTTATTATTTTTTATTTTGCTATGGGGCCAATTAAAGACAAATAAAAATGCTTATGGGACTGCTTATTTTTCCTTGAAGATGAAATAGCTATATTTAGTACTAGGGTGGAAAACACATATTCTCACCAATCAAATTTTTTTGTTGAATATAAAAATACTGAAGAGAAAATCAGCATTGTATATCTAGAAAAAAAAAAAACGCTATTAATATCTGAAGGGAAGCAACTTATGCAACTTCCTAACTTTGTATCCTGAACCTTGATGAACTGCTTAGGAGCTGCCTAGGCCCTCTAGGATAAAATTTAACTCTTTATCTTCCCCAACCCAGCCCTACATTAGACTCTTACAAGAAACTTTTATCTGGATTAATCTGGCCTTTGTACTAACTCTATCAGGAATACCTTAAGCATCAGAATCCTTCCCATCCCTCTTACCTTGAAGTCTGGCTCAAGTCCATTTCCCCTGATGGCAGACCAGGTTGCCCAAACTCAGAATTCCTAAAGCACTTTCTAAACTTCATATATTCTATCTCACATATTCACTCACTCAAAAACAGTAACAAGTTGTGAAAGAGCACTAAACCAGTACTCATTCACTACACTATAGGGTTAAATGTTTTGACCAAAGTAACAGCTCCATGAAGTCAGATCGCTCCCATGCTAATATTTCTTCACTGATGAAACTAACAATGAGTTCTTCAAGTATCATTAAAGGTTGACTGTTTGTGGAGTTCTTTTTAAGAAAACATACTGGGGACCAGCAGTTAGCGTAATGGCTATGTCACTGGACTCCCACGTAGTCGACCACGGTTCGAGTCCCGGACCCGGCGGCTTAAACTCACGCCGGGCGCGTGTGCGTGCGTGCCCAAGATCTCGAGAGGAGAATGGAGGAGAAGGGATTGCGGCGTGGCCATCCCCCCTGGGGGGTGATTTCTCGCTTTCTATCTCTCTGTCTCTCTGTCTGGCGAGCGCACACGCCCTATAGCAAAAACCTCTCCAAAAAAAAAAAAAAAAAAAAAAGAAGAGAACATACTGAAATGAATTAGATTTAGTACCTTCAATTTAATATTACAGTTCTTCCCGTTAAGAACTGTCAGACAAATCATCCATTATACCACACACACACAAAAATAATAAGAGTTGAGACAGTGGAATCAACAAATTTTCATATAGTAAAAGTTGGAAACCTAGACACTGCAACTCCCTTCGGTTCTTTTAACTCAAGTCAAAAGAGTAAGCCCATCTTATTTACAGTATTATATCTAAATAAGCCTTTAAAAGCTGTCTAAAAATAACGAAAAGAGCCAGATTCTGAGAGAACAACACAAACACATATAGATGAACCTGTTCCCCTAAATTGGCAGTTTAGTTGGGGCTGTGCTAGTTTCTGTTCAAATTGGTTTCCTGCAATTTGTTAAGGATGCCAAATACTTAGTAATCTCAGTGATACACGTAACACAAACTGGCAAATCTTCCTTATTTTTCACAATGACAAGAGATGTTCATAGAAACTTGCACAGTGAGAATAATAATAATACAGAGTTCATCTTTCTCTTTTTCCAGATTCATCATTTTTGTCTGGGTTACTAGTGGCTTAGGAAAACAACAAACACTCTCCTAATGTCATTTCCTGTCTTTTTTTTTCCCCATATTGATCTGGGGACACAATTTCTTCAGAGTCAAGCATGAAAGGTCTAACCTCACTATAAGCCAGAAAAACTAAAATCACAATGGAAAGAAAAAAAAAATCAATACCCCAAATTGATTTTTTAAATCAAAAGATACAAGATATTAATGAAAAGGTGAGTTTATAACTATGTGCAATAGGATCCCCTTATGTCAGCCTAAAAAAAAAATCTTATCTGGTATAAAAGTAAATGATTATAGTCAAGATACTCCAGCAAAGAATTTGAGGCAGCAAGGACACAGTTAAGTTCTTTAGAGCACAATCATTTATTAAAGTGGCATTACAATCTGCTTTATGTCACATAGTATATTATTTTGCCTGAACAGCTTTACATGCAAATACTTATTGCAACGAGTCATTGATCTGATTCAAGGTTTGGCAAAAAAAAAGTTTTAGTAAAGTCTTGAGAGAAATTCATTTTCTTACAGTATAAATTACATTCTCAAAACTATACAAATGATAAAACTTAGTTCTTACATATAGAAATCCTAGGGCTCTCAGTCCATTAAATAAAACTGCCCTGAATTAACACATATGAACCGCCTTGGGCTGGGGTGAGTCCTGTGAGGAAGAAAACATTTTAATAAATATTAAAAATTCATCTCACATTTAATATATAATCTACTTGACACTGAAAAATGTAGAAAATGCTGGTGACATTTTTATCAATACATTTTTGTACATTTGAAAAATTATTTCATAACACATCTAAATTATAAATCTTAAGAAATCTATTATTGAGTACTAACTAAAACCCCAAAGAAATAAGAACAAACTCAAGAGAAAACATGAATTTGAGGACTTTCTACTTTAATATATGTTCTTTAAATTATAAGAACAAATCTTTGTGAGTTTACACAATCACAGTCTAACTGCATACTTTAATTGCCATAGGGTGTGTGCACTTGTCACAGAGAGACACACAAAGAGAAAGAAGACACTGTGCAATGGGGCATAATCTCACTACAATCCCATCTTCTCCATTTCTCCATCCTATCTGGATTTGGGGCACACACATATTCTACCTGGCATGTTTTTCAAGCTCACACAGCCAGGATTTAAACTGAAGTCAATCATGTGGGATCCAGCTCCTTAACCACTAGATCACAGGATTTCTAGTTTGTTTGTTTTAAATGTTTGTTTATTTATTTCCTCCATGTGAGAGAAGAGAGATGAGGAGTGGATCAAAAGGATCTTCATGCCCAGATCATGGACACACACTTGCCCATGTACACACAGTCCACTAGATGCCAACTCAGAACCTTGCCATGTGGGTGCAACACCCTTGAGCACTGTGCTTTCATGATGCTTCCATAGCTTGCCCTAAATTCAAAACAGCATGCCAAATCTTTGTTCTTTTCTTGGGTTAGGCTGGAACAGGTAAAGGAAGCCGTTACTCAAAGAGCCTGTCCTCTTGGCTGTGTTGAGTCTTTTTCACATCATGGTGCAGAGAGAAAAAAATAGTATTTGTAGGGCATATGGGCCTACACAGGTGGTTCCTGGCTCCTCAAATCTAAGGAGTCAGTACCTCCAGTACATCCTAACACACAGGCTGAGGATCTGTGCTAAAGATTGAGGTAAAGATAATACACCTCAGGAGAACATTCCCCATTTACCAATAATCCTGGGACAGCTGGAATGTCAACAACCAAATCTCTGTATAATGGGTATTCCAAAAGGCAGAGACTGGTAAAAGCATAGTAAAATCTCTCTCATGATATATTGGCTGAAAATTTTCCAAATTTACGAAGGCATATGGACATCCAAATCAAAGAATTACAAAGAACACCAACCAGATTTAACATAAGAAGATTCTCCCCAAGATAAAACACAAAGTTACTCATAAAGGTTACCCCATTAGACTAACATCACACCTTTCAACTGAAATGATGTAGACAAAGAAAGAATGGGAAGACATATCTAAAACTGAAAGAAATACAATTTCAGACAAGAATATTATACTCAACAAGATTATCGTTCAAGTGGGAAGCAGAAACAAAATTATTTCAAAATAAACAAAAGCTGAAAGAATTCACAAAAAAAGACTCCCAGCAAAATCAATAGGTGTAGAAGGAGGCCAGTGGATGGCATGGTGGTTAAGGTGTTGGATCCGACATGGCCAACTCTGCAGTTCGAAATGCATGCTGGACACATATGCGTACATGCCCAAAATCCTGAGAGGAGAATGAAGGAGAAGGCACTGCTGCATGGCCATCGCCCATGGGGGTGATTTCTTATTTCTATCTCTCTCCCTTACCCCCTCCCAAGGTCTGTGTCTCAGTCTCTCTCCAGTGAGTGCACATGCCCTCTAGCAAAAACTACAAAAAAAAAAAAAAGAAAAAAACTGAGTATAATACAAAAAAAAAAAAAAAAAAACTAAATAGAAAGAGGTTCCATGTTCTTGAATTGGAAGAATCAATATAATCAAAATAAATATCAGTTCTATCCAAATTAATCTAGATATTCAATGTGATTCCAATCAAATTACCAGTAATGCTCTTCACAGACAGAAATAACAATCACAAAATTTGTCTAGAATCATAAAAGAACCTGTATCATTAAGGCAATTCTGTGTAAAAAGAATAAAGTAGGAGGTATCTCACTACCCAACTTCAAAATATATTTCAAAGAGGTGGTAATAAAAACAGCATAGTATTGGCACAAAAACAGACACATAGACCAATACAACAGAAAAGAGAATCTAAAAATAAACCCCAAATCACACAGCCAACTGATCTTTGACTAAGGGTACAAGACAACGTAATGGAGAAAAGAAAGTCTTTCAGCAAATGGTGCTGGAAGAATTGAATATCCACCTGCAGAAAAATGAAACTGGACCCCTATGCCTCATTATTAACAAGAATCAACTCAAAATGGATCAAAGAACTAAACATAAAACGTCAAACTATAAAGTGACTGGTAGAAAACTCAAGGAAAACTCTTGAAGACATTGGAGTAGGCAAAGGCTATTTAAATAAAACCCCAAAAGCACAGGTAATAATCCCAAAAATATACAAGAGGGATTACATCGTGCTAAAATATTTCTTTGCAGCAAAGGAAACAATTACAGTGAAAAGACAATCCTCAGAAGGGGAGAAAAAATTTGCAAATTTGGGACCAGCAGTTAGAGTAATAGCCATGTCACTGGATTCCCATGTAGTTGACCGCAGTTCGAGTCCCGGACCCGGTAGCTTAAACTCACGCCAGGCGCATGTGCGTGCGTGCCCAAGATCCCAAGAGGAGAATGGAGGAGAAGAGATTGCGGTGTGGCCATCCCCCCAGCGGGGGGGGGGGGGGGGGGTGATTTCTCGCTTTCTGTCTCTCTGTCTCAGTCTGTCCGGGGAGTGCACGCACCCTATAGCAAAAACCTCTCAAAAAAAAAAAAAAAAAAAAAACCTGCAAATTACTCCTCAAAGAAGTGACCAATAACTGGAATATATAGGGAACCTAAGCAACTCACCCACAGAAAGAAGATAATCTAATTATCTAATTTAAAATGCTCAAATGAGCTGAAGAGACAACTCTCCAAAAAAGACATACAAATGGTCAAAAGGCATATGAAAAAATGCTCATTGTTTCCTATCATAAGGGAAATGCAAATTAGAACCACAATGAGATACTATTTAACCCCAGATAAAATGGCTAAGATAAAAAAAATAATAATAATAACAAGTGCTGGTGAGGTTATAGTGAAAAAGGCAACTTCTTACACTATTGGTGAGAATGTAAATTAGTATAACCACCATGGAAAACAATATGGAGGTTCCTCAAAAATCTACAATAGAACTACCATATAGCCCAGTGATCTGACTCCTTGATTTTTTGCCCAAAGAATAGAAAAACATTCAGTTGGAAAGACACTTGCACATCCATGTTTATTGCAGCAGCATTATTCCTAGCTGTTAAGACATGGACTCAGCCTAAGTAGCCAAGAATTTATGCCTGGGTTGAAAAACTGTGGCACATATACTATGGAATACTACTCAGCCATAAGAAACAATGATACCCTGTCATTTGATTTAAAGTAGATGAGTGGAAGACTTAATGCAATGTGAGCCAGACTTTGAAAGACACTCACTGTGTATCCCTGCTCAATTTGTATCAAATGTCTGTACTCTATGGCAGAAATCAAAAGAGCCAAAAAATATGGTCGTAGAGTATATGTATCAATAGTATGGTATATGTGCAGATATCAGAGAATATAAGAGAGGAGAGTGGATGGTAGAGGGTGTGGAGGAAGGGTATAAGAAAGAAACATTTAACAGACAAAAGAATGTAAAGTTCTTTGCTGAAAATGATGTATAGGGTAATATCCCTGATTTGTCATTTATTACATGCAAAGTCTGAAAAACCATACTATGCATTTTAAAGTGGATAACAATGGAATGTAATTTTTTTAAAGTGCTAATAAAGTTATTCTTAAACCAAAATATTTGATAAGCATAATTTCAATATCTTGTAGATATCTTTTTTTCTTGAGAGAGAGATTTTTGCTATAGGGTGTGTACACTTGCCAGAGAGACAAAAAGCAAGAAATTACCCCTAGGGGAGATGGCCATGCCACAGTTGCTTCTCCTACAATCTCCTCTCAGGATTTTGGGTGCAAACACACACGCACCCAGCATGAGTTTCAGGTCACCATGTCTGGGACTCAAACCATGGTGGACTACATAGGAGTCCACCAACGTAACCAGCCACCTGCTGGTCCTCTTGTAGTATACCTTAGTATACTTTACAGTACATAAAAAAACGAATTGTATACTTTATGTTTCTACCTTCCTTACAGTCTTACTATATATTTAGTTATATCTACCCAAAGCCTCTAAATTTTTTGAAAGGAGAGATCTTTTTCTATTTCTGTGTTCTCTCAAAATAATGAGCTTATTAGTTAGTTGCATAGCAGATGCTCAATTAATGTCACTTGAATTAAATTTATAGAATTATATTCCAGAATGATGAAAAGTAATAATTTTTTACACAGGTTCTCACTATGTCACAATCTTCCCTGCTTGTCCTGAGAAGTAGCTAGGACTTCAGGTATGTACCACCACACCCAGATTTTAGTGTGAGCCAGGGATCAAATCCAGTTTCCTCCCTCCACGCCACTCAGGCTGCCAATCAGCAGTGTCGATCTAAGCATGTCACCATAGGTAGGCCCCAAAAGTAGCTATTTCTAAAGTGGATAACGGGACTCATCCTGGTGGTGCCAGTGATAACCACCTCAACTGCAATGCTGGAAGCAACATGATTGACTATGGATTTGAACTCCTGAGTTGGCCTGAAAACACGATGGTTGCCTGCCCACATGCCCAAGATCCCAGTGAGCAGGAGGGCCAGGGAAAGAGGATCACAAGGCAATACAACACTATTGAGGGTGCTTCTCCCCCACCCCCACCAATCTTTCTGCATGTACCTGGGCTCTCTACCATGAATAAAAATAAATTAACTTTTAAAAAATGAATAATGAGAATCACCGTAAATTAATTCAGTAAGTAATAATAAGCACTCACTAAGAAGCAGGCTACCCTGGAAGGTGGGGATTCAGCTGTGATCAAGCAGACAAGGGTTCCTAGAGTTTGTCTTCCAGTGAAGATAAGAGTCACAGTGGGTAAACAGAGCAAGGATGGTAGGAGATGCTGAATAATGAGACAACACTGGAAAGGCAAACAGGGACCAGTCGCAGTATGCCTCAAAGGCCAGGGGAAGTAGTTCAGATTACATTCTGTGTACCATGAGGGCCACCAGTGGGATGAGATATGAACCTATTTACTTTTTTCAAAAGATTTCAAATGTCTCTTGTAAATAGCACAGTGGCAGAGACAAGAGAGGAAGTCAGGGCCAGTTAACAGGCTTCTGGAGAAGGTACAAAAGAAAGGAGGTTATCTGGATTGGAGCTGTAGCAGTAAGATGGTCCCCAAAGCAATAGAGTCAGACATGTTTGGGATATGAAGTTGCTAAGACTAGTTGCCAATGGCCTGATGTAAGGAGAATGGAAAAAAGGGAACAAAAATGAATTTTTGTTCATTTTTGAACAAAAATTTGGGGCTTAACTACCTATACCATTTTCTAGGACATATGGAGAGGAGAAATAAATCTTGAGGAAGAATAAAAAGGTTTGTTTGGGATTTGTTCAGTTGGCAATCCCCAAGTAGAGATTTCAAGTAGGCAATTATCTATCAAATCTAGAATTTCAGGGAGAGGTCTAGGGTAGAGATACAATTTGGGGAGTAATAGGCATATCTAGACAATGGTTTCAAGGCCATATTTTTGGGCAAAATTACTAAGTGGACATAATAAGCAAAGGAATTTGAACTGAGAATTACAAACAGGGTGAATGTAGTTCAGAAACCAAGGAAACGGTTTCTAGCAAGGAGTTCCCGCTTTCTATCTAGTGTTAATTAATCACGAACCTTTCCCAAGTCTCCTGCTAAACAAGAAGCTTCAAAACGGCAAAAACTATTTTCTTTGTTATAATGCCAGAGGGTGTATGCATACGTGACAGAGAAAGAAAAACAAAGGTGGTGGAGAGAGAGAGAGAGAGAAGGCACCCCACAACAAGGCCTGGTCACGCCAAAATCATTTTTCTTCCAAATCTCCATCCAATCATCAAGATCCTGGGCATGTGGGTGTCTGGCATGTTTTTTCCAGTCAATGGGGCTGTGAGGCAAACTCTGGTTGTTTATGTGGGATCTGGCTTCTTTGCACAGTGCCTAACGGCTGGCCTCTAGGCCCAGCTCCGAAACTGCTTCGTATTCATGTTGGTACCTTGTGTTCTAACCTTACCAGACACTTGATTCCCATTTCCTGACTTAATCATTAGTAAGGGGCTCACAACTGCAACAACTACATGGCACTCGGGCAGCCTCTCATCTTTCTCAGTTTCATAGTCTGTAGTCAGATGTATCCCTTTCTAATAAAGAAAAAACTTTTAGTCCAAAATTAATCATCCAATTTTCTTGTTGCCATTTCATAATTAACAACACGTCCAACCATCAAGTGGGCAGTATCAGGAACAGTGCTGGACACATGGAAGGCACTCAGTATATTTGTTGGGCGAAGGGCGGGGTGGGTGGGGCAGGAGAGAAGAAAGGGGAGGCAAACAGTAGAAAGTCTTATATCTCTTTCCAACAGGACCTACAGATAAACCGAGCCTTACTAATTCTCTATGGATTTCATTTAACACCATATTTTCATCAATAACTGAGACTACTATAACAAATTAAATCTTCCAAACTTAAAAACAAACTTAATAGAAAATAAAATCTTTTTTAAATACTTCACAATTTAGAAACAGTAAAGCCATACTTTCTCAGTGCAATGCTTTTTATAAATATTTACTCCTAAATCCCCAATCTCTCTACAAGCAACTCCATTTTACATGAAGACCGAAGTCATTTTCCACAGCCTAGCAGGCCTCAGAAGTGGGACAAGAAAACAGAATTTCCAAAGACTTCTGGAAAGTAGATTCATTCTCACTGCAAAACATTTTAAAAGAAACTCTCATATTGATTTCTAACATTCCTTATAAAAAGCTGACATCCAAATAACAAAAGACAGAAGTACAGGAGAACCTAACTACTGAGTAAACTTTTTCCACTTATAATTTTTCTACTAGAAACCCTAAAATTAAAACTCCTCAATACCTGGGGCACCATACATACCAGAATACCGCTGAGACTTCGAACCAGATGGAGAGGATTCCTTCATTCGATCGATCACATTTTCCGAAAGCTGAAAAGACAACATCAAAATAAAATCAATTATAAAAGAACAAGAAAGAAAATCAGTGCAGTAACATCCAAGTAATTTAGTCGTCCATATCAATATGTGTAACGAATGGCCTAACGAAATTAGGCTAAATCTAATAGCTGTAAAACTAGAAGCAAGTAAGAATAGTTTTAAGATTTCAAGATGTACCCTACAGCACTATTCCTTTATTTTTTCTAATGCACTTACTGCTCATTATAAATAACTCTTCTCCACATTTTCTACTGTGCACTAAATTGTAATTGCTGAGAAAAATGTATGCCATCAGAACTCCTTCAGTGTTCCTCCCCTAATCCTACACACTTACTTGTTCATGAATGGGCCTGGGTCCTTCCTTCCCTCCAGTCAAGGAAAACAGTGTCCCTCTCTTCATCCTTCCTTCCTGCCTGTTCAAGGCCAACCACATACAACTACTCTTTCAACAGACTTTGTATGCACCACCAACTGTGTACCAGACACTAGACTTGACTTTGAGTATTCAAAGTCAGCAAGTTGCTTACAAAGGAGTGGAATAAAAAGACAACCACCAGGCATTACAATGTAATGTGAAGGGTGCTACTTGAGGCTGTGGGCAGGCAGAAAGCATAATGGGCAGCTCGACTAGCCAGATTGTGGGGTGGCGCAGGAGCAGAAGGTGAGGAAAGACTTATAAGAACAGAAGTGAGGAAGACAGGGAGTAGGATAAGCATGCTCCAGGACACACTTACAAAGGGAACCAACCACATTATGTATAGATGAGAAAGAGTGGGGATACCAGGTAGGCTGTCGGCAATAGGGCGCAGCTCTGAGGAACATGTAGGCCTGGAGATTTAAGTGTCATCAACCTAAAGTCACAATCACATCAACCACTCTTTCCTTCATAGCACTTACCACTATTTGATGTTTTCTTATTCACTACCTGCCATTCACACTAAAAAGAAAGCTCTGTGAAAGTGAGGATTGGCTGCCCTGTTCCATTATCTTGAGAGACTCAGTAAGACTCGTTAACTGAATGAATGATTAAACGAATGAGTGAAACTATATGAATGAATGTGTAAAACAATGGCTGAAGCAAGAAATGAAGAGGCACAGTGAAATAAAAGGTGGAGTGAAGGTGGAAATTGCATTCTTTTTTTAGAGAGAGATTTTTGCTACAGGGCACGTGTGCTGGCCAGAGAGACAGAGAGACAGTGAGAAATCACCTCCCAGGAAGGATGGCAACGCTGCAACCCCTTCTCCTCCATTCTCTTCTCAGGACCTGGGGCATATATGCACATGCGCACTGTGTGAGTTTTGAGCCACCAGGGTCAGGACCTAAATGGCGATAAACTACATGGGAGTCCAGTGGCGTAATGCCATCTGCTGGCCCCAGAAATTGCATATTTTGAAGACTTTCAGTAAACATGATTCTGAGAGTAATTGGACACTACTGAAAGATTTTTTTTTTTTTTTTTTTTGGAGAGGTTTTTTGCTATAGGGCGCGTGCGCTCGCCAGACAGACAGAGAGAGACATAGAGACAGAAAGCGAGAAATCACCCCCCAGGGGGGATGGTCACGCCGCAATCCCTTCTCCTCCATTCTCCTCTCGGGATCTTGGGCACGCATGCACACGCGCCCGGCGTGAGTTGTAAGCCACCGGGTCTGAGACGCGAACCGCGGTCGACTACGTGGGAGTCCAGCGACATAGCCATTACACTAACTGCTGGTTCCCTGAAAGATTTTAAGCATGGTAATGAAATGATCAGATTACACTTTAGGAAGTTCACTCTGGCTACAGTATTGACAACAGATTGGAGAGGGAAAGAACAGAAGTAGGACCCGTAAAGGAGGCTAACAGACCAATTAAGACACTATTAAGCATATGTCCATATAAAGACTTGCACAGGAATGTTCACAGCATCATTATTCATAATAGCAAGAGTGGGAAAAAAAAAATGCCGACCTACTGGTGAATAGATAAACAGTACACATCTAAATGACAGAATACAATTTAGCAATAAAGAGGAACAAAGTTATGATATATGCTATATAGGTATGTATCTAAAAATCATTAAGCTAAGTGAAATCAGCAAAACACAAAAAGCCACATGCTCTGTGACCTATTTATATGAGACCCCCAGAAAAAGGCAACTCTATAGAGACAGAGAGGAAATACTGATTGCCTAGGGCTGCAGTGGGAATAGAGATGAACTCTAAATATGCATGGGAGCACTTATTGATGTTAACAGAAAATTCTAGAACTGGATTGTAGTAAGGGTTATATAACCCAGTAAGTTTATTAAAGTGTTGAAATGTATATTTAAAATGGGTGAATTTAATGACATATAAATTACTCCAACATGAAGTTGTTTTATATATAAATATGCCAGCCAGGTGGCATGGAGGTTAAGGGGCTAGAGCCCACAAGGCCAATTGTGCAGTTGGAATCCTGGACCTGGTGGCTTGGAAAACACGCAGGGTACATGTGCATGCGTGCCCAAAATCCCAAAAGGAGAACGGAGGAGAAGGGACTGCGATGCGGCCAACCCCCCTTGAGGGTGATTTCTCACTTTCTGTATCTCTGAGAAGTACACATGCCCTACAGCAGAACTAAAAAAATAAAAAATAAAAAAATAAGCTATCATGGTAATCCAGTGAAGAACACATTTTAAAGCTATTAAGGATTCAGAACAGCTAACATTCACTGAATGTTTCTTCTGTGCCAGACACTGCACTTCACTCATTTAATCCTTAACAGTGAGAGCTAGACTGTTGTATTCTCTCTCATTTATAGGTGAGGAAACTGAAGCTTAGCCAGATTAAATAACTTGCCCTAGTCAGAGTCTCAAAGGCACACTCAAACATCCCTCTCAACCTCAATTTCCAGATTTTCCCTTTTTACTGCAAATGATTCTACACCCATACAAAGCTATTTGTTTTCCCTACAAGTGCCTACGTGGCCTCGTATAGAACTCTTTTTTTTTTTTTTGGAGAGGTTTTTGCTATAGGGCACGTGCGCTCGCCAGACAGACAGAGACAGAGAGATAGAAAGCGAGAAATCACCCCCCAGGGGGGATGGCCACGCCGCAATCCCTTCTCCTCCATTCTCCTCTCGGGATCTTGGACACGCACGCACACGCGCCCGGCGTTGAGTTTTAAGCCACCGGGTCCGGGACGCAAACCGCGGTCGACTACGTGGGAGTCCAGCGACATAGCCATTACGCTAACTACTGGTCCCATATAAAACTCTTCATGTAGAACTCAGAACTCCTGGCCTCATGAGAAGGAGGTAGGTAGATTTTAAGGTTCAATTCTTACATTGTGAAGCCTTCACTAACCAAACCAGTTCCCCATTCCATTTCAACCATATCTAACCAAAACTACCCTTCCTGGTACCCTCTGTATCTGGCACAAACCTCCATTAAAGCATCAAATGATAGAACAGGTATTTGCCTTCCGTATTTGCCTTTCTGCCTTTCCATGACATTGTGCGCTTCTAAATATTAATGTCATTCATTCAACAAACGTTTACTAAGCCAGGCACAAATCAATGAACAATTGCTACTTATATCTCAGGACCCACAAGAAAATAGAAACGAGATGGCAAAGGAGAAAGACTACAGTTCAAAACTTGTCCTCTGAGATGAAATCTGTGACTCCCTTCTTGGAAGAGAAGTGAAAGAAAGGGAGTGCCAAGAAACTTTCTATTGTCGATGCCAGGGCCAGCTGCATCTTTTCTGACAACTGAGACCCACCGGAAAGCCTTGGAAACTCATCTACAAAGTGGAGATGCATCTCAGAGAACAAAAAGAAAAAACACCCTAAGACTGCCTCTAATGCTCTTAATTTATAGGTAAGAAAAAGAGACCATGGGGCCAACAGGTGGCATGGTAGTTAAGGCGCTAGACTCACACATGGCAAACCACAATTCAGGTCCCAGACCCTGCAGCTTGAAATTCATGCCAGGCACACACGCCTGTGTGCCCAAAATCCTGACAGGAGAACGGAGGAGAAGGAACTGCGGTGTGGCCATATCCCATGGGAGGTGGGGGGTTGATTGCTCACTTTCCCTCTCTGTGTCTCTCTCTCGTGAGCATCTGAACTCTATGACAAAAGCCTACTTTAAAAAAAAAAAAAAAAGGAAGAAAAGAAAAGGAGAATAATATCCAATTACTGGTAGCACCAAGACCAGAAGCAGTAACCCCCTCTCTAGTCCAGTGTTCTACTACTAGACAACACACTGCTTCAATCTCACCCCTGAAACAAAAATATATCACTTCCTAACGAAAAGATCAATTGAGTCTCAGTTTTTAGAATCTTATTTTAACGGGCATGATTTTCAAGTGGTCAGGTCCAGTCTTCAAACCACAGTTGGCCATGTAGGAATCCAGCACCTTAACCACCATACCAGCTGCTGGCCCCAATAAACCCATTCTTTTATTCCATTTTCTATTAACTCTTTGAAGTCCTCATGCATAAAGCTAATTCAGCTTATAATTTTTAGATTTATGTAACTATACCATTTTATATTTTAAAAAGTTTGCATTTTAAAATTATTTCTTTATCTCAGGCCAAAGTCAAAGAACTGCAACTACACTAAAAATATATTTTACCTAAACAGAAAGCAAATGTGCTTGCTAAAAATCAAGGTTAACTATAAGCTTTCACTTGTACTGGAAACAGGCCATTCTTTTTTCTAAATACCATTTCATCTAATGCTTCTCATCTACATTCATCCCTTGCTACTATAGACTGCTACTTTAAAATGACTACTGGAAGTCCACTCAATCTCTAAAGTAGCCTCAAAAACATCATCCCTTGAGAGAGTATTTAAAAAGCTGGTCCAGAAGAGAAACAAAAGCAAGGCCGCTTACTAGCTCTGCAACCCTAGGGAAGTCACCTCGGTTCCCTCTTCTGAAAAATATTTTCCCCCAGGGGTGATGAGAAGGATCATAGTTTCTGCATCATAAACTGTAACTGGCTACATAAATACTTGGTAATCGTATTAACCAGTCTGCTCCAGTCACATGGGCTTTGGCTGATTTTTATTTCACCTTGGTTCATTCTCATCAAGTAGGCCTGAGCTGATACTGAGCTCCTTCTGTCCATGGTGCATGGTGCACCAGGCCTACAGCAATTGCTGGCAGAAACTACGAGCATCCTGGTATGCTACAGAAGGTGCTCATTTACCTTTACCTACACCCTTTCAGTAGTAAGAGAATGTCTCTTTCAACCTAATTACTAATTGTTTCCTATTAACTTTTTATTTCTTTTTGTGGCCTCCTTGATGCCTCAAAATGTGCTACTTGGTGTCAAAGTCTCACATCAATTCAAAACATTGCCCAATGTGGTTTCTGGTGATAGCTCAGTAAATCCACAAGCACGTCATCAAAAGGAGCACACTGTAGGGTTGCCTTATTGAGAGTGGACCTCTTTCTTTTGTTTTTATGAGCATTCACCAACCTCACCTTTTAGGCCCTTCCACAGGAGTGCCATGGTAGTCTACCTTGAGACTCTGCTGACTCCAAGCACTATCACTCTCTCCAAGTGGGTCCATGTATGACAACACAAAGCAGTAGTTTTGCTGTGTTGCATTTGTACTAAGGTTAACATTCTCCACGTTGATCTTCCACTTGCAGTTAGTTCAGACCTGCACTCACCTAATCTCGATGAATGGGGATACTCAGTTGTGAGGCATTGACAAGACTTAGAGGTTGACCAGAGGTACACACAGAATCTGTAGCTGTAGAACACTGCTTCTTTATGATGAAAACTAACCCAAAAAAGGACAAACGTAAATCTAGCTTCTCTCGGAGCTAGATGAGCAGTCCCTGATTAAGAAGCAACTTATTCAGGGAACATATCTTTTCTAAAACTATTGACTAACTTACACATATTAGACTGCTTTCCAGCTAGCAAGGCAAATGCCATGTACAATTTACAGCAATGATCTGTATCAGCAAATGTGAAATAACCCACATACACATATTGATGCCGGGAATTACACTCTAAGGTTCACAGACTCAATGGTCCCTGTATTAATTTCTCAAATGTATGCAAAATGTACTGCTTATTGCATTTTGTTTGTTTGTTTGTTTGTTTTTTGGAGAGGTTTTTGCTATAGGGTGCGTGCGCTCGCCAGAAAGCCAGAGAGAGACAGAGAGACAGAAAGCGAGAAATTGCCCCCTGGGGGGATGGCCACGCCACAATCCCTTCTCCTCCATTCTCCTCTCGGGATCTTGGGCACGCACGCACACGCGCCCAGCGTGAGTTTAAGCCGCCAGGTCCGGGACTCGAACCGCGGTCTACTACATGGGAGTCCAGCGACATAGCCTTTACACTAACTGCTGGTCCCTACTGCATTGCTTTGAGCAGCGTCCATGGCTTACAGATACATGGTGATCTGGGAACTAAGACATGTTAAGAACCACTGCTCTCATATAAGGGGCAATCAAGAGAAACAGGCCTGCCAACATTCAGTTCCCTGATCTTGCCTATGCACCCTACTCTCTACTGCTCCATAAGACAAATATAAGGACAGAGAACTTGCCAAGTGTAAATTTGTGCTACTCACCACACCAACGCACTCCAGAAATGAGGAAAAGATGTGTGTCATCTTCTATAGTCATCCCACTGATGTCTTCCCACACAGCTTGTTTGGTCTCATCCAAAACTAGGGCAAACACACAACCCACAAACCCAGATTTTCTCCAGAAATGGAAGACTGGGTGAAAAAGACACTGAGTCTTTCTACTCCCAAGGAACACAGGAATAAAAGGAGGAGAACATCTTTTAAGTTACCTTTTCCCGTGAGGTCAAGTTAGGAACCAAGTTAGGAACAGACAAATCAGACCCCAATCTGTAATAGTTTTTCTTGTCTCTTCTAGTATGTCTTACCAAACGTATTAAAGATCTCAGATCCATCTTTCTGTTAGTCTTCCTTCCATGAGATATCAGTCATTTTCTGTGAAAATATGGGTTTTCTTTCCAACTACCTTTTTAAGACATAGGCCACAAAAAATGGACATTATTATTTGAGAGAGATTGCTCCCAAATACTTACATAAGGGCATGAGGGAGAAGGCAGAGTGCCATACACTTACATAGAAACACATAAAACATGCAATTCTTAGCTTATGTTTGCAGTTTGTCGCTTGTGTTTCTGAGCAGTTGTCCATGGAAATCACGAACTTCTGTCTCTAAAAAATCCTAAAAGGCTTAACATGATACTCTGCCCAAGAGACACGTGGACTCTGAAGTGGAAAGGACCAACGATCTCTCGTAAACTGGACTACCTGAACAACATTCCTCAGTGCTCCCAGTGGCTGACCAGACTTAAGTCTCTGCTAAAATGAACTCTCCAGAATCCTGGTAACACCCCACATTAAGTTATCTCTTCATTTAGGAACCCTCAACTGCCAACACTAACCAAAGTAGAAGTTGTGTTCTATATAAATATCCATACAGTCACAACTGGCTTCTGTGAATTTCAGCTTGCAGCTTCAAGGCCAGCTGCAGAGTTCGTTCATGCCTGGAAAGCATGATAAATATTACTTTGAAAATGATACTCATTGAAGTTGACATTTGCTCTAGAAGAGTTCACTCACAACTTTGATGTTTCAGATAAACTTGTGAAAGATTGAGTCCTAGGCTTACCTTCCAAGCAGGAACAGCAGGTGCTCACAAAAATCCTATTAAGCACTTGTAATATGAGTAATGAAAATGCTCGGTGTTTCTATCACTGGAAATTTATTTTAGACTTCGAGAGGAGGGCAAGGCAAGGGGGTGGCCTTTCATCCAAACCATATGGGTAGTTTCTGATTCAAAGTTAGAGTACAGTATGAGAATATGGATTATTTTATGGAAGAGAGGAGAAAAGCTATCAACTGGTAAGGATAAAGAAAAAGTCGAGACCCTATAGATAATACAAAAATAACACCTGGTAGGTGAGAAGAAACTTTAAACTTAAAATTATAAGTAGCTGCCTTTAAAGCACCTTAGTAAGAAAAATAAAGAAAAATATGATCTAGTAATAAACTCAGATGACTGAAAGCCTTACGCTGCTCCCTAAATGTTATTCTTCATAAATTAAGGTAAATGAAGATGAAATTACTATCCTTACCAGTAGAACAATAAAGAGTTGGTTTTCTAGTGACTGTTGAATCGTCGTCGATAAACTGTCATTTCTTACAATCTGTGACATGTTAGGTAATTGGGCAATGTTGAATTTTTTTTTTTTTTTTTTTTTTTTTTTTTTTTGGAGAGGTTTTTGCTATAGGGCGCATGCACTCACCAGAAAGACAGAGAGAGAGAGACAGAAAGCGAGAAATCACCCCCCAGAGGGGATGGCCACGCCACAATCCCTTCTCCTCCATTCTCCTCTCGGGATCTTGGGCACGCACACACACGCATCCGGCATGAGTTTAAGCCACCGGGTCCAGGACTCGAACCGCGGTAGACTACATGGGAGTCCAGCGACATAGCCATTATGCTAACTGCTGGTCCCCAAAGTTGAAAGTTTTCTTTGGCAGGTTGAACTCACACATTTATAATTCCAAAGTGAAGTTAGGGCTTCATCAGCACTAGTTTTAACTGAATGGGCTAAAACACAATGGCTCACTTACATACTGAGAACATCATTTCTTACCCTTCCCTGTGTCTCAGAATGAAACAAGACAACTGTTCCACACCAAGAAAAAAACATAAAGATCAGTTAAAATGGATCTACAAAAGACCTAGGCAAAAATCACACAGGCAATCGAGGCAGCACACAAGACTCCCATTTCCCAACCTATAAGCCTTTAGGTAGCCTCTTGGAGCACAACATGCCCCTATTTGTAACTAATTTTTCTGAGTTCATTAAGTTTGTGTATCCATTCTCCTGAACATTGCTAGTAACGGTCACTACTAATAAGCGCAAACACTGACCAATATTAGACACTGCACGGACACTTACATGATGTAAAATTCTCACAAATAGGTAAATTATCCAGATAAAATGAGTAAGTAAACACAACCAAGTGTGACTTGTCCAGGGCCGCAGTTAGCAAGAGACAGCTAGAATCCAAATCCAGGTTTCTTTCCACTACAGTACATTCCACTTTCGAAGAATCTTAGACATGAAAGGAAGCCTATTATAAGAATGGCTACCTTTTATTGAAAATCTACACTGTGTAGGTAGGCCCTATAGCCAAGTGGTTAAAGAAAACCAGATCGCACATGGCCAACCATAGTTCAAATCATGGCCCCAGTGGCCTGAAAAACACTTCAGGCATGTGTGTGTGTGCCCAAAATCCCAATAGGGCAGTGAAATGGAAAAGAAGGCGTTATGGCATGACCATGCCTCCCTCTCTCTTTCTCTGGCATGCACATATGTCCTCTGACAATTAATATTCTAAAAGAAAGAAAATATACAATATGGCAGGTGCTTTAAATACCTTACCTCATCTTCTTACCACAACCAGTCAAGGGAGGTAATGATATTACCCTTTATGGGTAAGAAAATACAATCAGAGAAGTAACTTGTTCAAAGCCACAGGCTAATAAAAAACTGAAATTTAAACTGAGGTCTATTTAATTCAAGCCAAATAAATAAATAAATAACAACAGAAAAATATCTACAAAAGACCTAAACAAAAATCACACAAGCACTCAGGGCAAAACGTTAGGCTAATTCATAAACACCCAACATGAGATTTATATTACTATCTGTTTAATCCCAAAGTTGGCGTTCATTTGTCAATGACCTCAAAGAAATCAGAATGACCTGAGTACTCAACAATTTAGCAGCACAATAGTTTTAGAGGAAATCTCAATAGGCTGAGTACAGCTAGAAGGATACCTGCCAGCCTACTAGAATCATAGAATTTCAGAAGTGGAAACGATCAGACAGAGATCTGAGAGATGTACTCAGTCCTGCCATTTTGCTGATGAGAAAACTAAAGCTCAGAGATTGCCAATTATCCTTGAAAGGGAATTTGAAGCACTGGAGAATATAGTCCAAGGGCATTCCAGGTGAAGGGTATATTCTGAAGAAAGGCAAAGAGGTCAAATCAAGCCCAGTGTGTGCTTGAACTGCAACAGTATAGATAAACTGTAATATGAGAAGGAAGAAAAGTGAATGCTTCTGTTAAGTTATGCTGCCAAGAAACATAGTTGCTTTTAAAAAACTTTAAAAAGGACTTTTTAGACATTGTTTCTACTTTTAATAGACTACAAGTCCCTACTGTCATTTTACCCTATTCAGCTTTACCTAACATTTGATTAGAACTGAATTGAGGGACCAATAGTTGACAGAATGGTTACATCCCTGGACTCCCATATAGTTAACCACAACTGAGTCCCCGTACCCAGCAGCTTAAAATTCACACCAGGCTCATGTATGTGTGCCCAAAATCCTGAGAGGAGAATGGAGGAGAAGAGATTGTGGCATGGCCATCCCACCTTGCAGAGTGATTTCTCGCTTTCTGTCTCTCTGTCCAGGGAGCGCAAGCACATATATCTACCAACATCTTCTCACACAAAACTTACTTTGCTTTTCCTTTTAATTCCTTTTCACTCTTTGGTGTTGAACACCCAAGGCCTAAAGGCAAGATGTATAATACCTCTGCATCAAACTCAAGAGTTTATATTAATTTTTATTTTACTCCAAAGAGAATCACTGAACCACAATAATGCAAAGAACATAGTCTCAGATGTTTTAAAACCAAATTGTACTATTACTGTTAATTAATGTTATGAAGAAATGCTGGTAAGACCAAAAACTGAGTTCAACAGTCTGAGTTTCTATAAAGAAAACTTTAATAAATTCTTCTCAAGTTAACAATTTCAGAGAAATGTTTTTAAACAATTTCAGTATTTAAGAAGTTTTATTTCTTAAAAACAAATGCTAAAGATAACGTACACATTTAATTTATTCAGGCTCGTTGTGTAATAATAGAAAAAGAAAAATATGAAGTATTATAAAACTTTCTGAAGTCAAAATTGCTTTATTTACTAGGTTCAGACATCATGCTTCCAAAAATGTGAGGCTCCCAAGTCTGGTGCAGCAAGGAATGTGTTAATGAAGTTAGTGCTGGTATACTGATACCCTAGAGAAAAACCAAGTCTTCAGTTTGTTTCCAGTACATGCAGAGGGCATAAAAAAGTTCTCAGTCAGAACTGACTTTACAGAAACACTGCAAACCTATCTCAGCCCCTATCAGGCTGGGGACACCAGCCAGGAATCAACCGGGTCTAGCCCAAAGTTTAGGCAAGCAGCCCACATTGGTGGCGACTGGGAAGGATCAGATATCAAGTGTAAGTGAAGGAGGGCGAAGCAAAAGTCACCCCGGGCAGGTTTGTGGGTATGTGGGTGTACTTGTGCGTGGGCATGTTGGGGGAAGGGGTGCTTAATGACTGAAAACAAAAGCGTTTCTTTAAAATGCCAATTCATCCTGAGTGATGATACGGGCAGTAGAAAAGCAGAGTTTGGGTCTTGAACCCAGGAAGCTAAGACAAGACCCATTTCACAGACAGGTACAATGAGGCAGAGGTTCCAAATTAAAGTTCCGCAACTAGGGTGCAGTACAGATGATCCTAGGCCGTGAGTCCCAGGAGAGTCCACCTGGCATCCCACACCCACCCCAGCTCAGTGCCTAGCACCTGGCACACAACCAGGAACTAACTGAATGAATCTTTCTCGTCTTGACATTCCGAGCTTCTTGCCAGAGTCCTGGGCTTCTGGCCGGACACCACTGGGTCCAGGACAGGAGAAACCAGACTCAGCAGCCCCTGGGAGTATGAGGGTTTGGGGTCCGAGTCCGAGTGCTGGCCCTCCGTCCGCTCACTGGCACTCACCCGGATGCCCTTCACCACGGTGATGTTCTCATTCTCGTCCGCCTCGAAGGTGACCCGGCGCGTGCTGGCGGTCCCGCCCATGGCTCCTGCTTCTGCCCCGGCAGAGACCTAGCGCAGACCCACGAGCACGTCAGGGCCCCCGCGCACACACGCGCGTGGAGGCGCCGGACTCTTCCCTCGCACAGCGGGAGCAAGGCCACGACCCCAAGAAGCAAGGAGAAGCCGCCGGTCTGAGCTCCCGCCTCCTCCGGTCACGCGCCACAACCAAAACGCCCCGGATTGGTCAGAAATGCAAATAGCCCGCCTTTACCCGACAGAGGCACTTGGATTGGCTGGATCGGACCCGGATGCTATGGCAACAGGTGGTGTTTGACAGGTTTCCGGAGACCCTGAGCGTAGTGGGAATTGTAGTCTTAATCTGGCGCGATGGGTGCTGGGACATTTTTGCCAAACTGCCAAGAGCCAGAGGAGAGCACGGCATCCTGGGAGTTGTGGTCCTGACGTCCCCGAAGACTTTTAACTGGGCAACTTTCAAGGACGTTCATATATCAGACAAACATGCTTTGAAGACGTTGTTCTAGAAACTTAGGCTAATGAATTAAAAGACACAAGCTCTCAAAGAGATGCACAGTTTAATGAGAGGTTGCACTTGCCTAATGAAGCCATTCCTAGATTCCCATACAACGCAAAACTTAGCACTTTATTATTTTAGTCTTATCCGTTCAAAGGAAAACCTTCACTTGGCTTATGTTCATATCTTGTGCACTTTATGCGTTTAGTATACTATGGCTTTAACATCTGTGTTTGCAGCAAAAATGCAGAGCATTCACCTCTCACATTTGTGTCTCTTTCCAGTTGCGCAAGTCCTGCAGTCAGAAAAACGTTGAACGACTGCCAACGATGGCATAAACTACTGGAGGAATTGAAATTACATCAGACAAAGTTGAGATAACCTACTTCGGAAAGTTTCTAGTTTGGTATTTTATCTCTACAAGACCAGATCAGTAAATGTTTTAGGTTATCCATGTAAATAAAATGGCACTTAAGAAAGTTACTGGAAAAATGGGAGTTTCCTATGAGTTTATTATGATGCAAACAATTTAAAAATCTGTAGTCTTTTCATAGTATGCACTTTCCAGGAATTTTTGGAAGGACCTCCCCCACCCCATTTAATTATCTTTTGCTAAATACTGTTACATGTAAGTTTAGCCATATGACTTTAGTCTTAACAGCGGCAGATATATTCTCTTTAGAAATTAGGTTAATGAAGGTACTGTCTTCAGTTCCTTTCAGCATTAGTCTGCTAGGTGTTGTAGCATCTACAATACTTCATTCCAAAGGCATCCACAACAATGCAGTAACATTTTTGAGCTTCACTTATGTGCTGCTTGGATGGCCTATAGCCTACTGGTTAAAGGAGCCAGATCCCACATATTCAATTGTGGTTTGAATTTCAGCCTGGCTACCTGAAAAAACACACCAGTTGTGTGTGTGTGCCCCAAATACCAACAGCTGGAGAAATGAAAGAGAGAGAATTGTAATGTGACCGCTCCCCATTGTGAGAATGCTTTCTCCCTCCCCAAGCCCCACCTCTGACTTCCTCTGGAGAGAGCAGAAACCCTCAGACAATTTAAAAAAAATACACACACACACACACACACACACACACACACACACACACATTTGACCTGTTACTATAAGAATGTTTAGGACAAAACTATGCCTTTTTCATCTCTATACCCCTGGTCAGTAGCAGAGTATTGAATACTCTCCACATTTTGTTTTTTTCAACATATATGCATCTAAATTACACTATGCTACTTTGCATTTTAAAGATTACATGCTGTTTTGTACTTGTTCACAAGTTATAATATTTTTCAATCTTCCTTCTTCAGGGAACTAAAATTTCCAGGAATTATTGTCTTTCCTTTCTTTGGGAACTTGCCTCCACAAACATACCTTTACATATTACCCCAGTTCATAGCATGTATTAGAGGTTCTACATAAAAACAAATAGTCAAAAAATCCTTACTAAAGTAATTCATTACAAATAAGTGGTTTTTGGCAGGAAGTAGAAAGATTAAGAAAATATTATCTTGAATATATTTATCGCCTTATAATTTAAATCAGGTCTCTAAATCCAATATATTAAAGATGTTGAAAGCATAAAAAAATAGTGGGATCTCTTCTTTTTTTATGATTTATAAAATATATCTCTTTCTTTTCTATATTTTATTTATTTTACATTCATTCACTATATATCGTTGCAGCATACAAAATGAGTTTTCTCCTCCAGAATACACTGTATATTGGCTCAATCAAAGATATCACCATACATGTTACCTTCAACAAATAATTTTCCATTTCTGATTTCTTATTTAGGTCACTTCTTATTTTTCCCCTTGATTCCCTCCCTCTCACCCTGTGCCATTTCCCACTCTCCTCCCACACTCTCTCTGGTATCTAAGTTGTTTTCCATGCTTGTTTGTTCAGGTTTTTTTCCACACATTTTATTGACTCACAAAAGATTTTAATTAAACTAAGGGACCAGCAGTTGGCATAATGGCTATGTCACTGGATTCCCATGTAGTTGACCACGGTTCAAGTCCCAGACCTAGTGGCTTAAACTCACACCAGGCACATGTTCGTTCATGCCCGAGATACCAAGAAGAGAATGGAGAAGGGATTGCAGTATGGCCATCCCCCGAGAGGGTGATTTCTCACTTTCTGCCTCTATTTCTGGCAAGCGCATGCGCCCTATAGCAAAAACCTCTCAAAAATAAATAAATAAATAAATAAATAAATAAATAAATAAATAAATAAAATTTTAAAAAAAGATTTCAATTAAACTAAATACTTTCAATAGTAAGTACAGTTGATATAAACAAATCTATGAACACATGTCTGACATTAGGCATAAATCTCACTGAGTAGAATGAACATAGTATAAAGTAGCACCTAGCTGAGGCTATATAGCTTACTGTAGTCATTAAGTAGGTATGTTTTTCATTTATTTTTGTTTTTTTATGTATTTTTTTTAATTTCTAGAAAAGTAGTTTTATCTTTAATAAATCAAAAATAAAAAATGTTAAGTAAAATTTGCTTAAGACTTAAAGCTGGGGTAAAGCTTTGTATTCTGTTCAAACAGTAAGTAGATACTAAAAACTCAACAGTTATGGACAAAGTTAAAATCTAGTAACAAATGCACTGTAATCTTCTTCTGAAACCTTTTTTTCTTTCTCTCCATTCCCCCTTTTTCCAAAGAGAGGTATAAACTACTTAGTCACAAAAATACATATAAGTTGTAATGATGTATAGTGAATTAATGTAAAAAAATAAATTTAAAGAAAAGGAAGAAAAAAAATATATATATATATTTAGTCTCAATTTGGTCTGTTATTTGCACAAAGCCCCAGAAGAATACTAGTTGATTTAGTTGGCTTTGCTGTAACCTTTTATAATAAACTTCAGATTAGACTCTTTTAAAAAGCTTTTGAGTCAAATCAGGAATTCACTATATGACCACCTGTACTTAAGAGATTTTTTGGGCCTGTCAGGAAGTGCCTGCCAGGCAGAACTGTTTATGGTACCAGATAATCTTTCCAAGAGCTTCTGTTGTCTTTTTTGAGATCTATCTTAGTTCCTTAGCTTTATGATCATATCTTCAGATATGACATTCCAGTCAAAGCCCTGGAAATAACCAGTATTTTCAATTTATGATGCAAGACAATAGATATTATTGAACTTATGCAAATAACCATTCTGCCACAAAATAAGAATGCTCGCAAATATTTTCCAATTCCAGAGAAGTCAGAAACAGAAAAGTTTCAATTAAAAAAAAAAAAAAGCAACAAATTGTTGAACCTATCAACAGCTCAAAAGAAACCAAAAAATCCTTAAATCTGGAAGACAAAGCTTAGAAGAAAATCAGTTATGTTTTAGTCATAAGTCATAAAATTCTATTTCACCAGCTCAGTCTCATGTAATTAATCTCTCTTCTGTTGAATTTGCAGTGCTACTGTGGTTCGATCTTTCCGTTTAAATCCTGGGAGTTGACATTCAACATTATTATTGATATTTCTGGACTTGTCCCTGCCATTAAGACAGCCATCTTCTTGGGTTTTTGTTTTTTTTTGTTGTTGTTGTTGTTTTGTTGTTGTCTCTCTTAGTTTTCCTGATATAACACTGTCTTCAGAACTTCTTGAAGAGTTGGTCTGGTGTTGGAAAATTCTTTCAGGTTTTTGTTTATCTGAGAATGCTTTTATCTTTTCTTCCCATATGAAGGATAATCTTGCCAGGTATAGTATTCTTGGTTGATATCGTTTTTCATTTAACACTTTGAATATATTTTCCCATTCTTTCCTCACTTCCATTGTTTCTGATGAAAGGTCCAACGTTCGCCTGATGGGATAACCTTTTAAGTTTTGTTTTTTTGGTTTTCTTTTTTTTGAGAGGTTTTTGCTATAGGGTGTGTGCGCTCACCAGACAGACAGAGACAGAGAGATAGAAAGCAAGAAATCACCCCACAAGGGGGATGGCCACGCTGCAATCCCTTCTCCTCCATTCTCCTCTTGGGATCTTGGGTACGCACGCACACGCGCCCGGCTTAAGTTTAAGCCACCAGGTCTGGGATGCGAGCCACGGTTGACTACGTGGGAGTCCAGCGACATAGCCATTATGCTAACTGCTGGTTCCACCTTTTAAGTATCTTGATGTTTCTCTCTTGCCAATCTTACTATCTTGTCTTTGTCGGCAGTTTTGGCCAATCTGGCTATGAGGTGACTTGGAGAAGATCTTCTTGCATTGATTCTATTTGGGGTCCTTTGTATTTCATGGGTCTGGATATTTGAATGCCTCTCTAGGTTTGGAAAATTTTCTTCCAGGATTTCATGAACTAGATTATCAATGCCCTTATTAGTTTCTTCACCTTCTGGGATACCAATTATCTGGATGTTTGGGTGATTAACGATATCCAGTATTTCTCATATATTATTCTTATTTTGGGGGGTTATTTTCTCAGTATTCCTGGTGATTTTTTCTAGGTCAGAGATTTTGTCTACTACATCTGAGATTCGATCTTCTGCACAGTCTAATCTGTTTTCAATACTTTCAAAGGAGGTTTTGATTTCCTGTATTACAGCCTTCATCTCTAACAGCTCCATTTGATTCTTTTTTATGGTGTGTATTTCTTCTTTCAAATTGTGGAAGAACTTCCTCATCTCCTGGAACTAGCTGTCTCTTTTCTTTTGCATCTTCCTGAGTTCATTGTCTCTCTTCTCTTGCATCTCAATTAGTTTTGCCACTTTGAATATTCTGAAGTCTTTATCTGACATTTCCACTGCCTATGGATGATGAAGGGTTGTTGCTTTCCCTTACAGAGAGATATTTTCCTAGTTTCTCATATTTCTTGTGCTTCTGTGTTGGTTTCTGGTCATATGATGGATTATACATTTTTTCCTAATTTCTTGGCGTAAGCTCTAAATGTTCAGAGGCATGTGGGAAGAGATGACCCACAATCTCTTCTGCAGTTCTATTTCCATGATGCTCACCAAACAACCTGCGCTTTTGTTGTTTGAACTGGATATTACAAAGACCTCCCAGGTGCTAGAGAACACGTGCACCTGAGCTGTGCTGTGAGGTTTCAACTCAGAGTTCGAGCTATATGGGAGGGGATGAGCCACGCTCTCTGCGGCTCCGTATTGCTCTCTACTGCTCACTTTGCAATCTCTCTTCCCTGATTTTTAGTCGCTTGGTGGTGTAGTCACTTTTGACTAATTTGTTGGAGAAGTGTCCTGCAACTGTTAGCTCATATTCTTCACTTTACTGTGAGGTACTTCTGTGCCAATTTCTCTTCTCTACTGTGTTTTGCAACATGGTATCCGCACAAAGAGATTTGAGTTCAGATTTATGAAGTGGAGTTTCTACCTTTGTGAAGCAGGTTCAGTGTGGGTTGAGGATTTCTATGACCTTAAAAGTATTCAGATGTTTGGCTACTGTACACCTAGGCCTGTCGAGATACTCAGTGTGCAGAAGCTGTCTAGGTGCTTAGATCTGGAAGGAGAGGTTTGGAGCAGAGGTTTCTTCAGTTACCCTAGTCCCTTTGAAAGAGACAGGACCCAACTCAAATATAGATAGATTCTGTCTAGGTGTTTGGGTGTGGAGGGAGAAGTTGGGATCACAAGGTCATTGGTAATGCTAGTCCCTGAAGGGGACAGGGCCCAACTCAGTATACATAGATTCTATCCAGGTGTTTGGGTTTGGAAGGAGAGGGTTGGAGCAGAGGGTCATCAGTTATCCTAGTCTCTGAAAGGTGAGGGTCAAGCTCAGATAAAGCTGGATTTTGTCTAGGTGTTTAGGTCTGTGGGATCTCTTTTTGATTCAAATACACGTAAGTAGTCTTACAAGACAAGATAATCAAGTACTTCAGAATGTCTAATCTATTTCTATTAACATTAAAAATAAGGGTTTTAATTTTAAAATGTATATATTATTTTTGGAAACATGCTTATCTTAAAATATTGTCCTATCCCTGTCCATTTCAAGACCAGTCATGCCTACAGCCCCTGCCTGAGCTACTCAGAACCTGCATGCTCCCTTTCTCTCTGGGTGCAGCTTAGTGGTGGTCTTCTAACGCAAAGGCAAATTCACTAGCCAAAGACCTATGACGTTAAATTATGTCCCTACCCCCAAAAAACTTAATAGCTAACACTTGAGCCACTCAGATTCCCTTTCTTTCTCCCTTTTCACTAACACTTTATCACTTCAAATTTAAACTTGAAAATTTAAAGCATACAGAAATGAAGCAAAATGTTATTTTCATTAGTCGTTTATGTCTTAATTTGTATAAATATATAATGTTGGTAAAACCACTGGCATAGAGAATTTTTTATTTACTTTAGCTAATTAATTTATATCTAAAGATGACTTTATATCCCCTATCAAACTCCTGGAAATGTAGGTTTATATCATATTGACATCTCTCTTCTCTGACCGAGGTGGGACAAGTTCTTACACATACCCATTGCAGAGGTTTGTGAGAACAAGTGTTGGAGCAAACATCCAAATGTCTGCTAAAACTGGTCAATTGCACTTGGTACATCTGTAAGTTGAATGTTATTCATCCAAAAGAATGGAAGATTTTAAACAGTGGTATTGTGTTGAACATAAAGAAGATATATTTTTCATTTAAAAAAATAATAATAACAAAGAGATTGAGGTCCAGCTAGTGGTGTGACGGTTAAGGCTGCTGATTCCCACGCTGCTGACTGTGCGGTTTGAGTCCCAGATCTGGCAGCTTGAAAAACACACCAGGTGCATGTGAGTGTATCACAGTGTGGCCATCCTCCCAGGAAGTACTTCCTCACTCACCATACCCCCAAGTCTGTCTCTGGTGAATGTGTCCACACACATCCTTTAGAAAAAGATTTTTTTAAAAACTGTTCAAAAGAATAAAACATTTTATACTTTGTTTATATTTTAATACATTTAATAAATCCATAAACCATTTTTAAAAAATAAAAGCAGTGAAAATAGTTATGGACACTGAGAGCATGTGTCCTATAGCAAAAACCTCTCCAAAAAAAAAAAAAAAAGAAAGTTGGAAGTCCTGGGTCTGCCAGGTGTCATGGTGGGTGCTGGACTCCCACATGGCCAACCACTGTTTGAGTCTCAGATCCGGAAGCTTCCTTTCTTTCTTTTTCTTTTTCTTTTTTTTTTTTTTTTGGAGAGGTTTTTGCTATAGGGTGCATGCGCTCGCCAGACAGACAGAGAGAGACAGAGAGACAGAAAGCGAGAAATCACCCCCCAGAGAGATGGCCACGCCACAATCCCTTCTCCTCCATTCTCCTCTCGGGATCTTGGGCATGCATGCACACGCGCCCAGCGTGAGTTTAAGCCACCAGGTCCAGGACTCGAACCGCAGTCGACTACATGGGAGTTCAGAGACATAGTCATTACGCTAACTGCTGGTCCCCAGTATTGTACATTTGATGCCTAATGGTTTCTCATCAAAACTCTCAAAAAAAAATCACCCTTGTTTGATGAAACATTGTCAGGATGGAGAGAGACTCTCCAGTCAAGTTTTCCTAGGTGCTTTTCTGCTAAAGCTTCTGTTTTGTTGAAACATTCTCATAATAAACAGATGTCATCATTCTTTGACCCTTCAAAGTCAATAAACAAAGTAAATGCCTTGAGCATCCCAAAAATCTGCTGGCCTGACAATTCTCTCTTGATGCATCTGCTTTTGCTTTGACTAGATCAGTTCCACCTCTTTATAGCCATTGTGCTTTTTTTTTTTTTTTGGGGGGGGGGGGGGGGAGGGAGCAAATAGTTTTTAACGTTTTGGGTTGTTATTTTATTTTTATAAGCACACTGGAGAATCATGCGATGCTGCCAGCATTAGATGCAATCCTGGGCCACAAGTCTACGCACTTCTTTGCCACTGGTCCTGTGATGGCAGAACCTTTCATTTCACCTTTATTGTTTACTATGACCCCTGCATTATCTTCAAAATAAAGAAATATGCCATCTTTTCTCCGGTATGACTTTCGTTGTGGAATTATCACTGCTGGATGCACTTTCTTCCTGAGCTCTGGTTTGCCTTTCTTGACCGTGGCCATCACCATGTCACTCACACCAGCAGCAGGAAGCCTGTTCAGCCGTCCCTTGATCCCCTTCACAGAGATGATATATAGATTTTTGGCTCCTGTGTTGTCAGCACAGTGATCACAGCACCTACTGGAAGACCCAGGGAAATCTGGAACTTTGCCCCGGAGGACCCACCACGTCCTCGCTTTGACATCTTGAACGCCGGAAAAAGCTATAGCCATTGCTTTGATCATGCTTAGTCTTCAGGTTCCTAGTTAAGCCATGGGTCATCTCCTACTACAATTCTTCAAAGAAATTATGATCTTGATCCCATATGTTGAAAATTTCTATTGAAAGTTCTCTTATCTGGAGCTGATCTGGGCACAATTTTGGCACCCATCGAGAAGAAGTTTTGCTCACCTTTAATGTGCAGTCAGGATTGTGTAAATTGGACCAGCTGAGATGTCTATCATGTGGTTATTATTTCTGCTGTCATCAGTCCTCCTCAATTAGGGAACCAAAGTGATTTATTTTTTTCTTTGAAAGTTGGTTGATGTGGATGATCCGCCACTGTAGGCGTCATCTTCAACATGGTCTCATCCTGTTTTAAAATGAGCTATCCATTTGTAAATTGCCGATTTCTTCAGGGTGTTGTCCCTGTAAACTTTGCATAAAGCATCAGTGATTTCACCATTCTACCATCTAAGCTTCCCCATGAGTTCAGTATTTGTTCCCTCTTCGACCTTAGCAGGATTTGTGTTGCTTCAGTAGGGGCTTTTTTTCAAACTGATGTCTTATCTCAAATGAGAAATGTTAAGAATATTATGACAAGTTATAATGGGTTTATTTTGATGCCAAAAAAATTTTAAAATCTGTGCATAGTTTTTTTATAATATACATTTTTCATGAACTTTTGGAAACCTCTTTGTATTTTCTTCAGTCTCCTTCTCCTCCATTTTCTTCTTCCAAAAAGAAGAAGTAAAAAAGAAGCCAGGGGACAGCTGGTGGCATGGTGGTTAAGGCAGCTGAATCCCACATGGCCAATTATGCAGTTCAAGTCTCAGAACCTGGTGGCTTAAAAAACACACCAGGTGCGGGACCAGCAGTTAGCGTAATGGCTATGTTGCTGGACTCCCATGTAGTTGACTGCAGTTCAAGTCCTAGACCCAGTGGCTTAAACTCAGACTCACGCTGGGCACGTGTGTGTGTGTGTGTGTGTGTGTGTGTGCCCAAGACCCCAAGAGGAGAAGGGATTGCGGCACAGCCATCCCCTGGGGGGGGGGGGGTAATTTCTCGCTTTCTGTCTCTCTAGCTCTCTGTCTCTCTCTCTCTCTGGCGAGCTCACACGCCCTATAGCAAAAAAAAAAACTCAACAAAACAAAAAAATCCACACTGAGTGCATGTGCATCATGCCCAAAATCTCAAAAGAAGAGAGCGATGGAGGAGAAGGGATTATGGTTGTCACCATCCCCACAGGGGAGTGCTTTCTCACTTTCTCTCAATCTCTCTCTCATGCACACACCCTCTGGCAAACTAAAAAATAATAAAATAAAATAAAAAGTTGAAAGGAGGAAATAAAAAAATGAACATTTTAAGCATCCCTAATGGCCCTCCTTCCCTCAGTAATAATCTATCTAGACTTCCAAGCACTCAAACAAAATTCTAGGACTCTCAAGAGGAAAAGAAGGCTTGTACTATATACACAGATTTTTCAGCATTTGAGTTTGCCAAAGGGAAAATCCTGGTGACCTTCTTCCGCTACTCATTCACTCATCACTTGAGTGTCACAGACATACTAGGTGAGAGTGTAGGAGTAGGTGGCTGAGAAGGAGATGTTCAAGCAGGAAGAATATGACATGGGATGATGAGGTAGCAGAGAGAAGATGATCCTGCTCTCGGTCTCTAGCTAGCAAAGTTGATCATTGTGAGTTCCTCACCGCCCTCTCCCAGCTCTCCTGAGGAGCATTTCAGCTGCACAGTCGAGCATTTAGATTCAAAGACCTGTGCTTACATATAACACAGATATAACGATCGCGTTATCTGAGCTGAAAATTGGAGCAGTTGCTCCATTATTTGTGTACTTATAGAGACAAATCAGTCCTTGAAGTGAGGATCATCCTAGAAAATCTAGGACATATAGTTGCCATAGTTATAGCAATCCAATTAAAATCATCAAAAAAGTGCTTCATATATAGTGCAATCAATATGAAGACATTCTGAAAATATGGTCTAAGGCATATTTGACAAGGCATAACAGAACATCAGCTTTAAACTTTTTCCACCACTTACTGGTCGTAAAATCATACAAAAACAATGAAGACCTAAAACTGAGTTCTGTGTGTGTGTGTGTGCGTGTGTGTGTACACGCGTGTGCATGCATGTATGTGCACATGCGCTATGATTTATTTTGAATACAAGAATTTTGAGCAGACACTTAAAGAGATTAAAAACACAAAATAGCATAAAAACAAGACAGCAATAATTATAGAAGGCATTCCCAAGTACAGTAAAACAGTACCCACAATAATGGCACAAATCGCATGGTTTCTCTTCAGTACCATCACTGCTTAAGTAGAACTGATCACTGCACTCTCCACACAGCTAGAAAAAGCAAGGCCGTTCCAGCCCCATGGCCTAGTAGTTAAGGGATCCAGAAGCTACGTAGCTGACCTAAGCTCAAATTCTACCCCTAATGGCTTGAAACACATGGCAAGCATGTGTGCATGTGTATCCAAAATGCAAAATGGATGGAGAGATGGAAAAGGGACTGCAATGTTCCATGCCCTCTTGGGGGTGTTCGCTTGCTCTCTTGCTCTCTCACTCTCTCTCTCTCTCTCTCTCTCTCTCTCCCTCTCCCTCTCCCTCTCTCTCCAGAGACAGTATACATACCCTCTGGCAATCTAAAAAAAAAAAAAGAAAGAAAAAAGAAAAATCGAGGCAGCACTCCCCTATGTGTTAGGAACCTCTCCATCTATCTTTGACTTCTGCTTAATAGTGCCCTTTGCTACGAAGTTCCTGTTCATGGAAAGTTATGCTATGTCCTAGGATGGGCACTGATAACCAGTCTGTTTAACAGACATCCCTTAACATATATAGCTAAAATAAAATAAATTTTTACACGAGTCATAACTTGGAAATTCACCAACAAGGTTTCCTGGTACCTCTGGTGTAAAGTTTATTCCAGAGTAAAGCCTCACCAAATTTATAGCAGGTTTCTAAAAGGCCACCTTTGTCATTTCCTGGACATTCTTCTGTTTGCTTTTTTTCATTTTTATGTGTTTCTCTGACACCTCATTTCTTTTCTCCTCATCAGGCATTCATCAAAATATAGCAGCTAAAATGTCACGTGTTGGTGTAAGAGCACAAAAGGGGGAGTGGAAGCAAGTAGGGAAAAGCATCCACAGAGAGTAAGAGGCAAACCCAGTCTAGCGCCTGTCTTTTCTAAACTCCCAAGCCTTGCAAGGGTCCCAAGGCCCTTTGGTTTCCTTTGTGTTGCATTTAGAGCAATCATCTCTGATGCACAGGGCCCAAATCCAAAGAGACTCATTTCTCATCTCCATTCCTTAAACAAGCACAAACATTCCATCTGTCATCTCTCCTGAATGGCTCCTCTGGCCTTGATGAATTTTCAAGCCATTTTTATTTGAGAGCACAGGGACATTCTCCTAACCCTTTAACAATATCTACCTGTCACGGAGCTTGAGAGATTTTTGAAATGCAGGCTGTTAGCCTCTTTACTTCCAAATAACAAATGCTTGAAATGCATCAAGGTTATATGAGCACTTCTGCTGCGATGTTAGACAGGCAAAGAAATGCCTGTTTATTGATGCTAATAGCGTAGAAATGTCTCCGACACACGTTCTACACAACTGGTCTTCACCCAAATGTGCTGCTTTGTTTGGTTCCACTTTTGCTCTGGCTCAGAGAGGCATCTGAGGGGGGCACTTTGTGAACCTCTCCACTCCAGCGGTACTCTGTTTTTGCTCACATGTTTCAAAGCAAAGTGCATTTCAATCCTGAACCTGGAGCAAGAGTCAGTAATTCTCTTATTAGAAATCATAGATCTTTTCAATGGAAGGGACCTTGGCAACCACCTAATTTTCCTCTTTATTTTACAAATGAAGAAATGAGACCTTGAGAGTCTGTGCAAGTTGCCCAAAATCACACAGCCTGATTACAATAGAGCTTCACAAAGGACCAACATTTAGCATAATGGCTGTGTCGCTGGACTCCCATGTAGTCGACTGCAGTTCAGGTCCCGGACCCGGTGGCATAAACTCACGCCGGGCGCGTGTGCATGCGTGCCCAAGATCCCAGGAGGAGAATGGAGGAGAGGGGATTGCAGCGTAACCATCTCCCCTGGGGGGTGATTTCTTGCTTTCTGTCTCTCTGTCTCTCTCTGTCTTTCTGGCGAGTGCATGCGCCCTATAGCAAAAACCTCTCCAAAACACACACACACACACACACACACACACACACACACACACAATAGAGCTTCACAAGAGCCCAGCTCTCAGACATTCAGTCTAGTTCTTCGCTATCACTTCACGTTCCTCTCTCATGGGAAACTGCCCTCATGAGCCCTTCCTGCCAGGGCTCTGGTGCCAGATAAAGGACTGCGGCAACAGCCAGAACTGTGGCAAACGTGATTAGGAAGTGGAGCTGGGGAAGTACAGTGCACAGTTAGGAGTGGCAATGTGGGCCTCCTGTTCAGAAGTGACTCTGGCCTGGCAGGAATCAATATACTATACCCACGGGATGCTAGAGGCTTCATGCAATTCATTAACTAATCATGCATTAGCCAGCATCCCAGCAATTCCACTCCTGGGGATACACATCACTGAAACGAGTGCTTATGTCACCCAAAGACACTTGTAAGAATATTCGTCACAGCTTTATTCACTAGTGCCCCAGGCAGAGCATAACCCAGCTATCTATCAACTTTAGCATTGATAAATACATTTTGAGATGGTCACACAATGAAATGCTATACTGTAATGAAAAATGATTAACTGCTGCTATACTCATCAACGTGGTTGACTCTCACAGGCATAATGTTGAATGAAAGAAACCAGACACAGGCCCGGCCTCATTGGCTTAGGTGGTAGCATACCAATCTGTAGCGCTCGGGGCCACACGTCTGATCGTGGGTTTGGATCCCAGGTCAACCTGAAACAAGTTGGGTATGTGCACCCAAGCCAGATGCACACCTGTAAAAACCACAGTTCATGGTGAAAATATTTCCAACACACCAGAGGACTCTGCTGTAGCCACCAGTCAAACCCACTCACAAAGGTAACCACTCCTCTGATATCTGTCACCATAGGTTAGTTTTATCTGTTCTTGACCTGCAAGTAAATGATCTCCTGTAAAATGTATTCTGTATGTGGTCTGGCTTCTTTTTCTTTTTCTTTTCTTTCTCTATCCTATTATTTTATTTTATTTTTATTTTATTCTTCGCTGGTTGGAGGACTGGGGAAAGAGGATCACAGCTTGGCAAGACCCTGTGGAAGCTGCCTATCTTTCTCTCTTTCTTACTCCTTCAATAAATTTTTAAAAGGGGCCAGCAGGGGGTGTGGTGGTTAAGGTGCTGGACTCCTACATGGCTGACCATGATTCGAGTCCCAGAGCTGGCAGCTTGAAAATAACAGCTGATACATGTTCATGAGTGCCCAAAATCCCAAGAGAAAAATGGAATAGAAGGGATTGTAGTATGGCCTTCCCCCCTGGGAGGATAATTTCTCACTTCCCTCTCTGTTTCTCTCCAGTAAGTATACATGCCTTATGGCAAAAGCCTAAAAAAATATTTTTTAATTTTAAAAAGCTGACATAGAAAGCATTTTACATGAGGTCATTTACACAAAGTTCAAGAATAAACAAAACTGGGAACCAGCAGTTATCGTAATGGCTGTGTTGCTGGACTCCCACGTAGTCGACTGCGGTTCGCGTCCCGGACCCGGTAGCTTAAAACTCACGCGGGGCGTGTGTGCGTGCGTGCCCAAGATCCCGAGAGGAGAATGGAGGAGAAGGGATTGCAACATGACCATCCCCCCTGGGGGGGGGGGATTTCTCACTTTCTGTCTCTATGTCTCTCTCTGTCTGTCTGGTGAGCGCACGCGCCCTATAGCGAAAACCTCTCCAAAAAAAAAAAAAAAAAAAGAATAAACAAAACTAATCTATGGTGATAGAAATCAGAAGAGTGATTACCTTTGTGAGTGGGTTTGACTGGTGGCTACAGTAGAGTCTTCTGGTGTGTTGGAAATATTTTCACTATGAACTGTGGTTTTACAAGCGTGCATCCGTCTGTGAAAACCACTGAGCCATACACTTAAGACTTGTATATTTGCCTCTCTCTCTCTCTCTCTCTCTCTCTCTCTCTCTCTCTCTCTATATATATATATATATATATATATATACACACATATACATATATATATATATATGATGTTAGTAATACTTGATTTAAAATATTTAATTTTAAAGACAGAGAAAGAGATTTGCTTCATAGAATATGTCTTAGGCGATGACTGAATCCTCTACTGGAAAACTGGGATCCAGGATACTTCGTAATTAGCAAGAAAATTCTGAATCTGTGATACCCATTCATCTGTGAAGCTGAAAACATCAGAATATAGGAAAAAAGGAATGGTAGTGGGACAGGTATGTCTAAGACAGTCCCAAGCTGAGGAAAACGTCACAAGAAATGTAAAGCAGAGGTCTGCTGGAGCCACTGCCCACTAACTCACGAGATCCATCCTCATTCAATGACATCACAACCTTATATTTGGTAATATTGCCTTGGTCATGTGACATTGACCAAGGGAGGAATAGTGTCGCCACAATGGAAGATAAACATTCCAAATCACTTCTCCTTTAATTTTTTCCTCCAACTGGTTATTTAACAGCGCGATGTTAAATTGGACTAAGGGCACATGTGTGGGTGTGCCCAAAATCCCAAAGGAAGGGAGAGATACAGGAGAAGGGATTATGGCATGATCATGCCCCATGAGGGGAGAAGGGAGGCGTGCTTTCTCACTGCCCCCCCCCCCACCTCTATCTGGCAAGCATATGTGTCCTGTGGTGAAATTTTTTAATAATACAAAACATGTTCATTGTAGTAAATATAGATAAACAAAGAACTAAAAATTAAAATCATCCATATATACCCACTACCCATAAATGACTAGTGAATATACACACTTATTCTTTGTTTATCCAAAATAAATGGGTGTTCTTTAGGCTGCTGACATTTTTGTTTAACATATTGTGAGTCTCTTCCAATATTGTTAGTCTTTTTCAGGATTTTTAAATAATGATATAGTATTTCTCTGTATAATAGATTTCTTTATCAGATTTCTACTATTGGTCATTTAGGATTTTTCTCCTAATTTATTATTATTATTATTTTTTTTGGAGAGGTTTTCGCTATAGGGCACGTGCACTGGCCAGAAAGACAGAGAGAGACAGAGAGACAGAAAGTGAGAAATCACCCCCCAGGGGGGATGGCCACGCCGCAATCCCTTCTCCTCCATTCTCCTCTTGGGATCTTGGGCATGCACGCACACGCACCCAGGGTGAGTTTAAGCCACTGGGTCCAGGACTTGAACTGCGGTCGACTACATAGGAGTCCAGCAACATAGCCATTATGCCAACTGCTGGTTCCTCTCCTAATTTTTAAAAACATTTCTACCAATGATGTTGATGAAGGTTCTTATAAGCAACTCACTGTACATATTTGTGTTTTTCTCCTTGGGATAAATTACTAGTGAAATTAATGGGGAAGAGTATGTATTGCCAAATCACTCATGTATCTTGCCAAACTTTGCAGGTTGAAACAATTACAGTTATACAAGATATGAAGTATATATCCTAGACTACACTGAATATCATCATTTTTCAAACCATTACCAATTTGACAAGTCAAAATCAATACCTCATCATTTTTATTTGCATTTCTTTGTCTTGCTAGTGAGGTTGAACATTTTTCCATATATGTATTTTTATTTGGGTGTCTTTGTATGTCAACTCATGGGGGGGGTTGGCCCATTTTTCTACTGGTATACTCATATTTTTTTTCAAGTTTTCATATTTTTTTCCATCAGAGACAGAGAAAGAAAGAGGGAGAGAAACAGCACCCAATGTGGTACTGATGTCACAGTTTCTCCCCAGCCTCAACCAGGCCTGGATCAGGGACACACATGCACCTGGTAAACACAGGGAGGTCTCTGGACACAAACCTAGACCCTTCCCATATGGGTCAGCCTCACCAAGCTTGGAGTTTTATCACTGTGTCAGTGTGTGCCCTCCCAAAATAGTATTTTAGTTAATTTTGGTTTTCTGACTTGGTACTATTTATCTCTACTTTTTTAATTATTAATCTTTAAAATGTATAATTAATTATAATTTGACTTTATACCATTAACTATCATTTTGTTTTATACTATTAATTCTGATTTTCTACTTTAAACCATTTTATATCTTTTTAATTGTTAATCTTTCAAATTTGTTCTCATTTTTATAATTGCTGTTATCTAATTTGAGCCTTTCTAAATACTTTTACCAATCATTTTATTGCCTTATATAATCCTTCTTCTTATCCTTCTTATTTCTCTTGAAAATCATCTTCTTTGCTTTTAATTATCTTTTTTAATGATTTTGAAATGAATAGGAAGAAAAATGGAAACAGCAACAGTTAGGCTGGAGAGAGTGTAGATACTCAAAAGAGTCTGGGGGCCTTCTTTGTGATTGCCTTGTTACCCTTTCAGTGGACTTCCTTTCCCGCTCACACTGGTTCCTCAGCCCTCAGGGACCTACAAACCGAACTCCTGACCACAGTGACAGCCTATGTGTTCATATGTGGGAATTCTGGTACCTCTGGGCACTCTGCACCCAGACCTTCCATGAGACCTATAAGATAATAAATGGGATCTCCACATGTCTAGGCATAAGATTTGGGGAAGCTGTGCTAACAGAGTTTCATGAAGATAGAGGGGAAGGTAGGCAGAAGAAAACGTCCAGGGAAGGTCCTTCCACACACCACTTTTCTCCTAACCGTGATGAGAAACTAGAGGGTGTGGCATCTCTATAAGGGCTTCCACGTTCTTTCCTTGAACCATGAGCTCCTGAAGGTGAGGATCGTGTCTTCTTCAAGTATTCAGCCCATGATAGATTCCTAGTCTTTGACGCATGTTTGTTAAATGCATCGACAGAAACCAAGTGTAGTCTCTCTTGTAAAGAGCTGCCATAGTGTGATGAAGTCAGAAACCTCATGTTGTAACCCCAACTTTGTTATCAGAGTGAGACCTTGGAGACAATTTTCATTTTTCTAATTGTTGGTTTTCTCAACTCTAAAGAAGGAATATCTAGCCAGTCTCCCTATGGGTAAAGATAACCTGTAGAAGTTATAAAGACTTCAGAAGAATATTTTAAATTGTTTGAGTTTTAAAATAATTCAGAAAAGTTTAGTATAATACAAAATGACTAAGATATGAGTGGCCCCTTTTCCTCACTCCTGCCTGATAAGCACATGTGGCTAGTCCGCTAAGCACTTTCCACTGACCTTTTTCCCTGTCCCATATGTGAGGCCAGCTGGGTGTTCTGGTGGTTAAGGCGGTTGGATCCCACATGGCTAACTGTATGGTTCAAGTCCCAGATCAGATGTCTTGAGAAACATGCCAGGTATGTGTGTTTGTGCCAAAAATCTAGAAAAAAAGGAGAAATAGAGATGGGATTGCAGTATGACCTTGTCTCATGGAGAATGCTTTTTCACTTTCTCATTCCCTCTCTTGTGAGCATATGCATCTTCTGGCAAAATATTAATTTATATATATATTTATATATATATAAAATTTATATACTTGTGTGTATATATGTGTGTGTGTGTATATATATATATATATATATATATATATATATATGTATGTATGTATATGCAGACTAAACCACACAGTTAATGGTATTTATTCCTGTTAATGAGTGTAACACACACATATATGTATACACACACACACACACACACACACACAAATATATACATAGTTACTCATTGGAAACAAGGCACCAGGATGTGTGGGTCTCTGTGGGAAAGACCTGTTGACTCCATGAGAGGCCAACAGGAGGGACAGAAATGAAGAGAGAAGTAAAGGCCTCATGGGTGGAGGGTGACGGTGCAGAGATGCGTGCTAGAGGAAGATTGCAGAAAGGATGCCAGGGTTAGCTACATTGCATCAGGGTATGAGGATTGGAAGAATGAAGTGACAAAGGACATAAAGAAATTCCACAAACGTGTCTGTGGACTACGTGTGGGCTCCACTTTATTCTCTTTCAGTAGATGCCAGCTGTGTCTGCCAGGGCTCTCCAGAGTAACAGAACCAGTAGGAAATAGATACAGATTAGAGACAGAGACAGAAACTGAGACGTAGGCAGGTTTAGGTGTAGGTGTAGATATAGATAGATATGCATGTATATATAAAGATACTTATTTCAAGGATGTGGCTTCTGTGATTGTAGAAGTTGGCAAATCTAAAATTTGCAGGCAGGCCAGCAGACCAGCAGCCTGGCAGACTGGCAACTCTGGGGCAGGAGCTGATGCTGTAGTCTTTTTTTGTAGAGATCTTGTGCTATCAGGCATATGTACTTGCTGGAGGAACAGAGACAGAGACAGAAAGCGAGAAATCACACCCCAGAGGGAATGTCCACACTGCAATCTTTTTCCTCCATTCTCCTCTCAGGATTTTGGGCATGCACACACATGCGCCCGGCATGAGTTTAAAGCCACTGGGTCCAGGTTTCGAACTGCAGCCGACTACGTGGGAGTTCAGCAACGCAGCCATTACATCATCTGCTGGTCCCAATGCTATAGTCTTGAAGCAGAAATTTTCTTTCTCAAGGAAACTGCTTGGAAGAAGCCCACTTGTGTTATTGAGGACACTTTACTTGAAGTCAACTGATTATAGATGTTAGCCACATCTACAAAAAACCTTCATGGCAGCAGCTGGATTAGTGCTTGAATGAATAGCTAAGTACTACAGCCTTGTCAAATTGACATATAAAACTGACCATCACACCAGTGTAGACCGGACCTTGCTTTACATTTTTGTCACGGGACTGTGTCTTTGAGTGAGATGCTGATGTGAGACTGAGCCACACAGTGGAATGGGATTTATCCCTGTTCATGCGTATAAAGCCTCACCCATACAAACACGAGTACCAGCTCCATGCCATGCATCAGAGATGCTGTGGAAGCACTTTTGCTGATTAAAATTGTGGGGCAAGAAGAGGAAGAGGAAGCACATGAGCAGGTGGGTAGCCCGGCTCTGCCCTTAGAGGATTCTGGAGAAAAGGCCTTTCCAAGTGTGGGCAAGCTGAATGTGTCCATTCCAGGATTAAGTGTTGGCCCAAAGAGAGGGTTTGCATCTTGAGAGAGCACTCTGATACCGTAGACGCATTTTTATGTGTAGAAACTTGCTTCACACATCTGCAAAGTCCAAAAGCTCTGCTCATTTGTAAATGAAAACACCTCAGAAGAGGAAAGGTGAGGCCAGGAGGGACACTGGGAAGGAAGCTGATTCCAGTCATGGAAAACAAGAAAATGTGCCAAAGGTTTCTTGCGCTGCTCAGTCATCTGAGAGAGAACCCTTTTCCATGCTGCATGGGCTTCATTCTCCAGTACCCTGAAAGTAGGCTACTCAAAGCCCTGTACTCTCAAGACCTTCTTCTCTGGGGCCACCTGACAGAGAAAGAGAGGCAGCAACCTCCTAGGCTCCTACTGCACCCTCCCCCAATTCCCAGGGAGCCACTTCGCGCCATACATCAATAATCACCAGTGGACTGTTGAAGCCCTCTTAGGCTTCCAGGAGTAGATTTCCTGGACGAGGAAGCAATTCTCCTAACACTCCTCCCCAAGTTACATGCTATTAACTGAATCCTGAGCCTGGAAAATGCAAGCCTAGCTGGCCCACAAATCACTTTTAATGATCCCTGAAAGAAACCATCACTAAACTTCAAGCAGCGATCTGGAAGTCTGGACGAACAGCTACAAAAACACAAGGTGAGGAAGGTGACATATAAAGCCTCATTTCACCTGGGCAGCATCTCTGTTTCTTCCTTTCATGGATCATTGTGTTTTCCTCTTTGTCTGCTGTGAGGTTGAGATGTGTCTTACTTGGGCACATTAGGAATTTATAGTAATCTCGAGCTGTGATGAACCTTATCAATCTCTGTATCGGTACCATCTCCGTGACCACACCAGCTGTGTCTTCAGTAAGAGGGATTCCATTATAAACAAAAAACCTGCCACAAACGCTCACCTTCTCCTACCAGAATGTCAAATGCAACTTCGAGAACAGCAGAAGGAAGGACTCTTGTTGACCTCACGCACATTTCATTTTTTTCTGCCTTGCCTTCCCCAATCTTTCAGAGATAGAGTGATGAAACCCAGTCCTCACCCTATTCCATCCACATTTTCCATCTTCTTCCAGAGTCAGAGGACCCCCAGAACCAACGCCTATCTGACTGGTAGAGGAAAGGTATCAACTGTCACAGTCTGGTTTTACATCACGACTGTGGCAAATTGTGCTTTCCCAAAATGACCACAACAGTGTTTTCAATATTTCTAGCCCCCTGTGCTTGTCCTGAATTTTGCCACTCTCTATTAGGAGGTGGAATTGGAATTATTTCTTCTCCCCTTGGAACTGGTTGGGACTTTATAGCAGTTTCAGAGAATAGAACATAGCAGATCTGACTCTACAGGACTTTTAAAAGGCTAGATCATCACAAGTAACATAGCTTCTGCCTAGCTCTCTTTTCCCCAAGATACCAAGCCTTGGAATCTGGCCACCGTACTGTGAGGAAGCCCCAGCCACATAGAGACCATTCGTGGTTGGTTGTTTCAGCTAATAGTGACAGCTAAGGTCCCAGCTTCCAGCCAGCATCCCTCTCCAGGCTCTAGATTCCGAGCGAGTGAGACTTCAGATGATACTAACCTGACCCACACCAGTTTCTGCTGAGTGAAGAAGAGACAATCAGTCATCACCACTGAGTCCTGCCCAAATGGCAATTTGTGAGCAAAATGAATGCTGTATTGAGTTTCAAGTCATAAAGTCATAAGGTAATGTTGTTCCAATAGCCATAGTAAGGGGAAACAACTAGTCTTCTAGATCTGGTATCTAGAAAGACCACTAGGCTCTTCACTGAACTACCCTCGTTCAGACCAATTCTAAGCCAGATGCAGAAAGACAAATTCTGCATGTTCTCAGTTATACGTGGAATCTAAGAAAGTTGAACTCATAGAAGAAGAAAGTATTACTGTGAGTGCCAGGAGCCAAGCATGGTGGAAATAGGGAGATGTTAGCCAAAGGCTGGAAACTTTCAGTGATAAATTGAAAACATTCTGGGTGTCTAATGTATAACATGAGTGCAATAGATATATTAATTAATTCTATTGTGGTAATCATTTTGCAACATATACATAAATCATCAAGTTGAACATCTTAAATATTTTCAATCTTCACCGAAAAATTAAATAATATAATATTTAAAAAGTAGGGGCCAGCCTAGCCATAATGGTTAGCGCAGCTGGATCCACATGGTTGACTGTATGATTTGGGTCCTAGATCTTGCAGTTTGAGAAATATTCCAGGCTTTTATGCATACGTGTCCAAAATCCCGAGAGGAGAGAGAGGTGGAGGAGAAGGGACTGTGGTGTGACCATTACACTGAAGGGGTGCTTTCTTTCTCTCTCCAGCAAGCATGTGCATTCTCTAGCACTTCTTTTTTTTTTTTTTTTTTTTTTTTTTTTGGAGAGATTTTCGCTATAGGGCGCGTGCGCTCGCCAGACAGACAGAGAGAGACATAGAGACAGAAAGCGAGAAATCACCCCCCCAGGGGGGATGGTCATGCCGCAATCCCTTCTCCTCCATTCTCCTCTCCGGATCTTGGGCACACACGCACACGTGGCCAGCGTGAGTTTCAAGCCACCGGGTCCGGGATGCGAACCGCTGTTGACTACGTGGGAGTCCAGCGACATAGCCATTACGCTAACTGCTGGTTCCCTCTAGCACTTTTTTTTTTTTTTAATTAAAAATCCATATCCGTGCTTTACTCAAGCCAGCAAGCTTTATGAAAAGCATTGATACATGAGCCGGCCCAATGGCCTAGTGGTTAAGAAAACTGGAACCCACATGGCTGAACCCAGGCCCTGGTAGCTTGAGGTAGATGCCAGTGAATGTGCATATATGCCCCAAAGGGAGGAGAAGTGGAAGAGAAGGGATTGCAGCATGATCACGCCCCACTGGAGGGTGCTTTCTCCAGCTCTCACCTCCTCCTCCCTCTCTCTCTTTCTGTCTCTCTCTAGTTAGCATATGTGCCCAATGGCAATTAAAAAAAAAAAAAACAGGTCTGGCAGATGGCATAGTGGTTACAGCACTGGACTCCCACATGGTTTGCTGTGGTTCATGTCCTGGACCTGGCAGCTTAAAATTCACACTAGGCACAAATGTGTGCATGCCCAAAATCCAAGAGGAGAATGGAGGAGAAGGGACTGCAGCATGGCCATTCCCCCTAAGGGCATGATTTCTCACTTTCTCTCTGTCTCCAAAAAGAAGCACTGATACAAATAAAAGACATGACATCTATACTGTCAATGTAAATGTGTAGAAAAATGTCCAAACAACACATTTATTAAGTTGATCGTTTTTTAAAATTTTGCCAGAAGGCACATATACTTGCCAGAGACAAAGAGAGAGAGAAAGTACTTCCCCCAGGGCATAGTCGTGCTGTGATCCCTTCTCCTCCATTTCTTCTCCCTTTTGGGGTTTTGGGCACGCATGCGCACATGCTCAGAGTATTCTTCCAGACACCAGTTATGAAACTCAAACGACAGTCAGCCCTGTGAGGTCCAGTCCCTTATCCACCAGGCCAAGGCTGGCCCAAGTTGGTCATTTTTGAGAAGAATGGAACACAAGGAGAGAAGTTGGGGACTTTAATTTCTGCTGCCTATATGTTCACATTATTTGAAATAAATAAAGACCTATATTTCTTTATAATTTCTAAACATGTAAAACAAAGAAACAAATAAATAATAGACAAATTTTTTTATATAAGATTAAAAAGATAAAATAGATATGTCCTGTCATTCCCCTGACCTCTTTCTGGGGCGCTTCGTCCCTTTTTGTATGTTGGAGAAAGGGAAAGTGATAGGGAATTTCTCTTTAGACTTCCTCCTCTTTTTTTTTTGAGAGGTTTTTTGCTATAGAGCGCATGTGCTCGCCAGACAGACAGAGAGAGACAGAGAGACAGAAAGCGAGAAATCACCCCCCGGGGGGATGGCCACGCCGCAATCCCTTCCCCTCCATTTTCCTCTTGGGATCTTGGGCACGCACGCACATGCGCCCGGCATGAGTTTAAGCCACCAGGTCTGGGACTCGAACCGCGGTTGACTACGTGGGAGTCCAGCGACATAGCTATTACGCTAGCTGCTGGTCCCAAACTTCCTCATGCAAAGACAAGTCTGGATGTCAAGTATCAGGACACTGATGGCCCATAAGGTCCTAAGATTATTGACGAATGCCAAATCTAAGCAGCACCAAGCAGCCAGTTAAGACAGCTAAGAAAGTATGATACCCAGATGTATGTCTCATTTGAACATAAGAATGAAACTTCTTCCTTCCTTTCTTCCTTTTTCCTTCTTTTTTTCTTTTTCCTTCTTTTTCTCTCTCTTTCTTTCTTTGAATAAGGCTTTTAAGCCATATCATTAGTAGATAATTTACTTCTAGTTGTTATACAGAAATAGAGATAATTTTACATAGAATTACTGTAATTTTGGGTTTCTCTGACAGCCACAGGCTCAATTTCAAGAGACAGCTGGCTGGGGTTATGAGCTGGTGACCTTAGCAGAGAGTGAGACTGAGGTCTTGTCCCAGCAGCATCAGAAGCCGGTCACTTTAAAGTGGGTCCTGTTCACCTTGTGGACAGAACATGGCAGCAGAATGTGATGCATCCTAATCATAGACCTAATTTATTGAGTAAACAAGGGCCAACCGCTTGACTGCTCCTTATTCATTTTTATAACACTCAGCTGAGCTCCCTTTTATACCAGCATGGTTTGTCTCCAGTCAACGAATGAGGACAGCACATAAGAGTGGCTGGTAAGTATAAAAATACTACCTTTTCTCCTTGGCTGTACCTTAGCCAGGCAGGACTCAAGTCATGGCTACTGAGAGTGAAATTATACCATGTGCAGAAACCAGGTTCCCTGGCTCAGGCAGGAATGGCTGAATCAGAAATAAAAAGTTGACCAGAAGCTCTCTCTTCATGCTAGCTAGAATTTATTTACAGATAAATCAGAGGCCAAGTGGTGGCACGGCAGTAAAGTGTTTTTCTGTGAGGCTGCCTCATATGGGAAGGTTACAGGTTTGCATCTGAGACCTTCCTGGGTATGCCAGGTACTCATGTACCCGTGATTTTGACTGGCTGATGCTGGGGGACAGATCTCAGTGTCAAGACCCTGTTGGGGATGCTATCTCTCTGTCTGTCTCTGTTTCTATCTCCATGTCTCTCTCTCTCTCATTCATGGAAGAAATAAATAAACTTTTAAAAAAGACAAGAAAATACCGTTTTCAGAAAATTCAGAAAAGGGTATCGAGGTTGAGTTAGAAATTACAATCCTCCATGAAAAGCAAAGAGAACACTCTTTCCAAGTGATCACTCAATGGCAGGGGAGAGGACTTACTCCCAAGTGTGAGAGCTGGGTGCTTACTGCTAAAGCGATACAGAGGACTAACACTGATGAACAGGGAGTGTTTTGATTGGGAATGTTTCTTTGATTTGGCATTGCTTTGAGGTGGAGCTTTTACACAGTAGCTTTAACATGGTTGTACACACAATCTTGTGATGCTGGCTAGCAAAAATTTGAATACGCAAGTGATACTTTAAATATACTTTTCAAAGAAACACATATTTAAGTTTCCCCGAGTCTTCCATTTCTTTTACCCTTTGAAACTCAAGGTAGGTGTTTCCTGATCAAATAGTGCATTCTTCCAAAAAGTATTAATCTCATGACAAGCATTTTTTTTTACTATCCTTTGAGCTTTCCAAAGCAGCCTTAAAATTTAAGTGCTGACAAAGTGCCAGTTGCATCAGGTACCAAAGACAGAGTTCTACCTCTAGTGGCTTTCTTTAGGTGGTGGCAGGTCTAAGCATTAATATGCACCAGAATAGCCTAGAACACATTTTTTTTTTTTACTTTTTTTTTTTTTTTGAGAGGTTTTTGCCATAGGGCACGTGCGCTCGCCAGACAGACAAAGAGAGACATAGAGACAGAAAGCGAGAAATCACCCCCCAGAGGGGATGGCCATGCCGCAATCCCTTCTCCTCCATTCTCCTCTCGGGATCTTGGGCACGCACGCACACGTTTTAAGCCACCAGGTCCAGGACGCGAACCGCGGTTGACTATGTGGGAGTCCAGAGACATAGCCATTACGCTAACTGCTGGTCCCTAGCCTAGAACACTTTTTAAACATGTGAATATCTGGTCCCATCCCCTATGGCTGTAATTCAATAGGTCTAGGGTGTGACCTCAGACACTCACCCTCTTTAAAAAGTCTATTCATTAATTTCTCCTATCAGAGAGAGGGGCAAGCCCAACAGGGTCCCAATGCCACAATTCCACCCCTCTCCTTAATAAACCAGAATCACAGATATATCCAGTGTTCATCGGGAGATTTCAAGACATAAACATGTGAGCTTCCCACGTGGTCTCAGTATCATGAGTATTGCATTATTGCTATGCCGCTGTGGCTAGCCCTTGGCACTTGCCTTTTCAATAAGCATCGTAGATGATTCAGATGCAGCAGTCTACAGTCCACACTACCCTCCCCAATGGTTAAAATCTCCTTAATGGGTTTCCTGGCTTTCTATCCTTGAAACTCATTGTGTAGCATTTGACATTTATTTACCTGTCATTTTGCTTTTTAGAAGTCACCGTTTCTGGGACCAGCAGTTAGCATAATGGCTATGTTGCTGGACTCCCATGTAGTCGACCATGGTTCGAGTCCCAGACCCGGTGGCTTAAACTCACGCCGGGCACGTGTGCATGCGTGCCCAAGATCCCAAGAGGAGACTGGAGGAGAAGGGATTGCGGCGTGGCCATCCCCCCTGGGGGGTGATTTCTCGCTTTCTGTCTCTCTGTCTCTGTCTTTCTGGTGAGTGCATGCACTCTATAGCAAAAATCTCTCCAAAAAAAGAAAAAAGGAGAGACTGGCAAGTGGCATGGTGGTTAAAGGCGCTGGACTCCCACATGGCCAACCACGGTTCAAGTCTCAGACCTGGTGGCTTGCTTTCTCACTTCTCCTCTCTCTCTCTCTCTCTCTCTGATCAAACTGGAAAATAATAATGATAATAATAATAAATAAAATGAAATAAAAATAATTCTTTAAAAACAAAAGAATTCACCGTTTCTCTGGTGTACATAACAACTTCATCAAGACTCAGCTTTTACTTTCTCCTATATGTTCCTCAAGGTCTGGACTTGAGAGACAGGTTTGGAGGAGCGAGACTTTAGGATGTTTAAAGTCTAAGTCAGAGTCTAATTTTAATCCAAGTTATGATGTTCATTTGCTTAAAGCAGTTTAGGAATTCTGAGCTGAGAAATGTTCACGTGAATGGGAATAATAAAATCCATTCAGGAAGAAGTGAATTATGTGGTTTCTTTTTCCTGAAATGTCATCCTCTACTTCATAAAAACCAGTTTTAATGTTGAAAGAAGAAAGTCACGAGGCCTGTTTAGCTAAACTATAGCTGTGGAGAGCACCACAGGAGGACATTTTATCTGCCCAGCCCCCAGTTCCCTTCAAACTTGTGCTAATAACCAGGTTGACAGAGTACACAACTTGGACACTGAAAAGATCATCCCAGCTTGATTCAAAACCTCATAGCCAAGGGATTTATTGTCTTACCATTGGGTCAAAAACGTTTTTATTTCTATTTGGACCTTCCATATGCCCTCTTCTCTTCCTGGACTTCCTCAGCATAAAACAAATTTGAGGCAAACTAAGTAGAGTTACAAAATACTATTTCAGGTTGTTTCCCTGGGCTTCTTAAAGATGGCAACCAAAGTCAGGCAAGTTGATATTACTCCTGAATTGGAGTGAATAAAGATGTGAAATCTCTCCTCCTCTGATAATTAAGGTTCTGGCCACAAGGAGAATGAGAATTAGAAGAAAAGGGAGGGATGAACAACTGGTTTTCTGTTTGTTTTTGTTCACTCAATATCTCTTCCTCCTTTTGGAATTGAATTCTTCTTTCCTATGGGAAATCCTTTACATATGATTTGGAGATAGAGTCACCCCTGCCCACCAGCACAATCAGACTACTCTGCCCTCTTCCTGTACTCTCCCTACTCCAGGCTTCAACTGGTTGGCTCAGGCATATGCATATAACCTAAGGAGATCAGTCAAACACCTTCCTGGTACTCTTCTGTCAGAACTATATGGAATGTTCTCTTTTCATTGGGATTGCAAACCAGTATGAGGAGAATCTTGGGCTGTCATTGCTATCTCCACAAAGAACCTATCTGAGAGAAGGAAAGGAAATAGATGGATTTCAGGTGACATTATTTGGGTCTCAATGAAGTCGAGTCTGATTTCTAATTATGTGACTCCATAAAACTCTTCCTCTGCCTTGTTTTCCCCTAGGTTAGTTGAGAGCGGCTGTCACTTGCAACCAAAACAGGCCTGAAGAATACAGATTGTATATTTATCTTTGAGCTTTATGGCATGATAGAAGAATACCCTGTGAGTACCCTGCCCCAGAGCCCATTTCAGCCAGCACACTCCAAAGCCCAGAAGCCGTAACTGGCATATAGTGACTTGTTCCTATGACCTCCATGGAGAATTGCCCTTGGCTGGCAGCACACTTGCCCTGAGGTGCCTGGAATGTTACATTCCACCACCACCCCAAGGACTCAGGCACAGATGAGGTCAACAATCGAGCCTCAAGCTGGGACAACTGATGGTGCTCTGCAGAGCAATTTGTGGGTCAGCCAAGGCAAGACTCCACCCGAGGCCACATCCTTGCTCAGCTCCCTCAGTTCCATATGCTGCTTCCTTTGATTCCTCACAGAGATTCCCAAAAAGCCATTGCTCAATAAATCCCATGCACCTGAATCCCTGCCTTGGCCTCTGCTTTTAGGGAATACAACCTAAGGCACACAATAATTTTTTTAAATTAGTTTTTATTTTAATTAAAGAAAACATGTAATGTGGTTAAACTAAGCAATCCCTTGGCCAACCCTTCTCCATCCCCAGGCAGGAAGGCAATCAATCTCAACTCCTCCAATTCTCTTAGTATTTATCTCAACAACCTAAATAGCAAGCATACTGTTATTTCCATTTTAAACACCATCTATTGACTTCCCACAGTAGCAGGGGAGAACTTACCTCACTTGTACTGTTTTGCTCTCATTCTCCCCAACACTCACCATCATAATATATTAGAACTTTTGGCTCAATCAATAGTTGTTTTTAGACCTTCATGGCTGCTGAGAACTAGCCATTTTGGGGGAAACAGAGAAATGAAGATTTCTCACTGATAATTCGGCCTCCAGCACATAAAAGTTTGCGTGACTGAATGTCCAAGTTTGGGAAGAAACCAGCCATCCACTAAATGACTAGAAATCACTGCAGGACCACAAGAAATATGGGAAAGCAGGAAAATACCTCTCCTCCAAGGGCAAGGGTAACTCCTCTTCATCCACACACAATTCAATGGAAATCATGGAAATGTCGGATAAAGAATTCAGAACATTCATAATGGCAAAGCTAACAGAGATGGAAGAGAAGAGAGACAAGGAACTGCAGAAGAGGAAGGAGAAAGGAACTGAGGAGTTCCAGGAGGTGAGGAAATTCATGCAAGATCTAAAAGAGGAATTTCACACTTTACAAAAGAATCAGATGGAACTGTCAGAGATGAAGGCTATAATACAGGAAGTCAAAATCTCCCTTGAAAGTATTAAAAGCAGACTAGATCATACAGAAAATAGAATCTCTAATGTAGAAGAGAAAATGGCTGGCCTAGAAAAAATCCACCATGAAGACTGAGAAAATTGCCCAAAAATTTGAGAATAATATACGAGAAATACTAGATACCAGCAAACGTCCAAACATCCGGATAATAGGCATCCCAGAGGGTGAAGAGACTCATAAGGGCATTGATAATCTATTCCATGAAATCCTGCAAAAAAACTTTCCAAACTTGGAGAGGCACTCAAAGATTCAGTCCCAAGAAATACAGAGGACCCCAAATAGAATCAACCCAAGAAGATCTTCTCCAAGACACATTATAGCCAGGTTGACCAAAACCGCAGACAAAGACAAGATACTAAGATTGGCAAGAGAAAAACGGCAAGTTACCTACAAAGGGTATCCCATCAGACTAACAGCAGACCTCTCCTCGGAAACAATGCGAGCAAGGAAAGAATGGGAAAATATATTCAAAGTGTTAAGGGAAAAGCAATTTCAACCAAGAAGACTGTACCCAGCAAGATTATTGTTCATTTGGGAAGAAAAGACATGAACATTCTCAGATAAACAAAACCTGAAGAATTTACCAGCACCAGACCAGATCTCCAAGAAGTTCTTAAGGGAGTGTGCTATGTCAGTAAAATTAAATGTAGACACAGAAATAAGAGATCAAGGGAACCAGCAGTTAGCGTAATGGCTATGTTGCTGGACTCCCGCGTAGTTGACCGAGGTTCGCGTCCAGGACCCGATGGCTTAGAACTCATGCCAGGAATGTGTGCGTGCGTGCCCAAGATCCTGAGAGGAGAATGGAGGAGAAGGGATTGTGGCGTGACCATCTCCCCTGGGGGGGTGATTTCTCACTTTATGTCTCTATGTCTCTGTCTGTCTGGCGAGCGCACGTACTCTATAGCGAAAACCTCTCAAAAAAAAAAAAAAAAAAGAAATAAGAAATAAGAGTTCAAAAACTAAGAAAATGGGCAACTTAATTGTAGGGACAAAGTCTGGAGTTGAATATTATATCCCAGAATTCAGTCTGGAAGATCGAGCCACAGCAGAAGAAAGATTAAGTACATTAGACTGAACTGATGAAACAGCATTCTGTGACTTGATTAAAATATTGCTGCCTTTCTTCTAAACTTTGTTGTCTGCTTTTAAGGATTTTTGTCTTGTCTTGAGCTGTCTATAGGTTCAGGTACCTACTATTTGAACAGAAGACTAACCTGTTTCTAGGCTTTAAGTTTCAAGGAACATCCTTATCAGTTTGAAATTACCAGTTGAACTTGCTATTGAAAGTAGTTAGATTGGGAACCAGCAGTTAGCGTAATAGCTATGTCACTGGACTCCCACGTAGTTGACCACAGTTCACGTCCCGGACCCAGTGGCTTAAAACTCACACTGGGCGCGTGTGCGTGCGTGCCCAAGATCCTGAGAGGAGAATGGAGGAGAAGGGATTGCAGCATGGCCATCCCCCCTGGGGGGTGATTTCTCGCTTTCTGTCTCTATGTCTCTCTCTGTCTGTCTGGCGAGTGCACGTGCCCTATAGCGAAAATCTCTCCAAAAAAAAAGAAAGTAGTTAGATTACGTATGATATTGTGTGATCAACAAATTTTGGGGAAAACGTAATTGAAGACAACTGTAGACAGCAGAGATAGTGTAATAAGAGAGTGGGAAAGGGACCAGCAGTTAGCGTAATGGCTATGTCGCTGGACTCCCACGTAGTCGACCGCGGTTCGAGTCCCGGACCCGGCGGCTTAAACTCACGCCGGGCGCGTGTGCGTGTGTGCCCAAGATCCCAAGAGGAGAATGGAGGAGAAGGGATTGCGGCGTGGCCATCCCCCCTGGGGGGTGATTTCCTGCTTTCTATCTCTCTGTCTCTCTCTGTCTGTCTGGCGAGCGCACGCGCCCTATAGCAAAAACCTCTCCCAAAAAAAAAAAAAAAAAAAGAGAGTGGGAAAGGGCAGAGGGTCAGACATGGGATAAAATATATATATATATATATATATATATATATATATATATATATGAAGCTAGAAATGGAATATTATTGATGATAACATGCATGATTAAGCCACTATGCAGTTTATTCTAGATGGGAAACTACATTTAGTATGTTGTGATGATGCTCAGGGAATGAATGTAAATTAATTTTAAAAAAAAGTTTCAGGAGAAAAAAAAACACTAAAACTGTTCTTATTGAAATTTTAAAAAAATGCGTATTTGATTACTGCAGTAAGCTATATAGCCCCAGCTAGGTACTACTTTATAGTATGTTCATTCTACTCACTGAGGTTTATGCCTAAAATCAGACTTGGGTTCATGTATATGTATATATCAGCTGTGCTTGCTATTGGAAATATTTAGACTAATTAAGTTCATTAGTAAATCAATTAAATGGGGGGGAGCATAGAAAGCAACCATGGATACCAGAGACAATGTGGGAGGAGGGTGGGACACGGCAGAGGGTGAGCGATAGGGAATCAAGGATGGCAAAAAAAAAGCAGACTATACAAGACATAAGAAATGGAAAATTATTGGTTGATAACATGTATGTTCATGTGCTTGACTGAGCCAATATACCGTGTATTGTGGATGGAAAATTCATTTTGTATGCTGTAATGGTGTATAGTGAATTAATGTTAAAAAATTAATTTAAAGAAAAGGAAAAATAAATAAATAAATAAATAAATAAATAGTTGTTTTTATATTATCATGGCTATTATGACCTTGAACCATATTTCATTATATCTAATATTCCATTGGTTGTAAGACACAATATTATTTTGTATTTATTTATTTTAGGGTTTTGTAATAGGGCATTTTTACTCATTGGAGAGAGACAGAGAGAGAAAGAGCAAAGGAAAGTGAGAAATCACCCCCCCCCAGGGTGTTGGCCACACCACAATCCCTTCTACACTCTCTTCTCAGAATTTTGGGCATGCATGCACATGTGCGTGGTCCGGGATTTGAACCATGGTTCGCTATGTAGGAGTCCAGTGCCTTAATTACCCCACCACCTGCTGGCTTCTTATTTTGTATTAAGAAGAAAAAAAATGTTATCAATTAAACATGGCATGCCATCATTTGTATGGTGCATTCCAGTTTCAGAGATAACATGTTAAAAAAAATGTTTTGTCAATCCATCTCCCATACTCATACTGGGATATTAGATCTATTAAAGCAAGCTCTTGATCTGTTTCATTCACTGTTGCAAGCACAGTAATTGGTGCATAGTAGGAGTTCAACAAAGAACTGTTGAATGAGCCAGATGGTGAAGTAGTGGTTGGGGTGCTGGACTCCCACATGGCCGACCACAGTTCAAGTCCCAGACCTGGCAGCTTTCTCTCTCTCTCTCTCTCTCCCTCCCTCTCTCTCTCCCTCCCTCCCTCCCTCTCTCTCTCTCTCCCTCCCTCCCTCCCTCCCTCTTCTCTGGTCAAATTAAAAATAAATAAATAAATAAATAAAGTTAAATAAAATCATTCTAAAAAAAAACAAAAGAACTGTTGAATAAATATGAAAATATTGCTCCTTATTGAACTAAGCAGTTCACCATAGTTTGATTCTTGTGTAACCCACCTGCCTAATTTTCAAGGAACCTTTCATTAGGAGCTTCCAAATGTTCCAAGATTGTTGTTACATATCCATTCATTGTACACTCATGTTCTCAAATATATTAGTTACATTTTTTCTGGAGATTTAACACCCAAAGCCCTCTGTCCTCCTGCTCCATTCTCTATATCATTCACCTAGTCTGGGAATTCCCTTTGCTGCTCCTTCGATTCCATGTTTCCCCTTTTGGAGTTACTACCATACCTTGTTCTTGTACTTTTTTTTTCCCATAGGGTGTGTGCATTCACCAAAGAGAGAGAGAGAGAGAGAGAAACAGAGAGAAGGAAAGTGAGAAATCACCTTTTAAGGAGGATGGTCATGCCACAATCCCTTCTCCTCCACTCTCCTGTTGAGATTTTGGGAACACATGCACATATGCCCATGATATTTCTAAAGCTACCATGTCCGGGACTCAAACCACTCAGTCAGCCATGTGGGATCCAGCCACCTTTACCACCATTTCATCAGCTGGTCCATGTCTTTGTTCTTATGGAGCATATCCTCCTTTGTCTACCTGAAAAAGTTCTTTATCTCTGTCTTCATCTCTGTCTCTTTTTCTGCTTTCTTACTGGAGTATTTGTATGCCTGAAAAGGTCTTTATTATACCATCACGCATACTTGATCATTTGGTCAAGGTAGAAAATTCTAGATTGAATGTTATTTTCCCCTCAGAACTTCTGAGGTTCTACAGAGTAAACCAGCATCTGTGTCCTGCTCCCACAGACAACAGGGGGCAGGTGGAGTGTATACAGCCTTCTCTTAATCAGTTGCCACTCCCACTTTCCTGCCTTTGTCCAAAAATGTCTCTGTGCCTACTATTCAGAATATAGAAAGAACTCTTATGACTCCACAAAAAATAGTAAAATAATAACATCTTAAAATGGGCAGAACTAGCTGGTAGCATGAATGACTGTGTGGTTCAAGTCCTGGAACCTGTAGCTTGAGACTCATGCTGGGTGAGTGTGTGTGAATGCCTAAAATCCTGCCAGGAGGGAGACATGGAGAAAAGGGATTGCAGTGTGAATATTCCCCATTGTGTGTCAGGGAGATGCTTGCTTTCTTTCCTGCTGTATCTCTGTCTTTCTCTGGTAAGCACATGTGTCATCTAATAGATAAAAATAAATCAAATAAATAAATGGACAAAGGAATTGAACAGACATTTCTCTAAAGACGGTACACAAATGGGCAAGAAGCACAGGAAAAGATGTTCAACATCATCAGTCATTAGGGAAATATAAGTCAAAACTACAAGTGATACCACTTCACACCCACTAGGATGGCTATAATAAATGATTCTTCTTCATGGAAAATAACTATTGGCAAGAAATGAAAAACCTTGGAACCTCTGTACGACGCTGGTAGGAATATAAAATGGCTTGGTTACTGTGGAAGACACTTTCTTAGTTCCTCCAAAAATTAGACCAGGCCAGCCTCATTGTACAGTAGTTAAGGGCTACGCAGAGGGAGTTGATTCCACATGGATTACCACAGTTCGAATTCTGGACCCAGCAGCTTGAAAAATCTCACTAGGCATGTGTGTGTGTGCCCAAGAATCTTGATGGAATGAAGAAATGTGGGAACAAAAGGATCGTGGCACGACCAGGCCTATTGGGGGTGCTTTCTTTCTCTCCACATCCACTGCCATGTATGCACATATGCTCTCTGGCAAAAAAAAAAAAAAAAAAAAAAAAAAAAAAAAAGGAAAGAAAAACAAGAAAAAAATTGAAATGCTAGGGGACCAGCAGGTGCATGGTGGTTGAAGCACTGGCCACTCCCATATGGCTAACTACGGTTTGAACCCCAGACCTGGTGGCTTGCTTTCTCACTTTCTCTCTCTTTCACTCTCTCTCTCTGTGTCTTGCTCTGGTCAAATTAAGATAAAATAAAATAAATAAATGAATAAATAAAGTTAAATAAATAATTCTTTTTTAAAAAATTGTAATGTTAAACATATGACCAGTTGTTCCACTCCTAGGTACATACTCCCCCAAATTGAAATCATGCTGTAATTCCTTTTCCTCCATTTCTCAAATATGTATATTCATGTCCACAGCAGAGCTATTCCCAATAGCAAAAAGGTGGAAATACCACAATACCATCAATGGATGACTGCATACATTGGGATACATGTGCACAAACACACCAAAATATTATTCAGCCACAGAAAGAAATGATATATGGCAACATGAATAAACCTCTGAACTATTTGTCTAAGTAAAACAAGTCAGATACAACAGGTCACACGTTGTATGGTTCCACTTCCGTAAAATATTCGGAGTAGGCAAATGCAGAGGCAGAAAGTGGACAGGGAGTTGTCAGAGATGAGGAAAGGGGACTACCTACTTAGTGGCTATGGATTTTCTGGGGGATGATGAAAAATTTTGAAATTAAATCGAGGTGTTAGTCACACAAATTTGAATGTACTAAATGCCACTGAGTTCTTCACTTTAAAATGGTTCTTCACATGCTTTTCCCTGTGTGAGTGTCTGTGTCCTAATCTCTCTTCTTCTAAGGACACCAGTCATGATGAATTGGGGCCCGTCCATATGATCTCACTTCACTTCATTAATGTCTTTTAAAGTCCTGATCTCCATAGTCATATTTCTGAGGTACTGGAAGACATTATCATAAAAGTTTGGGGGGGGGGGGGAAGCACAATGAAGCCCATAACAGGCACCTAAGCTAAAAGGGTTCCAGTATCTCAGAGGGGTACCTGTTGCCGTTCTGAGTTGGTGTGAGCCAGGGAGGAGAGACTTTGAGGGTCTGCACTAAAGATTATGTGTGTCAGCCCAGAAACGGCACACATCACTCATTCACAGCCCACTCATCAGAACAAACCACACAGCCTTGCCCACTAGCAGGAGGTGTAAAGTACAGTCTTCCTCAAGTCCAGAAGGAGAGGAGAGGAGAGGAGACATTGACACATACTAGTAATGTCTATCAAGGTCCCCACGAAGCACCGCCATCAAAATGCCCACAGCCACCTCCACTCACAAGTCTAAAACAAGCAAGTCATCTCCATTCCCACATTACCCCAAGCCTGAGCTGTGTGGGTTCCTCTGAGGATTTGAGACTGTCCATCTAGTTTCTCAAGCCCAATCCTGACGGCCACTGTGTCCCTTTCTAAATACAATTGATCATAAAGTCTTTTCAACTCTGTCACCTTAAAATATTTTGATTTGGTGTTCTCCATCTCTAATATGGTCTTAGATTTGGCCTGCCTTGCTGCTTTCTTTCTTCTTCTTCTTTTAGTAAGTTCATTTAGATATTTCTTCAGAGAGAGAGGGAGAGAGAGAAGCTCCCAAAAAGGGCCTTCTCACTGTCATCTACTCCCAGCCTCAGTCAGCCAGGATCACAGCTGTGCATGTGCCCGGTATGCTCAGGGAAGCTCTGAGACACAAACCCAGGACCTGCCCATCTGGGTCCAGCACTGTCAAGGGTTGCTTACTGCTGTGAGACCGTCTAGCCCCCAACTTGCTCCTTTCTGGGGTGCTAGATGAACCTTCTTCATATTCTTCCAGACTTCAGGCTACTGCCCACCCTACACTGCTGGCGGAAGTAACCGTCTGAAATTCAAACAGCAGTATTGTCACTCTAGTGCTTAAAATTCTCCATTATCTTAGTCCCCGGTCCAAGCTCCATAAGTCTGAGCATCTTCCCCTCTTCTCTGAATCCTCCTGTGACCCCATGTCACACAAGGTCAACAGCCAATATCCTTTCAGGATCCCACAAGATCCAATATAATCTGCCACCCCATACATCTCTGCCCTCACCTGCTCTGGTGTCCTTGTTGACACTCCAGCCATGCTGACGTCCCCGCATCTCTTCAAATACTACAGGTCCCGTCATCACGGAGCCTTGCACTGGCTGAATCCTCTGCTGGAATCGTCCTTCTCAAGCTATTCACAGAATTGACTCTCATTCCCTTCTAGCTTTTGCATAGAAGTCACCCTGCCAGCTTTTCTCATTCCATCCTATCTTCATGCCCAATCCAGAATCCCTTGCTTGTATCTTTTTAAAAATTTTTTTAATTTACGTTCATTCGCTATACATCATTACAGCATACAAAATGAGATTTCCCATCCAGAATACACCATATATTGGCTCAGTCAAGCATATCAACATACGTGTTATCGTCAACAAATAATTTTCCATTTCTTGTTTCCATATATTTTGCCTTTTTTCCCATCCTTGATTCCCTATCTCTCACCCTCTGCCGTGTCCCACTCTCCTCCCACACTGTCTCTGGTATCCATGGTTGCTTTCTATGCCTTTCTCGCCCCCCACATTTTACTGATTTGCTAATGGACTTAATTAATCTAAATATTTCCAATAGCAAGCGCAGCTGATATGTACGTATCCATGAACACAAGTCTGACTTTAGGTATAAACCTCAGTGAGTAGAATTAACATCCTATAAAGTAGTTCCCTAGCTGGGGCTGTATCTTATTGTCCTCATACTTGTTACCTTCTAACATATTGTACAACTTATGCATAGTCCTATGTCACTTAAGGAGGATGCATTCTGAGAAACACAAGCTTGTTGTCATGCAAATGTCAGAGTGCACTTACACGAAACCTAGACAATATAGCCCACTGCACACCTAGGCTATATAACATAGCCTGTTATAATGTTATGAGACTGCTGTTGTATATGCAGTCTGCCATTGGCCAAAATGTCATCATGTGACTCATGACAGTATTTATTTTTACTTATTATTTATTTTTGACTCTTCCCTTCTAGGCTGTAAGATCTCTGAAGAGAGAAATTTTGACCATTTTGTACACTGAAAGCATCCCAAACACCTAAAGAGTACAGAGCCCATGTTAGGTGCTTAGTGACTACACGAAAGATTGAAAGAGTAAATCTCTGTTATATGTGTTACATTGCACAGAATACTATAATTATCTATTGGCTTTTATGCTGCTCCCACTACACCATGGATTATCTTATTTCTATTCATTTGATTACAGAAGAGAAATTCTATATTTAGTTCTATGACACCTGATAATACCTACTCACTCAATATCTGTGGAACAAATTAAACAGGATAAACCTATCACTCTACCAATAAGAACACTGAGGCTGCAGATCTTAACCCATATCACATGTGAGTAAATGGTGAGGTCTGAGGTAGAATCCAGGTCTCTGTGTCACTCCATCATCCACCCAGCTCTACCACCGAGACTCTAAAGTCCATCTTGGCTTCTAACTCTGTTGCAAGTTTCTTGAGACAATTGCAAAGCACTAAAGTGCTTAGAAGTTCCCATGGTGCCTGCTACAGTGCTGGGTATACATAATCTTTAGTCAATAAATATTTGTGGTTCGTGTGCTCAGTAAAAATACTGTTATTGTTAGCATTGTTTCCACTTCTAACGACAGAAATGATAATAACCTCTCAGCAGTCTGCTTTAAATAGGTTCAAGACACCAAAATACAATTTTAACAGTGTCTTCCATCAGCTTGCTCCCTGGAGAGATGAAATGAGTTCATAATGAGATTCCTGCGAAGAGTCAAAAAGCAAAAGGAATGAGCACAGAATTTTGCTGCAGTGGGCACAGATGTTTCTCTGGTATTTGGAAACCTTTTTTTCCCCCTCTGGTTCTCAGAGCTTGCACCAGGCCATGGGGAGGGGCAGGAGCATCAGGCCCCCTCAGCCACTCCTCCTCCAATACTGAACACACATTCTGTTTTCTGTCCCTGCAGATCTAGTTTAGCTTTGGTAGAGGACCTGGTACAACACTGATTGTCTACTTAGGATTAAAGTACGTGCTACTAGCCCATGGAATCTTAAGCAAAATAACATATTGATTAATCACCAGCAATTACAACAGGTTATTTTCTCAGTACGATATTGGTGCACAAAGACTCTTATTCAAGGAGCCAGCAATTGGCACAGTGGTTACAGTGCTGGACTCCCACATGGCTGACCATGGTTTGATGGTCATGCTGGGTGTGTGAGTGTTCCTTCCCAAAAAAAAAAAAAAAAAAAAAAAAAAAAAAAAAAGCACACACACACACTCACACAAATAAAACAAACAAATTCTTATTCAAGTTTCTGTTGCTAATGTATTTGATTTGCTTGATTTTAAACTACAGGTCATGGGGCCAGTCAGTGACATAGTAGTAATACAACCTGAACCTCATGGAAAACCAAACCCTCCTGGGTTTCTGTCCTGGGACTTTCCTGAACATACCAGGCATGTGCACAAGCCTGTGATTTGGGTTGGCTGAGACGAGATGGATCATAGTGTGAGGACTCTATTGGATGCACCTCCCTCTCATTCTCTCAAAATAAACTTAAAAATTGTAAGGTATAGCTTAATACTATCTAGGGTTTTTGAACTTTGGTGATGAAAGTATTAGTTCAGTAGAATCTGAGTCAAAGGTACTCAAATAAATAAACGAATGGGTGGGAGGTAGTGTTTCATCATTTCCTTTTATGCAATTATCATATAATTAGGAAAAAGAATAGAGAAAACAGGGGAAATTGGCTCACAAGTCATCTAACTCTTCCTGTGGGGACACATCCTGTTGCTCGGTGGCCTCCTAGAAGGACTCTTGATACATTACCCTGTTCTTTTCCATCTGAAGTCAATCAGAGGCAATGACTAACTCCAAATGCTGTTCTGTTTGTCCCAACCCCCTGCAAGAATATGCCAGGGTCATTTCTATCCTAATAATTCTCTGAAATAAACAAATGAATTTCTTCATTTCCCAAATGCATCTGCAACTCTACAATATCCTTTCTGAACCACATCTAATGTCTCAAGCCACTGAGCTGCTTTAAGTTCTTGCTGAGATGACCAAGGTTACTTTCCTCTTTGTGGGCCATCTCCACTATCACTCTCAGAGCCCCCCCTTTAGGTCACCTCGGCACTTTATTGCATTCTCCCCATGTGCCCAAATAACACAACAAACAAATCTCTCTGAAATAACTCAAATTCCAAAAGCACGGGCAAGTTGCATACACTTTGCTAGTTCTTATAATGAGACAGAGAAGAGAGCTAACGCACATAGTTCAGTTGGAAATATCTGATGGAAATCCCCTCTAGGAGCCAGCTGGAGGCACAGCAGTAACGCAACTGGACCCACAAGGGTAAAGTCCTGGGTTAGTGCCCTCTCATGCCCCTGAAGATGCCAGGTGGGTGCCCAGGATCCAGGATGACTGAGCCTGGGGGTAGATTGTAACGTGAAGATCCTGTTGAGATTGCCTCTCTCTTTAAAGAAAGAAAGAAAAAAAAAATACCTCTAATCTCCTTTTAGGACCCAGTGGCCTGTCCTTCCTACTGGGCCCACTCTCTAGCTATTTAGAGTTCAACATCATGTCCTCTCTAGGTCCCTTTTTACCATGTAACAATTTAGAGCTTTCATTCTGTTTCTTCGATTTGTATCCTCACAAAGGACTTCTTGGTACCCATCTTCCTTAGAAAAGGAGACTGAAAATAACAAATATTCTTCCTTTGTCACATTAAGTGAAGGGGATTGTTTAAATGGGTCTACATGCTGAGCTAAGGGACACTTGGACACTCAATGACAAGTGGTTCAGCTCTTGTTAAGGCAATGTTCTAGCGAAGGCTTCTGGATTCAAGGATAAGATACTGGTTGGGAGTTTAGACACATGGCAGAAGTCTCTTTGCCCTTCCCTTTCCTCATAGATAAGGTGGGGTTAATAATGTCTTCCCTACTTCCTCTGCCAGGTGGGATTATAGATGAGAAAGCATTGAAGAGAATAATTAACAGACCCGTGAAATTGCATTGCCCTGGTTGGAGATTCTGTGATTCCCTTCGCAGTCTTACAACTTCTAGTGGTTTCCATCTGTAATTATTCTTTCTGTCTCTTTTCCCTGTAGCAGCTCAAGCAAGAAAGCCAGAAACTACCTCCAGACAATGGAGCCTCCCCAACTATCAACACATCACATCAGTCTTGAACAATGCTTGCCTCTCTAGCTTTTTTCCCCACGCCCTTTTTGTTTCTAAGAAAAACATTGCATTGAAACTAAAAATCATCCCTTTTTGATTCCTGGTATTATTTCTCTTCATTGAGAGTATATTTCCCAAGGTTTCTAAGGAAAGCACAGGGAATAATAGTCACAATGGTAAATTGAATTATATTCTAGTGGAGAGAGGATGACTCTCGGGTTAAAAAAAAGTAATAATGTATGAGGTATCTTTTATTATTTTTAGCAGAAGTGTTTCTTAAAGGAGATTTCACTCAAGGAGTTTTCTATTAACTTGACGCCTGATTTAGCCACACACAGGCACAAAAAGGGCAAAACAGAGGAAAAATTGAAAGTCAAATTAGATTTGGAGGATCTTGTTTCTCTCCCTCTTTCTCCATTTTGTTGTGATTCATTGTGCTGATGGTGAGAAGGAGATGATCTTTCATCTGGGCCTTTATAGCTACTAAGGAAGAAAAAACAATGGTAAGTGGACCTTTTTACTGACTCCAAATTCTTTTGCACAGAACACTGGTCTATTTTACTTTGTGTTTAGAAAATACATCTCAAAAAATTTGGATGTTCTTAGCACTCCCTTAGCAATATTCATCACTAGATGTCCTAGGAGCTGGTGTGAGTTCTGAATCCTTTTCCAGCTTCTTGTGTTCATACTTAATGGACCTGTTGATCCCATACATGCCAGCACACGAGTCCATCTGTCATGATGGCACAGTGCCCTCCTGCGAGATCATATGCCAACATCCACCAACCCCCGTGCCAGCCAACATGGCGTGGGCAACAATGCCCCGCATGACACAATAAACTGTATATGGATTCAGCAAGAGGGTCTTCCCAGGGAGTGTACAAGCTGCCAAGTGAGGAACATGCTGTTCATTAAGGCAAGTCACGCATGATGCATTCCATTGTAGACCCTGTCCCCTGGGGAATATCAGCACTGTCTGCATGGAGTTCCTAAGACTGAGAGAAGTTCCTGCTCCAGAAAATGCCCCACTGTACAACAGAACACACCATGGCAAGGCCAGCCATCAGCTGTCAGAGCACTGGAGGGTGACCCCCATTCTGGTGTGCAGGGACTGTAGGGTTTTCTGGGATGTGGGACTTTCTGTGCTAATAACAAGAAAGTTTCAAACAAACACAAATGAGTAGGTCATCTGTCTGTATCCCCATCCCAAACCCTCTAAAATTCCTCCATATCTTGTGTTTCCATCCAACTTTGCCTCCATATCCCTTTAATGGAAAATGTCTGAGTGGCCCCAGTGACCCTGTCTCCTCCACTAGAGTGTGGGCTGGATTTTCTCACTCACTTCTAATGAGAATAGGACAGAAGTAAAGGGTTGTCACTTCTGAGATTATCTTATAAAAACAACTATGGCTGGGCCAGACAGTGGCACAGTGGTAACACAACTGTATCCACATGGGGAGGCCCCAGGTTTGTGTCCCCCTATATGCTAGGAGCATGCACACATGCCTATGATCCACGCTGGCTGGAGTGGATCACAGTGTGAGAATCCTATTGGGGTGCCCTCTTTCTATCTTATGGAAGATAAAAAATTAACTTAAAAATAAAAATAAAAAAGCAAGCAAGAAGGAGATTGTGGCTTCCATTTTGGGCACTCTACATTTTCCCTTCCCTTCCACTCTCTTGTCTTCTTTCCCTTTCCATACCCCTCTGAGGATGCTATGTTTCAAACAGCCCTTTGGAGAAACTCATATAGCAAGGAATTAATGTCTTCAGACAACCTCCAGCCAGGGCCCAAGGCCTGCCCACAGCCCCCTGCATGAGCAAGATTGTGGCTCCTCCCTCTATCCAGTCCGGAGATGACTGTAGCCCCTTCTGACATCTGAAGTGCGACCTTTGGGGGACCCTGAGCCAGGACACCATGCCTGGGTTCCTGACCCCCAGAAACCACAGGACAACAAATAGATGTTATTTGAAGCTACTGAATGTGTGTTAATTTGTTATATGGAACTAATTAATGAATACAGTTTTAAACGATGAAGGTGCAAGACATAGTTCAGTGACAGATTGGACTCAGAACATCACAATACACAGAGTTTATAGGGACTCGTGAGATCACCTGTTTCAATGCATTCATTTAGCAGGTGAGGGGCCAGAGCCTAAAGTTAGCCAAGGGACCTGCAGCATAGGCAGTTACTGAATGATAGACTTAGGTTCCAAGTCTTTGACTACTGGTTTAGTGCCAGTCTGTTCAGTGGTGCCACCCAGGTTGGTCATCTCAGCACCCAAGATATTCTGACTGTGCCTGGGTGGCAGAATCCTGCTACCTCTGATTCAGTTCACACGTTGGACTACCTCAAATGGACCAACATCTTCTTGATCATCTCTTCTCAGCTGGAAGCCTTCCTAACTCCTCTTAGTTGACAGGCTGCTGTTTTCAAAGACTTTCTAGATGGAGTGGGCTGGGAGTCCCAGCCCTCTGCTTGGTTCCTTTTCAATTATATTGTCTCTTTAAGATCTTGCAGGGAGAGGATTTATCTCCAGCTTTGTCATCAAGTTGATAAGCTTAATAAAATCTTTTCTACGTGATCTAGATACACTGCAGATTTTTCCCTGGCTCTGACAATCAGGTAGCCTCTTAATCAGATTTCTACAGTGTGAATAAACCATCATTCCAATTTAATTCAGCAAACATTCCTAGAGCACTCATACCATCATTTGTTCTAGAAGGGCTGGAATGGCAGAAGGCAAGTATGGACAAAATATACTACATGGTTATTATCCTAAAGGAACATTTCTGGGTGGAAATAACAATCATGATCACAGTCATAATAACATTTAGCAAAAAGAGACTTATCTATATTTATATTGTTTTATTCCTCTTACTAAAATATCTGAAAAATGATGAAATGTTGACAGCGATTACTTCCTAGCGGTGGGCACATAGTTGTTACAGTGTTTCTTCTAAAAAATATACACTATATTTTAATAATACATACTTCATAATGTATGCTAAAACATGCATTGGAGTTTTATAATACATACATTACAATGCATATAAATATGCATGTTTTTTGAAGGTTATTTTTTCAAATTAAAAATTTCTGGGTTTTAATGTGTATTTACTATATCTTAAGCACTCTAACAAGTACTTTACATAAATATCTCATTAAATCATCGCACCAGTCCTCTGAAGAAACTACTGTTTTTCCCTTGTTCTTCTACAGTTCAGGAAGGCAGAGTAATTTATTCAAATTTATCCACCTAATAAATGGAATTAAAATCTAGTTATGTTTTATTGCAACACCAGTCATCTCCATTGCCAAAGTTTAATTCTCGTGAATAAGAAGTATATTTAGATGGAGAAATGAGGGATACACTGTATAAAATCATTTCAGATAAATCGTTTTAGTAAGATGCTACACTAGATATAACAAAACTAATCATCAAATTTGCAATGCTGAGTTAACAGTCAAGAAAGTGAGAAATCAATGCCAGTTAACCTAATAGAAGGAGGCATCATCAAATAGATTTATTCATTTATTCATTCAACTACTATTTCTTGAACACCTGCTATGTGCCAGGCACAGGTGCTGGAGGGTAGAGTGTTAGAGAGACAAGACTCTGTTCTAGAGGAACTCACATTCTATTGGGAGAAGGATAGGCAGTCTATACATATGCAAATAAGATAATTTCTAATTATGGCAAATACTATGAAAAAAATCAAGAGAGAATAAAAGGGGAATAAAGTGGAGCTTTCAGACGGGCGTAGAAAACCCCATGGATTAAAGTTTGAAATAGTCTCTCTTACTACTTCATTTTTCTGAGGTCAAAGACTCATGACTGTTGGATCTGATAACCAGTGAGGTTTGTAGGGATCAGGCCAATGTGTGAGGGTTGACTACATCAGGCAGAGGACTAGGTTCTTCAATATATATAATGTCACTTAGTAATACTTGGATATGCTAAGAGAGGGTAGGTCGTCAGGGAGGATGAGTACGTGTGTAATGTGAAAGCAAGGAAAACATTGTGAGTTTGGGTGACAACAAGAAAGCAGCCCAGGTAACAAAGGGCACAGGATACACTGTGGGAAGGAGGGACAGACTATTCTAAACAGATAAGGAAGGGTCTGAGATGAGCCCTTAGATTAAAAAACTGGAGCCAGAGTAGATACTGAGCAAGGGAATGAAATGAGGAGTATAGTCTTTTTAAGTTTATCTATTTACTTCTTCCATTAGAGAGACAGCACCCCTAAATGGGTCTTGATGCCACTAACCACACCAGTCTCAGCAAGTCTCAGGTCAAGAACATACCTGTGTCTGGATACTCAGGGAAGTCTCTACATATGAACAGGGGACTTTCCCACGTGAGTCAGCCTCACAGAACAGCCCATTTCTCTCCTGCACCTCCATCCAGCTCTTGAATGTGGTATTTTAAGTGGCCTCCACTGGGTACAGAATTCAAGGTAGATTGTGGTAGAGCTAGGAGGCAAAAATAAATAAATAAATAAAAAATAAGGAACCTTAATCTGGGAAGGCAGGTGTTGGGATTAGAGGGATGTATCTGAGAGACATCACAGAGGAAAAACCAACAGCTCAACTCTAGACTTGGACTCGGGTACACAGGGTCCAAGTGCTCAGCTGGAGGGGGGCTGCATTGTTTTTTGTCCGACATTTCTGGCGGATTGCGTTCTTCTGTCCTGTTGGTGCTTGAACAGATTGTGAAAATGATCTCTCCAACTTTCTGGTTTTCAACTCAAGATGGAAAGTTGATCTGAACTCCTTACTTGGGGAAGTGGGAGGATCATGCGTAGAACTTGAGCTTCCAGGGGCGGGGAGCTGTGGCACAGATGGATAAGTCACAGAGTACAGACCACAATCCACTCCAGCATTTAGACCATTTCTTTTCTCACTAAAGTTTATTCTACCCTTTGAGAAATAACAAAAGAACTGTGCCATATGCCTCAAATACCACTAATGCTCCAGCACTTTCCAAAAATATTTAAACGCCTCTTCCTTCTCAGTCCTATAATTAACACCTTGTTCGCCAACATATATGTGTTTTAATTAGATTCTGAATTTCAAAGATGGAGATCCGCCCATGTTACCACGAGTGAAAGCAGGGAAAGGTGAAGAATGATAAAGATTTGTAATCGGATGTAAAAGAGAGACTCTTCCTGTCTCAGAATTTTGACTTGGGGTCCCCAATTCACGATTATAGGTATGAAGTACCCTTACGCTCTGAACTGTACTGCTAGACTGTCGGTACAGGACACGCCAAGGCTGGCAAAGAATATTTTGGCCAGCAGTGGCTCATCTTCCACCTCCAGGCAATGTAGAGAAAGGTGTGGTATGTGTGTGCATGTGTGTGTTTGTGTGTTAGCTTATTCATTCATCTCCTTCATGAGACAGACAAACACCCCAACAAGTCTTCATGCCATGATTCACCCCTGGCCTTGGCTGGCCCAGATGACTGGTACCTGCATATACTCAGTGTGCCTAGGGAGGTCCATTTCCCTTTCCCCCAACTCTCCTTCGACCACCAGCTTCCAGGCAACTAGTCATCCTTTTTTCTATCACTATAGATTTTTTTTCCCTGGAAATGGTATATAAATGAAATCATAAGTTACACACTTTAAAAAAAAAACTGACTTCTAACACTCAGCATAATTATTTTAAAATGTATCTATACTGTGGGGTTAGGCAGTGGTGCAATGGTAATGCAACTGGACCCATATTGGTAAGGTTCTGGGTTCAAGTTCCAGGACTTCCCTGAGCATGCCAGGGTCAAGTATATGCCCATGATCCTGGCTGGCTGAGCTTAGGGGTGGGTCATGACATGAAGACCCTGGTAGGGGTATCTGTCTGTCTCTCTCATGAAAAAAATAAATGAATAAAGTTTTAAAAATCAATCTATATTGTATATATAGATCATTCCTTCATATTTCTTCAAATATTTTTTGACCTGCCCTATCCTTCAGGAACTCCGTTTACATGTACCTCAGACAACTTGATGTGATCTCACAGTTTCCTAAAGCTCTTATTTAAAAATATGTTTTTCTCTGTGTTTTGTTTCAAGTAGTTTCTATTGCATTAATCTCCTAGTTCACTAATCTCCTGCAATATCTAATCTGCTATTAACCCATTCAATATTATTTTCATCTCACACATTAATTTTCTTACCCAAAAGTTCAATTTGTTTTTCTTCAAAAATATCATCCATTATCTCTACTTACCTTTTTAAATATGTGGAATATAGTTATAATGACTATTGTTTTTATTTTTTTAGTTTTTAAATTTAAACTTCAAAAAATTTATTCTGAGTTCTTTTGTACATGCAATCACATTATTTAGCTTGTAAAGGGAATATTTCAACATGTGTACATTTCTCACCAGTCCAGTAGATAATACCATAAAGTTATCTTCACCAGATAATACCCCATTTCTTTGTCCCATTAATGCTTTGCCTATTTTTCTCCTTAATGTCCTTCCTCACTCTACTCCTTTACCCACCCTCTTCCCACACTATATATAGTATTCACAACCATTTACTATGTTTCTATATCCTTTAGTCACTCAGTTTTGATCATAGAGCGCTCGATATATGTTAAGTGGAGACATACAATGTCTCAGACACTCCGTATATATTAAGTGGAGACATACAATCTCTCTCCTTCATAGCCTGACTTGCTTCATTCAGCAGTAAATCTTTTTTTTTTATAGGGCGCATACACTTGCTAGAAAGACAGAGAGAGACAGAGAGACAGAAAGCAAGAAATCACCCCCCGGCGGGGATGGCCACGCCGCAATCCCTTCTCCTCCATTCTCCTCTCAGGATCTTGGGCACGCACACACACGCACTCAGTGTGAGTTTAAGCCACCGGGTCCGGGACTTGAACCACAGTCCACTACATGGGAGTCCAGTGACATAGCCATTGCACTAACTGCTGGTCCCAGCAGTAAATCTTCAATACTCATCCACTTTCTGTCAAAAGCCAGGGTCTTGTTTTTTATGGCTGAGTAGTATTCCATAGCGTATATGTGCCATAGTTTTTCAGTCCATTCATCTGTTCATGGGCATTTCGGTTGGTTCCATGTCTTAGCAATTGTGAATAATGCCACAATAAATACTGATGTGCAAACACTTTTCCAATGAAAAATTCTTCTCTTTAGGTAGATACCAAGGAGTGGGATTGCTGGATCATGTGGTAGTTCTATTTGTAGATCTTTGAGAATCTCCAAATTGTTCTCCACAGTGGCTGAACCAATTTACATTCCCACCAGCAGTGTAGGATAGTTCCCCTTTCACCACATCCCCACCAACACTTATCTTTCTTTTTTAATCTTAGTCATTCTGACTGGGGTTAGGTGGTATCTCATTGTGGTTTTGATCTGCATTTCCTTTACAATGAGGGATGTTGAGCATTTTTTCATATTCCTTTTGGCTATTCATATGTTATCCTTAGAGAGTGATTTTTTCAACTCATTCTCCTATCTTTTAATAGGGTTGATGATCTTTTTTTCCAGATAAATGCTTGAGTTCCTTGTGTATTCTGGCTATCTGATGCATAATTTACAAAAAATTTCCCATTATGAGGGCTGTTGATTAATACTAATTACTGTGTCTTTTGCCATGCAAAAACTTCTTAGTCTGAAGTAATCACACTTGTCTATTTTGGGGATTATTGACTGTGCTTTGGGGATCTTATTTAAGAAGGCTTTGCCTACCCCAATGGCTCCCAAAGTTTCCCCAGTGTTTACCAGCAGCAGTTTTATAGTTTGAGGTCTTAGGTTTAGATCTTTGATCCACTTTGAGTTGATTTTTGTCAATAGTGAGAGGTAGGGGTTCAGATTCATCTTTCTGCAGGTGGATATCCAGTTTTTCCTGAACCATTTGCTAAAGAAGTTTTCCTTTTCCCACTGGATTGACTAGTACCCTTTGTCAAAAATCAGTTGACTGTATGTTTGGGAATTTATTTCTGGGGACTCTATTCTGTTCCATTGGTCCACCTGTCTGTTCCTGTGCCAGTACCATGCTTGATTACCACAGCTTTGTAGTATATTTTTGGGTCTGGGAGTGAGATGCCGCCCACTCCACTCTTCTTGTGCAGGATTGCTTTGGCAATACGAGGTCTTTTATGATTTCGGACAAATTTTATGATTGTCTTTTCTAGATCTGTGAAGAATGTGTCTGGTACTTTGATTGGGATTGCATTAAATATGTAGATTAATTTAGGTAGAATTGCCATTTTGATTATATTAATTCTTCCAATCTAGGAACATGGAATGTCCTTCCACTTTTTTGTGTCATTTTCAATTTCTTTTTTTAGCTTCTCGTAGTTTTCCTTGTGGAGGTTTTAATTTCTTTGGTTAGATTTATTCCTAGGTTTCTTATACTTTTTGTGGCTATAGTAAATGGAATTACTTTTTTCAGTTCTATCTCAGTCTGTCTGCTGTTCATATTTAGAAATGCTATAGATTTCTGTATGTCGATTTTGTATCCTGCAACTTTACTGTATTCATGCATTACTTCCAGGAATTTTTTCATGGATACTATTGGGTCTTCTATGTATACAATCATGTCACCTGCAAATAGAGTTTTACCTCTTCTTTTTCTATTTGAATGCCTTTTATTTTATTTTATTATTGTGTTGGTGAGGACCTCTAGTACTGTATTGAAAAGGAGTGGAGAAAGTAAGCATCCTTGTCTTGTACCAGTTTTTAGTGGAAAAGCTTGATAGCAAACATCATCCTGACTATTATTTTTATCCTTGTCTGCTAATTTCAATTATCTGTTAGTTCTTGGTCAGTTTCAATCTATAGAATGTTCTCCTAATGTTAAATCACATTTTCTTATTTTTATTATGCCTGATCATTTTTAACTGGATGCCAGATATTATAGCTTTTACTTTGCTGGGTGCCAGATACATTTTCATATTTCTATAAATATCTTTGAGCTTCATTCTGAGTTGTAGTTAGATTAGTAATGAGACATTTTATCCTCCATACTTTTTCTTTACATTTTGTTAGGTAGGTCCAGAGCAGCATTTAATCCTTCATGAGTTATTCCTTATTGCTGAGACAAGACTCTTCTAAGCACTCTATCCAATTACGTGCAAATTGGGTTTCTATTCTGATTGGTGGGAAGAGGTACTATTCCAAGCCCTATGTCAAAGCTGTGTACAATTCCTGTCATCTTTTCAAATGGCTCTTTCTGCAGTCTCAGATAGTTTCACATATGCATGCACTGACTGGTATTCCGTTGAATATTCAAGTGCCCTCTCTAGACCTCCAGAGTTTTTTCTCTCTTCAGTTCTTTCCTTACTTGTACTTGTCCTGCAAACCTTAGCCACTTTTGTCTCTCCAGACTCTGAGCTTTATTTCCTCATCTTGGGAGTCCACCAGTTTCTGCCTGGTTCTCCCTCCTTCTCTGGTAGCCTAGGGACTCTTGAGATGGTAAGTTGGGGAAATGTCAGGATCTGCCTCTGTGTTTCTCATCTTTTAGAGATCACCTTTTAAATTGTTCACTGTCCAGAGACTTGAAAAGAATTGTTTCACACATTCTGTTTGATTTTATTGTTTATTTCAGGTGGCGGATAAATTTGGTCCCTACTATCTCATCTTGGTTGGAAGAATGTCCATCCTTTTAATCTTTCTATAGCTTCAGGTTTTGTATGTGTTGTTTTGTTTGTTTATTTATTTTTTGGTAAATAACATGCACTTGGATCTTTTAAATCTAGTCTCAAAGTCTGTGTTTTAGCTGAATCATTATCCACTTTTAATTAAGCAATGGCTGACATATTTATGTTTATATCTAGCATCTCTTTTTTATGCTGTTCCTCTTTGTTATGTCTCTTTATTTTTTAAAAAATTCTCTTTTGCTTTCTTTTACATAGATAACTTTTTACTTTTCTCATATTTTTCCTCTGAACAAGTTTGGAAGTTAACAGGACATTGTACACCAAGACAGCAAGTTTTGTGAACTTGATAATATAGTCAGCAAGGTTCAGAATGGGGAATAGCTTAGGATCCAAGTGCCATAATGAAATCACAACAGGCCTCTGAAAAGAGAATTTTAGGAATGAGAAATATCCAGCATGGCTACTGAGTGAAAAATGAAAAATGGAAGGGAAGATAGTTAAAAAAGAATAACTTGTGATTCTCAGCAAAGATTCTAGTGACAGAGGTAAAATGCCAATTATTTCTGTAATTTTAATTACATAATAATGATATGATAGTTATGTCATGTCTTATGGGCCCAAACAAGTAAATGAATTCCTGAAGAAAATCTAGAGATTGGGGGCCAGCAGGTGGTGTGGTGGTTAAGGGCACTGGACTCCCACATGGCCGGTTGCAGTTTCAGTCCCATACCTGGTGGCTTGCTTTCTCACTCTCTTCCTCTCCACTCTGTTCCTCTCTAGTCAAATTGAAATAAATAAATAAATAATGTTAAATTAAAAAACAATTCTTTGGAAAAAAAAAAAAAAGAGAAAATCTAGAGATGAAGGGAGGAGGTGGTAGGTAGTATAATAATCTAAGCTTTCTGCACCCTACTCTACTCCTCATGGAAATAATGATGATAATAATAGCAATAATCAGGACCAGCAGTAGGCATAATGGCTATGTCACTGGACTCCCATGTAGTCGACTGCGGTTCGAGTCCCAGACCCAGTGGCTTAAACTCATGCTGGGCATGTGTGTGCGCCTGCCCAAGATCCTGAGAGGAGAATGGAGGAGAAGGGATTGTGACGTGGCCATCCCCCCTGGGGGGTGATTTCTCGCTTTCTGTCTCTCTGTCTCTCTCTGCCTTTCTGGCGAGCACACGCACCCTATAGCAAAAAAACTCTCCAAAAATAAAAATGAAAATAATAGTAATAATGACAGAATAATAGTTTTGAGTACTTCAGTATGAATATACAGTGTTTTACATGGTTTTCTCACTTAATCCACTTAAGAATTCTTTGGCATAGGTGCAAACCATACAGAACACCCCCTGTAGACCACTTCAAATTATCTCAGCCTCACCTATTAATGTAGCCAGTGCTCCATGATGAGTCCCACACAGACTCCAAACGGCTTCATACACACATAACCAGGTGATATCTGCCATCTGTCCCATGCCACACACCTTTTGCTTCGTGCCCCAGAGCTTCTCTGTTGATGACAAAGTATGGGATGCTAGAAGAAAGACCCTGAGTATGTCATTGGGACAGATACACTCTGAGGTTGGAAGAATGCTCACGTTAGTTCTCTGACCTGTGCGGAGTATCAATGATAAGAAGGACCATGTGGAAGCTTTTGTCACTGTCCTCAGCCACCATTCTGGTCCAGACAATAAAGCAACTGTACACATCATAAGGAATTGCAGAGATTAATACTACCATCAAAGATTTAAAAGATGCAAGGGAATGGGATTAGTATAAGGTATAACGATTATGTCACTGGACTTCCATGTAGTCAACCGTGATTCAAGTCCCAGACCCAGTAGCTTACACTCACACCAGGCACATGTGCATGCATGCCCAAAATCCCAAGGGGAGAATGTAGGAGAAGTGATTGTGGCATGGCCATTCCCCCTGGTGGGTGATTTCTTGTTTTCTGTCTCTCTGGCGAGCTCACACACCCTATAGAAAAACCCCTCTCAAGAGAAACAAAATAAAAAGGGGCAAGAGTAATGGTCCCCATAATTATTCCATTCAATTCACCTGTCTGGACAATACAGATCATGGTGAATGACAATCATAAACTTATCCAGGTGGTACCTCAACAGCAGCTGCCATGCCAGCTGTCTCTCTCTACTAAGGAAGATCGACACAGTCTCTAGCTCTTGGCAGGTAGCCATTGACCTGGCAAATGCCTCGTTCTTTATCCAGATCAGTATGGGGAGGATCAGAATCAGTCTGATTCTACATGAGAGAGACTGAGTGCATTTACTGTCTTGCCCCAGAGCGATGATAGTTTTCCTATTCTCTACCCCAATACAGTCCACAGGAACTTGATTGTCTGACATTCCACAAGACTCTTAATAACATCTTACCAATGGGGTCAGATGAAAACTGGATGGTAAATATCCTGGATGCCCAGCATCTGGAGATAAATCCTACCAAGACTCAGCTAGTAAACACTATAATATAATTCTCTACTCATATTTTAACATTTTTTAATTTAAAAATTTTAAGCTTTTTTAAATTGGAAACTTCAGCAGCTAGCCCCATAGTGTAGCAGCTAAGCACTGTGCATAGGGAGCCTGATCCCACATGGCCAACCCTGCTTCAAATCCCCAGCCCAATGGCTTAAAAAACACACCAGGCACTTGGGCATGCATGCCCAGAATCCTGGTGGGATGAAGAAACGGAGAGAAAAAGGATAGTGGCATGGCATGACCATACTCCATTGAGGGTATTCTCTCTCTCTCCCTTTGTCTCTCTCTCTCTTTGGTGAGTACATGTGCCCTTGGGCAATAAAGCGAATGAAAATTTCAAACATATGCAAAATTAGGAAGAATAATACAATAAATTAACATACATTCTTTAACTGACTTCAGCAGTTATCATCTCATCCAATTTTGTTTCTTCTGTAACATCACTCTTTTCTACCTACCATATTATTTTGAAACAAATCCCAGACATCTAATTCTTATCTTCATAAATATTTCATATGTAGCTCTAACAGATAAGCTTTCTTTCAAAATATAACTATGATATCATTATCAGAACTAAAGATATTTGGTAATTCCTTAATATCATCAACATGTATTTAGTGTTCAAATTTCCAGGTGTTGTGTGATATTTAAATGATATTTAAAAGTTGGTTGTTTAAATAAAGATACAAGTAAATACTATACAATAGGTTTCCATGTTTTTAAAATTCTTAGTTGATTTATGAGTTTCCCTCCTCTCTCTCTAGGTTTTTTTTTCCTTTGCAATTTATTTGTTTAAAAAACTGGGCCATTTTTCTTGCAGGTTGGATTTTGCTAATTGCATCCCTGTGGGTCTTTTGACATGTTTCTCTATCTTCCCTGTAAATATGTGGTTGGTGATAAAATTTCCAGGAGTTCATAGAGCCTGGATATATACCTCTAAGGTAAAGGACAAGTTTTTGTACCTTGAATCTCCTAGTCTATTAAGAAGGAAGAATGATGTTTAGAGTCTTGGATTTGAAAGCAACACACACTGCACTAGAGCCAGTTTATTCAGTAACCAGAAAGGCTTCCGTTTGGTAGTGAGATTTAGAACACAAAAAATAATTCAAAACAGGTCTAGATTGGGGGGCAAACTAGCCTGTCACTAAGACCACGGTGACCTAGCAAACCCAATAGTCCTAGGGAGAACACTGGTGGATAACAATGCTGAACGGGGCTGGTTCTGTGATCTGGTGGCTAAGGAAGTCTGATCCTATATGGCTCAACACACAGTTGAAGACCCAGACTCGGCAACTTGAGAAATGCACCAAGCCTCCTGTGTGTGTGTGTGTGTGTGTGTGTGTGTGTGTGTGTGTGTGCTCGAATCCCCAAAAGAGGGAGAGATAGAGGAGAAGGGATTGTGGCATGACCGATCCCCCATGGGGGATACGTTTTTCTCTCCATCTCTGTCTCTGTCTCTCTCTGCACATAAACACATAAGCTCTCAAGCCCCCCCCCCCAAAAAAAATGCTGTATGAAGTTTCTAGCAACTCCCAACACGAGGATTATAGCAGGTTTCTGGAGTGAGACCATATCATCTGAAACAGATAATTATTCTATTTTTGAGAAGTAGTTCTTAGTGTTCTCCTCAGCCTTAGTAGAGATCTGATACGTAGGATGCAAAGTGACCATTCTGCACTCAGTGTTACCAGAATCACAAAGTCTTAGGGTTGACTAGACACACCGGCAGTTCACCATGCATTAGTTACAATAATGGGACCATGTCAGAGCAGGCATAGAGTATACAAGGAAACTATGATCATAGACACTGCACCAAAGTCACCAACCCTTAATACATCTCTCTCTTCCTCCTCTCTTTCTCTTTCTCTCTTGATCATACTAATGGCTTTAGTGTGTGTGTGTGTGTGTGTGTGTGTGCACGCACGCACGTGTGTGTTTTGTGGGGAAGGAGGTTCTACATCCAACAGAGAAAGAAAAAACTTCTTCATTTTCTACTAGGCAAAATAGGAAGCAGTCGTACCCTTAATAGTTTCATTTCATAATGGAAAGAAAGTAGCCTAAGATATGGATTAATATGGATTTCAGGGCAGTGGTGGATGTCTTGGCTGGTTGGTGAGGGTCCTGAAAGAAATAAGACTGGAAGATATAGGACAAGGAAGTCTTGGGGGAAAGGTATATGAATGAACTTTTGGGAATGGTAGAACACATGTAGGTCTTTGTGTCTCCTGTTGACACTTAACGGAGCACATGTCTTGCAGAGGAAGCTCTCAATAGCTAGGTTGAGGACAGGGTGACTCACCCAATGGATATCAGTCGGCCTCTCTCCTAAGCCACTCCAGTGCTTAGGGTATAATGCATCTACAGAATGGCCATGGTGGTAGGAAGGGAGACTGCATGAGCACAACACCGTGGGTTCCCTCTCCCCAAGGCTAATAGCATTACTAAATGCCCAATCTGCACAAGGACTGACCTTGAGCATTTGTTATGGCACCATACGTCAAGGACACAGCCAGACACTTGATGACAGGTTATGTCAGACCCTTCTACCTCAGAGGGAGCACAAATTTGCCTTTAACAGAACTGATACTCCAGCTCAAGTGCTTCTACCAGCGGCACCAATATGGATCTTTCGAGATGCCTGACCTAGTACATACACTGCACAATCTTATCACAGAAGATAGGGCCTATTACAATAGCAAACGTGTGTGACAATGGACATATGACTAAACAATCTTTCAGTACAATCATGTACCCTATTTTTCAGTAATCAGCCTAATAAAATACTGTACTGATGAGTGTCATCCCCAATAAACTCCCATCTCAGGTATAACACTCTGCTGGGTTGTGACATTTTGATGTGGGACAAAGTATTTGCATTGAACTGAAAGAAAGGATGTGGTGCTATTTCCCCAACAACCAATATACGCGATGGTGGTGATGATGGTGTGAAATGGATGAACGAATGCTAGCGTACTCAGTCACTAAAGTTGAAACTTCCCCCACTATCTGATCACTTTGGGATCCCTCATGATGAAGGAAACCAAGAAAGGAATTATTACAACACCAAGGGTAATTGACCTGATTACCACAAGGTACTACTGGCTAAACAATTAAAGTTTTGGTGAGCAGTGAATGAAAGTGGCAGTGACCTCCGCCTGGCAAGGATGAGGCAACTAATGCTTAAACCATTTATAAAGGAACATCTGAATCCCCCACCACTACTTCATCAGGGAAACGGGTAGAGGTTAAGAGCTAATGTTTCCTTTCCTCTATCACTTTCCAGATGACTGATTCTAAGATACCTAAGTACAACTCCTCTGATAGTCTTGCAGGATCACAACAAGTTGCCTACAGTTGAGGCCAGCTCAAACGTCCATCGGGATATGGGCTCTGCCTCCTTTACTATTTCACTTGCCCACCCTTTCTTCCTGCCTTTTGGAATGGCACTCCCTAACAAGGGATTTGTCCATTAATCTCTGCCTCAAACTTGGCTTTCTGGGAAGCATAGGCTAAGACACATATAGTTGTTATTTCCAGCTTACAAATGCCAATTAATTACTTGTCCATGGTTACACGATTGTTGAACAGTGGATCTGGGATCCAGCCCCAGTCTGTCTGACATCAAAGTCTGTGCTCTAAACCAGTGTCATCCAGTAGAAGTTTCTGTGATGATGGCCACCTTTGTCTGCTTTACCCAGTGTGGTCGCCACTAGCCATATTTGCCTATTGAGACCTGCATTGTGATGAGTGCAACTGAGGAACTGACTTTTTCATCTCATTGAATTATCATTTAAATATTTAAATAGTCACAAGTGGCTAGTGGCTATTGCATTGCACAGGGCAGCCCCAAACCACTTTGCTCAGTTGCCTTCTAAGGAAGATTTACTGATTACATTTTCATAAAACAATCCACAAGCGTGGTAGCTAAAATCAATAAAGGTGCATTTGATTGTTCTTGCTGAGATCTAATTGCAAAAAAGCCTTGTGTCAGAGACTGAAAATTAATCAACAAATTAAGCACAAATTCAGAGACAGGCCTTGTGCTAAGCACTGGGGAGATGATAGTCAATGGGACAGATGTGATCCTGCTCTTCTCTTGGATGAAATCAAGCCAGATATTCAGGAATGATATTCTCTCTTTTTTTTTTTTTTAAAGAGAAATTTTTGCTACAGGACACGTGTGCCTACCAGTGAGATAAAAAGTGAGAAATCATGTCTCCCAGGGGATGGCCACACTGCAGTCCCTTCTCCTCCATTCTCCTCTCGGGATCTTGGGCATTCATGCACGCGTGCATAGCATGAGTTTTAAGACACTGGGTCTGGGACTCAAACAACAGTCAACTATGTGGGAATCTAGTAACATAACCATTGCACCATCTGCTGGTCCCTTATCTCTCTTTTTTTTAATGCCATTGGGCGTGTGTGCTCATCAGAGATAGAGAACAAGACAGGGAGAGAGAGAATTCCAGTGTGCCTTGATCTTGCCACAATCTTTTTTTCTCCATTCCTCCTTCCTGTCAGGTTTTCTGGCTGTGCATTCACACATCTGGTGTTCTTCAAATCACCTGGACCAGGATTTGAACTGCAGTTGGCCATGTGGGATCCAGTTCCCTCTGCACAGTGCTTAACCACTGCACTATGGGGCTGGCCTGATATCATCTCCTTTTGACTTCCTTTATCAGCATCCAACTTATCCATGTAGGATACGTTTGTCTTGGCATCTTCTTTGACCTTAATGGTCTCATTGTTGAGGCATCTTACTGATCTGACTTCCTCTGAAGCACATCCAGTGAAAGGAGGATGGACCCAGAAGTTAGATGTAATAGATTTGAATCAAATTCTACTCGTAAGAACCTGTCCTTGTTGAGGTAGTGATTTACTTTCCTGAGACTTAGTTTTTTCATCTGTAAAATGGGGTCATGAGGTTAAATAAGGTCATATGTTATATATCCTGACATAAAACAGCCCCACAAAAACACCATTTTGCTTTCCTTCATTCTGAACTTTGAGTTTTCTGCTTTAGTTCTTCGACAGTTGGAAGAACTTTTCACATCATGGTCAAATGCATGACTGGAGAAGCCAGCACCAGGAGGGTATTGGCAGTAACAGGTGAGCTGCAAGATAGTATTTTGAAATCATTTACAAAGGGAGATAAAATGATAGTCCTGGTAATCACACAGCTTTTTCAAAAAGAAGAGAAAGTTGCAGACCCGTAATCACATAGTCTTGTCACATTCACCATGGGAACAGGTTTGGGTTACTAACCAGAGGCATGTAAACACAAGGTAATAAAAAATAGATGATACTAGAGCTATGCTCCTTTTATTACTTTAGGAAACTTTAAATTGTTCATTTTATATGCATGGCACTATTTTAAAATGCTTTTTTAATACCACTGTGTGTTCATTGCTGTGCTGGCCTCTGGGGATAGAAAGATCAATGTGAACTGTTCCCTATCTCCAAACTAAGATGGCAAAATATTATGTACAACAGATATCACAGGTAACATACGGCAAATGTCAAACTATTAGTGTGGTTGCTTTGTTTTGGGCTGCCTTGCAGGCCTGAATGGAGGACCAGAAGTAGTAATGGAGGACCAGAAGTAGTGATGGGGGCTGTACCAGCTAGGCTTAGAGGATATGGCCAAGAGGGCATGGGTCTACAGCAGGAGTCTGGCTAGGGGTTCCAAAGACATTAATGGAAAGGTTTCAGCCTCTTGTTTGAAGCAAAGTGGAATTTAGTTGCAACTCAACTAAACTTAGTTTTTGATGGTTCCCAAAAGGATGTCTAAAATTGAGACAAACACACACGACTGCTTCTGGCTCCGGCTCCTAGGCAGGGAACACACTAGCAGCAGTATTGAAGAGTTTCAAACTGCACCATTAGGTGATCTCCCTTCCAATGGAAGGTAGTTGCACCTAAACATCTATTTTGGTTTCCTTGTAGCAATGATGGGTCCTCCTTGGCTTCATTGATATGTTTTCCCAGGGGTGTTTCAACATAATTGAGGGGACCGGGTTTTTATGGGCAAGGTTAAAGCCAACTTTGTTCACTCTTGGCAGCTTGTCTAGGGTCTTGAGAGTTCCCTAGTGAGAATCCTTTTGGGGGACATGGTACTTTCAGGAGACTCGTACCAGAGGAGCTTCTGGTGGTATCTTTGTCCAGTGAAGGGAGGGAGTCCTGAGGTCTGAGGGGATAGAGAGAAGTCTCCCAGAGGTAGACTGTGTCTGGAGATGACATCGGGGACTGTGTGAATGGAGTCCTAGAGTTATGCAGTGTACACCCTGCAGAGCTGTAGATGGCACCCCTGTCGATAAGAACCCAAGAAGGAGTAAGCATTCTAGGAAGTGAGGACAGACCATTCGCTCCACAAATATTTATTATCACTGTAATCTAAGGAGCATTCTATAACTCACAGGCACCTTCACCTCTTTATTATTTCATTAACTCCCTCTATATCTCTTGGAAATTGTATGTGAAAAGTATTATATTACTACCCTGACAGCAACCTCAGAACACATGAAAAGTAGCAACTTGGATCCTGAAAGTGAATGATGGCTAGATGTGGGGAGTGAGGGTTTCCCATCCCTGAGTCCAGACCTAACTTTGATTCTACCACTAAATTTTTCAAAAAGCATTTTGATTTTTTGAGGATGATAGGAAAAAAGAAAAAAAAAAAAGTGAGCTGGCTCTGAGTGCACACTACTAAATGAGGGCAAAAACTGGAAGAAAAAAATTAAAAAATCACTTATCCTTGTGCAGTGACAAACTGAAGTTGCTATAAATGCCAAGAGAAAACAATACAGAGAAAATAGATGGGGAGACTGGAACATGTTCATAAATTCACGCAGTAAATGTGTTGTGTATTCTCCAATTGGCAAACGCCTAAGACAATATTAAGGTACTGCTAAATCTAAGTTAATATCACATTTCCCCACTATACTATTTAGATTTATTGCCTGAATTTTTATAGGTTTTAAACGGCTTTTTCCTGACATTAAATATTTAGCGGTTAACAGTTAATTTGTCACTTTAATCTCAAATTGTCTCATACTGCATAATATGACAGGAGTTGGGGGGAGAAGTATGATGTGTTTATGTCTTGGATTTGTGTGTAAACTTGGGAATGAGGATGCCATATTGGAAAATTTCAGCATTTTCAGAGATCTCTTGTGTGTAATATGACGATAAAATGTATTCCAAGGCTTTTAAGGAATGCATTTTAGGGGCATGAGAACTGCAAGGTCTTCACTAGCATTTCTATTCATTCTTGTTAGCAAGGAGGCTAGCTGTTGGTGATTCCTTTCCACATGGAAAAAATTAAGCACAAAGAGCAATTTGACATGGTTGACAAAATATTGATAACTGGGGACCAGTAGATGGCGTAGTGATTATGTTGCTGAACTCCACATAGTTGATTGTGGTTCAAGTCCCAAACCTGGTGGTGTAAAGCTCACACCAGTTATGTGTGCATGCATGCCCAAGATTCTGAAAGAAGAATGGAGGAGAAGGGATTGTGGTGTGGCCATCCCCCTGGGAGGTGATTTCTCTCTTCCTGTCTCTCCATCTCTCTGACAAGCACATGTACCCTATAGCAAAAATCTCTCTTAAAAAATTAATAACTGTTGGAGATGAGCAGTTGGGTGGATAGTTGTTGGGTGGGATAGTTGTTGGGTTATGTGACTTACATTGATTAGATTATCCCGTTTTTCTGCATAGTTGATAATATACATAACAAAAAGGAAAAAAAAAAGAAAGAGAAGGATTCTGGAAAGGAATAATGAAAATGAAAATAAAAAGCATATTTCACCCCGATGACAAGATCCGACTGAGCCTTGGTCCTGTGTTCTACCTGTAGGCAGCTCTTCCATTTCCTCTGCACTGTTTTTTCTCTCTTCCTCAAGGTTTTTCTGAGTCCTGTCCTAGACTCATCATTGCAAGTCTAGGATCAAGTCTCGTTTAAGATTTCAGTTAACAGGGCCAGCAGGTGGCATGGTGGTTAAAGCGCTGGACTCCCACATGGCCAACCATGGTTCAAGTCCTGAATCTGGTGGCTTCTTTTCTCATTTCCTTTCTCTCAGTCTCTCTCTCATGAGCACATGTGCCCTACAGCAAATTAAGAAATAATAATAATTAATTAATTTAATTTAATTAATAATTCTAATAAAACTATTTCAGTTAAGGAGAAGTCATAGAAATAATAACCATCTTAATAATAACGATAATAATAATTGCCGTATTTTCAGTTCTTCATGAGCACTAAGCCTACACTTCAATATACCATCTTATTTAAAAACTCTGAAAACCTTCTAGTGGGGAGGGAGGAGATTATCATTGTTTTTAAGAAAAACAAATGGAGGCTAAGAGAGCTAAATAATGTGTTCAAAGTCATAGAGGGAGCAGGGGTGCTACCTCAAAGGCCTAGCTTAACTCCTATGTTAAAGCAGTTCTAAAGGATTATGCATAAGAAGCATCAAAAGGCTGATGATCATCAGGGGTCAACTCAAGTTTACTTTTGGGTTTTAAAGCATTTTCCTGTTCAATGACCAAAAATAACAGTACTCTGGCTGCTCTTGTTCCTGATTCGCACCTAGGAATCCATGATGGGAGCAGGAAGGAGGGACCATGGGACAGATGACATCAAGGTTGTCTTCCTTGGTAAAGACTTAGTCTGGACAGTGCCACTACACCCGGGGCTTGTCCTGAAGGCATGCTGGGTTCTCAACTGCAGGTCAAGAAGAAAGAGAACAAGGCACAAGTAAGTAGTGCTAGGGTCACAATATTCACTTGGCTGTCTGGGTGTCTCTTATAGGAGGGTCAGAAAAATGAGAAAAGATGGATGGAAGGAAGGAAGTTACCAAGTTCAAAGGGCTAAAGCAAAGTCATGGTTAGTCTGGAGTGGCATAAATATGTGCGTGTCCACTCCATTGGGTGAGCACTAGCAGAAGTTTCCAAGATGTTGACATTCTTGAAGATGGAAAGACAACAGTCTCAAGGTTCAAGAAGTTCATCCTTGTCAGAGTCCTACACAAGATAGAATGGAGTTCACAAATGTCAGATGGGATATCAAGGCCCCAGTAGAAAAGTCTGAGGTTTAAGGCAGGGCTTTTGCCCTCGCAGAAACCCCAGAGTTCACATCAAGGTTGTCAAGGTCATTTGGACTTAGAACTAGTCTCTGAATATCCTTTCTACTCTAAACTAACCTTGGCCTGCCCCACACTGGGGCTGACATGTTTCTGGGAAATACCGCTATAGTGCCCAAAAAGATTTCCTGAAGAGAAAGGTCCATATGTTTGCCTTTTTGTAACTACACCTTCTAATGCAATGCACAGTCCAGAGAATGTTCACAACAATGTCTGTGGAAAAATGAATAGAAAGATTCTATACAGGGGTACAATACAGAAGCTTACAATCTACACTCAAGATAATCCAAACAGACCAGGCCTGTTTCTAGGCTCAGTTACAACAGTGAACCCAAATCTAGCTGTCCACAACTCAAAAATTCACCCTGGCCCAGCTCTGATAGCACATGCTGGCTGCTGCTGTTTGGCAGAGTGAGGCCACATAGAAGGCCTGGGTTCAATTCCTTGCCCACTCTAAGAAGTCAGAAGCCATAACACAGGCTAATTGTCCTAGCTACTCAGGAGGCTGAGTCGGGAGGATCACAAGTACAATCCCAGGTTGGGGAACGTAGTGAGAACCTGTCTGAAAGAGCCAGCATCGTGGTCCCAGCTCCCACTGAGACTGAGGCGGGAAGACTCTGACAGAGCTAGACCCTGTCTAAAATACCATGCACACATACATCACAAAAAATATAAATACATAAACTTAAATTACATTTAAAAAAATATGTCATCACTGAAGACAGGAGGTCAGCCTCCACATTGATTTAATTTGTACCTCCTTTAACCATAACTATACTACTTGGAGGTCTGTGAAATCAGAGCTTTACTTCAGGCTCCAGGTCTCTTCATGTAGACCAAGCTTGAAATGCTGGAGTAAAGAACTGGAAAAGAACACCTGAACCGAGGAGTGGTCAGACATTCCCTATGAATCTGTTTCTCATTTCTAGGGTCAGCCCCACTTTATGAGCATCTATAACAGTGTTATGGGGATCCAGGCTCTAGTCACTATGAGAATTATTTCAGACCTCAAGTCATCCTTATTTTAATAAGAGTTATTGGGAACTGAATTCCCAGCAAGGCTCAGCTCTCATGGCATAATTGAAATCTTGGTGAATTTTCTTTTTGCTGCTTATCACATTTCAGGGTAGTTTCTAGTCAAGCCAATCTGAACTCTGTAGGCAGAGCTCCTTAGTGACATGAGGATGTTTTCAGCTGCATCAGGTTCTTCCCTTATAGAATCAACATTTGAGCTGTGTCTGGGCTTCCGGTTGCTAGTGGACACCCCCTTTGTAGCCAAGCCAGGAGGTGTGCAGTCACCGGCAACAAGAAGATTTAAGCTTCCAACTTTCAGCTTGTGTCTTGCATTTTGTGGAGCCTGTTGGATGTGTGTAAGAAACTTCCTGCCAAGACTGTCTGAAGGCCTGAAATCTGGGATTCGTGGGTTCTCCTCCATTCTAAGTTTTACTCTCTTTCTGGAATTAGCAGTGTCTGTCTGAGTAGTTCCATGTTAGATCTTGTGATAAATGACCCATGTACTTCCTCAAGAGTGAAGAAATTGTTGCCCCAGCTGCTGGGAGCGATAGGCAGCTCTCAGCCCCTTTGGAGATTACTGAAGAGAATCACCTCGCCCAAAGTCATGTTCCCTTCTCAGGGCTGTCCGTAGCAAATGACTGATCAACAGGGAGTTTGAAAGCCAGGTTTGCTTACCACAGTTGGGACAGCTCTGAGGGTCACCATGTTTCCACAGCTTCCCATAGGATTGGCCAAAGCTATTGCTGAGCCTGTATCTAGCTCAACTTCTCCATTTGCCCAATCCTCCTTCTCCATTTGCTCAGTCCTGCTTCCCTTTCATATGGATCAATCCCAAGGGCCCTCGCTTAGTGAACCTCCTGCTTCCTAGAGAGTCCAGCTATAACAGTTCTCAAGCTCTAACTATTAGACTTGCAGATACGGGCTTGAGGGGCTTACCTACATAGACTGGTGTCTGAAGTGTCATTGTCAGAATTTTCTCCCATGAGTCCAAAGGTGGTGAAAAAGATTGCCACATGTAGGTCGGGCCTCAGGACCTTCTGAATCCAATAGTTTATTCTCCATTCTTCTTGGATTAGCTAAATTTGTTTCCACTTGAATTCCAGAGTCATCTGAGAGTCCTCTGAAAGAAGTCAGAAAACCTGAACAGAGTTAAGTCAATGCCTCTCTCTGACAAGTGTGTTTCAGTGAGATCCATTTTTCCCTTTTTGTTTTCTTTCTCTTTTAAATTATTTGCACTTAATATGGATTTCAATTGAAATCTGAAAATTAAATTTTGTTTTCTTTCTTTTTGTTTCTAAGTAAAGTCAGTTTGGCATCTAGAACTCAGATTGCAGTTGATGTAGCAATAATCATTGCCTCAATGAGAGTGGGAATGCAGAAGTGACCTCACATGTGTTTACAACTGGGTTAAGGCTCTCATACTTTTAGTTTCCTAGTATGTTTGAAATTTATCAGCCAGGATGGAATGAAGCTGTAACCTGCATTCACTGACTCTGAAAAAGAAATTAGTGGAAGTTAGAGAGAGGAAAAGCAAGGAGTGAAGGGTTCAGAGTATTTTATAAAAAATATTGTGTATGCTCAGGACTGGACTGTTTATATCAGCAAGCCAAAATAGAAGGGGACATTCCAGGGACCAGCAGTTAGCATAATGGCTATGTTGCTGGACTCCCATGTAGTCAACCGTGGTTCGCGTCCTGGACCCAGTGGCTTAAAACTCATGCTGGGCACATGTGCGTGTGTGCCCAAGATCCCGAAAGGAGAATGGAAGAGAAGGGATTGCAGCATGGCCATCCCCCTGGGGGGTGATTTCTTGCTTTCTGTCTCTCTGTCTCTGTCTGGCGAGTGCACGCTCTCTATAGCAAAAACCTCTCAAAAAAATAATGAATAAATAAGGGGACATTCCAAAGTTCTTTCTCCAAATGAGGATTCTCCTACTGACTTTGGTAAGAGCATGAGAAAAGATACTTGACATTTCTCTTTTTCAAGGCCTTTGTGAAGGCCCTAACAAGCTTATTTCAGTGATTGGGGCTGGAGGACATAACTGTTAGATTGTCAGTTTCTCATGAGTAGAGAGCATTAAACACATATGAAGTAATTGACATGAAACATGTTGTTTACTACAAATTTCCAATTTAGAAATGGTGGAAAATCTTTTAAATGGTAGATCTTTATTGTGGTTTGCCTCTTGCTTTTGATCCATGAGCTGTGCTTTTCTCTAACATAACTAACATAATGCATAGTTCTGCCCTACAGTATTTAAAACAAGAAGGAATCATTTTTTAAAGAATTATTTTATTTTATTTATTTATTCTAATTTGACCAGAGAGAGACAGAGACAAAGACAGAGAGAGGTAAAGTGAGAAAGCAAGTCACCAGGTCCAGGAATCAAACTGTGGTCAGCCATTTGGGAGTGGCCAGCACCTCAACCACCATGCCACCTGCTGGCCCCAGGAAAGAATCTTAAGGGATTAACTCCAGTGTTTGAGGGTTTCCATTTTCTTATAAAAATTTATCTTTCTTTCATGAGCATGTGAAAAAGAGGGAGAGGGAAAGAGGGAAAGAAGCAGCCCCAATAGGGTCCCCATGCCACGACCTACCCCCAGCCTTAGTCAATCCCCAATCATGGGCATGCACATGGCCAGAGTGTCCAGGAAGGCCCCTAGAAGTGAACCCAGAACCTTTCCATTAGTGTCAGAGTGTCACATTGCTGCAGCAACACAGACCAGGTCTGAGGGTATCAATTTTTTAAAGAAGTTATTTATCCAAACAGCAAAAACTAGCACTATTAACCATAATTTCCTTTAAGCAGGAAATGCCATTGGAGGTGGAGAGATGGACGGGTAAAGAAAGGTCATAAAGGGACCCCAGAGAAGCAGAACATTTCAAGGCAAAGCTGGCTCGGAAATGGACATTTCCGAAATCTCACTCCAGCTCCACTGTCTTAGAACACTAAGTACTCACTTCCCATACCTCTAAAATGGAATTGGTTACCCCTGGTGCCTCTCTGGGTTATTGTGAAAAATGGATGTAAGCAAAATAGATCTTTCCACCACAGTTTCACCTAGACTGAACTCAGAAGCGATGAGCGGTGAATTCCAGATGTTGACGATCCCCTATTGCTATCATTCCTCTCTGCTCCTGCCTCTTCTTTGACAGCCCAGGGTAAGGAAGGCATCCTGAGATGGCTCACTGCACTCTCCCTTGCTCTGCCTTCCCCACCTCCCTCTCCCTGTTTATTTCTCCCTTTGATGAAAACAGTCTTCTATCAGGGTGACATCTTTTGCATATATTTAAAGCAACAGGATATTCTTTTCTCCCCAGATATTGCACAAGTAGCAAACACAATCAAAGATCAACTGCTTTAAAATATGAAAAGTGCCTTTTCAATAGTCCCAGGAAATTGAGACTCCTGTAACCTGAAGAGGTTTACCATCTGTCACCTAAACATGTTCCTTTTTTTTTTTTCACATTCCTTTTTTTTCCTCCCCAGGAAACAGAGTGGTGCTGAGCTCAGAAAGGTCCCACACATTCTTTTTTTTAAAAAAAATTAAAAATTAAAAAAGAGCCCTGGTCAACAGTGTACCTGCTTTTGTTGAAGACTACATCTTCCAACAGTTTTTCCATGGCTGTTTGCAGTTCTTTGGTGCCTGGAATCTAGACTGACCAACAGAGAGGTGGGAAAAATGACAACCTGTCCAAATGGTAGTAAGACACCTCCTGGGGCCAGACAAATCCACCTAATCCACAGAGACAAACTTCCACTGTGGAGAAGTGCTAAAATACTTGGAATGGGGCTCTTGGCAAGATGCCAAGGATGATTAACACCCTATGAAAAGTCTTTTGCATTAAGGGAAGAAACCAGAAGGGGCCTCTGACCAAAATAATAATGTAATAATAAATAATATCATATATATGGCACTCTATCCTGTTGTAAAGCTTGAAACACGTTTAATCTACATCCCAAATGTGTGAGTTAGAAAAGGTGGTGTTTTCTAGTGGAAAAGAGAAATGCCTTACCAGGGGCCAATCAGGGGCCATGACAGGATGAGCCCACACAGATCAAGGCTTTCCAGCTCCCAGGACTGTGTTCTCTCCAGCCCATGGAGGCACATGCCGCAAGGCCAGCAGCAGGAGTAGTCAGTCTAACAAAACGCAGCCCAGCCTGGGGCCAGCGCTTAAAAGACTACTCCTCTGAGCCGTGCAGTCCTCCCTGCAGCAGACGTTCATGACGCGCAGTGCCGCAGCTCCTCGAGCCGCTTGATTCAGCACTGTGGTGGTGGACAGTTCCTTGTACATTGCGACATCCCGCGTGTAGGAGGAGGTCCCGGCCTCTAGCACAGGGCTTCCAAGGAAACTTCGGAAGGCGCTCAGCAGCCACCTACAGGTACAACCTGGAAGTGCAGAGGAGGTAATGAGCGCCTAACCGTCAGAGAAAGGGTCAGAGAATAAATGCTTCTTGTCCTACTTGTCACTTTTCTTTCTTCCTTTCTTTCTTCTTCTTTTTTTAAAGAATTCTTTTACTAATCTTATTCATCTTTTTTTTTTCATGTGACCAGAAAGAGACAGGGGCAGTGGGGGGAAGTGAGAAAGCAAGTCGCCAGGTCCAGGAACTGAACCAGGACTGGCCACGTGGGAGCCCAGCACCTTAATCACTTTGGCTGCTTGTCAATTTTCTATGGGCACAGCAATTCTGGGCAGCAGAGGCCCTCTGAGAAGCACTCACGTGGTTGTACGTTACTGCTCGGAAGGGTCCCCAAACTGAGTCCAGATTGCAGTAAGTAACCAGTTATTAACAAAGTCTTTTTAAAAAAAAAAATAATTTTAGGAGTTTGTCATAGGTTGTGTGCAACCTCTCTCTTGAGAGAGAGAAACAGAGAGAGGGAAAGTGAGAAATCACCTCCCAGGGAGGATGGCCACACCACAATCCCATCTCCTCCATTCTCCTCTCAAGATTCTGGGTACACATGGAAACGTGCCTGGCATGATTTTCAAGCCACCAGGTCTGGAACTTAAATTGTGGTCCACTATGTGGGAAACTAGTGCCTCAACCATCACACCACCTGCTGGCTCCAACAAGCACTTAATTAACTTTTCTCCTTATTCTCTTTTTTCTACTCTCTCGCTCTGGGTTCCTGAGATGGCCTCCTAAATAAACTTTCTAGACTCAAGTTCTTGTCTCAGGCTCTGCTTTCAAAGAACCCCCAACCTTCATCAACCTTCTGCCTTAGCCGCTTTCCCTGCATCTCTCACAGTTTGGGTGTCTTCTCATGCTTTCTACTATTAACCGCTAACACCAGCCAGCCCTGCTTCCATTTTTCTCTCTCTGTGAAACACTCTAGCATTGTTCAGTCACCCTCTTTGTAATTGCAGTAACAGTTGTTATGGCTGATCCAATATTTTTGCCATGCTAAAGTCCTAAAGGCAAGGAGCCTACTCTTACCCCTTCTAGCCTATGTCACACGTGAGGTAGCTTCCTCATACTGTCGGTGCCCCTAGCTCATGGCCAACAAACTTTTTCTTTAAAGTGACAGAGAGTAAATATTTTAGGCTTCTCAGGCCATATGGTCTCTGTGGCAATGACTCAACTTTGCTATTATACCAAGAAAGCAACCACAGATGACATATAAACACGTGAACAGGGATCAGCAGATGGAATAATGTTAACGTCGCTGGATTCTCGCATAGTCTACTCCAGTTTGAGTCCCCGACATGGCTGCCAAAAACTGATGCTGGGCACGTGTGTGTGCATGCTCGAGATCCCAAGAGGAGAATGGAGAAGAGATGGCGATGTGGCCATGTCCCTGGATAGGTGGTTTCTTGCTTTCTGTCTCTCTGGCGAGGGCGCATGCCCTATAGCAAAAATCTCTCCAAAAAATTAATTTAAAAAATAGTACACACACGAACAAGGCTGTGTTTCAGTAAAACTTCACTTACGGGTATTGAAATCTGAGCTTAATATAAGTTTCACATGCCATAAAAATATTCTCTTCTTTCCCCCAACCACTGAAAGAAAAACTGTGTCCCAGAGTCCAGGTTTGTGCCTGCCTATGATCAGGGCTGGCTGAAGCCGGGGAGGATCATGGCATTGGGACCCTGTTGGGGATTCTGTTTTTCTCTCTCTCTTTCAGAAGGAAGGAAGGAGAAAAAAAGTTTAAAAGTTTTTTTAGCCATCAGGTTGTACAGAAACAAGCAGGGGCATTGGTTGACTTTGGCCTAGATTCTGAGCTCCTTCCGAGAGAGGATGATTCATTCAGGCAACTTCTCCTCTGTGTAACACCATGCCTGGCACAAGGAATGTTCTCAGCACTTACTGGGGTGCCAAATAATGGGGCAAGTGCCAGCTCTAGACTGCTTTCTGGAACAGATTATCTCACTTAACCTCATGTCCCATCTGCCCATGATGTCTCCCAAAAAGCAGATGCTTCCCCAACTTACTGCCCTCAGTCTGTGGGCACCAGAGGCCCTCTGAGAAGCACTTAGATCACACATGTTTGTGTTCATTGGCAGTTTCTCAGCCTCGTTCCCCCCAAATTTCCAGGAAATAGTGGCACAGTAAGTGTCTGAATTTGGGTGTCAAAAAAGAGGAACTCAGGTAACAGGTGTTTCTGTTGCTCTACCACAAGAGGAAAACTCTAACCATGTTGAAAGCTTTGTTATTGAAATGACACACACACCAGGGAGAATAAGGATTGCAATCTGATCAAGCAGTATTACCCGCCTGGTACTATGTAAGCCCTGACTACATTCCCTTAGATGGCTTCCCCATTGATTTCGTCCACACTGTTAGGATAACCATCTGCGGGCTCAGCCTAAAGGATTTATCACCTTCTGGTTCTGCCGCTAGAACAAGTGCCCACTGTCGATAAGATCAGAAGGCTGATTTAACAAAGTGAACTTTAATATGATTTTCTTAAGAAAATTCATCATCCCCGATTCCCCTTTGGCTTTGTTGCACTAGTCCTCACAGGCGATAAAGTGATAAAGAAGTTCTGAAACAGTGCGGCCTTTGGGCTCAACACCACCCTGATTCTGGGGCTGAGCTTCCTGGCTGTGTGGGCTCACACCACATCCAAGAGCTTCCAGAGAAACCTGGTGAGTTGGGAAGAGATCCAGATGCCAAAGCTCCAGCAGTTTCAGGCAGGGACCCTGAGCCAACGTCTGGCAAAGGTACCATCCAGGCTCCGGTTGCCCTTTTCCCTTGTCTGTCTCTAACGGACATGTCCCTATTTACTCCCCAAAGCCTGGTCCTCAGGTTCTTGCCACCCTCTAATCTACCAGAACTTGTTTACAGAAAGAATACCTGATGAATTCATCCACATTGAAATGCTGTACTCCTTAGAGTATTTATAATTTACTGTTCATTGTCTGTCACTTTCATTAAATATAACCCCTGGAAGGTCAAGGTGTGCTTTTGCCTTGACCTAACAGGTGCCTGATAAGCCTTTCTTAAAGTAATAAGTAGTATGCAGTTGAGTAGGCAAATTCTGTCTCTATGACCACCCAGAAAAGAGAGACCTGAGGTTCCTAGGCCTACCTAAAACCAAATAATTATACTTGCCGATATTTATGCTTGGAACAAATGGAGTATTTGTAAGGTGCTTAGAACAGTGCCTGGCTCATCGAAAAAATATATGGTTTTCTTAAGCATGCACACAAACATAAATAAGTTAAAAAGTGGCAAACCTTCCCCCTTGCCGAGAGAATTAGAAAAGACAGCCTCTCCTGGCACCCCTTTTTCATCATCTCTGCTTTTCACCTTCAATCCCCGTTTCCCTCCTCTCTCTTGCTCTCACCAAATTGCATTTTGACTTTTTTCCAATTTAAGGCTATTGCTGCTGTTTATTCTCATGAGTCTGGGAACGTTGGGCATGTGAAGGGCCCTGGCCCCTCTACCCTTAGGGAGCAGTCCTTATAAAAGCCAGTGATGGAATGAGCTTGTGTGTTACCCATGGTGCATTTTAACAGACTTGCACTAAAGAAACACCTCTTTGAAGCTATAACGTCGGGGAGAGTGAATGGGTCCAATGTGGCCCCTTGGGTCTTACTGAATAGGTAAATACCCTGTTTATAGAATCAGAGCTGGTGAACCTCAGCACTGATTTCCTTCCCTAGGATAATGATTGTTGTTGATGATGAAGATGATGATGTTGAAGAAGATGAAGACAACGACTTCAACACAACGCAACGTGCTTGCCACGTGCTGTGCATTGTACAGAGAAGCTCTTTTTCCACTAGCGTGGTTCACCTCAGGAAATAGTTATCAATTTCTATCTACCTGGTTTACAGATTCAGAGAGGGTATCTAACTTTACCAAGGTTCAAACAGTTTGTAACTGGCAAGGAAGAGATTCAAACCCTGGTCTGTCTTTATTCATCCCATATACTCTGCATGAGACTTTGTAATAAAAGCCTTGGGGACCAACACATGGCATATGGATACATTGCTGGACTCCCACGTAGTTGACCATGGTTCACATCCTGGACCCGGAGGCTTGAAACTCATGCTGTGTGCATGTGCATTCATGATCAAAATCCCAAAAAAGAGAATAGAGGGGAAGGGATTGTGATGTGGCCATCCCCCCCCTGGGGGGAGTGATTTCTCACTTTCTGTTTCTCTCTATATATATCTCTCCAGTGAGCACACATACCCTATAGCAAAAACCTCTCTAACAACAACAAAAAAGCCTCAGTTGCATTATCTCTAATTCTTGACACAATACTGCATGGGAAGTATTAGTGTCCCTTTTTAATAGCTGTGACAAATGAGGCTCAGAGGAGCTACATGACTTGTACAAGGTTACAACTCAAAAGTGATGGAGCCAGTATTTAAACTGGGAATTTTCTGAGAATTGGTAAGTTCTTTCAACATGCTGTTTTTCTGTTCCAGGGCTGTGGATCATTTTCATTTTCTTCTTTAAATTTTAAAAATATTTTTATCAAATTTTCAATAATAAGCATATGTTACTTTTATCTTTTTATAGTCTCTTAATTACAAAAGTACTACATGATTACATGCTTATCATAAAATTTATCATTGTAGGGGACTAGCAGATGGTGTAATGGCTATGTTGCTGGACTCCCATGTAGTCAACCATGGTTTGATTCTGAGACCTAGTGGCTTAAAACTCACTCTGGGTGCATGTGCATGCATGCCCAAGATCCTGAGAGGAGAATGGAGGAGAAGAGATTGTGACTTGGCCATCCCCCCCGGGGGGGATTTCTCATGTTCTTTCTCTCTATCTCTCACTGTCTATTCAGTGAGTGCACTCCATAGCAAAAACCCTCTGTAAAAAAAAATGAATATTGGAGAAGTTATATTACTTTTGTAATGTATGGGAGAGATTATGAGAATGACATTATTGTATGTTTCCTTAGGTTTGCTAATAACTTTATTCTTCTCATTCCTAGCAATTTTAACAGAGAGAAATGGAGTAGGCCTGGGTCATCACCTCTATTTTCAAACGGAGATCTCATCAGTAGTGAGAATGTTCTTCACCATTAATTTGTGTTGAGAGATTAGCTCCATCTCTCAACTGCCTGCTTCTGCCTGGTCTGCAGACACTGGGGTGGTCAGAGTGGGCTTCAAGAGTGCACATGAGGACTAGCTCCTCTTGTGTGTGTCACAGGCTGGTGGTGATACAGGGTGTCAGAGTTAGATTAAGCCCTAAGGGAATATTGTTAGTAGGGAGAGCTCTGAAGCTCTGAGTATCAAAAGGATCAGTGCAGGCTACAGTTGGCCCACTCAGGTGGGACAAGTTTAACTAAGGGACTACCTACAAAGGTGTGGGCAGGGTTTAAAGAAACCAGTAAGTGATGGTAAAATATCCAGGATAGCATAGGGATAGTTACCAGCCTAGGCCTGAAGGAACAAGAGGAGGAAGTAGTTAGGGAAACCTTGAGAGAGAGAGCCTCCTAGACAGAGCTCTGATCTTGGATAGTACAACACAGACCTTACTAGTCTGCCAAGCAGTAGGGGCACTGGGGGATACACAGCCAACCTCTCCCCACAACTTCTGATCTCCAGTCAGTGACTTCCATTTGCAGAATTCAGAGGGCAAGGGAGCCTGATTGGTGCAATTCATGGGGGTCAACTTCTAGAGGCGCAGAGAAGGGTAATGCGTGAATCTAGAGGTGCAGAGTCTGGCCAGCACTGCCTGCCATCCTAGCCAACAAAAAAAGAGGGCAAAGAAGAACTATAAGGCTCCCAGAATGTGAGGCATGAGTGAAAAGAACCAGGATGGTAGCTTTGATGACCTCAGAGCCTGCCTCTTTTTATTTATTTAAAAATAATTTTTAAACACATAGGGCTGTACATTTTCCTTTACTTTTAAGAACAGTTTCATGAAAAAATTTTGAAGAAAGTACAGAGGCTTCTTATATACCTGTGCCCAGTTTCCCCTACTATTAACATTTTAATATTAAAATGAAAATTTTTTTATGATTAATGACTTAATACTGATGTAGGAGAGGACTTCAGAAAGTTCCTGGAAAATGCAATTAAAGAATGAGTTTATTTGGGCCAGCAGGTGGTGTGGTGGTTGAGGTGCTGGATTCACAGATGGCCAACTCTAGTTTGGGTCCTGGACCTGGCAGCTTTCTCACTTTCCCTTTCTCTCTCTTTAGTCAAGTTAAAAATAATAATAATGATAACAAATAAAATTAAATAAATAAATAATTCTTTCTTTTTAAAATTTCTTTTAAGAGAGTTTTTTTTTTTTCGAGGTGTTTTCGCTGTAGGGCGCATGAGTGCGCTCGCCAGACAGACAGAGACGGAGAGACAGAAAACGAGAAATCACCCCCCAGAGGGGATGGCCATGCCGCAATCCCTTCTCCTCCATTCTCCTCTCGGGGTCTTGGGCACGCACACACACACGCCTGGCATGAGTTTTAAGCTACTGGGTCCAGGACGCAAACCGCGGTCGACTAGGTGGGAGTCCAGCAACATAGCCATTACACTAACTGCTGGTCCCTTAAGAGAGATTTTTTTATAGGGTGTGTGCTTGCCAGAGACACAAAGAGAGAAGGAGAGACAGAAGGTGAGAAATCAGCCCCCCTCCCCCACCAGGGAGGATGGTCACACCACAATTCCTTCTCCTCCATTCTACTTTCAGGATTCGGAGCATGTGCACACACGTGCCCAGCGTGAGTTTAAAGCTGCCGGGATGGGGGCCCCAACCATGGTCAACCATGTAAAAGTCCAGCAACATAATCATTATGCCATCTGTCGGTCCCAATAATTCTTTAGAAAATGAGTTCATTTTGTTGTAAAAAATATTTGAAACCTATGCATAGTTTTGCTATGATATGTATTTTCCAGGAACTTTTGGAATACCCTCCCATATTACTGTTGCTAAAGTCCAGTTTGTTCAGATATTCTTAGTTTTCCTCCAGTATCTGTTTCTGTTCCAGGATCCATGCAGGTCACCATATGTCTCCTTGGGCTCATTTTAGCTGGGGCAGTTTTCTCAGACTTTCCTTATTTTCCATGTCCTTGATAGTTTTGAACAGTACTGGTCATGTATTTTAGAGGATGATCCTCTATTGGAATTTGCCAGATTAATTTTTTTCATGAGACTGGGCTTATAGGCTATTGGGAGGAAAATCACAGAGGTATTATTTTCATCATGCTAAACTAAAGTACATACTATCCACGTGATTTATGACTGTTGATGTTGACTTTGATCACCTGGCTAAGGTAGTATTTGTCAGGTTTCTGTACTGCATACTCTTTCCCCCACCTTGTTTTTTATATTGTCCTCTTTGAAAGGAAGTACTGGAGCTGGAAGGTGGCATGGTGGTTAAGGTGCTGGACTCCCATATGGCCAACCGTGGCTCAAGTCCTGGACCTGGTGGCTTGCTTTCTCACATTTCCTTCTTTCTCTCTTTGACTCTCTTGTCAAGTTAAAAAATAATAACCAGGCAAAGGCTTCTTAAAGAAGACCCGCAAAGCACAGGCAACAGTCCTCAAAATAGACAAATGGGACTATAATAGCTGAGAAACTTCCGCACAGCAAAAGAAACAATAAGAAGAGTGAGAAGACAATCCTCCGAGTGGGAGAATATATTTGCAAACTATGCCTCAGATAAGGAACTGATAACCAGAATATACAGGGAACTCAAGCAGCTTACTCACCAAAAAATAATCAATCCAATTAAAAGATGGGAAAATGAGCTGAACGAACAATGATCAGAAGAAGACATACAAACAATCAAAGAGCATATAAAAACATGCTTTTTGACACATCTTATCATAAGAGAAAAGCAAATCAAAACCACAGTGATATACCACTTAACACCAGTCAGAACGGCTAAAATTAAATAAAATAAATAATGATAAGTGCTGGCAAGGTTGTGGGGAAAAGGGAACTCTCCTACACTATTTTTTTTTTTTTTTTGGGGGGAGAGGTTTTCGCTATAGGGCACGTGCGCTCGCCAGACAGACAGAGAGAGACAGAGAGACAGAAAGCGAGAAATCACCCCCCAGGGGGGATGGTCACACCGCAATCCCTTCTCCTCCATTCTCCTCTCGGGATCTTGGGCACGCATGCACACGCACCCGGCGTGAGTTTTAAGCCACCGGGTCCAGGACGCGAACCATGGTCGACTAAGTGGGAGTCCAGCGACATAGCCATTATGCTAACTGCTGGTTCCCTCTCCTACACTATTGATGGGAATGCAAATTAATAAAACCACTTTGGAGAAAGTTATGGAGGTTCCTCAGAAAACTACAACTAGAACTACCATACAACCCAGTAATTCCACTCTTAGGTATTTGCTGAAAGGTTAGAAAAACTCTCGGTTGGAAAAACACTTGCACATACGTGTTTATTTCAGCATTATTTACAATTGCTAGGACATGGAATCAACTCAAATGTTCAAAAACAGATGACTGGACTGAAAAAATGTGGCATATGTACTCTGTGGAATATTATTAAGCCATTAAAAAAAAAACAATGAGACCCTGACATTTGATACATTGACAGACTTTGTATGTCTCCACTCAGTATATACAGATTGCCTGCACTCTATGGCAGAAAGTGAAGGTAGATATAGTAGTATATGTACCCCCAGGGCACCTGTAAATACTGTAGATAGCAAGGATAAGGGCAATTATGGAGATGGGTAATGGGGGGAGGGGAACAGGGGAAGAAAAAAAGGTTTAATTGACAAACAAAATGGAAAGCTATTTGCTGATGATAATGTCTACAGTAATGTCTTCGTCTTGACTGATATTCATGGTATCTGTGTTGGGAAAAGCAATGTTGTACACTGTAAAGATATAAGCAATTAAATGTAAATAAAAGTTAAAAATGTTAAAAATATAACAAATAAAATTAAGTAAATAAAATATTTTTTAATAAGAAAGCAAGCAAGCAAGCACCATTATTTCCCCCTCCTTGAGGGTGCAGTATTTATTAATACATAAATTATTTGGGATTTGCTGTGGTTTGGATAATGGTTTATACCCCAATGTTTCATGTTTTGTAATTTGGTCCCCAGTGTAATGGCACTGAGATGTGGTGAGACCTTTAAGAGGTGAGGCCTAGTGTACAGTGCCTGGATCATGGAGGCATCACTCTCATGAATCAATTTCACAAGACTGAATGAATTCTAGCTCTCATGAGAAGGGGTTAGTCCCTGTAAGAGCAGAAGATGGCTGTCTCCAGTGTGTGTTCTTACCAGAGAAAGAAAGAGGACAGATAATGAGAAATCTCCCCCTGGGGGGATGGCCAGGCAGCAATCCCTTCTCCTCCAGTCTCCTCTAGGGATTTTGGCCACACGTGCATACATGCCCAGCATGATTTTCAAGCTACTGGGTCCAGGACTTGAATCATGCAGTCATCCATGTGAGAGCCATCACCTTAACCTCCATGCTACCTGCTAGCCCCATAAATTTATATACTTTAAAGTTATTTATGTATATAATTATTATGTGTTGTAAAGTTCTATGGGTTATGACAAATGCATAATGCTATGTATCTATTACAGTATAATAAAGAATAATTTTATTTACGTATTATACTTTTTTTTATTTCAGAGAATGCATGTGCTCACCAGAGACAGAGAGACAGAGAAAGGAGGAGAGGAAGAAAGAATTCACCTATGGAACATGGTTATTCTACAATCCTTTCCCCTCCATTTCTCCATCCTGTTGGGATTTGGGGCACACATGCTCATGTGCCTAGAGTCTTTTTCAACTGCCACAGCTGGGATTTGAGCTACAGTTGGACATGTAGGATCTGGTTCCCTTAAACATTAGGCCATAGGGTCAGCCTCAGAATAGTTGTGTTTTGTTTGTTTGTTTGTTTTTGTTTTTGTTTTTGTTTTTGTTTTTGTTTGTTTGTTTTTGCTATAGGGTGCGTGCACTCGCCAGACAGACAGAGAAAGACAGAAAGCAAGAAATTACCCCCCAGGGGGGATGGCCACGCTGCAATCCCTTCTCCTCCAATCTCCTCTCAGGATCTTGGACACTCACGCACACGCACCTGGAGTGAATTTAAGCCACCGGGTCTGGGACTCGAACCGTGGTTGACTACGTGGGAGTCCAGAGACATAGCCATTACGCCAACTGCTAGTCCCCAGCCTCAGAATAGTTTTTTTTTGTTTTTTGTTTTTTGGGGTTTTTTTGAGAGGTTTTCACTATAGGGCGCATACGCTCGCCAGACAGACAGAGAGAGACATAGAGACAGAAAGCTAGAAATCACCCCCCAGGGGGGATGGCCACACCGCAATCCCTTCTCCTCCATTCTTTTCTTGGGATCTTGGGCACGCACGCACACGCGCCTGGCGTGAGTTCTAAGCCACCGGGTCTGGGACTTGAACCGCGGTCGACTACATGGGAGTCCAGCAACATAGTCATTACGCTAACTGCTGGTTCCCGCCTCAGAATAGTTTTAAAGCCCAGAAAAATCCCTTGTGTTTCATCTACTCACCCCTTTCCTCCTCCTCCTCCTCCTCCTCCTCCTCCTCCTCCTCCTCCTCCTGAACCCTAGAAACCACTAATCATTTTTCTGCCTTGTATAGGATTATCTTTTCTGGGATGTCAGACAATTGAAATCATACAACATGGAACTTTTTTGACTGTCTTTTCCACTTAGCAACATTAAAGCTCCTTTATGTATTTTTTGTGACTTCATAGCTTGTTTCTTTTGATCACTGAATAATATTCCAGAATATGAAAGTACCACACTTTGCTTATCCATTCACCTATTGAAGGACATCTTGGCTGCTTCTAGTTTTGACGATCATGAATAAAGCTGCTATAAACATTTATGTGCAGGTTTCAGTGTGAACATAAGTTTTCAAATCAATTCGGTAAATACTCAGGAGTGTGATTCCTGGATTGTATGGAAAGACTATGTTTAGCTTTGCAAGGAACTGCCAAACTGTCTTCCAAAGTGACTGTACCATTTTGCATTCCCACCAGCAATGAACGAGGGTTCCTGTTGCTCTCCGTCTTCCCTTTTAATTCAAGTCATGAATCTCACAACATGAAGAAAACTCCTAGTCAATCTCCTTTGCTACAGACAGCAGGGTGCCCGTGACAAGAGGTAGGGGCTGGAGAACAAGTTACCAGGATCCACCATGTCCAAAGACACACGGCCACAACAGTTTTGAAATATGACAGGAGGTGGCAATTCCCTGGAAGAAGCAAGGCAAGAACATGTAGGTGACCAAGGCTTGGAATTCTCTTTACACAGTCAGACAACAGTCTTGTGATATCGAAAAGGATCGTCACGAACTGATACTCATGATGAACATATCTAACGTGGGTCCCAAATTTCCTCACCTGCATGACAGTCAGGACACACTAAACATAGCGGCCTTCAAAGTATGCTAATGTGACATGGAGAAAGAACTTGCCAGCTTTTTCTTTTCCTTTTTGTTTTAAAGAATTATTTAACTTTTTTGTTATATCATTATTATTTTTTCATTTGCTATAGGGCACTTGCATTCACCAGAGAGAGACAGAGAGAGGAAAAGTAAAAAAGCAAACCACCAGGTCTGAAATTCGAACCGCAGTCAGCCATGTGGGAGTCCAGTGCCTTAGCCGCTACATCACCTGTTAGCCCCACTTGCTAGCTTTTTCATTTGTTGACCCTTAACCACAAAGCTCCACTGAGCCTGTACCATGGGCCTATTAACTGCGCTAGGTGCTAGTATCCCAGAGCTCCCAGTACAATGGAGGAGTCCAACATGCCCACAAACCATCACCATCAGACACAGTACACATAATAACAAAGGAACACACATTGGTTTTGGAGCTGATGATACATATCTGGTTAGTGAAAGGGAACAAGTTAAGTGGCAATTTCAACAACAGCCTCTACATCCAAGGAACCAGGCCAGCCAACCTGAGGGACCATAATTACTTTTTCAGGCTCATGCTAAATTACTGCAACAAGCTTTTTGTAGATGGATTTGAAAAAGGGGATGAATTCCCTTGAGTTTTTGAGGCAACTGTGGAAGAAAAGATGGCGGGAGGCAAAGGAAAAAGACCAGCGGTGGAGTAGCCCTGGGCAGAGAGAGGCAGAGACATTTATTACAGGAGCAGCTGCACCCCACACTCACCAGTTCCCAAAGCCTCCCTGTCATTTGGAGAGAAGACAGCACACATTTTAAGGACACAGTGGAATGCAAGCGATTGATGGGTCAACACGGCTGGCTGGGCTGGTGATTTTGTAATTACGAAGCAGATTTTTTAGACAGAATGGTTACCCCAACTGTGTAATTAAGAGGATCGTTAAGGAATGTTGCTGGTCTGTGCATCACCCTGGGGCTGGAGCCACCACATGGTTACAATAGAAAAATGCAGTCAGGCTTCATCATAAGACCATTGCTAATTAATTGAAACAAATATTTGCGATAACAATTCCTATAGATGATATATTTGCAACAGTTGAATGCTGAGAGACTCTTAAGAGAGAAGTCTGATCAGGAGTCAAATAACAGAAAAACAGGTGTTAGGCCCCAGGTTAGAGGAAAACCAATGGGCCAGTTGAAATTGGATGGACTTGGTGCAGATTTAATTGAATCCAACCCCGTGGCACTGGTTAGGACCTTATTTGGCCCAGCATATTTACCCTAGAATGGGCATGGGTAAATTGGAGACATTCCAGAAACTAGCTAGAATTATGTGAGTTGAAAAATAGCACCGAGGGGAAAGGTGAAAGAAATGATTTAGCTTGGGCTATGTGTCTCTATAATATATTAATAAAACTTTAGAAATTATGAGGATTTTTCCCTTCAAGAATAGAAATTAGCCACTTCTATCTCTCCTGAGTACCAGCATGACATAAATTTCAACTGCAGAATGAAGAATTTGAACTAAGCACAAGTATTGATGTTCTAGATTCTAAAAGAGGTGACTACACACACAGTGGAGCTAATTCTCTCTAACACTTGAGAAGTGCAGAGAGGCTGTAAATCTCAACACAGGCCCACTCTCTGTTCCACAAACATTTTCATTTCTCTTCATATTATCCTAGGCATCTTCTTTGTTAAAAATCATTAGGCAGCTTTTGCTAGATGAAAGCAGTATTACTGAAAAAAAATAAGCCAATCATTAGCAAAGGGCCCCATGTCGTGCATTAGGAGTTGAGTCGGTCTGTAGATAATAACTGAGTCCATTTAAGGCTTTGGGGTGGATCGTATATTCTTTGGAAGTTGCTTCACCTTCAATATTCTAGAAATATTGGGTCAATGGAAAAGTCATGGAGCATTTTTGCATAGAAAAATATATCCTGGGAACCAGCAGACGGCATAATGGTTACATCGCTGGACTTCCACGTAGTCGACTGCAGCTCAAGTCCCAGACCTGGTGGCTTAAAAACTCACACCAGGTATGTGTGCATGGGTGCCCAAAAATCTCAAGGTGAGATTGGACAAGAGGTTGGGGCATGGCCATCTCCTTGGGTGTGATTTCTCACTTCTTTCTATCTCTTTGTCTCTCTCTCTCTAGCAAGTGCATGCACCTTATAGCAAAAATCTCTCTAAAAAAAAAAAAAGAAAAAAAATATATATCATGATTTTTCCATCGACCCAATCATTATTTACCTTATAGTTCTAGCACTCACTATCATGCTCAACACATAGTAGGTTTCAGTAAGTATTGTTACAGCGACCACATCATTATAATTATTTAGAGCTCTTGCTGGCCATGCAGATTGAACAGACTCTCAGGAAATGCACATTTTAATAGCTTCTCCAAGCGATTTTGAAAACTCTTGGCTCAGAGCAAACAAACATCAGCACTGGGTTTGCAGTAATCTGCCTGGGAACAGCATCCATGAAAAATGAGAAAGACATGCTGAAATGACTCTGAATGTCCCTGTGCTGCTCAGTGACTCACTGCACAGTATGTGGCGGTCCTCTGAGGAGGTACTGAATGCACGACTCTTTGAACCTAATCACGAATCCCTTTATTCCAATGACCCCTTCTCTCTTAGTCTTTTTAAAATTTGCCAGAGGGTACATTTCACTTGCCAGAGAGAAACAAAGAGAGAGAACAAGAGAGAGAAAGCACTCCGCAATGGGGCGTGGACATGCCGTTATTCTGTCTCCATTTCTACATCCTGTTGGGACTTTTTGGTGTGTATATATATATGCGTGTGTGTCAGTGTGGGTTCTGGGCTCTGGACTTGAACCACGTGGTCATCCATGTGGAATCTGGCTCTCTTGACCACCAGGCCATGGGGCCAGCCCTAGCCCCTTCCCTTCTGCCGCGGTTGGCAAGGCAGGAAGGCTCATCACTGAAAACAGAGAGATGGGCACTACCCTCGATGCTCCAAAGCCACCATGTTCCTTCACTGCAATATGAAAAACCACAGGACACACCCGATACCTTCACGGTTTGTCCATTTGTTCAGTAATTAAAATAACCTTCTACATTAAAACAAACCTGAATGTGTTATGTTATAGAATGAAACATTCACAGGAGTTTTTCAAAAAACACAAGAGATTTCAAAGAAACTTCTCCCCTGATAAAGTTCTGGCAAAGGCTCCAGAAACTCAAAGATATCCGTTTATTCTTCTCTATTTTAGAAAAGGTTAGAGCAGGCTGCTCATGCAATGTTCTTCGATCATGCGAAGGTTTCACATAGACACATGTGTTCTTCAGACTTGAAAGTGGCTGGAGAGACTGAGAGACCGATATTTTCATTGTATTCCATTTCAATTAACTTAAATTTAAATATCTTCATGAGGCTAGTGACTACTGCATTGAGCAAGCTGCAAGGAGTTTTAAGTTTTTACCCCAACTTCTCCTGAGTAAAGTCTTTGGGAATTGGGGCCAGCAAGTGGTATAGTGGTTAAAGTGATGGACTTCCACGTGGTCAACCAAGGTTCAAGTTCTGGACTGGTGACTTGAAACTCACATAGAGTGCATGCGTGTTCATGTCCAAAATCCCAAGAGGAGAATGAGAAGAAGGGATTGTGGCTATCCCCCCAGGAGGTGATTTTCAGTGAGCGCATGTGCCCTATAGCAAACATTTCTCAAAATAATAATAATAATAATAATAATAATTCGGTAATTGAGGAATTTAGGGACTGAAGCAGAGTGTGAGGATTCTGAGCATCTTCCCTCTGTCAGTCATCCCCATTTCTGCTCCCAGCCATTTGCTCATCTGAGAGCGCTTTTCCAATCTGTAGAAAGACTATGACATACAAAAACCTGCCTCTGTGGAAAACGACGAATGGTGGAGAGTGTAAGGAAGCCTGGAAGCCCATTCCATGTATCTTGAGTCACCTTAGCAAGATCTTAGGAATCCTGGGAGGGGCCATATTTAAGATGTTATAGAAATGGAAACGGAGACTTGGGGGTGGAAATATTCATTGTCCCAGTGACTTGCTGAGTGAGATGGAAGTAGCATTCAGCCTCCAGCCACCATGACCTGGTTCCTGACATGAACCTGTGTCTTCCTTAGAGGAAGATGATGGATTATTCTTCACTGGCCTAAGAGGTTGCTAAGATTTCAAAGTAGACAATATCCTTGTAATTTGACCATATGTATCATATGATTTACAAATGCCCCTTTGGTCTAGTAATTCTGTGCTGGTAATTCATCCAAAGGGAATCATAAGGAAAAGCTAACGATGTCCTATCAAGTAGGAAAAAAAAGGTACTAGATTATACATGCATATATATGTGTATGACAGTATATGTTACATAGCTTTAAATGTATAATCTTAGGAGTTCTATTTTATTTTAAAATTTATATTGTTCATTCAATCACTAGTCATCACTACAGCTTGTAAAGTGAATTTACCCAAAATGAATACACTTCACACCAGTCCAGGTGAAGATACTATTTATGTTATCATTAACATTTCTGTGTCCCATAAATGTCTTGCCTCTCTATTTTTCCTCTTGACTCCTTTCCTCGCCCTCTCCCCCTCCTCCCACCTTGTCTAGAATCTGTAACCATTTTCCATGCTTCTGTATCCTCTGATCTGTCCGTTTCTGCCATAGAGTGTGGGCAGTCGATATATATTAAGTAGAGGCACACAATGTCTCTCTTTCACAGCCTGGCTTGCTTCACTGAGCAGTATATCTTTTTTTGGAGAGGTTTTTGCTATAGGGCGTGTGCGCTCACCAGACAGACAGAGAGAGACAGAGAGATAGAAAGGAGAAATCACCCCCCAGGGGGGATGGCCACGCTGCAATCCCTTCTCCTCCATTCTCCTCTCAGGATCTTGGGCACACACGCACACGCGCCTGGCGTGAGTTTTAAGCCACTGGGTCCGGGACGCGAGCTGTGGTCGACTATGTGGGAGTCCAGCAACATAGCCATTACACTGCTGGTCCCATTGAGCAGTATATCTTTCATATTTGATATTTGTTCACTTTCTATCAAATGCCAGGATCTTGTTTTTGTTTTTATGTTTTTTTTTTTTTTTTTTTTTTTGGCTGAGTAGTATTCCATAGAGTATGTTCTCAAACCATTCATCTGTTGGTGAACATTTGGGTTGGTTCCATGTCTTAACAATTGTGAATAATGCAGCAATAAACACAGATGTGCAAGCACTTTTCCAACTGTTCATTCTTCAATCCTTGGGTAGATAACGCAGGAGTAGAATTGCTGTATCACATGGTAGTTCTCTTTGAAGACCTTTGAGGAACCTCCATATTGTTCTCCACAGTGGCTATACTAATTTACATTGCCACCAAATGTGTAGGAGAGTTTCCTTTTCACCACAGCTTCACCAGTACTTACCATATTTTGTTTTTTCAATCTTAGCCATTCCGACTGGAGCTAGGTGGTATCTCATTGAGATTTTAATTTGCATCTCCCTTATGATGAGGGATGTTGAGCATTTTTTAAAATATGCTTTTTGGTTGTTTTTATGTCTTCCTTAGAGTTATTTGTTTAGCTCATTTTCCCATCTTGTACATATAAAAACTGGAAGAAAATATATAGTGATTATCTCTAAGTGGCAGAGTTATAGGTGATTTTAGTTTTCTACTTTACACTTTCTGTCATTTTCAATTTTTCTTTAATAAACATTACTTTTATAATTTTATAATTGGAAAAGCTAATTATTTATAAACAGCAACTCTTCATTACTAATAATGATTTAATGGGTCACTGGGAAAGTCATGATGTATTTTTCTATGCAAAAATGCATCCTGACTTTTCTGACAACCCAATAGTATCTTTCATTCAGTGAGAGCCCACAGTGTCATCTGCTGTTATAAATACACACTGGTGTGCCTTAGCCCTGTCCTCCAGGACCAGAGTTCTAGACAGCATGGAATTTTAAGCCTCCCTTTCATTTTGGTGTAAGTTTCCTCTGAAGAGAGCACTATGTGGAGGCAGGCATGTCCAAGAGGCATTGTCTGTAGACAAGAATCATGTAGCCCAACTGAGATTCTAGGGTGAGATCTGCACTGGGGTTGCTTTGGGTAGCAAGTGGCTATTGTCTGAATTTTGAATATGCAGCAGCTTCAAAGACACCTTGCAGGAAAAAAAAAAAAAAAAAAAAAAAAAAAAAAAAAAAGTGCCTTTTTTTTCCTTTTTAAAAAATTTAAAAAATTTTATGTTATTTACATCTTTCATGAACAGAAGAAACAGATGGATAGAGGGAGGGAGGAAGAGAGAGACAGAGACAGAGAGACAGCACTCCCAACATCTTGATGCTGCAATCCATTCCCAGCCTCAGCTAGCCCCAGATCATGGGCACACTCCTGCCCAGCATTCTTAGGGAGTGTCTCTCTGAACACAAACCTGGAACCTTCCCATGTGGGCTGGTTTCACAGAGTGTGTGTTTTACCACTTCACTACTATCTGTCCCCGAATCTTTTATTATTATTATTACTTATGTGATAGAGTACACATGAACACATGTGAAAGCAAGTAAGCGAGAGTGAGAGAGAATACCCTTCATAGGATCTGGTTACAATACAATCCCCATCCTCAAGTCCCTCAGTCCATTGAGTCTTGGGCATTCACATACATAGCCAGCATGTTTCAGGCTGCCCAGACCAGGGATTTGAAAAGTAGTGGCCACAGGGGCCAGCAGAGGGCATAGCAGTCACATCTCTGAACTCCCACATGGTTGATCGTGGTTCGAGTCCCACACCCAGTGACTTCAAACTCACGCTGGGCGTGTGTGTATGTGTGCCCAAGATCCCTGGAGGAGAAGGGATTGTAGCATGGCCACTCCCCTAGGGGGTTAGTTCTCACTTTCCCTCTCACTGTGTCTGTCTCTCTCTCTTTCCAGCAAGTTCATGCACCCTAAGGCAAAAACCTCTCAAAACAAAAACAAACAAACAAACAAAAACATCTGCAGAAAAATGGCGGCCATGTGGGATCCAGTCCAGCTTCTCTTGAGCAGTGCATTACTCCTGTGCCATAGAGCTGTCCCCTACTCCCAGCCTTCTTCTAATTTCCAAAGATGACTCATAGGCTGAGGGTAGCCCTGTATAGACTCTTAGGTATCAGTAACTTGATCATATTCAGAGCAAAATGCAAACCTGGCATTCATAGAGAGAGACTATCAGAAGTTGCCCTAGTAAGAACCTTCAAAAGATGAAGCAAATGCTAAGATCTCAAGCATGCCTACTTTCTAACCTCAGACATGTAATTCCATCTCTTCCCTGAGGTGGCTTTAGGTTGAAGCTGATGGGCTCTGTATTTTGAAAGCAATTGCTCATAGAATTGGGTTTTTGAAAGCAGTTGCTGATAGAATGCAACTCAGAACTAAGCAGTGGTTTCTAAGGCACTGAGAAAGCCCATTACCTACGCAAGCCAGCTCCCCCCAGACCACTGACAGATGCAGGATCGGTTGAGAGCAGGGCTTTCTGTTGTGATGTGCTACTCCCACTGAGAACACACCGCTTTGCAGGCAGGACACGTAACGTTGCATTATACATCTCCCAGCTTGCCACATCCTGTTATGTTGCATCCCATCAGCCTAAGCTATGATGGAGGTGAGCACAACCTGGGGTGACATGTAGCACTTTGTAATGCATTGTAGCATTTAAATCTACATCGGCCAAGCTGCACACATTGGCTTGGACACAAGATGCTTGTTATTCAGAGAATGTGATCTAATGTGCAGGAACTGCTGGTTGAAGGTATAAAATACATCGAAGAAGTGTCACACTGCATCTGAGAGCCAAAGTTCATCCACTGCATTGGAGTATTAGTTCTCCGGTGGAAAACGCCCTAAAAACCAGCTGCTTACGACAGAGGCATGACAAATGAAAATAGTCTAAATTTTTAGGAAGAGGATAGTGCCTCTAATACACTGTGGGATGGAGTATGCCTTGTGAGAGCTTCTCTGAGAATGGATGCTAATGCGTAGCAAGAGTAAGCAACTTCTGTGGCCAGCAGGTGGCGTAGTGGTTAAGATGCTGGACTTCCATGTGGTTGAGTGTGGTTCAAGTCCCAGACCTGGCAGTTTGAAACTCACATGCATGTGTGAGTGCCCAAAACTCTAAGAGGAGAATGGAGAAGGGATTGTGGCATGGTCATCTCCCTTTGGGGGTGATTTCTTGTTTTCTGTCTCCCTGTCTCTCCGGCACATGCACGCACCCTATCACAAGAGTAAGCAATTTCTGATATACATAACAGCTGTCACCTCAACTTGGAATTATGCTGATTTAATTGGGGCTTAAAGTTCTAATATTGTTATCATCGTTCTTCTAAACAATAGCTTTATACACTGAGCTATCTCAGTAGAGCTATAATGAGAATAATGAATGAATAAATAAATGACTTGAGACTCCAAAGTCAACCCTTCACTATAAATGAATGTCTGACCCCAGAATTCTAGTCTTCTCCTCCAGTTGCTCCCTGAAGGACTGTAACCTGGTAGCCATGACACACCTCATATTCTCCAAATCCAACTCAGAACAACCAGGGATCATCCAGCCTTCAAAGACTGAGAAGCATTGGCCCACAGTGCAAGCTATTTGTTTCATAGCAGATAGGAGTCCTTATGGGTTCCTCTTAGAAAGGGGAATTCAAAGTGATTTCAGGAGGGCTTCAAGAGCTCATACCTCCCTGTAGATGGAAGCTGCTTCTTATTATATCCTTTTTGAAAATTCCATGTTCCAAGATTTTCTTGGTCAGAGGGTAACGAAAGCATCTAGAAGAGGGGTCAGGAGTTTGTTTGATGGATGGATGTATCATATTGGGTCTTCAGAAAAGTCATCACATGTTTTTTGCATAGAACAGAGAAATACATTGTGACTTTTCCAACTACCTAATAGAATTGGAACCTTCCATCAAATAAGTGACTGAGGGATAAGTAGCAGGCCCCATGCTATAGGCATGTTGGGCTCATCTCTCAAGTCTCTTTAGTCTCCTTAGGTGTGACTAAATTCTTACTGTCCTTCTATTTGTTTAGCAGTAACAGAATCTCACTCAGGCTGGCTGAATTGAAAAGATGTAACTAGACTGTCTCCTCTCCAGCCTCACTCAATCCTATTCTCTCTCTGGAGCTACTCACCTTTACTTTTTCCATGTGATCTTGGGCTCTCTCTCATCTATCTCTACCTATAATTTTTTTTAGTTGGTCTCTCTTAACTGGATTTCTCAGTATTTTCTGTGCACAAAGACAAATATCTCAGCCCATTTTAATTCTCCTCAGCTCAAGTGACTAGCTAGAAAAATGCACCTGAATCTTGTAGCTCCAATACCAATTTCCAGAAGATTTAGACTTGTGTTAAGTCTATCCCAGTCCAGTCAGATTGGACACCCTCATCTGTGCAGTGTGGTCTGAGTGGTGGGGCCATCAGCACACACATAGTTATCTTTATCCATTCCTCTACACTATCCTACATTCTCAGGAAAGGGGCCTGTGGGCTGCACATTCACCTCAAAGGCATCTGTGCCATTTCTATTTTCTTTCCACTCTAATCACATTCTCCATGTTTTCTTCCAACCAAAATTTCCTATGATTCATGGTGTAGTAACAGAAAGAGGCTTGGGAGTCAGACAGACTTGGGTTCATATATTGGCTCTGTAATTACCAGTTGTATGGCCTTGATTAAGAAGCATACACTGCCATTTTTTCATAGGAATTGTGGAAATAGCTGGCCACATAGACTAGTGGTCAGGAGCTGCACAGAGGAAACTTTTCCACACAGCTATCCAGGGTTAGTCCTCCCCTCATCAGCTTGGAGAACACACTGGGTGTGTGCACACATGCCCAGGAGTCTGACAGGATGGGGAAGCGGAGGAAATAGACCCTGTTGGAAGGTGCTTTCTCTCTCTCTCTTCCCCATGAATGTGCATCTACCACCTGGAAACTTAAAAAAAAAAAAAAAAAAAAAAAACAATAGTAGGGGAAATAGCATCTATCCTAAGAGGTGATTTGGAGGAATAATGAGTAATTTTGGAAAGTATCACCTTATTTCAGAATATTTGCCTCTTCACTTTTCATTTATTCTGACTCTATACTCACTTATTTCTGGTTTCTGCTTTTACCATTTCCTTGAATTGTTTTCATTAAGGTCAACTATGATTTTTCTGGTGCTAATATTTGTCCCAATCATATTCATCCTCTTTTTAGATTGCACCACAGACCATGTTCTCCTCCCTAAAAATGATCTTTTTACAGTTTATATAAAAATATGTTCTATGTTCTTACAAATCCATTTTGGTTTCTGTAACATAATTTTGGGCTGGCAGGTGGCACAGTGGTTAAGGTGCTGGACTCTCACATGGCTGACCATAGTTCGAATCCCAGACCTAGCAGCTTGCTTCCTTACTTTCCCTTTCTCTCCCTCTGTCTCTCTCTCTAGTCAAATAAATAAATAATAAAAACAAATAAAATTGAAGAAATATTTATTTAAAAAACATTATTTTTATATAAAAATAAACCAAAAAAATCACCATTGTGTGCATCATCACCAAAAATAAACTATTGCTAACATATTTGATTCTCTTTTTAAATTCTTTTCTTTATAAAACAGACTTCACCATTTTTAAAAAAGCTTTATTTGCTAGTGATATTGTGTGAAAACGTAAAAGACAAATAAAAAAAATTTTAAATGGCCCAAATTTCTTCACTCTAAAATTCCTTTGTTATTAGGGATAGCACAGTAAAAACTCTGCGATCTGAGGCCAGAAGGTGGTGTGGTGATTATGGAACTGGACTCCCACATGGCCGATCACAGTTCAAGTCCTAAACCTGGCAGCTTGATTTCTTACTTTCTCTCTCTCTGTCTCATGAGCATATGTGGCCTGTAGCAAATATTTTTTAAATGATAAATAAAATTAAATAGATAATTCTTAAAAAAATTTGCTATAAATCAAAGCATCTTTTAGAAATGCAAATGTGGAACTTTTTTTAAAGAATGGGTTTATACTATAGATACAATTTAAATTAAATGAATTAAACTTATTGTCCCTTTATTTTTAATACATGTGAAACATAAGAAATGTTGAATTTCAAATAAATATTCTTTTACTATAATAGAAACGATTTCTTTTTGTCTTTTTTTTTTTTTAGGTTTTTGCTATAGGGCACATGTGGTCACTGGAGAGACAGAGAAAGGGAAAATGAGAGATCACCCCCCCCCCCCAAAGGAGGGGGATGGCCATGGCACAATCCCTTCTCCTCCATTCTCCTCCTAGAATTTGGGGCATACACACATACATGCATAGTATGATTTTCAAACCACCAGGTCTGGGACTCGAACAGCAGTTGGCCATGTGAGAGTTCTGCTTCTTCACCACACCACCTGCTGGCCCCCATGGAACAGTATCTAAAATCACTCTAAAACTAAAAGGAGAATATAAAAATTATTTGAGGTTAGAGTCATTACATGTTTCTATTTTGGACACTGGCACTCTCAGGATTCCTCCCATCTTCCTCCCCTGGCCTCTTGATTTGTGTAGCTGTATTATTGCTTATATATTGTCCACATTTAGAACTTTCAGTTTAATTTCTGTATGCATGATTTACATAGTTGTTTGGAATCCAGTTTTTAGTTCTACATTTGGCTCTACATTAGGATGTATTTGATATTCACTATGAGTCCTTTTATCACAGAATATCCATTCATGAGCTTTTTTAAATCTCAATATAGAATTTTATTATCCACAGTTTTTTGTTTTTCTTTTTTCAGAAATGCTCATGGATCTATATTCTTTGAGTTATTTCATGTGTGAGAGGGTCTGTATGTAGCTTTTTACTTGAAGGACTCTTAGGTGATGTAATGGTTACGGGTCACACTTTCTTTTTCCTAGAACTTCAATGATAACCCTCCTTTGTCTTTTTCTAGCATTGAATACTCTGGTGGAGAAGTCTGGAGCCTGCCTTTTTTACTGTTACTAACTGAACAACTGAAAGGGAAAAAATCTCATGCCAGCCAGGTTGCATGGTGGTAAAGGTGACTAGATCCTGCATGGTTGACCTTGTGGTTAGAGCTCCAGAGCCAGCAGCTGGAAAAACATTGAGTGTGCATTTGTGCATGCCTAAAATCCCAAGAGGAGAATGGAAGAAAGAAGATGGTGGCGTGGCCATCCTACCTGGGCAGGTGCTTTCTCTCTGTGTGTGTCTCTTTCCAGTGAGCACACATGCTGTATAGCACAAACTACAAATAACAACAACAAAAACTGTACGTTCATATCATTTAACAAGATTAGCTTAACTAGACCGTGTCTGCATTCACTATCTCTCATGTACCAATTTTTGGAGAGTGATGAGGGTGCTAAGATAGGAGAAAGGATTAATGGTCTGCTTTTCAGTGGCTGGGAATGTTGAGAATAGATATTTAGCAGAAGGTGAGATAAGGAATCTCCACGCTTTATGTGTGTTTGTACATGAACGATATCATTGATATATCAGCCTTTCAGATACCAACTTACCTTACTTAGGTCAGTAACAATCAGACACAGATATTTCATTTAACTCTGTTATCTACTCTTTGCAATCTGAGGTAGAAGGAGGCTAGTTAACACAAATATCTTGGGTGGCTACATATGAGGAACTTTAGTAAGTCAATTTGGTGTAAAATAATTTTGAAATCCACATCAAGTTTTTTCATATACATATTTCCACAAATTTTTTGAAGAGCGCCTGTATTTATAATAGGTTGTCGAGAAAGTCATGATATATTTTTCTATGCAAAAATGCATCATGAGTTTCCCAGTGACCCATTAATTTATATGGAAGGTTGAAATAAAGTTTATTCCACCTTCTTTTCTGTGCAAAATAGAATAAATATAAGTTTCCCAAGAAATATAGTTCAGCCTTAGAGTTAGCAGATCCAGAATGTGTGGCCTCAGGGAAGTTTATTAACCTGGTCTTCATTTCTAGACCTTTAAGATAGAAAAATAATATTAAGAGCTAACCTCTGTCAAGCACTGGTTCTAAACATTTTCTAGGAATTATCTCATTCAAATCTCACAACTGTTTAAGGTATACGCTATTATTACTCCCTCTTACATGAGGAATTGCAGGACAGAGAGAGTCAAGCCATTAGGAAGAGGTAGAGCTGGACTCGAATTTATCAGTCTGCCTCCAATGATTTTTCTGTCTCGGATGAATAGTGAGGTTGTGAAAAAGAGAACATTTTCTAGTAAATGTCTTATCACATGCTTTGTTTATAGTAAGGAGCCACAATGGTAGTGCTCTATTACAGTGATGATGACTGTGATGAAAAGAACAATAGTAATCAAAAAAATCTGAGGTCATTTTAAAAAGGTGTGAATGCAATGTCTGAAAGCGCTCTGGTCTCAAGCAAATGATTCCCTTATTGAAGAGAGAGCTTTCTTTACCTGTGCTTGGATCCAACTAAGGACAAAAGTGATGTCCTCCTATCAGAGAGCCGATGGCATCCAAAGGAGCCGAGGTCATCATCTCAGCTCTGGACTACTGGGCTGGTGTTCAGCCGTTGTCTTCTACCTTATCTCAACATCAGAGGTGATCCTCAGGTATGCACATGAGCTTTTGGGTAAAAAGCAGAGGTGGCTACTTTTTAAAATATATATATATTATTTTAAATTTTAAAAATGTATTCTACGAGTAGGAGAGATGGAGAAGAGAGAGAGAGAGAGACAGCACCCCAACAGGGCCTTTTATTTGTTTTTCAATTGCTGGAAGACACATACAATCACCAGAGAGGGAGAGAGAAAACAGCTTCAATGGGGCATGGCCATACTGCAATTTCTTTTCCTTCCATTTCTCCATTTCATCAAGATTTTAGGTAGGCTCGCACATGTACCTGGTGTGCTTTTTCAATCTACCGGGGCCAGGATTCGAACTGTGGTTGTCTATGTTGGATCTGGATCCCTCTGTACAGTACTTAACCACTGTGCTATAGGTGGCCCCCTAACAAGGTCTTGACATTGCAATGTACCCCAGCTTCAGCCAGCCCCAAGTCATGGACATGTATGCGCATGGTGTACTCAGGGAGGTCACCAGATGTGAATCCAGAATCTTCCTATGTGGGTCAGCTTCACAGTGGACTGCATTTTACCACTACATCACCATCTGGTCCCTAGGATTTTTGCTTTGAGCTGAGGATGGCTTGAGAATGGAATCCGTTTAGGCCTATGGACATCACTGAGAAATGGTGAGAATATTCTTTCTCAAAGAGTTCAGCCCTGGGCTTCTGTTTCTGCCCTAACTGGAAAATGGTGAAAAGGAGGCTTGAGAGATAAACTAGAGTCTGTGAACTGAAGAAAGATGCAGGGAGAGCAGGTAAGGAGAAGAAGGTAGATCCAGGGAGTGGCAAAGAAAGTCTTTGGCAGAAATTGTGAGTCATAGGGATTTGAAAGTTGAGATGGGGTCATGTGGTAAAGAAGATAAGCAGTACCTCTGAAGAGTGGACAAAGACCAAACGTATCAAAATACAGGCCCAAATAGATATCTGTATATTCATGTTTATAGGAGCATTATCCACAATAGCTAAAAGGTGGAAGCCATACAATGTCCATTGACAAAAGAGAGACCTGTCCCTTCCAGAGTCCAGGCAACACCAAACTCCAAAAGCACTAACGACTGATGTGGCTGAATATTACACTCATTGTTTCTAGAGATGGGAAACCCACTGCCTACTGGAAATTCCATTTTTATTCTGCTGTTCTGGGATGTAATGGAGTTCTTTGGGTTCAGATATTATTGTGGGATGAACACACAGTCATTTTCTTGACTTTGTACAAAAACCTATTGGGCAATATGGCAGTTCCACAAAATATTAAACATAGAATTACCATACGATTCAGCAAGTCAGCTTCCAAAGAATAGGAAGCTTGGACTTGAACAGATACTTCCTTCTCCACGTTCATAGCAACTTGATTCACAATAGCCAAAAGGTGGAAATGAGCCAAGTATCCACCACAATGAATGGATAGACAGAATGTGACACGTACATACAATGGGTCTCATAATCGGCCCTAAAAAGGAAAAAACTTCTGACATAGGCTACAACACAGATGAGAACATGATTATAAATGGAAAAAGTCAGTCATGAAAAGACAAACATTGTATGGTTCAACTTATATGGGATATCTAGAGTAGTCAAACTGATAAAGACCAAAAATGGGCTGGTGGTATCCAGGAGCTGAGAGAAAGGGAAATGGGGAGTTATTTTTGAATGAGTACAGAGTTTCAGGGGTTAGATGATGGTACAGTGGTAGCATAGCTGGACCAACGTAGGAATGTCCCTGATTCATGTCCTGGGGCCTCCCTTTACATGCCAGGTACACTAGTTTGTGAGGATGATAAAGTTCTAGACAGGAATAGCAATGATGGTTGTGCATCAAAGAAAATGTACCAAATGCCACCAAGCCATTGACTTAAAAATAGCTAAAATAGCCCAACTGTGGTGATGCAATAGTGGGTCGATGCTCTGAAAGCAATGTGGAGGATCAAGGTTTGGTTCCCAAGTTGACATATACACACTGGTCATTCACCCCGGATCCTGACTAGCTAGAAAGGTTCAAGGGAGGATTGTAGCATGACATCCTGTTAAAAGTAAATGTCTTTGTCTTGTTGTACCTCTCCCTCATAAAATAAACAAATGAATAAGCCTTTAAAAATGATTAAACTGAGGGCCAGCAGGTGGTGTAGTGGCTAAGGTGCTGGACTTCCACATAGCCAACCATGGTTTGAGTCCCAGACCCAGTGGCTTAAAAATCATGCCAGGCACGTGTCCATGCATGCCCAAAATCCTAGGAGGAAAATGGAGGAGAAGGGACTGTGGCATGGCCATCCCCCACCAGGGAAGTAATTTCTTACCTTCCTTCCCACTGTCTTTGTCTCTCTCTGGTGAGTGCATGTGCCGTATGGCAAAAAACATTTAAAAAATTACTAAACTGGTAAATTTTATGAGTATTTTACCACAATAGAAATAATATATAGAAAAAATTTTAAATTTCACAATAGACAAATATGAACACTACAACCTAATCTCACCAGTTGCCTTTTAATGACATACACTATTGAATAATACATATTCATATTTATATTCAGTAGTGGTGACTGGGCTGAAGAGGAAACTGGCTAAATGTGTAGAACTTCTATTTTTGTCAACTGAACCAACCCATTGGTCAGAAATGGGACCTATAGTTTATTTTAGGGAGCTGCCACAAAATGTGGGTAATCCTGCCTTCTCACCAATCACTCTCCAGAAGGGCCCGTGGTACTCCAGGGAGATCTGACAAAGGGTGTCACTGCCAGAATTCTCGAAGACCAGAGCTGGCCAGATTAGATCAGCAGGAAAGTTGGTCAATGGAGAAGCCCTTTTCCAGCTTGCAGAAACTTCAGTAGTGACACAGAAGAGCAGGCTGTGCCACCCACTATGCCTCAGGACATAGGTACTTTCTTCTGAAGAGGGCTGAGCATCCTTAGTATCACAAAGTTGCATGGAGCCCTCTAGAAGCCAAACCACAAGATCTCCCATGACTTTGGCAGGCTCCCTAATGCTGGCAAATCAGAGCACCAAGGGACTCTAGTCTCTCTACAATTAAACAGATAATTACGAAATAAGAACATATTTTTCCAATATAAATTGATAGATGCTGGTTGGTAATGTTAGCATCAAGAATAAATTGAGCAGTAATCTGCAAAGGATGTTATTGCTATTATAAAAATAAAAATCTGTCTTCACAACCAATCAATTCAGCAGATATATAACAACAATCAAATTGTTAAAAATGACTTCTATAAATTACCGAGTATTCCGTCTAATGGTGCCAGAAGCAGCTGTGATACAATTTAGGGCTGATATAACCATACGTCGAGAGTGCTTTTTCATTCTGATGTTTCTTGTTCTCTTCAAAGCCATTGTAGTAGAGCCCACAGCTTTGTTGAGTGCACCCATGTGAAAATAAAGTATATTTCACTCTGTGGGCTAGCAAAGTCATTTTGGCAGAATACTTAGGGATATATGCATTTAATATGGGAAGAATAATTCAATTTTCTTTCTATTATTTCAGCTACAAGGTTGCAATATCCTTAATTCTTCATTAAGCCCTCTGGCTTGCAAGGAAGTTGCTGCTCTTTATGAGCTGCCATACCTCTTTCAAATGAATGCGGAAAAGACTCACAAAGGGATGGTTCTAATCATGTCTTTTTTCAGTCTTATCTAATGACCATTTCAATGGAATCAGAACAATTTAGTACCTTTCCGTGATACCTGCAGCACTTGAAGATCCAGTCTGTCCAAACTTTGTCTATTAATATCTAATCACCAAGCCATGGCAGGATCTGCTGGTGGCCCTTTCTTCCTTTGCATATTCATGTCAGCTGAAAAAGCAGTTAAATGCTGGCTGAACTAAAAGCAATTTTCCCAGTTGGGAGCCTTGGCACAACAGGAAACCATCTTTAGTGTAACAGTTCCAAACTTAGTTCTTACATTGAGGCTTGCCTAGTAAGCTTAAACGGTGCCCAAGCTGAGACGTGGTTTACTCCAGACACAATTAACAATGAGAGCAAAAACAAATAGTAGCCACCTGAGTCCTACTGCGTGTCAAATTCCTTTCTCAGAATATGGACACCAGGAGATATATCAAGACAAATAAACAAGGTCCCTGCCCTTAAATAACTCACAATATAGTAAGAAAAATGCTAAACATTTAAATAATTTTGGAATAACTATGGTGATACAAATCAGGATGGGTCTTAAGGAATAGATCTGCTTTTTTGGGAAAACTAGTTCCAGTTTCTCCCCAAGATGGAGGGAGACAGGTTCAACATAGGACATTGTAAGGGGTACAAGAGGAAACACATCTTTGTCTTGTGTTCAAGGACCTAGCAATCTAGTTGAGGAAGAAATTTTAAATTGTGGCTGATGTAATAAAGTGAGAGATATTCGGGGACAGGAGAAGAGGAGAAGCTGAAGGGCGCTAGAGTCAGGGACAAGTTTACAGATGTCTCTGAATGAGACATACTAAGTGTGACATAGAAATGACCTTTAACAACCCATTAAAATCTGAGTCTGAAACTTGGGGAAAAAGTCAAGAACAAAGGGATTTAGCAGTCCTGTTTTCTTGGCAGGGACTGGTCAAATAGAGACTGTCTTAAAAGTCTTGGTTTGTTTGTTTGTTTTACATACAAAGCAAAAATGATAGCACAAAGTCCTGTTGTGCCTCCAAAAATTTACTTTCTTCCCCAACAGGTAGTCATTCTAAAATTCTCCATGAAAATTTCCTATATGGGACCAGCAGTTAGCGTAATGGCTATGTCGCTGGACTCCCACGTAGTCGACCGCGGTTCGAGTCCCGGACCCGGCGGCTTAAACTCACGCCAGGCGCGTGTGCGTGCGTGCCCAAGATCCCGAGAGGAGAATGGAGGAGAAGGGATTGCGGCATGGCCATCCCCCCTGGGGGGTGATTTCCTGCTTTCCATCTCTCTGTCTGGCGAGCGCACGCGCCCTATAGCAAAAACCTCTCCAAAAAAAAAAAAAAAAATTTCCTATAATATTTGCATATAAAATTCTTGGTAATTCCTAGCTGGTCCTTGTACTAGGGGTTTTCTGGGTACACTTTCAGAATCTCTGTCCATCTTTCTCCATCCTGCTTCATACCCTGGGAGGAGCACTTTGTGCCCTGGGAGGCTGAGGTCTGAGAACCTCTTGCCCTCTGATAAATGGTTTGGTCAATGGGAGGCACGGGCGAGAGAAAGTGGACAGGAGAAGAGTGGTGAGGCCAGGTGTTTACTTCTCACAGAGCCCTCTCTGCCTGATTAAAAGGGATGGCTGACTCTCTCTGTACAGTTCCTTGTTGTCATTACAGGAACCACTTCCTCTACCCGCCAGAGAGAGACCATGAGAGAAAGAAAGTGACAGATCACCCCCCGCCCCCCGGGAGGAATGACCACACAGCAATCCCTTCTCCTCTATTTTCCTCTTGGGATTCTGAGCATGCACACACATGTGCCTGGCATGATTTTCAAGCCACTGGGTCCAGGACTCAAACTGCTGTTGGCCAAGTGGAAGTCTGCCATCTGCTGGCCCTGACCTATACTTTTATAAATGGTGTATTTATTAAGCTTTGTTGACTTTTTACATAAATTATTTACTTATTTGTTTATTGTGATTTTCTTTTCCTAATTATTTTAATTTAATTTAATTTATTATTTTTATTATTATTATGTTTGACCAGAAAGAGACAAAGAGAGAGGGGGAAAGTGAGAAAGCAAGCCTCTAGGTCCAGGGCTTGAACCGCAGCCAGCCATGTGGGAATCCGACAACTTAACCACCACACCACCTGTTGCCCTTTGTTTATTGTGATTTTCAAGCCTCCAGAATTCTAACTGCAAAGCTGGCCATGTGGGAATCCAGGACCTTAACCACCACACCACCTGCTGGCCCAGCTTTATTCATTTTTAATCTTATTAAACTCTTCTCAATTACCTTATTTGAATGTACTCTTTTCCAACGTGACTATGAAAGTAGTCTTTTGCCAATATTGATTGATTGACTGGTTGACTGATATTATCTAGTCTTGACTCTAAAATATCATTTATAAAAGTTCTACACAAAGTAATAGCACTTGCCTTGATCCCTTTTCATGAATGAAAGTGCTTAAGATGGTTTTTCCCAACCTAAATGTCTATCAATAGGAAAATGATGACCAACGAAACAGAAATTTAAAAAGAATAAGTCTTACAGGTATAGACACAGAAGTATCTCCAAGACATAAATTAAGTATGAAGGGAAAAAAGTGACAGAAGAATAGGTTCTGCATAACCTCATTTATGAAAACAACATTAAAAATAAAAACAACTACATGTTTCATGTAAATACATGATCCTTCAGATTCTAGGTACCAAACTTTTCCTTACTTCATCTTCTACAATATTCCGGCCTAAACCTTATACTTCAGTTACATTATACAGTAGCTAAGTTAGAATAGGCACTTAACACTTGTTGGACAAATTAGTGAATTACAATTTTCACATTGGTTTCATACCTTCAAGAGTCCATCCCCACAGACTGTTAGTTGATACTGTTCCATTGTTTGAAATGTCATTAATCCTTCCCTCATAAATTGTAATTCAATTAGTCTTCTAGCATCCATCTCAAATTCTCTCTTATTTGTAAAGTTGTCTCAAACCCTGAGAGCTCTGGCCTTCTTCTTTCATTCTGTAGCAATTTATAACATCATCTGAACACTGAAGATAACTTGCTTTGTATTCAGATCCATCTTCCCCTACAGGACTCTAAGACTATCAATGGTGCTTTGACAGTTTCGTTTTCCTAATACGCAGCATAGTATCTCATGTATAGTAAGCATTCCATAAGTTATTGGTATATGGCCTTAAAAAAGTCTAATTGATCATTAGAGTCTGGTGGACCAGGTCTTGCTGCCTATTGTAGATGGTTAATTGAATGTCTGCCAAACAAATTAAATTGATTAATTATGAAATTTAACACGATCATAAATTATTTATTCTAAAATGTTGGACAATTTAAATATAAAAGCAGATGGAGAATGTAAGAGTCTAAGGACACATTTTTTTTTTATTGGACATCAAAGTCAACAAGAAAGGTAGGGGCCTCAAATCAAGATCTGAGCTGGCCAAAGTGGGCATGGACAAGACAAGAGAAGGTGGTACTTCCATAAGCAACCTCCTCTCCCTTCTTTCCAGAGGAAGTAGCATATTTTTCTGTCTATGTTAGCAATAGCTACCCCCAATGAGTCAGAAGCCGCCTCCACACAGACCCATAAGCCATAGCTTGTAAGTTATTCTCAAATCTAATTTATTAAAAATTCATTTATTGTCAACAACACCAGATTTCTGATTAATTTCTGGCACCATGGGTTATTTAATGCATTGGGTTTCATTTTCATTTCTGATTTCCCAAAGTGCTTGATTGATAGAAGCTATTGTGGAATTAATCTGTCAGTGTATTGTTCCCTTGTCAAGTGACAACAACAGCAAAAAAATCTGTATTGATGAAACTGTTGAGTGTCTCTTAAGTAAGGTAGAAACTGGTATGGTATTGAAGACCGACAGGTATCAGACATTTACAAAGGAAGCTAAAATTCATGCTTAGAAGCCACACTGAAAGGCCTAGGCTCCACTCAGAAGAGCCTAGCAGAGTAGGTGACCGTGTTTTCTCATCTGATGAAGAGGAGGAAAGAGGTTTATTCCCATTTTTCCTTTTCTGAAGGTAATAAAATGCACTGAAGTAGACTCAGAACCATAAGTGAACTTTAAACAAAACCAGATTTCTCTGTTTTAAAAAATTTCTCATAGCCTTGGGACCAGCAGATGGTTAATGGTAACATCACTGGTCTCCCATGTAGTTGACCTTGGCTTGCATCCTGGACCCAGTGGCTTAAAACTCACAGAGGGTGTGGTACATGTGTGCCCCAAATCCTGAGAGGAGAATGGAGGAGAAGGGATTGCAGCATGGCCATCCCCCTTGGGGGGTGATTTCTCGCTTTCTTTCTCTCTCTCTCTGTCTCTAAAGCGATCACATGTACCCTGTAGCAAAAATTTCTCTAAAAACAGAAAAAATTTCTCATGGCCTTAAAGCCCCATTTAAATTATTGCGGGGAATATCAATTAGAAGACAAGAAATACTTATTAAGGCTCAAAACACACAACAAAATTGGGACCAGCAGTTAGCGTAATGGCTATGTCGCCGGACTCCCACATAGTCGACCACGGTTTGAGTTCCGGACCAGGTGGCTTAAACTCACACCGGGCACGTGTGCGTACATGCCCAAGATCCCGAGAGGAGAGTGGAGGAGAAGGAATTGTGGTATAGCCATCCCCCCTGGGGGGTGATTTCTCATTTTCTGTCTCTCTCTGTCTGTCTGGCGAGTGCACAGGCCCTATAGCAAAAACCTCTCAAAACACACACACACACACACACACACACACACACAAAACAAAATCAAAACCATCTTGGTGCCCTAATGTTTGGTTTGACCTCTCCTAGGGAACTGAAAGGACTTCCTCAACCTAGCTGTAGATATGAGCTAGCTTACAGATAGGAATTAGATATTAAAGTTGCCATAAAATGCCCATAAAGGGAGAGAAACAAATCGCTCACATATTAGCAAAGTACTTTTTACAACTTGATGTGATTGGTTTGCCAAAATGTGGCAAATCTCTCTTATAGACCTCCCATTAGTGTCTTTGGTATGTTAGCTCTGTATATCTAGAAAGACAAGGACCCTCGATGGAGGAGAATCAGTCATTAAATGGAAAAAACCAATCACCTCACATTTCTCAAACAGTATTGTCCTAATCAAATTTTTCTCTCCTAAATATCTCCTTCCATAACCCTAGGTGACTGCAGTCCAGAGATTTGGATTCGTTTCTGTGCCAGATTTTCCCCTTGGCATGGTGTCTGACAGCTGGGATGTTGTGATGTTTATGAAATGTTCCCTGTCAGAGAGATTATATAGCACCTTGAGCAGCTTAGAGGACACTTACTGTGTAAATCTAAGAACTAAGAAGTCAGGAACCTGAGAAGAAAGCATAATGGCAGGTAAGTCTCCTGACCCCTTTCAACCACCTCTACTTCCTCCCTCGAGGAAACTGTAAGAGGACAAGTTAAAGGGAATGGCACAAGAGCCAAAGTTCTTTCAGGTTTCTCTTCCCTGGGCCCTTCACTGTGTCTGAAGAAGCCCAGTCACGTGCAAACTCTCGTATATAAATACAACTCGACTGACACCGTCAGAAAGGTGAACCCTTTGAGAGAGTTCCCAAAGAGCAGTTTATTTAGCTACGAATGTTTGTATGCAAGGACATGTATGTACTGAATGACTAAATTTAGGATGAGTGAGGTGTTGGTGACCTTTATAAAAGATAGCGTTAAGATTGTGCCTTCTCCATTTTTCACTAAGGTTGACTGAGATTCAAAAGCTAATATATTAAGACAGTGAAAAGGGCTGATCCCATAGAGCATTGGCTAAGTGTTTCAAATAGGCTGCCAGAACCCACAGGGCTAATGGTAGTTTGAATCCCAGCCCTGGTGGCTTGGAAAACATACTGAGCACGTGTGCATGTGTGCCCCAAATTCTGATGAGATAGAGAAATGGATGAAAAAGGATTGCATTATGACCATGCCCTGTTGTAGGGGATGTTTTCTCTAACCCTGTATTTCTGGTGAGACCATGTGTCCTTTGGCAATAAAAAAAAAAAAAATAGATGGTGAAGATGTGGGGAATAGATACTTTTTTACACTGTTATTTATACATCAGTGCAGACTCAATGGAGGATAATTTGAGAATATCTATTAAGATGTGTGAAGAAATATACCCCACCCCCTTTTTTTGTTGTTGTTGCTATAGAGTGCACTTTGAGATAGTTCCCAATGAGGAGTTTATTTAGCTACGAATGTTTGTATGCAAGGACATGTATTTACTGAATGACTAAATTTAGGATGAGTGAGGTGCGTGCACTCACCAGAGAGAGAAAAAGAGAAAGAAGGAAAGTGAGCTATGTCTCCCCAGGGTAAATGGCCATGCTGCAATCCCTTCTCCTCCACTCTCCTCTTGGGATTTTGGGCACACACGTGCACATACCCAGCGTGTTTTAAGCTGCCAGGTCCGGGACTCCAACCACACAATTGGCCACGTGGGATCTAGCCACATTCACTGCCATGCCGTAGACTGGCCAAAGAGATATCCAGTTTTAAAATGGCAGAGAAAGTATTTTTTATTCTTTCTGCCTTCTTCTCAGAGATCACCCAAAACCAGTGAGGGTAATACGAAAACAAACTTCATAGACCATAGAGTTAGGAAATACTTCCAATACATGAAAATGAATGAGGGAGTTAAATGAAGTAGCAGAGCGGAGGAAGCCTATACTGGTAACTATAGGATTTTTAAGATACTAAATATCATAGAAAGTGGGGGTTAAAAGTGATTAAAACTTGATATAAGGAACAGAAAGAACTGATCCTAGTCCCACCTCATCCAAGAAGCTAAACCAGAATAGCTTCAGACTCAGGGACACCAGCCCAGTGGAAGGCAGACAATAGGCACTAGGGCTCAAAAGTTTATGGGGACCAGCAGTTAGCGTAATGGCTATGTCGCTGGACTCCCATGTAGTCAACTGCGGTTCAAGTCCTGGACCTGGTGGCTTAAACTCATGCCGGGCATGTGTGCATACATGCCCAAGATCCCGTGAGGAGAATGGAGAAGGGACTACGGCGTGGCCAACCCCGGGGAGTGATTTCTCTCTCTCTGTCTCTCTGTCTCTCTTTATGGTAAGTGCACACACCCTATAGGAAAAACCTCTCAAGATAAATAAATAAATAAAGTTTATGTGAGGGCTGACTGACCCACAGCTCAGCAGTCGAGGCCTGTGCATAGGGAGCTGGATTCCATGTGGCCCACTGAGGTTTAAACCCTGGCCTCCGTAGCTTAAAAACACACTAATGCATGTGCATGTGTACCCCAGTCCTAGGAGAATGGAGAAACAGAGGAAACAGGATGGTGGTGTGACCATGTCCCATCAGGGCTGTGTGTGTGTGTGTGTGTATGTGTGTGCCCACACACTTGTTCTCGCTCACTTTCTCTCTCTCTCACACACATGCACATCCCCTCTGGCAATTAAAAAAGATTACACGTACAGGGAACAGTGAGAGATCCCAGAACACAGGGAATCAGCCTTATGACCATGGCCTCCTGCTGTCCCCTCTACCATCTGCCCAATGAAAGTAAATGATAGAATCTGCCTCTGGAGTAACGGGATATCTCAGAGAAAATACGTAGAATACAGACAGTTGTGCATTCCACCTGTAAAAAGCAAGCAGCCTCCTAGTCTAGTAAGCTATAATACAATGTAGCCAAGCATAACCCTAGAAATGAAATTGCCCATCAGTTCTTTAAGAGCTTCTTTTTAAATATAAACTGACAACCAGGGATCACTTGACATTTAAGGAAAATCCTCCAATATGAAAGATACTAAAACACACGCTCACATGTGCATGCAAGCACACACACACACACACAGGAAAAAGAAACTAAGAAAAAAACAGAGACAAGGTAGGTAGCAAAAACTATTTTCAAAAAATAAATTGATAGTCTTAGGAATAATAAAAATGTTATCTTAATCAAAAAGAAAAGGAATCCTGAAAGGATAATCAGGCAGCCTGTGGACTAGTGGGTAAGTGAGCAGGATCTTAAATGGCCAACTACATGGTTAAAGTCCTGGACCTGGAAGCTATAGAAACATGGAGAGCACATGTGTGTGCATGCCCAACAGCCTGAAGGGAGAAGAAATGGAGGAGGGATTGCAGTGTGACCATGCTCTTTCTCTCCCACTCTCTCTTTCCCTGTCTCTCTCTGGTGAGTATGCATGCCCTCCGTCAAAAGTTTTTTAAAAACAGAAACTAGAAAAAAATAAGCTCTTAAAAATTAAAAATCTTAAATAGTTAAATATAAAACCTTTCAAATATTTTTTTCAATAATGGGGTAGAAGAAAGAGTTCAGGAAATCAACCAGAGAGTATAACAAAAAGAAAAGGGGGGAAGCCACTGGGATATTAGGTCAAATTAAGAGACCCAACTTCTGATCACTAACATTCCAGAAAGAGAGAACAAAGAGAGGCATTGAGAAGAAATTATCGAAAAACTAATACAAGGAAAGTGTAGGACATGAGTCTGCAGATTGAAGGAACCTGAAAATGTCAGCAAAGAATGACAAAAGATCTGCACCAAAATAAATAAATAAATTCTTATAAAATTTCAGCATATCAGGAATAAAGACTCTAGGGAACCAGCAGTTAGCGTAATGGCTATGTCGCTGGACTCCCACGTAGTCGACCATGGTTCGCGTCCTGGATGCAGTGGTTTAAAACTCATGCAGGGCACGTGTGCGTGTGTGCCCAAGATCCCAAGAGGAGAATGGAGGAGAAGGGATTGCGGCGTGACCATCCCCCTGGGGGGTGATTTCTCACTTGCTATCTCTCTATCTCTCTCTCTCTGTCTGGCGAGCGCACACGCCCTATAGCGAAAACCTCTCAAAAAAAAAAAAAAAAAGACTCTAGAGACTATCAATTAATAGATAGAGAGGGGCCAGTTGGTGGCATGGTGGTAAAGGCACTGGACTCGCACACGGCCAAGTGTGGTTTAAGTCCCAGACCTGGCAGCTTGAAAATCACTCAAGCATGCGTACGTGCAAAATCCCAGGAGAAGTATGGAGAAGGGATAATGGTGTGGCCATGCCCCTGTGGGTGATTTATCCCTCCCCCTCTCACTGTCTCTCTCTGCCTCTCTCCAATGAGTGCACATGTCCTATGGCAAAAATCTAAGAAGAAAAAAAAAGATAGCTAGATAGTGGGAATTTTTTTTTTTACAATTCCAGGGAAAACTATATTCTACCTATGTCTAACCAAACTGTCAACTTTGAGGGTAAAATAAAGATATCAGCAGATATAAAAGAACCTAAAACTTTTGCCCTTTACTGGTCATTCATTGGAAGCTATTAGAGCATATACATCGGGGGGGGGGGGGTGAAAAGGTTAAGTCAAGAACGAGAGAAGTCTGAGGTTGGCAAATTTGGAAATCCAACATGTGAGAAAGAGAGAATTCTATCCATCAGTCTCTCGGCTACAGGCCCAACACCATTCCACTGCACCGCTCTGCTATCTGACAAAGAGCATTTCTCAAACGATGGCAAAGCCAAGAAGTCTCAAGAGTAGCAGGCTCAGAGAGCAACGGTAAAGATGGTGCAAGAGAATGGAAGGTTTTAGGGAAACGAATGAACTGGTGACTCTGTCCATATGGAACATGGCACAAAAAAACTGGACTGAGAGGTTGCTGGAGGAACAAAAAGAAAAACAAACAAAAAAATAACACCAGGGAAAGATGTTCAAGGAAGGAAACAATCATAGTATACTACTTGACACACCAGTGAACAAAGTTTCCTACTCAAAATGATGTAATGCAAACACAAATGTCAATATAATCTCAGTTGGAGTCTATAAAGAGGGGTTGGGGGTATTTAGGCTTAGAAACCTAAATCTTCATTTAACATGAACGTGAGTCTGTCAAAGACACCAGAATGGGTGAATCAAACATTATGAGTATGAGCATATGACTTAGAAATGTGCAGGGGAAAACCTGAAGAAACAAACAAGTTGAAAGTGGAGGAGCTGGTGTGTGGGGGAATCAAGAAATGGTAAAGCAGGAAACTGCTGTTTTTAGTTGTAAATCTTGTAGCACTATCTGATTTTGTAAAATTACCTGCCTGAGATGATTTGATTAAAAAATAAGCATGTATTTAACAATAATAAGTTATACTAGTTGATCTTTAAAGTTACTTCTACCTTTAAAAGGCACCCATTGCTGGGACCAGCAGTTAGCGTAATGGCTATGTCGCTGGACTCCCACGTAGTCGACCGCGGTTCGAGTCCCGGACCCGGCGGCTTAAACTCACGCCGGGCGCGTGTGCGTGCGTGCCCAAGATCCTGAGAGGAGAATGGAGGAGAAGGGATTGCGGCGTGGCCATCCCCCCTGGGGGGTGATTTCCTGCTTTCTATCTCTCTGTCTCTCTCAGTCTGTCTGGCGAGCGCACGCGCCCTATAGCAAAAACCTCTCCAAAAAAGAAAGAAAAGAAAAAAAAAAAAAAGGCACCCATTGGGACCAGCAGGTGGTGTAACAGTTACATCACTGGGTTCCCACATGGCCTACAGTGGTTCAGTTCTTGAAACTCACGCTGGACGCATGTGCTTGCGTGTCCAATATCCTGAGAGGAGAATGGAGGAGAAGGCATACAATGAGGGGTGCTTTCTTGCTTTCTGTCTCTCTGGTGAGCACATGTACCCTATAGCAAAAATCTCTCTTAAAAAAAAATCTGGGACCAATAGGTGGCATAATGGTTATGTTGCTGGACTCCTACATAGTAGACCACAGTTTGAGTCCAGGATCTGGTGACTTAAAACTCATGCCAGGTGTATGTGCATGTGTGCCCAAAATCCCAAGAAAAGAGTGGAGGAGAAAGGATTGCAGTGTGGCCATACCCCCTGGGGGGTGATTTTACTCTTTCTCTTTGTCTCCAGCGAGCACACACACCCTACAGCAAAAATCTCTCTCAAAAAAAAACCAAAAAACAAAAAAAAAACATAAAAAATAACAAGACCCTGGAATTTGATAGAAAGTGGTCAGATATGGAGGATCTATTGCTGAGTGAAGTAAGCCAGGCTATTAAAGAAAGATATCGTATGTATCCACTCAATATATACCAACTACCCGCACTCTATGGTAGAGAGAGAAAAATTGGAGGACATAAAAGCAGTGAAGGTACTTAACGAGAATAGGACAATGTGGAATGGGGGAGGTGAAGAGAAGAGGATAGAGAAAGATAGCAAGAGAACAATAGAGAGGCAGGACGTTAGTGAGAAACAGATATGGCTTATTACCTGTTGGTGATGACATGTATAGTATTCTCAGCTGGATTAGTCTGAGAAGTATTTCATGATGGGTAAAGTCTTTTTACAAGCAAAATGAGAAATAGTGATTGACTTTTTAAAAAAATAATTAGAATAATAATAATAATGATTGGAAAAAACAGAAAAGATATTGAATGATGAAGTGGGGAGATTAATGTCTCTGTATTGACTGACATGCATGGCATTCCCTTTTGAAAAAGCAATGTAATACACTGTAAAATTATATGTAACCCAATGTAATATAAAGAAGATTATGATGATAATAAAAATTAAAAAAAAAATCATAGCAGGCATGACCAGGTCCCATTGAAGAGTTCTCTATTGTTCTCTTTCTCTCTCTAAAGTATGCTTCCTCTGGCATAAATATTTAAATGAATAAATAATAAATAAATAAAAGCAGTGTGTGTGTGTGTGTGTGTGTGTGTGTTCATATGTCCTTTCTATCAATAATGAAGCTGATGCTCAAAGATACAAAGGGACTTCACTAATTTTCTATAGCTAGTTACTAGCAATCTGAAGATTCAAATCTATATTGCTCCTGATTTTAAAACTGAACTTTTGCCATCTCACTAAACTAATCCTTTAAAAAGGCTTTTATTTTGGGAAAATGTGGTATTTTAGCCAATCAAAATTTTCACATAAGGGGCTGGCAGGTGGTGTATTGGTTAAGGCACTGGACTCCCACAGGGCCAAAATGGTTTGAATCCTGAATCTGGCTGCTTGCTTTCTCAGTCTCCCTTCCTCCCTATCTCTACCCAGTCAAACTGAAGAAAAAGAATAGGATAAATACAAATTTTTTTTAATTTTTGTGTAAGATTTTTTTAAATAACTTTTTTTTTTGTTTGTTTTTGGAGAGGTTTTTCACTATAGGGTGTGTGCGCTTGCCAGACAGACAGAGAGAGACATAGAGACAGAAAGCAAGAAATCACCCCTCATGGGGGATGGTCACGCCGCAATCCCTTCTCCTCCATTCTCCTCTCGGGATCTTGGGCATGCACACACACGCGCCTGGTGTGAGTTTTAAGCCACCGGGTCTGGGATGCGAACCGCGGTCGACTACGTGGGAGTCCAGCGACATAGCCATTACGCTAACTGCTGGTTCCCATTTAAATAACTTTAATAGAATATATCAGTGCACATCACACATCGAGCTATTTTCTCAAGTACGATGTATTTACTTATTAGGCTGTCATCATTTTAAAGTACATAATAATGTGTTAATAATCAACAAAATTTGAATTTCTACAACATGTATGAATATGTATGTGTGTGTGTTAAAAAAAAAAGCGCCATTTATTGATGTGGCATATATACACAGTGGGATACTACTCAGTCAAAAGAACAATGAAATGCTATTGTTTGACACAATGTGGACAAATCTAGAAGATATAATGCTAAGGGAACTAATCCAAGCTATGCAAGACAAATGCTACATGTGCCCACCTAACAAATACCAAATGTCTATACTTTATGGCAGAAACTGAAGTATTGAGTAATAATGTAGACATAGAATAATGGTGGCAACTGGAAGCTCCAGGGTTAGGGGGGTGGTGCTTGGTAGAAAATGAGCATCAGACTAGAGAATACATGTAAACAAGTAGAAAAAAGTTATGGAGCTGTATACCACAGTCAGGTAAATGTCACTGTCAACACAATATATATACCCCCCCCCAAAAAAAAATGGACAATAAAACTAGCAGAACTATTATCAAATGTGTACAACATAATGTAATGTTCAATGCTGAATGAAACATGAGTATGTCTGGGGCCAGTAGATGGCATAGTGGTTAAGGTGTTGGACTCTCACATGGCTGACAGAGGTTCGAATCCTAGACCTGGTGGCTTGAAAATCACGTTGGGCGCATGTGTGTCTGTGCCCAAAATCCCAAGAGGAGAATGGAAGAGAAGGGATTGAGGTAAGGCCATTCTCTTGGGAGGGGAGCGATTTCTCACTTTCTCCCTCTGCATCTCTCTGTCTCTCTCTGGCAAATACACAAATCTTACAGCAAAAAAAACTAAAAAAAGGGAAAAGACAAGGGTGGAAAAAAGGTAAATGTATATGTCTACATCCTTGAATTGATTATTACACACTATATGCATGGTTTGAAACACTTCTATACCCTGCAAAGATGTACGATGATTATTTGTAAACCAGGAATCATATATATTTTTAAAAGGCACTTATCAAAAAAGTCAAAGGAAAGATACCACTTAAAAGAGAAAAATATGGGGGCCAGTAGGTGCTGTGGTGGTTAAAGGCACTGGAGTCCCACCTGGCTGGCTGTAATTCGAGTCCTGGACCTGGTGGGTTGCTTTCTCACTTTCTCTTTGACTCTCACTCTCTGCCTCTTTTTGGTAAAATTTAAAAATAATAATAACAACAAATGGAAATAAATAAATAAATAAATCTTTTTTTAAAAAAAGAAAAGTATTGAAAGTAACTACAGGACTACAGAAAGACTTTAATTTTCATGCAAAGCCTTTTTGTTTCTGCTCTTGTGCTAATTCCACATGCTTTGGGCTAGAAAAGAAAATGTTTGCACAGTATCTTTGCACTAGAAGGGAAAATGTTTATGTGATTAGAACCTCCATCTGAACTTGGCCTAGGTTAATTTCCTTAAGAGTAATTTAAGAGAACACAGAGTAACTATTCAGTAATAAAAGAGAACAAACTTCTGATACATGCCACAACATGGATGAATCTCAAATGAATTATGCTACGGGAAAGAGGCCAGAGCCACAGACTGTATAATGTGCAATTCTATTTATATGACATTTGGAATAAAAAACAGATCAGTGGTTGCCAGGGGCTGGGGGTGATATGACGTTGACTTTAAAAAGGGTCTGGGGAATTCTTTGAGGTGATGGATTAAAACTATATCTTGATTATGCTGGGGGCTGAGCAAATGTATACATTTGTCCAAACTCATAGCATTGTGCACTTAAAAAGGATAGATTTTATTTTATATACATTATAGCTCAGTAAGAAAGCGGGTAGGGATATGAACAATGGCTCCAAATAGTTTTAGCTTCACAGATTGTCAACTGAGACTTAAAAAAAAAAATCCTTCCTCTTTGGGCCTCTTCCTACTGCACTGGGTATATAATTTAGATCCCATAAGACCTTAAATTGAGCATAACTCTCTCCCAGATGTACAAGTTGGGATAGAAAAACCCAAAATGCCATGTAGGAGTCTATATTAGCTTTTTAATATACATGGTTTTTCTCAGAACTTTTTAAAAACCCAATCCCAAACATTAAAGACATCTGGATGGTAGAGTGAGAAAACGGTGGCAATTATTCATCTCCCTAAATCCATGTTACTTTGCCATGCTCCTTTGTAGCTCCTTTTCTGAAGAGGAGTCTAATTCTTTGCCCCTTGAATCTGGGTTGACCTTCGAATGTGCATTACTAACAGAATATGGTGGAGATAATTTTGTGTCAGTTCTGAGCATCGGCCTCAAGAGGCCTTGTGGCTTTCTGCTAGTTCTCTGAGCCTTGCCCAACTTCCATGTGAATAATCCCAGCCTTTTTCCTATAGAGAAATGCAGCCCAGTTACCACTGTCACCTTGCTAACAACATGCTACTTTCCAGACATGCGAGTGAGGCCATCCTAGGCCAGCAAGCTTCTGGCTAAGGCACCAGCTAACTGCAGACGCACTAGCAAGCCAGGCATGATCAGCCGAGCTTGGCCCACATGAGCCAAATCACCCAGCTGAACTACAGAATTAGAAATGAGCGTAAATGGTTGTCCTTTTAAGTCATTAAGTTTTGTGGACTTTGTCATGTGGCAGAAGCTGTTACAACGTTACAAAAAAACCATAATTTTGCAAAAAAGAAAAAAATAGAAACAGGCCACTTGGGTATCTTTATGACTGCTAAGTTAGGTAGTTTAGAGATGAGTTATCATAAAATTAAAATAAGCATTCTTAAAGTTTTGTAAAGCAGCATATTACAATTTTAAAACAAATAATTTTACTTACAAGTAGTTATTCTATAAGTGTGCTCGTGCTGGTGTGTATTACCATTAACTAAGCCCTAAGTAATCTAAATTTTTATATGGAACAAAACCTCAGCCATTCATTTATAACACTTATTCTCTATAGCCATTTTTACACTACCATGGCAGAGTTAAATAACCTTTTTCTTTCTCCTTTATTGATCAGAGCAAGTGTCTGTGCATGAGAAGGGGAAGAAGAGAGGGAAGGAGAGAAAGAGGGACAGAGAGAGAATCACCCTCCACCCTGAGGGCTGCTCATGCCACGACTCCCTTCCTCTAGTCCTCCAAGCAAGTCAAACCCTGGGCACTTGAGCACAGGCCCCACCTGTTCCAGTCTGACCAGGTCGGATACTCAAACCACAGTCACCATGCCCAACCAGCCCCTCCTGAGCAGCACCCTACTGCTGGCCCAAGTTGGGTATTCTTAACAGGGACTGTGAGACCCCTGAAGCCTAAGATGTTTACCATATGGTTCTTTACAGAAAAAGTTCCCTGCCCTCCTAGTGTAAACCAGTGGATCCTGAACTGCTGTGTGCATCGGAACTACTTAAAGGACCTGTTATAACAAATTGCTGTGACTCTCATCAGGGCTCGCAATCTGCATTTCTAATTCTTTCTGACGATCTTCACGTGACCCCATGTAGCCTACACGGCGACTTTCTCTACAGCCTCCAAGTGCCGGTAACCAAGGCTCCTCCCTCCCAGCGCCAAGCGCGTCCAGGGCTTGTGTTGAAGGCAGCATCACTGTGGTCTCCCTGCGCTGAGCACTCTGACGTGTACTGGGGTTGGGCTCACGATTCTTGCTTCGTCTTCTCAGAAGCCATTGAATCTTTCTTCCCAGGTGTTTGACGGGAGCATCATAGACCCCAGAAAAGGACAAGAACTGGTTCAAATTTCTACCCCACTGTGCATTTGGGTAAGTCAGTTTACCTCTCTGAAGCAATGGAGAAAAAACAGCTCTCATTTACATTCTATGGCTATTGTGAGAATAATGGGAATTTTATGCCAACTATTCTATCAATGTTCACATTTCATCAACTAAAGTTGTATTGTTATATATCGTATTGTTACATATCATTGTCACAAACTGAGTGCATTGTCCTCACATAGCTATTCCTGGTAACCTCAGCAGTTCTTAGCCGGTGTGGCTATCAGCCAAGAAAAAGCCTTTGCCCAGAGAGAATAAGCATTAATGAAATCAGCCTCTGATTAAAAGGAAGGTTTTTCACCCATTAAGCAGCTTCAGACATTACTCTGTATTCAAAGGTAAATATTTGTCTTCATTCTTGGCATGAAATAGGAGCATGCTGGACAGGTGAGTGGTGTTGATAGAGCTTAGTTGTCAGACCGGGAAGCTCAAAGCAAACCTTTTCTATATTGCTGCCCAGAGCGTGTCCTCCATCTTTGGATTCCATACCCAGCTTCCACTGCCATGTCCACCTCTGAACACCTCCATCTCCAGTACCTTCTACTGAGCTGCCCCAAGGGGACCCAGATCGAGAACACCTCTCCATACGGGAAAGCTCAAGAACTGCCAGGCGGATCCAAGCTACAGAAAAGCGTTAGCTGCTAATGACCCTCGATCTGGCTGTGGCCAGACTGGAAGTTGATATGGCGTGCTGCAAGCAGTGTTATTGTCCCCACTGGCCGCCCAGCTCCCCAGAGGCACTTCATTTGATCTGTGCTGGCTGGCTGATCTTGTGAGGTGTCTTTTCTCCAGCCTCATTGCTGCACTGCTTGGGGAGGTTAGCCAGAGGTGGAGGCCTGCCTATCTGTTTCATGTTAGCTCTTTAGCTGTTATTTCAAGGTCAGTTTAACTCACTGGCAGCAGGCCCCAGGTTATCCATCAGGTCGGCATAGCAGCAGGTGTCCTGATTTAAAGCATTTTACCTACACATGCTTTCCATTGCCACACTCCCCAAGGTACAAATTCCCTAATCCCAGTGTTCATGGTCTCCCAGCAAGTCCCTATACCCTACTCACACAGAACACAGGTGAACTTCCATGAGAGCCCTTGGGTGAGGCCAAGCAATCCAAATCCCAACAACGTGTGGCAAAAAGGCTCACAGTCTACCAGGGCTGTTAGGCTGCCTTAGGGAAACAGGTGTTGTCTGGTCCCAGGGAGGGGGGAGCCTCCTGTTTCAGCCTCATTAGGAAATTCTGTGCCTCTAGAAGTTTGAATGCAGATGGCGTCACCCTCGGAGGCACTAACGAGATCATCCTGACAAGACTAGAACATTCCGTCGGGCTTCTAACTAATCCTGTGTGTTTCTCTCCTTAGAATGAAGGAGTCAGCGACCTGGGTCTGTCACTGGCTCTGTTATCAGTTTACTCAGGGACCTCGTAAGTCACATAAACTCTCCCGACCTTGGCTACTACTTCTTAAAAAAAAAAAAAAGGAGGAATTTGCATTATGATTTCTAAGGCTCCTTTGAATGCCAAACTTTATAATTCTCTTGAACCCTAGGGATGCCATTTGTAGCCACTACCCCCTCCCCATACACACACATTCGCAGCAAATGCAAACAATTTTTTTAATATGAATCCAAGCAAAATGTAATAAAGAAGGTAAATTTGCTGCCAAAAATTTGCATAATGTATTCTCAAGCCAAGCAGAAATGGCATTTGGATTGTTTGCTGTTTTGAATTATCTGCACCACCGCACCCCTGCACTTGTGCAGATAATTGGGAGGTGACTGTATTGGGGCAGAGACACAGTTGCCATCTATGGATCACATCACAGTAGCATTCTTCGGAGTTCGGTCGGTGTGATGAACTCAGTTGGTCAAAACTCAAGGAAAAGCCTGAGTCAGATCTCTGCAGTTTCATATACAGAAAAGTCTCTTTTCCAGATGCCTTCATTACACTCTCGATGATAAACAGGGTAAGAAAGTGCCTGTGTTAATTAAATCCTGAATCGGTGGGCTCTTACATCCATGCATTTTGCCTTGTGATCAGAATGACTCCAAAGGCAGGTAAAGCCATTTGTCATTTTATTGAGGTTTGAGTTGAAATCACCTGGGTGGGTGGCCCAGGTGACAAGATGGAAGACTATAGATGGTGTGGGCACCTAGCCAGTCATCAAGTAGCCACACAGCCACTCAGCACTGTCCTCATGCAAACTTTGTAAAGGAGTGATTGTATTCTGACACTGTAACAAAGCTAAAAGGACCATAAGCTTGTCTATGAAGATATGCAAAGAAAATACGTGGTTTGGCATGCAGCTAGGAAGGAAGCCTGGAGCCTGTACAAACGTTCCCATTCACTCAAGTTCAGAGATGTGAACAGTCCTCGCGGTGAAAGTCTCGCGGGCTACTGAGGTAGAACCGAGAAGCTGTCTCAGGAGCTTGAAAGGGGTAGTTTTAGGGCAAACACAACAAATTACTACTCCACAAAGCAGGTAGTAAAAAATTGAAACATGTTACCCCTGAAGGCAATATAGACTGAAAATAGAAATAGGTTCAAAAATTGCTTTGGATAAATTCAAGGCTTATAAATCTACAACAGAGGTTTCCTTTATAATAGAAAAGCTAGCTATACTTGACACTTGACAGAGAATAGCTGTGCTTGCCTACAAAGCATCTTTTTTTTGCCACTCTCAGAACCGCCGCCACGGCTGCTGTTGTCCTTCACTTCTTGTTACTAGGTACTTACTAAGACCGATGTGCGATATCGTCTTTAATCCTTCCAAGTACAATGAATGATATGCTAATGTTCCCATCTCAGAAAAGAGGAAACTGCACCTTGGATAAACCCCCGAGGTTGATTGTTCAGCTCACACAACCCTCTCCCATGTGCTCACTTCTATGTCACATGACCCTGCCTCCTCCCTGACATGGCCAAAAAACACAGAGGCAAATACCCAACCCAACCCAACGTGAATCAATCAGATCCTCTCTCCCGGAAACATGAAATGGGGAGTGATGTGGAGTGCCAAGCATGGAGACATGCCCAGTATGACATAAACCTCATTAAAGAACACATCCTTGGAGACACTGAGACCCTTGTACATTGCTGATGGGTCTCAATGATGGGTATGCAATCCAAGCCAGTCAATGCAAATCGGGCCTAAGGACTTCTTTCTCTTCCCTTTACGTACTTTTATTAAGGTGCAGTATACATACAGAGAAGACACCTACTACAAATACACAGCTCAATAAAGTCTCACAAACTGCACACATCCAGGTTCACAGCTCAAGAGAGAACAGGCCTAACCTTGGCAGGCTGAGGCCACAAAGGAAGCCAGGGTTTGATTCCCAGCCCACCCTGGAAGCCAGATGAGGTGACTGAGTGTTATCCCAGACACTTAGGAGGTTGAGGCAGGAGGACTACAGCAGGGCAAGATATTGTCTGAGAGAGAAAACACAGGACCAGCATCCCAGGGGACTCTGCTGGGTCTGCTTTCAGGCCTATTCTCCACAAGGATAACCTCCTGCCTGCTTATAATACCACTGATTAGTTGGGCCCGATTTTGTATTTTATATAAACAGAATTGTACAGGGTATGATTTTGTGTCTGGCCTCGTTTGCTCCATATTATGTTTGGGAGATTCTTCTGTATTGGTGTGTGCCGTTGTCATTCACTTGTTTTCAACTGTCTCCCATGTGAATATGCCACAGTTTGTTAATCCATGCCGCTGCTGTAGTTGTGGTTCTTTAGTTTCTACTGGAACCCTTGTGCGTCCCATGTGCGACGGCTGATGAGCACGTGTGCTCTATCCAGTTTTTGGCTATTTTCAAGAAACATTCTTAAACAGTTTGACAAAAAAAAAAAAAAAAGCAACAACAACAAAAAAACACATTTATGTTAGGTACAGACCTAAAATGGGGATTTCTGGATCATAGGATAGGCCCTGGCAAATGGTTTTCCAAGGTGGTTGTATCAGAAATATTTCTGTGTGGGAAAAAAAAAATCCATCTATAAGCTAGGTTTTCAATACCTTGTAGCTGAATGCATTCCTATCCATTATTAATGCATTATTGGTGTTAACTCATTGAGCACAACCACCCTATAAAGTTGGTATTACTCATATGCCTATTTTTTTTTTTTTGAAGAGGTTTTGCTATAGGGCACGTGTGCTCACCAGACAGAGAGAGACAGAGAGACAGAAAGCAAGAACTCACCCCCCCCCCCCCCCCAGGGGGATGGCCACACCGCCGCAATCCCTTCTCCTCCATTTTCCTCTCGGGATCTTGGGCACGTACGCACACGCGCCCACATATGCCTGTTTTATAAAATAGATAGGAAACTATGGCAGTGAGATCAGTTAGACCATGAAAACACAGAATCCAGAATTTGAACTCAAACTACCTGCTTGTAGAATCTGTACACTTACTCACTACACACAAACAGAGAAAAGCCATGCGTGGTCCAGTTTCAGTGCTCTGGCTTAGGTAATGAACAACTTCTCTTGTGCTTTCTAGTACTTTTTATGCCCTTTCAAAGGTTTTTGTTTGGTTGTGTTTTGTTTTCTGTTTTGTTTTGTTTTGTTGTGTGTGTGTATGTGTTTGGTTTTGTTTTGCTATAGGGTGGTCCCCATGAACCCTACTACTGACTGTGTCCAGTTCTGTTCTCACTGATGTCAGCCTAGTAGGCTTCTATAACATTCCAATTTGAACCTCAGCTTTACATATCTGGTAAGAGAAAGTCCAGCATAGAAATTTTTGTCATAACCTTCCAGGTCCCTACCATCCCACCGAGTTGCTGACCCCTGGAACTCAGAGAAAATAATCCCCCATGTGCAGTGATTTTGTCATTTTTACTGTCTTTCACTATAGTAAAATTTCCCCAACTTCCTGTGGATTTTTTAAAAACCTATTTATTTGAGGGCAATAGTTCCACAAGTAATTTGTGGTTCCATATGTTCAGGTCAGCATTGTTTAGCAAGCCGGATCCCCTTCAAGCCTGGTAGCCACGATGCTGACAGACTGGTGCAACGGGAGGCTTTAAGAGACACAGGAGCCAGCAGCAGATGACATGATAGGGTCTGGAGCAAAGCAGAAGCAATCAGAGTCTGGGAAAATTAACCGAGCAGAGGCCAGTCATCTAGAAGAGTCTCGAAAACAGGTAGCAAATGCTGAAGGGGATATTTTCATTAGGTTGAAAGCTCTGAGGAGAAAGGTGGGCAAAGAATGAGGAGTACACTGTTTAGATTAACGAGTAACTGAGGAATTCATTTTCCAATTGGAACTGTAGATAGGTTGAAATTATTTCTGAAAAGCACAGGAAAGGACCTTAATTTGCCAGGCAAGTATAGAAAAGAGGGCAAAGAATATGTAGTGGATATTGATTTCATTTGCTTATGTAGAACACATTTTCCCTGCTTGGTCATGACATTACATGCTCCCAGCTAGGGTGGGTCTGGTGGAATTGACCTACCCCCACAGTGCCAGAAATTGTCACATGGCCCAAGCATGGCCAGTCAACATATTCTGCTCTGCTGGCTAGCAGGTTTCAATGACGGATATGTCCTCCAAGCAGACAAGGCAATTCAATCCAGTGACTTCCACTAGAATTACTGAGAAAGATAAGCTCTTGCAAATATTTCTCACTATTAATAAAAGGATAGTAGATGCTTAAAGCTGCTGGGAATGCCCGTGTGAAGAACACCTTGAAAACGTTGCTACTACAGATGAGAGAGAAGAACAAAACTGAGTTCTAATAACGACATGGCTCAAGGCCTGGGCTCAGCCATACCTGAACCTCTGAACCATTAGACTTTTTTTTTTATGGTTTTGCTTTAGGGTGTGTGCACCCACTGGATAGAGACAGAGAGAAAAGGAAATTGAGAAATCACCCTTTAGGGAGATGGCAATGCTGCAATCCCATCTCCTACATTTTTCTCTCAGAATTTTGGGCAAATTTGCACACACACCAGGTGTGAGTTTTAAGCCTCTGGGTGTGGGACTCTAACTGGGTTCAGCCATGTGTAGCCCAGTGCCTTGACCATTATGCCATCTGCTGGCCTCCCAATGCATTTTTTCATGCTCCCAGGTCTAGGACTTGAACCACAAAATCAGCTATGGGAGATCCAGCACTTTAACCACAATGCCACCTGCTGGCCCAATGAGAGTTAATTAAATTTTCTTCAGTGCTAAAGTCAGTTTGAGTTAGATTTCTGTCACTTGCAAAACCAACAAAAGTATCTTGATTTCTATATTTATATTCAAATTACAATGTGCAGCTGATAAGCTAAGGCATGTTAGTCCTTAAACTAGCTCAGTGGTGAAATGGTAATGTGCTGCTCAAGTGATGCTAAAACCACCTGAAATTTCATGGGCTCAGCTCTTAGGCTGACTTATATTCTCTGGGTATGCACACCTGTGATCCCAGCTAGCTGGGAAGTCTGTGGTTCCACTGGCGAAGGGCAAAGTGTGGTGTGAAACCCTGTTGAAAGTATTTCTCTCTCATGCTCTGTCTTGCACTCCCAAGGAAGACATGAACGTAAAGGATATAAACCCTTAAAAATTAAAAGGGAGAGGATGGGAAAGACAGTCTTGGTTAGTACAAAATAAGAGAGTATATCTGTGTGTGTGTGTGTGTGTGTGTGTATCCCAAACCTGGTACATGAAAGGTGGACTTGGGAATGAAAGTGGAAGCCCTGTTGGTTCCCTGTTGGCATGTGGAAGCAGGATAGACTGAATGAACCAGGACGTTTGTTCCCTGCCTGGTTTACAGGTTCAGGTTTCTATACTCTGGAGGGCAAAGACTGTGTAATGTGGAAGATGTGGCTGAGAAAGAACAGCAGAAAGTATAAAGAAAAATGGCTCAGACTCGAGACCTCATGTTTTAAGTGTGAGAGTTTTGCCCGACAGGGGGATGAATGGTGGGTATGTCTCTGTCGATGTCATGCCAGCTATCTTCTGGGTTTCAGTGCTCTGGCTCAGTCAGTCAACAACTGTTCTTATGATTTCTAGTACTTTTTTTTTTTTTTTTTTTGGAGACAGTTTTCGCTATAGGGCGCGTGCGCTTGCCAGACAGAGACATTAGAGACAGAAAGCGAGAAATCAACCCCCAGGGGGGATGGTCACGCCGCAATCCCTTCTCCTCTCGGGATCTTGGGCACGCATGCACACGCGCCCGGCATGCGTTTTAAGCCACCGGGTCTGGGACGCGAACTGCGGTTGACTACGTGGGAGTCCAGCGACATAGCCATTATGCTAACTGCTGGTTCCCTGATTTCTAATACTTTTGATGCCCTTTCAAAGGTTTTTGTTTATTTGTTTGTTTTTGCTAAAGGGTGTGTGTGCTTACCAGAGATGGAGACACACAGAGAGAAAAAGAGAAAGTGAGAAAGTACCTCCTGGGGGGGATGACCACACTGCAATCCTTTCTCCTCCATCCTCCTCTTGGGATTTTGGCCACACACACACACAACACACACGTATGCCCAGTATGCCTTTCAAGCCTCCATGTCTGGCACTCAACCGTACTTGTGGTTTGGCTGCATGGAATCCAGCTTAACCTACACGAGGTAACCGGCTCAAGGCCTTTTCCTTCATTTCCTTTATCTTGCCTTCCTCTTCCTTCAGTCCAATTTCTTTCAATTCCATTTTTTACATTTGTTCAGGCTTCTCTTTCTCAAAAAGTTCAAAAGAAAGACCAGATTGTCATCATTAATCATTTAGTATTTAATTGGGTTTTGATTACTATCTGTGGATTAAGGTCACATCCTTCCCTTAGAACTTCTGGCAGTGATGAAGGTGTATATAATTCTAATGCCAAGCCCCAAACTAAAATACTATGGACTAGGACAGATCGCCTGTCAACATTATGCTAATGTGCAGCTCCCACATTGCGAGACACATTTCTCACGTGTTAGAGACAGCTCTAATCACCAAGATGGATCTTAATGAACACTCGTTTTATAACTGATGATTTAAAAAGAGTTATTTAATGGTATTTATTGTTATTTTTAATTTGCTATAGGGCATGTGTGCTCATCAGAGATAGAGGGAACGTGAGAAAGCAAGCCTCCAGGTTTGGGACTCAAACCTCAACTGGCCATGTGGGAGTCCAGCACCTTAACCACCATGCCGCCTGCTGGCCCCAATAACTAATTTTTAAAATTATTACTTTGGTAACCATATAGTATTGTCAACTGGATCAGTGCAAAATGTACACATGTTGAAATTTTTACTTTGCAAGCTAAGTAACATGATTGAATGTATAAAAGAAATTGAAATAATAAATAATAATAAAAAGAAGAAAAACACAACATGAGATCCACCCTACTCATAAATTCTTCAATGTACAGTACAGTTTTATTAACTCCAGCATAATGTTGAACAGCAGATCTGTTAAATGTCAATCATCTCACATAACAAACTATTCCTACACACTGAACTCCCCAGCTCCACCTCCTCCCAGCCCCCAACAAACAGAATTCTACTGTTTCTACTGTTTCTTCAATAGTGATCGACTATTCTACCTACTCGAATACATGGAGACAGTCAGTATTTGCCCTGTGACTGGCTTATTTCCCTTATCAGAATGTACTCAAAGCTCATCCATGTTGTGGCATATTGCAAGATTTTTTCTTTTTCAAGGCAGAATAATATTCCACTTTGTGTATACACATTTTCTTTACCAGTTCAGCTATTGATAAACATTTCAATTGTTTCCATATCTTGGCTATTGTGAATATAGGAGTACAAATATCTCTTTGAGATTCTGATTTTATATAACTGAATCATTAAAAAAAAAAAAAAAACAACTAAATGGGGGTTGAAAATATGAGATACCATCTCACTTTTTTCTTTTTTTTTTTTTTTAGTTTTTTGCCACAGGGTACATGCATTTACCAGAGAGAAAGAGACAGTGAGAGAAAGTGAGAAACCACCCACCTAGGGAGGATGGCTATACTGCAATCCCTTCAACTCCATTTCCCTCCTGAGATTTTAGGCATGCACGCACATGTGCCTGGTGTGAATTTTCTTTCCTTTTTTTTGAGAGGTTTTTGCTGTAGGGTGTGTGTACTTGCCAGAAAGACAGAGAGAGACAGAGAGACAGAAAGCGAGAAATCACCCCTCAGGGGGGATGGCCACGACGCAATCCCTTCACCTCCATTTTCCTCTCGGGATCTTGGGCACGCACGCACACGCACCTGGCGTGAGTTTAAGCCACTGGGTCCGGGACACGAACCATGGTTGGCTACATGGGAGTCCAGCGCCATCGCCATTACGCTAACTGCTGGTCCCATCTGGTGTGAATTTCAAGCCACCAGTTCTGGGACTTGAACCAAAGTCAACCATTTGGGAGTCCAGCACCTTAACCATTATACCACGTACCACCCCCCCACACTCTATTTTAATTCAAGAATTTCAGGAAAATACTTATCCTAGTAAGTTTGATCTTTGCTTGACTCAGGTGAGCCTTTTTTCAGTTGGTGTTCAGTACCATAACTGAAAGTAATATTGGAGACTTCTATTGTAATAAAACATTTATAGGATCCCCTTGATCACTAGTCACATGTAGTAACTACTAACATGTCAAAAGCATTTAGAAGCAATTAAATACTTCCTCCAACATGCATATTTATATATGTTTTAGTCTCTCTCTTCATTGGCTGCCTCAAAAATCAGAGCTAAATGTGAGCCAATCATTGCTTCTTTTGTGTATCCCTTTTTCTCCCATCTCTCTCCCTCCCTTCCTCAATCTCTTGGTCTCTTTTACTTTCAACATTTACTGAAGACCTATTGTGTGTCAGTATTGTTAATTCTGGAATGACACTAAAATGCCCTTACAGTTAAGCAACAGCCACTCTTATTCTCCATTATTTGATTTAATACACAGAGGGCATAGTTTTTAATTTAACGGCTGGAAATATTTTTTATTCTGATTTCCCCAGGGATTGTGTGTGAAGCAAGAAAAAAGTATTCCTTTTTTCCCCCCCATCTTCGTGAGTTTGAGGGCTGACATACATCATCAAAGTTTGCTATTAACATTAAGTTAGTTAATTATGGCAAGTACATAATTGACATGCTGTGATGATGGAGGAGAAAAAGAATAGCCCATCAGTTAGAAAACCTCTAAGCGATTTTGCCATAATCTAGGGATATTGAAATTGATGGGTCTCAGCCCATCAACCAACCAAAAATAGCATTTAGTTCTTACTGAGGGTTGGGATCTAGAATTTTAAGCATGCTAAAATCCAAAAGCACCATGTCACACTTGAACAAAGAATTATTTCCATCTCCTCTTGTACCTCCTACACCTGTCACTCACCAGAACAAACTTGTCCATATTCATTACACAGACGACTCTTGGTATCGTTTCTGACTATTCCATTGCTAACTGGTGGCCTTGTCCCTGACACCTAGGATGTTACCTCCTGAGTTATGAGTGGTCCTGATGGGGTACACTTCAATGTCCCAGTCTCTGGTCCATCATCAAGCTACACAATGAGTCCAGCCATTATCCTATACACCTTGAGACATGAAAGAATTTAAGAGCAGTGACTCCCATTGCCCCTACTGTAAGCCAAGTCCCTCTCCTTTGAATGGAAAGTACCTTTCTAACCATAAAACTGGGAATAGGGGGCGGAGCTTGACTACTGCAATCCGAGCTGCTTTGAATTGTTAACCATGACTATCATCAAACAGTTGGAAAACATGTCAGAGGAAGGAGATAGAAAAGCCACTCTTCCATAGGCCTTCTCAATCACCAGTCCCTTTATTTTTCTCTCCCCCCTTTTCTCTCATTACTTCCCTTTGTTTCGTGCAAATGAGCATACATAGAACTTCCTTAATTGCACAAAGAATCCTGGACTGAACTCAAATCTGTTGCAAAGAGAGATTTATAACCCACCGTGCCTGCAGGTCAGCACTGTGGAAGGCCCATGATGGTCATTTTCCAATCAGAAAAGAATGTCAGAGTCTCTTTACCAGCCTACTCTCAGCAGGCCCCTCCATCTTGAAGCGCGTCTTTGTCTTCATCTGCATACACGTTGTATCCTTAATAAGAGCCTCTGCAGCCTCCAGCAGTTCATTTCTCCAATCTGACCTCTCCTAGCAATTGCTCTTTCCTAAAATTACTGTGTATCCTTTTCTCTGAATAAAACAAATATTAAAGAGGAGCGTAGAGAGGTTTTAGGCCAAGGCAGATGACAGTATTTCATCCACAGAGGCAGAGGGTGTTAAAATGTTCTGCCGTTGTGCACTGAGAAAGCACCGAGAAATCTCTCTCCCCTCACACCTCTGTGAAGCCCCGAGCTGTAGCTAACAGGCTTTCAGGGCCACATTTAGCACATATTTACACTCTCACACCTCCTAGATGGGTATCTAATCTTGTTTCAAAACAAAGTCAGCCGATTGGACCACCTTATCAGTCTGAACCTATTAAATCTGATTTATTTCCCAGCTGCTAGAGAGTCAGGTAATGGTTATTTATGTAGGAATTTGGCAATGTCAGACAAACTCAGTGATGCTAGTCTAAGATTTTTTTTTTGCAAAGGATGGCAGCGAAAGGGTGACAGTATTTCCCAATCTTTTTTCCTAAAGCTACGCTGTTGAGGTTTTAGACAACAGACCATGGAATACCTGATCAGGAGTGAATTGGTGAGCAGGAGTGTCCTCCTGAATGCATCAGGAGTACAGCATTATTTATATCAATAATGTAAACTGCTCCACAAACTCAGGGCATGAATACATTCACAATGCTTTTACTTCTCCTATTCCTGTTTGCCCTAAACAAGACATTCTCTCACCCCCTGGCAGAAAACACAAGACTTCCTTCTTGATGTCTACTCTAATACCTTAAATTGTCAATGAATGCTAAAAGCTTAACCCCTTGAGTCAGCAGGTAACATGGCGGTTAAGGTGCTGGACTCCCACGTGGTTGGCTACATTTTGAGTCCTGGAACTAGTGGCTTGAAACTCACGCCGGGCATATGTGCCGGAAATCGTGAGAGAAGAAAAGGAGAAGAGATTGTGGTGTGGCCATTCCCCCTGGAGGTTCCCTCTGTCTTCTCTCCAGCAAATGTACATGACCCTTGGCAAAACAACAACAACAAAAACACCTTAATCCCTGGGGAAAGAATGTGCCAGTCCTTCCAGAGAGCAGGCCTGCAGCGCACCTCTGCCCAGGAGCTGGGTCTGCTACAGGTCTGAATACTATCAGAGCCAGGCTCTTCCCCCACAGTCCTTGAGCTCCTCTCTCATACCCCTCCCCTACATTTCTCTTTTGGAGCTGTCTGTGTCCCTTTCTTTGGAGACAAGCCCTCATAGGAGATATACTGAGTGTGATCAGCCTTGCCACCCTGCCTCATGGCCACAGGCGGCCCTTGTCTTATACAGGTGGTCTGAGGTGAGTCTTCCTTGGTAAGACAAGAACAGTCTCTCCAGGAAAGGCGGTACTCGAAGCACTGCTGTTGATGACGCTGTATGATCTCCACCTTGCTAGGTACATAGTTCCCTGCACATCGCCGCACTGTGGTCATTTCTTAGTTATTGGAGCAAGCGGAGGGCTGGACATCTCCCTCAAGAAACCCAGATGTCCCAAACCTACAAGCTTATTACAAAAAATTAGGTGTTACATATTCCTTTTTTTTTTTTTTTTTTTTTTTTTTTTTTTTGCTATAGGATGCATGCACTCGCCAGAAAGAGAGAGACAAGAGAGACAGAAAGTGAGAAATCACCCTCCGGGGGGATGGCCACGCCACAATTCCTTCATTCTCCTCTCAGGATCTTGGGCACGTATGCACACGCGCCTGGCGTGAGTTTAAGCCGCTGGGTCTGGGACTCAAGCCACATCGACTACATGGGAGTCCGGCAATGTAGCCATTCCGCCATCTGCTGGTCCCATGTTACATATTCTTTAACACCCTAGTTCACCACACTCTGGAGTTTCCCTGGCCCTTTTCCAGATCCCCAGGGTTTCTTCTGGGAGCCCCCGTCCCCACCCCCTTACTGCTTTCCAGCAGCCAGGGCAGAAAGCTCAGATGCTCTTGAGGCCAGCTGGACAGCCAGCAGCAATGGGACTTGCAGGGCTGGTGCTGGCTCGGAGTCTCCACCCTGCCCCTGTCATCAGGCCAAGTGGAATGCCAGGCAGTGGCAGCAAGCGAGCCCCACCATTGCCTGGTCTCAGAGGGTTAGAGATCACCACAGAGGTCTCATAGTACTGGGAAAGCTGAGTGACACGTTTTAATCCATGGGCTCTGCCCCAAACCAGCCCTTTCTTCTGACAGCCAAGCTGCTCACACTAAGTCCAGGCCACCAGCCTAGACTTTGTCCTCTTTTACAGTGGTCTTCTTTCAGAGATCTGCCCATCCAGTTTTGCAATCTGGCCTGCATCTGTTCTGCAAACAGCCACCATATGCAAATAGGCAAGTAATAACTTTAAAGGTTTTTAGTTAGAAAAATGTCATATGAAACTTTCCCATCTATAATAAATCAGGGAAAAAATTTTCTTTGCGATAGAGCATGTGCACATGCACATCAAAGAGAGAGAGAAAGAGACAGAGAGAGAGACGAGCACCCCTCCCAGCATCTGGTCATGCTTCAATCCCCTTCCTCTTGCCCCCTCCTGTTGGATCGTGGGCACTCACACACATGCCCTGCATATTTTAGGCTGACCAGCCAGGTGAACTTTGCTCACCACAAGGGATCCAGGTTCTCTTGAGCAGTGTATTACCCATGTGCCACAGAACTAGCTAGAAAATTCAGCTTAACAACAAATGTTTACAATTTTAATTCTAGGCCCCTATGGGATGGAAGTTGTCTACAATACTGGGATGTCCATGAGCAAATGTGTTTCTCCCATGGAGGCAGAAGGAATAGGGTGAACAGATACCAAGAAAGAAGCCAGAACTTCTAGGACCGAGTGTAATAGTAAGAAAAATAGTCAAAGGTTGGCATTATCTTAATTTGTTAGAAGTTTACCTTGAGTGAAGAATTTCATACTCATGAAGATAAAATCCTTTGGCCCATGGGTTCTGCCTTTGTAACATAAGCATAGAATTATTATAAATACTCTGCTTAGAAACTGGCCAACACTTCATTTACAGATGTGTTTAACAAGCATGCATAGTAGGAAATTAATAAATGTCACATAAGGAGAATGCCCTGGTGAGATAATTTCAGAAAACTCCAGGTTGAACAAAATATGCTGTTCTGCCTATGCTAATATAGGTAATGATGTACCAGGAACCAGGATGTAGTGTGCGATTCCCAGACTTATTTGATTAAAAAAAGGCTCTTTCTTCTGGCTGAACATGAAATTGCCATGAAATGAGTATGGAATTCATATTCTGGGGAAACATACCTCAGGGAATGGTCTATATAAAAGGAATTTTTGTTGTCTTTCTCTCAAAATCAGTTCTCAGAGACAGACAGTGGTGTAGGGATAAAATGCATTGCTCTGTAAGGCTGAATCCACGTGAGAAGTTCTAAGTTTGTGTCCAGAGACCTCCCTGAGGTCTCCCTGAGGATGCTAGGAATAAGTGCACCCATGACTCTGGGCTGGCTGGGGATGGATTGTGGCATTGGGACACTGTTGGAGGTGCTGTAGCCCTGTGCCTCTCCCATCTCTCTTGATCATGGAATAAATAAAATGTAACTTCAAAAAGAAATAATCTGGGACCATCAGATGGTATAATGGCTACATCACTGGACTCCTATGTAGTTGACCACAGTTTGAGTCCTGGACCCGATGGCTTAAACTCACGCCGAGTGTATATGTGTGTGCATGCCCAAGATCCTGAGAGGAGAATGGAGGAGAAGGTATTCTGACATGGCCATCCCCACTGGGGCGGGGGCGATTTCTCATTTCTCTCTCTCTCTTTCTGGCGAGCGCACATGCGCTATAGCAAAAACCTCTCCAAAAAATAAATCAAGTCAAGGTCTAGACATTTTGCTGTTACTGCTTCTTTGGCACTCAGGTCCAGGACATTCTATTATACGCCTTTGTTTGTGACACGGTGTCAACATCGTTGGATTTGTTTTTCAAATCCTGGAACTAAAGCAGTGCTTTAATAACTTTATTCTTCTTCTTAGCACATCTTTTCTGCCTATTTATTGATTTACAAGATCATCAATTTCTCAGAGGGGAAATACCAAATACAGAGCAAAAGTAGTCTTTATTCTTAAAAACAAACTCATAGGACAAGATACTTGAGGGGATTTTGAATCAAACAGAATCATTTTATTTTAATAATATGGAAAATTGTAATGCAAATTTCTTCCTGCTTTAACAACCAGGCTGACATTATCAGTCTTCTGCTTCTCATAGCTTGTACCATGTCCCCTTTTGTCCTTACTAAAATGAATAATGTAAATCTGATCCAACTTTAGCTTCATCAGCACTCTGAGGTGAGTCCTGAGGAACAGACATGAGAGAAACTGTGTTCTGTGAGTGGCAACTTTAAAACTCTCTTCTCTGGTGGTTAAAGTGCTGGACTCCCAAATGGCTACTACCACAGTTTGAGTCTCAGACCCACTGGCTTGAAAATCACACTGAGCATGTGTGCCTGCATGCTCAAAAGCCTCAGAGGAGAATGGAGGAGAAGAGATTCTGGTATGGTCATCTCCCCTGTGGGGGTGATCTCTTACTTTCCCTTTTACTGTCTCTGTCTTTTTCCAGCAAGCACACATGCCCTACAGCAGCAACCTTTAAAAAAAAATGAAAGAAAGAGAAGAGAAGAGAAGAAAAACACTCCCTTCTCATTCCCTGAAGTTCATACCCTATATATTGGTGTAGCTCTTAGATAAACTGGATATGTTTATTCTTTCTGCTGCAAACAGGCAGAGAAATATCCTGTTCTTCAAAGATAGCATAGTTTTACTCTTTAGCAATCATTCTGAAAGGCAAATAATCCCATTGACTGCTACCAAAAAGAAAAGCCTATCACCCATTGTGCCAGATTCAAAATAGTCACGATGAACAGATGGGCTCCAGTCTCCAGACCAAACAACTTTCTTATTCCGTTTAGTCACCAAGAAATATTTTAGTTATCTGAAGTTGCTTCCTGAGAAAACATTGGTACTGTTTGCCTATGCACCCAAAACCCACCCAGGGTTCAAGCAGAAAGACCCTCAATCTAGGCAAGAATATAACTCAAGGGAGTCAGATGGTGTTGCAGCAGGAAAACACGATGCTCCACGAGACAGTCCTGCATGGTGGGGTTCCCGTTTCAAGTCAGAAAACTTTTCTGGAATGCATGTGCCCGTGAGCCAAGGCTGGATGGAGTCTGAGGGCGAGTCATGGTATAGAGACCCTTTTGGGAATGTGTGTGCTTGCTCGCTCACTCTCTCTCTCACACACACATGGAAAAAAACAGATTAAAAAAGATAGAGTGACTAGAAATATGCAAGCTCTGTAGCACAGCAGTAATATGCTGCTCAAGAAAAGCCATATCCCACATGGTGACTACGTTCAAATCCCTGGCCCAGTTAGCTTGAAATGCAATGGGCACTCCTGTGTATGCCCAGGATCCAGTGGGCTAGAGTTCTGGAAGAAGGAGATCACACCATGAGTAGATCCATTAATTAAAAAAAAATTTTTTTTTTCAGAAAAAAATGAATATAAATCAAGTCCCTTAGTTTCCTGATAAGATCTCAATTTTACCAACCTCACAAGATACCTGAAGCAAATGAATAGTCTATCAACAATGTGGAAGATCTACACTATAGGCCTCAAATTACCTGCTATTCATCATTAATTACCCATGTGAGACAACTAATAATTGAGAAAAGTTTTCCAATAAGCATAAGCAAAGATAAATTTCTCTTGTCTAGATTTTCCAGCCTAAACTGTATCGTCATGTGGAGTCAAAAGACTAGTAAATAATACATCTGTGACAGACTACTTTAAGCCAACTATGAGAAAACCTTAACAAATCCCTGACTTAACCCTATTCCTTTGGCACTCAGCAAGGATATAGCTGAGAAATTTCCACATAAATGTATTCTTATAGCTCAAAAAAAAAAAAAAAGGAAGATGATGAATTTACAGTATCAGCTGAATATTTCCATAACAGATAAATTCATTTTACGATTTAATAACAGAAAAAAAAATTAAGTTGGGATTTATACAGTTTGGATAATGGCTTGTCCCCTGAATGTTCATGTTTTAGCATTTGGTTCCCCACCTTGGGAGGTGAGGCCTACTGGTTGGTGACTGGGTCATGGAGGCATCACTCTGATGAATGTCTCAAGGGACCTCATGATTTCTAGCTCTCATGAGAAGGATTTTTTTTTTTAATTTTTAAAATATTTTTCTGCCATAAGGCATGTGCACTTACTGGGGAGAGACAGAGAGAGGGGAAGTGAGAAAACACCCTTCAGAGGGATTGGCCACACCGCAATCCCTTTTCCATTCTCCTCACACATGCACACATAAGCCCAATGTGATTCAAGACACCAGGTCTGGGACTCAAATCATGGTCAGCCATGTGGGAGTCCAGTGCCTTAACCACTACACCTCCTCCTGGCCCCTGAGAAGAGGTTATTTTTTGAGCAGATTATTATTAAATGAGGGTGGCAGCCCCCAGGTCTCCCTCTGCCTGCGTCCACCATCTTTCCTGCTGCTGTCAGCCTTGTTGTGATCCAAGCCAGCCTGATGCCAGCTGTGTACCTTCAGACTTCCCAACCACCAGAATTGTGAGTCAAATAAATTCTATTCTTTATAAATCACCCAGTCTCAGGTATTTCTGTAAGCAACCCAAAAGCAGACTAAAACAGTATATTTAACCTAACAAGTAGTGAAGATTACCAGTTGGCCTTTTTTTTCTTTTTAAATCTCACCTTCAGATATGCTCAGAGCTATGTTCAATTGCAGTAGTTGTGCTAAGCCTAAATTAGTATGACATAGCTAGAATCCACCTAGTGGTTGGTTCTTATTCTCATTCTTATTTTCTAATGGTTCTCTAGTATTTTAGTCTCTTATTGTAAATCATTTCAAATCCTATGTGACAGTGGGTTAAATAAAAATAAGTCAATAAATATATAATTTTATGTCACCATTTGTTCAAGGTTAGGGTCAGTGAGACTGAAAACAAGAACAAGATAACACCAACAAAACACTGCATGGGGGTTATAATAAGTAAACTCACTTGTTAAAAGGGGTTGGGTGGATGGTGGGTGACCCAGGGTGCTCACAGCTTCAATCCTGTACTCACTTTTTGCTGCTATACTTTTTACTCCATCTTCCACGGCCACTGCTCCCAATGTTAATTTTAAAAAAGGCAAACCAAAGCTTTTAAAAGGGATTCAAAGGGGCTACACTTGGGTTGGGAGCCGGATTGTCTCGGGCTCCTGGAACCTATTTATCTTAATGGCCAGCTGAGTCTGAGAGGGAAACAGATTGTTAGAGAGCATGGTCGAGAAATAGAGGGCAAGCAGATGAAGCCAGTCTTTAAACACTAGGAAAAGTCAGCCCACTCCCATACCATTCTACACATTTGATAGAATATAGTGAAAGGTGAAGAGTGAATGAATTGCCTTAGGAATCTAGAAGGCATAAATGGAAAAAAAAAAAAAAAAAACCAGAGTAAAGGCAACTTTTCTGTTTAGGAGGAAAAGTGGGAAGCTCTGATGTATCTGATCTATATAGCCCACTTATTTTCTAAATGGATGAGATTTGCACCCACTTTGGATCCCTACTGCTGCCTTGGACAAACTGAATAGCCTTTCAACCGAAAGAGAGGGATACCATCTTAGTGACTGATTTCAAAGACTAAAAACTTAAGGCTATCCCATATATATGATTTTTTTTTAATGGTGTATGTTTGTTACTTGCTTGCTGATTTGGGGGGAATGTTTTTCTTTTCTCTTTTCTCATTTGACTCCATGGTTTCTTCCTAGGCTTGTCATTTCTAATCCCTCTAGAGACCGCAAGCACAGATGTGTTCAGCAAAGTCTCCCTCATCAGTCCATCAGTCCCCAGATAGCATTCTGTGCCAAAACCCCTCTGACTTGCGATTGCCAGGTCAGAGTGAATTGGCTGGATGGCAAATGTCTCTGATGTCCCTTCAACAAGTTCAGCTGCGGGGTTGGGCAATTGCCAGTCAACAAACAGGATGTTAGGCTCAGCTGTTTCAGCTGAAGAGATTGATCCTTTTTAAATAAAGCCTATTGGGATGAATAACACAAGACCCTCAGGTGCTCCATAGGAAGGGTCATACTAGGAGAGACAACTCTGATCGCAGTCAGAGGAGGGATTTATATGGCAGCCCTCGACTTCACTACCGACAGAAGGGGATCTCAGAGACAAGTCTCGGAGAAAAGATTGCAATAATTTCCTTTTTAATTTTTGGCTTACAAGACAATCGACTTTGTTAATATAATTATAGTCATGCTATCATAGAACTGAAAAAATACAGTAATCAAATTCAGATTATATTAAGTGGCAGTCTGTGGACTGCCTTCAAATCGAAATGTGATATTATGTGAGTAAGGATAAATGTTCATTCTCCTGGAAAAGGGAGTCATATTTTCATCAAATTTACAGAGAGGTCAACAATCAAAAGAAGGTCCCAAACTCTCACTGATCTAATCCAATGCCTTCATTTCCTAAAGACCATCCAATCATAACTAACTCAGGCTAGAGTGCTAACACAGACCCTCCAGGTGCAGGATTAATGAAGATCAATCACTGGAAAGGAACTTTCCTAGGAAGATTTTTTAATATGTATATATATTTCTATAGCTTGCAAGGCTAAGAGCAGCCTAAAAGGACAAAGAAGTCCTATGCCAGCTAGAATTCTAAATACACAGTTTTTCTGCTCAAAATATTTCAAGTATGATATTTTTTCATGATCACATTATGCATTTGGGACTACAATTTTCTCTAGAGGTGCTGTATCACTTACAGTAGCAAAACCTGTAAGTAGGAGATGCTGATATCAGCTAGTAATAAATGCCTGAATTCTTTTGAATCTTCTGCTCCCCAAGAATACATGAGCAATTCAACACATAGAATGTTTTTGATCCCTGCATGCTAAGTAAGCATTACTTCCACTTCTTCTGAGCCATCTCCTACCAAAGGCACATCCTCAATCTTGTCGTCATAAATAATTTAATTAATTAATTAATTTTGATGTCTTCCACAAGAGAAAGAAAGGGAGAGAGAAAGATAAAGAAATAGATCCCCAACAGCGTCTTCACACTGTGAGCCACCCCCAGTCTGTACATGGAGGTTTTAGGATGTAAACCCAGGACCTTTACCCTATAGGTCTAGCATAGCAAAGCTTTCCTTTACTGCTGCACCATCCACGGGTTCCTAGGATTTCTCCATTTTTAAGTTTTTGTTCAAAGTTCTCATACTCCGACAGCTTTTGTTCACCTGCTATTTCCTCTACACCTGTTGATTGACCACTTAGACACCTACTTCCCTGGTTTTTCTATTGCCTACTTATCCAGCAGTTTCATTTTCCTGTCTTCATTGCTCTCTGTTAAATTTTTTTGTCTCATCATTTGTCCAGTTCAACCAGCTGGCCCAGTAGCATTCCTTTACTAACTCACTGTCCATATTCTCTGCTTCCATGCCTGGGCAACTGATGGCCTCCAATTTCTGCTAAGTCCTTGACAATTGCCAGGCAGTCTATCTGTTCTTTTTCTCTCTTCTCCATAGCAGCTATAGCATACTTCTAGACCCTCAAGTTTCCAAAACTTAAACTCCATCACCACCCACCCCACCCCCAGATCCAGTAGATGATCTTATTACTAGACAAAGGAAATTGATCACCTTCTTGGCATCTGCACTGGATTCTTCTTTGAACCAGTGGAAGAGTTTCTGTTTCTGTTTAAGGCTAATCTCTCTTCCTGTGTTCTGGGTTTCATCCCCTCTGCCCTCTCTGGAAGCCTTGCTCCATTTATTACTCTTTCTCTTCCAACATCATCAATCTCTCTTACTCATTCCTTAAAAACACGTTTCTCTGACATTTAATAAACACTCTGACTGAGACTCAGCAGTAATCATCTTAACCAACTGGTCAACCTAGGCATCCCCTAAAATGGGATGGCCTGACATGATGTGCCTCCTACTGGAGTTTAATAATTGAGGGCACATTGTGCCACTTTTGTGATGGTCTTACAACACCTATTTGACCTAAAACGCATGGCAAGGAAACAGATAAACCCAGAATATTAGATGTTCCACTGGACAACTAACCTAAACTCTTCAAATAGGATTCAATAATGTGACAAATAGAGGGAAACCCTGGTAGTTACCAAAGAGACATAACTACCCAATGCAAATGTGTGAGTTATGTTGGATGAAGATACTGAATTAATATTGGTTGTCCTAGATCAAAAACAAGAGATTCTTGTCTTGGGAGATGTATGCTGAGGCGTCTGGAAGTAAAACAACAGGTGGTTTACAACGGATGCTTTGGACAAAGAAAAGTATCTAGGTAGTGAGATAAACTAGGTGAATCTGGGTGAAGGGGATAGCAGTGTTCATTATTTCAAGTTTGCTCTTGATTGAACATTCACAAAAGAAAATTCTCTACTTCCCACCTATGTTTTTGTTTGTTTGTTTGCTTGTTTATTTTTTTGGATAGGGCATGCGCACTTGCCAGAGAGAGAGAGAGAGAGAAGGTGAGAAAGCACCCCCGCCGGGGGTGGGTTGACCACAGTGCAATCCCTCCTCCTCTACTCTCCTCTTGAGATTTCAGGCACACATGTACAAGTACCTGGCATGGTTCTCAAGCCACTGGGTCCTGAACTTGAACCATGAAGCCAGCCTGTGGGATTTCTATACCACCTGCTGTCCCTGTATTCCTGTATTCTATATTTAGCTCCTTTTCCCAGCCAACCATGTGAAATATTGACTAAATGCATTTATTTTTACTTCCTCATCTCTCACTCACTTTTTCATTCTAAAATAGTCTGTTTTCCTCCTGCTTCCCACTAAAATTGCTCTCACTGAGGTCAGCTATAACAACCTTGTTGCTAAACCCAGTGCATGGATACCTTTGATCTATCTTCTGGTTCACTAAACAACCCTTCAACAGTGTTCAATTTAATGCTAAACTCATCCAGTGAGCCTTTAATTTCAGTTACTTCTTAATTTCCAGAAGTTCTGTTTTCATTTCTAGTCATTTAGATCTGCTCTGCTACTTTTTATAGTTTACTATTCTCTGCAGGAATATTTTTATGGATAGCAACATTATACTTCTCTCACTAATTTTTTTCTTTATGAGAGCTAGCGAAGGAGTGAGAGCAGAAGAGATAAAGGGAAAGAGAAAGAGACAGAAACAGATTTTTTTTTTTGAGAGGTTTTTGCTATAGCGCGCGTGCACTCACCAGACAGACAGAGACAGACAGAGAGACAGAAAGCGAGAAATCACCCCCCAGGGGAGATGGTCACACCACAATCCCTTCTCCTCCATTCTCCTCTCGGGATCTTGGGCATGCAAGCACACGTGCCCGGCGTGAGTTTTAAGCCACTGGATCCGGGATGCAAACCGCGGTCGACTACATGGGAGTCCAGCGACATAGCCACTATGCTAACTGCTGGTTCCCAGAAACAGATATTTTTGACAGGCTCTTGCTGTGTTGTGCTCCTCCTGCCCCAGATGCCCAATGAGGTAGGAGTACAGGCATGGACAGCCACACCTGACAAGTTCAGGTTGGCTCAGGAACTAAAGGTGGGCCTCCAACACGTCCTGCAGCTGCAAGTAGTGGCACTTTCTGTGCACCTGGGCAGTTAGGCCTTTTAGTTTTACCTTTTAGCATACTTTAATAGACAGCCAGCAGGCGGCTTGGTGGTGGTTAAGGTTTTGGATACCCATGTTGCTAACTATGATCCAAGTTCGGGATCTGACAGCCTGAAAATCACACTGGGTGCATGTGCGTGCGTGCCTAAGATCTCAGGAGGAGAATGGAGGAGAAGGGGTTGCGGTGTAGCCATACCCCTAGGAGTGATTTCTCATTTTACCTCTCTCTGTTCCTCTCCAGCTAGTGTAGGCATCCTATAGCAAATACCTAAAAGAGGAATAAAAAAAGAGGCTTTAATACTTTTACTGAGGTTTACTTGATATACAGGAAACTACACATATTTTAAATGATGTAATCTGAGAAACTTTGACTTGTGTATATACCTCTAAAACCATTACCGCAATCAAGATAGCGAGCCCATTCATCACTCCCAAGTGTCCTTCTGTCCCTTGGAGATTCCTTCCTCCAGTGCTTTTGTGCTACCTCCACCAGTCCCCAAGTAACTACTGATCTGCTTTCTAGAACCACAGATTAGTTTGGATTTTCTAGAATTTTGAATAATAAAACCATATTACATATACACTTTTTTAATGCCTTTTTTTTTTTTTACTTGGCATGATCTTTTTTCATCGTTTATACCAACTATTGGTTATTTCTTGAGCTTGAAGAATCATTTCAGTGACTCTCTTTTTTCACTTTTGCTGAAGTAGTTCCTTCTAACTTTCAGGTCTTATCATCGATTCTTTCCATGAAGCAGGAAAAGAAGATTATGACCAGGTAAGGCATTTCAGCCCTTCAGAAAAAAAATCTCTTCGTAATTAATTCTATTTCTGGGACTCTCTTCACTTGAGTGCCTTTACATCTTTGCGTTTTATTTTTCTTTTATGTGAGCGCTCACTCCAAGTTATAACCATTTGATCAATATTTTATTTTGCACATAAATGATTTTCCTTAGTAACTTCTTAACAACTTACAACTTTCATAAACGACTTTCTTAAGTAAACTGCTTTCTGAAGAAGATTATGTAAGAAAGTGGTTTGTAAAGATTGTAAGTAGTAAAAGAGTCCTAATAAAAATTATTGTGCAGAAATTTTTTTTTTTTGCCTGCAGAATTTTTCACATTTTGGAAGAGCTCTTTACCACCAAATTAAAAAAAAAAAAATCAAAACTGTTTAAAGGAGATTTTATGTTTTTTTCAGAACATAAGAACTGCAATATTTTCTTAAAATATTAAATCATCCAAATAATTTTAACGTGAGGGTGTGGAGAGAGACTTAAACAGCCTTAAACATTCTGAGTCCAACTTCACCTTCATTTTCTGCATTGGAGAAAGAGGTATAAATGAAATCTAGGAGATAATTATTCTAAGAGATGCTGAGGAATCACTGAGGGAAAGAGAAGCAGAAAAGCAAAAAATACCAGAAGCTTCTGGCTGAGCTTCTAATCAACTTATGGCAAGACCCCAGGTTTTCAGATTTCCCTTTTCTTACAATCTTGAGCCTCTCTAACTCCATCACTGTACTCCTATCTTCAGTTTTCCCCCTTTACGAGCCAGAAAATCCTGTACTAATCTATGAACTCAGAAAACCCTAGGTCAGAAGAATTGTACCAAATCTGAAAATCTCCCTGAATTCTGTTTTAGAAAAATAGTAAGATAAAAGATGAATGAAAATATTGTTGGCGAGATAAAGCTCTATCTCCATTTATTAAATGAATCATTCTCACTCCTAGACCTTTCTCAAATGGCCAGGGAGAAGGGTCGAGAAGAGACTCAGCCTCCTTTCAAACAAGCAAATGTTAGTTCTGATAATGCAATCTAAAGTTCAAAGGATGAGCAAGTGGAACACGTTGGGGACACAGTGGCAAGAGCTCTGTACACATTCCCAGCACTGAAATTCCCTTAAGCCCCTTGAGAGGGCAACAGCCTGATGAGCTGTGGCCTTTCACTTTCGCTGTTGGCTCGCTCTCTCCCTGCCATGCTTAATACTGGCAGATGAAAGCTTTGATAGTGTTTCAGTTTATTATTTCCCTTGCTCTGACTCTGTGGACCTCATGGGACTCGGTGCCAGGGACTTAATGTTTTGATCCTGAGTATGGGAAGTAGCTTCTGGGGAGAATTCAGTTAGGACGGTGGAAATAGCCCTAATTTAGGAGACTCCACCCTCTCCTCCACTGCTGGTCCTGAGGTCTAGGATCTTAACTTCATTCTGCCTCTGTTTTCTTTGTTGAAGACCTTGAGGGCCGGCAGGTGTTTAAGGCGCTGCACTCCCACATGGTGAACAGTGGCTCTAGTCCTGGACCTGGCAGCTTGAAACTCATGCCAGGCACATGTTTGTGCTTACCCAAAATCTCCAGAGGAGATTGGAGGAGAAGGGATTGCAGCATGGCCATCTGCCCTCTCACCTGCCATCACACCCTATAGCAAAAATCCCTCTAAAAAACAAACAAACAAACAAACAAAAAAAAACAGAAAAACTTGAAGGGTGCTGTCTGTACTCAAATTGACAGAAGAAGAATGACAAGAGGACAGAGAGCTTTGAGTGACTTAGAGTAAGAATTTCCCTATGGCTTATATGCCAGATCACAGATAACACTAAGCCTAGACACTTTATAGCAAACACAGAAGTGGCTAGTACTAATGAGATATCTCATGTAAACTTCAGAGGTTACTTAAGTACTACAAATATAAATTCATTAGAACTAGCACAATTATTGCCCTTCTAAAATCTACTTAATTGAATTTTTATTTAAGTTCCCTTATAGAGAATCTGTTTATCACCTCCCCCCCCTTAAAACAGTGTGAACTTATTATCTTTTAGTTCTGCAGATCAGAAGTCCAAAATGGGTCCTATGGGGCCAAAACCAAAGCATTGGCAGGACTCTATTTCTTCTGGAAACTCTAGAGGAGGATGTGTTTTATTGCCTTTTTCAATGTCTGGACTTCTGCCTTTCTTGGCTCCTTGGCTCCTTCTTCCAAGTCAGCGATATCAGCCTGCCATCTCTCTGGTTCTCTCTTCTACCTTCTTCCCCTGTGATTATGCTGGGCCCACCCAGATCATTTACCTATCACTTTTTTCCCACTAAAAAAAAAAAATTCCAAAGGGCACCATGTGTTCACCAGAGACAGAGAAAGAGAGAGGGAAAAAGTACCTACCCTCCAATGGGACATGGTCACACTGCAATGCGTCCTCCTTTTTTCCATCTTGTTGAGATTTGGGGCATGCACACAGATGTCCCTGGCATGTTTTTCAAGCCTCTTGGGTTGGAACTGGAACTAAAGTTAGTCATGTGGGATTTGGCTCCCTTAACAACTAGGCTACAGAGCCAACTCTAAAAATATATTTTTTCTTTTTTACATTTTGATAAAATAGTCCTAACCTAAAAGTTAGCACAGTTCAATAGTGTTAAATATATTCACATCATTGTGTCTTTCAGATAATTCTAGTGATTGAAAAGGAAATCCAAATCTCTTTAAAATATCACTGTTGAAAACACCTTTCTAATAATTCTTGACTTAAAAAAGAGATTTATACTGAAATAACAAGTTGTTGAGAAATGAATGGCTGCAATAGTCCCACATATCAAAACCTGTAAGTATGTCCAAGAGAAATTTATAACCTAAATAAATTTGTTAGAAAATAAAAAATATTGGGGCTGGCAGGTGGCGTGGTGGTTAAGGGTTCTGGACTCCCCATGACTGACCACGGTTCGGGTCCTGGACCTGGCAGCTTGCTTTCTCACTTTCCCTCTCTCACTCTGTCCCTCTCTAGTCAAATTAAGATACATACATAAATAAATAAAGTTAAGTAAAAATAATTCTTAAGAAAAGAAAGTAATAAAAATTAAAATAATAGACTAGTTATTTATTACATAAACCTTTGAAAAGAACATAAAAGTAAAGGGAGAGTGTTATAAAAAATAAAGCAGAAATAGATGAAACAAAATAAATATAGTAGACTAGATCAATATAAACAAAAACGAGCTATTTTAAAGAAAAATAAAATAAACAAAATTGGGATAATTCTTACAAAGAGGGGGCAGCCCTGTGGCCTAGTGGTTAAGGGAACAAGATCCCACACAACTGACCGTGGTTTAAGTCCTGGACCTGGTGGCATGAAAAACATGCTGGGTATGTGTGCATGCATTCATGCGTACCCAAAATCCTGACAGGATGGAGAAATGGAGGAAAAGGGACTGTGAATGACCACATTCTGTTGGAAAGTGCTTTTTTCCTCTCTCTTTCTCTATTTCTCTGTGTCTCCGAGTGCATGCACCTTCTGGCAAAAAAAAAAAAAAAAAAAAAGAAAAAAAAGAGAGAGAGAGAGAGAAAAAAAAATAATGAACCTTGAGAAAATTAAAGTGAACAAACTGAAATGTGAGTAGTAGTTTTAAAAATTACAGGAGATTATATAAATTTTGTATCATTATGTTTGGAAATATAGATAAAATAGATGGTTTTCCAGGAAAATATTAACTTCCCATATTGACCAAAGGAGAAATAAGAGGACTCAAATTGAATAATTCAGTAGCTATAAAAGTAATTGAGTAGGTAATGAAATAGCTATCCTTTAAAAAGCTCAGTCCCAGATAATTTATAGTCAAGTTGTACCAAACATTCAAGAAACAGATCGTTCTTTTTTTATATAAATTATTTCGGGAACAGAAAAGATGGAACACCTCCCAACGTGTTATACAACACGGTAGAGCAACAACCACAACAAATGACACGACCACAAATCCAAAGAAAAATTTTAAAAAATATATTATAAAATAAATAAATATTTTTTCACACACCCACACTTTCACCACATGATTTAATCCCATGAATGTAAGGTATTGCAATGTTAGAAACAAATTTTCTTGTAATTTTCTTTATTAACAAATGAGGAACTAGACATTGATTATGCTTTTAAAAATGTGCTCCAATTCAATTCCTATTTACGATTAACATAAAAAATACTTCATGCAAAAATATTGAAGCAAATACCCTAATTTAGTAAGGGACACCTGCCATAAATTCAGCACAAGCAACAGAAGCATTCCCACTGACATCAGGCATCAGAATTGTTCTGGAGCTTTGGGCCAAGACAGACTTCACTATTTCAAGTAGAATGCTAGGTCATAGGCTATGTGCAATTCGTGATAGAAATTCTGTTTTCTTCCTGACATACTAATACATTAAATCTGTTTTCGGTGCTAAGAATATATCAACATTGTTCACTGCTGAGCCAACCGATGTGTCATAATTACATATCTTCTTGTATACATTTTTCTTTTACCTGTAGTTAAAAATATACTCCTAATTTCATTTACTTTATAATCTACACGTATAGTTAAGGTAGCCCATATAGTCACAGAGACATGTAAGATGACACCGCAAACAGAATGCTCAGCATAGTCAAACTTATCAGCAATTGATCCACTCCAAATACAAGTTATTTCCCAGAAATATTCTTCCTGGAAACTCCACCTTTCCACTCTGATCTGGACTGTCTCTGGTTCAATCTCTTCAGAAAACAAATCTCCTGTATGAGGGGGTGAGAGTAAGCACACTGGATTTGAAGTATATGTGGGGACATGTGTGTTGCTATAAAGCCTTTGAAGTTACTTTCCTGTTTTTATTCATTTGTCTCTCTCCAAATATCTGATGGTCCAATTCTTGATCTTCCTAAGCTTTGTTAAGTCATTTATTTTTCCTCACCCACTTTCATGTCTTCATATAATGTTGCTTGGAGTTATGTATGATAAAATGGAGTTTGTGTGTCTTTTTCTTTATTTTTTAATTGCCAAAGGGAGTGTGTGCACTCACCAGAGAGACAGAGGTGAGGGGGAAATCACCCCCAATGGCACGTCATCAGTTACAGTCCCTCCTCCTCCATTTCTCCATCCTTGTGAGATTTGGGGCATTCATGCACATACAAGCATGTTTTATAGGCGACCAGTCTAGAATCTGAACTGCTGTCACTCCTGTGGGATCTGACTCCCTTGACCACTACACCACAGGACTGGCCCTTGAGTTTGTGTTTTTGTTCATTGGTCTCATTATTGTTTGTGGGTGATTCCCAAGAGAAAAAAAGGAAATATATTATTTAGGGTCTCAAGAGGAAATGCATGATTTACTAAACTTAAGATAATTTGAAGAACATTTATTAAATGGACTATTCACACGGTATGAGCAAAGAGTACACTGCCATGCCAAGGGCTGTAGTAAAGTGGATAGTCACCCCAGGTCCCAGATGCAGACAGAGAAGCGGGAGAGGCAACTGAGACCCAGAAGAGAGAGTTGCTGTGTCCTTTGAGGTGATGCCATAGAGAAGCGATGAAAAGACCTCGTCATCGTTTCTACCCCTCATCTCCTGGGAGAAGGGGCCCCCACTGGTGGAACCCACTCAGGAGCCAGAAGGTAAAGGAACCCATTGAGAGCTCCATACATATGGGGGGGGGGGGGGTCCTTCAAAAAGTTCATAGAAAATGCCTATTTTGAAAAAACTATGCATGGATTTCAAAATGTTTTTGAACCAAAACTCATACTTTAATACCATTTTTCTACAAACTTTTTGAAGTATCCTTATACATGTCAATCTTCTTGAGGCAGAACCAGTGTAGAAAAAGAGGAAAGTGGATCTGGAAGGTCAAACAGAAGATAGTTGGCATAGGGGTGGAGATCTCTCCTACAACTATTTTAAACTTGAAAGTTTGATCTTCTGGCTTTAAATGTTATCTCCCGTTTGACACCTAAATTGATATTATTAAGGTCTAAATTTATACCTCAAGCCAGACCTTAAAAAACAAAAACAAAAACAAAAACAACTAGGCTTGTAACTCCAACCACCTACTTAATAGCTTCACTTGTATGTCTGACATCTCAAATGTAACATATTCAAAACAGAATTCTTGATTTTTTGCCTCCAATCTCGTACCTCCCTAGCCTTTCCAGAATCACCAGTACCACTGCCAGTCTCACTATTGTTTCAAGTCAAACCCTAAGTGTCACCCTTGATTTCTTTCTTTCTTTCACTGCTTATTTATAATACTGTTAATTCTACCCTGAAAATAGATCCTGAATCACACTACTCCTCTGTCTGTGCTGCCACCCCCTGAGCCTGAACTATTATGTCTTACCCCAATTAAGAATTTAAAACACAGGGCCAGCAGATGGCATAGCAATTACGTTGCTGGACTCCCACATGGCCGACCATGGTTCAAGTCCAACCCAGTGACTTGAAAATCACACCAGGCGTGTGTGCATGCGTGCCCAAGATCTCAAGAGGAGAATGGAGGAGAAGGGATTTCGGCATGGTCATTCCACCTAGGAGGTGATTTTTCAATTTCCCTCTCATTGTCTCTGTCTCTCCCCAATGAGTGCACAGGCTCTAAAAAAATAAATAAAATAGAATAGAACAAACCTCTAAAAAATTATTTTAAAATACTTTTGAATTGGCTTCTCTATTTCAGCTCCTACAATTTACTTTCCACACAGCAGCCAAAGCAGTCTTTAAAAGCTAAAAAACATAAACCAGATGACATTTCCAGGCTGAAATTCCTTGCTTTCCAATATTTCAAGAGTAAAATTGTTGAATAAAATTTTTGAATTTGAAGGATAAAATTCTAACTGCCTGGTTGTTATCAAGCCCCTGCAGGATCTGGTTCTCCTCTTTAACTTCACTCATAAGAATTTAAATGCAGTCTTATATTTTATGCTATTTTTTTTATCGACCCTGAGAATAGCCCTTAAACGATGACTGTCCTGTGGCTGGGATGACTCTGGTGTGTGTTCTCTATCATTTATCAGCACTTCTTGATGGGATTAAGCGGCAGTCACCCAAGTGGTAGTTTATTCCATAATGCATCCTTTATTGGCTGCCTTCCCTCCCCTGTCTCACTTCCACACTCCCTTATTGAAGTTTCCTGCCCTTCCAGAATATACTACTAGCATTAGAATATTTGTCCGAGGGACTGCTTCTGACCAAACTCAAAATGAAAGAAATACCAAAGACAAATACTGAACCAAGGTGTATTATTTTCTGTCCTCATTAACTACTCCCCTGCTCTCCCAGTCCTCTGCCCCCACATATACACAAACACAGTATTTTGGTGTAATTCCTAAGATTAAACTCAAAATAGATCCAGCTGGCAGGTAGAGATGGTGGTGGTAGTAGGCAGAGTCCTAGATTCTGTAGAGCATTTCCATTAGAAAATACATCATGAACTATTACATAATGACAACTATTAAAATCAGAGTAGAGAGACTGGATTTTATAAATAGTTTGATAGCCAGATCATAAAATCCATTTCATGGATGCAGAGTTTCTGTTGAGTATAATGAAAAAGTCCTCAAACTTGATAGTGGTGATTGGTGGTACAACATTTTAAATATCTTAATGCCACTGAACGGTGTATGTAAACGTGATTAAACCTCAGCCACAATGCTACCTGGAGGCTGCAGCCACGTGGCAGGCCCAGGTTCAAGTCGTCGCCTGAAGAAGACAGGCCAGATGAGAGGCACACACTGTAGTTTTAGGTTAAGTAGCAGCCTGGAGAAAGAGGATAGAGGTAGAAGATCCTGTCAAATCCTCTCTCTCGTTAAAACATTAAATATTGGGACCAGCAGATGGCATAATGGTTACATTGCTGGACTCTCATGTAGTCCATTATGGTTTGAGTCCCAGACCCGATGACTTAAGCCTCACACTAGGCACATGTGCATACCTGCCCAAAATCCCGAGTGGAGAATGGAGGAGGAGGTATTGCAGCATGACCACCCCCCCCCCCCCCCCCCCCCCCCCCCCCCCGGGGATGGTTTCTTACTTTCTGTCTCTCTGGCAAGCACATGCATCCTATAGCAAAAATATCTCTCTAACAGAATTTTTGTAATTAAATAGTTTCTAAATGGTTAAAATGACAAGTTTTATGTTATATATATATTTCATCACTATAAAAAAAGTTTAAAGTTTCTTTAAATTTATTTGTTGCTAAAAATAAAAGTAGGAGGTGCCCCAAAATGTTGTAAACTCGATCCAAATACTTCTACCACAGTCGAATTCAGGCAATCAAAATGATGTGAGTGACTATAGAGTTGGGAAGAGACGTACAGTAGCACCTCATTAATGATGCTTTTGGAAGTTGTAACCCTGTTTATTTTCCTCTCATGTTGTACCAGGATTGGTTTGTATAACCAATTAAGGTAGAAGTGAGATATGCTACTTCTACAGTTAGGTTAAAAAAGACACTGCTGCCTCTCTCTCTCTCTCTCTCTCTCTCTCTCTTTCTTGTTCCACATACTTTGGAGAAAGGTGCCATGATGTGAATTGCTTAATGCAGAACCCATATAGCAAAAAACTGAGGCCTCTAGGCAACAGCCATATGAGTTGACATTCTTGGAAATGAAATCTCCAACTCCAGTCAAACCTTGAGATGGTTACATCCCCTGTTGATGGCTCAACCACCATCTCAGGAGACACCCTGAACCAAAACCAATGAGCCAAGCTGTGCTCAGATTCCTGACTTACGAATTGTGCTCTAATGAATGTTTGCTTTTTTTTTTTTTTTTTGGAGAGGTTTTCGCTATAGGGCGCGTGCGCTCACCAGAAAGACAGAGAGAGACAGAGAGACAGAAAGTGAGAAATCACCTCCCAGGAGGGATGGCCACACCACAATCCCTTCTCCTCTATTCTCCTCTTGAGATCTTGGGCATGCACGCACATGTGCGCGACATGAGTTTAAGCCACCAGTCCGGGACCTGAACTGTAGTCAACTACATGGGAGTCCAGCGACATAGCCATTACACTAAATGCTGGTCCAAATGTTTGCATTTTAAGCTGCTAAATGTTGGGGTGATTTTTTGAATGTAGCAATAGATACCTCATATACCACCATACAAATAAAACAGATGCAGACACATTCAAAACATAGAAAATAGTAAACTAGTAATAGTAAAATAATTAGGAAATGAAGAGTTTTCAATACTTATTACCTATGGCTTATAATTTATATAATTAAAGTTTTAATAATAGTTAATAGATAACTTGGAAATATTCTGAAAATTTAACAATCACATCTCATGAGCCTATGTGAACCAATTCTAGCACTCCATTGACTCTCATCTATTGATTGCCAAATGTTTTGGTTGTATATATCAATCAGTAACAATTCTTTGAGCTTACAGTTGCAAAATATTTGCAGTTTTATATTACATACATGCATTACTCTTGTAACATGGTTATAAAAGTTTTAAGGGAAAAATAAATATCTTAAAAGTAAATTTATATAATTTGTTTATGATATAAAACTTGCTCTTTCCACTAGAAACAAACTTCCCTTTTTTTGGTTAATGATAGAGCACATGCACACACATGAGAAAGAGAGAAAGAGACAGAGAGATGAGTGCTGGAAGCCGTGTTCCAGTCGGGGTGGGTGCACAGCAAGGCGACACGGGTGAACAAAATCCGGCCAAGACCTCAATGCCCCTTAGCATGTTCTCAGCCGGCTACAGCCAGAGTAAACTCAAGACTGCAGCCCTGATGGTCAGGAGTCATGCGTATTTATTATAGAAGGAATTTTACTGGAGTAGGATGGGTGAGGGGAAGTAAGTCAAAGATTTTACTCCAAAAGGTAAAGCATTCAAAGTATAGGAACAATAATCATAAAACATGACATCTGTTTTGTTTAGGTATAAACAGTCATAATTTTTAGAACGAGGAAGTCCATTTTTCAGGTGCATTCTCTCCTTAAATCTTGATTACTGGGGAGGGTCTTTGGATGAGAGGGCTCCCAGGAATCTTAATAACCTCAGTCCCAGACCAGCTTGATCACTTCAGTCCCAGATTGGGTTGAGAACTTGAGCCCCAGGTCAGCTTTTGAGAACTTCAGCCTCAGGCTAGGGTGGCAGCAATTATAAGGGCCTAGAAATAAATCCTGTCTGGTTTAGTAAAGACAAGGTTAGTATATACTAAAGTGGAATACGTATGTTATCTCTGGGGTAATCCACAGCTAAGAGGGTGAGTCTAATGTCTACATAGGAAAGGAATGTGGTCTTGTGAGCAGCTTAATGACTGACCTAAAGGTTACTGTGTACTTGGGACCCTCTACGTGCTGCTCTATACAATGACTGTGGCTTGGGGAATGGCAATCTTCCCTTGTCCTGAGAGTAAGGGTGGCTTATGGTTTTTGGGGTAACAGCACCTCGTGGATGAGTCCCTGAGCCCCTCCCAGCTACTGAGATTGTTTCGCCAATTAGTAGCTTTAACCTAAACCTTTCTAATGCTTATCTATGTAATCCCAAATAGGAGAAGTGAATGTAATGGGAGTAATTCCCGTTTGCAGCCGCCACCTTACACAGCCACCACCTTAGTGGATCTGCATTCCTTCAGGATTATTGTAAAAGTTATAGTAAGACTGGGGGTGCCTTTATGGGGTACCAGGGTATGGCAATAAGGCCCATGGCAGAGAAATTGAGTTCAGGCCAGTACAGCAACACAATGGAGGTGAGGTCCAGAACTCGAAAAACTGTTGACCTTGCAAACAGTTCTCCTCAGCCGAGTCCTTGCTCTTAGGCATGAGAGGCAGTTCTTTCATACTCAGCTTGTGTTAACTGCATGGTCCCAGCAGATGAGCACCCTTCATGGGGTCCGGGCAGGTCACAATCTACTGCCTCCAGTCCTCCAGATCCTCGGTGCTCACACCTGTGCTCATAGGATTGGAACTTCCAGTCACTACATGGATCCAGCTTCTCCTAAGCAGTGCATTTTGCTGTGCCCAGAAATAGACTTTTTTAAAAGCAAGAGCAATGTGTCAGCTCTATTAGTTCATCACTGTTTTCACCTATAATATAGCTTCAGTAGAGCACATGCTAGGAGAACAGAGCGATCAGGTGTGCCAATTTCTTGTGGTGTTCTTGTGCTGCAGTGATTACAATTCCATGCATGGTCTCTGCAGGAATATGTGAAGACCACTTCTTTATTTCCTGGATAAAAACTAAATAACAAAATCTCTAAAACTATGGAATTGTTTACTTGCAATTATAGTATTTCACAATTTTATGAAATAGAATGAATGAAAAAGGGGATCATTGTCTATTGCAACTCACTGTGGAATTCCTACTCTTCCCAGGATTCTTGGCATTGTGTCGGTGACAAATGACTTAACTGAGCCAAGTGAGGGTGTCGGTGTCAACCCTATATTATTGGATCGTCAAGAAAGTCATGATGCATTTTTGCATAGAAAAATACATCATGTCTTTCCTGACACCTAATAAATATTAAAGTTTGACTCCTTTTCTTTTTTTTTTTTTTTTTTTGGAGAGGTTTTCGCTATAGGGCGTGTGCACTCGCCAGACAGACAGAGAGAGACAGAGAGATAGAAAGCGAGAAATCACCCGCCAGAGGGATGGTCACACCGCAATCCCTTCTCCTCCATTCTCCTCTCAGGATCTTGGGCACGCACGCACACATGCCCGGCGTGAGTTTAAGCCACCGGGTCCGGGACGCAAACCGCGGTCGACTATGTGGGAGTCCAGAGACATAGCCATTACACTAACTGCTGGTCCCAACTCCTTTCATTTTGAAAGAGAAATAAGTAAACATTTTATTACTTTTCCTAATACACCAATGGATCATTTTACCAGATCCCATGTGTCTTCTCCCTCACTTCTCTTCCTTCTTTAGAGATCTATAGTCTAATCTTTCACTGTGAAAGAATGTTAGCAAGTGTCATTAAGTGACCAGGTAGGGTCCCTAACAAAGGCTCCCAAGAGGTACATCCCTTTTTCTTTTTCTTTTTCTTTTTTTTGGAGAGATTTTTGCTATAGTGCTCGTGCACTCCCCAGAAAGACAGAGAGAGACAGAGAGAAATCACCCCCCGTGGGGATGTCCACGACGCAATCCCTTCTCCTCCATTCTCCCCCTTGGGATCTTGGGCATGCACACACATGTGCCCTACGTGAGTTTAAGCCACCAGGTCCAGGACTCGAACCACAGTTGACTACATGGGAGTCCAGCGACATAGCCATTACGCTCGCTAACTGCTGGTCCCTCCCTTTTTCTTTCTTTTTTTTTTTTTTTTCGCTATAGGGCATGTACGCTCGCCAGCAAGACGGAGAGAAACAGAGAGACAAAAAGTGAGAAATCACCCCCTGAGAGGATGGCCACGCCGCAATCCCTTCTCCTCCATTCTCCTCTCGGGATCTTGGGCACTCATGCACACGCGCTCGGCGTGAGTTTAAGCCACCAGATCTGGGAGTCAAACCATGGTCAACTACATGGGAGTTCAGCGACATAGCTGTTGCACTTACTGCTGGTCCCGGTACATCCCTTTTTCTAAGAGGTAGGGAATAACTATATTTTTTATTTATAAAACTGGATTGAATGCAAGAATTATAACAATACGAACAACTAGAAAATGCTTAGCTATCTCTGTAGAGGCTGAAAAGGTAAGCCCACAGAATGATATTTATAAAGTGTACACACACACACACACACACACACACACACACACACAGTACCAGGTGGTTCAACTCCTGCCCCACCGTAAAAGGTGGGGTGTGTGCCTGTAGGCCCAGTAACTCTGGTCACTACACAGGAAGATTACGACAGAGCAAGAGACTGTCTTTTAAAAAAGCATGTAAGATAAAGAAAGTCTTTGCAAACCTCTTTTGATCCCTGAAGTTTCCTTTTCTGGAAAGATTTAGAAGAATAAAGCAGTCACCCATCCTCCTGCATCACACCCCTAAATGTGTTACCCCCCCCCCACTACCCAAAATGAAGTCTTTAAAGATAATCATTCAAATGCATATTTTTCTGCAAATTATAAAGTAATTTGTCACTTCTTTTGTATTTTGATAGATGTTTCCTGGTGTTTAGCTCCAGAATGTTTCCTTTCATGCATCTGAAACATTGTTATTTCCCGGAGGCTCCTTGTGGCTTTAAAAAGAGTCTCACTCGGTTTCTCCCATCCTCGTACCTGCTCCCTAGTGAAGCATGCAACTCAGGGAAATGGATGGCACTGGTGATTTATACTGGACATGACACTCTGCCCACCTTAGTAAGCTGCTGCTGCTCTTCCTCCTCCTCCTCCTTTTTTTTTAAAAAAAAAAAATTATTTAATTTTATTTATTATTATTTTTATTTCTAATTTGATCCAGAGAGAAGGTGAGAAAGCAAGCCACCAGGTCCAGGACTCAAACTGTGGTTGGCCATGTGGTAGTCCAGTGCCTTAACCAGCATGCCATCTGCGGGCTCCTCCTCCTTCTTTTTTATAATTTGCCAGAGGGCACAATCACTCACCAGAGAGAGGCACAGAAAGGGTGAGGGAGAAAGGAGTCCCCCACAAATAGCTCACGCTGTAATCCTTTCTCCATCATGTTGGCATTTGGGGCACGGATGTGCTATGCAGCCTGAGTATTTTTCATGCTGGCCCTAGTAAGTTTTTTATCACTAATACTTTTGACTAGATACTTGGTTTAGGGTGACAGTGAAGAGAACATGTTGACGATGTCTTGGACTGGCCCTGTAGCCTAGTGGCTAAGGGAGCCAGAGCGTAGGGGGTTGACCATGGTTTGGACCAGCCTCATAACGAAAACACGTTAGACGGATGTGTGTGCATTTACCAAAACCCAGACAGATGGAGGTACGGAAGAGAAGGGATTGTAACCTGGCCACACCCCAGAAGGGGGTGCCTTCTACTGCCCCCCCCCCCAATCTATCTCTCTCCAACCAGCACATGTACCTTCAGCAATTAAAATTTTGAAAAGACAGTATTTCTTTTAAAAATATCAAAGCCCAGATGAGCCATGGCTTTGGTAGCGACCACAATTCCCTGCTAGCCCCTCCCCCTGGAGACCGTTGCTGTCAGCCAGCCCCTTTCAGAGAGGCCCTGATCAAACCTGCCGACAGGTAGGAAGAGATGCCACAGCACTCAGGGGAGTGCACAACTCAGGTGTTGGAGAAACATAACGTAGAAAAGGACATTGTGGCCCATATCATGAAGGAATTTGACAAGAAGTACCTGGCACTGTGGGGAGGAACTTGGGTAGTTGTGTGACACATGAAACCAAACGTCATTTACGTCTACCTGGGCCAAGTGGCCATTCTTCTGTTCAAACCTGGTTAAGAGCATGGACTATGCCACACACTCTGTGAGTGGCCCATCCCAAAACAAGGACTGCAGCCTACATTCCAAATTCTAGAGACTGAAATCTTCAGCTTTGCTAAGGGAACACCTCAGTCTTTGTGTTTGCACAGGGCATTCTCTGTACTAGTGTGCTGAGGTTATAAAACAACTAGCAAAACAAAAATACCAAAGCCCACATTGGTTGTAGTATTCTAAGAGGGGGAAAAAAAAAAAAACAAAAACAAACAAACAAAAAAAACCCACGATAACCTATTAGGTCATTGGGAAAGTCATGGACAGATTTTTCTACGCAAAAATGTGTCACAACTTTCCTACAACCCAATAATTTCCACAAGCATAGCCATTAACATGTCATAAAGTATGTTCATATCTTTTTCTCATTGAAAATATTTTTATTTACTATAGAATAAAACTGGTGTCAAGTGGTTTACTCAATTTACACAAAACTTGTTTCTAAGGTAAATACACAAATATAGTGGGTTCCATGTGCTATAATCTATGACAAGAAAAGACAAGTAAAACAGATTTTATATATGCACATACACATATATGTTTTCTTTTCCCTCCCTTCTTTTGCATCATGGTTTCACTACCTCCCTAATTCCACCTGGTTCAGGTAAAGGTAACTGACAATCTTCACTTACCGTCTCCTTGTTTTGAGCAGACTCTTGAACAAAATTAAACCTCAGGCTCAGGATAAGAAAACAAGGAGACAGGTTCATTGGCTGACATAAACCATGAGGATGGTTGGCAGTATAGGAACAAACGAGGTTAACTAGCAATCTGTCTGGCTATAAAGCAGGAAAGATAGAGGCCGTATAGGCAGAGCAGGAGAGCAGGAGTGGAGAAACCACCAATATGTTCAGGCCCTTATTTCACCTTTTCACGGCATCTCAGGTAAAATGAATAGGGACCCTTTTCTCCATGTTAGATGGTTAATGGTTAAACTGGATCGGCCACATGGATTCTCTGAGCCTCGCTTTCTTTCTCTGCTAAATACACACACACACACACACACACACACACACATACACACGCGCGCGCGCAGAGTTATTTGGGACTGCCAGGTGAAATACAGAGTACTCAGTTATGTTTGGATATAAGGGTTGAAAACGAGTGCTTCTTGTAGCCTAAATATATTGCTTGCAGTATATGGAACATTCTTACATTAAAAGAGTGGTTTTTTTTTTTTTTTTATTTGTTTGTTTTATAGTTTTTGCTATCAGGCAAGTGCACTCACTGGAGACAGAGAGAGATAGAGAAAGCGAGAAATCACTCCCCAGTGGGGATGGCCAGGCTATAATCCCTTCTTCTCCAGTTTCCTCTTGGATTTTGTGCACACACACACACACACACAGCATGATTTTCAAGCTCTTGGGTCTGGGACTTGAAAGCAGAGTTGGCTATGTGAGATCCAGCTGCCTTAAACTCCATGCCACCTGCTGGCCCAGAAAAGTGTGTTTTTTTAAATCAGAAAATTAGATTTGATTATGCACCCTGTGTTTTTATTTGTTAAATACAGCAACCCAAACCTAATTGAACTTCCAGTTAACTTGCCACACTTAGTGTAGTCTGACCAAGGCTGAGGGAAGAGTTGCTCCCTCCTGTTGGCCTGCATTGGAGCCGTCGTTTTCCTTGTTAGCACACGTATATTAGTTGCAAATACTTCATCATTTCTGTCTGCAGTTAGTAAAAGTTCACATTTTAAGTGCAGTTTCCACTCTGTAGATGCTGGGAATGTTTTCATGTAGATATAGCTTGGAATTTGTTCTCTCGTTCCCTAATTCCAGAGATGTTCCACCCCTTCCATTACCACCAAGATAAACATCTCCAGTTAAATCACAAAGTAAATTTAGTGTCCATCTCCTTGTGGACCACATATTGTATGCCTCCAAAACCTTAGTTATCAATGTCAGGATTTTCCCTCCAAATCCTATTATTATTTTTTAATTGCTAAAGGGCAAATGCAGTCACTAGAGAAAGAAATCACCCCCTGATGGGGGTGTAACCATGCTGCAATCCCCTCTTCTCCTCCTGTCCATCCTGTTGGGACTTGAGGCACACACAAACCTGTTCCCAGCATGTTTTGAAGCCAGCAGGGCTGGGATTTGAACCATGGTCAACCATGTAGGATCCAGGTTCCTGAACTACTAGGCTATGAAACTGATCTTGGAAAATCTTATTCTTTCAGTATAAGATGTAGCACAAAATGTTTATCTAAACTCATTCCTAGTAATTGGAGAGAGACTATTTCAAGTGGACCAAATGTAGACCATCTCAAATGGCAAAGGGAAAGAACAGAAAATTCCTCAGACTACATCAATTACAGGTTTTTTCATTTGTTCATTTTTGTTTTGTTTTGTTTTGTTTTTTCCCCCATAGGGTGCATGCGCTTGCCGGTGAGAGAGAAACAAAGAGAAAAAGTGAGAAATCATACCCTAGGGGGATGGCCACACTGAAATGCCTTCTCCTCTATTCTCCTCTTGGGATTTTGGGCACACATTCACTTGTGCCTGGTGTGTTTTTCAAACCACTAGGTTGGGGATTCAAACCGTGCAGTCAGCCATGTGAGAGCCAGCACTTTAACCACCACACCATTTGCTGGTCCCATCAGTTACATTTTTATTTACTATATTCAATTGACCACTTTTCTAAAGAGGAAATATTAAACTGGGCTTGGAGAGATGGTAAACCATCTCATTCGAAGAGTATAGTGGGGTACCCCTGTCCCTGCATCCAGCCATGCCCCCATTGAGAGCCCCACATAGGGGATGGAAGATGGCCCAGCATTAATGCAACACTCTGCAAGGTTGACCCACACGGGAAGATTCCGGAAACCCCCCTGAACATGCTGGATGCACGAGGCCTGGGATACAGGGCTGGCTAAAACTGAGGCTGGATAGTGGCACGAAAACCCTATCTCAGTCTCTCTTGCTCATGAAATAAAGAAACTTTAAAAAAGTCCAGGAGAAAGTATATTACTTTGTGTGCCCTTAAAGGCTGTTTTGATGCACAAAACTCTATTCAGAGGTTTTAAAAATTGCTGTCGAACGTGCTTGTTTTTTGTTTGTTTTCCCCTTTATCAGGAGCAGGGGAGAGAAAGGCGAAGAGAAAGGGAAAGAGAGGTAAGTATTTTTGACAGGGGTCTTGCTGTGTCACAGTCCTCAGGCCTCCCAATCTGACAGAATAACAGAGGCACATAACTGTACTCAGTGCGTTCATGTTGCCCCAGAACCCAAACTGCAGCCCAGGCAGCTTCCAACCTCCCAAACATGGTGCTTCCTGTGTACCATCATGACTGAATCATATTACATTTTTTTTATTAAAATCTTAATCTAGGGACCAGAGAATGTTGTAATGGTTACGTCACTGGACTCCCACATGGCCAACTGCAGTTCAAGTCCTGAATCCGGTGGCTTAAAATCTCACACCAGGCACATGTGCGTGTGTGCCCAAAACCCAAGAGGAGAATGGAGGAGAAGGGATTGCAGTATGGCCAACCTCCCTAGGGGGATGATTTCTTGCTTTCTCATTCTCTGTTTCTCTCTGTGTCTCTGGTGAATGCCCATGCGCTACAGCAAAAATCTCTCTAAAAAAAAACAAAAAAAGCTTAATCTTATCTTTCTGAAGTTTTTTTTTTTTTTAATTAAGGTGAAACTTACATAAAATTAGCCATTTTTAAAGTGGACAAGGTAATGACAGTTCATTCGAAATGTTATGCAACCACACCTCTCTCTCATCCCCAAAGTTTTCCACCGCTCCAAAGTAAAACTTCTTATACGTTAATGCCTCATTCCCACCTCCTCCCTACCCACATGCTTATTCTAGACATTTCATGTAGGTGGAATTAGACACTAGATAGCCTTTTCTGTCAGGTTGCAGTCGGGAACCCTAATGTTTTGGGATTCATCCACATTGCATAGATTCATACTTCATTCCCGAATGTGTTCCAGGTTCATCTTGTAAATCTTATTATTCTATTTTATAGAATCAGAACATTTTAGATAATATTTTAAAAATTTACTAATACTTAATTTAGGTCAGAGTATGTGAGGACTTCAAAAAGAAGAAGAAAAAGTAGAATTAAAGTACAAATTTATTTTGGTGCAAAAAAAGTTTGAAATCCATGAATAGTTTTATGATAATACGCATTTTCCATGAACTTTTTGAAAAACCTTGTATATGTATATGTATGGTATTCATTTGCCTTAATGCTTTCATGAAATTTTAAATTAAAGTACAGGGGCCAGCAGATGGTATAGCGGTTATGTTGCTGAATGCCCACATGACTGACCTCTGTTCGAGTCCCAGACCCGGTGGCTTGAAACTCACACTGGACATGTGTGTATGCATGTCCAAGATCCAAGGAGAAGAATGGAGGAGAAGAGATTGTGGCATGGCCATCTTCCTGGGATGATTTCTCCCTCTCCCTCTCACTATGTCTGTCTTTCTCTCTCTCTCCAAGAAGCGTATGTGCCTTAAGGCCAAAAACTTCCGGAAAAAAAAATTGAAGTGTTACCCACATATTAAAAAGCACACAAATTCCTGGAGTGCAGTTGCATGTATTTTTACAGAATAAATGCACTTTTGTGGCTACCACCACACCAAGGACATGACTAGTGAAGGGAAAGAAGTTCTTTCCTCCTTTGCATTTTCCTTAAAGAATTGCCTTTAAGTCTTAAATCTGAATGGGTTTCTGTACAGGATATTCTTTCTCCCTCATTCATGATAGAGCATGTTTATACACATACATGTGCAAGTGAGAAAGAGAGAAACAAGCACCCTCCACAGGGTCTGGTCATACCACAATCCCTTCCTCACAATTCCCTCCACTTTCCACAGCCAGTCAGATTTCAGGCACTCGTGCCCATGACCAGTGTGTTTCAGGTTGGCTGGGCTGAGGGTTCAAACCACAGTCACCTCCTGTGATCTGCTTCTCTTGAGCAGCATGTTACTGCTCTACTATGGAAATAGTCTTTGTTTGTTTGTTTGTTCAATAGATTTTTTCTGCTGTAAGGCATGTGCACTCACTGAGGAGAGACAGAGAGGCAGAGAGAGGGAAAATGAAAAATCATTTCCCAGTAGGGATGGCCATGCCTCAATCCCTTCTCCTCCAGTCTCACTTCGGGATTTGGGCATGCATGCACACGTACCCAGCATCATTTTCAAGTCACTGGGACCAGGAGTCAAGCCACTGGCAGCCATGTGGGTGTCCAGAGTGTTAATCAACATGCCACCTGTTGGCCCCTAGAAGATAGTCTTACATACCAAATGTTCTCAGAATGATTTGCTCATCACTTGTCTACCTTGACAAAAATGGCCACATAGTTTCAAGGTTGGACAAGATTCAGAAAGAAGCTCCACGTTCGTCTTGTGGGTTTTCATACCCCTGGCAGCCCCTTTGGGGGTGGATTCTTTCCATTGCACTGAGCAGTTAGCATCCATTGCCCTTCAGAATGAAGAAATTGAAAGTATAAGGGAATGACACTATATATCAATTCCTGCTACATTTACTCCGAAGATCAGCTCCTGCTACTGTATATAAATTTCCCCCAGTTCTGTGGGCAATTAATTCCTTTGTTATGAAATCCTTTAGATATTGCTCGAGATAGACAGGGGAACTCAATAGGTATTTGCTGTGAAGGCTTCTCATGGCCAAACCAGGTAAATAGCCCCCTTTAGAAAAAAATACCTTGAAAAGAATTCTTTCTAGCTGAAAGGGGCTTTAATAGCTGCCACTAGACGAACAGAAGGCCCCGAGGCATACAGGAGAGAAGTTGCACTGCTGGGGAGGAGTGCGTCGTTGAGCACTTGAGAAGCACGAGAGGTTTGTGAAGGGAAATCGAGGAGAGGCTGATTATCCTCCTCTTCCACATCTCTGTCCTTTCAGAGGGGCTTCTGATGTACAACATAGGGCTGACAAGTGATTTTTTCACAATTATGGCTTCTTGGGAGAGATGAATCTGCTCAAAGAAGCCCCCCCTTTTTTTCAGAGAGATTTTTGCTATAGGATGCATAAGCTTGCTGAAGAGACAGAGAGAAACAGAGAGATAGAAAGTCAGAAATCACCCCCCAGGGGGGATGGCCATGCCACTATCTCTTCTCTTCCATTCTCCTCTTGGATCTTGGGCACGCACACACATGTGCCTGGCGTGTTTTAAGCCTCCGAGTCCGGGACTCAAACTGTGGTCAACTACGTGGGGGACCAGCAACATAACCATCACACTATCTGCTGGTCCCTCAAAGAAGCCCTTCTTAAAATTTTTTATGTCTTCATCCATTTATTTTTATTTGACCAGAGAGAAAGAAACAGAGAGAAGGAAAGTGAGAAAGCAAGCCACCAGGTGTTGGCCGCCGCCGTTGGCCGCCGAGCCAAGATGGCGCGCTGGCTGCATAGGGAGGCGTGTCTCCAGTACTACAAACAACTCCTTCTATGGACATGTTTTAGAGACAGCCAATCAGGACTTGCCTCGTACAGGCGAAGGAACTTGCGGGTGGGGCCACCGGGAGGATCCTATATACACGGGGAAAAGGGAAGTAGAAAGAAGAAGAAGAAAAAGGAAGCCTGTGAATAAAGACTGCGTGAGGAAGAACCAGGTACCGGGTGTCGTGTCGTCTCTGCAGAAGTGACACCAACAACCAGGTCCGGGACTTGAACCATGGTCATCCACATGGGAGTGTCCAAGGCCTTAATCACCATGCCACCTGCTAATCCCCAAAGAAGCCCTTTATCTACCCTCTGTCCTCAGTAAGGATTTAACTGTCTCCTTGGCCCCATATTTCTAAGTCCCTGGACAGTGATAACTTGCATGAGATCGGTACCGACCACAAACTACCTAACAGTATTAAGGTGTCTGACGCTGTTCTAAGTGGTTTTTAACCCTGTTAACCTTCATAGCAACCTTTAAAGCTAACACTGTCTTATACCCATTTTATAAATGATAAAATGAGGCATAGAAAGGTCAGGTAGCTCCCCCCAAAGTCACCACCAGCCATTAAGTGGCAGAAACAAGATTCACAGCCTTGTGGTCTGATTGTAGAGCCCAAATTCTTAACTTAGTCTACTCTACACTAATTCTCAGCCTTAAGATATTTTATCTACACTTAATGCTGCATTTAATGTTCCATCTTTTTTACTTGTATCTGTATATTTGCAGTTTACTATTACAAACCTGGGTTGAAGTATTGTTCTGTTTTTTTGTTTGTTTGTTTCCTGCCCCCCTAACATCTGTGCCCTGGGCAATTACTCAGAGCTGGAGCTGTCTGCAATTCCTCCTCACTTGTGATGGTGAACCAGGTAGGGAGCCTGCACCATTCCTTGTCTAGTTACTCAACACACATTGAATGTCCATCACAGGCAAAGCACTGGAAAAATTCAAGAGGCACAAGACATAATCCTTGGCATGGAGGCTCTTAGGCCTCATCTGGATCCAGGCCATTTAGGAAAGAAGAAAATGGAACAAGACAGGAAAATATTAAAAACAGGAATACTCTTTAAAAAAAAAAAAAAAAAAAGACTACTCATCTTCAGACGGGTTGGCTGTAAGCCTTATGTCTTATTCTGTCTGAGTCATTGGGATGTTAGGAAAAAGCCAGGACCTTTTTGCATCTCCTTTTTCACCCAGAAAATGGAGCTCCTTTGATAACTTTATGCCACAGAATATTGGGAGGGTTCGTTAGAGTCAAAGTGGTGTAAGACCTAAGGCAAAATAACTAATTGTTATTATCTGAGTATACAGCACACATTGCCCTTTCGGAACTATTGCCTGTAGACTTACTGCATTGAGCAAAGCCCTCTGGGAATGAGCACTTATAACAAGAATGGTTTATTATCATAATGGAGCATTCAATTACTTGTTCTGATGAGAGGTAGAGGGGTTTCTAAATTCATTGCATTAATTTAGAGGTGGGGGAAATAATTAAAAATGCAGGCCACCTATGGGTGCTGCATAATGTGGATGATATACTGTGGTTATAATGGGACTATGATACATGTTATTTATACAGTCTCCGGCAACAAAGAGTGTATTAGGTGTTTTGCAGTGGGCCTTCAGAAGTCTAAAACAAACAAGATTAAAATCAGCAATAAAACAGATCGGGAGCAGCCAGTGAAATTCAGCAATAAATTTGATGCAAAACCAATATGATATGCCAAAGGCCTTTTCAGATGTGCTGCAGGCTGCTGCTTTCGTTGTCTTATTTTAGTGAGATGGGAGGATATGGAAGGTGGGGTTGATGACTGTGAAGGAGAGGTCAGCCAGGGAGCGCTTCCTACTGTGGAAAGAACAATTCAGATTTTGTGGGGGAAATAGAATTTTCATGGCCTAAAGATTTTTGTGAGAGCTCTGTGTGTGTGTGTGTGTGTGTGTGTGTGACTTCCCATAGTCACTCATTCCTATGTGTCTCATAGTCAGGAAATCCTTTCTCCCTATGAAATCCCAAATTATTTTACTGTGTTTCTCACGAATACTCTGGTTTGTTTCTCCCAAGCCCATTCTCAGCTTCCAATCTTTTGTTTTTGTTTGTTTGTTTTCATTTGAGAGAGAGAGAGAGAGAGAGAGAGAGAGAGAAGCACCCACAGTGGGGTCTGGTCATTCCACAATCCTCTTCCCTCTGTCTTTCATCTTATCAAAATCCTGGGCATGCACCAGGCGTGTTTCAGGTCAACTGGTGGAAAGCTAAACCTACAGTAAGATGTGTGGCTTCCAACACTGTAATTCGATGTGCTACCAACTGCACTGCCAAAGCTAGGTCCTCAACTTCCATTTCTCTTTTAAAGAGATTTTTGCTATAGGGCTTTCCAGAGACACACAGAGAGACAGAGAAACAGAAAGCGAGAAATCATCCCCTAGGGGGATAACTATGCCACAGTCCTCTCTGCTCCATTCTCCTTGGGATTTTGGGCATGTATGCACTTGCGCCCAGTGTGAATTTCAAGCCACTGAATCCGGGACTTGAACCACAGTTGGCCATGCAGAGTCCAGCACCTTAACCACCACACCAGTGCTGGGCCTTCAACTTTCAATCTTTAAAAACCTTTGGACTCCTGTAACCCTCGTGTTAATGTAACATAGCATACTAGACAGCAACAAGGTTGTCAACAGATTCTGCAAAGAGGGTTGCATAACCTTCTGCTTGCCTATCTAGGATAGGAGAGTAAGAACTTAACAGTGATTCATTGGGTCCAGGTATCTCAATGTAATAACACCGAGAAAAAATTCATATCTCAGAACTTTATGAAAATAGCAGCCAAGAGTTATCGAAGAGGCTAAATGCACTCTGTTAGAAAAATGACCATTTTTCTCTAAGCACTTACATTAAACATACTCTCTATCTTCTAACACCTTGGTAAAAACACCCCGTATGTTGAAGAAAATGTCTCTAGTCCTAGTTTGTAACAATGTGTTCTACGTTGTGCTTGGTGTAAATGCCGATGCACTTGCCTGGCAAAGCATCACCTCTAAGGACTATTCGGTGCTTTCTATGGAAGATGTGCCCACCTATCATGTAGTGTACCAGTTACTTGCTAATTACTTGCTGTACCCATTAACAAAAATGGGTGTGTGGAGAGAGTGAGAGCCCCTTCCTCAATCTCTTCAGAGCACACTACATCCTTAGTCTCCTCGGTCTCTGATTTTGCTTTGGCACAATCCATGTTCTCTGTGTGAGGGGGAATTGAAAAAGTTCATGAACATGTATATTATGAAAAACCTATGGGTGAAGTTTTTTATAATGTTTTTGCATCAAAATAAATTATTTTAATCCCATTTTTTGTGAACTTTTTGAATCTTCATTTGACTGAATCCCCTTTGGTGGGAAGTGTTACTTCCTGCTTGGTAGCTATGCTAAAAGATTCTGCTTTTCTTTCTGACTGAGTAGTATTCGACTGTGTATATGTGCCACATTTTAAAGATCCAGTCATCAGTTACTGGACATTCAAGTTGATTCCTCATATCTTAGCTATTGTGGATAATGCTGCAATAAAAATGGATGTGCAAATGTCTTTCTAATAGAATGATTTCAGGTACTTTAAGTAAATACCAAGTGATGGAATTTTGAGGGTAGATGGTAGTTCTATTTGTAAATTTTTGAGGAGCCTCCATATTGTTCCCCACAGGCACTATTCTAATAAGGTACAGGGAGAGGTTCAAGAAAAAAGAGCTTAACAGACACAAGAATATAAGATGCTTTGTTGAAAAAGATATATATATGGTAATATCCTTCTTTTGATTATCACACACTACACACATGCATGCTTTGAAAAATCATATTGTATGTCATAAAGATGTACAATTAAATTTAAATAGAAATTATAAAGTAAATCTTTTAAAAATCAAAGGTCTAGTAATCAAGTCCACTGCTAGTATAATGTTTTACCAGAATGGCTGTACTAAATAGTACAGATTCTTTATTAAAGGCCTAAAAAGAGCCAACAGGTGGTGTGGTGTGGCGGTTAAGAATTGGAGTCCCACATGGCCACCTGCAGTTTGAGCCCTGGATTTGACAGCTTACTTTCTCATTTTCCCTTTCTCTCTGTCTCTACCCCGTGAGTGCATGTGTCCTATAGAATATTAAATGATAATAATAAATAAAGTAAAATAAAATAAATCATCCTTTTTAAAAAAAATCAAGGGGAAACTTCCCCCAGATGAAGCTATCAAATGGCTAATGAATACACAGAGAGAATTCAACTTTATCATATTTAAATAAAAGTAAATTAACAGAAAAAATAGATCTGCTCTGAGCTACACCATGGTACTTTCTGGGTGACACCATTAAACATCCTCTTTCCCCTGTCACAATGAATCTGGGGTGACTGTTAAAAAACACCTCATTTCTAAAAGCAATGCAGTAACTTCAAGTTGTAATCACATACCATGTTTGTATTCATTCCTGACTTGATGTGTTTCTCTAGTGCACTATTTTTGCATGTCCTTAATTTTTCTCTTTGTTTGGCTCATTGTTATATATGTACTAGACATCCAATAAACATACCTTTTTTATATAGACCATTCATATTTTTTCATTTCTCTCTTAACATCTTATTTTGAAAATATTCAACCTTACAAAGAAGTTTAAGGACTAGAACAATGAACAAAAATCTATTCTTTTTCTTCTTCTTTTTTTAAATTTTTTTGTTATAGGGTATGCGTGCTCCCTAGAGAGAGAGAGAGAGACAGAGAGAAAGAGAAAGTGAGAAACACTCCCCAGGGGGATGGCCACACTGCAATCTCTTCTCCTCTATTCTCCTCTCAGGCACATGTACCTAGTGTGTTTTTCAAGCTGCCAGTCCCTGTCTCAAACTGTGCAGTTGTCCATGTAGGATCTGGCGTCTTAACCACCATGCCACCTGCAGGCCCCCAAAATCTGTATCTGTTTACCCAAACATCAATTGTTAATATTTGGCCATGTTTACTTTACCTGTTTATACACCTGATATTCTTAAATATTTGAAAGCAAGTTGCATGCTTTCTAGCTGTAAATATTTCAACATACATTTCCTGTGTAACTATAATACTTTTATGACACCTAGAAAAAAATAAATATAGTACATATTTAAAATTCCATACTTTTCTCAAAAATATTTCTAAATGGCTGTTGTTATTGCTTTTTTAAAATCCAGATTCCCATTAAGGTGCGTGAATTGCATTTTATTCTTCTTTTAGAAAAAAGTCACCTTGAATAAATGTAGAAATTCAGCATTAATCATTTACCATTTCTGGCCCACAGTTCCTCTTCATAGAACCTGGAATAATAATTTCTCCCTAAAAAGACTGTAGAGGGACTAGAGATAACAAGTTTAAACACTTAGAATAAAGCCTAGTATAAAGCCTAGTATATATATCAGTTACTTGTTACTGGAAAGACTGAAATGACAAAGGGTTAATATTTGAGTGATATCCACCAGTAAAATTACAGTGGTTGTTTGGTAAATGGCTATTGCTTGAAGTTCCCCCATAATGCACTCCTTACCTCATTCCTGGCACTGTGGATGATTTTAATTCCTGACACTCAGGACCACAGCTGTGACAGCTGTTCTAGACAGTCAGTATCTGTATCATACTGCTCCCCCCCCCCTTTTATTCCTTTACATCTTTCAGGAACAGAGAGAGACAGAGACAGAAATACAGCCCCCCGACAGGGTCCTGACATACGACCCACTCCTAGCCAGCACCAGATTAGAAGCACACATGGCCCAGGGTACTCAGAGAGGTTTCCAGACTTGAACCAGGAAACTTCCCATGTGATTACGGGATGCCTTAAAGAGCGTTGTGTTCCACTGCTGCACCATTGACTGGCTCTGTGTCATGCTATTCTTAACTTTTAAAACATCATTCCTGGATCAATAGAATGAGGACTTTGAATAGACTCATTCTAGATGACTCTATGTTTGTTTCAGTTTTCCTATCTGTCAACTGGGATTTTTTTAAAAGGGTTTTAGAACTTCTGATATTTTATCAAGTCGCTCAATAGATTTAGGATTAAGAGTTTTTACTGTTTAAGATGTGAAGTCTATTATTCCCATAATTCTCTTCATTTTGCTCTTCATTGGACTCAATGTATCGTGCATATAAGACATTTTCCCAGTGTAGAGCACATTTTCCATATGGTTGTTTGAGCCAAAGAACCCGGCAACCAGTGCTCAGGTGAAAACCATATTTATTAACTTATAAATGTTGGCACTGAAGAGGTAACAGGTGGTAGTGACGGTTTATTAAGAATTGTGTGCACATCTCGGCATTTATTTGCTTAATATTTTTGAATTTAAGCATATCAATTTTACAAACCTGTAAAGTTAAACAAATGTCATCTCTTTTGCACTGACTCGATGCATGCAAGTGTTTCTAGAAGTGGTGCTTCTGAGCACTTATTTACATAATCAGAAAAATTGATGAGATTACGAGTAATAATCTCATCATTATTACTCGTAATCTCATCAGTTTTCGAAAGTTTTGGGATGCGTTAAAGTGACTGAACCCTGGAGAAATTTTGAGGCACTGTATCAGAAATGCCAGTGAAATATTGGAAAAGATTTTTGGAGACTGAAACGGAATGTGGATAGAGAATGATGAAGAAAGAATGATTGGAAATGCAGAAAGTGAGATGTTCGGAATTCCTTAGGAAGCTGCTAAGAGTCATGGACCACCATCACCTTGGTAGAGCGCTATTATGAGCACTGTGTAATGCCAAGGATTAGTGACATAAGTGAAAGACCATAAGGAAAAGCAAGAACAGTAAAACTATTCTTGTTTACAGGACAATGCACGTTATGTGGGATAAAGCTTGTTGTCATCATTTACTTACATTAGTACTTCTTGAGTAAATAATATGTTCATATGTTTCAAAATTTTAAAAATATATCCCTACCCCTAGGCCACCAGTTCTCTTGTATAATACAAACAAGATTATAGTCTTATTGGCTTCTTGTTTCTTATAATGATTTATAAGGGGACTTCATAAAGTTCATGGGAAAAATGGAATTTATGGGGTGTATGAGTTTATTTTGTTGCAAAAAAGTTTGACACCCATGCTTTGTTTATGATATGCATCATCTATGAAGATGTGATAGAGGCATCGCAACAGAGACTTCATGCCATGATCCACACCCAAATCTCAGCCAGATTATGGGCATGTGGCCAGTATACACAGAGAGGTTCCCAGATGCGAACCCAGGACTTCACATTGTGGGGCAGTTGTGTTACCACCTGGGCCCAGGAAAGCGAACAATAATATACTGTTGTCACCTTCAAGAAAGTTAGCAAAATAAAATATAAAACAGATAAAAATAAGATAATAAAGTTAATATTTAGCTAACCAGCACCTAATCAAGAAAGAGAATATTACCAGTACTTCCCAACTGCTACTCTGTCCTTCCTACATGGAAAAATAACCCTTATCAGGACCAGCAGTTGGTGTAATGGCTATGTCACTGGACTCCCACGTAGTTGATGGCAGTTCGAGTCCCAGACCCTGTGGCTTAAACTCACGCCTGGTGCATGTGCGTGTGTGACCAAAATTCCGAGAGGAGAATGGAGGAGAAGGGATTGCAGCATGGCCATCCCCCCTGGGGGGTGATTTCTCGCTTTCTGCCTCTCTATCTTTCTGGTGAGCACACGTGCCCTAAAGCAAAAACCTTTCCAAAAATAATAATAACAGTAATTTTAAAAACAATAATAATCCTTATCTTAACAGTAGTTTTTTATGCCTTGAATTTTTTTTATATACACAGAATTATACAGTACACATTCTTAACTCATGTATGTAGTAAAAGTTGGTTTCTTTTTCACTGCTCTAGGGCATTCTGTTGTAGAGCTGTGATACTATGTGAGCATTCTACTGTCTCGGAGCATTTATCTTATAATGTTCAGTTTGGGATATTATGAATCATGCTGCTATAAATGTCTTTTATATGTCCGTTGGTGTACATGCACCCATATATCTGCTGAAGACAAACACACATATTTGGAAAATGTAAATAAATCTTAATGTGTTATTACTCTTTCCAGACACGATGGCTTTTTTTTTTAAACAAGGTGTTTTTTATTTTTGTTATTTTTCTTTTTAATGATATAGGACTAATAGAGGCGAGTTGGTTTCAGGGATCTAATCACATCATACTGTGTAGACAGCTATTTTTTACCCACTGAACCAATTCTATGTGCTAATCTCTGTTCAATGGATATTCATTGTACTACTGTTCATACAAGTTAAAAATGAAAGCAAAAAACCTCAATTGTCCAACTGTAGGAGGTGGGTTAAATAATCAGTTCTTTTCAAAATTATACCATTCAGTTATTTTAAACAAATGATTGTTAGTAGATTATGTAATGATGCTACCAAAACAAAGTATACAGACCAGCCACCAGAAAACCCAAAATCTGACCCAGAGATTTGTCAAGAAAGAACGCTTTATTAGGGTGATTCCTCTGGGAGACAAAGAGCAGGGTTCTTAAAACACTGTCTCCCCAAATGGAGATTGGTTTTTAAAGAGAAATATTGTAATTCCCCTCAAAGTCTTCAATTACGTCTATGTATGCAAAATGAAGGGTCCAAACTTGTGCAGTTTTGATTGGTCAACTGAAGCAACAGTCCCATTGGTCCATATTGAAACTGGTACTGTTGCGATTGGTTGCTCTGATGCACCACTCACACTCCCTCCCTATAGTGGGGATCAACCTTAGGTCACTCAGCCTTCCTGAGGCACGCATTCTGCTCAGAGCAGGTCTCTGCCATCCAGGCCAGTTCTTATCAGTTACAAAGATACAGAAAGAGCAAGGAGTACTGGGCAGTGTTTACTCTTTAGATTATGTAATGATACAGAAAGATTAAGGTTTAATGTTTAGTGTGTAAAATAAAGCAAGTGACAACATAATATGTATTGCATAAACATAAATCTTAGAAGAAAAACCCAAAATGTTAATAGTGGTTTTCTCTGAGCAGCAGGTAGTGGAATAATAGGCGATAATTCTATTCATTTTGTTGCTCCATGTTACTTTTTTTAATAGTAAACATTAATCCTGTAATATAAGTAAACCTATGTTTAAAAGTGGAGGCAAAGATTCTGATCAGTTAACTTGTTCAGGGATGAGCCCCTGAGGAATTAGTGATGCTCTTTTTCCCCCCTTCTGCCATGACTACGTTTGATCCTTTCTCTGTCTGACTCTCTCTAATTCATTTCTAGTATATCACTTGATTTTACTTTACTGTGCTCTCATGTTCTCACTCTTACTAAAGAGGGGTTCAGTGTTTGTCCTGGGTGCTAAGCACCAGTGCTACAGAAGATTCCCTGGATATCATGAGTCTGGTCCTGATTCACCAATCTGTGTACAGCGGTTGGTCTCATCTGTGAACAGGGCGCCCCTGTGATACCTTCCCAACCTCTGGATGTCCATGAGCATTGTTGTGACAAATCAAATGATCTCTGTGGACAATTGAAGATCCTCTTGGAAAAGGTGAAGACAAAAGGTGATCATGCTTTTGTAGTTAGTGCCTATTTTAATGGGAAGTGTAACTTTAGGGTGACTGAACTTCTTGAGACATCAATATGGAAATCACCAACTCTGGTATTTCACTGTTTGACACAATTTGTTTGTTATTGTTGCTGTTTTTAATCACTGATGAGCCAACTGAAGACAAAGATAAGCATCAAATAAGTATTTAAATAAAATTCAAAAGCTTTTGTAACTTGAGTATTTGTTTCATCCCACAATGAACAACTGTAAGTATTTTTACAGAACAAGCACATGGATTTTTTGTATTATCTATCATTTTGCTGTATATGTATATATCTTATGTCAATTTAAATATAACAGAGGATTTTACTCAAGATAGTGTGAGAAATTTCAGATATGAAATTATGTTGCTGATACTGTTTTAATGTTCCTCCTAATTTTATGTGTTAAGATGAGTTTATAACCTATAAATCAGTCAAAATGATTTCTATGTTTATTATTGTTCCCCAAAGGCAACTCCAAGTTTGAATTAATTCATCTAAATGGTGAAGTCTTTTAAATATCGCTACAGGAAATACTGTGTTTAAATCACTAATGTTAGTTTGATGAGTGTGGTGACTTTTACCAGCCTCTCTGGTGTAATTTTCCTTAAAATCAAATATATTTGAAAGGTTCAGTCTTAGGCTCATTATACATTAAAGTAATATGGATGGCACTTCAAATCAATAAGCATATTGAGAGCCCTCCTCTGTGGAAGGTGCTGAGGATATGAAAATGAATACAAGAGTTATGTTGTGCTTGGGTTTGCAAATGAATAAGACTAAAGAGAGCAAACCCATCCTGTATGACAGTCATACTATCTAGTCAAGACTACTGTTAACCAAGAATTAAAAGGTCTTTGGTGTATAAATGTGTATGAGTGGTTGGGTGAGCTACTGACCTCTGGCTTGAAGAATAAGCTCAATTTTAATAAGGTGAATTTAAAAAACTTTTCTTTAAAATAGTATCTTATGTCAAGTAGAGTATTATACATAGATTTTATATTATTTCTGAGTCTCACAAGAACCTTGAAGATGGATAGCCACATTGTAACATGTAAAATATGAGGCTCAAAGACATTTTAGGTAAAGTAAAAGTATTTAGGAAGAAGAGAAATTTAAGACTATCTGACATAACCAGGACATGGTTAGTGAGTGGGATACAAAGGAGGAATAATCTACAAAGATGATGGGAGACTTGAGCTGGTTCTCTAGTTAACAGTCTGAAAAACAAGGATACGGGTGATTGGAACTGTTGGTGTTTGTTGTTTTTTGGCTTATAAGCCTGAGAGTGAATGTGTTCAGCTGCGAGAGACACAGAGGGAGAAAGCACTCCCTACTCCCAGTGGGACATGGTCACACTGCAGTCCCTTCTCCTCCATTTCTCCATCCTGAAGGCATACATGCACATGCTTCAGTGTGGGTTTTCAAGCCACCAGGGCCAGGATTTGAACAGTGCAGTTGGTATTTGGAATCTAGCTCCCTTAAATACTAGGCACAGTTGGAGTTTTTTAAAGCAGGGGTAAAAGGATCAGATTCATACTTTGAATAGTTCAGGAAGAAGTGTGGTGGATGGCTTGTAATGAGTATGGTATAAGAAATAGGGTAACAAGTGGGAAGTGATTGAAACAATTGAGAGATGAGATGATGGGGGCCTGGTCACAACAATGGAAGTGAGAATGTGGAGAAGAACACTGTTGTAAGAAACACTGTGCAAGTTAGACCTGGAAGAACGCGGTGACCAGCTGAAAGACCACTTCATGGATCCAAACTTGGGGACTCAAGATTTTTTTCTTTTTGGAGGTAAAATTTATACCATGAAATTAGCCATTTTAAGTGCACAATTTGGTGACATTTAAAACATTCACAGTAGTGTACAACCATCAATGCTATCTAGTCCCAGAACATTTTCTTCACTCCAAAAAGAAATCCTGTACTCATAAGACAGTCATTCCCCAAACTCTCCTCCCAGCCCCTGATAACCAGTAATCAGCTTTCTGTCTCTATGGATTTACCTTTTCTGGATATTTTGTATAAAAAGGAATCATACAATATGTGGCCTTCTGTGTTTGGCTTCTTTGACTTTTCGTGATGTTTCTGAGATTTAACCATGTTGTATTTATCAGTATTTCATTCCTTTTTATAGCTGAATACTATTTGACTCTATGGATAGTTTATTTATCTGCCTATGCCTTGATGGACAGAAAGATTGTTTTCACCCTTTGTGAAAGGCGCTGTTAGGAATGTTATGTACAGGTTTTTGTTTGAATTTTCATTTTTTGGTTCCTTGGGTTGACACTGAAGAGTGGAATTGCTGGGTCAAATGATAATTTTATGTTTAACTTTTTGAGGAACCACTAAATTGTTTGCCACGGCAGCTGCACTATTTTGTTTCCCACCAGTAATGTACTAGGTCCCATTTCTCCACATACCTGCCAACATTTATTTTTCTTTTGAAAAAAGATATAACAATTTAGGGAGTTCTAAGCAGCCCCATTCAGGGATCAGGACCACTGAAGACCCTCTACCCAGACTTCATCCTCCTGCCCCCCAGATCTAGACAAGGAGTCAGATTGGAGCACCCTACTTATTCTCTCTCTCTCTCTCTCTCTTTTTGGAGAGGTTTTTGCTATAAGGTGTGTACGCTCACCAGAAAGACAGAGAGAGAGACAGACAAATAGCGAGAAATCACCTCCCCTGGGGGATGGCCATGCCACAATTCCTTCTCCTCGTTCTCCTCTCAGGATCTTGGGCACACACAGACACATGCCTGGTGTGAGTTTAAGCCACCAGGTCTGGGGCTTGAACCGCAGTCGGCTACATGGGAGTCCAGAGACATAGCCATTATGCCAACTGCTGGTCCCATCTTTCTATATATTTTTAACTAAAAAAAATTTAACCTCCTTAGCTCTCTGCTGCTCTTGTTAATTCTTACCTTTCCCCCTGGACCCATAGGACAAACCAATCAGCGCCATCTATATTTGAATTCTGAGTGGCCTCATTCAAAGGTCAGGACCACCGAAGACCCTCTGCCCAGACTTCACCCTCCTGTTCCCCAGACCTAACCAAGGAGCCAGGTTAGAGTACCCTACTTTTTCTCTCTGTATCTTTCCATCTCTCTTTTTAATTTTTTAAAAAAATTTTAAACTCCTCAGCTCTCTGCCGCTCTTTTTAATTCTTGCATTTCCTCCTGCCCCCATAGGATAAGCCAATCAACAGCTATCTATATTTGAGTTCTGAGCAGCAGCTTGCTGCATGGTTTTCATTTTTTGTAAAAAAATATTTTTCTTTGTTTTGGATTTCGTTTTTTTTTTTTTCCTTTTCCTTTTCTTTTTACCTTTCTCACTTTTCTGCTAAGCCTCCACAAGGTCTAGGTGCTCAGTAGTCAAATATCTGAACACTTTTAGGGTCATATTAATTCTCAATTTTCATTGAATCAGCTGTGCAAAGGAAGAAAAATGGTACTGTTTTGAGACTGCATGTCACCTTCTCCTGTATTCCTCTGAAAGCTCAGAAAAAAAAAAAAAAAACCTATGAAACGCATATAATCCATCCGATGACCAGAGACCACCACAGAGGAACAAGAAATAAGAGAAACCGAGAAAATATCTCTCCTCTAAGGGAAAATAATAACTCCTCTTCATCCACAGCAAATACAAGGGAACTCATGGAAATGTCACATAAAGAATTTAAAATATTCATAGTGACAAAGCTAACAGTGATGCAAGAGAAGAGAGACAACAAACTCCAGAAGGTGCAGGAGAAAAGAAATGAGTTCTAGAAGGTGAGGAAGTTCCTGCATGATCTGAAAGAGGAGATGCACATCATAAAAAAGAATCAAATGGAGTTGTTAGAGATGAAGGCTGAAACAAAGGAAATTAAAACCTCCCTTGAAAATATCCAAAGCAGATTATATAATACAGAAGATTGAATCATAGAAGTAGAAGACAGAACCTCTGACCTAGAAAAATTCACCAAAAAGACTGAGAAAATAACCCCCCAAAATGAGAATAACATTTGAGTAATACTAGATACCATTAGACGCCCAAACATATGGATTATCGGTATCCCAGGTAGTGAAGAAACTAGTAAGGGGATTGATAACCTATTCCATGAAATCCTGGAAGAAAACTTTCCAAATCTAGAGAGACACTCAAATATCCAGACCCAAGAAATACAAAGGACCCCACATAGATTCAACCCAAGAAGATCTTCCTCAAGGCACATCACAGCCAGCTTGATCAAAACCAGACAGAGACAAGATACTAAAAATGGCAAGAGAGAAACATCAAATTGCTTTCAAAGGATATCCCATTAGCCTAACATCAGACCTCTCATTGGAAACAATGCAAGCAAGGAAAGAATGGGAAAATATATTCAAAATGTTAAGTGAAAAAAAACTTCAACCAAGAATTCTATATCTGGCAAAGATTATCCTTCATATGGGAAGAAAGGCCTGAACCATTCTCAGATAAATAAAACCTGAAAGAATTTTCCAACACCAGGCCAGCTCTTCAAGAAGTGCTGGAGGCAGTGCTATACCAGGAAAACTAAAGATAGACAGAAATAAGAGAACATGAAATGACCAAGAAAAAGGCCAACTTAATGGTAGGAATAAGTTCAGTAATATCAGTAATAATGTTGAATGTTAACTTCCAGGATTTAAATGGAAAGATTAGACCACAGTATCACTGAAAATTCAATAGAAGAGATACTAATTACATAAGCCTGAACTAATGAAATAGAATTTTTTTACTTTAGACTAAAACATTACTGATTTTCTTTGATGTTTTGATTTCCATATTGAAGGATTTTTGTCTTCCCTTGAGCTGTTGATCTACCTACTATTTGAACTGAATTCTAGCCTTTTTCCTGGCTTTAAGTTTTAAGCAAATTTTTCTTAACATTTTTTGATTTCGATCTATTAAAGCTAAAACTTTTTTGAAATTAAAAAAAGCTTTAAAAATACCAATTGATACCTATTTAATGATGGCAGTAAGCTATTATAGCCCCAGTGAGGTGCTACTTTATAGTATATTCACTTTGCTCACTGAGGTTTATGCCAAAATCAGACATGTATTCATAGAATGTATATATCAGCTGTATTTGCCATTGAAAGTTTTTAACTTAATTAAGATCTTCAGTGAATCAATAAAATGTGAAAAAAAAAAGACATGGAAAACAACTGTAGATACCAGAGAGAATGTGGGATAAGGGAGTGGGGGATTGACAGAGGGTGAGAGGTAGTGTATTGGGGGTGGGGGGAAGCAGCAAAATATATAAGAAACAAGAAATAGAGAATTATTTGTTGTTGACAACATGCATGGTTATATCCTTGATTGAGTCAATACACAATGTGTTCTGGATGGAAAATCTCATTTTGTATACTGTATTGATGTACAATGAATGATTACAAATAAATAAATTAAAATTTAAAAAAGATGTAACAACTTAGTTACTGTGGTTATGATTTGCATTTCCTTGATGACTAATGACTTTTTGCATCTTTTTCTATTAGCAATAGTCATGCCTCGGATAAACCTCATTGGCTACGATACTGCCACTGCGCAAAGCTTGTGCATCTTTTTCTAAAGAAAAAGAAAATTTTATTTAGTTCTTCCTTGAGCAAGAAAGAGAAAAAGACAGGACAGCCCCTGTAACAGGACTCTGATGCCACAATCCATCCCCAGCCTCAGCTGGTCTTAGTTCGTGGATACATGCAATGCTTGGTATACTCAAAGAGGTCTTCAGATTTGAACCAGGAACCTTCCCAGATGAGTCAGCCTCTCAGAGTGTTGCATTTTGTGATTGTACCACTGGCCTCCAATGTGGAGCATATTTCCATATGACTGTTGAGAATTTGTATATCTTCTTTGGAGAAATGTCTGTTTGAATCTTTTGCTCATTTAAGCAATTAGATTATTTGTGTTTCTGTTGCTGTGTTGTAAGAATTCTTGCCTGGTCTAGATACTAGAATACTATCAGAAATGTGATATACAAATATTTTCTTCCACTCTGTGAATTGTCCTTTCATTTGATAGACTTTTGAGCCATTTACTGAAGAAAAAAAAAAAAAAAAAAAAAAAAAAGCACAGGGAAATAATTTGGTGAAGAAGGATGGATATGAGGAAAACGAGTCTAGCTTGAGGCGTTAGTTGCAAACAAGGGTGGGGATACCCAGAGACATTTGGCCCTATCTGGTGCTTGAAACATCCTATCTTTTCAGTGTTTGAATGATAAAGATTGGAAGAGAAGATGGGGTACAGATGCTACCTTAAATGGCAGTCAGCCAGTGTCCCAAGAAACAGAATATTCCTCTTTCAACAAGTTGTCCTTTATATTGAAAATACTTTTTTTTTTTTTTTTTTTTAATGAGAGAGAGAGAAAGGGAGAGAGGCACACATGTATATATACAAATATTTTCAACAGGACCTCACACCACAATCCCCCACCCCCAAGCCTTTTAGTCACCTGAGATCAAGGCCACATACATGTTTACCCAGTATGTGCAGCTTGACTCAGGAACCAAGCCCCAAGCTTCCATGTGGCTTTCAGCATTGTAGAGCATTGCATTACTCCTATGTCACTGCAGCTGGGCCAAGAGGGAGGTTTTTGACAGGGCCTTGCCATATTCTGATCCTCCTGCTCCCGCCTCCCAGTTAGAAGGAATACAGATGAACACCACCGTGGTTGGCCTGTTTAGATTGGATTAGGAATCCAGTCTGGGTCTCCCATATAGCCAAAGCTGCTGAGATGCTGCGTCTTAGCTGTGAAGGCCACCATAGCTGGGCCCTGAAAATATTATTATTATTATTTTTAAGTTCATTTTATTTATTTCCTGAAGGTGGGGGGGTGGCATCCTTGACAGGGTCTTCACACTGTGTTTCCCCTCTCGACCCTGCAGCTAGCCAGGTGCACCCTGCATGTTAAGTCAGACCCAGGGTACAAGCCCACATGGTCTCCAGCATTGCACAACAGTGTTCCTATTGCCTGTGTCACCACAGATGGGCATGAAAATACTATTCTTTTTTTTTTTTTTTTTGAGAGGTTTTTGCTATAGGGCGCGTGCGCTCGCCAGACAGACAGAGAAAGATAGAGAGATAGAAAGCGAGAAATCACCCCCCAGGGGGGATGGCCACGCCACAATCCCTTCTCCTCCATTCTCCTCTCGGGATCTTAGGCACGCATGCACACGCGCCCGGCGTGAGTTTAAGCCACCGGGTCCGGGATGCGAACCGCGGTCGACTATGTGGGAGTCCAGCGACATAGCCATTACGCTAACTGCTGGTCCCGAAAATACTATTCTTGAACAACTTCCTAAAACACTCAAAAATCCAAATGCCATATGAAGATTAAATCACAATTCTCCAATCAGACAACATAGGCTGAAACAGGTTCTGGGAATACAGGCAATGAAATTAAATTGGTGGGGGCCAGCAGGTAGCATAGGGGTTAAGGCGTTGGAGTCCCACATGGTCTACTGTGATTAGAATCCCAGACCCAGTGACTTGAAACTCATGCTGGGGGTGTGTGCATGGGTGCCCAAAATCCTGAGAGGGGAATGGATTGCAGTGTGGCCATTTTCTTGTTTTCTGTCTCTCTGGTGAGCACACATGCCCTATAGCAAAAATCTCTCAAAGGAAAAAAAAAAAAAGAAAAGAGAAGAAAAAATAAATTAAACTAGTGAAGGGCTGAATGGTGTTGCAATGGTAAAATGCCACACTCTGTGAGGCCAACCCACATGGGAAAGTTGCCAGTTCACATCCACAGACCTCCCTGAATATATTGGGTACACATATGCCCATGATCCAGGCTGAGGCTGGAGGTGGATCACGCTGTCTAAACCCCGTCGAAGGTGCTGTATCTCTTTCTCTCTCTCAAGGAATAAACTTAAAAAAAAATTGAACCATTGAGAGGTACAGCCTATTGTGATCTACTTATGAAATTTCCATCTGAATAGAATACAATATGTGTATGTCTTAAACAAAGCATACGTGTATTCATGTAAGATTTATTTAAGCCAATGTAATCGAAAAAGCTGATATAAAATTAAGCTCTGAATAAAATAAAACAGTTGCTTTTTCAATGATGAAAATATCATTGACTTTTTCTTTTCAGTTTATAATCTATAGCCTGTGTCTTAATTTACTCAGCCTTGCCTAAAGTACGCTTTTTAGCTCTTAGCTGAACTGACTTGCAGGCAGACAGTGTTGACGGGGGCACGCAATTGTCACTTCTCCAGAGTTCCGCCCACATGGCTTGTGCTAGGACTTTCTTTTTTTTCTCAAATCTCCAGAATCTGTACTGGGTGTTATGTAGACACTGAGGCCTGGGCCTTTTTTATGAATCTCAGGGAAGCTATTCTGCTGCTGAGCTTGCTCGCTCACTCATTTCATTTATCCACAATAATAAGAATATCAATACCTTAGATTTACACACAGCCGCTCATCCAAAGAGGTCAAAGCATTTTAATTTAATTGGATGTTCCCAGGGCTTTAAGAGCTTCTGGGTATATTTACAAATGTAATAATAAGAAACAGTCTGCCCTGGTTTATAAAGTAATAGACAACATAAAACAAGACCCGCCTCTCTTCTCTTTCCCACCCTCACTGCGCGAACATAGTCAGTGCCTGGCCATGGGGTTCTAGGGCTTCTCTGAACTGATCCCTGGGCCTTCCTTTACCTTATGGTTTGACTCCTTCTTTATTCTATTAATAGATAAATGATCCCTTTATACATAAGATGTGTGCTTTCACTTTGTACCTTAACTTGTCTAGCACGACCTGTTCTTCCCGTCTAGGTACAGAAGTCTTTATTTTTATGTATGTATATATGTATTTTTGGTTCACTTAATTATAACCCACTTAGTCTATGAAGATTTCGATAGTCATCCTAACCTTCACTGATTATTTCTCATTGAAATATCTGCCACATTTATGCTTTTGTTCTTTGGGCATTTAGTAAATACTGTGGTTATGGTCACTTCTACTTTTATTTTCCCTATGTAACATATCAGTTCTTCAGATGATTTTATAATTAATGTCTTAAATGTTCATACATTTTAGTTGGTTCCAAGTAGCCTGGTGAGTTTGGGGATCTGCACTGAAGGCTGAAGGCTGTAGGCTGTTAATGGACATACCTACTAATCTTTCCCTGGACATTTTTTTTTTAATTGTTCATAGTCTAGTGCAAGTCTTGAGTTAGTTAGAAGGTTCACCTAGAATAGATGCAATGTTAAAGCATATGTTTGTCCTCTGACTATAAAAGATACAATGAGCAAAGTTTTCCTGCAGGGCCTTGTGAAAGAAGTGGGACAGATCATTAAAAACAGATTATTGAACAGAATTTTTTTTTTTTTTTGAGAAGTTTTTGCTATAGGGCACGTGCGCTCGCCAGAAAGACAGAGAGAGACAGAGAGACAGAAAGCGAAAAATCATCCCCCAGGGGAGATGGCCAAGCTGGAATCCCTTCTCCTCCATTCTCCTCTCGGGATCTTGGGCACGCATGCAAACGAACCTGGCGTGAGGTCTCGAACCGCGGTCGACTACATGGGAGTCCAGTGACATAGCCATACGCCAACTGCTGGTCCCATTGAACAGAAATTTAATATGGTGTGTTAATTTAGTTATCACTTATGTGCATTTCCAGTTTATGATAAAAGTACGTCATCATTTAAAAAAAATTATTTTACATTCATTGAGCATCATCACAGCATACAAAATGTGATTTCCCATCCAGAATACACTGTATAGTGGCTTAATCATACATGTTATCATCGACAAATAGTTTTCCACTTCTTGTCCCCCCCCCCCCCATTTCTCACCCTCTGCCATTTCCCGTTAACACTTATTCAATTCTTGCTTTTTTCCTTCTTTTTTTAAAAAAACACCTGAGACCAGCAGATGACATAATGGTTACATCGCTTGACTCCACATAGTCAATCATGGTTCAAGTCCTGAACCTGGTGGCTTAAAACTCACATCTGGTGCATCTGTGTGTGTGTGCCCAAAATCCAGAGAGGAGAATGGAGGAGAAGGGATTGCAGTGTGGTCATCCCTACTGGGGGATGATTTCTAGCTTTCTGTCTCTCTGTCTCTCTAGTGAGTGCACATGCCCTATAGCAAAAATTTCTCTCTAAAAAAACCTCACTCATTTATTTTTGTCTATAAAAGTGATACCTAGAGGACCAGCAATTAGCGTAATGGCTATGTCGCTGAACTCCCATGTAGTCGACTGCGGTTTGAGTCCTAGACCCTGTGGCTTATACTCACGCTGGGTGTGTGTGTGTGCGTGCCCAAGATCCCGAGAGGAGAATGGAAGAGAAGGGATTGCGGCGTGGCCATCCCCCCTGAGGGTGATTTCTCGCTTTCTGTCTCTCTGTCTCTCTGGCGAGCGCATGAGCCCTGTAGCAAAAACCTCTCAAAAAAAAAAAAAAAAAAAAAAAAAAAAAAACAAAGAAAAAAAGTGATACCTAGAAACTTTTGGGAAATACAGAAAAGTTAAAATAAACAGTAAAAAATTACCCATATTACCCATATTATTACTCCTCAAAACATATATATGTGTATATGTGTATATAATTGTGTGTATATATATATATATATGTGTGTGTGTATATGTGTATATAATTGTGTATATATATATATATATATACACACACACACATATACATATACATATATATGTATATCCATATATTGGGTCATCTGGAAAGTCATCATGCATTTTTACATAGAAAAATACGTAATGACTTTCTCTAATATGAAAAATTACCCACATTATTGCTCCTTGAAACAATTATGTGTGTGTGTGTGTGCGTGTGTGTGTGTGTGTGTGTGTGTATCTCCACATTCTGAGTCATCTGGAAAGTCATCATGCATTTTTACATAGAAAAATATGTGATGCCCTAATATATCACAGAGATATATTTTAAACAAAATTATACTTTACCATACTTTAGTAATCATAGCTGATATTTACCAAGTGCCAGAGAAAAAGGATTGGAGGAAAAAAGATTGTGGCATGACCATGCCTTATTGGAGGGTGCTTCAAGTATGTATGCCCTCTGACAATAACAAAAACTTTTGATTTCCAGTGTATCTTATTTCCTCATACCTAACTTATTTAACACTGCTAAGTTGTTTTACAGTTTTCATTATTTTGTCCATTGCTCTATTTCTTTAAAAACAAGATCTCTAGAGATGAAATTATTGGGCTAATGGCTACGAACACTATTAAATTATGACACATATGCATGCGCACACCTGCGTGTGCGTGCACACACAGACTTTCTAATTAAAAAAAAAAATCGCTGGGACTAGCAGTTAGTGTAATGGCTATATCGCTGGACTCCCACGTAGTCGACCGCGGTTCGCGTCCCGGACCCGGCGGCTTAAACTCACGCTGGGCGCGTGTGCGTGCGTGCCCAAGATCCCGAGAGGAGAATGGAGGAGAAGGGATTGCGGCGTGGCCATCCCCCCTGGGGGGTGATTTCTCACTTTCTGTCTCTCTGTCTCTCTCTGTCTGTCTGGCGAGCGTACGCGCCCTATAGTGAAAACCTCTCCAAAAAAAAAAAAAAAAATCAATTTGAGGGGCCAGCAGGTGGCATGGTGGCTAAGGTGTTGAACTCCTTCATGGCCAACCATGATTTGAGTCCCAGACCTGGTGGCTTGAAAATCATGCTGGGCATGTGTGCATGCACGCCCAAAATCTCGGTAGGAAAATGGAGTAGCAGAGATTGTGGGGTGGTCATCCTCTCTGGGGAGTGATTTCTCACTCTCCCTCTCTTTCTTTTTCTCTCTTTCCCTGGTGATTGCATGGGCCCTATGGCAAAAGCAAACAAACAACTAAACCCATATGAACTCCATCAGCTCAATGTCACAGATAGCTGATGTGTTCTGAATCTGCTGCTCCCCAACTCCAGGACCTCTGAGTTAGTTTGCTTCCTATTCACTCTGTAGTTTTTTAAGTTTTCTGCTGCTGAGTAGATCACCTCCTTCCCGGTATTCATTATTATTCTTATTCTTCAGTTTGTCCACTTCCCCTGCACACTTTAATCTTGGTTTTTTTGTTCATTGACTTTCTGAGTTACTGACTAAACCAATACAATGAAATGCAGGAGATAACTAAAAACTTACCAGTAAAACTAGCAATAAAGCACAAATGTGCATATTACTATCTATATTTTATTTAGCTTGAAAGAAAAGCTATCTGTAATCTGCTCAGGTTTGTTTTTGGCTATTCTGTCTTTCCTTTTCAAAACTCGTTTCGGTGTTCTGCATGTTTTTTTTATTATTTAGAAATAGAGAAACAATGAAAAAGTGGAACTCACACATAAAACGAATGTAGAAACAGATAGTTCTTAGAGACTATTTTTAAAAAGCCTTTATATGTCTGTTTATATTTACATTGGATTGGATTTTAAAAACACTTCTGTTTAAACTAAAAACTTTGCATTATAGGGTATCAAGTATACGCTATCCTCCTCCATTTAAATATATACCCTCACTTACTCATTTTGGCATCATCAAATAAATGTGATTAAAAGCCTGATAAAAATTCTACAGCAACCAAACAGAAAAAAGGCCCAGGCCCGTATAGATACAAGCGCAAGCACTCCTTAGGACACTCGGTTAAGCTGAGACCGGTTTAGTTTCTCTGTACTCCAGGAACCGCGGAAGGAAACCTACAATTCCCAGGAAGGAAAACTACGATTCCCAAGGTGCTTAGAGGGAACACGCGCGTCGCGGCTTCAAAATTTGCTGCCTCGGTCCCGCCCCCTCGCCCCTGTGATTGGATTTTCCACTTCCCTGCCTCCGTGTTTCTCTTCTCCCATTGGTGGAAACTCCAGCCGGGTCAACTATAGCGCTGACGTCCGTTTGATTCTTCCGAGCCCACTGGCACACCCCGCGTACCAAGATGGCGGCCGAAGCAGCTGGTGGGAAATACAGAAGCACAGTCAGCAAAAGCAAAGACCCCTCGGGGCTGCTCATCTCTGTGATCAGGTGAGGGAGGCAGGAGGCAGGGCCAAGGGACAGGGGGCAGCGGCTCGACCTCCGCATTGAAAGGGAGCAGGGTTAGCTGGGGTCCACCCTGCCGACCCTCCCCTTCCCTCCTGGCCTCCCCCCAGCCCCTCCCCCGGGTCGCAGCAGTTCCTCCTTTTCTCTGGGTTTAGGATTAGCGGGTACAGCCCAGTCCCACAGTCTTCTCTTTAGGGACAGCTCTCTGTTAGGGTTCCCGGGCCCTAAAAGTAGGGTGTTTGGGTTTGGTAAGGAAAGCCAGGTGGAGGTGTATTCATTCATTCACACGTGAAACAGTTACTGATGGAGTGTAGCCTCTGTCACTGAGAAGGCGCCTTGTTTCCTAGATTTCTGAGTGTAAGGCCTTTAAGTCCGGAGACTCGGACTATGCAACTCAGGATAGTTTCAACCACCTGTGAATGGCTGCAGCCTCAAATACAAGAATCTGCAGTGACCTGGCTCAAAGATTGTGGGTTTGGAGACACACATGTATTTTTGGTTTTTGTCTGCCTTTTCCGATCTTTCTGTCTTGATCTATTCCTTAAAACAAAACAAAACAAAACAAATCTTCCTTTATGCACTTTAGAGTGGGAGTGGTGAATCCTTTAGGGGTTCCTTTTTTCCCCTAAAGTGAAATAAATCGAGGAGGAACCCTTTCTATCACCATTAAGGATGATACCGGGAATAACCAAAAACAACCTAAATAAAATTTATTTTAACACGTTTTTTGGTGTTGGCATTTGAATTTCAACCAAAGTCTTTTTCATAAAACAACCCCCCTGCCCATTTACCCCTCATATGCTAAACCTTTGTTTAACTTCCTGGATGGCCCCTGGAGATTCCTGATGTTTTTAAAACCCAGTGCCCAACAGTATCTGATAGGCCCTAAGCACTTGAATGAATGAATATATCAAACTTACACAATTTATAAAACATATATCAAGCTTACTGCTTGAGGATTGTTAAAGACCTATCTCGTGGGTTTTATTTAGGAAATTCTAGTTTAAGATTATGGACTGGTAAATCATCATTACCAGCATTCTTTTGGGGTTGATGGAGTAACTCATCTCTTCGTGAAAATACTTAATGTACTTGGTGGGCCATATAGAGGAAGTGCTGAACTGTAATCTACAGGCCGGCGTTCTTGCTGTGTCATACAGGTAGTGTAGAGGTATTGCATTATACCAAAACTCCAGCTAGAACCTTTGTGGATTCCCATCTGAATCCTCTGTGGAATGATAATACTTGAATTTATGTGGATTCTTTTTTGAACTCGTTCATTTTTTTCTAATTTATAGACAACGTTTATTTATACCATGGGTACTTAGGCCAGTCTGCAGTATTATATCTGGCCCTTATTGCGTACTTAGTAAGTATTTGTTGAATGAATTAGTGAGTGTCCTGAGTTTTGGAGAGATGAATCAGACATGTTGTTACCCCTGAGGAGAGCTTAGTCTACCCTCCATTGTTAGGAAGTTCAGGAGGACTGGTCATGTCTCCTGAAAGTGGTCCGGGGATTAGGTAAAGTTGCAGCTGTATACAATGTAGCATCTCCTTTGTATACATTCTGTAGGCTGTTCCTGTTTCTTTTTTGCTGAATGTCTGTTTTCTTCAATGCCAGTTAAATTGACTATAAGTGCCCTATAATTGAAACCAACCTAAAGCTTTTTTTTTTTTTTTTTTTTTTTTTTTTTTTTTTTTTTTTTTTTTTTTACTGATACTGATGCAGAAGTGTGTATTGCTTTTGTCTAACCATTTTGCATTTTCCAAGGGAATATTCTACAAGTGGATGGTGTGCGGTATGATTTTGTGGCTCTCCATCCATCTCATCTGCTGATCTATGTTCACTTTATCATTATAATTTGGGCTTCTGTGTTTTATTACTTTGACTTTTGTTATGTATTACTGCTTTTCATTTTTCTTCCCTTGTCTGCCTAGTCCACTTCAACATTTTAAATATATCTATATGTAATTTTTTGAGAGGTTTTTGCCATAGGGCGCGTGCGCTCGCCAGACAGAGAGAGAGAGAGACAGAAAGCGAGAAATCACCCCCCAGGGGGGATGGCCACGCCGCAATCCCTTCTCCTCCATTCTCCTCTCGGGATCTTGGGCACACACACACATGTGCCCGGCGTGAGTTTTAAGCCACCGGGTCCGGGACATGAACCGCGGTCGACTACGTGGGAGTCCAGTGACATAGCCATTACACTAACTGCTGGTCCCCCTGTAATTTTTTTTTCAAGAGAGATTTTTGGTATAGGGCATGTGCACTCCCCAGAGAGACAGAGAGACAGAAAGTGAGAAATCACCTCCTGGGAGGGAGGGTGGCCATGCTGCAATCCCTTCTCCTCCATTCTCCTCTTGGGATTTTGGGCATGTATGCACATGTGTCCTGTATGAGATTTAAGCTGCCAGATTCAGGACTCGAACTGTGGTTGACTATGTGGGAGTCCATTACATCATCTGGTTATTATATTTTTAAGCGTGGTATAGGGTTGTGTCCAGACCTAGCATCATGGGAAAGCACAGTAAGGGTTGAGGTTCATGGTTACACATGACCTTAAGACCAGGTAGTGTTGTTAGTGGAGTGATGCCATTTGTATTTCAGCATTTCTTTGAGCAGTAACAGGGCAGTTTTCTCACTGGAGTCGGGTGTGGCCAATTTTCTCTCTTTTTCTTCCTGATATGCTTTTGGACATACCCAGAGGTTTAAATTTTGTAAACAGTGGCAGTTAATGAGAGTATGAATAATGTATTCGTAATTCCTAATTCTTCATATAAAACTTTGATTACCTTCTCCTATCCTTAACCTTTTTTCAAATTCTCATTCAAAGACTGTAGCTTTCCTGGTTGCTTAGGCAACAAGCCTCGGAAAGGAAAATTCACATTAGGTTAATGTTTATAAAATCTGAGTGTTCCTGAAGATGTACCTTGTACATGCCAGTCCTTTTTCATGTTTCCATGGACCTATCATTTTGTCACAAAATAAATTACTTGTTAGTGATAGAGTCCACTGTCGTCTGAAAAGTTTGATCAGCTTAACTGTGTCTTTTTATATCACTGAGCATTTTCTTTGAATAGTGAATGTTAAAAGTTCTCCTTCAGTTCTCTTGCTCAGACATGTAAAATATGTCATTTCAATACTACAGTATGTATTATGATACTACATTATGTATTATGTAGTATCTCAAGAATGAAGGAGAAGGGATTGTGACATGGCCACCTCCCACCCCCACCCAGGGAGTGATTTGTTGCTTTCTGTGGCTCTCTGACTGTCTGATGAGCGCATGTGCCCTATAGCAAAAATAATAATAATAATAATAATAATAATAATAATAATACAGAATACAAGTATTTCAGGACAGTCAGATGTTTCAAAAGGTGGACTCCCAAGGTCTTAGAGAAGTGGTCCTCAGGCTTGTGAGGTGGGGCATTGAGGACGGTGACAGTACTTGAAATTTAGCCTTTTGAAGGCTGCTGCTAACTGTGTGGATTTTGGTCTTAAGTTTTGCCACTGGCCCCTTAAAGTTGGATGGACAGAGTTCTGATTACCTGTTGGTGTACATTTAGACAGTTTTACACACACACACACACACACACACACACACACAGCATTTTGCACCAGTTTTCCACTGTAGCTTTTTGTTCGGTCTAAAGTTGGAGGAGTTGGCCTCTCCACTTGGGAAATAAAATGGCATTTTAGAGAACATTACTTTTTTTTGCAAATTCTTTCAAGATTTTTAATTGGAAAGTATGTCTACCACATACTGTTAGATGATTTGCTGTCTGGTTAAATATTGCTTTTCTTTATAATTTGTTCTGGAATAGCAGTTTAATTGGTAAGATAAACTTATTTATGACTCTTGGACACCTTACTGAAACCTTGGAGCAGGCAGGGCTTCTGTATACAGAGTTCGTGCAGATGTCAAGGAGGTTTGGAGGCGATGGAAAGCTCACGTTTTCTTCTTTTATGTCTTCTTAGAATCTGGAATTTCAAAAACTTAGACAATCCTTTGTTGTAGATACTTGTTAAATTTTTTTCCTCCTCAGAGAGTATTTTGGTCAACCCTGTGTTTAATTCAAAGTAAACTTTCTTGAAGGTGTCCCGGCTTTGATCAGGACTTTGAACACACAGCTTTGAGGTTCATGATACAGTTTGTGTCAGGAGAGGAACATGGTCACTGTGTTCTCCGCCGAGTCCTGCGAGCCGTCTTAGGTGTTAGTACTGTTTCTAGCACCATCTCCTCCCTTCCTTAGAACCCATCTCATGAGGATTTTAGGTTTCCAGCTGTCTTTGTACTCCGGGGAGAGTTGGCACTAGAGATGCAGAGTTGCTTATAAATTACTTCCAGAATACTTGGAGACTAACTTAAGGAACTTGTAGGAATTCCTGGGACATTTGATAAATGATGTGCAAGTAGGGGGCAAAAAAATTCCCTCCTTTTCTTAATACATCTGCCAGATAGCAACCAGGATAAAAATGTTATTTTCCACCAGAAATATCCTTGTAGAATGTTAGATTCCATTTGTCAGAATGTCCTTATAACCAGGAACACTTGCAGCTATATTAAGGTGGTAATTATTTGATAATTTGAGTCAGCTAAAGAAGTTTGTTTTAAACAGTTATATGCCTGTGTGTGTGTGTTAAACATATAAATATACATAAAATATAATACGTATATTAGATTAAAAGGCAGAAAATATGTAGACAAGCAGATTGATGGCCCATAATTTCTTTGCCCAGATAACTTTTTGTCCCTATTAAAATTATGTTGCTCACACTTATTTGTAAAAGTAATCATAAAAGAGGAACATTGTCCAATAATTGCCATTATAATACTATTTTCCCTTTCGAGGTTTTTGCATGGATCCTGTCCTTGTATATACAAAAGTTTAATTGTTGTAACATTGTTAACTTTTAATTTTTTAGTATAAGATAATTTTTTTATATTGCTTTATAGTCTCTGTAGTTATAAATTTTTTTTTTTTTTTTGGTTGAGAGTTTTGCTATAGGGTGTGAGTGCTCACCAGAGAGACAGACAGAGAGACAGAAAGTGAGAAATCACCCCCGGGAGGATGGCCACCACTGCAATCCCTTCTCCTCTATTCTCCTCTTGGGATCTTAGGCACGCGTCTGGTGTGAGTGTAAGCCATCCGGTCCGGGACTTGAACCGTGGTCAACTACATGGGAGTCCAGTGACATAGCTATTATGCCAACTGTTGGTCCCATTCTCTTTACCCAGGATTAACCAGTATCAATACTTTTGCTTCCAGTTTAAAAAAAAAAAAATCACTCTATTGTGAAAATAGTATGTTCATTTTAAAGAATTCAAACAGTGAAAACTGCAGGGACATGAATATGAAAATAAAATTATTCCAGATTTTTTTCCTCTATAAGTTGTCATTAAACCTAATTCCACACAACCAGCCTTCTTGTTCACTCTCTCTCTGTATGTATGTATGTACATGAAGCGTTGGATGGATAGACAGAAGTAATTTTTAAATTAAATATAGGATCTTATTCTATATACTAACTATCTGCTTTCCATATATATATATATATATATATAAATAAAACACACATACATATACACTGGTGTATATGTATATAAATGTGTATATATATATTTTTTATATATATATATGTAGAGAGAGAGAGAGAGAGAGAACACAAATCTTAAGTCTGGCTTAATGAATTTTTGCCAGTGAATGCTTCTTATATCCCAAGAGCGTTCCTTTCCTTTCAGTATTTTTCCTGTACATTTGTTTGTGTAAGGCTATTTCGTTCTCTATACCATCTGTTAAAAAAACTGTCTTTTCTCAAGTGAGATTCTTTTGCACCTTTTTTAAAAAATAAATTCATCTTGTATATGTGGGCACATTTTTTTTTTTTTATTTCTTTCTTTCATGAGAGAGAAAGAAAAAAGGAGGGAGAGGGAGAGGAAGAGAGAAACAAATACCCTTGACAGAATTTCACCACAAAATGATACCCACTTCCAGCTGTTCAGATAGCTGGGATCATGAGTACTCTAGGGTGTTCAGGCTGACCTAGCATCTGAACTCAGAGCCTTCCCATGTGACTCCACCATCATGCAGTAGTGCCCTACAGACCAGGCCACTGGGCCTGGGCATATTTCTTCACTATCTAGTCTGTTCTGTTCCTGCTTATTTATCTTGATGACATTACCACATACATTATCTTGATCACTGCTTTGGTAAGATAAGTGCTCCAACTTAATAATTGCTTTTTCAAAGTTGTTTGGGGTATTCTGGATCCTTTGTATTTCCATGTGAATTTTAGAATAAGCTAATCAGTTTCTACAATAAAACCTGCTGAGATTTTGATTTTATTTGTGATTGCATTGAATGTACAGATTAACGTGAGAGGTTTTTGCTATATGCGCTCACCAGACAGACAGAGAGACATAGAGACAGAAAGCGAGTCACAGATGGTCACGCCGCAATCCCTTCTCCTCCATTCTCCTCTTGGGATCTTGGGCACGCACGCACACGAAGTTTTCACCGGGTCCGGGACATCGACTACGTGGGAGTCCAGCGACATAGCCATTACGCTAACTGCTGGTTCCCAGGAATCAACATCTTTATAAATATATATTTAGAGTCTTCTGATCCACGAATGGAGTGTATCTCTCCTTTTAATTATTTTTTGACTTCTTTCAGCAATTTTTTGTAGATTTCAGTGTATATGTTTACATATCTGTGGTCAGATTTATCTGTAAGTGTTTTAGGCCACTTCAGATTGTGTCATAGTTCACTGGTGCTGATATTCTTTTGTTTAATTTTTTTCTCTTTTCTCATTCTTTTCTGGTGTTTTATTTTGTCCAGTTTCTATTGCTATGCCTTTATGTTCATTGTCTTTCCTCCTATTTCGAATCTGTTTTTAGTCCCATATAATATAATTTCCCTCTCTCTCTTTTTGGTTTTTGTTTACTTTTTCTTTTGTTTTTTTTCCTCTGACATTTGAAACTCAAAATCCAGTCTGTTGGAACCAAGCAGTCTCTCATTCTTGTCAGTGCCTCAGTCCTCTCTAATGTAGATTTTTATCTTAGATTGTAGTTTTCATCTTTGGAAGTTTGATTTGGATCTTTTAAATATCTTTCTTATGTCTGCTTACATGCATAATCTCTTCTATAGTTTCTTGAATGTATGCAGTGTAGGTATTATAACTGTTTTCATGTCCATGTTTACTAACTTTATCATCTGTGTTATTTCTGGCTAAGTTTACACTGACAGATTTTTCCCTTCTTCCTTTACATGTCTTGTACTTTTAAAAAAGGTTTATTCCTTTAAACTGTGCAGAAGACAGAGAGCGAGAGCAAGAGAGAGAGAGAGAGAAAGAGAGAGGCACCCTCACAAGAGCCTCATGCCACAATCATTCCCAAGCCTTCCCAGTCAGCCAGGATTATGAGCACATATAGCTGGTGTATACAGGTTGACCAATGAACTGAACCTGCAAATCACTCATATGGATCCACCATCACTTGAGCAGCTTGTTAATCATATGCTATTCAGCCAGCATTATGTGCCTCGAACTTTTTGATTGTGTGCTGGTCATTGTAAATTTTATCTTTTTGGATACTAGTTTCAGAACTTTTTGTATTCCTATAAATGTTATTAGGCTTTGTTCTGGATGTAATTAAGTTAGTTGGAAACAACTTGGTCCTTTTAGGTGTTCTTTTACCTTTTGCTAGTTAGGAGCAGAGCAACATTTAACCTAGGGCAAATTTTGTCTTGCTATTGTGGCAAAATTCTTTTGAGTACTCTATCTGGTGCTTCATGAATTATGAGCCTTTTCACTCTGGCTGGGTGAATAGACCTTATCTCTCTAGCCCTGTGTGAGTTCAGATCGTTATTTTCTTTATTCTTTCGGCTTGTTCTTTTCTTGGCCTTGAGTAGATACCTCCCACACATGTGTTGATCTAGCCACCGAAGAGTTAAGGAAGACCCTCTACTTATTGCCATAGTTCTTGTAGCTCTCTCTCTTCTCCATTACTGCCCTGCTCACTTTAACCACCTTAAATGTCTAGTATTTTGAAATCTGTTTTGCTTGTTTGTTAGTTGCTTTGTTAGTCCCTGGCCCAAGGTAGAAGTCCATCAATACTTCATATTTTTAGTAACATCTTTAAAAATTAATTTTTGTTGTTACTCTCTTGGGGCATATGCTCAGAGAGAAAGAATAAGTTATGGCATAAAAGTGAACTAGATGTCTCAACACTGAAGGTCTTTCTTATTTTGCAGTATTTTATAGAGTACTAAACAGTTAAACACCTTTTGTTCCTAGAACCTTTTCTTTCAAAACTCTTAGAAATGACTTGAAATGATTATTCATATTTATATATTTCTTATTAAAAAGTTTTCCAGAATGTACATGTGCTCGCCAGAGGGAGAGAGAGAAAGCACCTTCATGTGCATAGTCATGCCACAATCCCTTCTCCATTTCTGCATCCTGTTGGGATTTTGGGCACGCACACACACCTGCCCAGCATGTTTTCCAAACCAGCAAGTGTGGGATTTGGACTGTGTAGTCATCCATGTGAGGTTCTGCTCCCTTAAGCACCAGTCCATGGGGCTAGGTCTATATATTTCTTTATTTAAAAAAATATATATTTCTGTTTTGATTATTTAATTCCTATGATTGTATTGTACATCGTTGTTCTTAGGTCTAATGTGGCTGGTAATGGGTTTTCTTTGGGCAGGTCAGTATTTAGTCTTTTAGTTGGTTTTTGTTTTATTCTGTTTTTTTTTTTCTTTCTTTTTTTTGGTTTTATCTGCATTTGGATGTTTGCAGTGGTGAACTCTGCTCTCTATTGTCTTATACTCTGCTGCTTCTTACATTTTTGTTAACTGCTTTCAAACCATGAACTGAGTTATGGTCTTTAAAGTAGCCAGTTCTTTATGTGCTGAGGATTTAGCCTTGAAAAACTTGGAAACTCACAATGTAATAGAAAATAGTAAGGGAGAATTCTTGTGCTACATATGACATTGTTGGCAACAAATCCAAGTATTTCAAGATTATTATGAGAACATTTTTCGACTTAAAAAAATATTTTTAAAGCCTTTGCCAAAAATAAAGTAGGATATAATTCAAAGGTGTTTTTTCATTTAAAAGTTGGTATCTATCATCTTACTAAATACTATGGAAAGCATTATCTTAAAGTAACACTTGATAACTTGTTAGGAATGCACAGTTTTAGGTATCTCCTTCCTGACCTAGTTGACCTGAATCTATGTTTTCTTTTTTTGGAGAGGTTTTTGCTATAGGGCATGTGCGCTCACCAGACAGACAGAGAGAGACAGAGAGACAGAAAGTGAGAAATCACCCCCCAGGGGGGATGGCCACGCCACAGTCCCTTCTCCTCCATTCTCCTCTTGGGATCTTGGGCATGCACGCACACGGGCCCAGCATGAGTTTTAAGCCACCGGGTCCAGGACACGAACTGCAGTCGACTACATGGGAGTCCAGCGACATAGCCATTACGCTAACTGCTGGTCCCACCTGAATCTATGTTTTAACAAGATTCTCAGATGATTCAAAAACATGGTAAAGTTTGAGTAGTCTTTAGAACATAATTTACTTGGGAAAATCAAATAAGAGAAACCAATTGGAATGACTAATTTTTTTTCTTTCTGAAATAATGGTATTATGGCTATGTTAAAAAAAAAATTTTTTTTAAGGGACCAGCAGGTGGCATGATTGTTACGTTGCTGGACTTCCATGTAGTCAACTGTGGTTTGAGTCCTGGACCCAGCAGCTTAATACTCACGCTGGGCATGTGTGCATGTGTGCCCAAAATCCTTAGAGGAGAATGAAGGAGAAGGGACTGTGGCGTGGCCATCACCCCTAGGGGGGTGATTTCTCGTTTTCTGTCTCTCTGGTGAGTGTACATGTCCTACAGCAAAAATCTCTCTCCAAAAAGTAAATAAATAAAAATAAAGTAGGCCCTTTCTTTGTGAGAGTGACAGAGAGAAAGAGAAAGACAAGCACCTTCAGCAGCATCTCGTGCTGTGATAGCCCTTAGACCTCAAGCCTTTCTAGCTAGCCAGGATCCTGGGCATATGTGCCAGGTGTATACAGACTGACCAGGGAGCTGAACGTAAGATATTCCGTATGTATGGACGTGGTATTGCATGAGCAATGGTTACCACTCTATCACAGAACTGGCCCTAAAAATAGCATTAATATACACATATGTATATGTGTATATATACATGTCTATGTCCATATACATACCAATAAAGATATCATGTCTGCAATTGGTTTCAGATTAATTGGGATGAGGGTTAGAGTCAGTTGAGGTGGAGAGGAAGCAGAGGTTGTTGAAACTGGATTTACTTGACAAGTCTCTTAATTTTTGTGCATAATTTAAAATTTTGCATAAATCTATACATAGTATATACATGTATATACTAAGGGGAGGAAAAAGGGTAGGAAACACAGATTTCCTTAGATTAATAAATTCCAGAAATGTTTCATACTATAAATATATATTTAAAGAATTCATTTTGTTTATCATTATTATTTTTTAGTTTGACCAGAGAGAGAGAAAGCCGCAAGGTCTGGGACTTGAACCACAATCAGCCATGTGGACATCCAGTGCCTAATCACCCGCCACCTACTGGCCCCTCGTAATATATATTTTATGCTCTGTATCCCATCCCCAACCTGGCATCTTACATATTAACATATTAAAACCTCCTAGATGTCTGCAGTTAAGAAATGTACTTCAGTTTCTGTAACTCAGAATTTCCAAAATGTTTTGGCCATATAACACCTGTAAATATCTTGCAAACCATTGTTTCTGAGGATCGCTATGGACAATGCTTTGAGGAGGATATGTGGTTTAAAATGGAAGTAGGAAGAGAAGTAGAGGTTGGTTGAGTAACAATGGGGTAGATTCGAAGTTGACTTTGTCAACCTAAGATCAGTTTTATGCCTTAGTGAGGTGATTTTACTTAATTTTAGATAATAGCCTTCTTTGTTAGCTGAAAGATTTATGGCTTTTGGGCCCCAGAAGTGTTCTGTATAAATGAGTTAATTGAAATATTGAAAAATTGTGTGTGTTGGGTGTAGTAATTGGCTCTAAGTGCCATCTGAAGCAAGACACTAGTGAATTTTCAATTGACTTTAAAGCAGAAATTGTTTGCTGTCACTTGGTATTAAATGAATCTCTTTGTACTGTTAAGGGATATTGTTTTTATGCATCAGAAAACTTTTTCAGAGGGACTTGTCATTGTGAATTGCTATCAGTTGGGATAGGATTATCTTGTATTTCATGGGCTCTAATAAGACATAATTAAGAAACAAGCAATCACAATGTATAATTGAATATAATAAAATCCGATTTAAAAGTGTAATGTAGATTTGGTTATGCTTTGAGTGAAGCCATTTCTTACGTGATTATATAGTGATACACATCTCAAACACTTCTTTAATGTGTTTTTTTTTTTTTTACACAAACTCAGAATTATAATGAGGACCTTTTATTTTTATAATGCACTGGAAGCATTTTTAGACTATTCATCATATACAAAGTGTTCTGCTAGTGTAATGGGCTTGGAATACTTCTCAACTTGTTTAGCGTCTGTATTCCTAGCGCTCTCTTTTCCTCCTTTTCATTTTGCTCTTTTCACTTTGCTCATACTTACAACTGTCTTTAGTTCCTCTGCCAACACGATAGGTATATGTTGCTGTCAGGCATTTCTTACGTTGGCTGTTTGTATTTTAAAGAAAAGAAGAATCTGCCTCTTACGCTTTGAAATAAAGGCTAAATTGATCTAATAATGTAACCTAATGTCTTCTGGCTAACAGCAGTTTGGGAAAGAAAACAAGATCCGCATTTTGAAGAATCACATTAGCTCTAGACTCTATTTTCTTGTGGTGGAATCAGTAACAAAAAGGAATATTATGTTCTGGAAAGATGAATAAGTAATAATTTTTTTTTTTTCCTTCTTGGAAGAAGGTTCTGAAACCAGTTAACCCTGGAGCCTTTGTTGAGAGCTTAGCTGTGTCTAATTCTTGTATTATGGCAATATTTCAAGTATTCAAATACTTTAAAAATAAAGATCGACTCCCTATACAGTGCTCTTTCTATTATGCAATTAAAAACATTTGTTAGCATTGTCAGGAGCAGTAGTGCTGCTGGCGGGTTCAGGTGCTCACAGTGAGAAATGCAGGGACTCTGGCACTGTTGTTTGTTCAGAGGCCTATTTTCAGTACTTTTTGCAGTGGGGAGTCACCGAAGAGATTTGGTTCTTATTGTTGTTTGTGCTCTGTAGAACAGTTGCTTCTTGATAAGTGATTTTTGGATATGCGAAGCCTTCCTTATAATTAGTTTTTCTGAGTGGCTTGAAGGGATTTCCATTAATTGTTTTTTTTTTTTTTAATCTTTATTATTCCTGGAGGAGAGGTCACTGGATGCCAACAAGGAATGCCCTTAGTAGACAATTAAGTCTATTAACTGTTTTCAGAAAGCATGGCTTACTGCTAATTATTCTGCAGGTGTCACTAAAATTCAGGTGTATTACATTAAATATTTCTTATAGCAAGTTAATTAGTTTAGTTATCTGGAGCTGTATTATATTAGCCAGCTCTTTCTTTTTGTGGATTTGCCAAGAATTTGCTGCTTATGGGTAAGGAGGGTAACTGATAACATCTGCTTTGAGAATTTAACCAACCAAAATAACATCACCTGTATTTTTAAGGGGCTATCTTAGTCTTCTTGAGCTGCCATAACAATAATACCGAAGACCGAAGACCGAGTGGCTTAATCAACAAAGGTTAACGTTCTCACAGTTCTGCAGGCTGCAAGTCCAAGGTCCAGGGAACATTAGGGTTGGTTTCTGATGAAGCCTCTCTCCCTGGCTAGTAGGTACCCATCTTCTTGTTATGTGCTCATTTGGTCTTTCCTCTGGGATTGTGTGGACAGGGCTCCCTGCTGTCTCCCTTTTCTTATAAAGAGAGTAAGGCCCCTGTTGGAGGAAGGTCCTGTTCTTAGGACCTCACTTAACCTTTATAACCATCCTTGTACACCCTGTCTCTAAATATAGTCACATTGATGGTTCCGGCTGCCACATAATGGATTGGGAAGGACGCAGCTCAGTTTGTGAGAGGTGGTATCCTGGGGCCTAATGCTGCTTTGTTGAAATAGCCGAGAGTGCTTCCAGAGCAATAGTCTGTCATCACCTAGAGGTGATACTGAGGCTTAGGTAAGAGCCCTGGTCAGGCCCTTAACTTTTCATGATCTGTTGTCAATCTCACTGCATACTTTTCTGGCTTTTAGCATTTAGCAGCCTTCTAATAACCTTCTAATCCCACATACTTATAGTGTATACGCTCTTCAGAAAGCTGCTGTCTGGTCAGCTTGAACTGTCAAAAGGTTTGTTGAGAGGAGGATGTTAATAAAACATAATTTGATCCATTTAGTCCTATAAGTTCTCTAAATTAATCTTCATTAATCTTTAGATTAAAATGAATTGGTAGTGCACACTGGTTGATGGTGCTACTTAGCAGACTGAGGCCACATGGGAGGCCTAGGTTTGTAAGGCTGACCCACATGGGAAGGTTCTGAGTTCATGTTCAGAGACCTCTCTGAGTACCCTGGTCATGTGCAGGCCCATGGTCTGTCTGGGACTGGCTGAGGCTAGGGGTGGATTGCAGTGTTGAGATTCTGTTGGGGGATGTTGTCTTGCTGTCTGTCTTTATTTCTCTCACTCATGGAAGAAATAAATAGATTTTTTTTTTTTTTTGAGAGAGAGATTTTTGCTATAGGGTGCATGCTCTTGCCAGAAAGACAGAGAGAGACAGAAAGCGAGAAATCACCCCCCAGGGAGGATGGCCATGCCACAATCCCTTCTCCTCCCTTCTCCTCTCGGGATCTTGGGCACGCACGCACACGCGCCCGGTGTGAGTTTAAGCCACCGTGTCCCGGACGTGAACCGCGATCGACTACGTGGGAGTCCAGCAACATAGCCATTATGCTAACTGCTGGTCCCGAAATAAATAGATTTTTTTAAAAGTGAATCATTGGAAGGCTGGCAGGTGATGTGGTGCTTGAGGCACTGGATTCCCACAGGACTGACCACAGTTCAAGTCCTGGACTCTGCAATCCGAAAAGCATAACAAATAAATAGATAAATAAATAAATGTTAAACAATAAATAAAGTGGCTTTCCATTAAAAAAAGAAAGTTGGGACCAGCAGGTGGCATGTTAGTTAACGGGCTGGATACTTGCACATGACCGACCACTGTTCGATCCCGGACCTGGTGTCTTGCTTTCCCTCTCTCTCTCTCTGGTTAAATTAAAATAAATGGATGAATAAATAAAATTAAATAATTCTTTTAAAAAAAAGTGAATCTTTGGAAAACCTTATACTTGGACCATGTTCAGAGTCTTTCAAACTTTCCAAGTCTGGGTTCTGTCCTTGGAGGAATTTATAAGAAACAGCTATGTAAAATGCATTCTTGCTTTCAGAAGGTTTTGAGGCCATCTTTCAGTATATTGTATAATACCTTCCGTTAAGTGAGAGATTTCTTTTGAAATATTGGACTAATTTAAAGTTTGTATTCTCAAAGGAACTGCAGTTTATCTTTTTGATCATGGGAATTATATAACTGACTGTATTACCCATTTTACCATGGCTACCAGGAACTTCATAGTTAAACTGGGGACTCATTTCATAGAAGCTATGCTTGCCGGGACCAGCAGTTAGCGTAATGGCTATGTCACTGGACTCCCATGTAGTCGACCGTGGTTTGAGTCCCGGACCCGGTGGCTTGAAACTCATGCCGGGCGCGTGTGCGTGCGTGCCCAAGATCCTGAGAGGAGAATGGAGGAGAAGGGATTGTGGCGTGACCATTCCCCCTGGAGGGTGATTTCTCGCTTTCTGTCTCTCTGTCTCTGTCTGTCTGGCGAGCGCACGCGCCCTACGGCAAAAACCTCTCCAAAAAAATAAAGAAGCTATGCTTGCCATTTATAAGGAGTCTCAGGTCCTACTTGACCTGAATCGACATGTTAACAAGATTCATGTTAGCATTCTACCTTCTTGAGGGACAGCTGGCTTTCGTTCAGTGCTGTATCTCCAGCCACTGAGCACTGTGCCTGGTAAGTGATAGCACTGAGGAGCGATTTGTTAAATGAGTGTGAGGTCACTGTAACTATTGTTCCTTTAGCCTTTCCTAGAGATTTTTGAATAGGCATTTCTTCATGTGAGATAATTGAGTTGCAGTTGTTTCTTATGTCAGGGAGCCATCCTCCATGACCCCTCCAGATCCTGCATCTTGCTGGTGCTCATTAACTTTTTACCAAGCACTTAATATACCAGGCACTGTGAGAATTTGGAGAAAAGGGCTGGTTTCAGTTCACAAATATCCTCAGGAACTTTAGAATGGGAGAGGCTTTAAGGGATTTGGGTAATAATGTTGTAGTTCATAGATTATTTATTTTGCTCCTAATAATGTATCAACCAACACCTGTCAGATTTATAGTTTACAAACACATTCACATACTTCTCTAATCCTTACAATCTAATGGTGAGGCAGATATTATTATCTTGCTTGTTTTACAGGGGGAAAAAATAAGGCCCAGAGAAGTTAAATCACTTGAACACGGTGAAATAGCTTGAAAATTGAAGAGACCTATGTATATCCAAATATATATATATATATATATATATATATATATATATATATATTTGATTGCCAGAGGTGGCTCCAGAGAAACAGAGAGAAAGCAATACCCAATGGGGCATGGCCCTTTCTCCATCCTGTCTGGATTTGTACACGTGCCTGGCATGTTTTTCAAGCTGCTGGGGCCAAGACTCAAACTGCAGTTGGCCATATGGGAGCTGGATCCCTTAACCACTAGGTTATGGGACTGACCCATAGAGCACTATTTGAATCTGGGTTGTTTTCACTTCAGAACCTGTCTTTCTTTAATGTGTATATAGATGCCTCTCATTTGACATACTTGTTGGAGATACCAAGAAACTTCTCTGGTGTGTTCTTAATACGATTCTAGATTTTTCTTGGACTGAAAATTACTGTTCTTCTTGAGTGTTGGGTCGCTTTTTGGTGACTAACCTTCGTTTTCTAGGTGTGCCTTTTATTTGATCTCACTTTTGTCTTTTTAAAGAATGATATAGACATTTATGTACTCTCTCCTGTCTTGACTCCATTACTCTATTAAGTCCAAAGTGAAAGCAAAATTGCTCCATCGAAGGATCCGTTGATATTTACTAGTTATTTTCTTTTCAAAACGTTTGATCTGTCACACTAAAATACAGAAACTGATAAGAAAAAGAGGAAATGGACAAATTCGGTTTTAGTTGTCCAGTTATTTACCCTGGGCCTTTAATGCTTGTTTATAGGACTCACTTGAACTGATGGCTATGAATCCGAATAGAACTGTAAAACGGACTTGTTCCTACTCAGTGCTTTTAACAGTAGATGAACACATGTGTCTTGGTCCTTTTAGCCCATTAGGTGAATAAATTCCCTCCTTGGGATAAATTAGTCATGGATAGAGATATAATTAATCATGCAAAATACCAGAGCTGTCTTAGTGAAGACTTCTTAGTGATCCAGAAATGTCCGTGTCCAGCCTAACTGGAATCTAGTTTACTCTTTTATGTTCCTCCATGATCTTTACAGCAGTTTGTAAATTATAATCATTTAGAGAGAGGAATAGGGAAAAAAAAAAAAAAAAAAAAAAAAAAACCTAGAGAGTGATTCAGTAACTTAATTCATCTTGGGGTGGCAATTTAAACTATTTGTCCTTTGCTCATTTCTTGTAGCTCCTGTTTTTATTCCCTCTTGTGCAGATTCAAGACTGTTAATACTAAACTGACTGTTTAGTGCTCCATTTCCGTCTCTAGTCATCCACTCTTCTCTTTACACAGGAGCTGTAGCATGATAAAAGTGCACTTTGGCAGCTCAGGAATTGAAGGCAGGAAAGACAGGATTCCATAGCATGTGTAGTAGACAAAGCATGGGCATTGGGGCCAAGTGTACTTAGCTTTAATTCCAACTCTGATATTAGCTGTGTGAATGTGTGCAAATTCAAATTCCTTGATTTCTGAGCCTCTGATTTTTTTTTTTTTTTAATCTGTAAAATGAATGGTGATACTATCTGTTGGGTCATTGGAAAAGTCATGCCGTATTTTTCTGTTTTTCTGTGCAGATATGCACATGCCTTTTCTGACAGCCCAATATATCACTTGACTGTTTTAAGGATTGTTTTAGATTACGTATGCAAAATGACCACCACATTGCTTGGTCTGTTAGAAACAATAATTTTTGTCCTGTATCTCACTTTTACCTTCCTTTCCCAACTTGTAGGACACCGAAATGTATTCAAATTTCTGCATTTAGGCCCAGCCTTGGTGGCTCAGACGGTAGGGGTGCTGCTTTGTGATGCTGGAGGCCATGTGGGAAGGCTCCCGGTTTGTGTCCCAGATCTGCCTCAACATGCTGGGTGTGCCCATGGTTCTGACTGGCTGTGAGGTTCAGGGGACAATTGAGGTGTGAAGACTGGTGAGGGGGTCTTTGTATGTATCTTTCTCTCTTAGGAAATAAACTTTAAAAATTTCCTGCATTTAGTTTTAAAATTTCACAAATAGAAGACGAGTGAGAGTTGGCTTGTTAGCACTTAACTGTCAAAGAGATCTGGGGTAATTTTTGGACTGTATATTTTTTAAAATGCAGAATAGCTTCAGGCTAGGTTATTAGAGACAGAGTGTCCATGGTGTAGGATGTAAACCCTCTTTCTGTTTGGAGATGCGTTGTATTTGTTTCTGAGTACATCTTCGGAGGCTAGTGAAGCCATTAAGAGCCAAATTCAGGAGCTGGATGGCGTTGGGTTTTAGGTCTGGCTCTGCCACTTAAAAGGTGTGTGCTCTCTCAATCTCTTCATCTGTACAGAAGAGTAGTAATGGTACCTACCTTCCAGAGTTGTCAGGATGAAGGAATTATTATGTTTAAACCACTTAGACTAATGCCTGGGACATAATGAGTTCAAGGTAAGTGAGTGTTAGCTGCGTGTGAGGAGACTGTAGAGGAAGGCAACAAAAATGGTGGGCTGCTTGCAAGCCACACATGGAAGAAACAGCACAAGAAATTAGAAGTGTATCAGCTGAGAAAGAAAAGGACTGTTGAAGAGTCTCTTGCCATCGAAAGTGAAATTTTGTGGAAGAGGTGGTAGACTTACTTTGTGTTACTGGAAAAGATGGAACTGAGATCAATGGGTAGAAATTAAAAAGAGGTAGATTTATTTTATTTGAATGAAAAGCTTTATAGCAAGTAGAGCTGTTCAAAATTGCAATGAATTGCTTTGTGAGCTAGTGAACTTTGTATTGCACAGAGGCTTAAAAGGCTGCAGGAGGTTCCTGACCTGGTTGGTGGGGTGAGCTGAATGACAAGTGTTCTCTTCTCCCTTGCTACCAGTTCAGGTCAAGTGACTGACTTAAAATAAGATTATTCCACACTGAAATTTGCTGGGTTTTCCCAGTACACTTGGGAACTTTCTCCCAAGAATTTGTCCTTTTCATGGCCTATCATTCATTCATTTTGTAAATAGTTTTTATCTGAAACATCCTATTTCTGGTCTCATTTTGCAGAAAAGAAAACAGAGCTTGAAAATGAACCATTATTTATTGCCTGTAATCACTTGGCCCTATACTATCATCCCATCCTTAAAGGAATCCAGTGACTTAAGCTCCAGTATTGTTGGGAGACAATTATCTTTGGGTCTATTGTGTTTCTGAAGCTCTTGTAAGCAAAGCACTGAGCATTCTTTGTTTAGACCATCTTGTCAAGGATGTTTATTTAGCAAACAGCCTTGGAAGAAAGAGATAGTGTTTCCCTCCAGAGTCAAGGGCAGGCATGTTTCCAGCCCAGCATAAAAGATTCACTTTTCTAAATTTAGGCTTAATAATTTGTGAATAGGTAGGCATCCATTTGGGCCTATCTGCCTAACCTCCCTGGGACTCAGGGGCAAGGGGACTCTGAAGCATATATGCTGTTACTCATGCTGCTTGCTGTACTGTGAGTAATAAAGTTCTTAGTCTCCTATCCAGGAGTTTTGTGTCTTCTGTCAGCACTGGTAAAACCTTGGCAGGCTAACTTGTTAACTCAGACTCTTCACAATTCTTTTTTTTTTTAATGTCACAGTTCATGTATACGCATATGTGAGAGAGAGAGAGAGAGCGAGAGCGCGCACGAGCGAGAGTGTATCCCCTAAATGGAGCCCAGTCACAGCACAGTCCTTTTTTTTTTCAGGTCTCTATCCCATCAGGATCCTGGACATGCATGTGCATGACCAGTGTGAAGCTGACAGGGCTGGGACTCAAACCCTGGTCATCCACATGGGTTCCAGTTTCCTCAGTGCAGTTCTTAACCAATGCACTATGGGACCAGCCCTCTTCACAATTCATGACATTAAGGAGGAGTGTAGTGAGAATCAGATGAACTTTCATGCCCAGATCCAAATGACCTAGTATTTGGATACAGTGGGATTTGAACCTTTGTCTTCCATTATATTATAGTACTTTCCATTATATTATGGAAAAGTACTGCTGGCCTTTGCTACTGCTGCTCTGACTACCACTATTACTATAACAATAATAGCTAACAACCACCACCAACAGTAGTTGAATGCTCTTTATATACCAGGCCTTGTTTGATCGCTTTTAATTCTCACCAACAATCCTTACAAGGCATCTTATCTACATTTTAAAAAATGATAACGCACATGTATGCATGCTTAAAAGAGAGAGGGGGGTCTCACCACACTGCAGTCCTTTCTCCCCAACCCTCCAGTTCCTCAGGATCCTCAGTGCCCGCGTACTTGCACTTGCACCTGGAGTGTTTTCAAGCTGCCTCGGGAATCTGAACTTGCCGCTGGCCCTGACTTCACGACTAGCAGGGTACCTAAGTTACCACTGAGCCATTGCAACTGGGGCATCTCTACACTTTGTAGATAAACAAAATGAGATGCTCTTACAAAGATCATATGGATAGTAAATCTGGTAGAGCCAGGATAGTTTGATTCCATGGCCCATGTCTAGCAGTTAGGATCATAATCTGAAGGCAGACCAGCCTGGGTTTTAATAATTTTTTTTTTTCTGTGAGATTTTTGCTATAGGGCACACACACTCGCTGGATATACAGAGAGACAAAGTGAGAAATCAACGCTCAGAAGGGATGGCCATGCTGCAGTCCTTTCTTCCATTCTCCTTTCAGGATTTTGGGTATGCATGACATGTTCCTGGCATGAGTTTTAAGCTGCTTGGACCAGGACTCGAACCATAGTCAGCCACATGTGAATCCAGAACCTTAACCAATATGCCATCTGCTGGTCCCCAACCTGGATTTTAAATCCCTATACTACTCCTTACTTTCATTATGTGAGTGGGACGAATTAATTTCTCCTTCTCAAACCTTACCTGCTTCTGTTAAGAAAAAGGGTAGGGAGATAACATTAGGGCCAGTTCCAAAGGCTGGTTATGAGGATTACATATACATTCTAGAAAATCTGCAACACAGCTGGTTCCTGGCAGCTAGTAAGCTTCTCTAAATATTAGAGGCTATTATTGTTTTTATTATCCTTGATGCCTTCCGTTTCTCTAATTAAAAAAAGAAAAGTTCAGGGCTGGCAGGTGGCTTGGTGATTAAGGGCGCTGGACTCCTACATGACCGACTGTGATTTGAGTTCCAGACTTGGCAATTTCCTTTCTCACTTTCTCTTACTCTGTCCCTTTGTAGTCAAAATAAATGAATACAGTTAAATAATAAAATCATTTTTTTTGAGAGTTTTTTTTTGCTATATGGCATGTGCGCTCACCAGAAAGAGAAAGACAGAAAGCGAGAAATCATCCCCCAAGGGGGATGGCCATGCCACAGTCCCTTCTCCTCCATTCTACTATCGGGATCTTGGACACGCACACACATGTGGCCAGCATGAGTTTAAGCTACTGGGTCCAGGACTTGAACCGTGGTCGACTACATGAGAGTCCAGCAACATCACCATTATGCCAACTGCTGGTCCCAATAATAAAATAATTCTAAAAAAAAGTTAATGGTTTTGTGCTCTCAAAGTCCTAGAATGTAAGTATTTTTGACTAAAGATGAATCTTGTTCCTCCCAGTACACATCAAGAGGATGAATTTCAAATGTGGAGCAAACTTGGCTCAGGATATTTCTTTTATTCTTTTTTTTTTTTTAATTGATAGAAAGTGTTCTGTGCATACGAGAGAGAGAGAGAGAGAGAGAGAGAGAGAGAGAGAGAGAGAATATCCCTAACAGGGTCTTATAAGACTGTGATTCTTTCTTCTAGCTCCTCAGGACCCTGGGTACTCATGCCCACACCTGTTGTTTTTCAGGCTGACCCCAGATCCTAACAGCAGTCATCATATGGGTTCCAGTTCTACAGGTTGCCAGAGTTACTATTCACCGTGGCTGAGCCAGGATTATTATTATTTTTTTTATCCTAGATAAAAGGTAGATCCCCCACCCTCACTGCCAGAATTATTTATTTATTTATTTTTAATGTATTCATTCTGTTATTTTAATTTGACCAGAGAGAAACAGAGAGAGAGAGAGAGAGAGAGATGGAAAGTGAGAAAACAAGCCAGCCACCAAGTCTGGGTCTCAAACTGTGGTTGGCCCTGTGGGAATGTTCAAGTGCCTTAACCATCATGCCACCCACTGGCTTCACCATTTTTTTACATAATTATTTTTTCTAAAAATGAATGTAGAAATGAAAACCCCTGATAGACTCAATTTATTCTCTGGTTTTCAATTTAGTAGCTCTTTCTATTTCCTAAATAACTCCTAATAATTGAATAATGTGCTACAGTGACAGCTGGAGAGTTGTCCTCTTTCTTTTGGCCTGATATTTTCCTTAATGGTATTTCTTACTAGTTAAGGTAAACAATGTGAAACATTTAGCATGTTTCTTTTCTCAAATGGTAGAACCCATGAAAGCATTGTAAAGATGGCAAAAGGATCCAATGTAGCTTTGAAAATTCTGTGACTGTTTGCTGTTACAAGGAAAAATAGTAGAGTTAAATATCTAGGAACTCTAACCTTTGAGACAGTTGATAAATTGTAGGCATTTTCTGATTGTGCTTTGCTTTAGATTAACAGCCTGGAACCTTTCAGATTTAAAGAGCAATGTTATGTATCATAGAAACAACTGGAAGACATGCTGAGCTACTCTCTACCCAGATACTGCAAGTAATCTTCATAGCTCTATCTTTGAAACCAAGATCCCCCCTAAATTCTCCACTCTGACTTACTTGAATTGTCAAACACTTGTATGGTATTCTCTACCTGAAAATAACCTTGGAAAAGTCTGATTTAGGATCACCAGTTAACAGATGAGAAACCAGTTCTAGCATGCTATAGGCCCTATTTTGAGTCATGTGGGTCTCAGCAGTGTTTGCTTTCCTGAGGATCCCACACCATCATTAGTGGCATTTGCCTTTTCCTTCATTACATTGTTGTGTTCCTTTCCTCTGTGCCCACTCTTCCCTGTTTCACACCGGTCTCTTAACATCCTACCACATTTCCAAAATTCCTTTTGGAGGTCAGACTGAAGTCAAAGACTGGCCTCCTGATTTTCTCTCTTAATGGAAAAATAAGTTTTATATATTGTATGACTTGTGAATTAAGATCCTTTGCTCTACGTGACAGTTTGGGAAAGATTGTTGTACAGTATTTTGCTTGGAAATATCTGGAAGTAGATACGTGATTGATTTGCTGACAGACCATCTCTGAGAGCAGTTCTAATGATGGACTTATAATTGATTGCATCCATCATTGAGAGCCTGAAATATCCCCCTCCCTAAATTAAAAAAGATAAATGAAATAAACTAGGCTGAATGTAGAAACTGACAAATCTGAAGGAATTTAATGAAACTCTAAAATTACCACAGCCAACAGATAAGAGGGAAAGGTTTCTTTGTTACTGATTATAATGCTAAATTAAAAAATATTATCCAAGAAAGATAATAGAGGAAACAAAGATCTGTGGCCTATGTATCAAACTAAGTTATTGAAAGATTTTTAATAAGTGTAGATACACTCATTCCCTGGTTATTGTTGATTCGTATCAATCTTGTTAGTGCTCTTTGAAGAATAGTAAATGCTGGGACAGTCTTGTAGTGGAGCTTAGATTATTGCTGTTATAACAAGTTTTAGAATTAATGTAACCTTATTTCCAGACTGCTGGGGGCTCTGTACCAAATTGAGGTCATTCAAATAAGCTCTTTGGATGGTGGTGCCCAAGTGTATGAGTAATTTGATCAGTTAGTACATGCTCAGCTACATACAAAGGAGGACCAAATGAAAGTGACTTAAACTGGATATTGCTGATCTCTAAGAAGCCTTGAAGCAGGGCTGGCTGCGTTGCTGGTGCAGTTACACAGTAGTGGTAGTTTAGCAGTCACTTGGCTTTCCCTTACATGGTTGTAGGATGGCTGGAGTGTTGGAGTATCTCGACTTTGTGTAACAGTGTTCATGCTTGACAACTGATACCCTTCTTGCAAGAAAGCTACTCCTAGAAGTTCCTTAGGTCTCGTTGGCCAGAGTCATCACTGGTAAGGGCAGTGGAATTATTGGGAATGACTGTGATTCACTCTAACAAATCAAGAGCTGCCTATTCGCTAGCAAAGTTCAGGCCTGCCTGCTCTCTGAATCAACCAGTTCTAATGCTCAGGAAACAGGTGAAGAGAACGGCTCCTCCAATAGGCAGCCAGCATATCCACTTAGATGGGCTTTTGGAATTGACTCCAAAAGTGGTTTTGTATTTCCTGTTATTCCCTAGTTAGTAAGATGCTAGTATATTGACTGAGTCACCTTTTTATTTCTTTTTGCTATTTTACTCAGCTTGTTATATTCTGTGTGTTCACCAGGAATCTGTCTACCAGTGATGATGTTGAAGACAGAGAAAATGAGAAGGGCCGACTTGAGGAAGCCTACGAGAAATGTGACCGTGACTTGGATGAACTGATTGTGCAGCACTACACAGAACTGACGACAGCCATTCGTACATACCAGAGCATCACAGAGCGCATCACCAACTCCCGAAATAAAATAAAGCAGGTGAGCTTTCTCTTGCTTGTCTGATGACTGTAGCGCTTTCTCTTAGTGCGTGTGTTGTGGCTTAGAGAGGTGCCATGGTAGGACTAACGATCCTGATTGACTTGGGCATTCATATCTGTGCTTGTCATGTTTCAGACTGACGGAGCTGGGGATTCAAACTGTGGGCACTGTGTGGAATTTGACATTTGTCTAGTGCATTACTGCTATGCCACAGAGCCAGCCCTCAGATGTATTTACTGTGCACATATCACACCTTCCGTGTATGTGTAATGCAGTCGAAGACTTTTTGTTTTTTGAAATGTTAACTTTGAGTATGTCACCTAATTTGAAATTGGTTGTGATTTCTGTGCAGTCAACATGCACTTAAAAAAAATAATGTTGGGACCAGCAGTTAGCATAATGGCTATGTCGCTGGATTCCCATGTAGTTGACCACGGTCGAGTCCCAGACCTGGTGGCTTAAACTCACGCTGGACGTGTGTGTATGCGTGCCCAAGATCCCAAGAGGAGAATGGAGAAGAAGGGATTGTGGTGTGACCATCCCCTGGGGGGTGATTTCTTGCTTTCTGTCTCTCTGTTTCTCTCTGTCTTTCTGGTGAGTGCACGTGCCCTATAGCAAAAACTTCTCCAAAAGAAAAAAAAAAAAAAATGTTAAATTTTTGTTCATGATAGAGAGTACAATAGAGCATGAGAGTGATAGGCACCGCAGAGAGAAAGAGAGAGAACTCTCTAATGAGGCATGGTCACACCACAGTCCTTTTCCTTCCATTTTTCAATGCCATTGGATCCTGGGCATGCATGCTTGCGCCCAGCATTAAGTCAGTGGGCCTGGGATTTGAACCCTGGTCGGCCATGTGGTATCTGGCTTACTTGGCACAGCATCAACTTGTACCATGGAGCTTGTCTCCATTGTGTATTCTTGGTGTTTTTTGGTGAAGTGAAGGAAAATGTAACCTACAGGTTATTTAAATATATAATTAATGGTTTAAGAAAACCATAATTTTTAACATTACACTTTAGTAATTAATAAAAGCATGTATTTTAATTTTGTAATTTTCTTTTCATATTTTGGAGCTGTTTCTTTTCCATCTTTTTTTCACTCTTTTTTTCCCTTCTCTCTTCCCCCGCCCCCTTCTTGTCTCCTCCCCTTTTTTTTAAAATTTATTTATTTTTTACATTAATTCACTATACATCATTACAGCATACAAATGAATTTTCCATCCAAAATACACTGTGTATTGACTCAATCAAGCACATCAACATACATGTTTTCAGCAAATAATTTTCCAATTCTTATGTCTTGTATACTTTGTTTTTTGTTTTGCCATCCTTGATTCCTTATCCCTCACCCTCTGCCATGTCCCACCCTCCTCCCACATTGTCTCTGGTATCCATGGTTGCTTTCTATGCCTCCCCCCCCATTTAATTGATTTGCTAATGAACTTAATTAGTCTAAATATATCCAATAGCTAGCACAGCTGATATATACCTATATATGAACCCAAGTCTGACTTTAGGCATAAACCCCAGTGAGTAGAATGAACATATTATAAAGTAGTACCCAGCTGGGGCTATATAGCTTACTGCAGTCATCAAATATGCATTTTTTTTTTTTAATTTCGATACGAACAGTTTTACCGTTTTTTTTCCTCCTGCAACTTTTTTTTTAATTACTTAACATTCATTCCCTGAGCATCATCACAACGTACTAAATGTGGTTTCCCATCTAGAATAAACTGCATAGTGGCTTAATCATGCATGTTATCATCAATAATATTCCATTTCTACTTTCATACATACGTATACGTATATATGCTTTTTACCCCATGTTTGACCCTCTGCCCGTTCCCACTCTCTTGTTACACTATCTCTGCTATATACAGTTGTCTTCCATTCCTTTTTCCCCAACATTTTGTTGATCACACAGTATCATAAGTAATCTAACTACTTTCAGCAGGTAATTTCAAGAAGAGTAGTTTTGAACTGGTAATGATATTTCCTTGAAACTTAAAGCCTAGAAACAGGTTCGTATTCTGTTCAAATAGTAGGTACATGCACCTATCAACAGCTCAAGACAGGAGCATAATCCTTTAAAACCGGAAAACAAAGCTTAGGAGAAAAGCAGCAATAATTCAGTCAAGTCACAGAATGTTGTTTCATCGGTTCAGTCTCATGTACTTAATCTTTCTTCTGTTAAGGTTTGATCTTCCAGATTGAATTCTGGAATATAATATTCATCTCCAAACATTGTCCCTACAATTAAGTTGCCCATTTTCTTAGTTTTTGAACTCTTATTTCTGTGTGTCTGCATTTAATTTTACTGACATAGCACTCCCTTAAGAACTTCTTGGAGATCTGGTCTGGTGCTGGTAAATTCTTTCAGGTTTTGTTTCTCTGGGAAAGTTCGTGTCTTTTCTTCCCAAATGAATGATAACCTTGCTGGGTACAGAATTCTCGGTTGAAATTGCTTTTCCCTTAATACTTTGAATATATTTTCCCATTCTCTCCTCTCTCGCATTGTTTCCGATGAGAGGTCTGCCGTTAGTCTGATGGGATACCCTTTGTAGTTAACTTGCCTTTTTTCTCTTGCCAGTCTTAGTATCTTGTCTTTGTCTGTGGTTTTGTCAGTCTGGCTATAATGTGTCTTGGAGAAGATCTTCTTGGGTTGATTCTATTTGGGGTCCTCTGTATTTCTTGGGACTGAATCTTTGAGTGCCTCTCGAGGTTTGGAAAGTTTTCTTGCAGGATTTCATGGAATAGATTATCAATGCCCTTATGAGTCTTTTCACCCTCTGGGTTGCCTATTATCCGGATGTTTGGACGTTTAATTGTATCTAGTACTTCCCGCATATTATTCTCAAATTTTTGGGCCATTTTATCAGTCTTCATGGTGGATTTTTCTAGGCCAGCCATTTTCTCTTCTGCATTAGAGATTCTATTTTCTGTATGATCTAGTCTGCTTTTAATACTTTCAAGGGAGATTTTGACTTCTTGTATTATAGCCTTCATCTCTAACAGTTCCATCTGAATTCTTTTGTAAAGTGTGAAATTCCTGTTTTAGATCTTGCATGAATTTCTTTACCTCCTGGAACTCTTCAACTCCTTTCTCCTTCTTCTTCAGCAGTTCCTTGTCTCTCTTCTCTTCCATCTCTGTTAGCTTTGCTATTATGAATGTTCTGAATTCTTTATCAGACATTTCCATGATTTCCATTGAACTGTGTGTGGATGAAGAGGAGCTATCCGTTTCCCTTGTGGGAGAGGTATTTTCCTGCTTCCCCATATTTCTTGTGGTCCTGCAGCAATTTCTAGTCATCTGGTGGATGGTCGGGTTCTTCCCAAACTTGGAAGTTCAATCTGAGGGTCGAGGAGTGTGCAGAAAAGTAAGCAGAGAGAGGGAAACAATATCAACAACAGTAAAAAACCAGACAAGAAACAGAGAGAAAGAGGAGAAAAACTTTTAAATAAATTTAAAAAAGAAAAATTAATATTAAAAAAATTTCAATAAAACTCAAAAATTAGAAAACCGCGTGGCGCGCTTGCGCGCCGTGCGAAATGGCTAGATCGCAGGAGCCATGGAACTGTCTGTCTCTTGAAGAAGGGCTGTTCTGGGAGGAGGAGAGGGGATTATTAACAAGATAAAAGCCTAGAAGGGGCCAAAGGGCCCTGTAAAATGCCTCACCTTAAAAAATTCTAAAAAGCAAAAATAAAAAAAAAGACACAGAGAGAGAGGACAGAGACAGAAGTAGAGAGAGACAAAGACTGATACAGAGACAGGAGACTTGAAGGGGGTCTTCCTACCATGTGGGTTTTGTATGCTGGAGGCCCAGTGATCAGTGGGACATCTTCCTTTCTCCCAAAATGGCTAGATCGCAGGAGCCATGGAGCTGTCTGTCTCGTGAAGAAGGGCTGTTCTGGGAGGGAGAGAGGGGATTATTAACAAGATCAAGGCCTAGGAGGGGCCAAAGGGCCCTGTAAAACACCTCACCTTAAAAAATTCTAAAAAGCAAAAATTTAAAAAAAGACAGAGAAAGAGGACAGAGACAGAGGTAGAGAGAGACAAAGACTGATACAGAGACAGGAGACTTGAAGAGGGTCTTCCTACCACACGGGTTTTGTATGCTGGAGACCCAGTGATCAGTGGGACATCGTCCTTTCTCCCAAAATGGCTAGATCGCAGGAGCCATGGAGCTGTATGTCTCTTGAAGAAGGATCCTCCCTTTTTTCATATTTTTTCCTTTCTCCCCTCTCTGTCTGTCCGACTCTTCCTCTCTCACTTTTTGCCTTTCTTTTGTGGGTAGGTCTTTAAAGAGCTCTTGGTTCTTGGGTACTGTGCCTTTGGTAAAGTGGATTTGTAAAGAGTATTTTTAAGTTTCTTCTTTTTTTCTTAATTTTCTATAGGGCGTGTGCACTTGCTGGAGAGTGACAGAGAGAGAGAGTGTGTGTGTAAGAAAGAAGCAACTCCCAGAGGGATGACCACACTGTAGTCCCTTTGCCTGCATTCTCCCCTCAGGATTTTGGAAACACACGCATCCTTGCATGGCATATTTTCCAAGTCATCAGATCCAGGAGAGTTATGGGTGTACCCATGGGCACATCCAGCATGTTCAGGTCAACCTGGGATCTGAACTCTGGGCCTTCCCAGATGACTCCAATAACATACAATGGTGCCTTACCCCCTTGCCACCGTGAGCTTTATGTGATATTTTCCTGCACCCCAATATTAAGAGACAGTACTCTCCTGTTCCTTGGTGTGGGAGTGAGAAGTCCCAAGTATGTGTGGTCCCCTCCTTAGTACTTGGTGACAGCTGTCCAGCCCCTCTGTGGGATTGCAGGTCGTACAGACTGCAGTTTGAATTTTACTGCCATGTGCTAAGAGTTGGGGTAAGAGACTCTGGGGTCCATTCCCGCCCAGTAATGGCCATGCTCGTAGCGTTCTCACATGTTTTATTTCCTGTCCATTAGACCTCATATGGTTTTGTAAGCAGATATATAAATAATGCTTCCAAGAATACTGTGATATATGAGTTTCAGCCTTTGAGCGTCTAGTGCTGAAATCAGTAAGCTCTTAACCTTTTTAGAGGCAATGCGCTGACCTCTTTACATTTTGAAATTAACTGGGCACTTTTGAAAGGAATATTATATCCCTAGCTTTTGTAAGTGGCAAGTTCATCCTATGGACTTATCTGTGAAACTAGGTAAAGCTATACATCACTTGCTCTAGATTTAAAGTAAACTGTAGTCCATTTTGACCTACTCTACTAAACTCAAGAGAGGTCAGAGAATAAATGCATAGAGCTGCTGCCCTTCTGGCTTTGCCTCAGGTAATCACAGCCAGGGTGAAGGCCCTTTGGTATTTGTGTTTTCTGATTAGTTTGGTTGACTGAAAGGACTTGGTCCTAATCTGAAGGGAAGCACCAGCAGTGAGTTCTTCTTTGCTCCCTATCGCTGAGTTGATAGCATCTTTCCTGCAAACAAAGGGCGTTTGCCTGGGGTTGGAGAGCCTCCTGCTGATTATTTCACATTGGTTTCAGTAGCCACAGTCTCTTCACCATTCTTATTTTCAGTGTGTTGGGGTTTTGAGCAATTGGTGAGAAATGTATACATGTTGAAATAATCATTTTGCAAGCTAAGTGACATGTGATTGTATACAAGAAATTGAAATAAAAATGTATATATAAAACAACAAAAAAGAAAACTTTGTATTAGACAGTTATTGGGAAAGTATTGAGGTCATTGGAAAAGTCATGACTCATTTTCCCATAGAAAAATATAGAAAAATATGTCATGACTTTCCAGCGACCCAATAAATGTCACATAATTTGGCATTATGAATTAGCCTCAATGTTGAGAAATGAGGGGCTAACGCTTTTTTCAAAAAAGTCTTTAATCATTGATTAACGGGAGAAGAAAATGTTGGGGGAAAATGAAAGTGAGTTTGTTTTTATTGCCTAATTTGACAATTTTGTACCACGAAAGTCCTTTTTTATCACCAAGGAAACGTTCATGTTTCCTCACTAATCTTTCATTTTGGATTATATACAAAATAGAGGTATGTATTTTTTTTTTAAGTTAAAATGTAGATATCTCAATAAACATCGGATTACATTATTTAAGAGCCAAGCAAGATGTTGAGAATGTGTAGTTGAAATTTTCTTTCTGTTCTTTGCCAAAAGAATAGAATGGAGATTGCTGCAAGAGATTGCTGCAACTCGTATTTGTTGGTTGCCAGCTACATTCCTAGTTCTGTTTTAGGTGCTGGTGTTATCCCAGTAGAAAATAATAGTCCCTGTCCTCATGGAGCTTGCATGCTGATGAAAAGATGTTTAAAAAAAAACAAATCATAGGTAATTTTTTGTTTTTGTAGGTTTTTGCCATATGGCACACGTTCTCACTAGAGTCAAAGAGAGACAGAGAGAGGGAGACAGAGACAGAGAGAGGGAAAGTGAGAAATCACCCCACAAGGGGGCTGGCAAGATCACAGTATCTTCTCTATTTTCCGTTTGGGATTTTGGGCACGCATGCACAGGTCTGGGACTTAAACTGCAGTTGGCCATGTGGGAGTCCAGCGCCCTCTGTTGGCTTCTAAAAGGTAATAGTTAACAGCATTTGTTTAGTCTCTGTATACTGAGTGCCTGCTTTGTGCTGAGCATTGTTATTATTCTAGGCTCTGGGGTGGAGAAGTGAAGAAAACAGACCAACTCCCTGTCCTTGTAGAGTTTACACTCTAATCAAGGGAGATAGGCTATGAATCAATAAGAAAAGTATGATGTAACAGTTGGAAAGAAGTGCTATACCCAAAAAAGCAAGGAAGGAAGACTAGGGAGTTGCTTTTTTTTTTTTTTTTCTAATGATAGAGAGTATGTACCTGTGCATGAAACGGGGGTGGGGGAAGAGAGGAGAGAGAAAACACACTCACTAGGGTCTTCTCAAGCCATAATCCCCTTTTCCCAACCCTCCAGTTCTTCAGGATGTTGGGCACCTGCACGTGTGTCTGACATGTTTACTGATCAACCTGGGGATCCAAGCCCATATTATGCCATGTGGTTTTCAGCACTGCAGTGCAGTATGCTATGGACTGGCCTGGTATGCTAGGTTGGGCCTGGGAGTTGCATTTTTAACTAGGTTGGGCAGAGGAGGCTTCACTAAGGTAATAGTGGAGCCAGGACCTGAAGGAAGTGAAAAGAGAGTCAAGAGGTACAAAGATCCCAAGGCAGGGCATGATGGAACTTTGGGGAAACAGCAAGGAGACCAGCAGGGCTAGAGCATAGGCGGTCAGAAGAAGAAAAGCTGAAGGCAGATGAGAGGGATTGTTTGTGAGATGTGAAAAGGGAGAGTAGCTGGGCCACTTAGAGTCCACTGGAAGGACTTCGGTTTTAACACTGAGAGTAATGGGAAAAACACTCAGGTTTTAAGCTCAGGAACGATATATTGTGACCAACATTTTGAAGCCCCATTCTAGCTGCTGCGCTGGGAATAGATTTTAGTGAGATCATGGCAGATGATGATGTTCATATTCATGGATTGTCACCTTTTAAAGCATTAGACCACAGAACTATTTGCGCTTCCCAGTTTTTATATTACTGCCATATTTCAATTTATGATGTTGATAAAAATCTATGTTCTTGAGGATAAATGTGAGCTGACAGGTGGATTTAATTCGCTTCTGAGATGTCCTAACTTTTTTTATGTTGGTCAGGTTTATTTGGAATTCTTTCTAGGTTAATTAAAAAACCATGTGATGGATCAGCCAGTTGGCATGGTGGTTAAGACAGCTGAATCTCACATGGCCAATTGTGTGGATCGAGTCCCAGACCCAACAGCTTGAAAAACACATGGAGTGCATATGTGTGTGTGCCCAAAATCCTGAGAGGAGAATGGAGAAGGGATTGCAGTGTGGTCATCCCCCGTGTGAGGCAGTGATTTCTCTTTCTCTCTCACTAGTGAGCATACATGCCCTTTAGCAAACTAACGGCAAAAATGCAAATAAGATATGATTACAGTTAATCAGGTTGTGTAATGTGGATAAAAAGTAAAATACTCGGACAATCCTATAATTGTTAAATACATCTTAAAATTGGTCAGAATGAGATACTACATTCAAAAACCTCAGAATCCATGGATTCTGCCAATGTTTCTCATAATAACTGCTATTATAGCAAAAGCATAAAGATAAATGAGTATGAGATGGGCCAAGTGGGCGATGTGGGCCACATTGGCGATGCCTCTTGGTATTTGAATTTGAATGTCTTTCTATGGTGTACTAGGTGGATGAGATGACCTCAAGATTTCTTTAAGGTTACTAATAGCCTAATGCTTATCACAGGAGCATATTCGTACTTAGCTCTGTTGTGATGTGTACAAAAACACTTGTTTTTGTTGCCTGTTAGTACTAGATCTAGCTCTGAAAGTCACTTTTCTTTCCTCTAATTGGAAATAAGAAGTAATGCAACATACCTTAATTAATTAATTTTTGTATTGCCAGAGAGCACATGTACTCACCAGAGGGAGGGAGAGAGAGAGTTAGAGAAAGCACCCTTCCTCTCCCAGCGGAGCATGGTCACACCGCAATGCTTTTTGCTCCATTTCTCTCTCCAGTCAGAATTTTGGGCACACATGAGCGCATATGTGCCCAGAGTGTTTTTCAGCCTGCCAGGGCTGATATTCAGTCTGTCATCTGGGCCCTCCTCATGTTTCATTAAAATAATTTTAACTTTTATATGAAAGTATACCTTGAAGGGTAGAATTAGAACAAAGCATAGCCATAAGGAATGAAAAAAAAAAAAAAAAATATATATATATATATATATATATATATAAAATATATATATATATATAAAGTCACAGAACAACATGGTTTTCGTAGGAAGTTATTTAGTCTGCATATAAGATAGAAAATTCTGGCTGCTTGAATGAGAAAGGGAAATAGCCTCAGGTTTTTAGAAGAGGCAAGTGGACACACTAAAGAGTAAGTAATAATGAGATATGTAATTTAGAATCTGGACAGTAGGCTGAAGTGCATTGATGCATTCACAAAAACCATGGCATCATCTTCCATTAAGTTCCACTGTGTCTGTGTTTGTGTACTCAACCCAGACTCTGTAACTCAGAGGGGGCTATGGCCCTAGAACGGTTGAGAGAGCCTCTCAGAGAACTTAACACCTTAGAATGGCAGTTGAAAATAACACAGGGAAAAAAGCATGGGAGATAAAAGTTTGAGAATAATCGAAAGCCAATCTATAGCGCTAATTAGCTTCTAAACAGAATGGTGAGCGGCATGTTTACAATTTTTTTCTCTTTCTAGGTACTTTAAGTCTCTGTGGATTAGGTTGGAACCTTGTGGCAGGAGGAAACCTATGAAAACACTTACATGTAGATTTACTTTTACTGTAAACAACAGTAGAACCAAAGAGATAATCACAATATTTTGTATTTTAAAATTAAGAATAATGTTGACTCACATTCATTTTTATTTACCATCCTTCACTCACAGGGACCCTTTCAGATTATTCCTAGACTACAGTTTCAATGAACAGCTCACACACTTGCGCTTTATTACAGATAATGTGCACACCTTTTTATCTTCTCCTTGATCCAAATTCAGTATGTTTCTGATGTTATGACTTGAAAATGTGTGTGTTTTGTTTCAGCTCTTCATGCCTGTATCTCCGCTCCTCCCCTCGTAAATGCAAAGGCAGTGTTAGTCAAAGGTCCCAGTGAGTTTCCTTCACCTCCTCATAGTTCCCAAGGCAGGATTGCAGAAATCTCAACTTCTCTGCTATCTGTATCATCTCACATTTCTATGCACATTAGCCTCTTGGGTCTCATTTTCTTTATTTTCTCTTTTTCTAATAGTCTCTAATTAGAGTGACTTGCAATGCAGTGTATTGAAACTGAAATTTTTGCTATTGCTGAACAGGTGATGAAGAACAACTGAAGTTATGAAAAGTCTGAGGAAGCAAAGGAAACTTGTTTTTGTACTTGAAGTCATGATTCGAATGACTTGACTTTGCAGATTTGTTTAAGGATGGAACACAGTAGTGTAATTTTTCAATCTTGATTATCCCTATAAGTTAAATAGAACGGAATGAAAATACTGTCATCGCATGTATAAATAGAAAAGAGATTGGAGAAATAAACATTTAGATAGAAATAGGTACCTCTCTTGCATTTGAATGTTACTGTTTATTGATGGGCATAGTCCTCTTCCATCCTCCCCATTAAAAGAATTCCCATCTTTATTTAAAAAAATTTTAACTGATAAATACAAATTGTATCTACAAGGGGTCTCCAAAAAGTTAATGGAAAATATGTATTATGAAAAACTGCACAGATTTTAAAAAAATTTTGCACCAAAATAAACTTGTACTTTAATTCTATCTTTCCATGAACTTCTTACAGTCTCCTTGTATTTTTGGTGAATTACATTATGTTTGGAAATGTGTATACCTTGTGGAATGGCTAAATCAAGCTAGTTAATGTTACCTCCTATACTTACTACTTATTTGTGATGAGAACACTTAAAATCTACACTCTTGGTAATTTTCACATGTACAATACATTATTATTAACTGTAGTCGATATGTTGTACAATGGATCTCTTGAACTTATTCCTCTGAAATTTTATATCCTTTGACAGGTATCTCCCCATCTCCCCCATCTCCCTTACCTCCAACCCCTGGTAATGACTATTTTGCTTCTATGAGTTCAACTTTTTTAGATTTCACCCAGAAGTGAGATCATATGATATTCATCTGTGCCTGGATTGTTTCATTTAACATATTGTCCTCCAGGGTTATTCATGTTGACACAAATGACAGGATTTCCTCCCCTTTTAAAAGGCCGATTAGTATTCCATTGTGCATATATACATCATTTTCTTTCTCTCTTCGTTCAATGATGGACACTTGGTTTAATTCTTAACTTGGCTGTCATGGGAGTGTAGACATTTCTTTGGCATACTAGTTTTATTTCCTTTGGATATAGCACCCGATAGTGGGATTGCTAGATCATATGGTTATTCTATTTTTAATTTTACTTTTTTTTTTTTTTGGAAAGAGTCTTGCTCTGTTAACATCCTCCTGCCTCAGCCTCCTGAGTAGCTGGGATTATAGGCATACACTGCTGTGCCTGGCTTTTCGGATGGGCCAGGAATCAAACCTGAGCCTTCCATGTGGCTTCATCCTGTCTAATAGTATCTACCAGTGTGTGTTACTGTGCCTAGACCTATTTTTAATGTTTTGAAGAGCTTCCATACTGTTTTCTGTAATGGCTGGATTCCTTATCTTTACTAAGATATAATTTATATACATTAGTTTCATTGAGTTTTGGCAAACGTTTATATGCTTGATTGTGATACCATCCTCCCAGAGAGTCCCTCCTGCCTTTTCACAGTCAGTTCTCTCCCACGTCCTGCTCCCAGCGAGTACTGATTCGAATTCTGTCACTCTGGATTAGTTTTACTGTTCTAGAACTTCATGTATTATGCCCCTTTCTGGGTCTGGCTACATTTGTTCAGCCACTTTTTTGAGATTTCTCATGTTTCTTCCTAGTTTTTGCTGGCTGACCCCATCCTGTAAGTTTTTAAGTAACATTTTTTTTCCAACTGTAATTTGACTTTCTGATAAAAAAAAAAAAAAAAACAAAAAAAAAACAAAAAAAAAAACAAAAAAAAACCCCTGAAGCCTGAAGGCAATTTTGTATTAAAAGTTCGTTTAGCTTCTTATGTCTGTAGCTTTGTTACTTCATGTTAGGGAATAATTTTGGTAATGTTCATTTTCTGCATGGCCTAATGCCAGTATTTTTTTCTCCATAAATTCTACCTTCCTCTTCACTTCTCCTTCCATGTAGTAAGCAAAAGTGAGAAGTCAGCTGACTGTTGTATATATCCTAGTGCGAAATGCCATGATGGTCTTTTTCCAATCAGACAGGAGTTTGCCAAGCTTTTCTGACACTCTGTGAGTTTGTTCTTCTCTCTTTTGATCAAGAGCCTAGTTTGGTGTTGTATGACATAAAATTTATTTTTAAATGTTTCCATAGTAACAATTACACATAGAGAAAAAAAAATAAGAATTATGGAACCAAGGGTATCATGAGTAAAACATCAGAAATAAAATGCTGACAAAATTTTAACTAAGATTTAAAGTAGAATGGATTTAATAGGTAGAATTCTTAACTCAGAGACAACTCCACAGGGATCTAAAAATTGCCTTGAGAGTATATTTAAAAGTCAAATAGAATCACAAATGATGATTAAAAACTAGGATTCCCTTACCTCATCCTACTCTGCCCCCATTGCAGTACTCCTAAGACATTGACTTTTGTTCTTTTGGTGGTTGGGTATTTTTTTCTCCCAGCTATTTCTACTTCCAGTAGAATGCCTATTACTACTTTTTCTTGAGTTTCCTGTTCGAAATGTTGTATATTGATTTCTAGCTATGGAAGATGAGGATTTAGACCCCCTCTCATCCTTTCCCTGACCCCAACACTTCTTCCTTCATCTTCTCTAGATAGTTGTATCCTAGTTTGGGTTAACTAGGTGATCAGTGCTTGCCTAAATATAACTACATAAATGTTTATTTACATCAAAGCCATATGGTGTGCTATGTTTATGTTTTCTCTTGTGTAGTTTCATTGCTGCTGTCGTTTTCCCTGGAGTTTATGATTTAATTGCCCTGTTGCCTTTCTTCTTGTTGGATTTCCCCCTTCCTGGATCCCATATTTTTTCTTTTCTGCTTTTCTCTTGTGCGAGAGCACGTTCTTCAGTACTTTGGTGAGATATGGTACATATCATTTGTTTTTTAAGAGTTTGCAAGTCTGAAAATATCATTCTTTGCTCATATTTGATGAATAGGTTTTGGGAAGTAATTCTTGGAAGTTTGCAAATGTGTGTGTGTTTTGTCTCATAGTTTTTAGTGTTGATGTTGAGACAAGTCTGATGCCATTCTGATTCACAGGTGTTGCATCAGTCCTGGTTTTTGTTTTTGTTTTTCTTTTTTCCTTGAAAAACTTTTAAGATTGTCACTTTACCCCTTGTGTCGTCTCTGGTCAATGTGCCTTGGCTTTGGGTCTTTTTTCATTCCACTCTCTCGAGTACTCAGTGTCTATGAAAATTCATCCTGTGTTCTGGGAAATTATAAAAAAATATTTTATTAGCATTTTTCTCCCCTCCATTTTTTTCTCACTTTTCCTTTCCTGGAATTGCTGTTTGGCAAGTAATGGACCTTTTGGATCAATTTCCTCATTTTCTTTTATCTCTATCTCTTGTTTTTGTTTGGATATTTCCTGAAGGATAATTTTCTAACCTTTTTTAAGGATTTGAAAAATTTTAAAATTTCTATACTTTTTTCATTTTCTGAAATTAAAATAAAAAAAATTATGGTAGAGCATGTGTGCACACACATGGGAGAGAGAGAAGGAGAAGAAGCGACAAGAGCACCCTCCTACAGGTCTAGTTGTGCCCGATCACCCTCCTCCAGTCTCCAGCCTGTCAGATCCTGGTACCGCTGCCCTTGCTGGGAAGGTTTCCGGCTGACCAGGCTGGGGACTTGAATTGTGGTTGCCATGTGAGATCCAGCCTTTCTCCTCTCTTCAACAGAGCACCACTGCTGTGCCAAGGAGGTGGCCCTGAAATTTCTTTTTTAATAGCATCTTGTCCTTGTTTTATTGATGTAATAGCTTCTCTGACATTTTGTAAAAATTTCAATTATAGTTTTAAAAAAATTCTCTTCTTGGCATGTTTTTTTTTTTTTTTTTTTTTTTTTTTTTGTTCCCCAGCAGGCCTCCACAGGCTCCAAGATGGTGGAAAGAGCTGTTTTCTTTTGTTTTGGTGCTTTATACTTTTTAATATTCCTTTGTTGACCTGGTCCTATAGCACAGTGATTAAGTGTTGTGCGTAGAAAGCCTGGTTCAAATCCTGGCCACAGTGAAAAGCAGCTTGGTCTATGTTCGTGTGTGTCTTAAATCCTAATTGGATGGAGAAATGGAGGAAGGGGTTTGTGATGTGACCAAGCCCCATTGTGGGGGATGGCAGGGTATTTTTTTTTCTCTCTCTTTTTCTGGCAAGCACACATGCCCTCTGGCAATGAAAGAGGAAAAAAAATTCCTTTGCTATCACTTTGTTGGGATTATAGGAAAGAGTGGAGATCATTGGAACCAGCTTCATTAGATTTTCAAAGAGGTCTATGTTTCCCCCAGTGATCATTCCACTATGCTTATAAAGGGAGATTACAAAATCCTTTATTCAGGAATCAAAAAAATATAGATATAGTTATTACGTGGGAGAGTTTTATAGAAGTATGATTTAGATATTGTCCTAAAGTTGTAGGAATAGATTACATGTTTTTTTCAAGAAGCTTTCTAATCTCAGGATTCTGTCTTCTTGTTTTCCATACTTGTTGGAAAATGCTGAAAATTCTTAGTTTTGCAATGACCAGAAGTATAGTGTTAATGAGCATGTACACCAGCACACTAACTCTCATAGAATAGCACAGATTTTCAATTGTAGTAGATTTTTTAGGGTGATAAAAATGTCCTACATATTGAGGAAGGTTTGGATTATACAGGCGTGTGCACTTGCTAAAACTCATCACATGGTACACTTGAGATGCATTCATGCATACATTTTACCTCAAACAAAAAACAGAAACAAAACTAAACAAATATTAAACTCTAAATAGAAGTACCTGTTAGAACTGTTCAAAGTATATGAAAGCAGTGCTATGAATTGTTGAAAGGTCACAGTTCTTTTTTGTTTTCCATGTTGTAAAAATTGAGTTTTTAATTAGGGAAGAAAGGAGAAACTTTTTCTCTCTCTCTCTTTTATGAAGATTTTCCTCATTCCTTCCCTTTTCCCTTTTAATTTGTCACGTTGTGCCTGGGCTGTACAGATCTCTGGGAATGCTGGAGATCGTCTTATTAATATCTACTTCTTAGTATATAAGGCAAGAAATCCTTAGTATGTCCTTTTATTTCAAGATTATCTCTTGATGTACCTACTCTTTTTTGGACACTGGGGTTATTTTTATTTTACTACAGGCAGTTGAGGTGAGTGCCCAGTTTCTTGACTATAAACTTTAGCTGGAATTCTAAAGTTAGAAGCAAGGACCAAGAAGGCTGCATAGGAACCTGCAGAGAAGAGCGTGCAAGGAATGGTAGCACAGACCCTTACGATGATGCTTCTCCACTTAGATATATTAACGTTTATGTGGTACTTTATTTTCAGAGCACTTTATCCTTAGACATTTTTTCTAGATGTACTCAAAGGCAGGCTAGGAATTTTCTCATTTCATGGGAGAGAAACTACAGACATAGAGAGGTGGAGATGCACCCAAGCGAGTCAGGATCAGAAGCAGGATTAGAATTTTGCAAGCACTCCAACCAAGGGAAAGAAACAGGAGTGGAAACTGGGAACTGTTACATCCAGGAGTACCAATGAGGAATACTAACCAGATTATGGGTTCAGGCTGACCCCATATCGAATCTGCTTTATTGCAGGTAAAAGAGAATCTGCTTTCATGCAAGATGCTGTTGCACTGCAAACGGGATGAGCTTCGGAAACTATGGATTGAGGGAATCGAACATAAGCACGTCCTGAACCTGCTGGATGAAATTGAGAATATCAAGCAAGTGCCTCAAAAGCTGGAGCAGTGCATGGCCAGCAAGCACTATCTCAGTGCCACCGACATGCTGGTGAGAGACGAGCGGGTGCTGGGGGTCACTTCTGCTTAGGTGTAAAAGCACTTTTGTTTTCTCTGAATCCCACAATGCATGTAGCCCATTACAAACTACTACCCTTTTGGGATTCACAAGTCCTTGCAGCTGAAGCCTGATCGCTGCTTTTCCTAATCCCAGTGTTCGAAATGGTAGATGATTAGTATATACATATTGTCTGCCTTTGGGATAATGGCAAGAAATACAGTGGTAAGAAACCAGTATTTAAATCATGTTGGAATGGTAACGAGAGTTGTTTTGTACCTTCAGAGAAAGATGGTTAATGAATACCATTTTAAAGAATGTGGCCTGGCTCCTTGGCTTGGTGGTTAAGGCAGCTGGATCCTACATGGCTGACCCCACAGTTTGAGCCCTGGACTTGGGAGCTTGAGAAATATGCGTTGTGTGTGTGTATGCATGCTCCAGATCCTGACAGGATGGAGAAATGGTGGAGAAAAGATTGCAGTGTTACCGATAGGGGGTGCTTTTTCTGCTCCTTCTTTCTCTTTCTGTGATGAGTGTGTGCCCTGTCTATCACGACCATGTGCGTGCGTGTGCACGTGCATACACACACGCACACACTCAAACAGAAAGAATAATAAATGCATAAGAGAGAACTTTTGAAGGCTTATATCAACTTAGTGTGCCACCAAATCTTTGAAAGAATTTTTTACGTTAAGAATTTTCTTCCTTCCACCTCCCCAGTATTGATAAGAAAGAAAACAATGTTTTGATACTGGAAGTAAGTTGTTAAGCAGATATATCCCACCACCTAGCCTTCAGCCTCTTAGTACATCATTTTCTGCTACTTTTTTAATTAGTGAAAGTTCTCGGAAGGTTCCAATTGGTGGTGCTTGTGGCTGAGTGTCAAGAAGATGGATAAAAAATGGAAATACAGGGCCCCGTGGGTTGGTGGTTAAAGCAACTGGATCCCACATGACTGACTGCACAATTAGAGTCCCAGATCTGGTAACTTGAAGGACAACCTGGGTGTGTGTCTCTACATGCCCCATGTTTTTTTTTTTTTGGAGAGGTTTTTGCTATAGGGCGCGTGCGCTCGCCAGACAGACAGAGAGACAGAAAGCGAGAAATCACCCCCCAGGGGGGATGGCCACGCCTCAATCCCTTCTCCTCCATTCTCCTCTCGGGATCTCGGGCACGCACGCACACGCACCCGGCGTGAGTTTAAGCCTCCGGGTCCGGGACTCGAACCGCGGTCGACTACATGGGGGTCCAGCAACATAGCCATTACGCTAACTGCTGGTCCCCATGCCCCATGTTTTGAAAGAACAATGGTTGAGAAGGGATTGCGTTATGGACACTCTCCTTGAGGGGGTGGGGGTGCTTTTTCTCACTTTTCTTTTTTCTTACTTTCCCTCTGTCTCTTTGGTGATCACATATGCCCTATAGTAAATTAAAAAAAAAAAAAAAAGTAAAACAAAAATAGAAATAAAGATTTTGCTCCCTAATAATCCTAACTTCCTCATAGTTTGTGATTCTTAGAAGGGGATGCTTTATCTCCCTTCCTATTCCCCTCACCCCACACACTTTCATCTCATTCAAAGTTTGCTGAGGATTATTAGAAACTCTCAGCAACTGATGGACTGTATTTGAATTTTCTTTACAGTGAAAGCCCTTTATCTTTGTTTCGCCAAATTAGATTGGCTGTAACACTGGAAAAAACACTTAGGGAAGTTGTGGGGACACAATTTAAATACCCTAGGGATTCTAATTCATTCTGACTTCCAAGAAGAATTTTACTAAAGGTCCTTCATAAGAAGCTTTTAAGGAAATTTGGTAACCAAGGGGTGAGAAGTGCTATGACATCCTATTATATATTAAAACCTGGTTATGTGATAGGACTGAAAGGTCAATTTCCACAGAGGAAGGAGGTTAATAATGGTTGGCTCTTGGGTGTGTCAAAAGAATTGATTTTCAGCATCTTATTCAAAGTGACATCTTTTATAATAATGACTATAGGGTGTCCAAAGGGAAAATAAAAATTACTTTTCAGCTTTAGTGTTGAATTATGAATACATATTTGTACTAAGTTACCAAGATTCAGCAGTCAGAGTAGACAAGCGTGTTTATGTTTGTGGAGCATATAAACATTTATTTGAATCTTGATTCTTTTTGGAGTGAGGCTGCTTTTGAGTAAATGCCACATATTAAAATAGTTGGTTAGAATTTATTTCTGTGTTATGTTCATTTTAGGATTTCATATTTTTATTTTATGGTCGTCCTACTTAGGATTTAATGTATTTACTTAAGGGCTAATTAATCATGAATATTGTCCTTTTTTTCTTTTTGACTTATGGTTCTTCAACACCTCATTAAATAACTTCAAATTCTTGGTTGTAAGTTATAGAAATTCAGTTCTTGCTAGCTTAGGTAAAAGGAATTGCTTGACCCATGTGACCAGTCTGCTAAAGGGACAGGAGTGTGTGTGGAATGTCACCTACGTGTTCTCTGTGTATGTCTTCTTCATTATTCTACTATAGACTTGTCTAATTATGTAAGAGGGGATCATTGGGAGTTGGGAGAGAAGGTTGGGGGTGTAGTCTGTAGTCTACGTTTTTTTTTTTTTGGAGAGGTTTTCACTATAGGGCACGTGCGCTCGCCAGACAGAGACATAGAGACAGAAAGCGAGAAATCACCCCCAGGGGGGATGGTCATGCTGCAATCCCTTCTCCTCCGTTCTTCCCTCGGGATCTTGGGCACACACGCACATGCGCCCGGCGTGAGTTTTAAGCCACCAGGTCCGGGACGCAAACCATGGTCGACTACGTGGACATAGCCATTACGCTAACTGCTGGTTCCCAGTAGTCTACGTTTTTTGAGCTTTGTAGATGGAAACTTTTTTTCACTCTAATTTAAAAATCTGGAGTTAGGACCTAGATTTAGTCAGACTGGGCACGCTGATCATCAGTTCTAGCTAAACACATGTGGTTGAGGTAGTGGGGATGGGGTTGAGAGGAAGAACAGTCACTTCCAGAAAAGGGTAAGTACATGAGATAAATTTCCCAAATATGGGATACCAAGTCTTTGTCTGTTAGATGCACTCCAAGTATATTCTTCCATTTGGTGGTTTATCTTTTTAGTTTGTTTTATAGTGTCTTTACTTATAAAGAAATTTAAGTTTTAATGCAGTAGATTTTTTTAAGTTTTGTTTTTTTTTTTTTTTTTTTTGCCATAGGGCATGTGCACTTGCCAGAGAGACAGAGACAGGGAAAGTGAGAATCATCCCCTGTTGTTGGGAAGGAGTTGGCCTGACCACAGTCCCTTCCCCTTCTCTCGGGATTTTGGGCATACAGATACATGTGTCTGACGTGATTCTCAAGCCACCAGATCTGGGATTGAAACCATGATTAGCATGTGGGAATCCAGCACCTTAGCTACCATGCCACCTTCTGGCCCCCATACAGTAGAATTTCTTAATCTTTTTCATTTATATTATGTAGTGTTTTTGTTTGAAGAACTCTTTTTTCATTCCAGTGTCACAAAAACAATCTGTGCTTTCTTTTTTAATCCATCAAAAGTCCATTTTGATACATGGTATGAAGTAAAGATCTAATTTAATCTTTCTTCTCTATAGCCAGTGGTTCAGATGACGGTTTGAATCTTTTCCCTGCAGATTTATAATGCAATTTTGATCACAAAGCAAGTATTCACATATGTATGGATGGTCCTTTTTCTGAGCTCTTTATTTTGTTCAATTAATCTTGTTTTGCACCAAAGCCATGGTGTTTAAACTGTTGGGCTGTCAGGAAAGTCATGACGCGTTTTTGCATAGAAAAATGGAAGAATACATCATGAGTTTCCCGATGACCTAATACTGTAACTTTATAAAACATCTCAATAGGAGGTCAAGATATTCCCTTATCTTGCTATTAAAAAGTGTGATATTTTTAACTCTTCACTTTTACATAGAAATTTTAGAATCTGCTTATCAATTTTCACAAACAGCTCGATGGAATTTTAATTGAATTTAAGATGATTTCTATCTGCAGTTTGCAGTATTCAGGCTATCAGTAACCAGGATATACCTCTCATATATTGAAGTCTTCATCTATGTCTTTTAATAATTCTTTATAATATATTCCTTAGTGATATTACATCTGTTTTGTTAGATGTGTTTCTGGGTTTCCTTTTTCTGTTGTTGCTTTTTAAGATAGTACATTATTAAGTATAGTTTTCAATTATTTGTTATAAGGATGTGATAGATTTGTTTTTAAATTTGCTATGTATTTCCTGAACTGATTCTTGATCCTGTCTGCCTAGAAAATGATGACTTATTCTTTAAGACTTGGCTTAAATTTTATTAACTCTCTGAATGTCCTTGGTTACCTACTTTTCTTTTTCCCTAAGCTGCATGTTTTTCATTATAATGTAATTACTTTTGTTTATGTAGATCATTAAAGGTAGAGATATGTCTCCCCCATTTTTGTCTGCCCTGGTATAGTGCAGCTCATATGCAGGGTCTTCAGAAGGCAAAAACTTCCCCCCCTAAGGCAAAAAATTCCCCCCCAAAATAAATTTCTTGGAAAGTGCACATTGTATGTAGAATTAAAATGTTTTTACACCAAAATAAACTTGTCCTTCAACCTATCTTTCCACGAGCTTTTTGAAGTCCCCTAATAAGGTCAGAGTTCACGCATAATTAATTAAATGGGTAATTATGTGCAAGAGCAATAATTAGAGAAAAAGGTACGTTTTTCTAGGAGTTTTGGTCTGTTCTTTCTCCTCTATTTAGGCTTGTTTTTGGTTTTGTTTTTCTTTTTTTATTGGTGGGGTTCTCTAGTTTTAACCTTACCTTTTTTGTAATAGTTAAATGAACAACAGTCATAACAGTAGCTGATATATTTTGAGCACTTACAATGTGCAGGTACCATTTTAAGTATGTTATATTTGTTAAGTCATTCAGTTTCTCTGAACCCGGAAGAGATAGGCTTCTGATATCATTGCCATTTTTACAGATAAGGTAGTTACTTTGCATAATTTGGGGAGTGGCATATCCCAATAAACAATAATGATCCGTGCATCCCAATATACAAAGATTTCATGGAGATAGGGTCTAAAGTGCACTTCGAAGGTTGGAAGCATTCTTCATCTCGGTCTTTTGTGCATAAGAGTGCATAGTAAGATCTATAATTGCTCTTTCATTGGACTTCATATGAAAATAATCACATTTCTTTTCCCTGTGGTTATGTACTGTTAGAAGTAAAATCTACTTAAGGTATCTCAGGGGTCCAAATGGAAATCTTTTCTAAAGGACATCTGAGAAAAGAGAAGACAAAACAGTCTATTTCAAACCCCCCTGATTTCCTTGGATTTGTTTGCCAAAAGATTTTCCACTTCCATTTTAAAGCAGGTGCAGATGCTGCTGTGTAGCGATTTAATCCCTATTCGGTACAGGTTAATAAATCCAGAGTAAATATTACCGATCTGAGGTGACCAATGGCTCTCGTCAACTCTTGTTCTAATGTCACCATCAGACTGGTCTCGTAGCTGTAGGCTTGGCTTCTAGGTGCGATATTTATTTCTTCTTTTGATATAATAACCAAAGTATTGTATAAAATAATTAAATTGTCATGACAGGGAATGTCTGCAAATAGACCTGGCCTTTTGTTTCCTTCTTCAAGGTAAACAGCTGCTGTTGGCTTCTGAAAAGCTTAAAGTGATCCAACAAGAAGCCCGTATTCGACACATTGAAATCAGGAACTTGATTAATATTGTAGCCTGTAGGTTTGTGATATGTACGGTTTAAATTAGACCTTTGCAGTCATTGTGCTGGGTTGATGCAAGCACATTAATGACATAATTTCTGGTTGCTGCATCACATTTCTGCAGTCTGTCCTTTGTATTCCACTCACATTAATTGAAGTAATTTTGCCAGTGAAGCGTGTTTCAAACCTCTGCATTTAAATTGAAATTTTAATTCCCTTATTGTCTTGAAAAGACGGCTGAAGATGCCTTGTTACAGGTTTCATTATCACTCAAAACACTCCAGCTGCTGGTTCTAATGTACAATGACTGATTAATTCTGGGAAGAATTATTAATATAAGAATAGCAGCTTCTTCCCAGTGGCATGAGCTAACCAGGAAGGTATTTCATGATAGTTAATATTTTTATAAACTTTTTTTTTGAAAGGAAAATTTGTATAGAAGTCTGCATCTAACTGAAATTGCATAGATGAGCTTTGAAAACCACTTACACGAGTTCTGATTTATCAGCCCATAGAAGTCAATTCATAATTGCATTCAATCAGTGGAAACCAAGCCAGTGCAAGTAGTTTTGAAGCACTTTAGCTGACAGTCACAAGGCTTGTGACTAAAACCATTTTTTTTCATTTGCAAGCTTTCCTGAGATTGGAGAGATTTTGAAGGTCTCTTAATCATTTTGTCTGTTTTTATTTATAGACCTTTAAAAAAGAATCCATAGCTGTACAGTCAGATAAGGATTATTATGATAATTATAATAATAACTTATATTTATGTAGCTGCCTTCTTCCCGGAGGATCACAGAGTGCTCTGCCCAGAGAATGGGGTGATAGAATGATTTCTCTTACACTGAAAATGTGCCCGTAGCTAGAATGAAGAGAGTACGGCAGCTATGAATTGTTTTCTCATATCCTGTAAAAAAGATTGTACTTGCAGTACTTTCGGTTTATAAGAGCCTTTACAATGGTCGGATAATGTGGAGGGTTATGAATCTCAGCATGGGTCTTAATTTGGATCAGGTGGGACGCTTGACTCCCAGCCTCCACTCTTATTGCCTGGGTGACTTGTGGCTAATTATTTTTCTTTGCTAAAAGTTGGAGTTAAGAAGAATGTATGTACACTCCTGGGTTATTGAAATAATGAAATGAGATATTAAACTATGTCCTTGAAGTTTACCAATAAGTTCTTCAAAACGTTATTTGTAGTTAGCGATTATTTATTTATTTATTTATTTATTGTTTGCTACAGGGCACATGTGCTCACCAGAAAGAAAGAGACAGAGAGACAGGAAGTGAGAAATCACCCCCTGGGGGGATGGCCATGCTGCAATCCCTTTTCCTACATTCTCCTCCTGGGATCTTGGGCATGCACACGCACCTGGCGTGAGTCTAAGCCACTGCGTCTAGGACTCGAACCACGGTCGACTACGGGGGAGTCCAGCGACATAGCCATTATGCCCACTGCTGGTCCCATGTAGTTAGTGATTATTTTTACTGATATCATAGGAAAGGATGTGGTGATTAGTCCTATGTTATAATTTCAAAAGCTGTTTTGGAGGTTAATTTACTTTGAGTCAGTCAAAGAGTTGAGGTAGGGTTGGGGTGGGTTAAGCATTGTTGCCTCCCTTCTTGGCCCAGCCTGGACAGTGTATCTCAGTGAATGACCAGCCCGCTCTCTGTAGCAGTGAAAGGAATTCTTGCAGGCAGAAATACGATTTTTCACAGAAAGCAGTTCTAGTGTGCTCTAACACATGCACAGATGGATGACCAAGACCCCAGCGCTCCAAGCCATGTTTTTGGGATTTGGCATGGACGCGTTTCAGATTCTGTATCATCAGTGACCTATTTGGCCTGCATCAAGCATGTGTTTTTCGCGTACCCATTGATTGTATGATTGTAAGCAGTGTAATTTGTTGGTGAATTATCCAAGATCAGCTTGTTTTAAAAATCTACTTTTAGGTAACTAAATGTGTCAATCTGCTAGGTATTATGATTAGATATAAGCCAGTTCAATATAGGAAGGTGCTTATCAAAAAGATTGATTTTAGTTTAGAGTAGTTGATCTTAAGCTATTTCTTCTGTGTGTGTTTAGATAGCAGGACCAGTGGACCCATGAGGTTACTCCTGTTTGTGTCGGCAAAACCATGTTACTAGCAAATGGACTAAACTAATTTTTCTTCTTATAGGAAGGGAAGGGGGTGATCATGCATCCATTATCCAATGATTAATGTGCAAGTAAAAAAGGGGAGGAGATGACCAAAACATAGATCCCTTTTTTTTTCTGGCTTGAAAGTTACTGAGATCTCTAAGAGCTGTTTTTTCCTCATTTGTCTGGGAATATTGAGTTGAAAGCTCTGTAGATAATCAGGAGTTGGAACATTCTAGTATGTTTATTGGATTTAGCCTGAAAATGGTCCAGTGACTGCAACAATGTTCCAATATTTCATAGAGATTTCTCCACAACGTGATAAAAATAATGTAAGTGATCAATAATGAAGTAGCCATTGCCAAAACCCATCTGTTCCTACTGTAGAATATCAGTCTGAAAGACTGAGGCCAATATTCTGTACTACTAATTTATCAGGAAAGAATCTGGCACATAATGTCTGATAGACGAGAAATGAGTGGGTCTTAGTGTGCCGATACCATCGTTGCTCACCTTTGTGGTTGGTGTGTGTGTCTGTGAAGGTGACCTTAACCTTGATGTAGGTTACATGTTAGGGAGAAATAGATGGGGAACAAATGGATCGTGTCTCATCCCTTAGTAGTGCTGTGGAGAAAAGTACAAGCGAGAAAAGCAGAGCAGGAATACGGGGGGTGGAGGTAGCTGGGTTTGTTGCTTCAGGGTGGTCAGCTGTAGCTGCTTTCCCTGATTCGGGATCCTCTTCACTCCCTCAGACATCCACCTACATCAGATTTGCTCTTCAAAGAGATTTAGGAAAAGCTGAAAATGAAGTTATCAAACCTTGTGGTTTTGTGTCTAAAATTAAGCGAGTGGGTTTGTGGCAGCTTTTATTTTTCTCTTATAGACTAGCAGTGCTGGGCTTTGTAGCAATTATTTTTTATGCTACTCAGAGTCCTTTTTATTTATATTTGTTTTTGAAGCCTGGGTTTCTAAAAACCAGACTGTTTGATAGGCACCTGGTTATTGTATTAGTGTTCCTTCTCTTTTATTTTGCTTTTTTATTCGCCATTTGTGTGTTTGTTTTTTCTCCTTGCAATAGAAATTCTGCTTGCATTAAACTTTATAAGGTTTAGCAATTTTCATTTGGCCTGCTGTGGGATGGTGATTCCCAAATTGCACATAGGGGATCTTTCAAGAATTCTAAAGCCCAGGCTACATCTCAGATGGATTACGTTGAAATCTCTGGGGTGGGAGGGGGCACTGGCTTCAGTAATTTTTGACATTCTCCAGGTGAGGCTAATGGGCAGACAGATTTGGGACTGTCGGTATTGGGCATAGCTTGTGTTGCAGGATAGAGCCAAACCTATTGTCCACATCTTCTTTTTCTTTTTTTCTTTTTTTTTTTTTGGAGAGGTTTTTGCTATAGGGCGTGTGCACTTGCCGGAAAGACAAAGAGAGACAGAGAGACAGAAAGCGAGAAATCACCCCCCAGGGGGGATGGCCATGCCACAATCCCTTCTCCTCCATTCTTCTCTTGGGATCTTGGGCACGCATGCACATGCGCCCACTGTGAGTTTAAGCCACTGGGTCCGGAACTCAAATCGTGGTCGACTACTTGGGAGTCCAGCGACATAGCCATTACGCCAGCTGCTGGTCCCCACATCTTAATAATACCAGTTTTAAGTGTTTAGAAACTAAGTATTTATGTAAGACACACATCACATGGGGATAGTCACATTTGTGTACAAATGCTGTTTGAAGTTGCATTGTTGCCATCCTCTGTTGTAATTTGTGGGAAGAGCTGACAATTGTTTAGCTTTTATTCTAATTATATAGCTTCATTATTTCATCAGAATTAGTTTAGTTTGATAGTTGAGTTGGGCGATTTTCTGGGTTTGGATTGACTTGGTACTTTTTTCTTTTTTTAGAATTATTTAAACTTATTTGTTATTATTATTATTTTTTAAATTAGGGCACATGTACTCAAGAGAGAGAAAGAGAGAGAGAGAGAGAGAGAGAGAGAGAGAGAGAAAGCAAAAGCATGCTGCCAGGTTTGGAACTTGAACTGCCGATGGTCATGTTGGAGTCCAGCACCCTAACTACCACGCCACCTACTGGCTCCTGACTTTGGCACTCTTAAGAGCTGTCTTCTTGATGCTCTGATTCATGTATCTTTGCTGTGAGTCCTTATTGGGCTTATGAAGGGACTTAATGGATTAAAATTCGAGCAGAAATTTATTGGTTGACAGTGGTGGCTCTGCAAAATGTGACATTGTGGCAACGAAAATGGATTTAAAAGCAACAAGTTCCTAATTCTAGTCCTAACTCAACAACTCACCAGTTCTGTGAGCTTAGACAAATAATTCACTTTTTCTCTTGGCTTTTAGTATCCTTAGCTGTGGAGTGAATATACAAATACCCAGCCTACGTTTATAGGATGGTTATGAGACTAAAAGTGAAAAGTGCGTCGTGAAATACAAAGTACTGTACAAAGTGACTGTGGGCAGACATCATCATCGTTGCTATTACCCCGTGCTGCGTGAAAGGGAAAGGCGGTCGTCTAGGACTTGTGGACGTTGGGCAGCTTTTCTCTTCTGGTGCTGTCGTCGTTAAAGCACACGTGGTGTTTCAACCAGATCAGCCGCTTTTGTGGGTTTACACACTTGAGTCTGTAGGAGAAATGATCTAAGCCAAGACTGATACCCTAGTCATTCGCTGACATCCTCCATCACATTTCCGGTTTCAGCTTCACATGTAGACTTCCCTGAACAGGTTTCTGACTGGTCAGTCTGGGCCAGATGGAAACCAGGTATTTGTGTAAATAGCAGCTGATGACAGCCTGTGTCGTTGACAGGAGCCTTCTCTCTCAACCTGATGGGCTGAGGACGCTGGCCATTCATCTCAATGCTAATACTAATTACTTATGGTAACCTGGCTCCTAAAATGAAAAAAAAAAAAAAAGCCATATTCTTCTCTCCTTCCTTTGTGGGATTTTTAATAGTTCATGTTAGTAAGGAGCTGTGTAAGAGCTGAATTTCTAATGGGTTCTTGCAGAATGTAGGTGAAAGCTGTCTTTAAGTGAGAGTTTGAGGTGGTTCTCAGAGATCTCCTTTGCCAACTCTTTTTTTTTTTTAAATTAATTTTATTTATTCATTTATTTTAATTTGACCAGAGAGAGACATGGGGGGGGGGCAGTGGGAGGGGGAGAAAAAGTAAGTGAGAAGGTAAGTCACAGGTCTGGGACCCAAACCATGGTCAGCCATGTGGGAGTGTCCAGTGCCCTAACCACCACGCCACCTGCTGGTCTTCTGCCAGCTCTTAAGAAGAGAGTTGTTCTGTAACTTCTTTTTTGTCCCAGAAGAATAAATAAGATGACAAGGGAAAGTGACTTTGGGACATTTGTTAAAAGAGAACGTCTTTCTTAGTGGTCTCTTCTCTTGCATTTTGGAGTATAAATCCATGTTTTTTGCTTTTGTTGTTTTAGGATTATTTATTTAATTTTATTTATTATTTTTTTTTAGATTTGCTACAGGGCAAGAGAGAGAGAGAGACTGAGAGAGCAAGTGTCCAGGTCTGGGACTTGAACCGTGGTTGACCATGTGAGAGTCTAGCGCCTCAACCACTATGTCACCTGCCAGCCCAGAAATCCAGGTTTTAATGCTTTCATTATGGAGCACTGACAGGACCTGGAAGTTGAAGAGACCATGAAGTTAGCAACAAGGAAGAATTGTTTTCTGAGCTTTTTCCACAAGCAATTAACAATTTTTATCTTTCTCATAAGGTATTAGGTGTAGTTTAATCTCATCAGGAAAGTAATTGTGATCTCTCTTGTAAGCTCATTTTATACATAGAATCCCTAGGTATGTGCCTAACTTTAGGCCATGTTCCTTGTATGGAATAGTAAAAAGACTACAAATGACATAATATTTAGAGATTGGCAAATGTTCCCAATGGGTAGCCAAATGAAAAAAGCACATTTAAAAATAACTGTTTTTGTAAAACCTTTGCATGTAAAGATGTTTGGAAGGAATTGGATTAAAATGCTATATATTGGGCCAGCAGATAGCATGGTGGTTAAGGCCTTGGACTCCCACACGGCTAACGGTGGTTTGAATCTTGGACGTGGCAACTTGAAAATTGTGCCAGGTGTGCATGTACATGTGTGCCCAAAATCCCAGGAGGATAATGGAGGAGAAGGGATTGTGGCATGGCCATCCCCCTGGGGGGGTGGTGGTGATTTTTCACTTCCTCTCTCTCTGATGAGTGCATGTACTTGATGAAAGACACCTAAAAAGAAAAAAATCTGTATATTATTTCATCTAATGAGAGAGAATACGGATGGTTATCTTCCCTAAAAATCTTCTGAATCTTCACGTTCTTTTGGTGAGCATACTTTACTTTTATAATTTGGAAGAAAATAAAATTTAAGAGAAAAAGTACCACTTTGGGTTTTACATTTTAAAAACCTGTAGAATTGGGTGGGATTTCAGTCTTGACAACCTTTAAAGAGCTCCTCTAACAAGTTGGAAAAGTGCTTGCATGTCAATGTTTATTGCAGCATTACTCATTATTGCTAAGACATGGAACCAACCCAAATGTCCACAAACAGATGAATGGATTGAAAAAGTTTGGCACATATACTCTATGGAATACTATTCAGCCATAAAAACACAAGAAGACCCTGGAATTTGATAGAAAGAGGATGAATATGGAAGATTTGTTGCTGAGTGTAGCAAGTCAGGCTATGAAAGAGAGACATTGTATGTCTCCACTTAACATATACCGACTGTCCACACTCTATGATAGATACTGAAAGACTGGAGGACATAAAAACATTGAAAATAGTTACGGACACTGAAGACAGTGTGGAAGGTAAGTGGAAAAGGGGACAGTGTAGGGAAGGAAATTAAGGAGAAAAATGGAGAAGACATTTGTGGGACACAAATAGTTTATTATCTGTTGATAATGTGTATAGTATTTTCAACTGGACTGGTCTAAGGTGTATTTCATGTTGGGTAAATTCTCTCTGTAAGCTAAATGATGTTTAGTGATTGAATATATAAAAGAAAAAAAAAGAATAAAAGATCTCCTCTAATAGAAAATTCTTTCATTTCATCTTTGTGATGTCATTCTTTGAGTCTTGGACTGATGTAATATCTTAGAAGACCTGGCTGCCCCTACTTTAGCAGGAAAACAGTGACTTTTTAATAAAATATGGGAATTATGGTAGAACGCTTTCATGTTTAAGAAAAATAAAATCAAAAGCTGTGGAGGAGAAAGAAAGGTTTAGAATAATGTCATAATAAGGCTTTTAGAACAACTTTGTGTTTCATGGTACTAATAAGTGAGATCTTTCATGAAGCTGAAGTCACATTTGCTCTCTTTTGAGTTTTATTTTCTAAGATAAATTTGAAGATACTTTCAAGAAGATATTCAAACGCAAGAGGCCTTTTTTTGACAGCACTTTATCTCACTGCCCCCCCTCCATTCACTTATCAATAACTTCATCTCATTTGCTTTATCCTGTAAATTCCATTATCTCTCAGGCAGTCTATTGCATTAAGCCGTTAGTACCTAATATCGCCTCATTTACATTGACACGTGCTTGACCTCAGCCCTTCTCCTCTCTTTGTTAATGCACCAACAAGCACTGATATCTCTCTGGAGCATTATCATTTGGCTGTTAGCTCAACTAATAACAACCCTTCATTTGAGCTGATGAAGGTTTATTAAATAAAAACATGCAATACCCCTGGCAGTGATGAAGGGAGAATGGAGGTAGACAGCATCCTGGTTTTAATAATGAGAGTGTGCTGAGTCTGCGTTAAAGGTATTGGGTTTCCTGAGGGAGATGGGGCACCTGGATGGGTCTGATCAATATTGTGTTATCAAACTGATTTAAGAATGGGCAATTTTGATTGCCTGATTTGATCACTGTTGACTAGCATATGGGCTGAGAAGTTAGGGGGAAGCAGTGTTCTTGCTCCAGGCACTTGGCCTTGCCCTATAAGCAGCCATCTTGGGAAGTCTGTTGTAAGTACCAGACTGTCAATAGCCCTGAGGCTTTCAGCAAAACTGAGCATCAGGGAGCCCAAAACATGGTCTTCCTTTTCTCTAGTGAAGCTGAGATCAGAGATTGTTTTCCTTATAGATTCCCCTGATACACCCTGAAACATTCACTGTAGCCCTGAACTTTGAATGGATTCCATTTATTCTTCCACATCCTACACTCTCTTTTCGCCTCCTCTGACCACGATTTTTGCATGAAGACTGTTTAGCTTCTGTGATCACTTGGTCATGCTGGAAACACAAGTTAAATCGTGTTGCTATTGAATTTATATTTAACAACTGGAATTTTTGTCAACAAGAGTTCATTTCCTTACACTTTTATATCACATGCATATATTATGATATTATATCCAACTAGTAAAATTGTTCCTAGTTTATCTCATACAGTGGCTACTTAGGGTTCTTTATTGGTCACACTGTTCTACAAAGAATGCTGTGATGTCCCAGATGCACCAAAGTCATCATTTGATCATTTTTGACCTGTGCAAACAGTACTTTAGGGTGCTGGACACAGTATTTTAGGGTGTTGGCACAGTGGCCAGACTCAGCACTGAGAGGCAGACCTGCTCGGAAAGGTTGCTGGTTTGCACCTGGAGACTTCTAAGTACAGTGGGCAAGTGTGTGTCCATGATCTGGGCCTGCCTGAGACTAGGGGTGGATCATGCATGGTGTCAAGACCCTGTCTGTGATGCTACAAAATATTTCTCTTTTCTGCAGGGACTCCTTAACCTGAAGGTGGCACTTTGGGGTGGAGGGCTTTCTAGGGGAGCTGGGCCTAAAGCCAATGGAGGTTGCCAGCTCTGGTAGCTCAGGGGCAGGATGGCCAAAGGGACCAGGCCTGGGCACTAAGTAAATCTTGGGTTCTAAACCATTTCTCTTTTGTTTATAGCCAGATTTTTTTTTGATACTCTGTTTAGTTAGGATTGTTTGAAGAGTTTGCTTAATTTGTGGGACGAGCAGTTAACGTAATTGCTATGTCGCTTGACTTCAATGTAATCGACTGTGGTTCTAGTCGTGGACCCAGTGGCTTAAACTCACGCCGGGCGCGCGTGTGTGTGTGTGCGCGCGTGCCCAAGATCCTGAGAGGAGAATGGAGGAGAAGGGATTGCAGCGTGGCCATTCCCCTGGGGTGTGATTTCTTGCTTTCTTTCTCTCTTTCTGGCCAGCGCACTGGCCCTATAGCAAAAAAAAAAAAAAAAAAAAAAAAAAAAAAAAAAAAAAAGAGAGTTTGCTTAATTTATGTCTTTTTATACATATCCAGGAAGGAAGAAGGTATCAATTGTATGGAGTAGCCTAATCTGGAATCTTTTTACTACATCTGTAAGTTAGGAAATGGCAACAGTTTAACACTGTTGTGTTTTCTTCCTAGAAAAATGCTTCCTTAAGGGAGACTTACTGACCTGTTAAAATGATGAAACATTTCAGAGCCATGTAATTATCAGAGTCCTGCCGGAAATATTTGTTTTAAGCAACAATGGCAAAACATTTGCTTTCTTTAGGGAACATTGTTGCCAAGTAAGCATTTTCATTAGCTGGCAGTTGAGATACTTAGCAGGTTTTTTTTTTTTTTTTCTTAAACTTAGAAGTTGTTCTTCATTTTTGGCCTGAACCTTCCTTCTTTTTTAGAAACAGTTACTAATGTATTTTACCTCTGTGTATCTTAAAAACAACAACTAAGACCAGAAGGATGAGTAGTTTCTTTTACAGTATTTCTCAATGAAGCAGCTGCTGAGTGGTGAGCATTAGTGTTCTTGCAGAATGCTTCCATTGGTTCATGTCAGAGCACAAAGCTAGGCTTGTTTATTTGTTTGTTTGTTCCTTTCTTTAACCTAATAACCTTGAATAAGACTGATTGAAGACAGGAACTTAATTATGAAACAATTTCCTATAATGCGCTATTATGATACCGAGAAATAGAAATAAATTTGGTAAAGAAAATTCAAGGCTATATTTGTTCCTAATTACAAAGATTTTCCTTTCTCAAGTCCAGCAATTAAAAAAAATTCTTAATTATATATGTTTTAACTGACTATGTTTGACCTGTGTTATGAATTTCAGGAACATTTTTCAGAATTTCTGTTTGCTTACATAGGTAGGCTTCTAATAGCAACACATGCCATCCTGTTCAATATCGTGTGATAAAAACATTTTGAAAATGTTTGCTTATCTTCATAATCCTAAAGGAAATATTTGTTTTCAACTCTGAAACAGATTTTTGTTATCTATATGAGCAGTTTCCAACTGTGTTGACTAGAACACTAATATGTTAGGTAGTCATAGATTTACTGTGAAGCAATTCCCTGCTAGTAATACCTTCTTTTTCTTTAAAATTTACTTAAAAAATATAAGGAAAATTTGAAATATTAGTTGGCTCTTACCATGTAATGTAAGTTTAAAAAATGGTATGACATTAGAGATCATTTTGGGCACGAATGCATGGGGTTTGATCTGAAGGTAGATACATAGATAGCATTTACTAGTTACATCATGTATGTTGTCTGTTTGATCTTTCATCTCTTATGTCTTATCTTATAATTTTAATAAATATTTGTGACATTATTCAGTGTTACATGTTACACGTATGGACTGAATGTGATAATTTATCACAGCAACTGACCTATGAAACCATCTTACTGCTTTCTACGCTAATCCAACTTTCTCTCTTAAATTCTTAAATTCTGTGATGTTTCATCAGTGTATTCATCAGTGAGTTATTTAAAAAGTACTTCGTGGTAACCAGGCAGTGGTGTGGTGGTAAAAATGCAACATTATGCAAGGCAGTCCTACACCGGAAGGCTTCTGCTTCAAGTCTGGAGCCCTCCTTAAGTAACGTTCTCCCAAAACTTGCCCATCATCTGGGGCTGGGTGAAGGCAGGGGAAGGGGAAGGAGAAGGATTAGGACCCTGTTGGGAAATAATTTGAGTGAGCATTTGGTATATACCAAGTGCTTGCTCTCTTTATCATTCAATGAAGAAATAAATAAACTTAAAAAAAAGTATTCTATAATCATTAATTTTGGAAACCAATGAAATAATGTATAAAATGACCACTTCCGTTTATTAAAAAGTCTCTTTTTAGCATTAGTTTTGTATTGGGTTGTTGGAAAAGTCATGACATATTTTTGCTATTTTTCTATGCAAAAACTGCATCATGACTTTCCTGACGACCCAAGGCCTCTCTAAATGTAGGAGATTATTTAATGGTTTTTCCTCTAGTAAATATTTGGAGACCACACTCCCCAGTAGGACAGACTGACTGTCAGTGATGGTTTGTTGGATTGACTTTTGCTTCACTGAGTTCTTCCTTTATATGTAAACTTTATAGAACAAGGTACTTAAAACCACATAAGGTAAATGTCAGTTTTCTAGGGATCAAATGTTGAATCGACTACTATTCAAATTGGTTTGAGTGCTGATTAGTAAAGTTAGAAGTAGGGGACAACTGGGACTAGCAGATGGTGTAAAGGTTACGTTGCTGTATTCCCACATAGTTGACTGTGGTTGAAGTCCCAGACCCGGCAACTAAAACTCATACCAGACACGTGTGTGGGGGCCCAAAATCCTGAGAGGAAAATGGAGTGTAGAAGGGATTGTGCTGTGGCCGTCCCCCCAGGTGGTGATTTATCACTTTCTTTCTCTCTAAGAGTATACACACCCTATAAAAAAAAATCTCTCTTAAAAAAAAACAAAACAAAGAAAAACTGGGACCTGCAGGTGGCGTGGTGGTTAAGGTGCTGGACTCCCACATGGCCAACCATGGTTCAAGTTCTGGACCTGGCAGCTTTCTCTCTCTCTCTCGCTCCCTCTTTCTCTCTGTCTCTGTCTCTTGTACATATCCTATAACAAGTTAAAAGAAAAAGAAAAATTAAAAATTAATTTAAATAATTCTTTTTTTTTGGGAGAGGTTTTTGCTATAGGGCGTGTGCGCTTGCCAGACAGACAGAGACAGAGAGACAGAAAGCGGGAAATCACCCCCCGGGGAGATGGCCACACCGCAATCCCTTCTCCTCCATTCTCCTCTCGGGATCTTGGGCACGCACACACACGCGCCCAGCGTGAGTTTTAAGCCACTGGGTCCGGGATGCGAACCACGGTTGACTATGTGGGAGTCCAGTGACATAGCCATTACTCTAACTGCTAGTCCCTACATAATTCTTGGAAAAAAAGAGGTAGGGAAAAGCAATGACCTTGCTTATTCTCTGTTATTCTTGCATAGCTTTGTAAATAGGCTGGTAATAAGTGAAGGTCAGTAAGTAAACCCTTGTGTTTTCTTATAGAAACAACGGTGCTCTCTAGTCTCTTTTGTGGCAAGGTTTTTACATCTTGATTATATGTTAATAAAGACACGTGGATTTGGGGTCAAGGAAACATATTCAGGGTCGTGGTTTGGTGAAGGAAAGAACACTTACTGATACTAAATGAAAATGTGTTGGTTGAGGGTGCTGGCTGATGGCACAGGGGGAAGGTGACACTCTTGGAGGCTGACCGGGGTGGAAAGGTTCTGGCTTTTCACTCAGAGGCTTTTCTGTGCACACTGTACACGTGCGCTCATGATCTGGGGCTGGCGGAGGCTGGGGGTAGCTTGGGGCATGAACACCGTCACAGAAGTGCTTGTCTCTCTCTCTGTCTCTTTCTCTTGTTCAAGGAAGAAAGACACGAATAAACTTGGAAAACAAACAAAAAAGTCAAGTTGGCTATATCCTCTGAGGTTTCTTTATCCACAGAGTAGGTACTATTAAAAAGAATTTTAATAGAACCAGCTGGAGACATGGTGGTTAGGGCAGCTAGATCCCAGATGGCTGGCTGTGTGGTTTGAGTCCTGGACCTGGTAGCTTGGGAACACACTGGGTATGTGATTGTGTGTGCCCAAAATCCCGATGAGAGGGAGAGATGGAGGAGAAGGTATTGTGGTGTGACCATCCCCTGTGGGGGGTGCCTTTTCTCACTCTGTCTGTCTCTGGTAGCACATGTGCTTTCTGGCAAACTTTAAAAAAAAAATAGTGAGCACTTAGTATGTGTCAAGTGTGGTAAGTATTTTCCCTGAAAAAAAATTTTTTTTGAATTTAATTAGCTGGCTTTGAAAGTTGACATTTTCATATAATTTTGTATTTGGAACATGAGCTGTTTGGGTTAAAAACCTTCATGCAAATTCCTGCAAACAAATCAAGTGTGAATGTGCAGTGGGTGGTTTTTAAGCTTAAATATCTCAGCTGGATTTAATTACCTTAAGGGATCAGGATACATGATGGGCCAGTGGTTTACCAAATTATTTTTCATTTTCTAGATCTCGATGTCACTGAAGGTTAATGCATCCTCTTTTCTCTGCTAGAGACCCGAGTTAAAATCCATTTTAGGGCATAAGTGTAAATGAATTTGTTGTTGTTTTTCCTCCTTGGGGACACTTTGGTCATTTTGTGAGGCTGCCTTTCCATTCGGAGTTGCTGCCAGCTTGCACAGGGCTCCGGGGCTCTCGCCGCAGGGGCAGTTGCAAGTCAGCGTGAAAATGAACTGGCAGGCTTCAGAGGGCAGAGCCGGCCCAGGGCTTGTTGCTCTTCCATTCCTTGATTCCTTCTTGGTTAACTTAAAGAAACTGATTTGCTACTGACATTTGATTATAGCATATCATGAAACAAGTGATGTGTTTGTGGGCAGGCCATCACATTTCCTGTACCATGTACGGCTGGTTTGAATTCGGCAGCTGTAAAGCTTTTTGTGTTCACTGCCGACAAACTCTTAGATGGCTCCTCAGAGTGCTGTAGGTCTGTGATCAGCATTTTTGATCACCAGTGTATTTTATGGCTTTCATTAGCCATTGCTTTTGTATAAATGCTTTATTTTTTAGAAGCATGTTTGTTCATTACATTAATTACACTTAATGGTCTTACCCAGAGGTAAGGATTACTAGTTATTGCCGTTATCTGTACCTATTAGGGATATGTAGAAGTATAACCTAAGCTGGGAATAATCATAGCATATTCGTCCCACGGGGAGCTCCCCTGTAGACTTTGCTGTTGAAGTTCAGCTTATAGAAATATTTTCTATATTATTATTATTATTATTATTATTATTTACATTCTTCATGTTTCCCTCTTCCTTTTTTTCTCCCAAGGAGTACCTAGACTATCGTCTTCACTGTTTTTTCTATAAAAGATATGTAAGATCTATGTGCATATAGACACACAGAACTGTAATTTTGTATACATGAATAAATAGGATCATATCGTATATGCTTTTTTTTCCCTTTGCAGTTACTGCTCTCAGTTTCAAAATGAGTTGCTTCCAGTTTCTTAAATCTTTCATCTTCTGCATCAGTCCATCCATCTGCTCATTTATTAATATAGACATTCATTCTTTATTTGCCGTATGCATGCCTATACTAGTTTGATTCATCCAATCAGTCCTTTTAAAATTTTTTAAAGAGAATTATTTCTTTCATTATTATTATTTTTAATTTGCAATACGATATGTGCACTCACTAGAGAGAGAAGGAAAGTGAGAAAGCAAGCTGCCAGGGCTGGGACTCCAGCCGCAGTCAGCCATGTGGGACTCCAGCATCCCGACCACCGTGCTGCCTTCTGGCCACCAATCCTTTTTGTCTTTAAAATCTTCTAAACTTCTTTACACCAGGAGTGTCTTCTTTTCTGTAGTTTATCTTCTACTCATCATTCAAAGAACATTTTTTTCTAGCAAACTGGGTCAGGCCAAGGAGAGATGATGACTGCTGCTGTCCACTTATAGCATTCATGTAAAAGACGCACTTCCCTCTGTGTGTGTGTGTGTATGTGTGTGTGTGTGTGTATGTGTGTATGTGTATGTGTGTGTATGTGAAGGAGCGAGAAAAGAGCCATCTCTGGGTAGATGCACGTCTGCCTTAGGCTAACCAAACTCCGACTCGTGATTACTATGAGAGTAGGTTATTATTACAACCTGCATATAGTGCGCTTTCATTTAGTCTCAGTCCTAAAAGGCTAACTTAGATTGAGAATTGATTTAAATAGTTAATATACAGGATTCATATGGAAATATGAATGGTATACCCATTTAATCTGGGGAGGTCTCTTGCCGTATGTCCATTGACAAGCAGTGTCTGAGAATAGTGTGTAGAGCTGTGTTCTGGTGCTTTGCATGCTTTCATATTTATCCTCTCAAGCTGGTTTTCTTATTTTCTATCTTCGATGATAAACACTTCTAGGATACGAGTAGACCTACGCACATTATACTCCTCAGAGTTTTGTATATATTGATGCGTTTTCATAAACTCCCTTCTGATAGCACCTTTTGGAAACAGTCTTGCTCATTTATAACGTTGTTAGGCCATTTAGGTGTCCTTACTTAGAGTGCTTGTTTTCTCTTTTCAGGTGTCAGCAGTTGAGTCTTTGGAGGGCCCTCTGCTCCAGGTGGAAGGACTAAGTGACCTTAGGCTGGAGCTTCACAGCAAGAAGATGAACCTCCACTTGGTCCTCATAGACGAGCTACACCGACACCTGTACATCAAGTCCACCAGCCGAGTTGTGCAGCGTAACAAGGAGAAAGGGAAGATGAGGTTGGTTAAAGAGGCTCTTTGCTACAGAATCTTGTAGCAACGTAATATTGTGAAGAACTGATTTCTAGAATAGTGTTACAGTTCTTTTACTTTTCTTTTAATGTACTGTCTCCAAAACGGGAAGGTGGTTTTATAATAGCAAATACTCCATATTCTGAGAGGCTGACATTCAAAGTTTGCTCATCCATTCATTGTACCTTTATTATGGTCTTCTCCCGTAAGGATGTTTAAAAAACATTTACTATGGGCCGCTAATCCTTTCACAGTATCTGGATCCAAGCCACTCCGGTATATCTCAGAAGTAAGTGGAAAACTGTTAAATGGGACAGCCTGATTTTTCAGCCTAATTAAGAAATATAGATGTATGCACTGAAGTTAAAAGATTCTTTGTCACTTAGGACTGTGCTTAACTTCAGGCAATCCTCTGGAAATAGTTCAGAGGGAACACTTTTTTTTAACCCCTGACTGGTTGTAGCATAGCCCTGTATTTACCCAGGTGGGCTCAAGAAGTTTAATACATTCCTGTGGACTTGGTAGGGAAAGCAACGAGATCTTAAGATAGTGGGACATCAGAGTTACTAACCTGTATCAGATGACTGTTTACCAACATTCCTGTAAACTAATCGTAAGATATTTTTCAGAGGGCATTTTAGCACTATCTACTGAGATACCCCTGTTCATACTTTTCATTCAGCTATAGACAAGAAGCAGCAGTGAATGCTGGGAATGAGTTCTTTTAGGTCTTTTTTGTTTGAACAAAAAACACCAACCTTGTGTGTGATGTGTCAGTTTAGTCAGAGACTGACAGAGAAAGAGAAGTTTCTACCTCCTTTAAGCAGACGGGCACTAGGAGAACTGCCAGCCACACAAATTGAGCTTGGATTATGTACCTCAGATTTAACTTCAAGATGAGATCTGAATGGGGTAACTGTGAGTATACCTCGGCAGAGTGAACAGTGGTGAATCTGGGTAGTGCAAAGGATATTCCTTCTACAGGGCCTGGTGCTAAATAGCAGGTGTGAATAGATTTCTTCTTGTGCAAGAATGAAGGATGAAACACAATCACTGTGAGAGTCCAGTGAAAATATTCTGTAGCATATGGGGAAATAAGCAAGGTCTTGAGTTCTCAGAGGAAAAATATTTATTTGAAAAGAAATTTTAATAAAGTATATAAAAAATTTAGATTAAGGTCAGCAGGTGGCATGGTGGTTGAGGGCACCAAACTCTTTCATGGCCGATCGTGGTTTGAGTCATGGACCTGGTGGTTTGCTTTCTTATTTTCCCCCTCTCTCTCTCTGTCTGTCCCTCTCTGGTCAAATTAAAGTAAATAAGTGAATAAATAAAGTTAAATAAATTAATTCTTTTTTTTGGAGAGGTTTTTGCTATAGGGCACAGGTGCTTGCCAGAAAGAGAGAGAGAGAGAGAGAGACAGCGAGATAGTGAGAAATCACCCCCCGAGGGGATGGTCACGCTGCAATTCCTTCTCCTCCATTCTCCTCTCAGGATCTTGGCCAGGCACGCATACACGCCCAGGATGAGTTTAAGCCACTGGGTCTGGGACTCGAACCGCAGTTGACTACATGGGAGTCGAGCGACATAGCCATTACGCCAACTGCTGGCCCCAAAATAATTCTTTAAAAAAAATTTAGGACACTAAACTTGAGGTTTTTCAAAAGATGCAGGAAACTAGCTGTAGGAGATTAGGTTATTATTCAAAGTCATCATTCCTTCCCCTCCTCTAAGTGGGAGAGATAGGTGGATTTCCTGCTTGTGGTGTTGGAGTCTTTTCTTTTGCCAGTCATCAGTATACGGACACAAGCAGAAGCTTGAAAGATGCTTGTCCTAGGCTGTGCCTTCTCATGGGTCTGCCGTTGCCCTGCTGGTGCTGGTCCCAGGAGGAGCCTGAGACATAAGAAACTGACCCAAGATCAGAGACCTGCCCAGCATAGCTGAGCCACTCAGCAAACATATACTTCCTGTAGAGCATTACTGAGGCTTCGTGGTTGTATGCAGCAGGCATATAGCTCCTTTGAAACAGTATAGGATGGAATAGGGAGAGATGCTAACAAAAAACCTGACTAAACCATTAATAAACTGTAAAGAAAACCAAGGTAAACTAGGAAATTTGTCTTTATTTAAAGCATTAATGTGAGTAATTGAATCAGTGCTGTGGAAGGAAATCTTCCCTCATCATGAAGAGGAGAAGCTCCAGATGATGGAAGATAGATAAATATGAAAAATGGAGGGCAGCGGCCAAGCCAGTGCTTTGAGGTATCCCAGAAGGTGACACTAACATGATAGGGTTATGAGCTGAGTAGTGGCTCTGCCTAAATTTGTTTGTTGAAATTCTAATCTCCAGGACCAGCAGTTGGCGTAATGGCTATGTTGCTGGACTCCCATGTACTCGACCGCAGTTCAAGTCCTGTATCCAGTGGCTTAAATTCATGCCGGATGCGTGTGCGTGCGTGCCCAGGATCCCGAGAGGAGAGTGGAGGAGAAGGGATTGCTGCATGGCCATGCCCCCTGGGGGGTGATTTCTTGCTTTCTGTCTCTCTCTGTCTTTCTGGAGAGTGCATGTGTCCTATAGCAAAAACTTCTCAAAAAAAAAAAAAAAAAAAAAAAAAAGAGATATCCTAATCTCCAGTACCTGACAACCTGACAATATGACTGTATAATTGGCCCTGTATATCTGCTAGTCCTTCATCTGAAGATTCAACCAACCATAGCTCAAGTGTTCCGTTGTTGCTAATACGTATTATGTAGTTAGGTCTACCATGGTTGTGTCTTTACTGATCATGTATAAGTGATTTTTTTTCTAGTCATTGTTCCCCAAATAATACAATATAACAACTATTTACATAGCACTTACATGCCATTAGGCGTTATAGTAATTAAGAGATGATTTAAAATATACAGGAAGATTTACCTATATGCAAATACTATGCCATTTTATATAAAAGACTTAGGCATTTGCATATTTTGGTATCCATGGAGGATCCTGAAATTAATCTCTGTAGATAGTGAGGGACATCTGTATTCGGAGGGATTCTTTCGGGAGTCATTAAGTTAAGGCCAGAAGGGTCATCCCTTAATCCAGTAGAACTGGTGTCCTTTTGTAAAAAGAGAAAATTTAGACAGACATACAGAAGGAGGACCATGTAAAGACAGATGGAAAAGACACCTGTATGTGAAGGAGAGAGGCCTCAGAAGAAGCGGTCTCTGCCAGTCTTGATGTCATATTTCTAGCCTTCATTACTGTGGGGGAAGAAATCCGCATGGTGTAAGCCACCCAGTCTGTGGTACTTTGCTGTGGAAGCCTTAGCAGAATAATACAGACAGGAGCAGAAGCAATAATGCGAGTGTAAATAAAGAAACCTGTTTACACAGAAAACAACTACAATAAACTTTGGTTTGCCAATCCAAGGATTCAAGATAAATTTAATTAAAAACTTAGATCTGGGAAACTTTATGCATATCGAAAACATAAGCACTAGGAAGTAAAATGATGTATCTGCTGTGATCGAAGTGGTTATTTGCCTACCCAATACCTATCGCTCGCTCACTTGTAATGACAACCCTTATTTTGTTCTTGGTGGCCGTAAGCACAGGTTATGTTTTCCATCTTCCTGTATAGCTATGTGTAAGTAGTAGTGAGACCTCTGCTTATTTTTTTTTGGAGAGGTTTTTGCCATAGGGCGCATGCACTCGCCAGACAGACAGAGAGGGACAGAGAGACAGAAAGTGAGAAATCACCCCCCAGGGGGGATGGCCACGCCACAATCCCTTCTCCTCCATTCTCCTCTCAGGATCTTGGGCATGCACGCACACGTGTCCGGTGTGAGTTTTAAGCCACCAGGTTTGGGACTCGAACCGCGGTCGACTGCATGGGAGTCCAGCGACATAGCCATTATGCTAACTGCTGGGCCCCGAGACCTCCGCTTTTTAAAAGGTACGAACTAAACTGGGTTACTAACTCTTTTACCTTTTGTTTGGTGTTTTTGCTTCCTATCTGGGACTGGGACTGGGACTGGTACCATTAAGCTACCTTAGGCCTGAGGTAGCCTTGAGGATAGAAGCCACACCCTAACCTTCTTGTTGATGTTGGGGTTTCATTCTATCCCTGGGTGGATTACCTCTTCCATATGAAAGGAGAGAAAACTGTTGTTCTCTTGAAATCCCTGTTAATTACTTTTTCTGTTTTATACAATTAAACCTAGTTCTTCTTCTTTTTTTTTTTTTTCTTTTAAGTTCATTTATTGAGAGAAAGATGCTCTCAACAGGGTCTCTCCAGGCTGTGATATCCCCACAGTCTTCCAACTAGCCAGGCTCTCCATGTGACTGCATATTCAGATCAACACAGGGGCTGCTCCTGGGGCTTTCCCATGTGGTCTCATTTTCACAAACGAAAATGGAGTCCTTCCACCCGTACCACCTTGGCTGTGCCTCAAACCTGGTGATGCGTGGAAAGGAGCAAAAGTCAGACTCACCACACACCATTAGAAGATAGATGAATTCGAATCTATAAATAACTGACAAATATCTTTTATAAGATCCAAAAATAAAACTTTTTTTGATAAAAACAGGCCTATACCATCAAAGAGCACCCTAATAATAAACAGGTTTTATGTCCCCACATTAAGGAAAGTTTGGGTAGACAGGACACAGAAAGGAATTCTGAAGGAATCAGAAATTGCTTTGTTTTGGACTTTAGTAATTAGAGAAAAAAATGTTTATTTAATTTTACTTTTATTATGTGTGTTTACTAGATATACATGTCTTTATATATTTGAAGATTTCTGTATTTAAAAATTGCCAGAGACGATAGAATCAAAACGTTCTGTATTTCAAAGGGTGATGTAGTGGCCAAGGTTCTTGCGGAAATTAGTCCTGGTAACTAAAACAGGGAAGGAATTTATTGGAAAGTTATCAGGTGGTTTACAGAATCTATGGGAAGTCCGGATAATCAGGCTTTAAAACCCAGTAGGAACCAAGGGAGATTAAACAGCTGAGCACACACAATCTCACACAAGCCACAGGCAGGGTCTGGTTGGGTTGCTACCCCTGCTGGCATCAGGCCTACAGTGGCTGGATTCTAAACTCCTGTAAATGATCTCTAAATGTCCCTGCATTGTTCCTTTATCTCCACAAGATTCAAAGTCCTGGTGGAACCATCCAGTTTGCTTAGCCTGGGTCATGTCTGGCCTCCTACAGCTTCCTCGGTAGGAAGTAATAGAACACTCTGCTTTGACTCAGACAATGGGGATTCCCACCAAATATAGACTGTTCAGAGGGTGAACATCAACAACACGTTTCTACTGTAGGAGACAACGAAGGAAATCACACAAAGGAACTTACTGATAAAGAGTGGACATTTTGAAGTAGAAAACAGACCATCAGAATTGACAAATAAAGGCACATGCCTATCTGAAAAAAATAAAAATTGTATCTAGAGGAAATGAAACAAATAGATGATGAGATCATCCTTGTTCTTAGACCATAAATATGTCAGTTCCAGTTAAAACCAGCTGAGAGTTTTTAAACGGTCAAATGAAATCTGAAGCTCTCATAAAAGGATAAATGTGTAAAAATTGAGAAGGGAGCTTCTGAAGAGGGCTTTCTCTTATGTGATAGTGAAGTGTATTGTACAGCTACGTTAATCAGAACTGTGGGGATGCAAATAGAAAATCAGGTTAGTGGGACAAAGTAGAGTTCAGAAGCAGAACTCAGACTGGAACTTTAGCATTTTCAATAATAATTGTTCAGGTTGGGAGTAAATAGTGTTCATAAAATTGGCTATGGGGCTGGGGGAACCAGCAGTTAGTGTAATGGCTATGTTGCTGGACTCCCATGTAGTCGACCGCGGTTCGTGTCCTGGACCCGGTGGCTTAAAACTCACGCCGGGCGCGTGTGTGTGCGTGCCCAAGATCCCGAGAGGAGAATGGAGGAGAAGGGATTGCGGCCTGACCATCACCCCTGGGGGGTGATTTCTCGCTTTCTGTCTCTATGTCTTTCTCTGTCTGTCTGGCGAGCGCACGCGCCCTATAGCGAAAACCTCTCAAAAAAAAAAAAAATTTGCTATGGGGCTGAAGAAAATAAATTTTGTTACCTGCTATTATACACAAAAAAATTCAGGTGGTTTTAAAAATCACATGACAAAACTTCATTAACGTTAGAAAAGCAATATTTGGGAATATGTGTAGAGGAGATTTTGCCAAGCAGATCAGAAGACATAAAGAAAAATATGAGATAGTTTAGGTATTTATTTGCTTAATTTTAAAATTCACATTTAGTCACTATATATCTTTACATTGTACAACATGGCTTTCCCAGGATGAATATTAGTCAAGTCAGAGACATTGCCGTTTACGTTATCAGCAAATAACTTTTCATTTTTTGTCTCTTACATTTTTTTGTTTATTAGTTTTTTCCCTGATCCCCTCCCTCCCAGCCACCCACCCATCCCCTGTTACTCACCTCCCTGTTACTCATCTCCTACCACCCATACCCCTTTCCTCCCCCTCTCCCCCTCTTCGTGCTAAAAAAAAGGGGGGGTATAGACAGGTAGACATCTATTCAAAAATGAAAATGACTTATTACAAAGTTGAATTGTTCAGTATCATGAATAGTCAGAGAAATACAAATTTGAAAAAATCAAGTGCATTTTTTGAATAAGATAATCAAATTTAAAGACATCAATTGCATGCTATAATGGCAAAGATGGGGGTAATGAGTAGGTTTCCCTTTGTGGTGGATTAACCTATATGCTTTTCTGAAAAACGTTTAAAAATTGTATGTACTGTGACCAGAAAATTCCATTTCTAGGTCCACATCCTACAAAAAATAGTACCACTTCATAAAAATACGTACAACAGGATGTTTATTATAACATTGTTGGTAAGAAGAGCAGTAGAAATATGCAACTTAAATTTTCATCAAGTGGACTATGGTTAAATGAATTAAGGGATATCCATAAAATGTTAAGTCTAGACCTTCAAATGAAAGAGAGGTCTCTGTGTGACGTTGTGTGTGAAGATTTTTTTTTTTTTTGGAGAGGTTTTTGCTATAGGGCGTGTGTGCTCGCCAGACAGACAGACAGAGACAGAGAGACAGAAAGCAAGAAATCACCCCCCAGGGGGGATGGCCACGCCGCAATTCCTTCTCCTCCATTCTCCTCTTGGGATCTTGGGCACGCACTCACATGCGCCCGGCGTGAGTTTTAAGCCACTGGGTCCGGGACATGAACCGCGGTTGACTACGTGGGAGTCCAGCGACATAGCCATTACGCTAACTGCTGGTCCCTGTGTGTGAAGATTTTTAAGATATGTTGTTAGGCCCAAAAGCAAGCTAAAAAAAAGCGTATGTTATATGAAAGTATTTGTGTAAGAAAAGGATAAATATATATATATCATATATATATACATTTACATGTATAGAGAAAGTTCCCAGAAGGATAATGTCAAAAATTTGATTAAAAATATGTTATTGTGGGGACCAGCAGTTGGTGTAATGGCTATGTCGCTGACTCCCACACAGTTGACCATGGTTTGAGTCTCGGACCCAGTGGCTTAAACTCATGTCGGCGCGTGTGAATGCGTGCCCAAGATCCTGAGAGGAGAATGGAGGAGAGGGGATTCTGGTGTGACCATCCTCCCTGGGGGGGTGATTTCTTGCTCTCTGTCTCTCTGGTGAGTGCATGCGCCCGATAGCAAAAACATCAAAAAAAAAAAAAAAGTGTTATTGTGAGAAACAGAAATAGGGGCTGGGGAATAGGAAAGCAGAACTTCCTGTATTCCTTGTGCTTAGCATGAGCGTGCATTACTTTACTCCAATGATTAATCATGCCTTTGAGGTTTTTTCTTTTTTTTTATGAAATGGGAAACTGTTGAAGGAAGAGACTAGAATTCAGAGTTTATATAGAATTATCAAAGAATGTTGAAAGAGGAGTCTATGTGCCTTTTTGTTGTATGTGTGAGTGTATATGTGCACACGTGTGCGTGTGTGTGTGGGCTGGATGGACAGAGACTCCTTTTTGTAAAGTGCTTTGTATTACACCAAAACAATGTTACTAAATTATTTTTATTTTCTTTACCCTTTTGAAAAACAACTTCTACCTTTCTTTTTATTTTTATTATTTTTATTATTTTATGAGAAGTTTTTGCTACAGGGCATGTGCGCTCACCAGAAAGACAAAGAGAGACAGAGACAGAAAGCAAGAAATCACCCCCCAGGGGGGATGGCCACGCCACAATCCCTTCTCCTCCATTCTCCTCTAGGGATCTTGAGCACGCACGCACGCACATGCGCCTGGAGTGAATTTAAGCCGCCAGGTCCGTGACTTGAACCGCAGTTGGCTACATGAGAGTCCAGCAGTGTAGCCATTACGCCATCTGCTGGTCCCAGAACTTCTACCTTTCTAATGAAATAAAGTCAACAAAACGTTCTTAAAAAATCCAATTCTCTTACTTACTGTAGCCATCTTGAATTAATACTTGATTTGACCTTACTTCATTGGATATCTCTGGACATCCTCTATGTAGTAGAGGAGAAAATTTCAGACGCATGATTTGGTGCCCATATAGGTTTCTGGGTGTGTAATGAGTGTTTTGACCCCGTTGTATTATTTGCTCCCTAAATGTTTTGTCTTTTAAGAATTGTTTTCTGTTTACATATTTGTTTTCTTTTTATTATCTTTCAACATTTCCTTTTTATTTATTAATTTTGCTTAGTTATAGTTTTTTTAAAAAAATAATTAATTAATTGAATTTACTTTGACCAGAGAGGGCGGGAGGGGGAGAAAGAGAGAAAGTAATATAAAGTGAGAGGGAAAATGAGAAAGCAAACTGCCAGGTCTAGGACTTGAACCGCGGTCAGTCGTGTGGGAGTCTGGCATCCTTAGCCACCATGCCACCTGCCAGGCCCTAGAGTTGTAATTTTTAAAAGAAATTTATCCTTTTTTTCTGAGATATGTGCATGTGTCTGCACGCACAACCACACACACATGACACACCTCAACAGGTTGCCCATGCTGCCATCCATCCCCATCCCCAGCCAGCCTTGATTGCAGGGTGTGTGCCACATCCAGCATACCTTCGGTGGCTCTGGGACACAAATGACAGCCCTTTCCATGTTCGTCCGGTTGTGCTACTGCTGCCACACTGCCTGGCCCCTAGATTTTTTTCATTTTTAGCTTGACTTTATTTTATGTTACTGTGTCTTCACCCTTGGTCTGTCATTTGAAACCATGATTCTTTTTTAATTTTTATACCCTCTAAATCATTCGTGGTTCTTTCTGTATGTTCAGCCAGGTTTTAGAGCTACAGAGAATTACTATGCCAGCCATTCCTCTTTCATTATTCAGTAAAATTTTCTTACTAAGTGCATATGATCTTTGACAGATATTTCTTAGCTCGGTGTGATTTAACAAACTTTTATGCGCACTTGCTCTTTGACAGGCACTCTGCCAGCTGTTCTGGCTAGGGTGAATACATTAGTTACTCAATTTACAACCTCAAGTTCAACCCACCCCTGTCAGTTTCTAGTTTGACAATGAAATCAGCCAAATGAGCTGCTGCTGGCAATTTTGGACATAGTTGGACCCATGTATTGCTAAGTGAAGTATGTTCTAATTAAAAAGCAAATATTTAATAAGCTGTTGAGCTTCTTACCCCTCTTAAAAAAACAAAACAAAACAAAAACCGTTTTTGTATTCGGAAATTTTGAAATTACCCACATTTAGAAGCATATCTTTGCTGGTTAGATGGTTTGTTCATGTCCAGAAAGTCCTTGGGGTTATGGTGGCACTGGCAGTTGCTTCGTTTCTGTGTAGCTTAATCTCCCTGATGGTTTTCTTGTCCTCCATCTTGTGTTACTATTGGGTCAGAAAAGTCTTGACACATTGTTGCTTAGGAAAACATGGAAAAATATGCCATGACTTTTCTGAGGATATGTTGTTAAATAAATTGGGGGGATATGTTATACTAGGTGGGATATCATGTATTTCAGTTATCTTTCTCAGCTCAGCTATGAATCATTCTGAATGACTTTACAATTAAAATTAGGAACCAGCTGATTGCATAATGGTTACGTTGCTGAACTCCCATGTAGTTGACCGTGGTTCAAGTCCCGGACCTGGTAGCTTAAACTCACACAAGGCGTGTGTGCATGCATGACCAAAATCATAAGAGGAGTAGAATGGAGGAGAAGGGATTATGGCATGGCCATTCACTGGGGAGAGATTTCTCTCTTTCTGTCTCTATATCTCCGGTGAGCCCACGTGCCCTAGAGCAAAAATCTCTCTCAGGTAAATAAATAAAATTAAAATTAAAATTTGTGGACCAGTCCCTTAGTGCAGTTGTCCAGTGCTGTGCAGAGGAAGCCAGATCCCACTTGGCCAATTGGGGTTTGAATTCTGGCCCTGGCTGTAACACACTGCACACACAGGTGTGCCCAGGATTTTGATAGGATGGAAAATGAGATGAGAAAGGATTGTGGTGTGACCAGGCCTTATTAGGGGGCTCATGTTCTTTCTCTCTCTTTCCCTCTCTCTCTTGTGTGTGCATACTTGTACCCTTTGGCATTTGAAAAAAAAAAAAGAAAGAAATTAAAATCTGTAATATTTAAAAAGAAAAAGGACCAGCAGTTGGCCTAATGACTATGTCACTGGACTCCCATGTAGTTGACCGCGGTTCGAGTCCCGGACCTGGTGGCTTAAAATCACGCTGGGCGTGTGTGTGTGTGTGCCCAAGATCCTGAGAGGAGAATGGAGGAGAAGGGATTGCGGCATGGCCATACCCCCGGGGGGTAATTTCTCGTTTTCTGTCTCTCCGTCTCTCTGTCTTTCTGGTGAGCGCACACGCCCTATAGCAAAAACCTCTCCAGAAAAAAAAAGTAAAAAGAAACAAGCATTTATTTCAAAAACAAAGCAGTTCAGATCATCTATAGTAAATACAGACTTCAAAAAATAGTCTTGTTGTGGCTTTGTTTTTTGTTTTCAAAAATACTTTATCTAAGAGTCAGAACCCTTTGAAGGTATTAATTAGTACCTCCTCAGCTTTATCTCTGATGAATGGTGAGAAGAGACTTTTTTCCCTCTTCTGATGTGGAAACTGAGGTCCATACTCTTTTTTTTTTTTTATTTTTTTAAATGTTTTTAACTGACGTAGTAATTGTGTAAGGTCCATACTATTTAAAGTGATATCCTGTAATAGTACCTATTTCCTGCTGAGCTTTATGTCTGTTGTCACTAAATGAATGAATAGGTTTGCCCCCTTTGTCTGGAACTTTTGAGACCAGGCCCATCCATAAAAGGACAAGAGAAAAAAAATCATTTCCAGGGTTACTTGCCTTTGGGTTAGTGTTCACAAAGGAGAAAATTGAAGTCCATAGGAAAATTTGAGAGAGAGAGAGAGAGAGGTCTATGAAAATAGTTTTTCAGTAAATTGGCTTTCTAAAAGTTTCTTGATGGTGTTGGAGGGCCCTTCTGGCTCTGATAATAAAGTTGGCAGGTTACGTTTTTCAGAGTTGAATTGGCAAGCCATTTATCGCCCTATATTTAACTTCAATATGTTTTTAGGTTAAAACTGAAAAAGTAATTGTAGGTTTTAATCTGAAGGAAATCACATACACATCTGTGTTTACAGAAGTATGCACTATTATAGATACAAATATATACATACCTGTGTGTCCACACATACGTACTAACGTACTGCTTCATTTTTTAGGCTTGGCAGGGCGCATTCCATTAATACACCTGAATTTTCCTGCTAATTGATACCTTTTTTTTGTACTCCCTGCTTTCAAAATAATTCTACTGTTATGGAAATATTTATTTATAAGTATATTAGATGTTTTTCATTTAAAGTTAAAATGGGCTTATTGACATGTTCAGTATCAACCCTGTAAACCGCAGTGATTATCATTATCCTTTGTCTCTTTGGGCATGTACCTCCAGGGTCTGGGGCGGTGTATATAACTCATTTTCCAACAGTGGGTAAAATACAGGTTAGAGAGGATGAGTTCATTAGGAGGAACAAATGACAAACTGAAAATAGTCGTAAGTATGAGAGAATGGGTAAATCTATGATCTAATTGGGACCAGCAGTTGGCGTAATTGCTATGTCGCTAGAGTCCCATGTAGCCGACTGCGGTTCGAGTTCTGGACCCGATGGCTTAAACTCATGCTAGGTGCATGTGCATGCACTTCCAAGATCCTGAGAGGAGAATGGAGGAGAAGGGATTGTGATGTGGCCATCTCCCCAGGGGGTGATTTCTCGCTTTCTGTCTCTCTGTCTCTCTCTGTCTTTCTGGTGAGCGCACACGCCCTATAGCAAAAACTTCTCAAAAAAAAAAAAAAAAGAAAATCTATGATCTCATCAATTTCATAAATATGAAGTGAGTTTATAAATCATTGGGTTTTAAGATTCTGTTGGATTTTCTTACAATAGTTTAAGTAATTAGGAATTTATAATTTGAAAAACAATTTTGCCAGATGGCACGTATTCTCACTGGTGAAAAAGAGAAAAAGCACCCCCCACATGGGAAATGGTTATGCCACAATCCCTTCTCTGCCATTTCTCCCATCTTTGGGGATTTTGGCAAGGCACACACACACACACACACACACACACACACCCCTAGTGTGCTTTTCAAGCCACGAGGTTTAGGACTCATCTCGTGGTCAGCCATGTGGTATCCAGCCGCATTTATATTGTGTCTTTATATTGGTGGAAAAGAATTTTTGGAACTGACTGCCAGTTTAATTCCTGGTAAATACTATTTCTGTTAGTTTTGAGTTTTATATTTCACTTGAGCTTCACATTGTCTGCAAGTGACTAGAACAATTGGAAATGTGCTAAGTTTGGTTTAGTTAATATCTTAGTCATCTCTACATCCTTAGCAGTGAACGCGGTGCCAAGTGCATAACAGATGCTGAGTAACTGAGTAGTGATCCCCTTTCCCTGTAATAAGTGAAAAGAAATGAACAAGTGTCATAGTTATCTTCAAGATCTAGGTCAGTGGCTCACACATGATTGCTTTCAATGAAAGTGATATCTGAAATGATAATTTCACAAAGTTTGCTTTTCAGTGTTTTCTTAAAGAAAACACTGTGTAGGCTTTTTTTTTTTTTTTTCCCCTTTATTAGCTTAAAAAATACCTACATATTGGGCTAGTATATGATGTGGAGGTCAAGGCAGCTGGATCTCACATGGCTGACTGTGCTGAGTCCTGGACTACTTGGTGGCTTGAAAATCATGCTGTGGGGACCAGCAGTTAGCATAATGGCAATGTGGCTGGACTCCCACGTAGTCGACCGTGGTTCGCGTTCCGGACCCGGTGGCTTAAAACTCACGCCGGGCGCATGTGCGTGCATGCCCAGGATCCTGAGAGGAGAACGGAGGAGAAGGGATTGCAGTGTGGCCATCCCCCCTGGGGGGTGATTTCTCGCTTTCTGTCTCTGTCTCTCTCTGTCTTACTGGTGAGCGCACGCGCCCTGTAAAACCTCTCCAAAAAAAGAAAAAAAAAAAAAGAAAAAAATCATGCTCTGTGTGTGTGTGTATGTGTGTGTCTGTGCATGTGCACATAATCCAAAATCACAGAAGAGAATGGAAGAAAAGGAATTGCAGTTTGGCCGTTCACCCCCCCTGGGGTGAAGACACAACCACTCCCCCACTTCCCTGACTCTCTCTGGCATGTACATGCAATGCACCCTATAGCAAAACTAAAAGAGAAATAAACAAAAACACTCATAGTTAGCACTTTGGTTTTAGGAGTGTGTGGGAAGGAGGTGAGGATATATGGCTTTGGCATGGGAGGGGCAGGTGTTTCTAACTGCTCACGCCCTCCTGTTCCATTTGGAGAAATCCTTCCTGGGGTGTGGTGTCTTTCCTTCCCCCACCGTCCTTGGCTTGCTAGCCCTTTACAACCCATGCTATGAGTCACTTCCATAGGAGCTACTGTACTGATGATGTGAGTGTTTCAGGACTGGACAGGGGTAAGAATTAATGGTTTTGTCCAGTCCTGAAACACATCATCAGTGGCAGTAGCTGCCCGTGGAAATTAAGGTATTGGGCTCCCACATGACTGACCACGGTTTGAGTTCCAGACTGGCAGCTTGCTTTCCTACTTCTCCTCTCTGTCTCTCTCTGGTGAGTGCACATATTCTATAGCAAATTAAAAATAAATGAATAAACAAAATGAAATATTTCTTAACAAAAAGACTTAATGGCTCTGACCTGTCTACTCTTGGGTCTTAGAAAGCTCTCCTGTTACAGGTAAGTTCTGGGTAGTGGATGATTCAGGCCCTTGAGGGAAGGATGCAGGTTTTGTTTTGGCATTGACTTCATTGTATTTCACAGGTTCTTGTAACTGGGAGTTAACTTGGAAATTTGTTTTTTATAGTCTTTGTGTTATTTAAAATCAATGTATTTATTTTGGGGACTTTAAAGTTAGTCCTTAAGGTGATGACTAAGCATTTTTGGAAAAGGTGAAATGAGTAATGAGCTATTGAATCACATACTGAGTTAACGTGTTTGAGATTCCTTAAATTGTCTTTTATTGGAGTGATTTGCAACTTCATGAAATTTATGACATAAGCTTCTTTTATAGAAAACTAAGTGTAATGAGCTCCCAATAAATGCCAGAAACTCCACTTTGAGCAATCCAATGAAACAAGGTTTAGCAATGGATAAACCTTCATTCAGTTATTATAAGGCGATCATCCTGATGACCCAGAATATACTTACACAGTTGTTTTTAGACAGAGTGAAAAGACAAAATGAAAATGTAAATGCTCAGAACCCTTAGAATACATTGTACGCCCCTGCGTGTGATGATCCCCACTTTACTAGAAATACTCCTGGGAGATGTTTGAAGTCACAGTGTAAAGAGGACTTGTGACACAAAGGAAAGTATTCTGGGCACAGCACGTAGTGGAACTTCAGTTGGTTTTGGGGAAAGTGGTAACTGCTTCCTTTTCCTTTCAGCTCCCTTGTGAAAGATGCTTCTCCTGTTCCTCTGATTGATGTTACAAACCTCCCAACTCCTCGAAAATTCCTTGATACCTCTCAGTATTCTACTGCTGGAAGCTCAAGTGGTAAGTACCTAATTCTCCAGGTGCAGAACTTTTTATTAGCTCCCCAGCACAGACCTGGGGGAGCCTCCGGTTACTGGGACTGGGAGGACTTGAGGTAAGTGCTTCGGAGTCTGACTAGTGCCTCGAGACCCTCAGAGTAAATAAGATACGTACAGTGGTTGATTGGGCCCATTGACGTTATCAGACTGAAGACTGGCAGCTGAGCCCGGCCTGCCTGCGGAATCTACCTGCAGATGTGTTTTCTTTGACCAGCCCTGATTTTCCGAAGTTGAGTTTGAATGCTCTCTGATAGCTCTTATGCTCTTCTTTTTGCTATAAAGTGTTGCTTCTATTAGATTTTGCCAGTTGTTTCCTGTATTACATGGTCCTTGAGAGCTTGAGTGTGTGACCCTAGTCCTGTGTACTGATTCCATTTGTATCTTCCAGGGGCCTCTCTGCTCCTAGATGTGCTTGTCTGCACGTGTACACACACTCTCACACATATGAACAGTTTGGCGAAATATTCACACACCATTCATTTCTTGTTTGGGTCTGCTTCATATCCTGTGTAACAAGGCAAAGAAGAGCCATGTAGGCAGTCCTTCAGGCTGGGGCAGGAGGTGTACATTGATTCTATGAGTCCCAGTGATTTAGGGGAATCTTCTACAGTGGCTTGGACTTGCCCCCTCAGTGGGTTCAGCTCAACCGGGCTCGGAGAACCAAGCTTCTTTCAGGTTTCTGTCATTGCAGCTGAAAGGAGGACTGGATATCGTTTGTGGGATGTCATGCACATGTCTTCATTTGGCAGCCAAAGTCCTTTGCACCTTTAGATGAGATATGTCTATTTTTGTTGTCCTTTCACATAAAAATTAGTTCTTATAGTTTTCATTAATTCTGTATGGCTTGAAATAATGAAAATGTAGAAAAAAATAGTATAATAATTTGGACTCATGTAATACATTTTATGTAACTAATTCAACGGTTTTATATTTTATTTATTTTGGAGAGTTTAACAGTCTATTAGATTGAGCTCACATGGATAATTCAGAATAATGCCTCCATCTTCAGGTCCTTAGCCTTAATCACATCTGCACAGTCTCCTTTGCCACGAAAGGTGACATATTCACAGGTTCTGGGGATCTGGGGATTAGGACACAGGTATTTTGGGGGTTTGTTATTTTTCTTACCACATTCTGAACTATTTTCTGACTTACATTACCTTTAGGAGCCAATGTATATTAAAAAACTTGACTTTCTTGGAATTATTAGTGAAGGATTTTTTTTTTTTGAGTCGTTATAGTTGTAGTTTTCAAGACTATTAACGTAGATCACGTTATTAAAAGGGAGTGTATAACTGAGGAAGATGTATATTATATAGGGAACTGCATAAAACGTTACTAAGTACATATAAAAGTATGAGACTGATGATATATACTATAATTAAGTGGCAAAAATTTCTTCTTATTCTTTTTAAAATTAATTTTAACTTTATCTGTTGCTATTATATTAATTTGTTATAGGGCATGTGTACCCACTAGAGAGAGAGAGAGAGAAAGTGAGAAAGCAAACTGCCAGGTCTGGGACTCGATTGTTGGCCATGTGGGAGTATAGTGGCTTACCCACCATGCCACTCGCTGTTACACTCGTGTTACTCTTAATTATGGACAGTAAGTCCTGACAGTCTATTTGTGAAGTCCCCTGCAAATCTGCCTAGACTATAATAGCCACTTTCTGTAGGGAGTTTTGAAAAATTTCTTGGTTTCTGTCTCTCTGTCTCTCTCTGTCTTATTAGCATCTATCTTGTTAAACTTTTCTAATGGAATACTATAAAATAATAGGGAATCCACGGACAAAAAGAAGAAAGTTATTGCTCAGATATCTTATTTAGAGGTAGACTTTTGAGTAAGTTTCTGTGAGAAACTTTCTATCATGGTTTATAAGTTACCTAATAATTTACAAAATGTATCATTTAACTGATGCAACAGTTTAATCAGCTTGTCAGGGCAGGTAAATATATAAAGAGGTACTAAGTGTGGAACTGGCAAGTGGCGTGGTGATTAAGGGCACTGGCAACTCACGACTCCCCCATGGCCGACCATGGTTTGAGTACTGGACCTGGCGGCTTGCTTTCTCTCTCTCTCTCTCTGTCTCTCTGTCTCTCTCTGGTCAAATTAAAATACATACATACATAAAAGTAAAAAAAAAAAAAATCTTCCCATGAAAAAAAAAAATTGAACTACACAGACTAGTCACCCCCCAGGGGGGATGGTGACCTAGTGGTTAATCCGGGGGAGCTGGATCCCTTTACATGGCCAATTGCACTTTGAATCCTGGCCCCAACAGATTGAAAAACATGCTGAGAATTTCTGCATGGATGTCCAAAATCCTGATAGGATAGAAAAATGAGAAGGGATTGTGGTATGACCATGCTCCATTGTAGATTACTCCCCCCTCCCCACTTCTCTCTCTGGTAAGCATATATGCCGTCCATCAATAATTTTAAAAAAGAACTGGACAAATAATGAATTCACAGATGAGACCATGTGTTTGGAAAGACTGGCATTTAATTGGCAGAGATTAAGTATCCAGAATATATAAAGAATTCTTATATATCAACAAAATAAGCCAATAGAGTAATAGGCAAAAATAGAAACAGTTTGTAATTTTGTACCCTATGCTAGTAAATGTATGAAAAACTTAGGCCCTAGTTAGTTATCTTACATTTTAAAATTATTTTATAGATATAGAAGCTGAATCCAGGAGGGGTGAATAATTGGTAGAGGTTCCACCAAGATGGGAACTGCTGGAGCCTGGCCTCACATTGTTCCCACTCTAACTGGGAAGAATGTGTTTGGCAAGCCTCTCTCTTATTGTTCCCATCAATCACAGTGTTTTATAATGTACAGAAAAACAAATGTCTAATTTAGATGTCGTGATTCAACTCTAACTTAGGTAGAAGGATGGGACAAGTGTGGAGAAAAGCCAATAATTGTAGTAAAATGTTGGTTTAAGCTTTTGGATTCCCAGTATGTCCTTTTATTTGGCAAACTGCCTTTGGAACATTTTGACTGAGCAATTACTCGCAGGGTACACAGGCATTTCATTTGTGGCTTCTTTATACATTTTATTCACGGTCCTGCTGGGATCGCTGTGAATATGACTGTAATGAAACTGGACTTCTTACTTCTTTTCTTTTTGGTTCCGGCGTAGGTTAAGCAATGAAATCTAAAGAGAAAACAAATTGAATATATATATATTTTTTTTTCTTTGCTTTTGCTGCTGTTTTATTTCATAAAATCTTGTTCTGAGACCTTATATCTTAGGGATTTTGAGTCTGTTATTTAAAGAATTCTCTCTCCATGGGGAGGAAGCTATGTTTCCTAGCATAAGAGGAGATGACATTTCTCCTCCTAGAATTCTAATACAAAAGGAGTAAAGATCTGATTCTCTGAAATAATGATACCTTTTGAGGTACTTCTGTCCTTAGGTCAGGGCCTCTCTTGGCATTTTAGATCAATTATTTCCAAACAGCTCTTGCATTTTCTCTTATTAAATATCTTTGTTGATTTTTGTGATCGATCATAAACAGCTGAAGAATATAGATGAGGGACCAAAATAGAAGAGTAGAGTTAGTAGTTCAGATATTTCTAAATATAGAAATGTAGCAAGACCAGAAGTTATTAATGAAATTATTTAAAATATATTTATCATGAAATATGAATGTTTCATTATTCATCTTTCAGAGATCAATGTATCTGTTGCTTCATGTATTCCCACTAGATTAATAAAACACACTATTTTTTTTTCCATATTCACTTCAGATTCTATTTTTTGAGAAAATAAAATATTACAGGTATGATTGAAGCCTCTTAGAATACGTAAGTCATTTTCCAAAGTCCTTTTCCTCTCTTCTACCATGGAGGTATTTACTATCTTGAAATTGTTCTGTATCTTTTTTGCATATGTGTTCATACTTTTAGTACGTATATGTGGTATACTTATAAGTATTAGAAACTCTTTCTCCAAACACACACACACACACACACACATATACACTTTGTGTATTTATGTATGTATATATTTATTTATAAGTAATATGTCTATATATTATATATTTTTATCTATATCTGAATTGTTATTCTACTTTAAGAGTTAAGTAAGTTTAAGTAAGTTGTATAACACAATAAGTACCATTCTACCACTTGGGTTTTTCACTCCACATCACATTTAAAAAGTTTTCTCATGGGACCAGCAGATGTCATAGAGGTTATATCACTGGATTCCTACAAGACTGACTACAGTTCAAGTCCCAGACCCAGTGGCTTGAAAATCATGCTAGGTGAGTCTACATGTGTGCCCAAGATCCTGGGAAGAGAATGGAGGAGAGGGGGAAAGATGGCGAAGGGATTGTGGCATGGCCATCCCCCTTCCCCCCAGCCCCCTGGAGGATGATTTTTCACTTTGTACATCACTGTCTCTCTCTCTCTGGTGGATGCATGCACCCTTAAAAAAAAAAAAAGAAAAAGAAAAAGAAAAACTGTTAATGCAGGAGATATTTAAAAAGAAGTTTTCTCATGTGATAGTAAAGCTTTAGTTTATTAATTTTAGCTAGTAAATAGTATTTCATTATATAATAGACCACAACTAGTCCACTTCCCAGTAGATGATAAGGAGAAATTATTTCACTTTTTCATTATTATGAATGTTACAGAAATGGACATTTTTATTCTAGTTCATTCCTGTTTTATTGTACTTCTAGAAAGTTTGTTTCATGTTGACTTTGTATCTATTGAGTAATTTTGCTGGATTATTTTAACAATTTTAATGGAATGTAGTATTTGAAAATTTTGTATATTTTTCTGGATATTGTATGTAAGTAATTATAGTGTCTGCAGTTAAGAAAGTTTTGTCTCTGTTTCTTAATGATTCTTAATTCTTTTTGTTTATTTACTAATTTTTGCATAGCTGGAAACCTACAGTGTAGCTTTGAATGGTAGAAACCTTTACTGGAAGGTCTTGCCTTTAATAGAAATGCTTCTAAAATGTCACCTTTAAGTATGGTTTTTGCTTTCAGTTTTTGACTGATTAGCTCTCTCCATTGGATGGGATGCTACAGATTATACTCTGGTCCTCCGGTCCTTTTTTTTGGGAAAGTTTATTTCTTTTATGAAACAGCTCACATGAATGGGAGAGTGAGGCAGGAGAAGGGAGATAGTGAGAGACAAACACACATACACAGCCTCAACAGGATCCCGTCACAGAATAATCTCCTTGGGCTCTTGGGCTCTCATGTGCCACGTGTGTTTCAGGGTGACTTAGGAACCAACTTTGTCGTGTGGTTTCCAGCGCTTCACTTCAGCATGCTGCCTGTGCTCCCATTTCATGGGTTGCCTTTTCATTCTGTTGATTGTGTCCATTGTTGCAGAGGTTTTAATTCTGATATAATCTAATTTACTTATTTTTCCTTTGGTTGCCTGTGCTTTTGGTGTCATATCCAGGAAATCCTTGCGAAATCGTGTTGGAAGGCTTTTTCCTGTTTTCTTCTACTAGTCTTTATTTTTTATATTTTATTATTTAAAAATTATTTATTTTGTTTTATTTACTATTACCCTTCTTCGTTTTGGCCAGAGAGAGAGAGAGAGAGAGAGAGAGAGAGAGCAAGCTGTGAGGCCCAGGACTTGAACCCTGGCGGCCATGTGAGAATCCAGCACTTCAACCACCATGCCACCTGCTGGTCCCTCTTCTACTAGTTTTTATAGTTTTAGGTTGTTGATTCATTTGTAGTTACTTTTTGTTCATTTGTAGTTACTTTTTGTACATGGCATAAAGAAAACGTCTTTGCCTATATGTAGTTTTATTAGGTACTGCCAAGTTCTTAGCATTTTGCATTCCTACCATCAGTGTATGAAAAGGCTTTTTCCTCACCACCTCACCAGTAGAATGTGCTGTCAAATGCTTTATTTTTTGCTCATCTGATAGATGAAAAGTGGCATAAGAGTGTTGTTTAATTTGTATTTTTCTAGTTATGAGAGGTCTGGAACAATTTCTCATATGACTATATATACATTTATATTATCATGTCTTTTTCCATTTTTATAGTTTATCTTTTAATCCATAGAGCAAATTAATAGATTTCCTAATATTAAACCGATTTTGCATTCCTGGACTAAATATATATTTATATATTTTTTAACTTGCCAGAGGGGATGCATACCCTTGCTGGAAAAAGAGAGAGAGAGAAAGAAAAGGAGAGAAAGTTAGGAAGCACCCTCCCATAGAAATGATCATACTGTAGTCTCTTCCCTTTCTTAGTTTCGGGATGTTGGGCATGCATACACACATGACTGGTGTGTTTGTTAAGCTGCTGGGTCAGGGACTCAAACTGCGCTGTTAACCAAGGGGTACCCTGCCACCCTAACCACCGCACCATGGGCTGGCTCCAAAATCCTTTCTGATCATCGCATATTATTTCCTCAATGTGGTGTTGAATTGTTTGCAAATATTTATTTAGGATTTTTGCTTTGATGGTTATGAGCGATATTGTGTAGTTTAAATTTCACGTGATTTTGGTTTCAATGTTAACAATTTAATTCATAAAAGGAATTAGGAAGTTTCCTTCATTTCAAGATTCTAGAACAATTCATAGAGCATTGGGACTAACTGTATTTGAAGATTTGGGAATTTCCTTGTAAAACCATTTGGATCTGGTACTGTTTTACTTTCTTTCTTTTTTAAAACTTAACTTTAACCCTAACCCTGTGCTATTCCTTTATAATTTTCTCTATTTCTTCTGTATACATTGATTTTTTTAGTGTTTTATTTCTAGCAGCATCTCACTTAAGATCTGTATTTCCCTAGGAAATCATTGATTTCATCTACTTTTTCAAATTTATTTATTTAGAGGCCTACAAATTATTTTCTTTTAGTTTTTAAATTTTTTTATTTCCTTTTCGTCATTACTTATTTGTTTATGTTGATGTTATCTTTTTCTTTATTAAGATAGTTAGCAGGTTGTCTGTTTTGTTAGTTTTTCTCAAGAATTTTTGTTTATTGATTAGCACTGCTGTTTTTCTGTTGTGTGCCTCATTAAATTTTTTCCTTTATCTTTCTTTTTTTTAAAATCTGCCAGATAGCAAGTTCATTCTCTGGAGAGAGAAAGAGGGATAGTGAGAAAGCTGTCTCCCACAGAAAATAGCCATGTCACACAATCCCTTTTCCTTCATTTCTTCTTTAGAGATTTTGGGCACACACACACACACACACACACACACACACAGGTTGTGTTTTTCAGGCTATCAGATCTGGGTCTTGAACTGCGCAATTGGCCCTGTGGGATCTGGGTACCTTAATCACCATGCCAGTGACTGGCCCACTGCTTCCTTTATCTTAGTATTTCCCTCTTTGTTCTTTCTTTTGGTTTATTTTGTTGCTCTTGAAAAATTTCTTTTTTGAACTAGAAATTTAAGTCATTGTATTTAATTTAAATCTTGGTGTTAATGGGAAAGGTCTTAAGTTAGAGTGCTTAATTCTTTCATTTTTACCAATAAAAGTCTTTAGTGATAAGAATTTTTCTCTCATCACTGCTTTAAATGTATCCCATAGACACTAATGTCTATGGTTTTCATTTAAAATAATTAAAAATAATAATTGTATTTCATTTGTATTTTCTCTTTTCTCCAAATTTAAGGATGAATGACCTTTGTTTTCATTAATACCTTCAACTTCATTATAATCAGATATATTTCTTATAATATTCCTTCTTGGTGGAATTTACTGGCTTTTTTGTGACTTAAAAATACTATTAATTTTGGAGATTGTTTCAAGGGTACTCGAGAAGAAGGTGAATTCCCTACTCGGAATCCTATAGTTTTTGTTTCAGAAAGGGTGGTTATTGAGCGACTTGGCATATGAATAGTCAGAGCTATGAATCATGGCCTTCAGTATTAAAAAAAATGCTCATTTGTCATGGTTAATGCTTGTGGTTGGTATACTTCCATGCATCCTACATTCTAGTCTCTCCCAATTAGTTTGCTTTATATGTGTGTATAGCATATATTTGTTATATGCTGGCCTTGCTTTGTGAACCAAATTCAAAATCCTTTTCTTTTAGTAGTGAATTGAATCATTGATATTGATTGTATTGATATGATTGATATGTTTTGTCTCAGTTGTCACAATATTTTATAAAGATGTGAATTAGATTTTTTCTTTCTTCCTCTGTGATATGCATTCTTTGCTCTTTAATTTTTACGAAATATTTTGGTGTGGTATAATGGAGAAAAAGTACTACCTTTTTCTCACTCATTATTAGGTTCATGACTGAGACTCCTACAACAAAAGATATGTTAAGGGAAGCATGATAAATTATACCTATAGTGTATAATTTGATATAGGTACTTGCAGAAATGAGGACCCAGAGTGGCCAGCTGTGGTGGCATAGCAGTAATGCAATGCTTGGTGATGCTGAGGCCCTATAGGAGAAGTCTCGGGTTCACTTTCCTTGGTCTCCTTCTGCATGCTGGATATACAGGCGTCTGTGTGTTCGTGTCCAGGCTGACTGAGGCTGTGGGAGGATCCCGTTGAGGGTGTCTAGGCTAGGTCACCTGTTACATCAGAGTCTTCAGGGGAGGATGGAGGGAAAAGGTCAAGAGCACTGTATTTTGGGGTAGCATATCCTGAACCTCATCAGCGCTTAAGGTGTGCTCCTTATTTTTAATTTTTTTTTTCTAGTAATGTTTTAAATGTATGCCATTAAATATGCTCTTAGCTTCTTGCTTTCTTATTTAACTTATACTTTCTGATCTATCCACTGTTATTGGCATCTTTTAATTCTCACCTGTTATTTATGTAACAAACCATGACCTCATTGTGATTTCCTAATTCTCTCATCTCCTGAGCTTTAAAAATTGTTTTTAAGGGCCGGCAGGTGGCATGGTAGTTAAGGGCACTGGACTCCCACATGGCCAACCATGGTTCGAATCTCAGACCTGGCAGTTTGCTTTTTCACTTTACCTCTCTCTTTCTCTCTCTCTCTTACTGCCACTCTCTGGGCAAATTAAAATAAATACGTAAATAAATAAAACAATAAAGTTAATTAAGATAATTCTTTAAAAACGAAATAAAATTTTCTCTAATTTGCTATAGGGCACATGTGTTCTCTAGAGAGAGACAGAGAGAGAGAGAGGGAAAATGAGAAAGTACTTCTCATGGGGGATGGCCACACCTCAATCCCTTTTCTTCCTTTCTCCTCTGGGATTTTGAACACACATGCACATGTGCCTGGCATGTTTTCCTAGCCATCATGTTCAGGACTTGAAATTTGCAGTCAGCCACACAGGATTCGTTTGCCTTAACCACCGTGCCACTAGCTGGGCCTCTCCTAAGTTACACATTTTTACTTTTTTACAACATACTACTTTTGTGTAGTTGTCTTCTATCTTTATATCCCCATTTTTGTTTTTGTCTTAATCTGTTGATACCTTTAAATATTTAAATTGCTAATAATCAGCCCTCTTGCTGAAGTTTTCCTGTCATCCCTCGGTTAGATGAAGCTCATCATCTAATTGTTTCTTCAAAAAGGGTTCATGGAGGGGCTGGTGGGTGGCATGGTGGTTGAGGCACAGGACTTCACAGGGCCGACTGAGGTTCAAGTCTCAGACCTGCTGGTTTGCTTTCTCACTTTCCCTCTCTCTCTTTGGTCAAATTAAATAATAATAATAATGATGAATAAAGATAAATAAATAATTCTTAAAGAAATAAAGTGGATGCTCATGGATATAGAATTCCTTTAGAAAATACTGTTATTTTCTATAACCTTGGTGCCAAAAGTGTATCTTTTTCTTTTTTTTGGAGCGGTTTTTGCTATAGGGTGCATGCGCTTGCCAGACAGAGAGACAGAAACACAGAAAGCGAGAAATCACCCTCCACGGGGATGGCCACGCTGCAATCCCTTCTCCTCTATTTTCTTCTCGGGATCTTGGGCACGCACGTACACGCGCCCGGCATGAGTTTTAAGCCATCGGGTCTGGGACGCGAATCGCGGTCGACTACATAGGAGTCCAGCGACATAGCCATTACGCTAACTGCTGGTCCCCCAAAAGTGTATCTTGAGCATGCATACCTTGGTTGATGCTTGTACTCACTGACTTCAAACAAACAAACAAACAAAACAAACCGCTGTTTCATTGTTTGCTTTTGTCTGTTTTTTGAAAATTCTGATGCCAGTCTAACTTTTTTTCCTTACTTGATCTTTTATCTTATAAGCCTTCAAGATTTTTTTTAATCTTAGAATTGAATAGTTTTACTTAAGATATGTTTTGAAATGGATTATTTTAGGTTAATTTTTCCAGATGCCCAAGGGGTTCTTCTAGATTACTTTTTAAAAAAACATTCTGGCATTCTTTTCTTGGTTTATAATTTAAGTATTAGGTCTGCTCTGTTGTTTTTGTTCTTCCTTACTTGAGTAATTGATATTTTTTCATTGCTTTCTTTCTTTCAGTTTTTTTTTTTTTTTTTTTTTTTTGAGAGGTTTTTGCTGTAGGGCTTGTGCACTTGCCAGAAAGACAGGGAGAGACAGAGAGACAGAGAGAAATCACCCCTCAGGGGGAATAGCCACGCCGCAATCCCTTCTCTTCAGTTCTCCTCTCGGGATCTTGAGCATGGATACACATGCGCCTGGCGTGAGTTTAAGCCACTGGGTCTGGGACTCGAACTATGGTCAACTACCTGAGAGTCCAGCAACATAGCCATTACACCAACTGCTGGTACTAGTATTTTTTTCATTGCTTGTCTTCCATTTTCACTATTTTCTCTTTGATCTTTTTATTTCTTTATCTCTACTTTATTCTCTTTTTTAAGTTCCTTGCATTTTTTTCAATACTTCTCATAAAATATTCCTTTAAGTCTACTCTTTTTTTGAACATTTTATAATAACTTCATCTTTTTCTTTCATTTCTAAGTTTCGTCACTTTTCTTCTTATGCTTTTCTGTTTTCTGTCTATGTCTATTCTTAGTTTTTAAATTTTTGGCTCAAGGTGACTTTTCATATCCCCAGGTTTTGTCTGTGATGGGCTTCAAAAAGTTTATGGAAAAATAGAATTCAAGTACAAGTTTACTTAGTGAAAAATGTTTTTGAAATCTTTACATAATTCATAATATGTGTTTTCCATGAACTTTTTGAAGACTCCTTTGTATTAATTTTTTCTGGAATGTTTCCTTCTAGTTTTCTTGTGTTCATGGTTGTTTTATTGGAGGGAATTTACTTCCATTGATATGGACTGGAATTTTAAAATATTTTTTGTACCACTTGGGTGTGAATCTGTTTATCTATTTTTTTCTGTTAATTTTTATGGTTATTGGTAGCCAGTGCCCTAAGATTTGTAGCTCATTGGCTCCCTCTTCTGTCGGTAGAGCAAAGTCCAGCTATTTTTGTGGAATTTTTATTGGTTTTGGTGGTGGAGGCGGGAGGTTGTGTGTTCTCTAAATTTTGTAATGTAGGATCTAGAATTTTCTCTTTCTACTTCTTCTTCTCTTAACCATTTGATAGACAGAGGGTATTTTTCTCTTTCTTCTTCCTTCTTCCTCCCCCAGAAGCCTATGTGTTTGAAAAACTGCTCTTTCAGATTGTGCCCGCTTTTAAGTCCCTTTCCTGTAGTCAATGCTCCAGTATGCTTGTATATTGTTTCAGTATTTTGAAACTTAGGGTGGACTTCATCTTTCTTATGATGCTTTTAGGTCAACCTTCAGTTGATCTAAAGTTCCCTTCTCTCTTTTTTTTTTTGGAGAGGTTTTTGCTATAGGGCGCGTGCGCTCGCCAGACAGAGAGAGACATAGAGACAGAAAGCAAGAAATCACCCCCCAGGGGGGATGGTCACGCCGCAATCCCTTCTCCTCCATTCTCCTCTTGGGATCTTGCGCACGCACGCACACGCGCCCGGTATGAATTTAAGCCACTGGGTCCGGGATTCGAACCGCGGTCGACTATGTGGGAGTCCAGCGACATAGCCATTACGCTAACTGCCGGTCCCGAGTTCCCTTCTCTCTTCATCATGATTTTTCATATCTCTGTTTTGTAGCAAAGCCTTATGGCATAGCAGGACTTGGCGGGAATATGGAATATCATTTACTGGGATTTAGTGTTTTCTTATTTTTATTTATAGCTGTTTAGTATTTTGGACAATTTCTGTTTTTAAGTTGTCCTGAGGACATAATTTTTTATGTATTTTGTTTATTTTTCTTTTAGTTTTATATTTTTTTGGGGGGGATATTGAGAGATGGGAACCTAAGCAGCTACTATTGTCAGTTTGGGAGTTCTCAAAGCTGGAAGTTTTAAAGGTACATTTTTGGATTATTTTTCTTCTGTTTAGTTTTAGTGTCACCTTCTTCAGTGTACTACGCACAACTCTATGAGGTAGATCAGATTATATATGCTTTACAAATGAAGAATTTGGAGTCCAACAGAATTAAATGATTTAAAGAAGATCACAAAAATCGAAAGTGGTAGAGATGCTAATCAAATTAAAATTGCATGATGTCAAGCTCTTATTCTTTCAATTATATATTTCTGTTTTACTGAATAATTGAACTTATATATATATATATATATTTGTGTGTGTGTGTGTGTGTACTGCAACTTCTAATACATTTTGGTATTATCAGTATTTATCAGTTTGTTCATCTCTTCCATTTTATTTTTAGTAGCTTTATCCCCACTGACTACTACTTCTTGTCTCCTTTTTTTTTTTTTTTTTTTTAAGTGTATTTATTTCCTTCCAGGAGCAAAAGACAGAGAGGTGTTGTGACTCACACCCAACCTTAGCCAGACCCAGATCACAGGCATGCCTGAGCTCAGTATACTCAGGAAGGTCTCCTGAGATGAACATGGAACCTTAGCGTCTGGGCCAGCCTTGCAGTGTGGCATGTTTCCCTCTGCAATGCTGTCTGACCCCACGCTGTTTGACCTTCTAAGGTTGTCTTTCTTGCTGTGAATGAGATAATGTATATTAAGTGCTGTCCCCTCCGGAAATGATTCAACAGGTAGTAGTAGCCCCCCCACCCCCCAATAGAGGCTTTTATTCAAGCTCCCCTGAAAGTCAACCTGCCATCATTTCTCTCTTGGCTCACTTTACTTATAGAAGGACTAGTGCACATGTAATCTTGTTTTCTTGCTGTAAATACGGGGTTCATCTCCACTTTGAATTGAAACTATTCCTGTGCTGTCCACCATGGTGTAGTGTTACACTGAGGCTGCATATACTCTGCTTCATGGAAATGATGGGCGCCAGTAGCAGTTGGCAGTGGCTTTTGGCAGCCTCCTTTCTGGAGTGTGGTGTTATATTTTCTGTAGTTTTCTTTAGAGTAATTGAATCTGCACCTTAGGGGTGCTTAGTTAACATTTTTGAAGTACCTTAATCATGTATCTACACTCCAGGGGTAGTTAGTTAACATTTGAAAGACCCTAATCAAGAGTCTATACTCCAGAGGCAAGCAGTGCATCAGATATTGCACTCAATCTGCACCAGTGGGTGCATTAATTAGAATAAAAGATGTAAGAAGTGATTTTTTTTTTTTTTAAGTTTACTGGTGAAAGCAATGGTATTTAAGATGGATAGTTGACCAAGTACCACCACAAAGACATGAGTTGGGAGGGTTAAGGGTTTGGTGAACAGCTTTTCAGCTCAGGTGGGACCTTGGTTTGGTTGTGTCCTTATAGCCTTCCTTATAGCCTTGGTGGAAGATTTTGTTGATTCACTTGGCTAGCAGGGCACATTCAATCTCTGTTATTCACAGGGGTCATATCCAGGCTGCCTCTGCCTGCTTCTCCACCCAGGGCCCTTTGGACCCACACTCTGGTTCACTCATTGTTTGTACTTTTTGTCCTCAGAGATAGTATTTTCAATTTTAAGTCAGATTAATTTTTTAAATTTATATATATATTTTGATTTATTTTATTTATTTTACATTCATTCACTGTACATCATCACAGCATACAAAATGAGATTTCCCATCCAGAATACACTGTATATTGACTTAATCAGTAATATTACTATACATGTTATCATCAACAAATAATTTTTCCTTTCTTGTTTTTTTATATATTTTGCATGCACCCCCCCCCCCCCCCCATTTCCCTACTTCTCACCCTTTGCCTTCCCCACCCGCAGTTGTTTTTCATGGCTCTCTTTTTTCCCCCTCACATTTCATTGATGTACAAAAGAAATCTTAAATACTTTTAATAGTAAGTTCAGCTGATATATACATATCTGTGAACACATATCTGACTTTAGGCATAAAACTCAGTAAGTATAATGAACATACTATAAGGTAGCACTTAGCTGAGGCTATATAACTTACTGTGGTCATGAAATAGGAATTTTTTAAATGTATTTTTTAATTTTAAGAAAAGCAGTTTTAGCTTTGATAAATTAAAATCAAAAGCTTTTAAGAGAAATTCGCTTAAGACTTAAAGCTAGGAAAAAAGATTGGGATTCAATTAAAATAGTAGATAGATGAACATATCAACAGCCAAGAGAAGGCCAAAAAAACCTTAAATTTGGGGAACAACACATAGGAGAAAATCAGTCATGTTTTAGTCTAAAGTTATAAATTCTATTTCACTAGTTGAGTCTCATGCAATTAATCTCTCTTCCATTGTGGTCCAATCTTTCCATTTAAATTCTGGAAGTTAAAATTCAATTCTGGATTTGCCCCTGCCATAAAGTTTCTTGATTGTTTTTCAGACTCTTATTTCTACGTGTCTATCTTTAGTTTTCCTGGTATAGCACTGTCTTCAGAACTTCTTGGAGAGCTGAATTGATATTGGTAAATTCTTTCAAGTTTTGTTAATCTGAGAATGTTTTTGTCTTTTCTTCCCATATGAAGGATAATCTTGCCAGGCATAGAATTTTTGGTTGAAATTTTCACTCAATACTTTGAATATATTTTTCCATTCTTTCCTTGCTTGTATTGTTTCTGACAAGAGATCTGTTGTTAGCCTGATGGGATATCCTTTGTAAGTAACTTGACATTTCTCTTTTGCGGGTTTTAGAATCTTGTCTTTGTCTGTGGTTTTGGTCAATTTGGTTATGATATGCCTTGGGGAAGATTTTCTTGGGTCGATTCTAGGTTGGGTCCTTTGAATTTCTTGGGTCTAGATATTTGAATGCCTCTCTAGGTTTGGAAAGTTTTCTTCTAGGATTTCATGGAATAGATTATCAATGCCCTTATTAGTTTCCTCACCTTTTGGGATACTGATTATCTGGATGTTTGGACATTGAGTGGTATCTAATATTTCTCGTATATTATTTTCATTTTATTTTTCAGTCTTTTTAGTGATTTTTTTTAGGACAGAGGTTCTGTCTTTTATATCTGAGATTTGATTTTCTACACGATCTAATCTGCTTTTAATGCTTTCAAGGGAGATTTTGATTTCCTGTATTACAGCCTTCACCTCTCACAGTTCCATTTGATTATTTTTTATGGTGTGTATTTCCTCTTTCAACTAGTGCAAGAACTTCCATACTTCCTGGAACTTGTGGCCTCTTTTCTCTTGCATCTTCTGGAGTTCATTGTCTTTTTTTCTCTTGCATCTCTGTTATCTTTGTTGCTATGAATACTCTAAATTCTTTATTTGACATATCCATGAGTTCCATCATACTGTCTGCACGTGAGGAGTTGTTCTTTTCCCTTGGGGGAGAGATATTTTCTTGGTTTCTCATATTTCTTGAGCCTTTGCAGTGATTTCTGGTCATGTGATGAATTACACGTTTCTTCCTAATTTCTTGAAGTTATATCTGTGTGTTCAGGGGCGTACAGGAGGAGGTGATCTACAATCTTTCTGCAGTTTTGTTTTTCTCCTTTTGTGCAGCAGATTCATTGGGAATTGAGGATTACTCTGATCCTAATAGTAATCAGATGTTTGGGTACTGTGCACCTAGACCTATCTAGACAATCATTGTGTGGAGGCTGAGCAGCAAAGTTGCAAAGGTAAAAGGAAAAGAAAACAAAGAGAAAAAAAGGAAATAATAAAAAAAAAGAGAGAAAAAAAGCAAAAATTTAAAACCTCAAGGCACACATGCCGAAAGAAAGGGATTGCTCACAGCTCAAATGCAGATGACTTCTCAGAGGCCTGTGCTTTACCTTTCCTATATGGGAGGAGAGAAAGGTGAGAATTAGCCAGATAAAGGAAAGTGAGACAGCCAAGCAGTGCTTCACATTAAAAATAAAGAATAATAAAAACAAAAAGAGAGAGACAGAGAGACAGGGAGAGATGGAGAGAGACAGAGAGAAGAATACAGAGGGTGTTCTACCAGTCTGGTGGATCTTAGTGTCCTGAGCAGAAACTTCGGTTGTCTTATCCCCTGAAAGTGACTGCTTACAGCTCAAATGCAGACTTCTCAGAGGGCCTGCATTTTACCTCTCCTATCAGTCTGGTGGGTCTTGGGGTCTGAAGCATGAAGTCTGAGCAGAAACTCTTTAATTGTCTTAGCTCCTGAGAGGGCTTGCTCCTTAAATTTATATTTTATGCACAGTGATGTTCTGAGCAGATTGGATACCTCAATAGTGTAAATTTATACTGCCATTTTGATCAGCAGCACACAACTTATTATTATTAAAGTTTTGCTATAGAGTGCAGGCACTTGCCAGAAACAGAGAGAGAAAGAGAGAGGAAAAGTGAGAGATCACTCCCTGGGGGAATGGCCACACTACAGTCACCACTCTTTCATTTCCCTTTTGGGATTTTGGGCGTGTATGTACGCTTTCCTGGTGTGATTTTCAAGCTGTCAGGTCTGAGACTTAAATTTCACAGTCGGCTGTGTGGGATCCAGCCACCCTAACCTCCATACCATCTGCTGGTACCCACAAATTATTTTTAAGTGATTACTTTCTTACTGTTTTCTGCTTGAATACTTTCAGTATTCTGAAGCCAGGTTCCCATCTGTGGGGCAGCATTGTAGATAAGTACTTTTTTTTTTTTCTTTTTTTTGGAGAGGTTTTCGCTATAGGTCGCGTGCACTCGCCAGACAGACAGAGAGAGACATAGAGACAGAAAGCGAGAAATCACCCCCCGGGGGGGATGGTCACGCCGCAATCCCTTCTCCTCCATGCTCCTCTTGGGATCTTGGGCATGCACGCATACGCGCCCGGCGTGAGTTCTAAGCCACCGGGTCCGGGACGCGAACCGCGGTCGACTACGTGGGAGTCCAGCGACATAGCCATTATGCTAACTGCTGGTTCCCTGATAAGTACTTTTGATACTAGTGTTCTAATTAGATTTAGATTTGGCAGTTTTTTTGGAAGGATTCTTTATTTTTTTGTTTATTTATTCCATGAGAAAGAGATAGAGAGACAGAAAGAGCAAGAGAGAGAAAAAGAGAGAGGTACATCCAACAGAGTCCCCATACTATTATGGACCCCATATCTCAACTGGCCCTATCACTGGTTCCCAGCATGCTAAAGGAGGTCCTAGGATGTGAATCTAAGACCTTTTCCAAGTGGATCCAATTGCTTTACCAGTGCGCTACCACCGGGCCCTGAAGATTCCTTTTTATATTGGATTCAGTTGAGAAATGGCAGATGGTTCCCAAGATATACATGCAACATATGGTTTAAATTAGGTAGATTGAAATCATATATGTGAACTTTGGATAATTTTTGTACCGTGTATAAGGAGTGATGTCTACCAAGCGTTTTTTAACTAAACACTATGATTGTCTCAAACCTTAACTAACATGTATAAATATAAATGATAAATAATAAAGCTTGTTCAATAAAATGTTGAAGTAGATTATCAGAGCCCTTATTTTCTGCAGCTTGGTGACATGTGTGTGTAGCTCTGGTACATGTTACTGATCATGTCCTAGCAAACATACCGGGGAAAGAAAGCATGGACTGGTGGACTGAACTGCTTTCTGTATTCACTGGAGAGCAAAGTAGCTTTTAAAATATTTAGCTATCGAAATGAATTATTCACCTTATTTTTCTATTATTTTTAATTGGGCTACATATAATATACATCTGCATATAGATAGCTACAGGCCACATGTGTATAGATTTAAACTATATTTAATGGAATCATGGAATTGTAGTGCTTGAGAAGATTTCAGATATCATCTAATTAATCCTTTCATGAATCCCAGAGATCTTAGATAAACCTTGCTTACATGATTTTATGTTTAGTTTCAGCCACAGAAATGACTTATATCCACATAGGCATGTATACTTACATGTTTATTTGTATCTATGTATGCATAAAGGTCTGTGTTATATGCATGTGCTTGCATGTGCATATATATAATAAACACTTGGGGCCAACAGGATTTTAGCAGAAATAATTGGTTAAAGGACATCAGGTCTTTTAATATTAATATTTAACACTATCTTATCAGTCAGTGAGAGTCTTCAAAACCAGGTTTGAGAAATCTTCACTTGGTATAATCCCTAGAGCAAAAAAAATCAAAGGCAAAAGAACTAGGGAAGGAAGAAAAGTATTTCTAATTATAAAGTGTTCTTAAAATCTACACATTGAAAACATATAGCAATAGAGATACTAGGGGATGATTTGAGGTTCAATAGTTGGAAGATATGTACATTTTGTTTTCAGTTGTGGTATGAGGTCTTACTGAATTTCAGTTAAATTATTTTTGTACAAGGCATTTTCTATAAAGCACCAACAATTCTATCCTCTGACCACACAGGGTTTTTGTTATTTGACTAGTCATGGGTGATTATATTATCCCTTTAAATTGCCTTTTAATTTTCAGCTGATGTAAGTGAAATAGATAATATAAATTAATTAATATTGGATCTATTCAATGTTTATGCTCCAGGAGATTTTAGGAGACAAACAAAAAGATAAGATTCTAAACAAATGTGCCATTTGGGGCTGTGGCACTTTATTATTCATACCTTGCATATTTGTTGTTTTTTAATGGGCTGTTTATCATATTAGTGTGCATGTAAGTCGTTATATGCCAGATAATCTCATGTGTTATTGATTTAAATTACATTTATCTCATCACCATCACCCTTGTGGTGGGTAGCTGCAATATTCAGGTGGCCCTTTGTACGTGTCCTATGTGTGACTCACATGTGCTCTTTTGTGAAGTATATTTTCTTTCAGCTGAATTTCTATTACTTTGTTTTTCTGCCTGAAGCTCTGCTTATAGTTTTGCTTCATTTTCCCCCTCTAACATGCTGAATTTAGATGGATCTTTGCGGCTAAGTACTTTTCCCTCCTTGCTATGAGGCTGGTTTTGCTGGCTGGAGTTCTTCTGTGGCCTGAGGTGTCTAGCTTCTTCATATATAAAACACAACCAGTAGCTGAAATGTCTATTCTTGGAATTTCACATTTGGAAATCTTGGTGTCTTTTTGACTTACCTTCTAAATTGTCCTGTCATCTTTAGAGGCTTAAGGCTCAGTGGGTTTACTTCCAATTTTACTAGTATTATGAAAGCATATTTATTAAATATCATATCATCAGTTACCCTCTACACTGCAAGGAAAACCACATGAACGTGGGCATTATGTGCTTCCATCCACTCATGGTTTTAAGAGATCTAGTTAGCCTTATAAGACTCACGTCATGGATAAGTATGTAGAGGACATATTCACATAGGAACAAACTTGTGTAAGGAATTATATGATGGATGTTAAATGAAATGTTTTTAGTGTATGTTTCAGCACATTTTTCTTATATTATTTAATTTAATTTTAATTTGACCAGAGAGGGACAGGATGAGAGAGAGAAAGAGGAAGAGAGAAAGTGAGAAAGCAAGCTGCCAGGTCTGGGACTTAACTGCAGTCAGCCATGTAGGAGTCTAGCGCCCTTAACCGCCATACCCCCAGCTGGCCCATGTTTCAGCACATTTAAAAAAATCATAGTAAAATACATGAACCATACAACTTACCATTTTAAAGTATAGGTCTTTGTTATTGAATGCATTCATAGACTTGACCAACCATCACTACCATACATCCCCATGCATCTTTTCATCTAGTAGAACTGAAACTGTATCCATTAAACAGACACTCCCTATCCCCCTACTCCTAAACCCTGGCAACTGCCATTTTAGTTTCTGTTTCTATAAATTTAGTTACTCTGAAGTAGCTCATATAAGTGGATTCATACAGTGTGTTTTTGTGACTGACTTATTTTACTTAGTAATATGTTTTCAAGGTTCCATGTTGTAACATGTGTCAGGATTTTCTTCTCTTTAAAGCTGAATAATAGTAATTTTGTTCATTCCATTACTGTGTTAATGGACACTTGAGCTAATTCCACATTTTAGTGATTATGAATACTGCCAGTATGAACATTGATGTACAAGTATCTCTGCAGGATCATGCTTTCAATTGTATAGACAGAATCCTACTTTTAACTAAACACAACAACAACAACAACAATTTCTTTAGAAAGAAAGAGTGAAAGAGTCATGGCAGGCAAGTGGACAAGCATGCTGTGACCCACCTTTGTCTCAGCTGGCCTGGATATCATGAGCATGTATATGCAGCTGGTATGTTCAAGGAGGCCCCAAGATGTGAATCCTGGACTTTTCCCTTGTGAGTCTAGTTGTGTTTACTAGTAGTGTGTGACCTGGAACTATTTTTAATTTTTTGAGGAGCTATTCAATGGGGAAAGGAGTATCTTTTTCAATAAATGTTGCTGGGAGAACTAGATATCCACATGCAAAAGAATATTTACCTCAAATCATATATGAAAATTGAGTCAGAATGTATTAAAGACATAAATATAAGACTAACGCTATTACATTCTCAGAAGAAAACATAGAGCAGAAGCATCATGATACTAGATTTGGCAATAAGTAATACTGTTTTTTTTTTTCCCCCCCAGTGGCTGTTCCATTTTATATTTCCACAAGCAAAGCACAAATATTCCAATTTCTCTATATCCTATCAACACTTCTTATTTTCTATTTATTATTATTATTTTTTAATGATAGCTAGTCTAATAGATATGAAGTGGCATCTAATTGAAGTTTTGATTTGCCTTTTCCTAATAACTAGTGATGTTGAGCATCTTTTCATGGGCAAATTGGTCATTTGTATATTTCTTTGAAGAAATGCCTGTTCAAATTCTTTGCCCATATTTGATCAGAATATTTTTTGAATTTAGGAGTTTCCTGTGTCCTGGATACCAGATAAATAATTTGCAAATATTCTCTCCCATTCTGTTGGTTGTACTTTTACTTTGATAGTACTTTTTAAATTTATAGTAGTATCTTTTTTAAAATTTTGGTATAGTGTGTGCGTGCATGCTGAAGAGAGACAGAGTGACAGAGGGAGAGAGAGAGTTAGAAATCATTCCCCAGGGGATGACCCTGTTGTAATCGCTTCTCCTCCATTCTCCTCTTGGGATTTTGGGCACACATGTACATGTTTTGCAAGCTGCTGGCTCTGAGACTTGAATTACATAGTTGGCCATGTGGAATCCAGCTGCCTTAACCACCACACCAGTGGCTGGCACAGTGGCATCTTTAGATGTACAAAATATTTTAATTTGCATGTAGTTCATTTTGTTTATTTACTTATTTTTATTACCTGTGCTTTTGATGTCATGTCCAAGAACTTACTGCCAGATCTTGTATGATGCTTCTGTTCTATGTTTTCTCCTGAGGATGTAATAGTATTAGTCTTATATTTAAGTCTTTGATACATTCTGACTCAATTTTTATATATGATTTGAGGTAAATATTCAACAACATTCTTTTGCATGTGGATATCTAGTTCTCCCAGCAACATTTATTAAAAAGGACACTCCTTTCCCCATTGAATGGTCTTTGCTCCTTGCTAAAATAATTTAATCATATTGTTTGAGGATTTATTTATTGCTATATTTTTGAAGTAAGGTTTTTGGGGTAGGTGGTAGAGATCTTTGCTATAAGGCATGTGTGCTCACTGGAGAGACAGAGAGACGGAGGGAGAGAAAGTGAGAAATCACCTTCCAAGGAGATGGCCATGCTGCAATCCCTTCTCCTCCATTGTCCTCTCAATATTTTGGGCACACATGCATATATGCCCAGCATGAGTTTCAAGCCACTGGGTCTAAAACTTGAACTGTGGTTGGCCATGTGGGTATTCAGTGCCTTAACTACTACGCTACCTGCTGGCCCTGAAGTAAGTTTTAAAATCATAAAATGTGAGTCTTCTACCTTTGTTTGTTTATTTGTTTAAGATCATGTTGGTTATTTGAGGTCCTTTGAGAGTCTATATGAATTTTACAATATGTTTTTCTATTTCTGCAAAAAGTACCATTGGAATTTGAATGGGGATTGCATTGAATCTGTAGATTGTTTTGGGTAATATTGACATCTTAATATTAAGTCTTTTAATCCTTGAAGATGGGATGTCTTTTTATTTATTTAGGTTTCAGTTTCTTTCAGCAATATTTTTTAGTTTTAGTTGTATAAATCTTTTACCTCCTTGACTAAATTTATTCCTGAATATTTTTAATGTTGTTATAAATGGAATTATTTTCATAATTTCCTTTTCCAATTGTCCATTGTTAGTATATAGAAATAGCAACTGATTTGTTTGTGTATATGTGTGTTGGCTTTGTATCTTGCTACTTTGCTAAATTCATTAATTAGGGTTTTTTTTAAGTCTTTATAGAGTTTTCCTCATACAAGATTATATCCTCACAAACAGATCATTTTGCTTCTTTCTTTCTAGTTTGATAAGCCTTTTGTTTCCTTTCTTGACTAATTGTTCTGGTAATATTCAGTATTACATTGAGTGGAAGTGGTGAAAGCAGGGGCCTTAGTTTGTCCTTGATTTTGGAGGAAAAGCTTTTAGTCATTCACCATTGAATGTGATGTTTACCGTGGATTTGTTCTGTTTATGCAACTCCTTTTGTTTCTAATTTGCTCATTTTTTTTTTAATCATAAGTGAGATTTGAATTTTTTCAGATGTTTTCACTGCATCTATTTAGACCGTGTTTTCCCTTCATTCTGGTAATATGATATATTATATTGATTGATTTTCATCTATTGAATCATCTTTGCATTTGAGGAATAAATACTACTTGATCATGGTGTATAATCCTATACATCGACTGCCAAATTTGGTTCGTTTTGATCCAGGCCTTAAAAAAATTTTTTTTTTTTAATTTTGGTCAGGAGATTTTTGGTTACTGAATTAACCTCCTTACTAATTGTACATATTTTCAGATCTTAAAAATTTCTTTCTGATTTAGTGTTGGTAGGATTTGTGTTTCTTGGAATTTGTCCATTTGATGTAGGTTATATATAAATGCGTAGTGTACAGTCATGCATGCTACTACTCTCATTACTGTTTTGATTTTTGTAGAATTTAGTAATGTAACTTTCTAATTTTAGTATTGAAATCTTCTATGCTTTTTTTGTCTGCCTATCTAAAGATCTATTGATTTTGTTCATGCCTTCCAATAACCAACTTTTGGTTTAATTGATTTTCTGCATTGTTTTTTTATTTCTATTTCTGTCTCTGCTCTAATGTTATTATTTCCTTCCTTCTGCTAGGTTTGGGTTTAGTTTCTTCTTCATTTTCTAGTTCTTTGTATTGTAAAGTTAGATTGTTATTTTGAGATCCTTTATATTTATTATTTATTTTTATTTTTACTTTATTGAACTTTATTTATTTTAATTTGACCAGAGAGGGACAAAGTAAGAGAGAGAGAAAAAGAGAGAGGGAAAGTGAGAAAGCAAGCCGCCAGGTTCAGGATTCGAATCGCAGTCAGCCTTGGGGGAATCCAGCACCATTAACCACCATACCACCTGCCAGCCCTTCCTTCTTATTTCTTAATGTAAACATTTTGCTGCATTCTGTAAATTTCTGTATTTTCATTTTCATTTGTCTCCAAGTATTTTTCTCATTTCCTTTGTGATTTATTCTTTGATCTATTGGTTAAGAGTGTATTTGTTTCTACAGATTTGTAAATTTTCCACTTATATTTTTGTTATTGTTTTCTAGCTTCATTATGATTTGGTCAGAGATGACAGTTTGTATGATATTTATTTATATCAAATGAAAATTAATTTGTGGCTTAATATATGATCTATCCTTAATATATGATCTATCTGTTCCTTGCATACTTGATAAGAATGTGTATTTGTTATGGAGTAGAGTGTTCTGTATGTCTGATAAGTCTTGTTGGTTTATTGTGTTAAGTCTCATCTTTACTTACTTGCCGTGTGGTTGTTCTATCCATTATTTATTTATTTATTTATTTTTCAGCGAGGTTTTTTTTTTTTTTTTTTTTTTTTTTTGCTATAGGGTGCGTGCGCTCGCCAGAAAGACAGAGAGAGACATAGAGACAGGAAGCGAGAAATCACCCCCCGGGGTCCGGGACTCAAGCCGCGGTCGACTACGTGGGAGTCCAGCGACTTAGCCACTACACTAACTGCTCATCCCATAAAAGTTAGCCTTTTCTATAGGAAGCAAAATGTGGATTTACAAACCAAAGTGACAATAGTATTAGGTGTTAGGCTAAAATTTTATTTTAAAAATGTTTTAGGGCCCTGTAATGGTGGCAGAGGTATTAGGGTGCTGTTACCATGCGGAGGCCATAAGGGAAAAGCTCTGGTATGGCTGCAGGGCTAGGAGGAAGATTGTGGCATGAAGATCTTGTTGAGGATATTTCTCTCTTTTTCTCAAAATAAATAAATACACTTTAACAAAAATGCTTTAGTCTCTTTAATATCATAGAAAACTGAACTTACAGTTACAAACCATTGTTACAATTATAAACTCACATTTATGATTTCCCAGGTACTACCTTTACTGAGATTGTTATTTCTTCAAACATATTTTAGTGACTATCTAGTGTCCTTTCATTTCAACCTGCAGAACTCCCTTGAGCATTTCTCGCAGGTCTGGTGTTAACAGACTCTCTTAGCTTTTAGTTATCTGGGGACGTCTTAATTTCTTCCTCACTTTTGAAGGACAGTTTTCTAAATATAAGATAGTTGGTTAACAATGTTTTTATTTTAGCACTTTGAATTAGTTGACTGGCTCTTGGCCTCTAAAGTTTCTGATGTAGAATTTGTGGATAATTGTATAGAGGATTTCGGTACCGGATGAGCTGCTTCACTGAGGCCGCTTTCGAGATTCTCTCTCTTTGCCTTTGTAAAGTTCGATTATAGTGTGTCTCAGTGTGGATATTTTTGAGTTTTTCTTGGGAGTTTGTTGAGCTTCTTGGGTATTTATATCTTTCATCAAGTTTAGGAAGTTTTCAGCCAGTATTTCTTACTCTCTTTGACACTTTCCTTCTCTCTCCTCCTTCTGGAACTTTGACAATGGCTATATCACTCCTTTTGTTTTTGTTCCATAGGTCTCATAAGTTCTGCTCACTTTTCTTCAGTCTTTTTTTTTCTGTTTCTAAAACTTTGTAATTTTCTTGACCTGAACTTCACTAATTCTCCTGCTTGTCTAAATCTGCTTTTGACTTCTTTTAGGGAGTTATCATTTTATAAAAGTTATTATAATTCAGCTCCAGATTTTCTTTTTGGTTTCTTTTTTTTTTTAGGTTTTCTATCTCTTTATTGATGTTACTATTCTTATTTATTGTTCTGACCTTTTTCTACATTTTTTGTTATTTCTTTCAGCATTTGTAACATGGCAATTTTAAGGTCTTTGTTGAGTAGGTCCACCATCCAACCTTTTTTTTAGGGGACAGCCATTCTCTTTGAATATACCATATTTTTATTTTATGGTGTACCTTGTAATTTTCTAAATGAAAACTGGGCATGTAAATTCAATAATGCAGGGACCAGCAGGTGGTGTGGTGGTTAAGGCTCTGGACACTCCCACATGGCTGACCACAGTTTGAGTCCTGGACATGCTGGCTTGCTTTCTCACTTGCCCTCTCTCTCTCTGTCTCTCTGTGGTCAAATTAAAATAAATGATGTAATAAAGTAGTGGCTCTTCAGACTATACTCTGATGACCCCTGGCATAATTATTTTTCCTCTTGTTATTAACTGATAGGTATTATTTGAGGAATATAACTGTTATTTTGTGACTCTTGGATAGTTACTTTGCAAATATAATTTCATTGAAAAACTTCTCTGATAACTTTTAGGGAGCAATGAAAGCAGTGATCTCCTTTATTATACTGCTCTATTTTAAATTTTATAGTGGAATCTGTGTCCATCATTATATTATCTTTAATTTTGCAGTGAGGGAGATAAACCTGCAGGACATCAAGGAGGATTTGGAGCTGGACCCAGAGGAGAACAGCACCCTTTTTATGGGTATCCTTATCAAGGGGCTGGCCAAACTGAAGAAGATCCCAGAGACAGTTAAGGCGATTAAGGAGCGCTTGGAGCAGGAACTAAAGCAGATTGTGAAGAGGTCTACAACTCAGGTGGCAGACAGCGCCTATCAGAGGGGAGAGAACCTCACTGTGGAAAACCAGCCCAGGTAGGTGGGGTTGCAGCTTATGTTTTCTTTTTAGCATTTCTTTCTTTCAAGGGGGAGGCACACCCCCTTGAGAGGAGCTCACGCTGTGCTCACTGCTAGCCCTTCCCTGGCAGCCAGAATCACATGCGCCCAGTGTGTACAGGTCAACCTGGGAACCGAACCGTGAGCTTCCATGTGACTTCCAGGATTGCAGAGCATTGCTCTACCACTGCACCAGTGAGGCTGGCACAGTGTGTGTTTTTGATAACTCTTGTACATTTTCTAGGGTGAGGCATAAATAACTTATCTTCTGTTGATGTTATTTTCTTGAACATGGGATACTGTTACCCATATGAACTCATATTCGTAAAAACAGCTTTACCAGCCATAATTCAGCTATTTTATTTTTGATGTTATCAATAAATTTAAAAACATGTTTTCCATATTTAAATACATTGAAGGGTCTAGCAGGTGGTGTCTTGGTTAAGGCACTGGACTCCCACATAGCCAACCGTAGTTTGAGTCATGGACCTGGTAGCTTGAAAATCATGCTGGGCACATGTGTGTGCATGACCCAAATCCTGATAGGGGACTGGAGGAGAAGGGACTGGTATGGTCATCCCCCTGGAGAGTGATGTCTTACTTCCCCTCTGTCTCTCTCTGCTGACAGCACATGTCCTATGGTCGAAAAAAAAAAAAAAAAAGAAAGCAAGCTAATACATTAAATGACAGAATGTTAAATGAAAGAATATAGGTATTATTGAACATATCTGAACAGTATTCATGGTAATTTAGTATATTAACTCATTTAATTCTCACTAGAAGTCTGAACTAGTTATTAGTGTCCACATTATGGTTAGAATCGTGGCTCAGTGATTAAGTAATTACCTCATAGAGCAAGTGGCTGGTCTGAGAGTTGCATACAAATCAATTGTGTTCTCTCCCCATCCTCTCCTTAAACTTTGTTTTAATGGATCTCAAAATTCTGGGATAGATTTTTGGTCAAGTTGTTTCAACAAAAAAGTACAGATTTTTAAAAACTAGTAACTGAAAACTGCCACACACAAAACAACAAAATGGTCCACAATGCATTTTCCTTCTTTTCTGAAGGTTTTAGGATGTCTTGTTATGAACTAATCTTTAAGTTCATTGTATTTGGAAGTGCATGATCTTTCCTGTCTCTGGCTTTCTTCTTTAATGGGTGGTGATATTTGCCAACAGGCAAATCGGGCTCAGGAATTCCTGTGTTTACTTAAAACAATAGGCTTTGGATTTCATAATTCTTATTTCATAAGAATACTGAGATTGTATTCAGATTCTGACTCTATGACTGTAATACACTACAACATCTTGTATGTCAAATAAGATTTTAGACATAGACTATTTTGTCTGATGGTGGAATAAGAGAGTTGAAATTGGAGCTCCAGAAAAATAAAAGACTATAAAATGGTTTCTCTTCCCTCCTCCCCCTTTACTTCTGTACCTAAACCCCCAAGGGAAGCAGGACAGGTACAAAGTCAGGAATTTGGCATGGCTAAAAAAAAGTCCAGTGGAAGTTACAGTTTTATATGAGAGCGGAGAGCAAGGTGGAGCGTGTCTTCTTTGCTGATGTAGTATGAAGTCGTGGGAGGTGACTGTGTAGAAGGGGTTTGAGGGTTTTGATTTTGAGGGTTTGTTGTTAAGGAAATTCTATTGCTTGTACTTAGGACTTTTACATTTTTTAAAAGAATTATTTATTCAACTTTATTCATTATTATTATTATTATTATTATTTTTCAGTTTGATCAGAGAGAGAGAATGAGAAAGCAAGCCACCAGGTCCAGGACTTGAACTGTGGTCAGCCATGTGGGAGTCCAGCACCTTTAACCACTCTACTTGCCAGCCTCACGACTTGTACATTTTTTAATAAAAGATAAATTTAAGAAATAATAGTAATAACTTATTTAGTATAGACTTCCTTAGACTTAAATTTTCTGGAAAAAATGAATATATTTTTTATATCTAAATAACATTGATTTTGATTTTACTTTTAAACTCTTCAAAAATTAGTTTCCTCATGAACTTTATTCAAAAGTACTGTGGTTGGTGAGGGAAATGGTCCTGTACCCCTTTCTTGGCCACAGAATGTTTCAAAGGAAATGTTTGATGAGCATGCGATTTGGAGTTAAGTAGTCTTGTTTTTATAACCCAACTTTGTGATCTGTAGAAAATAATGCCTATCTTATAGGATAGCTTGCTTTATCCTATTTTATTATTTTCTTTAGCTTTTTAAAAAATATTAATTTGTTTCTTTCCCAAATAGAGAATGAGAGAGAACCCCCAACAGGGTCCCAACATTGTGATCCACACCCCTGCCTTCAACCAGCCCCAGATCCTGGGCAAGCATGTGCCTGGAGTACTCAGGGAGGGCTTTGGACTTGAACTGGGAACCGTCCCATGTGGAGTTGCCTCATGAAACGTGTTTTACTGCCACACTATCATCTAGCCCCAGGCTGCTTGCTTTATATGAGGTCATGTGGTTATGGTGCCTGGTGGAATAGCACTAGTAGGTACTGAGAATGCATGTGTGCATGAATACATACGTGCGAGCACATGTATATGAATGCATGCTCATTATTGGTGCCATCTTCAACTTATGTGTTCTTTAATCACTTGCATCATAGGCCAGAGAAGTTGAGGAGTTGGTTCCAAATTAAACTTTGCTTTTCTTCTTTTTTGCCTCATGCCTGGATTTCCATAAAGACCTTTTGATGCTTTACTAACGAATATGCTGAAATAATTCTTTACTATATGCCCTGTTGCTGAAAGTTCTTAGATGAATAGCCTGAACTTTCATAGGGAAATAATATTACTGTAGTATATGTTGGATAGAAAACAGCACCACCCAGTAACTTTTCTGCAGATTCCACTGCAGTACCCTAAAAGCACTGTTTTTGTAGGATTTTGACCTCTTCCTTTTCCATTGTCTAAACCCCTTCCAAAATTCCTAAGTGGAAATTCTGGCACTAGCAGTAAAAATTCAACACACTGCCTCAGGAAATACTAAATACTTCTCTGTGAGGAATGAGTCAGCAGTAGGCTGTTTTCCCCTCTAAATTTCATTTTTGTTAGTATTTTCAAAGGTCTGTAGGTAGGACATACTGGATACTAACAAGCTGTTTGCCTTGGTGTCACGTCTATGTCATGATTTCATCTTATAAAACATACGAATACAGAATTTGGGGTCCAAACCCTTTTTTATGAGACAAAAATAAAAATAGTACAGTGAAAGCAAATCTTTGGGATTAATCACTTTATTAGACGATCAAAGATGAAAATCTTAGGCTGGGATTCCAAATGTCTGATAATTTTAAGCTAGTCTCTGTTGGGTGTGTGCTGTCAAATGCTTTAAAACTCCTCCAGAATTAATTTCCTTGAATTAATCACAATCATCCAAAAGTGATTGGCATTGCTGCTTCTAGAGGATTGGAATTTTAGAAGGGATATTGTCAAATTATCCCTTAAAGCTTGAATGGTGATTCGTGTACATTGAACTTTACTTAAGCAGGTGTTAGTGGTATTATTTCAGACAGAAATAAAATCACATACACTTGGCCTAAGTTTTTAACCATTCAAGGACTCTTATGGCTTAAGGTATGAAAATACATTTTGTTTTTTTAATGCCAGAAGGCTCATGCATGTGAGTATATGCCTACATAAGACAGAGAGAAAGGGAGAGAACCTCCTAATGGGGCCTGGTCACAGCACAGTTCTCTATCCCATTAGAATTCTGGATGTGCACATGCCCATGCTCAGTATATTTTTCAAGCTGCCACAGCTGAGAATTGAACCCTGGATGGTCATAGGGGATTTGGCTTCCTCTTAGCAGAGCTTAGAGATCTAGTCCAAAATCTTTTATTTATTTTTAAAAGAAAGTGGGAGCATAGGTAAAAGGAAGTATGAATCCTTCCTCCCCATCATGCATATTCTCTCCTCACTCTCAATGACTTGACCTGTTCCAAAACTTGCATGTAAATACTACTCTGAGGCAAGATTCTAGTATTCTAACTTCCCCTGAAAGTCTCATTGTTTAAAATCATCTTATTAAATATATCTTGGTTGTGATGCATTACAGGCCAGTTTTCATTTGTCTATATGTAAGGAAAATTAATGTTCTGTGCTATTTTGTTAGAAATGCAGAAGGAACCGGACTAGTGAATTCTGTCTTGCTTTAGATTTCCGCAGAGTTAGAATATTTTCCTGGCTGATTTTAAAAAATCACTTTGGCGATCCACTTATTTTATTTTGGTTTGTTTTTGGTCTCTCAAACTATTGTTGTCTATGTATAGGAGAAATATTTTATCTTTTGTTCATTTGAAATCTGTCAGTGTCTGTAAGCCTCTCCATACTAGTAAAAGAAAATATTCGACTGCTTTTGTTACCAACTTGATAAACATTAGGGTAACATGTGCATTCATAAACTATCAGAACCACTTGCTACCCATTATGTTTCCAGAACGGCATGCAGGGCTTTCAACTTCAGATAGAGAATATGGCCTGTAGCCTCTGTAGTTCAGAACCAAGCTCTTCAAATCCTGCTGCCTCATTGTTGATTCTGTACTCAAACTCAGTTCATGAATATTTTAATATCATTTTTGTTTCAATTTAGAAGGTGGAAGAAGTTTTGTAATATTTAATAAATGAGAAAAGCATGAGAAAGAGATGGAAGAAAAATGTCTTCTCAAAGATGAGATGCTTCGACAAGAATGTAGAAGAGAAAAGAACGAGGGAAAAGAGGATGAGTGACGAGTGTAAGACGGCTAACTACTCCCTGTGTTTGCAGATGGTCCTGTTTAACTGTGGAGGCAAGCATTCATTGTAGAAGGTGATGCTGGAGACTTGTTTCACTTTGGTAAAACCTGCTGGTCTTGAAGAGAGCAGAGAAATCTGAATGAGTTGGCACCATGGCTGCTCAGAGACCTTTCTCCCTTTTGAAGGAGACCATTGTGTAGTGCTCTTTGACCTCTATTGGGAAGAATGAAGAGTAAATGTCAAATATGAAAAGTAGAGAACATTACAGGTTTTATGCTGTGATAGTGAAGAAAGAATGGGAAATACAGGAATTGCTATAGCAACTAAAGATAATAATTAATAAAATTAAGTAAATATTTAAAATCTTTAAAACATTCTTTAAAAAAGAGTATATTTCTTTCATGTATATTTAAGCACATGTAGTTACCAGCGAGAGAGAGAGAGAGAGAGAGAAAGAGAGAGAGAGAGAGAAAGTGAGAAAGCAAGCCACCAGGTCCGGGACCTGCACTATGGTCAGCCATGGGGGTCCAGAGCCTTGAACACCATGGCACCTGCTGTCCCCGAGAAATATACTTTAATGCTAAAAGTATTAAAAGCTGTGTTTGGGTAATAAGGTCCTAAGTTTTGTCTTCTTCCTCTCTATTTTTTATTTACTTTTATTTATTTATTGGAGAGATTTTTGCTATAGGGTGTGTGTACTCACCAGAGAGACAGATAGAAATAGACAGAAAGCGAGAAATCACCCCTAGAGGCGATGGCCACCTTGCAATCCTTTCTCCTCCATTCTCCTCTCAGGAGTTCGGGCATGCACGTACACAAGCCTGGTGTGAGTTTTAAGCCACTGGGTCCAGGACTTGACCCGGAATCAACTATGTAGGAGTCCAGCAATGTAACCTCTACACCATCTGCTGGCCCCCTTCCCGTCTATTTTATAACACATTACATTATAGTGAAAGATAAATTCTTCATTCAGTAAATAAATTATTTCTCAAATTAATTTTAATCAGAAGTCATTAAAAAATAATGTCTTGGGGACATGAATGTTCAGGAATCTAAAAATGTAATACTGAACCTATGCCTGTATTTTAGTGTGAAGAATGTAATACTGTACCTCAAAAACTGGAGTTTGTTCACTAAGTTTCTTTTTATGATATATGTGCATGTGTGTGTGTTTGGTTATGTTTTGACTGCCTCTCATATGGAAGAGAGAATTAGTTTACCTTGTTCAGCACAGTAACTCCAGAATCTAGCAGCAGTGTCCACCCGGCCCGTAATATTTACTGGGACTGGCTTCTTGGCCTGGTGATTAAGGTGGGTGGATCCCACATGCCGACCATGTAGTTTGAGTCCTAGACCCGGCAGGTTGAAAAGCATACTGGGCATTTGTGTGTGCATGCCCCAAATCCCCAGAAGAAATGGCAGAGATGGGATTGTGTTGTGACCATTGCATGTGTGTGTGTGGGGTGGGAGTTTTCTCTCCCTTTCATTCTGTCTCTGACTAGAGCACATCCCCTCTTAAAAGATTAAAAAAAAATTATCAAATGCAAGAATAATTCCATATATCTGAATGTCTTCTGTGGACCACAAACAGTGGGTTAAAATGCCAAGCAAATTATGGTCCCATCCTCATGGAGTTTAAAGGCGAAGATAAGCATGTTATTAACTGTGGTCCGCGGTGTAAAGGGTAAGCAGTTTTTCCATGTAATCCCAGATACTTTATCTAGTCTAGTGAGGTAGGTGTTAGGAGGTGGCTTACAAAAAAATGCTAAAGTAATGCAGCTATTACTATTGCTTTGTACTAGTAGTATTGATAGTTGTCAAGCTTCATTCATTTGATAGCACATACCAATTTTTCTTCCAGTTGTGTGGTTAGCATGACATTGAAATCTCATATGTAGGAAGGAAAGTTGCCAGATTCTGTCTGTCTTTCTCTCTCTCTCTCTTTGCCATTGGGCATGTGTGCCTGTAAGAGAGAGAGTATGTCAGAGAGAGGGAAAGTAAAATATCACACCCAAGGGGGGATGGCCACACCACAGTCCATCCTCTTCCATTCTCCTCTTGAGATTTTGAGCATACATCTGCACATGCCTGATGTGATTTTTGACCCCCCAGGTCTGGGACTTGAACAACAATTAGCCATGTGGGAACCCAGTGTCTTAACTATCATGCCACCTGCTGGTCCGTATTTTTTTTTATTATTTTAAAATTTTGTTTAGTTCATGATAGAGAGTGTGTATACACATGAAGGAGAAGCACACTTGACAATCTTGTCACACCATGAGCCCGCTTTCCCAGCCTCCAGCTCACGAGGCCTGGGGCATGCGTGTGTGTGCCCAGTGTGCTTCAGGTAGGCAGTGCCTGGGATCTGAACCTGTGTTTGTAGTGTGACTCCCAGTGCTGCAGTTCAGTGTGTTACTCACCGTCCCACTTAGGCTGGGAGTGCAGCCAGATTCCTGATGTGCCATTTTCACAGTTTTTGCTGACCTCTGTGGCTGATTAAATTTTGATCATTATTGTCAAGTGTGCTTTTCTTAGAGATGATACCAATTTTTCATGTCATGGATAATGTTTGAAACTTTCTAAATTCCCTTGCCAACAAATTGTATTATCTGATGTTTTCAGCTTTGCCTATCTCAGAGGTGAAAATGGCATTTCCAAGGTGGTTTAGATTTGCATTTTTCTTATTAGGAGTGAGGTTAAACTTCTTCTCATTTTATAAAAATAGTTTGTTGTTATGATGTCTGGGTTATATCTGAATATATCACTTCAAAATAATCTGACTTGAGAGTGGGTGAAACTACAGAGAAACAGAGTCATCAATGATACTTAGAAAGTGGGATGATGAGTACAGGTGATATATTATTTTACCGTTTTCACTTGCTTTTTTCTTTTAGATTTTTTGCCATAGAGCAAAAATATGCTTAATGGAGAGAGAGAGAGAGAGAGAGAGAGAGAGAGAGAGAGAGGATGTAAATCACCCCCAGAGGGATGGGCATATCACAATCCTTTCTCCATTCTCCTCCTGAGACTTGGGCACACATGCACGTATGCACACATGCCTGGTGTGTTTTTCAGGTTGCCAGATCTGGGACTTGAACCATGGAGCCAGCCATGTGGGATCCAGAGCCTTAACCCCTAGGAAACCTGCAGGGCCCACTTTTCTTTCTAAGTTTTTTTCTTCTGTGGATGAGAAAGACAGAGACAGAGACACATCACCCCAGTACAGTCTGTAGGCTGCAGTCCAGCAGTCCCCAGCTACGGGTAGACTTAGATCTCATAGGCATTCATGCACCCTCTGTGTTCAGAGAGGCCTCTGGGTGTGAACTAGAACCTTCCTGTAGGTCAGCTTTGTAGAGCATTGTATTACCACTGCGTCTCCAGATGGCCCCTCTTTCACTTTTTTAATATTTGAAATTTTTAATAATATAAAGCTCAAATAATGTTTATAGCTTAATCAAAGATCTGTTTTCCTAATATGTTTGTCTTTGTATTGATTTATAGGACTCTATATATTTAGAAAATCTGTTCTCTGGGATTTTGCAGCTTCTCCTCTGCTTCTTTTTCTTTTGACTTTGTGATGTTTCTGCCATCAAGACATTTGCTTTTATTTTTTTTTAAAAGACAGTGTCTTTCCATTTTGTGATTCTCCCTGCCTCAGCCTTCCAGCTATAGGTAGATGCCTTCTCACTCCATCTGTCCGTCCATGCATCCTCCGTCCATCCATCCTTCCTTCCATCCTTCCTTCTGTCTCTCCTTCCTTCTGTCCGTCCTTCCTTTCTACCTTCCTACTTGCCTCCCTGCCTTCTCCTCTTGCCCCCTAAGACAATCTTGCTGTGTTGCTCAGGGCAGCCTTGAACTTACGATCCTGCTGCTGTAGTCTGCCCTTATTGCTGGGGTTACAGGTGCATGCCACTGTGCCCAGCCTTTAGGTTGAGCCAGGAATAGTACCTGGGCCTCTGCAGCATCTGAGCAGCACATGTTACTGAGGCTGAGTCCCGGGTTTATTTTATCAAGGCTGTATCTGTCAGTTTCTAGGTTTCCCATCACTTAGTTTTTCCCTACTGTTAGATTATACTTTTTTCAAACTTTCTTCCAGCCCTTTCATAGTCTTGTTGCTAACATTTGTATTCTGATACATTTGGAATCTGAAGGCGTGACCTCCCTACTTTTATGTAAATCTGACACTTACTGTGCTCTATTCTAATGGTCTGTACCCCTTTCATTTCTATTGCCTGTATATCTGTCATGTGATTGATTGTCACTGTTCACTGTGTGCTTGCTAGGTAATTCTAACACTGAATCATTTACTTTATAGTCATGGTTCTTTTCAGAGTAGTATTTGCCTTATTTCCTAGAACTCTCCCCCCCCCCCCCCCCCTGCTCATCTATGAAAGCTGTAGGTTTTTTTAAATACATTAAGTTATTGCTCTAGAGTTTGAAAATAAAAAACTTTAAAAATACTTTAATGATTTAGAGTCCAGAATTCAGTCTAAGGGCGTACTGATGAAGTAGGGCATTCTTCTGAAGTGGCTTTACCTGCGAGGAAGTCAGAGCTTAGGCTCCAAGGTTAGTTCTATACTGCAAGTACAGTGTTTATGGAAAGGAAATAAATGAAATATTTTTCATGATTTCTCTTAGACCTGTGGCTAGAGAGAGGCCTGTATCATTTATTCAAATAAGTAGCATTTCCTTTCATCTCTTTTCCCCCCATATTAGTTACTCTTCTTCTAAGTATCTGAGAGGCAGGACTTGGTGGAATTGGTCATTTTGCTGTACAGGAAAGTCATTTAAGAGCAGCTTTGAAGCAAGGTCAAGCATTTGTCCTTGTGGCTTCTTAGAGCCATTCCCAAGCACTGCATGTAGCACCCGGACATGCTTGGAATCAGGAAGGGCCTCCGTGTAATTTAGATGAGTAGTTAATTCGAATCAAAGCAAGCGGGAAGCAAGTACATTTAACTTCAGTGATTATGATTCCATTTTGATTAAATCTCTACTTTTGATTACACGTATCAGTGAGAACATGCTTTAAATATACCCTCCTATTAAATATTGAAGGGTATGAATAGGATGAGCCAGGGACATATAGAAGAAATTCCACTGTTCTTCAACTAGGTAGATCCCCTGCAGCGCACCGAAATATTTTTAGAACAAATGAAAGGAATTAATTCTTGTACATATGGGACTTAATGACTCCAATTGTTAACTAAAGTATATACTCCATTATTATGCAGGTCCCAAGCTTAGTAAGTCTAGTAAAACTTAAATAAATTAATTGATAGTGGCTCCATAACATGTAAGGGGAATTGGCAGTGTCTGCCATGTTCACAGTTCTTTTGTAAACATGAAGTTAGACAGCTGTCTTTTGGATTGAACATTGTCCTTAGTTAAAGTCTCTAGAAAAAGGGTTCTTGACTGAATGGCCCAGAGATCTTACTCAATATTACATTTCTTGGGCCCAGAGATTGGTGCAGCAGTAAAATGTGATGATCTGTGTGGCTGACTTATGAGAAGGTCCCCAGTTTGCACTCGAGTCCTCCCTGAGTATACACATGCCTATGATCTAGGGCATGCTGAGGCTTTCCATGGATCATCACCAAAGGCCCCGTTGAGGGAGCTGTCTCTCTATTTCTGTCTCTCTTACTCATGGAAGAAATTAATAAAATAAACCTAAAAAATACATTTCAAAGTCTCTTTTTATATTTGATAGAGTACAAAACAATTATGAGTTTGATTTCATGCGTATGTTCTTTTTAAATGATGGAGAGATTGTACATGCATGCTGTGTGTAAGAGAGAGAGAGAGAAGCATACTGATGAGGGTGTTATTTTGCTGCAAACCCCTTCCTCCAGTTTTCAAGCTCCTCAGGATCTTGGGCACATGTGCACATACCTGATGTGTTTTTAGGCTGACTTGGAGACTCAAAGCCGCAGCTGGCCCTGAGGCTTCCAGCACTGCAGTCCAGCACATTGCTGACTGTCCCACCTAGGCTGGGCCAGTTTGTTTTACAGGGTACAGCAGGTTCTAATTTTACATAGTAGCAGAGGATACTAGGTAACATCTATTTCATGGGTTGTTAGAACGTTATTAGATGTCAGCCTTCATGCAGCATCAAGGCCTCTTCTCTATTTGGCAAGTGAGAGCCGCCTTAGGTCTTGTCATTTTCTGTACATTTGCTGGTGTCATGATATAAAAGGTATCCTAAGCTCAGACTGATAACTGGGTCTTTTCACTGCAAAAACAAACAAAAAAACTTGTGTCAAATGAAATTCTTCTGTCGGCGTGTATGGGTGAGGTCACCTGCAATTGAAGCACCTTCGTGTGTATCTCAGTCTGTATTCGTGTTACCCAGACTTCTCTAGCTACTGGTCCATCCCTGTATTACGGCTTGTGAATTTGTAGGAGGCGCTTTAACTTTGTATTTGCAGCCCAATTTGGGACTGGGCACATATTAAATGCCCCAGAATTTTAATGAATAAATAAATAAGTAAAAGATGTAATAATAATTTTTAGTAAGCATTTTTGTTTAATTTTAAGTTTCAGCCCTGCTTTCAATGTGGTCTAAGGAACCACAACACTAGTGTCACTTGAGAGTTAGAAATGCTGATTGTGACCATGGTGGGGTGTGTGTGTGTGTGTGTGTGTGTGAATAAATTGGGTGCAGGGCCCATAGGACTCTGTTCTAGCTAATTCTTAGACATGTAAAGTATGAGAACAGTCTTTATAACATCACAAACATCACTGAGTTTAGCAGTTTTGTAGCATTCATGCTTTGCAAAGCAGTCTGCCATCTGGCAGCTCACCTGAGTGAGCCTCCCCACTGGCCTCATCACAGGCAGGGGCATTATTATTAATACCTGGTATACTCAGGAAAATGTGAAAGTTGAAATAATTTGACAGTTCACAAAACTCGTGGGTGGTAGAATTAAGATGAGAAGTAGCCTCCTCCTACCATGTTAAGTTTGCTTTCTGATTTCTATAATGATGATGCTCCGAACTAATATTCTGGGCCCGATTTTATTTTTCCTCAGGAAAAGGCCAGTGTTTGTACTGACATATCCAGTCTCCTGCCTGTACCCCCAGTTGTGATCAATGGCAGGCCTCTTGGAGCTAGCTGGACATGTTAAGAAGTGTGATCATCAGCCCGCGAGTAAATGGATCCTAATTAGCTCACTTGAGAATCAAACTAAAGTTACTTCCACAATTCCTCTAGAGGACTTACATATTCTTGTGCTAAGAATAATATACAGCAGAGCACAATAAGAATATGTACCTAAAATGTTGACTTTCATTACCTTAGGAAGTGGAAGTATGGATAGTTTTTCTAATGTTCCACTGTGATAAAATACTGTTTTTGAAATGGGGGAAAGACTTTTGAAAAAAAAAAAAAAAGATGCTGATATTTCAATTCAAAGAAAGAGGGCCCAGGCTTATTTTTAAAATTGTAATCACTAATTCGCTGCGCATCAGAATGAGAAGTCCATTCAAGGTGATCTCTATAGAATTCAGAAACTTTGCTTGACAAGGAGGGAAGTGACACAGGAAGGAAATGAATAGAGCCAGGACCCCGTTCAGTGTTCTTGTTATTTTTACCACGTTTCATTCTATATTACTAATAATTTTTTGCCTGTTCTTTTCATGGTGCAGATGGAGAATTAGTCAGCACTCTTCAAATAGTAACTTCTTTTTACATAAAAACTGTTATTAATAAGAAGTAAAACTTATCTCTGCCCCTTAAAAGTAGGCATCAGATAACCTTGAAGATTAAATAGGATCTGTGTCCTATTTGAGATGAAAAATACTGGCTCAGCCAAGCTTATTAAGAATATGTGGCTGTGAGATACAGGCAGCTAAAACTAAGACCATTTTGATACGATATAATTGATGATCAGTTTCTTTTCATTTTTCATAGGCTATCCGGGCTCTGAGCTCAGTACTTTCCAACCGTTTAGAGTATAGTGGTAGGAAAATAAATATTCTGTGGTTATTGCCTTTTTCCGTCAGCGGGCAAATGCAGAGCTCTGATATTAAGGTCTCAGCAGATAAGTGGTGGAACAGAGCTGATTTTCTACCTTGTGTGTGTCTTTGCTTCGTGACCAAGTAAGGCAGCTTCTTGGCTGCAGACTTGGGTTTTCCAGCCAAGTAGCTAATTCAAGGTTCCCTGGATGTTAAATTTAGATTCAAATAGCCTTATCTCACCTTAAATATTGAACAGTTTTCACAGCTTGATGATGTTGCTTCACACCACAGATACTTCTTGACTTATACAACTGTGACGGCCCCTTGGCCTTTTCTTCTTCTTAGCCCTGTGCTTTTTTCCTGGTGGCACTTGCAGATGAGATCCACAGGGGTAGCTGTGGAAAGAGAGTGAGTGAAAAGATCTGGGAGAAGAAGTGACGTTGTTTGTACTCATTTACTCACATCTATAAGAAGGCCATTTTTAAAATCTGCCAGGTAATTTAAAAAAAAATATTTATTTAATTTCATTTGTTATTTTCATTTATTTTTTAATTTGACTAGAGAGAGAGGTAGAAAAAGAAAATGAGAAAGCAAGCTACCAGGTCCAGGACTCAAACCATGGTCAGCCACGTGGGAGTCCAGTGCCTTAACCATCATGACACTTGCTAGCCCCCCCGCCAGGTACTTGAATGTATGTTTAAAGGACAAATAGTTTTTTCATCTTGACACTTTCTTCTTGAGAGAGTTTTTAACTATAAAGAGCATGAGCTTGCAGGAGCGACAGACAGAAAGCAAGAAATCACCTCCTGGGGGGAATGGCCACGCTGTAGTTCCTTCTCCATCCTCCTCTTGAGATTTTGGGCATGAATGCTTATGCACCTGGTGTGAGTTTCAAGTTGCTAGGTCCAGGACTTGAACCACAGTTGACCACATGGGAGTCTAGCCTCTTTATCTTTTTAGAGAATCATTTTTATTTAACTTCAATCATTCATTTATTTTAATTTGACCAAAGAGGGACAGAGTGGGAGCGAGAGAGAAAGAGAGGGAAAGTGAGAAAGCAAGCTGCCGGGTCTGGTACTCAAACCGTGGTCAGTCATGTTGCAGTCTAGTGCCCTTAACCACCATGCTACCTGGCGGCCCTGGGAGTCCAACACCTTAACCACTACATCACTTGCTGCCCTGTGCCACCCCTTTTTAAGATAGATTTTACTGTGGTATTATTAAGGTTAGGTCTGAATGTGTATCTTCCACTTTGTAATTCTATTTCTTTATGTTTTCGTGTTTGGGTTGACAAGGGTACCTTTTTTTTTTTTTTGGAGAGGTTTTCGCTATAGGGCGCATGCGCTCGCCAGATAGACAGAGACAGACAAAGAGACAGAAAGCGAGAAATCACCCCCCAGGGGGAATGGCCACGCCGCAATCCCTTCTCCTCCATTCTCCTCTCGGGATCTTGGGCATGCACGCACACGTGCCCGGTGTGAGTTTAAGCCACCAGGTCCAGGATGTGAACCGCGGTCGACTATGTGGGAGTCCAGCGACATAGCCATTACGCTAACTGCTGGTCCCAAAGGTACCTTTTTGAGAACATTCCATTGTGAATTTTTGCTGTGGGCTTCTAAAACTAGATCACAATCTAGAAAACTTGTTTCTTCCACACTTCTTATCTGTCATCAGGCCTCTCTACTATTGTGGTGGAGCTCATTTTTCATCTTTCATACAGCAAATGCCCATTTATTACCTTTTATATGGTGAATGCTATGACAAAATAGTAGAATACAGTGATACATCGGAAACAGTTCTTTCCTTCAATGAGTTTACAGTCCAGAGGGGAAGAGGCAAAGACCCGAGGCAAGGAGACTAGTGAGGGTGGTTTTAATATACCCCAGAAGATGATAGCGCCAGCGTTAGAGGGTGACAGTGGCAGTGGCATGCAGTGGGTCCACATGAGAGATAGGAGGTAGGTATAAAGGGAGTTTATGGTTGCGTGGATATGGGGTGTGGGGGCTGAGGATTGTTTGCTGGGGCGAGTTGCCCCATTCACAGGAACATGGAGAAGCAGGTTTGAGGAGGACTCTGATGAGTTCCGTTTAAGTCTTGTTATGTTTGGGATCTGCAGCTCAAGGGAGGGATGCAGCCAAGAGAACTGTGAGTTGTTAGCAGGTGGATAGTGGAAGACGTGTGGTGAATGAGCTCATCTGGAAAGAGTGAAGCTTGAGAAGAGTTTACAGGATTTAAGGAACAGGCCGAGGAGGTGGAAGGCAAGCAGAAGGTAGGGTGGTGGAGCCAGGGGAAGTCCGTGTTTCACACAGGACTGAGCGGCCAGCGGAAACAAGTGCCGCAGCCGGTTAGGGAAGGAAGAGTGTCTGTTGGATGAGCAGAATGATTATTTGGGGTTTAAACCAGAGCTGTTTGTAGTTGAGAGCTTGGGTGGAAAACCTGTTTGTAGTGAGAAAGTCACGGCAATACAGATGGTTCTATCGCTGTCCTGCCCAGCCTTGACTTTCTTGGTATTGTAGAATAGCAATAACCTCTTTCTTTGGCTTCTTTTCTTAAATTGTTTCCTTCTTAAAAACGCTCATAGGAAGGGACATTCTCTAGAATGGTGTCCTTGGTTCTCTTCTTTTCTCTAGCTTTACTTTTCTTTCTTTGTCTCTAAAATGAGGATAAAAATATTTCCTTTGGAACCAGCAGATGGCATAATGGTTACTTTACTGGACTTCCACATAGTTGATCGCAGTTCGAATCCTGGACCCAGTGGCTTAAAACTCATGCCAGGCATATGTGCATGCGTGCTCAAGATCCAGAGGGGAAAATGGAGAAGGAATTGCGATGTGGCCATCCTCTGGGTGGGGGGGTGGTGGGGGGGTTTGTTTGTCTGTCTCTGTCTCTTTAGCGAGCACACTCTCCCTAGAGCAAAAATCTCTCTTTCTCTCTACAAAAAAGCATTTTCTTCTTCATAGAGTTAGTTGTCCTGAGGATTAAATGAGATAATTCAAGGAAAACATTTAAAACAGGGATTGTTTGCTAATCATTGTGAATAATTAGGAGAGAGTGGCTACTGTGAGACTGGTTGTCATAGTTGCCGTCCATGTTGCCATCCTCTTCGTCTCATTTCAGCCTTACTTTCAGCATTAGTTGCTTGTCCCATGCAGAGGAAGTACTCCAGGTCAGTATCTTTAGTCCTAGATTGTTTTTAGTTTTGCTATAGGGCATGTGTACTCGCTAGAGAGAGAAAGAGACAGAGAGAGGGAGAGGAGGACAGACAGAAGAGAAGAGAAAGAGACAAAGTGGGAAAGCACCCTGTCGGGCATGGACGTGCCATAATCCCTTTGGGAATGCATCCAGCATGTTTTCCAAACCTCCAGGTCCAGGACTCGAACTGCACAGTCAGCCTTATGGGATCCAGCCATCTTAATCACCACATCACCTGGCTGGCTCAGGCGTAGGCTTCTAATACTGCTGTCTTTTACTCATGAGCTCAGTCACCCACAGAATTTGAGTATTTTCTCTTCTCTGAACACTGGGCCTTGTGTTAGGGAGAGGTGTGGTTACAGCGAGACATTAAATATACTCTGTCCACATTGTAACCCAGGGGATTCTGCATATAGCTATTTTATCATTCGAACCAGCTCATTGTAGTAATCTGTTTTTGTTTGGAGAGACTAAAGAGTCACAGGAGACTGAGAGAATTGGCTCTTATTCTATGACTTAGTCCTCTTTTGGTTAAAAGTGATAGAAACCCAAATCTAATTTAATCAAGGAAGGTTTTTGTTTTGTTTTTAGGAATTTTTCCTGTATGGCATGTGTGCTCACTGGAGAGACAGAAAGTGAGAAATCACCCCTTGGTCCAAGCCAAGCCGCAGTCCCTTCTCCTCTCAGGATTTTGGGCACACATGCACACATGACGGTGTGAGTTTTAAGCCTCTGGGTCAGGGACTTGAACTGAACTGTGGTCGACTATGTGGGAGTCCAGCGACGTAACCATTATACCACCCGCTGATCTCTCTTTTTTTTAAAAAAAAAAACAATAAAGAATGATGCAGTGTATTTAGCGATATACAAGGAGGACTTTACTATCCTGGCTGTGGGAAGGACAGAGACGTAGGTGGGCTTTGGAAATACCTGGAAAGTCTTGTTTTCTTTTTTTGCCACCTAGACAGTAACTATTAAAGCCGCAGAAATCAATTTATTATTACTTTTAATTTGCCTTTTTTATATGCCTTCACACACTTTTTTCATATAATCCTCAGAGTCAATTTGGAATTAGGAAATTGTGATTAAGGAACCTGAGATTTGGAGACGTCTCCTGACATATTGAATGTCCGCTATCCATCCGGCGGAGTCTGTGCTCCAGACTAGGCTTCTCACGCCTGTGCTTCATACCAGCATCATCCCACATTGCTGTCCTGAGTCGGTAGTTTTTTTCCACCAGTGGTGCTGTTATATTGCAAATAATTTCCTGGCTTGTAGAAATAATACCCTGCAAGAGTAGGATGTGTATGTGCATTGTTACTTTTTTTCTGAAGGATAGAAATTATAATGAATTCAAATCTCTATGGTTCTTAGGCCTTTTCTAATTCAATTCAGTTTAAGGAATTATCAGGTAATTTAATGATCTTGCCTGTTCTTTTGTCTTTTAGATCAGTGGTGAAAACCTTGATCCTAACAGGATTTAAGCCACTGCGCTAGCTGCAACATAATGTTTTATTTCTTCCTTTATTTAATATTTCATGGTGGGAGAGGGGCAGGGAGTGGTTCTAGTGGGGCTGTGTGTGTTTACGTCATCCTGCGTGTGTCTGCAGATCATGCACACTTGTTTTCTCGGTCTGGTGTTGTGTGGGCAGTTAGAGAGTGTACATGAATATTAACAATGTATTCCACTTTGTTCTGGTAGCTTTAAATTGGGCCAGACTAATGCAGATTTACATCCTGTTTATGTGAGTGATTCCTAATCTCTTTTATTCTTTGATGCATCCGGAGAGTCTTCTTACTTTTTCCTTTTCTTCTTTCTGGAGTGTCCATGCTGGGGAGGCACGGTGGGTGTGCCTTTGTAAAGTGTGTGGTTGACTTCAGCTTCTTTCTCCTTATTAGCCATTCACTGCTCATCGCACTCCCTGTGCTCCAGCGACACCCTCCTTTCCAAGGTCACTGGGACCTGTGAGCTGTAAATTTCTCTTTTACTTTACCTGATCTCGGTGTAGCTCTTGCCTCTGCTGATATTCTCTTCTTTTTTGCCTACTAAATATTATCCCTGGCTTCCTTCTTCCTCTCCAGCTCCTTTCTAATCATCCTGTCCATGCTGTGGTTTCCTGGAGCGCCTCTCTGGACCGCACTTTCTTTTCTTATTCTGCATATTATCCCTGAGTGATCTCATCCTCTCAAATATTTATCACTTTTTGAGTTTCTAGTATCAGCCTCTCTCCTGAGCTCCAGACCTGCATATCCAAGTAACTAAGGACCTGACACCTTCAACTTCACATGTACAGATCCAAACTCTACAGCTCTCCTTCAGAATTTCTGTCTTCAATTTCCTCTCTCAGGAAAGGTAACCATTGTCTTCATTGATGTCCAAGCTGGAAACTGAGACAAAGGAATCCCATGCCCTCCCCTCTCTGTACTATTGTACTGTTGCCTCAAGTAGTTCTATCCATTTTCTTTTGTTTCCCTTTTTAAAGAACAATTTAATTTTGTTCTTAGAAAAAAATTAAAATGTTATTTTTTTAATTGTCCAAGAGTGTATGCAGAGCAAAAGAAATCATTCCTTATTGGGGCGTGGTTGCATCCACACACACACACACAGACACACACACTCATACACACACACACTAGGTGTGCCACTGGGGCTGCGACTTGAACTGTAGTCAGCCATGTGGTATCTGGGTATCTGGTTCATGTTGTGTGGTGCTTAACCACTGTGCTATGGCCCAGCCCTCTCTCTCTCTCTCTCTCTCTCTCTCTCTCTCTCTCTCTTTCTTTCTTTCTTTCTTTCTTTCTTTCTTTCTTTCTCTTTTTTCAAATTTGCCAGAGGCACATGCACTCACCAGGGAGAGACAGTAAGCAAGAGGGAATGCCAAAAAGCAGGCCCCCTGTAGGAAATGGTCACACTGCAATCCCTCCGTCTCTATTTCTCTCTTTTCAAAATTTTGAGCACTCACACACCTGGGCCTCTCATTCTTCTCTAGCTGCTGAGTCCATGACTCCAACCACACAACCAGCAATGTGGGATCCAGTCACCTTAACCACTAGGGCCACCAGCCGGTCCTTTTTTTATCCCCATAGTTTTTAAAATCTGTTTGTTTTTGTTTTAGACCCCCACGCCTCCATTCATGTTAAAGTGCGTGGGCATGCATGTGAGAAGGTGTGAGAGAGAGAGAGCGTGTACACATGCACAAAAAGAAGCACCCTCCATAGGATCTGGTCATGCTTCAGTTCTCTTCCTTACAGTCTTCCAGCACGTTGGATCTCGGGCGCTGGGACTTGTGCCGGCTTGTTTTCAGGCTGGTTGGGCTAGGGATTCACACACAGTTGCCCTCGTGAGGTCTGGCTTCCTTCGAGCAGCACGAGCAGCACGTTCCTGCTGTCCCTTCCGAGGTTCAATTTGATCATTTCAGCCGCACTGTGAGGCACCAGAACAGCTATCAGTACAGATCTGAACACTTGAGAAGCTGAGGGATATTTTTCTTAATTAAAGGTCTAGAAAGTATCAGTGCTAGGAAAGAATGGAAATATATGTATTTTTTTCCTCCATATTTCTTATGTAAGAAGGAAAAGCAAACAGAAGCCAAATGAAGCAAAGAAAAAAGTTAGCATCCTCTTGGTAGTAAGAATTCAAAAGACTAGGCTTTCATGATACTTCACTTTGAAACAGCAACTTCCTGGGTTTTTCCTCTTCACTGCAGGAGAAGTGCTGGATCTTAAAAAAAAAAAAAAATCAAAAAACAAATTCTGTATTCTTTATTAGTCACTTCCCACCCACCCTTATCCTAAGTGACCACTTATTTATTTTCTATTTCTATAAATTTGTCTATCCCAGATATTTCATATAAATAGAACAGTACAGTATATTGTCTTCTGTGACTGACGTTCATTTAGCATAATATTTTTAAAATTTGTTTCTCTTGGACCATGTATAAATACTATATTGCTTTTTATTATTTATTATTATTATTATTTTTTAATTTGCTGTTGGGCATGTATGCCTACGAGAGAGAGAGAAAACAAGCTTCTAGGTCTGGGACTCGAACCATGGTCAGCTATGTGAGAGTCTAGTGCCTTTAATCACTATGTCATTTGCTGGCCCCTGTATTGCTTTTTATGGTGAAACATATTCTGTTTTAAAATACCTCTTTTGTGGGCCGGTAGGTGCCATGGTGCTTAAGGGTGTTGGACTCTCACATGGTCAACTGCAGTTTGAGTCCTGGGCCTGGCAGCTGGGTTTCTCACTTTCCCTTTCTCTCTCTTACTCTGTCCCTCTCTGGTCAAATTAAAATAATAAGTGAATGAATTAAAGAATTAATAAATAAAGTTAAATAAAGCAATTCTTTAAGAAAAAAATATATTTTGTTATATTTTTTTGGCTATAGGTCTCATGTGCTTGCTGGGGAGAGAGAGTAAGACAGAGAGGGGAGTAAGAAATCATCCCCCAGGGGGATGGCCGCACCACAGTCCCTTCTCCTCTAGTCTTTTCTCAGGATTTTGGGTATGCATGTACATGTGCCCAGTGGGATTTTCAAGCTGCTGGGTCTTGGACTTGAACTGCCTAGCCGGCCACATGGAATCCAGCATCATAACCTCCATGCCACCTCCTGGCCAAATACCATGTTTTTTTTTATCCATTCATCAGTTGATGGACATTTGGATTGTTTCCATCTTTTTGCAGTTCTGAGTAATGTTGATGTGAACATTTGCATATGAGTTCCTGTGTGCATATATGTTTCATGTCTCATGTATTTGTATCTAGAAGTGGAATCATGGGGTGCAGATAGTGATGCAGTGTTGAATATCTTGAGGAATTGCCAGACTTTTTACTGAGGCAGCTGTATCATTTGACATTCCTGTTCAAATTGCAAGAGAGTTCCGATTTCTCAACATCTCCACCGACACTTTTTTTTTTTTTTTTTTTTTTTTTTTAATGAGAGAGAGAGAAAGAGAATGATATAGTGCATGAGACAGCATGAGCCACAAAGTTGTGGGAGGGAGGGTTGGAGAGAGAGAGGGGTGAGTGTTTTTCCATGTCACAATATTTTTGCCCTCGTCCCCCAGCTAGGATTGCAGGTGTGTGCCTCTACAGGAAGCCTGTTTAGGTTGGGCTGGTTGGAATCAAACCTTAGCACCACTCCTACGCTACCAGGACGGGGCCTGTTCACCCTTTTTTGTTTTGTTTTGTTTTGTTTTTTGAGAGAGAGATTTTTGTTGTAGGGTGCATACATTCGCCAGAGAGACAGAGCAAGAGACAGAGAAACAGAAAGAGAGAAATCACCCCCTGGGAGGATGGCCATGCTGCAATCCCTTTTCTCCCACTCTTCTCTTGTGATTTTGGGCACACACACACACACATACACACACACACACGTGCCCAGCATGAGTTTCAATTTACCGGGTCTGGGATTCGAATCACAGTCAACCATGTGGGACTCCAATGACGTAACCATTATGCCATCTTTCTTATTTTTCTTATTTTGCTACTCAGCACTAAAAAATACTTATATAATCTATGGATTCCTATCTAGGAAGCAGTCTTTCATGCTTACATAAATCTTTACTTGGAAAGTAGAACCTTCATGTATCCACGTATTTATAGTGTACCAGATATCAGCTATACACTGATATACATTGCACTGAATCAGCCATTTCATTTGTGTTGACACATTCTTCTGCATTTTGTACTTCTTTCTGTTACAATTTTAGTAGTTCTCTAATAATGCAGATGAGAAAAGAATGTAGAAAAATCATTACTCAAAAGGTAGAAGAGCTTCTATTTACAAATACAGTATGTAATTTCTAGATTATATCAGGTATATTCAGGACTGGGATTACTGCACAAATTTTGTTGATTCTGTCTTGTCTAAATTACAATGTCAAACAGATATTAGGGTTTTAGCATAAGAGAGTTGTGGGCTATCACATTAGCACATTAATTATAATAATTGGGCAGTAAAGAAGCCATAGTAATAGATAACATGTACATTTTGGTGAGATTATAGTTATTAACTTCTTATTTATACTAATAAAATTTGTAAATTGATACCGCTGGCAAGCTCTTCTATTTTTGTATTCCATTTTCCAGGTTGACTTTATCAGTCTCTTTAAGAACTATGGACACAATATACAATATAGCTCACATTCCAAGATTTTCTATACTTGTTCATAGTAAACACATTAAATTCATTCAGCAAATATTTGCTGATCATTGTTCTCGGTGCTGCTAAGTATACAGAGGATGCACAAGGTGGTGTGAACCTGAGAGTTAATAATGGAGGAGAGAGGCGAATGTCTATATATAAATAAACGTGTCTAACATTTATTGAGCCACATATGTGAGCTGCATATGATAGATTCCTTAAAAGTGGGATAAAATATGTAGTACACAAGTTGAGAGGCGGAAAGGTTGATTCCAGACCTGAGTGATCAGTGAAGCTGTCAGGCTCAGCGGTGAGGAATTATTTTGCACCTGTGACATAAAGCTCTGAGCCGTCCCTACATTTGCATCTACATTCTAGAACCATAGAGAGAGATGGTGAAATGCACTGACATGGAAATCAGCTTTCGTTCTAGGCCCAACTGCCTTGCAACCTCACCGTGTGTCCTTGAGTATATAAAATTGATGTAATAATATGTGTCCAGCATATCTTGCTATGACAAATGAGATAATGTGGATGCCTAAGCTGCTCCCTGTGGTGAAAGTCAGATTGCTTGGCAGGTGTGTGTTTTTTTTCAAGGCCATACATTTGAATGGTATAAGCACAGCTTTTCATGACTGAAAGGATTAATATCCTTACCAAAGTGTCCGATTTATTGCTAGGGAATAGCATATTCCTTGTAACATCCGAAGTGTTATCTGAAGAAATTGACTGGATTCCGTGGAGAAGCTGTTTATACGGGTGCAGAGTAGTAGTATTGTAATCACTGAAATATATTAACAAAGAAACAGATGCTTATTGAGTTGCTGGTTTCAGGACATTATAATTGGTTTTAAAATTCTTACATCATTTCCATTTTATAGTAGAGGAAACACAGGCTTGGATAAGTTTTAAAAAGTTACTTAGATCTTAAAACTATCTGACATCAAATCTGTTGAAATCTAATGTTTATCTTCTTTACATGTTAATCTGCTACTTCACCTTAACTTGATGTTTTTCTTGCAGGCCATTGTAAATCTTCTGTGTGTGTGTGTGTGTGTGTGTGTGTGTAAATATTATTTATTTATTTGTTTTTGGCACTAGGTTACTTCTAGAACTGTTGGAGCTGCTGTTTGACAAGTTTAATGCTGTAGCCACTGCACACTCTGTGGTCCTGGGATACCTGCAGGACACTGTTGTGACACCACTGCCTCAGCAGGAGGAGGTCAAATTGTATGACATGGCGGATGTGTGGGTGAAGATCCAAGATGTTCTTCAGGTAAGGCTCTGTTACAAAGGGTGTCATCTGGATAGACTAGCAGTTCAGAACAATAATAAAATCAGCCAACTGAAATATTGCCTTAAGACACGTACACAGGATGAGAAAGTAATGCTTCCATTTAAAGGTGATACTGTTGGTGTCACTTCTACCATCTTCAAAAGACATTAAAAAAAAATTTTTTTTTTTTTTTTTTGAAGATTTTTACTCTAGGCATATGCTCTTGCCAAAGAGACAGGGAGAGGGAAAATGAGAAATCACCCTCCTGCCCCACCAGGAGGGAATGCCACACCGCAGTCCTTTTCCTTTCTCCTCTCAGGATTTTGGACACACACACACACGCATATGTCCGATGTGTTTTTTAAGCCACTGGATCTGGGACTTGAATCTCAGATTCAGTCGTGTGGGCTCCATTGCCTTAACCACCATGCCACCTGCTGGACCTTCCTCCCCCAATTTTTAAGAGAGATTTTTGCTATAGGGTGTGTGTGCTCACTTGAGAGACAGAGAGATAGAAAGCAAGAACTTACCTCTGAGGAGGGATGTCCATGCCGCAATCCCTTTTTCTCTATTCTCCTCTTGGGATTCTTGGGCATGCACGCGCATGCACCCGGTGTGAGTTTCAAGCCGCAGAGACCAGGACTCGAACCAAAGTCGACTATGTGGGAGTCTAGTGACATAATCATTATGCCACCTACTAGTCTCGTGAAATGACCTTTGGGCACACTTGTTTTGATTAGGCTTAGAAAATAAAAGTAGATTCTCAATCTATAGCAGTAAAAGATGTACAGTATCTGGCTTTCTTCAAGTAAAGTTGTAATGTACTTTAGTTCATTGAAATTAATAATGTATTAAGGTAATAAATGATAAAATGTTCTTAAACACTGTTTTAAAAACATGTTGACATTTTTTCTACAGTCAATATACTGGGTTAAATGACAGATCAAAAACTTAAATTTTAAGAGATAAGAATAGACCTGAAAAGTATAAAAGTGCCTCTTTATTTATAGAACATTAGAGGGATGATTTTTCTATTTGGTATGATGCATTCGAGATGGTGCTTAGAAATCATATTAAAATTTCTTTCTATATTCCAGCAAATATATTTGATTTGGCCAAATGAAAATTAGAAATACAATTAAGAGTAAGCTAAAACAAGGTTGACCTAGAAGTGACTTGCTTTGCTAGGATCTACTAACATGAATAAAAAGTACATGCAGTGAATTGGAAAATGTAACTATGTAGGAATGAAATTACTTGCATGGCAGGAAAAATAAATCATGAATGTAAATTATAGTCATTTTTGAGGGTATAGGCACACTGCTGGTGGGTTCAATGATTGATGCTTGGATGTCATTTATTAGACTTTTGTTTGTTTGTTTTACAGTCTGTATTCTTTATTTATGATTCAGTAGAAACAGTATGGATTAAGATTACGTTCCCTGAGTTTTTTTACTGCTATGCCAATTACCATGTGCTCATAATAGGTGGTTGATGAATATTTGTGTCTTGAATGAAATATCTTTTAGGATTGGAAGCTGTTTAGCTAACATTTTATATTTTGCTTTGCTAATGTGTCTTATGGAAATAACATATGCCTTCATGTCACGTGTTTATTTTCAGAATAAAATAATAGATTTTCAAAGCTATTTAAAAATTGTTAGAATTAGGGACTTCTGGTCCTGGCCATGATGATGTTGCTTTTTATCATAAGCAACTATAATGCTGGATGGACGCAGGCCATTCACGTTGAGAAGAGAGAAGAGAACGCCTGCAGTGAGTTCCACACTGATCCCTGGTCTCCTTGGGGGTACTCTGAATCTATGGCACAGGGAAATGAAGCCCAGGTAGACAGTAGCAGACTCTTCAAGCAGAGGAAGCAGATCAGAGTTCAGGCATGTGGAGGCAGCTTGGATTTGTAGGTTAGGATAATGGAGAAAATGGGATAGAACACAGAAGGAACCCCAGAAATCTAAAAAACCGAGCAGCGTCAAGGTTTTTGGTCAGCCTGAAGCTGTGCACACTACAAACCTTAGCAAAAAATGACTACCATGGAACTGCAAGCTCAATGAAGATTCCAGAAGTTACAAATGCTCAGCTATATTGGAGTTGAGACCAGCCATCCTGGGGAGAGTTCACTGAACATCCTGTGCTTTCTGCTGTGACCTCAGAAAGATCATGCCTTAAGAATAAGGGTATCCTAGCCATTAAAAAGGGCTACTGATAGCTCTTACATAACAAAGCTTCAAACCATGTCTGTGGTATTAGCCCAACCCACCTGTAAATGAACTGCCTAACAGAACAAAACTATCTCTAAAGTAGGGGAACATAATCCAGGTTCTCAATAATGAAACATATGCAATGTCTAGCATATTGTTGTTGTGCTTGCTATAAATCAGGACTCATGACTCATAACCGAGATTTAAACAACTTGATAAAAATTATTATCTGAAGTGAAAAATTCACCAGATGGATTAAGCAGGAGATTGTATGCATGCTATAGCAAAAAGAATTTAGTGAATTTGGGGCCGGCAGGTGGCGTGGTAGTTAAGAGTGTTGGATTCCCACATGGCCAACTGAGTTGGAGTTCCGAACATGGCAGCTTGCTTTCTCTCTCTCTCTCTCTCTCTCTCTCCCCCCCCCCTTTCTCCCTCCCTCCCCCCATCCCTCTCTAGTCAAATTAAAAATAAAAAATAGATAAATAGATAAATAAAGTTAAATAAAATAATTCTTTTAAAAAATTAGTGATTTGAAGACAGATTAATCTAAGCCATTCAAGAAGCATAGAGGGAAAATATTCCAAGAAGAAAAATGAACAAAGGCATAATATCCTAAGAAAGTTCATGCAGTCTAAATGTTGTGTAAAGATTTAAGGTATGAAAGAAGAGGGGCCATGAAAGAAGAGGGGCCATAGACACTGGGGCAGAAAAATATCAGAAGAAATAATGAGCATAAAATTTCCAAATCTGTTAAAAAATATAAACCCACAGGTCCAAAAAACTGAACAAATTCCAAGAAAGATTAACAAAAAGAAAAACCAACATGTAGACACCTCATTATTAGATTGCTGAATATCAAAGGGAAAAAGGCAGCTTGCCTACCGGGAAACATTGATTAAAATGATCACTGACTTCTCATCAGAAACAGTGCAAACCAGAAATCAGTGAACGTCATCTTCAAAGTGCTGGGAAAACCAATAACTTATACCAAATGAAAATAATTTTTTAAATGAAGGTAAAATAGAGACATTTTCAAATGAAACAAAGCTGAAAGAATTTGTTACCAGTACTCTTGCACTTCAAGAAATGATATAGAACATTTTTCAAGCTGAAGGGAAATGATACCAGATGGTAACTCAGATCTATAGGAAAAGATTAAAAGGGCCAAAAATGGTAAATATGTGGGCAAAAACAAAATACTTTTTTTCATATCTTAGTCTCTTTATTATTGTTCAATGAAATTTCTTAATTTCTGTTTAAAGCAAGAACGATAATATATATGAAGTTTATAATGTATTTGGGAGTAAAATGCATGACAGTAATTGAACAAAGGATGGAAATAAGGTAATGAAAATGTGCTTTTTTAAGTGTTTTATGTCATACCTGAAGAAGTATAATGTTTAGGATAGACTGTGAGAAGTTTAAGATACTTATATTTTTAAAGGATTATTTAATTTTATTATTATTTTTGAGTTTGACTAGAAAGAGACAGAGATAGAGACAGAGAGAGAGAGAACATGAGAAAGCAATCTAAAAGGTCTGGGACTCAAACCTTGGTTGGCCATATGGGAATCCAGCACCTTAACTACTATACCACCTGCTGGCTCCAAGATGCTTAGTTTACTCCCTAGGGCAACCACTAAAATTGTAAAATAGATGTTTATTGAAAAATTCCTTAGAAGGAATAATATTACACAATAAATGAATATTTAATTAATTAAAAAGAAAGCAGGACACTAAAAAAGAACAAAGAAGAAAGAAAACAAAGAATCAAGGCAACATAGGAGGAATAGAACATAAATAGCAAGATGTTAGACTTACATGGGGTGTCTTCAAAAACTTCAAGGGAAATGCTTATTATGAAAAAACTGAGTATGGATTTCAGATTTTTTTTCCCACTAAAATAGACTCATACTTAAATTCTGTTTCCACAAACTTTTTGAAGGTTCCACAGTACATCTGTATTAATAATAACATTAAATGAAGATGGACTGAATACTCCAGTTATAAAGCAGAGATCATACTGTATTTTAGAAATTAAAAAGACCCAACCATGCCATTCCAAGAGACATTTTATGTACTTTTAATATTTTTTTCTTTTAAATAATTTCAGAATTTTATAAAAGTTGTAAGAATAAGAATAGAACAAAGAGCAGCCATGTATCTCTTTTTCAGTTTGGTTATTACTACATTTTACTACTTTAACAGTTGCTTTTTATTTGACTATATGTATGCACTCATAGTTTTCGATGAAAAGTAACAGCAGGTGATCTGATTTACTCTCAGATATATTTTAGTTTTGCTAATTGGCCAGTAGTGTTCCATCTAGCAGTTGACCTCTTGGGTAGATATACCAGTCTAGGATCAGATATTACATTTACTTTCCTTTAGACTTGAACATTTCTAGCTTTTCTTTTCCTTTTATGACAGTGACAATTTTGAAAAATACATTCCTTTTCCCTCTTTTTGGATATATATTTCTCATTTTAGGTTTAAAAGACATACCTTAAATATAAAGATAGATGGAAAATATAAGAATGGAAAGACATATCCTGACATACTAATAAAATAGTATTTCACAAACATATCAGATATTATTAGAATAGATAATATTATCAAATGGACTTATTTAGATTATAGTACTTAGGACTCTTAAAAAACGTTCATTTTATTCATGATAGGCAGTGTATTTATGTGTGTAATGTGCATTGTGTGTACACAAAAGAGAGAGAATAAGAGAAGACAGAGAGAAGCACCCTCTCCATGGTGTCTTACCACGCTGTGATTCCCTGCTTCCCTGGCTCTCTAGCTCATGAAGATATTGGGCATGTGCATTATTACCTGGCAGGTTTTCAGGTTGACCCAGGGATCTGGACCTGACATTGGCCATGTGGCTTCCAGCACTACCATTTAGTTTGCTCATGACTGTGCCAAGAAGATGGGCCCATAGTACTTATGACATGTAAAACTTGAGTCCATCAATCCTCTAGATAATATGTTATGGGCTAGGTATTCCCACTCTGGCAAGTTTATAAAATACTTTCCAAATACTTTTTATGTCTCATTACTGGCAAAATGGGCCTAATGTTCTAAATTCAAATCTATTACAATCCTGTTTATGATACTATCATAATGAATTAATTGTGGTTTTGCACAAAGTTATGATACTTATTTTAACTATTTTAGATTTGTCAAATGTACATAATTCCTGCATTTTGATAACACAGCCCATTATTAAAAATGATTGTAATAAACTAAGCAACTTTGAATTTCATTAGACATTAATAGTGGAAATGTAAAAATAATTTATGGCTTATTTTTGTATGGCTTATTCAATGAGTTAGACCTTTCATCACATGTATAAACTGACTCGGGGTTCCTATCTTTATGTTTTTATTTATTTATTTAAACAGCTTTTTTGAGATATAATTTACATTTCATAGAAATCTCTATTTAAACTGTAGATTTCAGTATTTTTTAGTGTATTTATGGATTTCTGTGACCATCACCAAAATATAATTTGAGGGTATGTTTTTTTGGAGAGTTTTTTGCTGTAGGGCACGTGCGCTTGCCAGACAGAGAGAGACATAGAGACAGAAAGCGAGTAATCACCCCCCCAGGGGCGATGGTCACGCCGCAATCCCTTCTCGGGATCTTGGGCACGCACGCACATGTGCCCGGTGTGAGTTTTAAGCCACCGAGTCCAGGACGCGAACCGCGGTCGACTACGTGGGAGTCCGGCAACATAGCTATTACGCTAACTGCTGGTTCCCTTGAGGGTATTTTATAACCCCCTAAAGAAACTTAGTATCCTTTAGTATTTACTGCCCATTCCTCACTTCTTTCGCCCCCTACCACTAAGTACTAATGAGCTCAGGTACTAATCTGTTTTCTGGAAATGACTTATTTTTATTCTGAATCCATGAACCTCATCCTTTCAGTTTTCTGCAGTATGGATGTACGGAAACTTTACAGCTTACGTGAAGGTAGGCAAGATGTGTTTATAAGACATTAATGTGATACTAATTGTGTATATCAGTCACTTGTAGTCTCCACATTGTACACTCGACACTACTGTTGCTACTTCATATTAATGTATTCATATACCAATAGCATATGCTGTTTGGCAGGTAAGTACATAAAACCAACACTGATCTAATAATACATACATAGAAAAGACATTTCACATCATGTATTTTATTTAATTTGGTTTGATGTCAAGATGTGACAATGTTCTTTGCCTTTTTCCTTTTTTCCTCTTCATTTTTCTCCCTTTCTTAGCCATCTGCTTTTTTATCCCATTTTTGTTTTCTTCCTTAAACATGTTTTGGAGGGATGACTTCAATATGGCTTGAATTAGTCTGTTGATTGATTTTACCTTTTCTATTGATTTTTACTATTGATCCATAGATTTGAGAATAAAGGTTTTTTTTTTTCTTTTTTTTGAGAGGTTTTTGCTATGGGGCGCGTGCGCTTGCCAGACAGACAGAGACAGACAGAGAGACAGAAAGCAAGAAATCACCCGCCAGGGAGGATGGCCATGCCGCAGTCCCTTCTCCTCCATTCTCCTCTCGGGATCTTGGGCACGCACGCACATGCGCCCAGCGTGAATTTAAGCCACCAGGTCCAGGACTCAAACCGCGGTCGACTACGTGGGAGTCCAGCAACATAGCCATTACGCTAACTGGTGGTCTTAAGAATAAAGGATTTTTGAATAAGGTTTATTTTAAATATTTTCCATTGCTACTACTATAGAATAAAAATTGTTATATAACTTTTGAATAGTTTTTAGGTGCTTTTCTTTTCTACTTCTGTCAAAATTATATTGGGTTACACAGTACTGAGTAATATTAGGCTTATGTACCCATTCATAAACTGGATGTCTAATGATGTGTAACACATATGAACTAATGTTACTAAATATAAATGTAGTTGGTGTAAGGTCTAATATAATCATTCCGGACATGTTGAATAGATCAAGAAAAGTTTTTGAGGTTGATAAGCAGATGACTGTTGATGATATAGAGGGAGAAGAGATGTGCAATCACATTCCAGATAGATAGAAAGGCTAAGGAGATAATACTGCACAGAAGAAATAAATAGACAAAGATATTTAGGGATAAGAAAGAAGAATGGTTTATCTGAAACTGAAGGTTTATTTTGTTGACGACAAGATACATTTGGATAGATAGGTTTGGGTGTAGGTTGTGGAAGGCCCTTAATTATCATGAAGACATTTGTGACTTTAGCCTAATAGTTTCTGAGGCTAGCTGCTTATTGGATTTAGTAGGAGTTGAGGCTTAGTCCTACTCCAGGGCTTCTGAGTGAGATTGCTGTGGTAAATACTGGATTCTGTGATTCTGAGATATTTATTTGTTTAGGATCCTGTATCTGAGAATTACTGCTTTGGGCCAGTGGTTCTTGAAGTATGTTTCTTTTTTATTTATTTATTTTTTAAGAATTATTTTGTTTAATACCATTTATTTATTTAAATTTTACCAGAGAGGAACAGAGTGGGAGGGTGACGTAGGGAGAAAGCAAGCCACCAGGTCTGGGACTCGAACCGTAGTCGGCCATGTGAGAGTCCAGCTCCCTTAACCACCACTCTACCTGTTGGTCCTGAAGTATGTTTCTTGGACCAGCAGCATCAGTATTACCTGGATACATAATAGAAATATAAATTTTGGGACCAGCAGATGGCATAATGGTTACATCGCTGGACTCCCAAGTAGTTGACCATGGTTTAAGTCCTGGACCAGTGGCTTGAAACTCACACTGGATGCATGTGTATGGGTGCCCAAAACCCTGAGAAGAGAATGGAGGAGAAAGAATTGCTGCATGGCCATTCACCCCAGGGAAGAGGGTAATTTTTTTTACTTTCTATTTCTGTCTCTCCAGTGAGTGCATGTGTCCTAAATCTCTCTCTCTCAAAAATAAATAAATAAATAAATAAAAGAGAAATGCAAATTTCTATCGCTACTTCAGACTTTCTAAAGTAGATACTCTGGGGGTGGGGTTCTACCAACTGTGGGTTTTTTGTTTGTTTGTTTGTTTTCTTACGAGAGAGAGAAACAGACAGAAAGAAAGCAAGAAATCATCCCCTAGGGGGATGAAATCCCTTTTCCTCCATTCTTCTCTTGGAATTGGGCATGTGTGCACACACACCTGACATGAGTTTTAAGCCACCCGGTCTGGGATTTGAACCTTAGTCAACTATGTGGGAATCCAGCAATGTAACCATTACACCATCTACTGGTCCCCCAACTGTGTTTTACTTTTTTTTTTTGAGAGGTTTTCGCTATAGGGCGTGTGCGCTTGCCAGACAGACAGAGAGAGACAGAGAGACAGAAAGTGAGAAATCACCCCCCAGAGGGGTTGGTCACACCGCAGTCCCTTCTCTTCCATTCTCCTCTTGGGATCTTGGGCACGCACGCACACGCGCCCGGCGTGAGTTTTAAGCCACTGGGTCCGGGACGCGAACCGCAGTCGACTACGTGGGAGTCCAGCGACATAGCCATTACGCTAACTGCTGGTTCCCCCCCAACTGTGTTTTAAAAAGCCCTTCTGATGGTTCTTGTATATACTGAAGTTTGAAGAGTTTTGCTTTTGGTAATATTGGACCATTGGGGACCTTGATTAGAGTGTGAAGAAATGAAGGAAGACTAACATGGTAGCAGTGAAAGGACTGCGTGCAGAAGCTAGCGACAGGCAGGCAGACGATTTCGTGGGCTGATGAGAGTCTGTGGCTTATATTACTTGAGGTACTGGCTACTAGTGAAACAAGCAAGACTGGCTTGATGGTGGATGGTAAAGGCGTACAAAGAAGGGGGAAGAGGATTTGTAGACCTTTTGAGAGTCTTTTGGAAAAATCTGTAAAACGATATAGTCAAACCTATCAGTCTGGTTTCCAGTGTGACAGACAATTTAACGATGGCTTCGTGTTTAAATTTTGGGACCAACTATGTGCTAGTTACTGGGGAATAAAGATGAATAAGATAGTCAGAGACCTCTGGTGAAATGAAGTGAGGGGAAGCCTGCAGTAGTTTGCATTAAGTATTTTTTCCCATTAAATCATTTCCTGCACATATTTCTGTCAGTCAGTGTTCACAATCTTGTATGAATAGTAACACAGGGGAGCCCTAGCTAGGAAGTATTTAATGTTTGCCTATATGGAGAGTTTATGAGAGAGATTTTTGGTTTAAGTTTCTATGTAGAAGTGTGCTTTCTTTCTTTCTTTCTTTCTTTCTTTCTTTTTTTTTTTTGTTTTTAGGTTTTTGCCATACGACATGTGTGCTCCCCAGAGAGAGAGAGAGAGACTGTGAGAAGAAAAGTGAGAAATTACCTCCTGGGGAAATGGCTACTCTGCAGTCCCTTCTCCATTTTCCTCCTGGGATTTTGGGCATTCGCACGCACGCGTACACACACACACACATGTCCTATGTGATTTTTCAAGCCGTCGGGTCTGGGACTTGAATCGCAATCGGCCATGTGGGAGTCCAGCGCCTTAAACACTTCACCATCTCCTGGCCCCTTATGTAGCGTTTTATGCATAGTGCCAAATTAGTTGGAGGAATATTCTTTGGATTAAAAATTATTCCTGGAAAACAAAATAATTAAGAACGAGAGATGCCTGCTATTAAGCATGTAACAGCATGAGTGAAATAATGGGGTAGTAGGATGGAGATTTAAGTGTTTAGAGTTCAGGTTTTACTGTTCTTTTGAATGGAAAATGTTTCTTGTTGAAAAATTGAAATGTTCTTTATATATTAAATCTTGGAAAAGAAAAGAAGTTTTGATTTTGTTTTTAAAGCCTTCTGCAGTTTTTCTCCACCGGACCCTGGACTTTCCCTGGCAGGCAGGACTCATCTTTTAGTTGGAAGGCTCATTTGTCTCGGCATGTCTATGTCTGGAGACAGACAGTGAACAGACAAGGCTCTAGCTAGCATAGTAACGGGGTGTCACACTGTTCGTCTCGTGTCAGCCCTGTGCCCACACACCATCACACTCCTTTTACAGTTTTGCACTCCTTTTGAAACTGTGATAATAGAAATACATGTTTTTGCCCTTCTGAGCAGCAGCAGCACCTTCCAAAATGTCACCTACTTGGTGACATGCTTGTCATACCGTTGGCTGCACATTTTCAAGTGCGTAAGATTGAGGTACACTAGACACAGAAAATACCCATTTCTTGTTGAATTCTGCATAATAGATCACTTTGAACAAACTCATCCTCCAGGTATTATGGTTCTGAAAAAATCCAGTTTTTTTATATCTCATTTCAAAACAGAATTGTCCTTTTAACCGTTGTTGGCTTAAATGGATGCGCCTTTGTTAAGCTAAGCAGTATTTGCAGATGGAGGCCATTGGTTCCGCTTATGCTATTTACTGTGACAGGGACTCCCAGAACAAGTCATTTCACTTTTTTAGTACTTTGATTTCTTTCGCTGGAGATGAACAGAGTCAGAATCTAAAGTCATTTTACTTTTGTTAACTGCCACATAAATGTTTAAATAGTGATAAAATTAACCTCATGCTGAGAGAACTTGAAGTTTGCTGTCAGGTGAGAAAATCTATAAAATTATTGGTACTTATCCATGACCTGGAGGAGATTTTCAAGGAGACAGATGCAATTTCTATTTTGAATCCAGGTCTGAATCTAGGCTATTTTTAGGTTTTGTGGCATTTGGTATTTTGGTTAGCTGAGGATTCCATACCTTAGAGTAAAACTGGTTTTTTTCAGCATCCAGGCTCCGTAAGTCATGATAGTATTCTTGCGGAGATAGTTTTTCTTCACTTCCCAGCATGTAAAGCTTTTCATTAACCTGTTTTAGATGGCATAGTAAAGCCTTGTTGTCAGCCAGGCTGTCAAGTGTCCAGAAAGGTGCTTGGTCCTAGAATTTTTGTTCTGTCTTATCAATGGACCAAATGCTGCTCAATGAACAGAATTAAATTCACATTTGAATCTTAGGTTAAAATTTTTCTCTACATTGAAGTCAGTTTTTTTTGGTCGTTGTTTATTAATTTATTTCTTCTTTGAGAGAGAGGGGGAGAGTGGTAGACAGACAGAGAGGCAAGCCTCTGCAACTGGTCTTCGCATCACGCCCGACCCCAGCCTCATCCACTTGGCTCAGGGACACACACCTGCACACACCTCCCCGGTGTGCTCAGGGAAGTCCTGGGATGTAAATCCAGGACCTGTCCCATGTGAGCCCAGTTGTACTATCCCTTTGCTACCGTCTGACCCCATCTGACCTCCTTCTATAGGGCCAGGACTTTCCCTGTGTTGTTTCATGTTCACCTATAATTCTTCGAGCAGGAACTGATAGGCACATAAGGAATCCCTCTCACAGTCAGTGCAGATGTGGCAGGTGCCCAAGCCAAATGCTAGGGTGTCCAATGCCCAGGGAACCTGCTATAAATATGGGGGGTATCTTAATACACTGGGCCAACTTTAGGACATAGCAGCTTGGTGGGGGATACCCCAAAATAAATAGATCTGGTGGGAAGTCGGCTCTCCTTACATTCCTACATACCCAGATGAGTTTGCTTGCGTCTGATTACATATTGCTGTAGAGGACCCAAGAGCAGAAATGACAGGTCTTCCTTCTAACCTACCACTTCCAAAGTTCAAATCCCTCTGGAATTTTAGAGAATGAGCTATTAAAGCCAAGTGCCTGTCATACCTGTGCTGGTACTATGGTTATCAAGGTTTGGTGCAGCACCTGAACCAAAGCAAGAGGTTTGCTTGAAACCAAGAGACCATAGTAAGTGGTGGAGGATAATAACAAGAAGTGAAATGACGTGATGTAGAAAGTATCATTATGTGATTTGAATGACATTGAAATAGCTGACACACCCTTCACTGATGTTATTCTTGCCTACTTGAGAGGATTTTAGAGCAACAATAATTATATTTTTCTGAATTTTTAAAAATGTCTTTTTCTTAAACCTATTGTGGTTATGGTAGCAATGCATATGTCTAAGTTCTTGACTATAGTGATAATTCTTATGATTATCTGTTGCTATATATCAAATTATTCAGCAACTGGTTTAAGACAACAACCATTTCTTTCTTTATTTCTTTCTATTTTTTTGTAGAGGTTTTATGCTGTAGGGCACTTGCGCTTGACAGAGAGAGACAGAGAGACAGAAAGTGAGAAATCATCCCCCGGGGGGATGGCCACGCAGCAATCCCTTCTCCTCCATTCTCCTCTTGGGATCTTGGGCACACACGCACATGCACCTGGTGTGAGTTTAAGCCACCAGGTCTGGGACTTGAACCGTGGTCGACTACATGGGACATAGCCATTATGCCAACTGCTGGTCCCAACAACCATTTTATTGCTTATAATTTGTGACCCAGGCATTCTTTTTTCTTAAAAATAATTATTGATTAAAATTTATTTATTATTACTGTTATTTTTATATTTGCTATAAGGCATGTGCATTCACCAGAGAGAGACAAAGAAAGAGAGAGGGAAAAAAAAAAAGAGAAGGAAAGTGAGAAAGCAAGCTGCCAGGTCTTGGACTCAAACTGTAGTAGGCTGTGTGCGGGTCCAGCACCTTAACTACCATGTCACCTGCTGGTGCTGAGTCAGGCATTCTGGAAGGCTTAGCTGTGCAGAGCTTCTAATTGACATAGTAACAACTGGGATCATTCACTTAGCTGCTTCCTCTCTAGCTGACCTGAGTGAGAAGGCTCAAGAGGGTGTCACAGCATACCTGGTACCTTTGTTCTTCTCTACATGGTCTCTCTCTCCCTGTGACCTTGAAACATGGTGGTCAAAGGGTAGTTAGCTTTCTTATGTGACAGCTGACTCTAAATCGCATTGTACAAGGTAAGGTTGGATATCTTTTAAGGCCCTGACTTGCATATTACATGATACCATGACTATGATATTGTTTTGGTCAAAAGATTAGCTCAGATTCAAGTGGAGGAGAATAGATTCCATTCAGTGGGAAGAGTGGCACAGAATTTGCAGCTATGTTTATTCTAACATTCTAGAGTTTTAAGTTTGCTTTTATAGATCCATCGAGGTTAGTCACGGCTGTGAGGTTATTATTGTTGGTACTTGTCACAAGATAAAGGTCTCAACAGTTATTCTTGCATACTGCTCTAAATTTGTTAGAGAATATTTAAATGATTACTAAATGAAGCAAATTTTACCAGTTAGATCATATAAAAGACCATTTAAGACATTTAGGAAAATAGTGCTTTCACAAATTTGCTTTGGTTCAAGTGAGTTTATGAAAACTCTTACAGTAATTACACTTTATCTGTCACTTTCGACTCAAGCACTGAAATGCTTTATTTTATCTTATTAATCTCTTTGCTCTTTCTGTTGTTACCATTTGTCATATTGCCTCCCATTTGAAAGATGGAGAAAGTGAGGTAATAAATTTTGAATCATCTTTTTAGCTACAACTCAGCTTGCTCTAGCTTTTTCTCTTTCTTTCTCTTTCTTTCTTTCTTTCTTTCTTTTTTTTTTTTTTAAGGTTTTTGCTATAGGGTGTATGTACTTGCTAGAGAGAAATAGAGAGAAGTAAAGTGAGAATAGCCCCCCGCTCCCCGGGGGGAGGAGGGGGGATTTGCCATACTGCAATCCTCTCTCCTCCAGTCTTCTCGGGACTTTGGGTATGCTCACACATGCGCCTGGTGTGATTTTCAAGCTACTGGATTGGGAATCAAACTGTGGTCGGCCACGTGGGAATCCAGTGCCTTTAACCACCTCTCCATGGATTTTCAAGCCTACTTTGGCTTATGTTTTGACATCCTGACATTTAATTTATGAGAATCTGTGATATTCGTTTAGTTAAAATGTTTATAGTTCACTTATTTTTTCAGTCAAGACTTTGTTTAGAGGATTATGTCTCACCAGACATTTTACCAAGTATTTGTGTGTCTAGAAGTATGTTTATACCTGTGTATATCTGTATGTATGATGGTTTTCAAATTATGAAGATTCAGGATTTCAAGTTTATTTTTTACACTGACAGATAAAATTATATGTATATATCATGTAGATTTCAAGTTTGAAAGAATAGTAGTCATTGCATAAAGATCTGGTTTTTCCTGTTCTACAATTCCACAAATTTTGATAAATCTATTAAGATTGGTTTAAACCTGGGACCAGCAGTTAGCGTAATGGCTATGTCGCTGGACTCCCACGTAGTCGACCATGGTTCAAGTCCCGGACCCGGTGGCTTAAAACTCACGCCGGGTGCGTGTGCATGCGTGCCCAAGATCCCGAGAGGAGAATGGAGGAGAAGGGATTGCAGCGTGGCCATCCCTCCCTGGGGGGTGATTTCTCGCTTTCTGTCTCTCTGTCTCTGTCTGTCTGTCTGGCGAGTGCACGCGCCCTATAGCAAACACCTCTCCAAAAAAAGAAAAAAAAAAAAAAGATTGGTTTAAACCTTAGAATTACCCTATAAAGTCAAGGAAATTAAGGCTGTTTCTTTTTTGTTTTCTGTTTTTCTTTTTTTTCTTTAAATTTATTTATTTACATTCATTCACTATACATCATCACAGCATACAAAATGATATTTTGTATCCAGAATACACTGTATATTGGCGCAATCAAGCACATCAATGTATGTGTTATCGTCAGCAAATAATTTTCCATGGCTTGTTTCCTGTATATTTTGATTTTCTTTTCCCATCCTTGATTCCCTATCTCTCACCCTGTGCTGTGTCCCACCTTCCTCCCACACTGTCTCTGATATCTATGGTTGCTTTCTATGTCTTTCCCCCCGCCCCCACATTTTATTGATTCACTGAAGATCTTAATTAATCTTCAGTTTAGATCTGAATATTTGAGTATTTGGTAGTTGGTGCTGTTCCAGTCATCATTGTGCCTCTCCCTGACCTTCGCTACCTCTCCGAGGCCAGTGATCAGTGGCACAGCTGTGACTCCCTCACACCTCTTCTCTCTTCCTTCTTTCCTATTTTTGGAGATTGTTGTTTTCTCTTATATATCTTGCTTGTATGAAATGTTATCAGCAGGAAGCACACAGAGGCTCTGGCCATTGCTCTGTCTTCCAAGTTTTCACCTTTTATCTGTTTCTCACTTTGGTGAGGACTACATTCCGTTTGGGGAGGGAGCGATCCTGACCATGTTAGTTTATGCTGATTATGTTCTTGTTCTAGGGTAAAGGTTGGGATAGAGAGAGGAAGGCTATTATGAATGTATGTGTATCATAATATGAATGTACGAAACCCAATTTAAAAATTGAGTGGAAGTTAAATCGCAAGATATTAATATTTTATGGTCGGACCTCGAGGGCATAAATGGTGAGAAGGTGAGGTAGAACCTGCTATTGCTGAATTTCTTCTAATCTTAGCCTATAAGATCTTCATTAGTTGAATGAGTTCTGTGATAAAGGAGATACCGAAAAAAGTGTTTTTTTTTTTATATATATATTTTGTTGAGGCGGGGATGGGGGGAAGCTCTGTCATATAGCATGGGACCTAGTTGCTGTGGTTAATGGGTTGCAAGAAGCACATCAGTGTAGAAGCCAGAGTGTACCATGGCCTCCCAAATCCTATTATTTGGTCTGTTTTAATCATATGTGTGTGTTATCGACCCAGTGTAATCTTTGGATTCTGTTTTGTGTCGTGGACAATGTTAGTTTTGTTGTCTTTGCTAATTTAAAACAGTGATACTCTGTGTGGGCTGCACAGTCACAATGACCTATGGAGCCCACCTCAGCAGGATTCAAACTGATTCTAATGCGAGTTTCTAGTTAAGAGGCAAGATTGGTGGTCATATTAAAGCCAGTACCAGTAAAGGCAATCTTTTTTTTTTTTTTTTTTTTTTGGTTTGTGCTATAGGACACATGCGCTCATTTGAGAGAGACAGAGAGAAACAGTGAGAGGGAAACTGAGAAATCACCCTCCAAGGGGCATGGCCACTCTACAGTTCCTTCTCCTTATTTCTCCTCCTGGGGTTTTGGGCATGCACATTCACACACACCCAGCATGATTTTCAAACTACCAAGTCCAGGATTTGGACTGTGGTCGCCATGTTGGAGTATAGTACCATAATTAGCATGCCACGTGCTGGCCCCAATGCCATCTTAAGGGAAGAGAGAAATTTATAAAACATGAATTCATTTAATTTTGAAAGGTATGTCACTGCGGTACATTTAGGAACATGTCTGTATTCTGTGACATATAACAAATGAAGATAGAATAATGAAACTTCATAAAAATGCTTTAATATATGTATTGGGTTGTTGGAAAAGTCATGGTATTTTTCTGTTTTTCTATGCAAAAATACACCATGACTTTTCTGACAACCCAGTGCTTTGAAGGAAAGGAAAAAATAAATGCCCGTGCTGTAACTGATGTCCTTTTACAGATCTTAGTGGACTTTATTTAGAGGAACAGCCTTATTTCTGACTTGAATAGTTGAGAACAAATTCATTATTTAACCCAATAATTTTTTCTTTGGATTAGAAACAATTATATCGGAATGTTTATGTTTATTATATTATTAAGATGGTAACATTTCGTCTGTCACTTTAGGTAATAACATTCTTCCCCCCCCTGCCGACTCCCCTTCTATAAGTTTTCTAATTTTATAGTGGTGAGATATATTTATTTATTTACTTATTTATTGTAACTGGGAGGTGGTAGGAATTTCTTCCTTAACTTGTTCATATAAAAGGAATTTAAGAGGGACTGGCAGGTGGCGTGGTGGTTAAGGGCATTGGACTCCCACATGGCCAACGGTGGTTTGAGTCCCAGACCTAGCACTTGCTTTCTCACCCCTCCCCGGACTCTGTTCCTCCAAATTAAAAAAAAAAAAATTAGAAAAATAGGAATTTAAGGAATTTTAATCTTATGAGGAGTTAAGATAAAACATAAGCCAAGAACAGTACAGAACAGTGAATGGCTGCTTGGGAGGATGTTCTTATGAACACAAGCTCTAGAGGAGATTCACAGAAGGATGAAGTCTGAATGAGTTAAAGAATTGACATCAGGGAACCAGCAGTTGGCATAATGGCTATGTCGCTGGACTCCCACGTAGTCGACCGCGGTTTGTGTCCTGGACCCGGTGGCTTAAAACTCACGCCGGGCGCGTGTGCGTGTGTGCCCAAGATCCCGAGAGGAGAATGGAGGAGAAGGGATTGCGGCGTGACCATCCCCCCGGGGGGTGATTTCTGCTTTCTGTCTCTATGTCTCTCTCTGTCTGTCTGGCGAGTGCACGCACCCTATAGAGAGAAACCTCTCCAAAAAAAAAAAAAAAAAAAAAGAATTGACTTCATGGGCAAAGTGGGACTGGCACATCTTAACCTGATTAGGTCTAAATATGGAATGTGAATAGTGTTATGGAGGGCTGGGGGGAGAATGGAGGTTTTCTTGGAATGTGTTTTAAAGATTAATTTTAGATAATAGGGAGATCTTTGAAGAAGAGATTGAGCAGTTTAGACTTGACCTTTTAGGGAGCAGACTGGCATTATATATTTTATTTGTTTTCTTTATTACAAGAAATTTCAAACATATTCAGAATAGAATAGTATAATAGATTTGCATGTACTCGTCATCCAATTTCACCAGTTTCAGCAGTTACCAATTTATGGCCACTGTATTTCCTCTCTACTCCTTCCTTCTTTTTCCCTTATTATTTTGAAATAATACAGTTACCAATTTATGGCCACTGTATTTCCTCTCTACTCCTTCCTTCTTTTTCCCTTATTATTTTGAAATAATACTAAGGATTATATTGTTCTAACTGTATTTCAATATGTATCTCTAAGAAATAGAACTCTTAAAAAGCATTGTCATATCTAATAACATTATTTCTTTATTATAAAATATCTGGTCATTGTTTACATTTTCACTTGTCTCAAATGTCATATTTATATATTTTTTATAGTTCATTTTAATCAAGATTCAAATAAGATTTAAGTATCAGTGTGATAACTTTCTTAAGCCTTTTATAAGTACCCTTCCATCCTCTCATTTTGTTTTTAACCTTGGTAATTTATTTATTGAAGGAACCAGATTATTTACCATGTAAAATTTTCTACAGTCTGGCTTTTGTTAATTGCTTGGTACCTTTGCTATTTATTTTTAGCTTGGTACCTTTGCTATTTATTTTTGTCCTGTAACTTGGATCTACAGGCTTGATCATATTTAAGTTGATTTTGGGAGGCATTTTTACTTCACAGGTGATGTTAGATACTATGCTTTTTTTCATAGAGAAGTAAAATGATGTAAGTAATGCTTTTAGGGTGATTTCTTTGGTAGCAGTGTGCAAAATAAATTGGTAAAGAAGAAAATGAAGGGAGAAAAAGTAAGAAATTAGAAGTCAGGTTCAATAGTATAGGAGGAAAAGACACAAGAGAAAATAGAGATTCGAGAGATTTTGAAAGAAGAATTAATTTTCAAAACCTTTAAATGTTGACTCTAAAATATGGGGAGTCATAAGTCCAGGTAAAGTTTTGAACTTGGGTGATTGGGAATTAGGATTAGGAAGATGGTGCTGTGTCTGTGTTAAATTTATGGTACTTGCAGAATGTACCTGCAGAATTATGTGACAGGCAGCTGGATTGAGCACGGGCAGTCAGGGGAAAGGTTAGAGCTGGAGATAGAAATCAGGGATCTATCTGCCCCGGGATTGTAGCTAACACTGGATAAATGGGCCGCCTTGGACACATATGAGTGAAGTGAGGAGGACTTTCCCTAAGTAGTTCACCTGCTCAATCAGCTTTCTCTAGCTGTCACAAGCAGAATGCGATGTAGTCCCTAGAGACTGGAGTTTCTTGTGATGATGCCACATGCTGCCTTTCTTTGCTTTTGCATTTTTCCATCACGTATGGGTAATAAGGTTGTAAATATTTGAGCAGGACATAAATGCTCTTCAGGTCAGGATGGTGGCTTTTAGAAGCCGATGATTTCTTTGGGATGTGCTCAGACACCTTAGGGGAGGACATGAAAGTTAAGTCCATCCTGAGCCTGTTAGAATGTGATTCAGTAGAGCAAACAGGACAGAAAGTATATCACACCAGCATGTGGAAAAGATCTTGGAGTTGAGAGGATTTGCTACACCAGCCTTGGTGTCTTTGCTTCCCTCTTAAACTTTAGACTGCCTAGCCTAATCTACACCGTGATTGAGAATTGGTTAGAGAGTGAGTGCGAACACCAAGAGTTCCTGGGGCCCTTTCTGTTTCTTCTCACATATATCCGTCAGAACTACAGAGAAAGTGGCTAATAGGAAACTACCCATATTGTGATAAGTATCAGAAACTTTCTAACTGAACATTTTAAGGAAATGTTATTCAGAAATAGCTCTTAAACTCTTTAACAGCATCATATTCACTCATTTGTGTGTTATATGTATTTTTGCCTAGTTGTAGAGGATGGCAAAAGAAATTTTTTGCTATCAATTTTATACCTCTGATTCAATGAGGTGTTGAAAGGTGATGGGCTCTTCTTCATACAGAAATTATATTCAAAATCACTTTAATTTTTTTTAATTCTTAGTAAGATTATCTAGCAAATATTCCAGTAATCAAAAGTACAGATGATTTAAAAAAAAAATTGTTCTGGGCTTCCCAACTGTGTTCATTGGTGCTGCCAAAGAGTTGTGTCATGTAAGTGAATAGCATGAGCCATTTTGTTTAGCTACCTAAAAGATTTGAAGGGCTTTGAAAATATGGAGTGAACAACAACATCCAAAGTCACTGCTTTAGAATAGGTTCCGTAGAAAGACTAGGGCTGCTGCGGAGTGAACTGCAGTACATGACGAAAACTCAGCACGAAATCGCCAGCCTCACGGGGGTGATAAACGACAGCACATTAGATATGTGCTAGCAACGTGATATGGCACTGAAAAAGGCCAGCACTATTTTTGGCTGTGCTGTACAAACCAGTGTCTCCTTACTGAGATGGGTCCGATCATCCTTTTCTACCCTGTATTCGGGAGGCAGCATCTGGGGTGCCGCTTGAGTGTTGGGCACGTGTACACTGGAAAGATAGACAAACGGGTGGGAGTCCTAGGCAGAGCATCTGCAGTGATTGAGGACATCCGATGAGGCACATTTGGGAGCATTTCAGAAGTAGCTTGTTTAGAAATGAGCATGGCAGTAAGGAGATATTAACCTTTTCAGAGACAGGAAGACACTGAAAACATACTGTTCTTGTAAAGGTAGTCACTAAGAAGAGAGATGACTCCTCATAGTTGGCATTGGTTCAATACAGTGCACTTTAGACTGGTTGCTCAAGCATTTTCACAGCAGCAGATCATCCAAAAAGGGTCTCCAAAGCAAAATAAGGAAATATTTCTTTATGGTCAACTGTGGTATTTATTTATTTATTTAGGATTTTGCCATAGGCTGTGTGTGCATACCACAGAGTGATGAGGGAGACAGTGAGAAATTACCCCCTAAGGGTGATGGTCATGCCACAGTCCCTTCTCTGTTCACCCCTCAGGATATGGGGCATGCATGCACATGCACCCAGCCTTGTTTTTAAAGCCACTGGGCCTGACTCAAACCACTGTTTGCCATGTGGGAATCCAGCACGTTAAATACCATGCCACCCATGGCACCCATGTCAACTGTGTTTTTATCAAGGAATCAGCATTGTTAATGCTGTAATGGGGAAAAGAATACAAAATAATAATAGATCATGTAGGTCACATGCTTTTGACTGTAAATTCAAATGCATATGTTAAACTTGGGAACAGTGAGGTTGAATCTTTATGGTAATTGTTAGAAATTAAAATAAGAAATAAAGGAGTTATTTACTTTCCAACATTGTCTAGGTAAATACAACAGAAAGAAATTAACAAGTGTGGAATGGGGTATTATGCATTTTGAATGTCAGGGAATATTTCTGCAATGGGAATTATTAGACCACAGCATATTCCCCTAGGGAATAGGGGGTTGTATTTCATTGGACATTTGATCCTGACAAAATTGAATGTGTATCAGCAGGGAAATAGATTGAATATCCCTGTAGGCATTTTTCATTTCTCTCTTCTCTGATTCTGGGTCCTTGTTGATGATCTCTTCACCTGCTATGATCAGAAAGAAATTCTATCTCTTGTTTTTCCATACCCAAGCATATTTTAGATGCTTTGCTGAATGGCATAGGCTGACAGTAGAGCTTAATTGCCCTGAGGTTGACCTGACACCATCCCTTCTGATTTCATCAAATGATTCCCCTCTGTTGGGATATAGTGTTAGGGTCATTTATTGAAGGTTGGTAAATTTAGTAGAGTGGGTTGGTATCGGGTCAGTGTGTTCTTCAAAGATACCTAATAACCCAACAAAGTTGCATGCCAATTCTCTGGGACACTTAGGGAATGGAACAGTGGTGGTGGTGGGGGGGGGGGGGTGTGAATGACAGTCTATTTTTGCCTCCTGTCCAGAAAGTTGCTTCCAGGAAATCCAAAGAATATTCAGCAGACTAGATGACTCTGTTATGCAGATGTGATAATTTTAGGTTCCTGGTTAGAAAAAGAAGTACTTGACCCTTTGCAGTGTGACAATGATATATATGCCAGTCTTTGCCTGTAGTTGTATCATTGTATAATCAGAGAAGTAAACTAAAAATACAAATTAAATTTTAGGATCTTTGCAAATGGTCTGTGTTTCCTTGTATAATAAACTGATCTAGCGGTTTATTATACAGATACACAGATTATAATACTATTTTTTTTTTTTTTTGGAGAGACTTTCACTATAGGGCGCGTGCGCTCGCCAGACAGACAGAGAGACATAGAGACAGAAAGCGAGAAATCACCCCCCAGGGGGGATGGTCACGCCGCAATCCCTTCTCCTCCATTCTCCTCTCGGGATCTTGGGCACGCACGCACACGCGCCCGGCGTGAGTTTTAAGCCACCGGGTCCGGGATGCGAACCGCGGTCGACTACGTGGGAGTCCAGCGACATAGCCATTACGCTAACTGCTGGTTCCCCTCAGATTATAATACTAGATTATTTTCTTTGCTTGGCACTCAAATGCCTCCACATTTGGTCAAAGTCTACTTTTTAGGTTTAGTTTTACCCTTTTCCAATAGAAATGCCAAGTTCCAATTAGGTTAGTCTTTATATATGTAATTAGTTATTTAATTAGGTTCTTGGCAAAAAATTTAGAACACCAGTTTGTGAGGATAAACTCCATTTGTAAGGGCAAACATGGATCGCAGGTAGCCCTGGAGCTGAGGAATAGCTTTGATTTTTGGTAAAATTTGCGAGTCCACAGCTTTTGATCAACCTTGCACTGCTCCGAAATCTCCTATTTCTTCTTCTCTGTGTCGAAGATCTCACCTTCCTGGTGTCAGGGCTTCCGCAGTTTCTTTTTCTTGAAGTAAGCATCGGTTAGGGGCTTTGGGATTTTTACTTTGCTAATACCAATTTTTGTGGAGGTTGCAATGACAAATTTCTGGTGTGTTCTATGCAGTGGAACTCAATTGGGAACCAGTGGTCCAGTTACAAGTAGCAAGCCACAGCTCAGCTGCTTCAGGAAAACCACTCTCTTGCCTCTGTGGCGTCCAGTGAGGATGATCAGAATGGTCCCAGGAGTGATGCTAGCTCGCAGCTTTCTCAGTGCTGACTGAAGGGTTGGTTTTTTGCCGTGGCACATCTGTAGTAGGGTAATACCTAGGCATTTTGCACAGTTTAACCACCCAGGTGCCACCATTCTTGTCTCCACCAGCTGGTTTTGTGACAGTCACAAGAACCTTCTTGTCCTTTTTCTTTTTGATCCTGGATTTAGTGGCCGAGTATTTCCTCTTGTACCTGGCCTTCCTGGAATGCATGGCAGACCGGGAGTATCTGCCGATGCCCCGGACTGGGATGGGGTTTCGGCTGCAATGGGGCTTCCCCTTCTTGGGCTTTTTAGCCTTGGGGTCACCATTTTTAACCTTGCCACTGGCATCGGCCTTCTTGGCTTTAGGTTTCTTCTCCTTAGTATCCTGCTTTGTAGCTTTTTCACCTGCCATCTTGTATAGTGGGAAAGAGAACTAAACTTCCCAATTAGGTCAGTCTTTCTCTCTGTCCTCCAAATATGACTTCCCTTTTTTATATTTGGCTTAAACCAAAATTCATCTTTCCTACTGTCTCTGGCCTCATCTCTGAGTACCTTATTGCTGTGCTCCAACCCTCTTTCTGTCTATGAAGCATTTCTTGGTCATTTCCTTTCAAAAATTTATTGGACTTACTGCTTTTCCTCCTTATTTGACACATCTCATAATCTTTTTTTTTTTTTTTTTTCTCTACTGAATCTACATTTGCTTTTTTAAAAATCAGATTAAAGGTCCTCTTGAGGATCATTTCTTGCACATAATTAAATTTTTCCCAGCATTTTTTGCACTTTAATTTTTTAAATTTATTTTTCAACAGGTCTTCAAGCCTTTTTGAGAGGAGGGACTATGGATTATTGTTTACTCATTTTTTATTTTATTTTATTTTTGCCATAGGGTGTGTGAGACGTACAGAGAAAGACATACAGAGATAACGAGAGGGAAAATGAGAAATCACCTGCCAGGGAATAGGGCCACACTACAATCCCTTCTCCTCCATTCCCCAGGATTTTGAGTGCAACACATGGGCCTGGCATGATTTTCAAACCACCAGGTCTGGGATTTGAATCAAGATTGGCTTCATGGGAGTCCACTGCCTTAACCATTGCATTGCCTGCTGTCCCATGGATTATGGCTTATTTATTGTGTGTACCTCCTCTTTGTCCATGATTTGACACAATTTCTTATGTACAGTATGCATCCAATAAATATTTCTTCAATGAATGTGTGGTAGATAATACAGCTCTACTGACTGGTTGATTTAGGATTTTCTATAGACTGAATGTTTCTGTTTCTCCTAAGTTTGCAGGATGAAACCTAACCCCCCAGTATGATAGTATTTAGGAGGATGGGGGGGCATTTGGGAGGTGATTAGGTCATGAGAGCAGAGATCCCGCGTTGGAATTAGTCTACTTATAAAAGAGACCCCAGAGAGCTCTTCTGTCAGTTCTGCCATGTGAAGTTATAGCAAGAGGCTGTCCGTGCACCAGGAAATGGGCCCTCACCAGACATCAGGTTTGTTAATACTACGGTCTTGGACTTCTCAGCCTCCAGAACTGCGAGCAATTCATTTCTGAAGCTTATAAGCTACGCACTGTGTGGTATTTTGTTACAGTAGCTTGAACTGAGACAAGATTGAATTTTAAATGTCTTGCAGTGTGATGGTTTGTAGTTTTTTTGTCTTAATTTTTGTTTTGTTTTATTTACAAGAAGATGCATGTGCTTGTTGAAGAGAGACAGAGAAAGAGGGAGAGAGAAAGCAAGAAAGTACTCCTGGCATGGGGCATGGTTATATTGTAGTCCCTTCTCCATTTCTCACACATTTCAGGAATTTAGGCACAAATACACATGTTTCACAAGTTGCTGGTCGAAGACTTGAACCGAGTGGTCAGCCACAGAGGATTGAGCCACCTTAATCGCTAGGCCATGGGCTAGACATAATTTTTGTAGATTCTGTCTTGTAGGAATCATAAAACTGAACACTGACTACATTCTTGGGAGACCAGTTTATGCTATGTTCTCCTAGACTACACTATCATTAAATCATCCCTGTATGAAGGGTTTCTTTTGGACTGGCAGATTAGCTCAGATTTCCAGACAAGGGCGTGAAATAATGTTAGCAAGATGAATCAGTAATAATCGAGAGCATCACTATATTGGTACTAAATAGCCAACGTTCACTTACTGGCGGGCATCATTTTCATCGTGAGTATGACAACAATAGATTTGGAAGGATGGTGAAAAATTTCATGGTAGGTTAGATTAAAACTCCCCAGGGCCGGCTCAGTGGTATAGTGGCAGCACACTGCTCAAGTGATGCTGGATCCATATAGAAGGTGGAGAGTTCAGTTCCCTGGTCCACCTGGACGCACTGATTGTGCACACCTGCAACTATGGCTGGCTGGGAGGATCACAGCATGAGACCCTATTGAGGGTGTCTGTCTTCCTTTCCCCCATTCTCTCTCTCTCGATGATTGTAGTTAAATAACTAAATAAACTTAAAAGATATCCAAAATTGTCCTTTATTCATTGGGCAAAAAAAGATATTTAGAAAAAGTATTTTTTCTTGAGTAAGAGACAGAGAGAGACAGAGACAGAAGTACCTCAATAGGGTCTTACACTGTGTTCTACTCTCAGCCTTCCCGACCAGCTAGAATCAGGTGGGCATACCTCGGGTGTATAGGGTGACTGGGGAACTGAACCTGCGATCTTTCATGTGACTCAACCATTCCATGAACCATACCACCAAGCCAGTCCTAGATTTTAAATTTTGATTTTTTTATCCTAATTAAAAAAGTTTTCCTTTATATCTAACTTGCTCTAATGAAATTTATTTGCATAAGTTCAGTGCACTTTCTTTCAGTGATATCTTTGGTGTGTAATTACCTTCCTTAAGTGGTAAGAATTTCTCGAGAATCATCAGAGCTTGTATTATATAATTCTTTGGAGTAAATGCTGGTTAACCGGAGCATGCATTTTTCTGGAGGGACGGTTTTGAGTGAGTGGTGTGGAGGTGTTTCCTCTGGGTGTAGTTTGTGAATTGCTTCATGGTCCTCTGGGAGATGAGGTGCTATAGAAATGTAGGGCTCTCATCACAACTCCAGGTCTACTATACAGAATCAGGCTCTCATCATTGATGATTCTTTTGCATAATCAAAGAATTAAACAAAAAAGTTATATTAATTTTCAGCTCTATTAGAGATGCAAGCATCAAAAAAGATGTGTTCGCCAAATGGGAAGAGACTAAATTGGTAGGAGAAACAAATTTTAATTTCAAGCTTCAAGTGAATGTTACAAATAAGGTAGCTTTAAAAAAAGACCCTACCAAAAGTGCCTGCCAGTGTCCTTTGTAGAGACCAGCACTATTAGAAGGGGGAAAAAATAGAAAAAGAGAATGTAGAAGAATATGAAATTAAAATGACTGTAATTGAGTCAGTTTATGGTAGTAAATTACTTCTAAGAGCCTCAATTTGAAGATGCCGAGCTAGCCCGTAGTAATTAGTGTAATTTTGCCATGGTCACTAAGTCTTTGTATTATTTTTTGCTGGTCAAACAGCAGTACTTTTACTCTTTTTCTTACCCGGCAGCAATTGACGAAGATGAAAAATCCATTTACTTAGAGAAGGGTAAATGGAAACTTCCTGAAGTGAAATAGGGACGTTTAAAGTGCTCATTTAAAGAAAGTTTGCATTTTTAATATAAAATCATTTTAATAATTTTCCTCTTTCCATATATAAACACTATTCCAAAAATGTGTGAAGAGCTGTTGGTTCATCTTCTGGGATCATTAATCAGAGGATTAGGGAGATGAAGTTTCTGCAATGAAGAGCAATGCTCTTTTTAAAAAAATAAAAACCTGGAGGCAGCCAAAAGAACTTGGGAAAAATCTGCATCTTTTATATCTATTATACTCTTGATTTTGTATCCCTTCATCCATGGCCAGCTGGGATGCAAATAGGGCCTGAGTAGTTCGCAATATCAAAGGAGCAAGTGAATAGGACCCCAGAACTGTGATGGTTATGAATGTACTGAGACCATTCACATATAGGCCCTCTCTGACTCTGCAGGCAGTGAGTCTTCCTGCTCAAGTTAAAAATGCATGCACGTGTGCACGCATGCACACACATTACACACACACACACACACACACACACACACAATTTAGAAAGGAAAAGGCCATCTGTTCATTCTGTCTACATTTCTGTGGGGATTTAATCTGACAGTGAATCACTTGGGATTTGTACAGAATAAACTTGTGCTAACATTTTCTGAAAAAGGGTGGGGGGCAACCAGAATTTCCTCTTTGGGGATGGTTTAGCTCCCGGCCTGACAGGTGCTTTCTCTTTTTCTTTACTGCACATGGACGTGGCAAAATGATAATGATTTTTTTTTTCTTTTTGGTATGTTAGCCTTTTCTGACTCTTTATGGAGGGGCTTTATTCCTTTATGATAAAGCTTTCTTGGAGTAGACAGAGGTGTCAGGAATGACCTCAGACAGGGGAGTGGCTCTCAAAGTGTGGTCCCCAGAGCAGTGGATCATTACACTAGGGAACCAGCTAGATATGCAAATTGTAGTGCTCTATCTCAGATCTGCTGCGAGAAGCTCACGCAGGATGGGGCTGCACAGTCTGTGTTTACCAAACCCTTTCGGTTATTTTGAGGTACAGGAGAATGACAGATTTAGACACTAGTCTGGAAAAAGGAAATGCTGGTGTTATTTCAAGAAACTTCAACACTCATACTCTGTTATGCTGATGACTATGACCTGAGCCAAACATTGAAAACATTATTTTTTCCAACCTTCACATCTCTTCTGAGAGCTTGGGATTGTTACTCCTATGCCCAAACTCATGTGATTGGTAAGCAGTAGAACCAGGTTTTGAACTTTAGTCTGATTTCATGGTTTAGTCTCTTAGTTACTATTGAACAGGAAGATTTAAAAGAGAATCATTTAAAAAAAAAGAATTATTTAACTTTATTCATTGTCATTTTTTTATTTTATTTTTTGAAGTTGACCGGAGAGAGAGCGAGAAAGAAGGAAAGTGAGAAAGCAAGATGCCAGATTGGGGACTCGTACCATGGTCAGCTGTGTGGGAGTCCAGCCTCCTTAACCACCACGCCGCCTGCCGGCCTCTAAGGAGAATGATTTTAAGTGATGGTTCCTGACATTACAACCAAGTGCGTCATCAGTTAGGAAGACATCCAAAAGGTTAACAGCAAGTTGGGTGCCAAGAGCAAACCAGAGTATGAAACTTAGCTCAGTTCTAGCCCCTGCTTTGTACTCTTCCCTGCTCATTTATTCAGCCTAATGTCTTAATGATCAGTTTCCTGGGAGTCTTGTCTCCTTTGATGACTAGTTTCTCCCTGTGAAGTGTGCCACCTCTTTTACAGCAAGACTGTCCACTGAAACTGGAAAAGTTAGCAAAATGGAGTGACTTTCACAAAGTCATTTTCCCTTTTCATAGGAAGAGCTGTAGTTTTCTTCTATTCATATTGGCGCTGAAGGGCTGAAACTTTGCTACCACTGTTTCAGTGAGCAAACCAATGCAAGCCACGATGCCGCCTTTCACTTTTACTTGCGCTTTATTTAGGGGTCCATTTGCAAACCTGAAATATTTCTTCAACTTGATCCTTTGTCACAGAAAATATCATGATTCTGTCTGTCTTAATTAAGCCACCTTAAGTTTTTACTTAGAACAGCCTTTGAGCCAATCTGCATCCCAAAGGAGACAATGCAGCCCTCCTGTCTAGGCCTGCAGATAGTCTCTTGTTTTTGTTTAATTTTGTTTTCTTGCCTGGCCCTTAAAGTTTCAGTCTCCATAACTGCATTATTAGTTCTTGGGCACTGAGGACAATGTCTTCACTTTTTGTCTCTAAACCAATACTGTGTCATTTCATAGCATGTGCTCAATAATTACATCAAGAATTAATATTCGGTTCCTCATTATCTTCCTATCTTTTCCTGTTGTTTTCAAGCGTGTTCTCTGTGAATTATTCCATTTATCTTTCAGGACTCAGATTTTTTTCCTCTGAGCATTTGCACTAGCCATTTCTCTAGTACCGATAAGCTATTTTCTTTTCTCTAAACTTACTCTCCATTGCTAATAATTTTAAAATGTTTAAACTACAGCTAATATTTAGTGAATATTTACCATGTATCACTATGCTTAGTACTTTACACATATAGTATCTCATTTAATCTTCTCATTAATAATGCCATCCTTATTCTTGCTTTAGAGATGGCAAAAATGGAATTTAACAAGGTTAAGTGACTTGCCCTAGCTATTAAGTGGTGAGGCAGAGATTTAAACTCAACCTCTAATTCCAATTAGACACTTAACCATTATGGTGTTATTGTCTTCGTTGTTTTAAAAATCCATATAGACCTTTATGATTTTGCCTGCTTTGCTTTGCTATGGTATCTTACTCATGTAGTAGGTTTAAACTGCTAGTTGTAATCTGGGAAAAAAATGTGTAGAGACTGCTAGGCAGGCCCTCCGTGCTAGAAGTCCCACACCTAGAATCGTGGAATCCTCTGCTAGAGGAACCTGAATGTCATATGGGACCATGATGGGCTATAACCTCCAAGGTTAAGATTGACCTCACACGGCTCAAGCTATCTCCTGTCCTAGCAGTGACACAGCTAGTGTTTATGTTCATACTTAAGCTGGGTGCCGTTGTCAGTAGATTCCAGTACAAGGGTAAGGACAAGGATGCATACATAGCACCGCTGTGGAACAGGGTTTCATCAGCCCTTTTCAGCCTTTTCCTACTTTAATTATGTCCTTCTGGTATTTCAAACAATTCATTTCAACCCAGGGTGTTAGTGACTTTGTACATTTACACCTGTCTCTTCCCTTATTTCATGTTCACTCTTTATGTTTGCTTTAGAAAGATGTGTTGAACCTGTCCTTCCTCCCTCCCTCCCTTTCTTCCTTCCTTCCTTTGCTTGAGGGTACCTGAGCTCACTGGAGGGAGGGAGGAGAGAGGGAGAGAGAAAGAAAGGACATACTCCCTCCCGTCCATGGGGTATGGTCACACTGCAGTCCTTCTCCCTTTTGGGATTTTGGGCATGCACACATGCCCCAGTATGTTTCTCAGGCCACTGGGTCCAGGACCTGAATGACCCATGCGGTTGTGTATGTGGGATTTAGACTTCTTAGCCACCACACCACAGGCTGGCCCCAAACTTTTAATTTTAGTAGGGACTAGAGCATATAGTGGGGCCAGATCTTCATTTTAGTAACATTCCCTTTCCAGATACTCCTCAGAAGTCCTTTCATTTTTTTTTAAGAAGTCCTTTTGTTTTATTATTTTGCCTTTTTTTTTTTTTTTTTTTTGTAAAGATTTGGATCATTTATTTACCATTCTAGGGGCCATGACATAGATTCCAGCATAACTGAATTACTATGGAATATATACATTGAAGTATCAGCCTATACTTCTTTAGCATTTCTTTTTTTAATTTATTTAAATACACTGTCTATTGGCACAATAAATCACATCAACATACATGTTATCAACAAATAATTTTCCATTTCTTATGTCTTGTATATTTTGCCTTTTTTTTTTTGCCATCCTTGATTCCCTATCCCTAACCCTCTGCCCTGTCCAACCCTCCTCCCACATTGTCTCTGGTATCCATGGTTGCTTTCTATGCCTTTACCCCCCATTTAATTGATTTGCTAATGAACTTAATTTGTCTAAATATTTGCTATAGCAAGCGCAGCTGATATATACATACACATGAATCCATGTCTGACTTTAGGCATAAACCTCAGTGAGCAGAAGGAACATACTATGAAATAGTACCTAGCTGGGGCTATACAGCTTACTGTGGTCATCAAATACAGTTTTTTTTTTTTCAATTTCGATAACAGTTTTAGTGTTTTTTTTTTCTTCTGAAAATTTTTTTATTAATTTACATTCATTCCCTGAGCATCATCACAACATACTAAATGTGGTTTCCCCTCTAGAGTAAACTGCATAGTGGCTTAATCATGCATGTTATCATCCATAATATTCCATTTCTACTTTCATATATATATATATATGTTTTTTACCCCATGTCTGACCCTCTGCCCTATTCCACTCTCTTGTTACACTATCTCTGCTGTCTACAGTTGTCTTCAATTCCTTTTCCCCCAACATTTTGTTGATCACACAATATCATAAGTAATCTAACTACTTTCAATAGCAAGTTCAGCTGGTAGTTTCAAGAAAAGCATTTGAACTGGTAAGGATATTTCCTTGAAACTTAAAGCCTAGAAACAGGTTAGTATTCTGTTCAAATAGTAGATACATGAATCTATTGACAGCGCAAGACAGGACAAAAATCCTTAAAACTGGACAGCAAAGCTTAGAAGAAAAGCAGCAATATTTTAGTCAAGTCACAAAATGCTGTTTCATCAGTTCAGTCTCATGTACTTAATCTTTCTTCTGTTTCTGTTGAGGTTCGATCTTCCAGCTTGAACTCTGGGATATAATACTCAACTCCAGACTTTGTCCCTACAATTAAGTGGCCCATTTTCTTAGTTTCTGAACTCTTATTTCTGTGTGTCTGCATTTAATTTTACTGACATAGCACTCCCTTAAGAACTTCTTGGAGATCTGGTCTGGTGCTGGTAAATTCTTTCAGGTTTTGTTTATCTGGGAATGTTCGTGTCTTTTCTTCCCAAATGAATGATAATCTTGCTGGGTACAGAATTCTCGGTTGAAATTGCTTTTCCCTTAATACTTTGAATATATTTTCCCATTCTTTCCTCGCTCACATTGTTTCTGATGAGAGGTCTGCCGTTAGTCTGATGGGATACCCTTTGTAGGTAACTTGCCATTTTTCTCTTGCCAGTCTTAGTATTTTGTCTTTGTCTGTGGTTTTGGTCAATCTGGCTATAATGTGTCTTGGAGAAGATCTTCTTGGGTTGATTCTATTTGGGGTCCTCTGCACTTCTTGGGACTGAATCTTTGAGTGCAAACTAGATCATACAGAAAATAGAATTTCAGATGTAGAAGAGAAAATTGCTGGCCTAGAAAAATCCACCATGAAGTCCTTCCGTTTTTAAAACAGGTTTAGAGAGGGAGCTAAAAGCAGAAGGTTGAGTTTATGTTGTCTTCACTTGTTTATTTTCATATGGTTCACATTCTCAACTGAATTTCTAAGGAGCAAAGAGAAGATAGATTCCCTTTAGTTCCTTTCAGCACAGCCCTAATTTAGTGACTTGATTTCCATTTTCTCTAAATGGAAATATTTACATGTATTCCAGGGGATGCCCTGTGGCTTAATTAGTATCTCTAAACTGATTAGAGAATGTAAAGCAGTATTTAAGTGCTTATTATTTTTAAATTACATTTATAAAGGTTAAAGTATAGATAACTCAACCATCATTATCATCATAATTTAAAATTTGTGTACCATTTACATTTCCAAAGTGCTTTATTCATGTAAATTAGATGGTCCTCCTGACATTCCTATAGATTATGCCAGGATAATCCCCTGAAATGTTGCCATTTCAGTTTCTAGCTATTATTTTTGTTTCAGCCAACTATACCTTGTTAAAAGGGTGAAAGTGATTAATAGTTTTAAAGCCACTGAAAGTAAACATTGTGAAATATCCCTGAAGATATAAATAGGTGACTGGAACTACTGGATGGCTGCCAAGCTACTGTTAGAGCATTAATTTATTTCCTCTGTACAGATTGGATACCTTGGATTTTTCTCTTTTTCCATTCTTCCACTTCTCTATTTTGTGTTTTTTAGTCACACAGAATGCATACACATTGTGAGTATATTTTTTACATATTTTCATGAACTTTACATACTCACGTAATCAACACTTGGCTCAGGAAACAACATTCCACCAGCCCCGCTGAAGTTCTTTCATCACTTATTCATTGATCCTCTACTTGAGTTCGAGATTCTGTTTCACAGAATAGAGGTCTAAAGATGAGTGTGGTTGGAATCATGGGCATACTGAGTTTCATGCTCAGATGTTGCTTCAGTTATGAAACTCATTTCTATACCTTCCAGAAATGTCATCTTACTAGTTTAAAGTAGCACTGAGTAGTCACAGAAAGGTGCACACAAGATGTTTCTTATGTGTGGTGTGGAGAAAATACACTGAAAGACTTCACCAGAGTGAAGTTGGTCCCTTCTTGAAACATTTCAATGGAGGTGGGATTAGAGCTGGTCTGCGCATTGTGGCCAGAGGGCTTGGACAGAAGAGTAGAATTAAGCTAAGAGGAAAAAAAGAGGAAGCTACAGGTAGCACGTATTCCAAGCAGGGAAGATATGTCATACATATGGCGTGTTTGGTGACAGGGAATATCACAGTTTCTTTGAAGGGTTCATGTAAGGATGCGGTCACCATTCACATTCGAGATGTAAATAGGGGCCATATTTTTAAGGATCTTAAGTACCAACAACTAAGGAATCACAGTGAGCTAATGGTTACTGAATACCATTTGTGTTAGACATTATGTTCAGTGCGTTCATATACATTTTAAGCTCTTATTCAAGACAGTGGGAACTGCACGGGTGGGGTTAGTGACACTGAAGACATGAGCAGCCTGGATAAATGGACAGACTGGAGACAGGAGGAGCAGTTAGAAGACTAGTATAGTTGATTCAGTGTGAGATGATGACATCTTAGATGAGGGTGGTCCTAAAATTTATAAGTTCAAACTACTCCAAGACCCTGCCTTAGAGAATAGACACTTTAGACTTAACTGGCTATTTTATACATAACCTGATGTATTAAGAACTTATAATAGTATTTATTTAGCTGGCGGATATGCATGAGTCCCCTACTATGTATACCTCTCTATACTAGGTTTGATGGCCTGCTCACTCTGCTCTCTGCTCCCCTTGGCATTAGCCAACTTGAGGCCAAGCACTGAGTAAGCTTCTTTCTAGTATCTGGATATGACCAGCTGTTTGGGAGTCACTTGATTAGCTGAGGTTGTGCTTTACAATGCTTTTTTCTTCATTGTTCTCTTAGGAATTTTTGCTTTTCTTTCTTCTTTCTTTTTTTATTTATTTACTTAACAAGAGCTTGTTTATGTCAGATCACTGAATCCAGTTTATATTAGGTCATTGGAGAAATCATCACGTATTTTTCCCTGTTTTTCTATGCAAAAATGCGTTACGAATTTCCTGATGGCCCAATAGTTTCTCATTCTTTTTCTCTATGCTCTATCATTTTAGAAACAAAAGCCAGATCTTTTTGAAGAATTACTTTTGACACTCCTCCCAGTTTTTTTTTTGAAGTTTCTATTTTCCATAAATGATGGATACAGAGCATGTGCGAGAGAGAGATAATATACCTTGTTAAATTCCATAAATGAAGGATACAGAGCATGTGAGAAAGAGAGAGATAATATACCTTGTTCAGTTCTTATGTTAAGATCTACATCCAGCTTCAGCCACTCTTAGATCATGGGCATGCACGTGTCTTTTGTACTCGGAGATTTCTAGATGCAAACTCAGAACATTCCCATATGTGTCAGACCTCCTAGGATGCAGTGTGTATTTCATTTTTGTAGTTTGTTTTGTTTTTACTGTTGCATCACCGCAGACCCTTCCTTCTCGCAGTTTTAGTACTTTTTGGCCATAATTAACTATCTAAGGTTTGTCATGGCCCTCCTCCCCTTATGTTATCCCTCTGAGAGGAACTTCATCTCCTGTTTTTGTATTACATAGTAGGTTAATAAACTAGATAATAAGGGGAATGAATATAGAGATAGGTAAGATATATAGATTGGGAGACTAGTGAGAATTCCAGAACATGAATTATGTAAGAGAAGAAAGATGTAAGGAAAAGAAGCAGGGAATAAAAAACAGAGAGAGGATGAAAAACAGGGAGACAGAGCATGAAAAGTCACGAGACCTCTGAGTGGCAGCACGAACATCTGTTTGTAGCCACAGGTTTGTAGTGAAGTCAGATTCCTAAACTCTCAGTTCAGCGGGAAACAGTAAAAGTTATTAAAATACCCTTTAAGTTTTCTTTCAGCCTGCTAGAAGAGTTGCCATGATTGTTAATTCCATCCTGGATCATGCGTAAGAATTTTAGTAAATGCTATTTATGTACAGTATTTATTGTTCCTTGGTAGTGGAGCCCATATTTCTTTTTACTTGGAAGTCTGAAGAAATTGAGCCTCTTTGCTATGGGTTTTGTACTGTTATTGATCCCAGGTTAGGTAAATGTCTATGTTTTTTTCTCCTATTCATCCAGGTGTGTAACCTCTTAAGTGATTTTAGTTGTACTAAATTTTGGTCTTCTTAACATTGCCAGTGTGTTTTATGTTCTTCAATAATGAGAAGATACAGCAGTCTGAATCATTTTTCATTGAGGTTATTTTTGAACATAAAAATATTAAGTAGTATATCTGGTGATTTTTGCATGATTTTCTTTTCAACCAAATTTTAACAGAAGTTGAGCTATTAACCTTTTCATCTATTTCTGAATACATTCTTTTAAATAGATGTGATATTTATTTTGGAGCTAGAATATTAATTATGCCTTTTAAGGCAAAAAAAAAAACACACAAAAAAAAAACCCTATCCAAAACACATTAACTGTGCCTTCACTAAGAGCTGTGATAACACATTTTCACCTGACAAGAGGGGGTGGGCAGAAAATTAGCTAATGAAATAGTTGTTATGGACTAATATATAATTAAGGGCTTTGCAAAGCCCTTGGGGAAACTAGAAAACTGGGAATGAGTAAAAAAGTATGTAAGTTACCTACTACTCTACAAAATAAATGTGTAGTGAAACTGATTTTTCTTCTGGAAGGTAACTTAGAACAAGAACAAACCATAATTATATCAGTTTACTTAAGTATTCTGACCTGAATACAGGAAATCCTAAAGCTTTGTTTTGATCCGTGCTTATTGGCACTGTTTTGTATGTTGGATAAATTAGGTTGAGTTACTTCAAATAAGTATGAGTCAGTAATTCTGACCTTTTCACTTTGTAGGGAAAACATTGTGGGCTCATTCAGTCCTAATTCAGGCCTTCTCAAACTTTAACAAGCATATGAATCACCTGAGCAATCTTCTTAAAATGCAGAGTTCCATTCAGTATTTCTTGGGTGGGATGAGAAATATTGCTTTTTTCTTATTTTCAGATTTTTGCTCTAAGGGTACATGTGTTTGCTACAGAGATACAGAGAGACAGAAAGTGAGAAATCACAGCTCCCTCCCCCCAGCTCCAGGGGAATGGCCATGCCATAATCCCTTCTCTTCCATTCTCCTCTCAGGATTTTGGGCATGCATGCACACATACCCGATGTAAGTTTTAAGTCACTGGATCTGGGACTTGAACCATTGTCGACTATGTGGGAGTCCAGTGATGTAACCATTATACCATCTGCTGGTCCCAAGAATTTGCATTTCTAACAAGCTCTCAGGTGATGCTACCAGTGCTGCCTGGTTCATACCTTAAATAGCAAGATCCTAATCGGTATTTCTTGGAACAAGAGGAAGGTTTTTTTTTTTTTTTTTTTTTTTTTTTTTTTTTTAAAAAAAAAAACTCATAAGAAACATGTACACATATGCACTTACACTGCTGCATGCTATCCTTTAGTATTTATCATCATGAGATGTTGGGAGCTGTTTGGGACACTTAAGGGGTACTTAAAGGGTCATGATTCATGCCCAAAGCATTGGTATCCCTGCCCTAATTATGTGATCCAATTGCATTTGTAGCAACATTACTGGCTCGGCATCACATTTGACCCAGAACTCAAGTTCTGAACTACTCTGTGGGTATCAAGGTTATAGAAATGAATTCTATCTATTATAGAGATTGGCTATTGGAAGGAATATCAGTATTATTTATTGAGTTCTACATGTTTGCTTAGGTCAGTGGTGAGTTCAAAGCCAGCTGTGTTCTTGAGCTTAGGAACTTCTGCAATATTTCCATTCCAGGTGCTCTTTGTCAAGAATATCCCCCATCAATCACAAAAGTCTAACAGTTCTACCTCTTTGTGCTTCTAAAATTCTCTAATTTCTCTTTTTCTCTCCAAATGCACATCTTTAGTTCAAGCACCATTTTCTCACTCTGAGACATTATACCATCCTATAAATGATCTTCTGGACTTGTTTTGATTTACCTCCATATTTTAGCTGAGATCATCTTTCTAACTGAGAAGTCCCTCCATAACATCAGACACTGAAGGTTAAGTCCAGATTCTTTTGCATGGCATACAAGGCCTTCCTTCCTGAAGTCTGGCCTTGGTGACTTGACATCTCACTGCTGGCTCCTTGGCGGGTCCCGTTTCTTGGTTTCTTGTCTCTATGCTTCTGTACACACTGTGCTTTGGCCTTGGCACCTCTTCTACTCCTCCTTTCCTAGGCAACTCTCATTTATCCTTCACCTCTCAACTTTGATGTCAAGCTTTCTGGGAGGCCATTGCTGAATACCCAGTGAAAGATTTGGTACCTTTGTTGTTTTTCTCTAAAGTACATGTACTTTCCCTCCCTAGCAGTTTACATTTTATATTGTCATTGCTTTTGGTTTGACTGGAGACCTCAGGGTCATGATTGAGTTATGTGTACAGCTGTATTCTAAATGCCTGGCATATAGAAATATTGATTGCATGAGAAACCAAAATGTTAAAAACTTGGGTACTCTATCTTTATTTTATTTTAGCTAGAGTTTACAATGTTTTTGAGTCATGGAAACTTTATATTAAAATCATACAACATTGATTTAGCAGTAAAGTTTTAATGATGTATGTAGAGCAAATGCCAGTAAAACAAAATTTGTAATTTAATGTTAGTATGCAGGCAGTGATCCATATTGAATATGAAGGAAGAGGGAAAAGATCTGGAGTAATAACCGTAAGACCAATAATAAATATTTGAATAGACATAGGGAGCTTTTTGTTGGTGAGTCTCTTTGTCCTAATTACTATGATCCTATTGTATTGTGCATTTAACTGTGTTTATTAAAGAATAAAATTCTCCTTTTTTATTTCTCTATTCAGATTATGGTAAAATGATACGAGTATTACCAGCAAATTTTGATAGGATTTTTGTTGGCCTTCTGGAGCAAATACACCGCCATAAGGTAGTGATTAGATTATAATGTAGCACTAGCAAAATAGAAATGAAGTGCCCACATCCGTCTAGCCACCCATCCATCTACCTCTTGCAGTAAATATCTGAGTGCCCACCGTGGGCCTCATGCTGTGTTTGGTGCTGGGACAACAAGCAAGATGTATTTGATCTTGAAAACAAATTATGTCTGTAATTTTCAAGAACATTTTACGTGTTAGTCTGCTTTGGTGTTTATAGATAACTAGTACTTGTGCATTTATTACTTATAGAGTTCTTTCTGTCTTAATAACTTTTCTACTTTTCTTCCTGCATCACAGATGAAGAAACTGAGGCTGAGAGTAACTGGCCCAAAGTCAAATGGCTACCCAGTAGAGGAAGTATACTTGAACCCAGGGTAGACTCTGATTTCCAAATTGAAAGCTATTTTCTTTTTTAAAAATTTATAATTATTTTTTCTTAAAAATTATGTATTTATTTAACTTTCTTTGTCATTGTTATTTATTGTTTAATTTGACCAGAGAGCGAGAGAGAGAGAGGAAGGAGGGAAGAGTGAGAAAGCAAGCTGCCAGGTTGAGGATTTGAGCTGTGATCAGCCATGTGGGAGTCTAGTGCCTTAACCACCACAACACCTGCCAGCTTCTCCCTTGCTATTTTCTTACACTATACTGCATCCCTGGGCTACTTTGGATTACCTCATAGAACTCTACCTAGTTTTCAATGGCATGGTTTAAAAAATAACTTTTTTGTTTTGTTTTGTTTTTATAGTATGTGTTCAAATACTTAGTAATTGTGTACAACCTAACTTATGTCCATTATATTACCTATTTAGAATCTGTTGCTTTAAGACATTAAAGATTTTGGGACCAGCAGGTGGCGTAATGGTTATGTTGTGCAACTCTCACATGGTGTACCATAATTTGAGTCTCGGACCCAGTGGCTTAAAAGTCACACCCTGCTTGTGTGTGTGCCTGCCCAAAATCCTGAGAGGAGAATGGAGGAGAAGGGATTATGGTGTGGCCATCACCCGGGGTCGGGGGGGAAGGGGGTGATTTCTCACTTTCTCTCTCTCTCTTGGGTGAGCACAAGTGCGCTATAGCAAAAATCTCTCCCAGAAATAAATAAACAAATGAAAATGAAAGGTTTTATGCTTAATGTTTCCTGGAATTGCTGTAATTTTTAATCTAGCTGTAGAAGGAGGTTTGTATTTTTTGAAAAATTTTTGGATTCTTTCTCTTTGTTCTTGTAATTTCTTTGCTGTCTTGATAAAATTTACAGGATGAAGTTATTATCAGAATATATCCAGCACATGAATAAAATACACTTCTCATAGTTTGCCTTCATTTGAGGCATATTTATGGCTCCTGTACACAAGGTTTTTTTATTGAGGCAATAATTGTTTATATTGAGAATATCAATGGATAAAAGTCGATGTAATTATGGTTTGCTAAGTGGTTTATTAAATAAATCATTAAATTATCAGGTGAGTAGTTAAATGTACTGTGCTGAGTGTAGATAAGGTGTGGTGCTATAATCTGCAGCCTGGACAAAGAGAGACAGGGAACAGTCTATTGCTACAAGTTTCAGCATTTGAAAGTTTTTACTGTGAACCTCATGCTCTTTTTTAGAAAGGCGCTACCCAAGCTCACGTTCAGGGCTCGTTTATGCTCGACTTTGACAAGAATTTTTTCCTTGACCAGACTTTAGCTAGGCTCTTTTGAGCTCTCTTCTCGACTAGGCTTCCACTTTGAGCTTCTGTGTCCATCCTTGCTGAGTTCAGTGATCGCAAGAATCTCACTCTATCAGTTTACTGAGAATCCTCTCACTTTTGAGATTCAGTCAGGTTCTTTATTCTCCACCTTGGATATATAAGTTCTTGACCTGCCTTTAGCATGAATCCTGTTAGATTAGTTTAGCAAGAATCCGCCTATCCCTGACATATCTCTTCTTAGTAATTTTCCATCCTCTGTTGCTTCATTTTGTTCATTGTCTGTAACTCCCCAGCAGTTCTTTGCTGTGAATAGAGTTGAGCCCAATCACTGTTCCCTATTGCAATGCCTTTATTGCAGTAGTCTTGAATAAAGTCTTTCTTACCTTTTTAACAAGTGTCAGGAAGATTTTTTTTTTAAACGAATTCATAGCAGCAAAAGTAGTTCAAGTAATCAAGTCTGTGATTGAATATAAAGGTTAACCACTCTTGCTTAATGTTAAAAGACAGGGCTACCAACCATATTAAGCTATGTAATGGTTAATTAAGCTATGAAAGAGTAGTAACCTGGAGTAAGACAAGATGTGTGTAAGACGAAGTCCCCAGCAGCCTGAAAAGGATGGCTATAAATATAGGAATACTATTAATTTAAATAAAGTGCAGTTAATAAATATCAGAACTACCAAATTATGGATCATTTTTCCTTAAAGGATGATGCAAAGGCATTTAAAACCCATCTGGAACAAGCAAAAAAAAAAATATAGAAAAAAGGGTCTTCATTGAACACATAGATTTATTTTTTTTTAAAAAAAGAATTATTTTATTTAACTTTATTTATTTATTTTTAAATTGACCAGAGAAGGACAGAGCAAGAGTGAGAGAGAGAGAGGGAGTGAGAAAGCAAGACATCAGATTTGGGACTCAAAATGCAGTTGGCCATGTGGGAGTCCAGTGCCCGCAACCACCATGCCACCTGCAGGCCCCGAACACATAGATTTCTAAGTGCATACTTGGTCACATTTAGTTTTTTTGTTTGTTTGTTTTTTGGTCCTCTCAATAAATATGCAAAGTCTCAGCTATTACTCATTTTCACCTTTTTTTTTTTTTTTTAAATATGACAAACCTGAAGCTAAAAATGGCCAAATGATTTATTTGAGATCAGCTGGAATTTCAACCCAAAGCCCACTTCAAATCTAGTAAAGTAGGACCAACTGGTGGCATGGTGGTTAAGGTGACTAGATCCCATGTGACTGTCTGTATTGTTAAGTACTGGACCCAGCAGCTTGAAAAACATGCTGATCGCATGCACGTGTGTGTGTGTGTGTACTCAATATTCTGAAAGGAGAAATAGAGAAGAAGGGATTGTGATGTAACCTCTCTCCATGGTGGATGCTTTCTCTCTCTCTCTCTTTCTCTCTCTTCTGTCTCTGGCAAGCACATACCCCTTCTAGGAAATTAAAACAAGACAAAAAGAAAACTAGTAAAGTGATGATGATAATGATGGAATATGATAGGGAGAAAGCAAAAGAGGAGGAGTATTCAATAGTATGGTGATGGTGGTGGTGTTGGTGATGATAATATAGGTGATAGAGATGGTGATTTTGGTGGTGATGATGGAGGTAATTGAGGTGGGAGTAGTGTTTTGATGATGTAGACGTTGATAGTACTGATAGAAACAGGATGGTGGAGGAGGTAATGTGGTGGAGATGGTATTGGTAGTAATGGTGGAAGGTGAAGTAGTGATGTGGTGATGTTGGTGATGATGGTGGAGGTGAGGTGGTGGTGGTAGTGGTGGAGGTGTTGGTGGTAGTGGCAGATATCTCTTAGTATATTATTTTGAGCTCTGTGATGATCTCATTTCACCTAAGCCTCAAAGTTCTATCCATATTTTGACATAGTCTTGCTATGTGGCAGAGCTTGGATTTGAATCCAGATTAGTCTGACACCAAAGTGCACATTTCCACCAGGATATAATATTGCTCCACACATTATTTTCTATCCAGTATTTGTGAATTCTGTATACCTTCATAAAATAGTGACACTGGTCATGTGTTGGGTGACTGAAGGGCTATAATAATCTGGTCAATTGGCCAGTAGGTGGTGTGGTGGTTAAGATGTTGGATTCAACATGGCTGACTCTGCGATTCGAGTCCTGGACCTGGTGGCTCAAAAAAAATACTGCACATATGTGCATGTGTGCCCGAAATTACAAGAGCAGAATGGAGGAGAAGGCATTGTAGTGTGGCCATCCCCCTGGAGTGGGGGGGATTTCTCACTTTCTCTGTCTGTCTCTCTCTCATAAATACATGTACTCTCTGGAAATAATCTTAAAACAAGAAGATGGTCAAATTGGTTATTAGTGATTCTTTCCATTCACTACTGTATATTTCAATATCTATCACTTTATCTATACGACCAAATTACCATGGTTCTCTGTGGGATAGTGGTAATGTGCTGGTCAAAGAAAAAGTCAGATCCCACCTCCTGGTAACTGTGGTTCAGATCCCCAGCCTGAACCCCCTGAAACATGCTGAGTTTGTGTGTAAGTCCCAGGATCTGATAGGCTGGGCTGGAGGAATGGAGGAAGGGGGTTGTGGCATGACCAGTCCCTGTGGAGGGTGCACACATCTTTCCCTTTCTTTCTCTCCCTCTCTGTCTTGTGCATACTATCATTCATGAATAAAGAAAAAAATTACAAAATTATAAAAAAAAAAAAACAAAAAACTACCCTAAAAATAAGGGATGTTTCTCAACCATTATAGGTATCCTGTTTTAGGACTATCTTATGTAAACAATTTTCTCTTGCTAGAGCTAACTGGAATGACTGTGTAAAAAGGGAAGTGTAATTAAAATCAGATTTGTCTCCCAGCAGGTTAGTATACAGACAAATCATCAATATTCTTTTTTTTGGGGAGAGATTTTTGCTATAGGGCGCGTATGCTCACCAGAAAGTCAGAGACAGAGAGACAGAAAGTGAGAAATCACCCCCCAGGGAGGATGGTCACACCGCAATCCCTTCTCCTCCATTCTCCTCTTGGGATCTTGGGCACACACGCACACGTGCCTGCTGTGAGTTTTAAGCTACCGGGTCGGAGACTCCAACCACAGTCAATTACATGTGAGTCCAGCGACATAGCCATTACGCCAACTGCTGGTCCCAGTCATCGATTTTCTTAGCCTAATCTGTACCTGTGCACTACTCATCAGGGATTGTACAATAAAATAGCAAGTTCGTAAATGTTTAGCTAAAATATAACAGAATGATTAATCTTATTGCCACTTTAGTGAGGCTTTGTTTTCCTACTATAAAGCTACCATTTTGATGGTCTACGAAGAATACTACAGTTTTAGCTGCGTTAGGTTACTCCCTCACTTAATTCACCCGCCTTATAGACAGTTCCTCTCGCACAGAAGAGAGATCCTTATGTGGATGTCTGCGCTACATGTGGCAACTAAGCACGGTGATTTTCTCCCCCCATCTTCTCAAAGCAGTCATGTGGATTGTCACCAGTTATGAGGGACAGCATGTGCTGGAGGCTGGACTTCTTCGTTTATCTTCAAAATGTTTTCAGAAACGGCCAGAGGAGTCGATTTGTTTTTGTTTCTGAGTATTTTATTATTACCTTTGGAGATCACTAACTCAGCCGAATGTGCCTTTCTGCTATCCTCATCCTGACCCCGGCCCAACTTTCTTGGTGTGGAACACATTAACAATTGGTTTTGAGACATTTGGCAGGCTGTGGTTGTTCAATTAATTCCCTCTTTCTCTTCTTTATATTTTAATTACCCTAGGGATTGGGTATTCTGACAAATGTTACCATTGGCCAGCTTGGTAAGTGTTGGAAATACTCTCTTCTCCTCTTTATAGCTCTCGGTCAGCCAGTTTTACAGCGATGGGATGGGGAGTTGAATTAAAGAACTGGAAATTACAGGGAAACCTGTTGTCAATGAACATTTTAAAAGAATTTTGCATTTTCTTGATTCTTTATTTTCAATGAGCCATGGCCATAGGAGCATATTCAAAATTACTAGGTTTATTTTATTAAATAGAGAAATAGGACAGAGCATATAGATTTGCAGGGAGTCTCTTTTTCAGGGTAAAGAAATGAAGTTCTGTTTTACCTGGGCTGGCCTGCTTATCCCCTATTCATTTGTCCCCTACTTACACACAGCCTGGCCTGCTGAGCCGATACACAGTGAGCGTGCTTTTGAAATGGCTTTATGTTTCTGAGTATCACACGGTTAGCCTGCAGGAGTCATAGTAATGTGGTGGGCATGTGTTTCAAGGTAGCTCAGAGTCTTCTTATCTGGACTTAAATCTCACAGGGTATCTATCAGAGGGGCTAGGGAAGAAAGAACTGTATTAGAGAAAAAAAAGCATTATATCAGGGGTGTTAGAGGTTTGCATAGGGTTATCAAATGAACTTTAAGATGGAGAAATGTTTATTTGTGCATATGTGACTTTTTCCTCCATATATGTGGCTATAGATACACCCAAATTGTGCACACAAAGAGCAACTGTCTACTGCCTTATTTTGTGTTCTTTTGGATAGTACATCCAAGGTTACCAAAAGACTAGTAAAATTGTCACTTCTAATCTATATTAGCGACAACAAATACAGACCATTTAAATTGTGCTAGGTCAGCCTCTCTGATCTTATTTTACTAAGGTTTAGGACAGGAACTACCTGGGCAATAAGCAGCTGGCCCATGTAAAATAGAACTTCATTTTTTTACCTTGGAAAAGAGACGCCCTGCAAATCTATATGCTCAGTCCCTATTTGTTTGGATGGGGCTATGATCATAAGAGGCTAAAGTTACAGAGACAAGCTATTTTGTGGTTAGTTAACTTTTGGTCTTTTTTTTTTAATCCTATAGACTGTACACGTAATTATGGCTGACCACCTTAAAGATCTTTGTATCAAAAGAAATTTTTAAAAAATAATAATTAATTAAATTTAATTTATTATTATTATCTTTAAAGAATGATCTGTTTATTATTTCTAACTTGCTATGGGGCATGCATGCTCACCAAAGAGAAAGAGGGTGAGGAGGAGAAGTGAAAAAGCAGATCGCGAGGTCCAGGAGTGAGCGAGCAAGAAAGAGAGAGAGAGAGAGAAAGAGAGAGGGAGAAAGAGAGGGAGAAAGTGAGAAAGCAAGCTGCTAGCTGCTAGGTCTGGGATTTGAACTGTGGTGTGTCAAGTGGTAGTCCAGCACCTTAACCACTATGCCACCTGCTGGCCCCTTAAAAGGATTTTAGTAAAAAAGGTAGATTTATGTAACCTCATAGTGCTTAATGAACTGTTAAACTTCATGTCTTAAACAGCTGTAGTCATTACTGAATATGAAGGAAAGGTCCTTAGTTTATGGAAGATGTTAACCAATATAAGGATGTTGAAATGTCTTTGTACCCTCTGTCGATCATAGATTCTCACTGAATCATTTTGTCTTTGATAGTGTTGTCTTTACAGGTTTGTAATGCCATTAGAAATAAACTTAATAATTCCTATCACATAGAATATTCTATTAATAAAAATGGAAATATTCTTAGTCATTTATGCAATATAAAGACATTTCCCATTTCCTATGCTTTTCTTGACCTCTGCCAGTACATTTAGCACATCTGTACTCTTTCAGAATTCTAACTAGATCTTATCACAGGTTGTGTATCTCTAGATTTAGTGCTTTCAGAATTCAGCATCAGCAAAAGTACAACTTCTTGGTCTTTACATTCCATTTAAACATGTATTGACATTCTCAGGAAAGTCGTTTGAAAAAAGAAATCTCAACATCAAATACCCCAGTAAAGGCATCTTCATGTGCAAATGATGATCAGATTATAAGAGACTTATCCTCAAGGTCACGAGAGTATGCTGGCTTTAGGGGAAGCTATGTCGCAATGTCAAGTGGAACATGCTAGTTTATTTGGTACTCCTGCAGTGTTGAGTGTTGTTTATATAGAAATACTTGAATGCATATGCCCACCTGCTGCCTGTCTTCTGCCTTTTAAAAGTCATGGAGTAAAATCATCACAATAAAGCACCTTTCTCTCCCAATTTTGAGTTGCAAGATTTTGTTTCTTTCTCATAATGCAGTTTACTTCTAAGTGTGGCTTTGAAAGCAAGATCTAGGATCCTAAATCTTCAAGTAGTTCATTAAATAATGATCACCTGTCTATCAGTGAGCTTGCTGATCTCATTCGTTGTGTTGTGGGGGGCTGTTGTGTTGTTTGGTCTGTTGAGCCAAAGTTAGACTTGCAGCAGGCAATCTAATCTTCAGCCTTCTAAGAGCTTCTAGTCTATATTGTGCATAGTTTCTGATTTGTATCACTGAATACCTTCAGAATTCAGCCTTCCATTTCTTTTTCAATTGTACCCCCCCCCCCCCCCATATTTGGTTGATTGGCATTAGTTAGCCGATAAAAAGTGATATGTTGTGGTAGGACATATTTGAGGATAGGACATATTTTTGTTTGAATGTATTAGATGTTGTAATATTTCTCTTTATTTGGGGTAACATCTAATTATTTCAGATGTAAAGTTTTATTTATTTATTTTTTTTAGGATTTGTCTAATGGTAACCAGTTTGTTAAACTCACAATTGTATGTTAATCCCAAATCACCATGAAAAGTCAAATATCCTCTGATTTAATTAAAACAGGGCCTGATCATAAGTCTAATTCACACCACAAAAACAAACACCAGAAGAAAATAGCAGTCATAAAAGCATAGTGTCCCATAAATGAATTTCTGAATCATATTAACATTTTAGGGGAGAGATAAACTTTGAAGTTTTTTTTTTTCCCTCCCTGAAAATGAAACCGAAAGGTAGTTTGTAGTCATTCTGTTGTCCTTCTCAAAACAGTGGTTTGGTGGCAAATTACTGGAAAAAAAAACTCCATCTCTTTCTTAGAGATGTTGAAGGCCTTGTTGGTGCTCAGTTCATGTTTAATAATAACATCATTCCGGGTAGAAATGAGGCCACTATACTAGGGTTGATGCTGGTACTCTTAGTAGAAGGGTGATTGGCATTTTAATCAGTGCAGATGTTGAGACCCTTGGTCTGAATGACTGTATTTCCAACTTTACTGAGTCTCTGCTTTGTGGTTCAGCACCAGTGTAAAGGGGAGAGCTCCATCTACTGAAAACCCATTACAGAATGATTTCTTCTCTTGAGTTCAGTGATTTTGCTTTTGCACAACTCACTGAATTTCCTCCTGAGTTATGAGCTCCAGTGAAGGTTATATTAAAACTGGTAATTTGGTCATTTTAAAAGCAAATTCCTTGTCATTTTGCTTAGTGCTTAAATCCAAAGTATTTATCAGGGTGCATTCTTAGTTCACTCTGTTTAATAGTCATGTTTTGTTGGGCCCTACATAGATGATAAGACTGCCCTTAAGAAAATGCTGCTGTACACTGTCTTTGCTTAATCATCTCTTCCTTGAATCCCCTTCCTATCTACTCACATGGGCATTTTATTGGTATGTCATAAAAATTGCAGTGACTTTGGTGTCAGACTTAGGTTTGACTTCGGTTTTGTCACTTTGGGAAACTGGGATTTTGTTCAAGTGACTTAATTTTTATAAAACCTAGTTTCTTCGTGAGGACATGATTTATGACTTTGGACTTGGTTGGATGGGCTGTATGGACTTTGAAGAGATTTGAACAGAAGACCATTCATATTGGCATGGTTAGGTCAGACCAGAGAAGTCTGTGCCCTGTACTTTAGCTGTCAGTGCCCGCAGAGTTATACTGTCCTCCTTGTATCGGCCGACACTGACTGATCAGTGAAGGGGTATACAGTCTAATTTATCTCTGATAAACTCCGTACAACTCCGAAGGGCCATATTTTCATAACACTCTCATAGGAAATAATGATTTAAACAGCACATAAAAATCACATGTCATCAAAGAAAAGACTGTCATCTTTAAGTAAATTAACAGAAAACCTTCACTGTACCAAAAGACAGAAAAATGAAAACAAAAGACAGGCCAGAAACTAGGAGTATATATCTGCAGCTATTCGAAGCGACCAAATATAAGCATTTAAAATTTGAAAAAAGTCATACAAATTAATAAGAAAAAGAAACATACTAAAACATGGGTAACAGATAAGATGAGATAATTCATATAGGAAGATTGAATGGCCAATTATGAAAGACAGTCAGCCTCCCTAATAGGGAAATGAAAAAGTAAAACTGCAATGTTATTCCACTTTACATCTATGACTGCCAAGGCCTAATAAGCCTGATAACAACAAGTGTTGCCAAGGATGTGAAGAAACAGACATTTTTGTGTATTACTGATGGGAGTGAATTACTGTAATCTTTTTAGCAAGCAATCTGAAAATATATGATAAAGTTGAAGATTTTGCTTATTCTACAACTCAGCCATTTTGCTTTTACATGCTTCCCTAGAAAATTGTCACACATTTGAAACAAGGAAAATATTCAGGGATGTTCATTGTACCACTGCTTCAAACAGAAGAAAGGCAAGAGAATTGGTAAATCTAATTGGTCTCTTACAAGGAGGAGCAGTTAAAATAAAGCAGTTGTACATGTATCCACATGGATAAGCCCCACAAACATGATACTAAGTGAATAAAGCAAGTTGTGAAAGACCAGCTCGTGTGTGTGTATGTATGTAATATATATGTACATAATAAATGTATATGTATTTCATATTATGTATAAAGCTTTACTAAAGATATTCTAATACTGTACGATTATTGATTCCAATCAACAATTCAGTGGCTTTTGGTATATTCAGAGTTGTACATCTGTCACCACTATCAATTTTAAAACATTTTTATTACTCCTAAAAGAAACCTCACTCCTTGTAACCACTACCTCTCCCCAAAACCTCCCATCCTCTCCATCCCTAGGCATCCACTAAGCTACTTTTCTGTCACCATATATTTGCCTATTACAGACACTTATTATAAATGAATTTATATATGTGGTCTTTTGTGACTGCTTAGGTATGTTTTCAAAATGACTGCTTAGGTATGTTTTCAAAATGTATCTATGTTGTAACATTTATCAGTACTTCTCTTCTTATTGCTGGGTGGTCCATTGTATAGTTATACCACATTTCATTTGTTCATCAGTTAATGGACATTTGGATTGTTTTCACTTTTTAGCTATTATGAATAATGCTTCTATAAAGTCTTATGTGCATGTTTTCATGTGGACATATGTTTCATTTACCTTGCATATATATCTAGGAGTAGAATTACTAGATTATTGCTAACTCTATGTTGGAATGGCCATACTGTTTCTGAAATGGCTGCAGATTTTACATTCCCACCAGTAGCATATAAAGTTTCAATTTCTCATATCCGTGTTGATGCTCGTTATTGTTAATTTTTTTTATTATAACCATTCTAGTGGATATGAAGTTGTAAAATGTGTTTACATTCATAAAAGGCTCTATATTGCAAGACAAAAAGAACAAAGTAGGAGGTGTCTCTTTCCCTGACCTCAAAACATACTACAAAGCTGTGGTAATCAAAATTGCTTGGTACTAGCACAAAAACAGGTATGTAACCAATGAAAGATAATAGAGAATCCAGCAATAAACCCCAAAACATATAGCCAACTGAATTTTGACAAAGAGCACAAGAAAATCCAATGGGGAGAAAAGAAAGCCTGCAGCAAATGGTACTGGAAGAACTGGGTATCCACTCACAGCAAAATGAAGAGGACCCCTATCTTTCAACATTAACAAAGTCAATTCAAAATGAGTCAAAGATCTAAATATAAAACCTCAAACTATAAAACTACTGGTGGAAAACATGGGCGAAACATGTGTAGACATCAGAATAGGCAAAGCTTTCTTAAATAAGACCCTTAAAGCGCAAGCAACAATACCAAAAATAGACAAGTAAGATTACATCAAGCTAAAAAGTTTCTGCACCGCAAAGGAGACAATTAGGGATTGATATTCAGAATAGGCAAGGAATTCAAGCAGCTTATCCACAGAAAAACAAAGAACCCAATTTAGAAATGGGCAACTGAGTCTATTGTAGCTTTGATTTACATTTCCCTGATGGCTAATGAGGGTCAATAATCTTTTTGATGTGTTTATTGACTGCATACTCACTTCTAAAGATTATAAAACATTGATATGTATTATTTCAGGATACACGTATGTATAATTAACATATAAAAAGTGACAAAAGATGCGAGAGGGGGATTTTAGTTATATTTATGTCATTTTATTTTTTAAAAAGGTTCAAGAAAGGGGCCAGCAGGTGGGATGGTGGTTAAGGTGCTAGACTTTCACATGGCTGATCGTAGTTTCAATCCTGGACCTGGCGCCTTGCTTTCTATTTTCCCTCTCTGGTCCAAAAAAAAAAAAAAAAAAAAAAAAAAAAGATAATAAGTAAAATGAAAACTTCTAAAAAAGTTAAAGACATGAAGCAAATAAGAAAAATTGTAGCGTTTGTTAAAATTGTGGTGCTGGATACACAGGTATTATTTTTTTTTATTTGTGTGTGTGCATTAATCATATACATATATATATATACACACACACATACATTTATATATATATATATATTTATATATGAGTGTGTGTATGTATGTGTGTGTGTATGTAGATATAGATATATATATATGTCCACACACACATAGTAATTTATAGTTTCCCCAAATGATAGCTTATGTGACAAGAGTGGAAAATTTTTCAGAGGAAGAATAAAAGCATGATAGAAGTGCCTGAAATGCTTTGGTGCTTTCATTTTGTTGATATATGACAAATAGGAAATAAAGTCTGGTAAAAAAGGTATAGATTGAAGAAACTTCTGTTTTTAGTTTTTGCTGTAGGGCATGTGTGCTCACCAGAGAGAGAGACAAAGTGAGCAATCACTCCTTGGCAGGATTGGCCACACTGCAGTCTTTTCTTTTTCAGTCTCCTCTTGTGATTTTGGGCAAACGTGCACATGTGCCCAGTGTAATTTTCAAGTCGATGGGTTCACGACTTGAACTGTGTTGACAGCCTTGTAGGTTCTAGTGCCTCAACCTCCATACCCCCTGCTTGCCGTGAGGAACCTTTTGGTAGTACCTACATGAAGCAAGGATTGTCAACAGTGTCAAATGTTGCAGAGAGAGAGAGAATATGGTTTTGTTAAGTAAAATCAACAGAACATTTTATATGGCAATTATCTCATTAATATTCTCCTAGGATGAGTTTTTGATTTTAGAAGTGAAATTTAAATTTGAGTTGTAGGAAGCATGCAACATATAGTCAAGGTGGAAAAATAGAGACTGGTATAATATGCATTAAAAAGATTGTCAGTGAAGTGAAGGAGAGAAATAAGCGGTAGTTTGAAAGAAAAAACTTTGCCTTGTGCATCAAACTTTGTATAGTACTTGACCATCGTTCATGTGAACAGTTTGGAATTTCCACATGGTACTATTGCAACATGGTTCTGACTGAGGAACTTAAAGTAACTAATTGTGTTCATACATTATCTCCTCTCCTTTGTTAAAACCATCATATTATTTGCATAGATGGCAGTTTCTTTTTCTAGTTCTTAAGATCCTTTAAGTGAATTAGTAATTGGTTATTCATCTTTGTATCACTGGCAACCACAATACTTTGCATGTAGGAGGTGTATAAATATTAGGTCATTGGGAAAGCCATGACACATTTTTGCATAGAAAAATACATTGCGATTTTCCCGATGACCTAATAATATATTTTAATGTAAAAAAGAACTTTATTTAGCAGGGAGAGACTTGGTATGTGGGGAGGCTAGGGAAACATGAAAAGATTAGTTGAAATGATGTGTACAGAGTACCACTAACAATACCTAACTCAGATGAATAAATATTATATTCCTTTATATGTCTTCCCCTATTTGATACTTGAGAAGAGAGAATCGAGGAAAACATCCTCAGAGGCCCAGAGAAGAATGGAGAGAAAGAGTAGCAGTGAACTTTTTCAGGACAGAAGGATGATTTCTTTTGCAGGGAGGACTGATAAGCTCATACTGGCATAGAGGAAGAACTGAAGGAACATGTGGCCAGTACCTTGCTCTGTGAGATGGAAGTCCCAGTGGTGACGGAGGGAGCAACGTTTTTAAAGCAAATGAAGAGCATTTGGAATGTCTTTGGATACATGAAGAAAATAAAAGATGGATTATTCAATGCATTATCTAGGAACATTGGTTCTATTGAATTTAGGTAGTATGAACAATGAGGTCTTTGTGATTCTGTGATCTTTATGCTTTGGAGGCTGGAATCAAGTAACAGCATTACTGGATATGTAATATGAGGGAAAGGATTCACAAGGCTGCACAGGAAAGATTTAGTGGAGACATGGTAATTTTTGTTGAATGTTTGAACAGTTTCCATATGGATAAGTACTTCTTTTCATTTTATCTTACCAGAAGGAAGAGTTCAGGCTAAAGAGTCAAAGTAAGACATATTCCTCCCATTAAAGAACTTACCAATAATTAGAGCTCTCTAATATTAGAGTCCATTGTTTTGTTACATGAACAATTTTCTATCAGGGCAGGGATTCAGAGAGGGCTTGGATGTGAAGATGGAAAATCTGTATGTCAACTAAAAACCTTTTAACACTCAAGTGTTAGCAGGCTTTATAATCAGAACATTGACGGGATAAGAAAACCTAGTTTGTAGTTAGAAGCAGAATAAATGTAGTGACTACAAGAGTCCAGGCTAGACTACAGTCAGTTGTAACCAGAAAGGAACCAAGGATCTAAGGCCCTTGAGGAATATCTGCGCCGTAGTTTATCACCTTTTTTTTCTCTGCGTCTGCCTCATGTACTCAAGGATTGATGCATCAGTAATATCTGTCATTATTTGATCCCTAATTGTGTACCTCATCAGTACCATTAGGTTCCATGTGTTTTTACCCTCATTTAAAATTTCTTTTCTTTTTTTCTTTTTTTTTTTTTTTTTTGCTATAGGACATGTGCGCTCACCAGACAGACAGAGAGAGACATAGAGACAGAAAGCGAGAAATCACCCCCCACGGGGGATGGCCATGCCGCAATCCCTTCTCCTCCATTCTCTCGGGATCTTGGGCACGCACACACACACGCCCGGCGTGAGTTTTAAGCCACCGGCTCCGGGACGCAAACTGCGGTCGACATAGCCATTACGCTAACTGCTGGTTCCCCTCGTTTAAAATTTCATTGAGGGTCAGCCCTGTAGCCTAGTGATTCAGGGAGCCAGATCCTGTAACGCCAAACATGATTCAAATCCTGGTCCGGGTGGCTGGGAAAACATGCTGGACGTATGTGTATCTGTGTCCCAAATCCTAATGGGATGGAGAATGGAGGAGAAGGGCCACGCCCCATTGGAGGCTGCTTTCTCCTTCTCCCTGTCACTCTGCCTCTGTGTCTCTTTCTGGCAAGCACATGCATCTTCCGGCAATTTTTTTCTTTTAAATTTCACTTTACAGTGAATCACTGTAATTCTTTGAAATAAAAACTATGGAGTTTTTAATTTATTTATAGATTATGTATTTGAAATATTAGCACTCTTTATGCATTTCTAGTTTATGCATGATACTCCACCCCTCTCCCCACCACATCAATCAAGAAATGAATTTCTTTTTTTTTTTTTTTTTTCTTTTTTTGGAGAGGTTTTTGCTATAGGGCGCGTGTGCTCACCAGACACACAGAGAGAGACAGAGAGAGACAGAAAGTGAGAAATCACCCCCAGGGAGGATGGCCACGCCGCAATCCCTTCTCCTCCATTCTCCTCTTGGGATCTTGGGCACGCACACACATGCGCCCGGCATGAGATTAAGCCACTGGATCCAGGACTTGAACCGCGGTCGACTACATGGGTGTTCAGTGACATAGCCATTACACTAACTGCTGGTCCCAAGAAATGAATTTCTGATTTCAAGTAAAGGCCATACTATGAAGAACTAATTTTTTTTCATTGTAAATTAAAAAACAAATTCTAAATAAGTCTCATTTTCACCTTTTCTCCCCTCTGTCATCACCTCTTAGCAATAGAATGGAGCCATTTTAGCAGTGTCACCCATCTTATGAATGTAATGTCATCAAACATACCACAAAGTTAAGGAGAAGGGACAACCATATGTATCTGTTTCTTTCTTGGCTCAGTGCTTAAAATTTTAAGCTATAAGCTGAAATGCAGTCAGTTCCCAAACTCCACACTTTTTGTTTTATTTTGTTTTGGTATGGTACATTAGTGCCCAGAAATTTACTATTGATTACTGTAGTTTCCCTGGCCCCATCGAATGTGAAAGGAATGGGAAAGTAGCTTGATTCATAATGTTGGCTACTTAGCGGTTTTTGCTTACGAAGGTTGTGCATTCATTTTGGAAAACACTGAATAATCAGTCCCAGAATTACTTTCATGTTGTACAGAGAAGGTACTATCGAATTAAAGTCACAGTCTTCATGGAAAATAACGTGTCAGAAATTGCTAAGAAGAATGTCTGAAATACGCATCGGTTGTGAAGTGAGAAAAAAAAATGGGTCAGTGATTGATTCTCTTGGGATAAGGGTGGGGGCCATATTCTTCAAGGGACTTTAACAGAATCTCTAGTTAGAATGTTTCTAAATATACATGACCCATCTCCTGAGGTTCTGCTATGGCTGTCACTCCAAGATTCCACATTTTCTTTCACTGTGTGCTTTGTATCACTGTATACACTCACTACCTGGAACTGCCTTTAGGATTATTGTGAATATTTTTAGATGTAAGATATATTGAGAACTAGAATGCTAGCGAATGAATATGTTCTGCGGCTAGTAGATCATTATATTGGGTTGTCGGAAAAGTCATGACGTATTTTTTTCTGTACAAAAATGCATCATGATTTTTCTGACCACCCAATAATTGCTTGATCAGCTATCTTATAACAAACTTTTATTTAAGATAGAGAGTTAGGGAACCAGCAGTTAGCGTAATGGCTATGTCGCTGGACTCCCACGTAGTCGACCGCGGTTCGCGTCTCGGACCCGGTGGCTTACAACTCACGCCGGGCGCGTGTGCGTGCGTGCCCAAGATCCCAAGAGGAGAATGGAGGAGAAGGGATTGCGGCGTGACCATCCCCCCTGGGGGGTGATTTCTCGCTTTCTGTCTCTATGTCTCTCTCTGTCTGTCTGGCGAGCGCATGCGCCCTATAGCGAAAAAACCTCTCCAAAAAAAAAGATAGAGAGTTAGTTAAATCCCTCATTCATGGTAAGCATTTAGAATTTAAATTCAAAATGAGAAAGTAAATGGTGATTTATGGGAATATAGTGTAAGGATGACAGATAATTTCAGTGCTGAGAAAAAGGTCATCTTTGACTTTGTTTAGAAGTCATCAAGTGGTTCAGTGTGATATTCCTGATGTCAGCGAATTCAAGGAGTATTGATAGAAAAAGAAACAGGAGAGACACCCTCCATATGATGGTGTTATTTCAAGTAGTTGGATATGTAGACAGGATTATGGAAGACAGAAGTGGAGAAATGATTTCAAGAAAATAACAAGGTGCTTTCAATTTCAGAGACATCAGATGCATCATCTAATGAGAATTTTGGATGATTGTGGAATGGCAATACCAGCAGCATTATGAGCTGATATATGTTAGTAGGACTGAGAAAATGTTGAAAAGAGAAAGAAAGAAGGCTTATAGCATGGAACAGATTCAGGGCTCATTTTACAGATGTACCGCAGGAACATGTTTGAAATTTTCTAGTTCTCCAAGTTGGTATTCATTACTGAAAGAATTTAGGAAGTTTTGAGAACCAACAGTAAAGGAAGTTACCATCTGGTTAATATTTTGATTTGATGCAGATTGAAAGGAATGATATAAAATCTGGACAAAATGAGATTGGGAAGATAACAATAGCACTAGTATATGCAACCAACACTTAAGTATTTATTGAATACTACCCTAGGGATCCCTGGGTTTTGTGTTTTAACAAGATCATGGACTGGCCAAAAAAGCAACCTGAAAGGCCAACCCAAACAGAGGACAGCAAATGTTGGTGTCCAGAGAATAGCATAGCTATTCAAGAGATGCGCCTTGGATCTCAGTCCCCAACCTAGACGTACTGCATGACTTTTCTATGGTTGTTCCAACAGATGACCACCGACTTAATGAGTCTACACAACACACATTTTTATCTCAGTTTCTGTAGGTTAGGAGTCCAGGAAACTTAGGCTGTTTCTTTGCTTTAGGGTTTCTCACCAAGCTGTCTTGAGACTGTTGCCCAAAATCCTGAGAGAAGACTGGAGGAGAAGGGATTGCAGCGTGGCCAGCTCCCACGTACCCTATAGTAAAATATCTCTCTCTCCAAAAAAAGTTCATGGATAATGTACACTATGAAATGAGTATTCAAGGATTAAAAAAATTTTTTGCACCAACACAAACCTGTGTTTTTTTTTCTTATTTTTTTAATTTTTATTTTTTAATTTATTTTTTCATTTTTATTATCATCATAATCTTCTTTATATTACATTGGATTACATATAACTTTACAGTGTATTACATTGCTTTTTCAAAAGGGAATGCCATGCATGTCAGTCAATACGGAGACATTAATCTCCCCACTTCATCATTCAATATCTTTTCTATGTTTTTCCCAATAATAATAATTATTATTCTAATTACTTTTTAAAACAGGCAATCACTATTTCTCATTTTGCTTGTAAAAAGACTTTACCCATCATGAAATACTTCTCAGACCAATCCAGTTGAGAATGCTATACATGTCATCATCAACAGGTAATAAGCCATATCTGTTTCTCACTAACGTCCTGCTTCTCTATTTGTTCTCTTGCTATCTTTCTCTATTCTTTTCTCTTCACCCCCCCCCCATTCCACACTGTCCTATTCTCGTTAAATACCTTCACTGCTTTTATGTCCTCCAATTTTTAACCTGTGTTATTTTTTGAGAGATATTTTTGCTATAGGGCGTGTGTGCTTGCTGGAAAGACAGAGAGAAAGAAAGTGAGAAATCACTCCCCAGGGGGGATGACCCATGCTGCAGTCCCTTCTCCTCTACTTTCTTCTAGGGATTTTGGCCACACACGCACATGCACCCAGAATAAGTTTTAAGCTGCCGGGTCCTGGACTCAAACCGCGGTCACTACGTGGGAGTCCAGCAACATAAGCATTATGCCTTTTACTGATCCCCAAGCCTGTATTTTTTTTTTCTTTTATTGGAGTTTTTTTTTTTTTTTTTTTTTTTTTTTTTTTTTTTTTTTTTTGCTATAGGGCGTGTACGCTCACTAGACAGACAAAGAGAGACAGAAAGCGAGAAATCATCCCCCAGGGGTGATGGCCACGTCGCAATCCCTTCTCCTCTATTCTCCTCTCGGGATCTAGGGCACGCACGCACATACACCCAGCGTGAGTTTAAGTCACCGGGTCCAGGACTCGAACCGCGGTCGACTACGTGGGAGTCCAGTGACATAGCCATTACGCTAACTGCTGGTCCCCCCCAAGTCTGTATTTTTAATTTAATTTTTTCATGCACTTTTTGAAGTCCTTTCATTTAATATCATGGGATATCCTGTTATCTTTGCTGTATTATATTGGTTAAAAGCAAGTTACAGGTTTCTCCACTAGAGAGGGGGAAATTGCACACAAGTGTGGGTATCCAGGAGGCGAGATCATGGGGGCGCTGTAAAGTTCAGTTTATGGCATCTACTAAATCAGAATCTACATTTTAGCTATCTTCCTCATTGTGTTTTAGGAAGCAGTGTTATAGATGGTAGGTGCCAAAGGAATTTGAATTAGAAATAGAAGAAAGTTCTTTGGTTGTGATTTGGCCAAGTGGATTGATCAAGGAGTTTATGGTGTTTCTCTCCCCACCACATGTAATTCAGCATAGAGTTTTTTTACTTTTGTGGTGCTGCTGGACACCTCTCTCAGTGAGTTCTTTATGTGGTATTTACTCTTTTCTCTTTCACTATTCCATTTTGGTATTGGGGGTTCGTGGGAAGTAGTGGACTTATGTTTTTTTTTTAATTTTTAATTTTTTTTTGCTGGTCCTAATAACTGAGCAACCTTGGGAAGAATATTGAACTCTCCTTAACCTCAATATATGTATATATTCTGTCATTCCTCTCTTACAGGGTTGTTGTTTGAGTTGAATAAGTTAAAGAAGTGAAATTCCTTAGTCAAGAGTAATGTTGTAGTGGACTCCTTTTGTTGCAGGGCCTAATTCACTGTGCTGTCCCCTTCCCATCTGTGGAAGCAGGTTATCTGACAGTCGCAAATGGACTTTGACTGTCTCTCTGTAGTTTATTACAGAAGGTATGAACACCTGACTCAAATTGGCAACTGAGTCTTCACCTTGTGAATGGGATTTGGGACCAAAACATGACAGTTCAGTCCTTGCTGATTTAACGCAGTAAGGAGATTAAAAACCAAAGAATCCGTAGTGCAGTTGTCTTCTAAGAGATGGAATGAGTAACAGAGAAAGGTCATTGCAGAGGATGGAGGAAACTCTGCCGGGAGGAGGAAGTGGGTGGTGTGCGGTAGGTACAGGCATCTGCTTTCCATTTCCTGCTTGCTTTTCCTAGCTCTGACTTCATTTTTGTCTTTGAGTTGTATAATACACAACTTTGAATTTGTATAATAAATTTCTCTCTTTTTTATTTAAGATATTTCAAGTTGTTTTCTGTTACTTTAGAGAGAGAGCTGAAATGAAGGCCAATAAATATAGTACTTAATTTCTTTTAATCCCTAACTACTCATTCTTATCTCCTTCACTCCCCAGCCAGTGTCTACATAATTTGTTTTTAAAGGCCAATTATATTCCCTCATTTATTGAACGGTCATTGAGTATTTTTTCAGAGTACTTTAGAGATGCCCAAATGAAGAAATATGATCCTTGCTCTGAGCAATTTTTAATTTAATGAGAGAGATGGACATGTAAATGATCATCTGTAATATTAAGCAGAAGAAAGAAATAAGAACTATATTCAACTCACATGAGGTGGTTTTTATCTTATACTTGAAAACCTTACTTAAGATCATTAAAATTATTTTATTGTTTGCAAAGTACTGAGCCCTTTTGTCTCTGACTGATGCTAAGATCCTGGTAAGCTTTTGGGCTATAATTTTTGCCTGCTTCCTTGGAGCATTGCAGTAGGACAGGCAGTCTAGTCACATATGCCTTTCTTTAAAGTAGGTGGAAAGAAGTACAAAGATGTAGGCAAAACTGAAAACAGCAGAAGCTTGAATCGGAGATTTTTTTTTTTTTAATTTGCTCAGCAAAGCTATTGGATCTTCTTGTGTTGATTAAATCACCATTACCTGTGGGTAATTTGAACATTTTCATGTTTAAGGTTGCTCTTAGAGGTTCTATGTTCCTTTTTGATTGTGTCATGTGTGAAAAAGGTACATAAATATATCGTCTTATGTAATGAGGAAGGTTATAGAGATTGCATTGCATGATATAAAGGGTGTCTTATCCAAGAGGTCTGTGTTCCCTATAGTAAAGTGGGTGCTTACATTAGATAAAAGCCAGTGAAATTATAGTTAAACTGCATAAGGCTGATTTCAGAACCACATTTTCTTAACATGGAGGTTATGTAGGTTATGTGTTTTAATGGCTCATGCAGCTCTTTAAAATGACCCAGTTCAGAATGACATTCAAGTTGGAGAGAGCTGATTGAAATGGGCATTGGTGGAAAATCCCTTGGGGATTTGTGGAGCAATTAAAAAAACCTAGGAAGCTCATTCTTTTTAATAATAGAAAAAAAATCTGAAGTTAGAATTTTAGAGAAGTATGTGAAGGTTTTATCATACTAAAGATATTGTGGAAATGCTTTTATTTTTTTAAAAAAGAAAAGGAAACAATCTCATTTTGAAAACATCATTAGGGAAAGTAATAGAATTAACAGAGTAACTCCAGGATGAGGTAAATAATTTTCTTTGTAAGTAAGAAGTATTCTAGATATTCTATAATTATTCTAGAGACTTCTTAATATAATATAACTAATACTCACTTTGGTATTCTATTCTACTTTTTGGTCACCTTAGATAAGCCATATAGAGTTTTCTCAGCACTCTCTATCTTAAACTCATTGAAAGTGAGAATCATGTGATTACCTTACTACCACTTTATACTGTGTACCTAGTACTGTCCTTGAACATAGTAACTATTGATTGAAAGAGTGTTATTATGTATTTACATAACCTTGCACCAGAAAATGACATGCTGGTATTATTTCTAGGTAGTTCTTTTCAGCTCTTTAGAATATTGTAGGAGGGGTTTTCAAAAAGATAATGGAAAATGCATGTTATGAAAAAAACTATACATGGATTACAAAAATTGTTTGCACCAAAATAAATTCATACGTTAATTCGATTTTTCCATGAGCTTTTTGAAATTTCCTCATGGATTCGATGTGAGGTTTAATACTAAGCATGTGATCAGTAAATAATCCTTACAAATGTGAATTATTTGACTCTTATTTCTTATATTCTCTTGGAGAGAAGCTAGTCTTAAAAAAAAAAAAAGAAAAGGAAAGAAGAAGAGTGAGGGATCAGTAAGTAGACCATTTCTAATTTTTAAGCAATGGCTTGGCAAATGACTGAAAATTCTCTGGGAATAAAGCTTCTAGTAACTAAGCTGGCCAGCTCACAATAGACGTTAGGGGGTTCTCACAGCTTCAGACTAAGTCAGTGGTGGCAGTCAGTCAGTGAAGAAGCAAGGGATTTCCTGGCACCAGACACCAGGAGAGGTGGAGACGCTGTCCTGGTACCCTTTGGGAAAAGGCATGTGTTCCACAGACTGGATTTATGGATCTATAGAGAGACAGCCTTTGAAGACACTGAGCTGATTAGCCATGAAAACGGAAAGAACAGGGGAGATTGGTAGGGAGTTGCCTTTCTAAGGGAGTCAGGGGAGGTAATGGCCAGCACCACTTCTCTTTAGGTATTTTCTCTGTCTCTGATATGGATGCCTTTGGCACAGAGTATGTCACTGGGGAATGTAATACTGCCCAAATAGCAGAGGTGTTTGCGAATTCCATGTTCCCTGTAAAGTTGGTGACATCATGCCCCAGTTGGGGGTTACGTCTGTAATTGCCACAGAAGGGACTCTGTGTGTTTTGCCTGCAGATGGCTCTGAATCTGCCAAGGAAAGAATAAGATAAATATTTTCTTATAAATATAAAAGGAAGAGTTAAACACTTATTGTTTAGAAACCAAGCTGATAAGCATATTACATTGTCTGAGGCACCAGAAATGAGCAAATTAATTACATGCAAATAACCGTTGCTCATGAAGTGTGGGTTAATAATAGTGTCTGTTTGGATGTTTGTTGAAAATTTATTTACATGGCTTAATTTTCTGCTAATTTTCCCATGGAAAATGTTAAATATTGTTTCCTTTTGCCTTTCATTCAGAATTCTTTTATTGAAATCGGGGAAACTTTCACTTTGTCTTGCTGGCTTTGCCTTGCCAAGGGCAGTTTGAAACACAGTATTTGTGAATGCGTGGTAAAGAAGGAACCGTTAGTTCCATGTAGGTTTTTCTATCTTAAACAAATGATCCTCGTCACCCACATCATTATATAATACAGAGGTTCTCATTGTTGAATATTAGTGCACAGTCGTTCAGACCAAATTTACTTTCTGTTGATCTTTTATGAACATCTCTTGATGTCAGCTTCTCAGTAAGCTTTGGATGTCTCTTCTCTTAAGGCAAAACAGGGAATTGAGGAGTTTATATTGACAGTGTGGTCATGGTGTGGGTCTCTGCCTCTTTTACTAATGAACTTTCAGATTCATTTTGAAAAGATGGCTCTACCCTCTGCCGAGTGCTTCAGATACTCCGAGGAGCCTTAGTATCCCACTGTGACTCTCTTGATCTCCATATGTGTATGTTCCTTGAGGTATATCAGAGGTGATTAGATGAGTTCTTTTATTTTTTTCCAAGGCAATCAATTCTTGTGGGTCATTAACTTAGACTATCTGTCAGATGCTTTATAACTGGGGAATATTTTAGTTGGGATGATGAGTGATTGTTTTTGTGTCTAGCTTTCCAGGCTGGACTTCTCTGCGCCCAGCCTCCTTTGACAGGGTGACATGCACTTCTGCGAGGTTGCTACTGTGTTTGCTTTGTACATGTGGAGTCTCAGGCATTTAGCCTGAGTTTTCATCAACTCTGACATTTTGTCATAACTTAGAAACTATTATCTTATGGAGTCCTAGACACTGTGATTAGTCATTTATTGTCCACAAAACAGGACATAGACTTTGCTTTTAATTTTTGGTAGAACAAGAATTTAAACATCCAGTCAAAAAGGAAACCAGAACATATGGAATCTAGGGCCAGTTTGGACCAGCTACTCTTCAGCCTTGTTCTGCTCCCTATTGGTTATAAGTAACTGGGGTGCAGGAGGAGGTGGAGTTGTCATAGGAAGGTTGAACCACTGAACTCTGTCAAGTAACATCTTGCCTTTGGAAGACGCTCTTTGCCTAGCGTTCTTCTTCAGTTGCCATGATAGAGATTAGAGCTCTGGAGGCGAGGCTGCTGGCCAGATATTTTCTTCTTCACTTAATGTTTATGTATTACTGAAAGAGAGAAATAGAGAAGGAGAGAGATGGAAGGATACTCTTGACAGAGTCTCACTATGCTGTGCTTCTCCCTAACCCTCCAGCCTTCGAACCAGCCAGGATCATGGATGTGTTCAGGTCAGTCTAGGATTCAAACCCCAATATATTCTTACAGTGTTTCAGGGAGAAGTGCTTGTGGCAGTACACATGTACCTTGGGGTTCCACTGTTTTATTCTTTCTTTTTTTGGATTGAGGTTCCCAGGCAGAGAAATTATACTACCTTTTAATAACCCTGATTAAAAGAAGGAGAAAAATCAATTTGTAGATTTTGAGATGATAATCAAATTCTTTATTATAGAAAAAGATGAGAGACATAACTACCTGTGTTTGCAAATTATTTGCTTTCAATCTGTGATGCTTTCAAGAGTTTGAGAAATAGGGTATTTAACTTCTCAACTTATGAGTGATAGGATCATGGTAAAAGTGCTCCAGCCTAATGGAAGCTTAAAATGCTGCTCTCAGAATTGCTGGATCACACTTGACAGTGATTTGTATGTCTACGGATTATTAAACCTCAGCATGGAGAATGTCCTGATTTAAAATTTTCCAGTTTTATTCACTTGGTCTGATGTGAGGAGCAGCCATCCTTTCTGTTGTCTTGAGTAGTAGAATCTAAATTTTTCAACCACAGTTAAGTTTCTGGTCAAGGCCAACCAAACTGAGCTGTTAGGAGTTCTTTCTCTTTGGATTTCTCAGAGAATTACTAATATTTTCTTCAACCTTGACTTTGTTCTGTATTGACATCGAAAGGCCATTTGTCATTCTAGTAGCCATAAACACATGTCACCAACTGGAGTACATGCCTCGGAGTGATCAGAAAATAGCAGTCTCAGAACAAATGGTAATTACTCTGTGCTAATATTTTATTGTATTTATTATGTGAGCCCTTATGTAGTTTTTCTAAAAAAATCCCCAGGGCTTTAACAACTTTGGCTAGTAATGCACAAACTTAAGGTTCAGAGATTTCTTTCTTTTTTTTTTTTATTTTCTTGAGAAGTTTCTGCTATAGGGCGTGTGCACTCACCAGAAAGACAGAGAGAGACAGAAAGACAGAAAGCGAGAAATCACCCCCCAGAGGGGATGGCCACATCACAATCCCTTCTCCTCCATTCTCCTCTTGGGATCTTGGGCATGCACGCACATGTGCCTGGCGTGAGTCCAAGTCATCGGGTCCAGGACTTGAACCACGGTCAACTACATGGGAGTCCAGCAACATAGCCATTACACCAACTGCTAGTCCGAAGGTTCCGATATTTGCTGTTGTAGAATTTATATATACAGGAAACAGATTAAGTAGTTGTGGCTTGGAAGATTTTTTTAACATAATTTTCAGATTCCTTCAGTTATATTCTACTTCAGTATGTTTTCTTGTTATATCACTTGTTTATCCCACAAACTCTTTAAAAAAATTATGTAAGTTTATTTATTATTACCATTCTAATTTGCCATAGGGCACGTGCATTTAGCTGAGAGAGACAGAGAGAGAAAGAGAGAGAGAGAGAGAGGAAGTTAGAAAGCGAGAAAGCAAACCACCAGGTCCAGGACTCAAACCATGGTTGGCCATGTTGGAGTCCAGCACCTTAAGTACCACACCACCTGCTGGCCCTGCCACAAACTCTCATTAGTGCTTATTGTATATACTTAGTACCAAACTAGGTTAGACCAGGACTTAAAATTAATTTTAGTAGAATTGCTTGTGAATATCATTGTTTTTCTTGTCTTTTCTCTTGTTTCTGTAATCCAAAGTTACCTTGCAGATGTTATGCAAATATGTATATGTGAAAGTCTTAATTCGTAATGAGTCAAAAGTTGACTAAAGGGAGACTGTAGAAATACTGATGATGCCGGGACCAGCAGTTGGCGTAATAGTTTTGTTGCTGGACTCCCACGTAGTTGACTGTGGTTTGAGTCCTGGACCCAGCAGCTTAAAACTCTTGCCAGGCACGTGTGCGTGCCCAAGAGGAGAATGGAGGAGAAGGGATTGCGGCATGACCATCCCCCTTGAGGAGTAATTTCTCACTTTCTGTTTCTCTGTCTCTCCAGTGAGTGCATGCACCCTGTAAGAAAACTCTCTCCGAAAAAAAAAAAAAAAAAAGAAAGAAAGAAAGAAGGAAGGAAAGAAATAAGTATTAACCAAGAGTGGTATAACTTGAGAAAGGGGATTAAAGAGGTTAGCAGTTCAGGTTGGACAGACAACGATGAAGCATAAGTGGGGAGGATATTGATTTAGTAAGTGCAAAGGAACTGAAATAGTGAAGCCTTAGAATATTAGAGAAAAAATGGATAGAAACATAGCTTTTCACATTTTGTTTGAATCAATTTTAATGGTGTTTATCTTGGACCTAAAATAATGAACCAAATATAAAACTACATTTGAAATCATAAGTTGAACATTATTTTAAGCATTTCACTAGAAGATCATCTGCTTTCCACTTTAGTATGCCATTTTTTAAAGTTCGCTAAGTTAATTGATGTTATTATATGTTAGGAACAATTTTTCCATTTCCAGTTTTTTTAATTATAAATGTTGAGATAAACTCACATATAGTAAAACTCACCATTTTAAAGGATACAGCTCCATAGTTTTTAGCATATTCATAAGGTTGTACCACCATTATCACTATTTATTATCTTAAAAATGGAACTGGTCATTAGCTGTCACTCACCATCGCCACCGTCATTCCCTCTTCTCCCCAACTTTGGCAACCATCCATCCATTTTCTGTTTCTATGGATTTTTCTATCCTGGGCATTTCACATAAATTGAATCATAAACTGTGTGACTTTTGTGACTTCTTTTTTTACATTTAGCATATTATTTTCAAGGTTTTATTCATGTTATAGCCTGTGTCAGTACTTAATTTTTTCTTATTGCTTAATAATATTCCATCGTATGGAATTTTGTTTTATCTGCTCGTCAGTTGGTATATATCTGAGCTGTTTCCCCTTTTTGTTTACTATGAATACTGCTGCAGTGAAAATTTGTGTACAAGCTTTTCTGTAAATATATGTTTACAATTTCAGTATACTTAGGAATGGAACTGTTGAATCATATGGTGACTCTGTATTTGACTTTTTGAGGATCTGCCAAACTGTTTTCCAAACAGTTTACATTCCCACCACATTGGACATATTATTTTGAATGAAATTGACATACTGTTAAAGATAAGTTTATTCTTCCTTTCCTGCCTTTTGGATATCATATGGAGGGCCTTCAAAAAGTTCATGGAAAATGGAATTAAAGCATGAGTTTATTTTGGTGCAAATATATTTGAAATCCAAGCACAGGTTTTTAATATGTATTTATCCACTTTTTTTTTTTTTTTTTTTGGAGAGTTTTTTTGCTATAGGGTGCGTGTGCTTGCCAGACAGACACAGAGAGAGAGACAGAAAGCAAGAAATAACCCCCCGGGGGGATGGCCACGCCGCAATCCCTTTTCCTCCATTCTCCTCTCGGGATCTTGGGCACGCACGCACACGCGCCCGGCGTGAGTTTTAAGCCACCGGGTCCGGGACGCGAACTGTGGTCAACCACGTGGGAGTCCAGCAACATAGCCATTACGCCAACTGCTGGTCCTTGTCCAATTATTTTTTGAAGACCTTATTGTCTCAAGCTTTGAAGGGTCTTAAAACTTTAAAGTTGGAAGAGTTCTAATGGATCTCTTTTCCTGGACGATTGAGGAAGATTCCCAAGGTCAGGATTCTGTGCAAGTTAGTTCGCTGCTCTATCTACTTCACGTAGCTCACCACTGTAAATAACATGTACTTAGTAAATGTTTCTCAGTGAATGAATCTAATCAACTCTTCTTGTTTTTAACAAAAAAATATCTAGAGAGTTCAGGTGACTTCCCAAAGGTCAAAGAAAGGCTTAATGGCAGAGCAAGCTCTTCCCATTACAGTCATCTTGAATGCACTATTCTTCCTGAGCTTGGTGGGCCAGTGCTGACCTGATACAGGATTTTCTGACAATTTTATAGCTGTGATTTGGGGGGTTTATTGACATTTAATGAGTGTTTTTGTTCTTGTGAAGTGATTTACATGTTTACTGCTGAGGCAAGCATTCATAAAGGGAGGAAAAAAACCCATTTAAATAACTACATTTTACCTAGGGAAGATAAATTACAGTTGCCCATCAATAAACAGATATCTTCCATAGCTGCCAAGATTATTAGATTGTAGAAAACAATAAAATTGCACCCTCTCTTGTGAGTCACTTGCCTTAAAAAATTCACAACTAATTATCTAAAAGTGAGACAAGTTAATGCAGGTTTGCTATCTGGTATTCTCTTCTTTCCTAATCACCCTTGTGGAGGAAGGAATCCATTTTATCAGTCTTTCCTCTTTGCTCCTTACTCCATTCTTCCAGAGTCATATATGTATAAATTAAATGTAGCATAGCGTAAGTAAGCTATGTATCTGAAGCAGTGTTCTTGGAGTCCATTTGCATGTTAAGTGGAGTTGTGTGCCATGAAGGATAGGTTTATAGACTGGGCCTGTAATGAAGTTGAAAGTCGCTGTGGAAGAACTGTGTGTAGACTGTAGAATGTAGGAAGAAATCTATGCATAAAGTGTGTATTTCACTTCCTTTGACAAAGCCTTATTTTATAAGGCTTTATGGGAAACAGTTCAATTACTTTAGTTAAGCTTATTCTAGGAAACAGAATATTAAGACATTACTTGAAGGTGCTGAGATTTCCTTCGTTTTGTAACTTTTGACCAGCTGATTGATATCTGGTATTTAAAGTAACAGGTTTAAAATAGTTTTCTGGGGACTAGCAGATGGTATAATGGTTATATCACTGGACTCCCACGTAGTGGACTGTAGTTCCAGTCCTGGACCCAGAGGCTTAAAACTCATGCTGGGTGCATGTGCATGTGTGCCCAAATTCCCAAGAGGAGAATGGAAGAGAAGGGTTGCAGTGTGGCCATTCCCCCTGCCCCGGGGGGGGAGTGATTTCTTGCTTTCTGTCTCTTTCTCTCTGTTTCTCTGGTGAACGCGTGCACCCTATAGCAAATATCTCTCAAAAAATTAAAAATTTAAAAAACAATAAAATAGAGTCCTGAGTTCTGGTTTTGTTCCTATCTGTGGGACATATCTTAGGTGTCAGCATATGTCTATTATGTTCATAAATATATTTCTGGCTTATTCCGTCCCTATAATGTTGGGAGTTGAGAGTGAGAGATTATGAAAAAAATCCTCCTTTTTATTAAAGTATAAATAAGGGCATTTTCTTGGAGTTAACATGAGGTAGTATGGGGAAAAACAGATTTTTAATGAGAGAATTTAAGTTTATGTTCTGGTTCTTTGACTAATTGTGTGTTCTTGCTTTAATCTCAGAACTTTACCAAGCCTCATTTTAGTCATTTGTAAAATGTGGTTAATAATAATTCCTATGTCACAATGTGGTTTTATATTTGATGAAATAATGTATAGGATACATATGTAGTAGACATGTAATAGCTGATAGTGAAATCCGAATCTGAGGTTCATTGGAGATCCTTAATAAAGTTTTGTAAAATAGATATATAAATAAAAACATCATAGTTCTTTTACACACACACACACACACACACACACACACACTTCCCTCTCCAGATCACATTCTATCTCCATCCCACCCATATCTGTTTCCAGTAGGATTTAACTAGTTATGTGTTTAACAGGTTAACTTTTTTTTTTTTTTTTTTTTTTTTTTTTTTTTGCCGCAGGGTGCATTTGCTTGCTGGAGAGACAGACAGAAACAGTGAGAGTGAAAGTGAAAAATTACCCATCCCCTTGGGGGTGGGTGCCCACACCACAGTCCCTTCTCTGTTCTCCTCCTGGGATTTTGGGCACACATATACACACATGCAGTGTGATTTTCAAGTCGACAGGTCTAGTACTGAAATCTCGGTTTGCCCTGTGGGAGTCCAGCTCCTTAACCACTATGCCACCTGCTGGTCCCAGCAGGTTAACTTAAATGTATATGGATAGCAAGAAGGCTTTTAAAATGATTTTAACATGTTTACTGTAAAGATTTTTTTTTTTAACAGCTGTTATAAATCTGTTGGTCAGGTGCTTTCTACTCTCTTCTAATTTCTGCTAATGCCACCACTTGCTTATATTATCCAAGTTGGAAGCCTTGGCTCAATACTTTCTACTTTCTGCTGCCTAACAGTCTGTTTCTGTGCAAAGCTAATACTGCATAAAATATTGTTGATTCTGACATGAGGAAATACATAGACTCAAAACACTAGGGTATACTGAGCATAACTCGGTAGCTTTATTTATCAACAGATTGCCAAGAGACCAATAAAGCTCCCAATCATGGCCATTTATATACTCAGAAATATAGTGTAATCCCAGTTTTATAGGGTTTTTTTTCTTGTTTAATTCTTACTTTCTAATGGGTCTATAAATGGCCAACTTACAAGAACTCGATCTCTTTTACCTACAATAGATAGTGCTTGGTATTCTATTAGTCATAAGATACCAAAGGCATGAGACAACCTTGAGCAGCATTGAAGGGTATGGTAGATTGGGTTATTGCTCAGCAAATATTTGTTCCCTAATCCCCCTCCCCCTCTCCACCCCCACAGCCACCTCCATGGGAGCAGTATCCTTTCTCTTTCCGTTGACATTGGGCTTAGATATATGACTCGCCATGACCATTGGAATATTAGTGGACATGCTACTGGCAAATGCTTGAAACAGGCTTGTGCAGTCAAACTTGGTCTTTTTCACTTCTGTTGTTTATCATGAGAAAAGCATGCTCCTAATAGGTGCTAATTCATGTGGGGTTGAAAAACACTGACTTTGTAGTTGATCTGAAGCTTGGTTCGAAGCTCTGCTGAGCTCAGCCTGTAGCCAAACCCCAGGTAACTATTATAATATGTAACCAAGAAAAAAATACATATTGCAAGCTGCTGAGTTTTGGGCTGCTTTGCTACTCAGTATTGTGGTAGTAGCTAACAAATGCAAAAGAGTGCTGACTTTTATGGTTTTTTTTTGGGGGGGGGCACTATTTTGGGAGTTTTAGCCTCCTATAGAAACAAGAACAGTATAATTCATGGCACCTATGTGAATTTTATGTCTCTCATGACTGGCAAAACTGTTCAAGATTGAAAGTTTAGTTAAAAGGAATGTTAACAGTTCAGGTCTGGAAGAAGGGTGCTGGTTGGCCCTGACTGTTTTTGCAAATCTGTTTGTACTTGGAAGTTGTTTCTAGGAAAAGATAATGGCCGGTGGCTCCTTTCTTGTTGGATAAACTAGTTGTATTTTCTTAGCGTTAAGAAGGGCAGTGAATACAAAAAGATAGTCTCTTTAATTATGGAAAGAATCTATTAAAATTCCATTTTGTCTTTAGCAGTAAATCTGGAGGAGGCCAAACACCTCTTTAAAATAATGATTGTCTTGGGCTAATTTCTTTACTGTGCCTCCAGCATCATTAGATGCCAATCCTACTGTGTAGGTTCATTTGCAAACAAAACTGATTAGAGAGGGGAGGCTGTGGGCATGAGACTTCCCTAAAGCAGAGGTTTCAGAAACCTGCCCATTGTTTAAACTGGTTACCCTCTGCTGTACATCTATTTATTTTCCCTTTACCTAGGAAAAGATGGGAAAAAAAAAAAAAAAAAAAGATTGTTTATTTCAAAGGGCATTGGAACCCATCCTTCAAAAGAGAATATTGGAAGGAAAAAAAAGAGAGAGAGAGAAAAGGTATTGTGTAAAAGCTCAGAAGGTTTCCAGAATTTCTCTTTCTTGTCCTTTATAAACATGATCTTTCCCTTTGCTCTGAGCTCCCCCCTCTGGCATTCATGGTATATTTCTCTTTCTATTATTTCGAACTTCAAAGCTCCCCCACCAAGTCGTTTTGTAAACCCTCTAGACTGTAGTGATGGTAGGAGCTGCTTTTATTTCCTAGAGGTTGGGGTGGGAGTGGGTTGAGGAATGCAGAGGATCTGCCTGCAACATTTATTAACTTTTAATTCAGTGCAGGGGAAAAAATAAAAATGGAAACCCAGTACACCATTGATGTTGCTTCAAAGATACTTTCAGCTTCTTTAACCATTTTTTAAGGCTTGTGTGCCAGGACTGAAATGAGGTGCCTTTTTCACAGACCTCAGGATTGTGCTGTCATAAGACACAAATCCAATGGCTCTTTACTTTTATAATTAAAAGCTTTATCCTTATTGCTTTTTGTTTTTCATGGCTTTTTTTGTTCTGATAGAGACTATTTGCCTTATTGAAGTAAATTCTTACCTGTTGCATCATAAATTTCTTAAAAAAAAAAAAAGATTAGCATGCCCAATATATTTAGCACTGTCTAGGAATCTGATTTGCAGTGTAGTGTAATTTTCCAGAAAACAAAATTCTAACCCTATTAAGCACAAAGATTGTATTTTAACATTTTAAATGGGAACTTTTGTAAAATACATTACTCAAGTTTGGTCCATTTGTCAAAATATACAGAGCACATTCAGACTTCTCTTTCTTTTATTTTCTTTTAACTTGTAAAGGGAAGGAGGTAGAGAAAAAGAGAGAAAGAGGAAGAGAGGTGTTTTTAATAGAGTTACACCAGGTTAAAATTCTCATGCTGAGGTAGGAGACAAGAACACTAAAATATAGTTAGGTTATGGGCCCCAAAGGGAATCACAAAATGGCCAAGCTTTAAGATGGAGTAGTCATAGCTAAACATTGTCAAGAAATGGCTTCCAGCTTGCAGTAGTGATTCAGTTGTTAACCTTGCCAGTATGACCTAAAGCAATTTTGCTTTTTCATGCCCCCACTACATTTCAGAACCTAGATAATGGTCTTTAGGGCCCAAGGCTCTCAGAGGAAGACTAGAGCAATCATTGACCACTAGATAATGGTCTCTGGGCCTAAAGCTCTCAGACAAAGACGTGGGAAATCATTTACCAGAAGTCCTCTAAATGTACAGTTCCCTAAATGTACAGAATGACATATCTAGCATGTGACCCTCATGGAGACAAATCATGAACATGATCATCCTAGCTAGAATAGAAAACTCTAATGAGTGCTCCAAGTCAGCTACCCTATTTTAGGACCCCCTCCATTACTGGAGCTTTTCTCTTTCAGTAAACTCCACTTTGCTACCCCCATTCTTTGTCTGTGCCTCTAATTCATTGTGAGCATGAGACAAGAACATTGTTTTGAATCCTGTACTGATATTGGCCTGTACACACCCCATTATTTTATGTCAATGCCCCGTCCTCATAGTTAGGTAGGACCATAGAGTACGGATGCATGCCACTGCACCCGGCCTATTTAGCTTGGTCTGAGAATTGAACCTGGGCCTCCCATGCAGCCCTAGCCTCACAGAGTGGTGTCCTCCTGCTTGTGCCACTATGGCTGGACCCAGACTTTCCTTGATGATTGAAGTACCATCATTTAGAACCTGTTAACTGATGCTTTCTTTGAACTTTTCAAAACTACTCTTCATTGAGTGCATTGTGATATGTCAGAGGCTGCCTTATCACTTATGGAGGAAGGTACAACATTCCCTCACCCTGAACCAGCCCCAGACTTCCATTTCTTCTATCTCACTTGTCTGCTTTTCATGCAGCCCCCCCCCCCCCCCGCCCCCGGTGTATTTAGCTGTAGGTTATCATGTCCAGTTATTGACTGTGTCTGTTTCTCACAAGCTCTTGCTTTCTAAGTTGCTCAAACACTATGGTATAAGCTGCAAAGGCAGATAACCAAGATGGTGAAAATTGTGTGTAGAATAAGTAACCAGAAAAGCATTCTCCGGAACCAAGTACGTGAGTTCTGAACTTTAGATTTTGTAGCATAGTAAATTTTGTCAATAGAGTTTTCTTTCTTTCTTTCTTCCTTGCTTGCTTGCTTTCTTTCTTTTTCATATACTTACTGCTGTACTTCATGGTCCAGGTTGCCAGATAAATTAGGTATTATTCTGCTAACAATGGCAATCAAAGGTAACTAAAACATATTCTCTCCTGTTCCATCTGTATTTGTACTCTTAAATTTTAGATTTTTATGGACATCCTTTTCTGGGGAAAAATGCTTCATTATCTAGTAGTTTTTTTAATTTCTAGAAGTATCTGGGATAGGTATGAAATTTCTGCTGCTGTTTGTTATCCTACCTGGATTGAGTTGAATGGATAATGAAATGAATAAACATGCTTTTTTGTTTTCTTTTTACAATATCTTTCTTTCTTCCAAGAGATAGATAGATTGATAGATAGACAGATAGAGAAGTAAAGGGAGAGATAGACAGCACTCCCAGTAGTTTTTTGATACTACCATCCACTCCCAGTTTCAACCAGCACTGATCGTGGATGTGGGTGTATCTTGTCTGTTCAGGGAGGTCTCTGGATATGAATTCAGAAACTTCCCATGTGTGGCTCAGCCTCATACAGTGTTGCTTTTCTGCTGTGCATCTGGTCCAACATGCTTCCATTCACACTGAAGCAAGTGAGCTGTTTCTTTCTTTCTTTGAGTCTTTCTTTGAGCTTTTTTCTCCACACTCTTATTTTGTTCTTGTTAATCTTTTGCTCTCTAGGATGGTATAAGGAAGGATAGCATAAGCATGTTTGAATGATTTCAGAAGGTTTTTTATATTTGTTGGTTTTAAGGAGGTAGAATTTACTCCTGTTGTTTCAAGAGATTGGTGCTCTTCCACCAGCTTGGTTGTTTTTGAGACTTTTTTTTTCTTGGCATTCATACGAACTGGATATGAACTGGGGCAAACACACAGTGGCTTGGGCCTTCCTTATACTCCGTCTTCCTCCTCCTCCTTTTTTTTCATTTATTTATTTGCTTATTTATTTCTTATTTACTTATTTACAGTCATTTGCTGTACATCAATACAAAATGAGATTTTTCCAACCAGAATACATCGTATATTGGCTCAATCAAGGATATTACCATGCATATTATCATCAACAAATAATTTTCTATTTCTTGTTTCTTTTATTTTGCTTTCCCCTCTACTCCCTTGATTTCCTCCCTCTCACCTCTGCCAATTCACCTCCCACCCCTTCTCCCACACTGTCTCTGGTATGTGCAGTTGTTTTCCATGCCCTTTTTTTTTTTTCTCACATTTTATTGATTCACTAAAATTCTTCATTAATTTAAAAACTTTCAATAGCAAGTACAGCTGATGTACATATCTCTGAATGCATGTCTGACTTTCAGTGTTAACCTCAGTGAGTAAAGTGAACATACTATAAAGTAGCACCTTGCTGAGGCTATGTAGCTTACTGCAGTCATTAAATAGATACTAATAGGTATTTTTAAATGCATTTTTTAATTTCAAGAAAAACTTTAGTTTTAATAGGTCAAAATAAAAAAATGTAAAGAGAAATTTGCTTAAAACTTAAAGCCAAGAAAAAGGTTAGGATTCAGTTCACATAGGTAGATGATCCTCTCAACAGTTCAAGAGAAGACAAAAATCCTTAAGAATGGAAATCAAAGCATTGAAGAACATCAGTAATGGTTTAGTCTAAAGTAAAAAAAATAAAGTATTTCACTAGTTTAGACTCAAGTAATTAATTTCTCTTCTATTGAATTTGCAATGTTACTGTGGTCTGATCTTTCCATTTAAACTCTGAAAGTTAACATTCAATTCTGGATTTGTTTCTACTATTAGGCTGGCCATTCTCTTGGTTGTTTTTTGTACTCATATTTCTGTGTGTCTGACTTTAGTTTTCCTGGTATAGCACTCCCTTCAGCAGTTCTTGGAGAGCTGGTCTGGTGTTGGTAAATTCTTTGAGGTTTTGTTTATCTGAGAATGTTTTTGTCTTTTTTCCCCCATATAAAAGATAATATTGCTGGGTATAGTATTCTTGGTTGAAGTTGTTTTTCACTTAACACTTTGAATATATTTTCCCATTCTTGCTTGCATTGTTTCTGATGAGAGGTCTGATATTAGCCTTATGGGATATCCTTTGAAAGTAACTTGATGTTTCTCTCTTGCCAAATTTAGTATCTCATCTCTGTGGTTTTGGTCAATCTGGCTATGACATGCCTTGGAGAAGATCTTCTTGGGTTGATTGTATGTGGGGTCCTTTGTATTCCTTGGGTCTGGATATTTGGGTGCCTCTCTAGGTTTGGAAAATTTTCTTCCAGGATTTCATGGAATAGATTATCAATGCCCTTACTGGTTTCTTCACCTTCTGGGATGCCAGCGATCCAGACGTTTGGGTGTTTAATGGTATCTAGTATTACTTGTATGTTATCCTCATTTTTTGGGTTATTTTCTCAGTCTTTTAGGTGAATTGTTCTAGGTCAGAGGTTCTATCTTTTACATTTGAGATTCGATTTTCTGCATTATCTAATCTGCTTTTGATATTTTCAAGGGAAGTTTTTAGTTCCTGTGTTACAGCCTTCATCTGTAACAATTTGTTCGAAATTTTTTTATGATGTGTATCTCCTCTTTCAAATATACAAGAACTTCCTTGCCTCCTGGAACTCATTGTATCTTTTCTCCTGTATCTTCTGGAGTTCTTTGTCTCTCTTCTCTTGTCTCTGTTATCTTTGTCACTATGAATATTTTAAATTCTTTATCTGTCATTTCAATGAGTTCCCTTGGATTGTCTGTGGAGGAAGAGGAGTTATTCTTTTCCCTTGGAAAAGAGATATTTTCTTGGTTTCTCCTATTTCTCGTGCCTCTGTGGTGGTCTCTATCTGATGGATTATATACTTTTTCCTGGCTCCTGGATATATTGGGGGTGGGGCAGGAGGGTGAAGTCTGGGTAGAGGGTCTTCATTGGTTGAAATTCCTGAATAGGGCTGCTCAGAACTCAAATATAGATGGCTATTGATTGGCTCGTCCTGGCTCCTGACTAGCTCTCTGTACTTTCTTCTTACTGTTTTTAGCGGCGTGCCTGAATTTACCCATATATTTGGCCTGAGCTCTGCCCTCAAAAGGCCACTATCTTGAATTTGACTCTAACTGTACCCTTTAGGCATGAAATATTACTCACTTAAGTAATAATATTCCCTGAGAGGTAGCTTTCTCTTTTCCTCTTTGTTTGGCATTAAGACTAGTAAATGATGAAACTCCCTTTCCTGGTCAGCAGGACCAATACCCTTTTCCATTTTTCTCTTCTTTGTCTTCCTTTTCCTGAGAAAAGGCAATGTGGGGAATTATACCTTTTTTTTTTTTTTTTTTTTTTTTTTACATGAATTAACCCATTTATTGTAGGCTAGTGATATTCCAAATGTCTATGGAGCTTCTACTGGTCTTTCAGTTCCTTCAGTCTCCTGATGGCACACTTTGCTGTGACAGCCGAAGTGGAGTTGTAGGTCCAGGCACCACCAGCTCCCGTGTTCATGCAGGAACCACAGTGCCAGATCCCCACGGCCCGTCTGTTCATCTTAGTTTTGCCACAGAAGGAGCAGGTGTACTTGGCGTGCTGACTGATTTAAATTTTCTTCACTATTTTCCGGAGGGAGGCACACCATAGTGGGTCCCGTATTTACCAACGATGCTGACCTTCTTGGAGCATTTAGCCATACCGCCACCAACTAGGTCCGAGCCCAGAGAGAGTTTTTTTTTTTTTTTTTTTTTTGTTTGTTTGTTTGTTTTTTTAAACTAAGGCCTATGGGCATAGAGGCCATTTTTTGGGACCCGATCAAAGGAATAGGACTGCCCTGTAAAATGAACAGCCTCTGTGTCACATACCTTTCCTATATATGAGTCAATAGCTATCAGTTTTATTTAACCAGTATGTAGTAATTAATGTGTACTACATGGAATATACTAGGCCTGCATAAAAAGATAACCCTCCTGTTTTAGTTTAGCTTGCAGGAAATGCAGTATTTAGTCTTTTTTGCTTTTGAGATCCACTTATGATCTTTTCCCATTAACTTAACATTACCCTCCTGGAAACATATGCCTCTATATAAATTTGCCTATCTCCCTGCTTACACACTGCGGATGAATTAACAAAAGTATATTTCAGTGTTTAACTATGCATGAAGTTGTGTTGGAGTGTGTGGATATGTGTGGGACTAACACGATTTATTTAGCTACCATATGTAATAATCATAGTAAATGTATGTTTTAGGATTTCTGTTTATCTTTTATTTCTCGTCAAGCTTTGTGTATTTACCAAATGCATTAGAGAATTTTTTTAAAAGAAATTACTGAAAGTATTTGCCCAAATTAATAGTATATGTTGTACTTTTTTGAGGGCTCTTATAGTTTTTCATGTCTACTAAGTTTATATTACTAGAATTTTTAGATTTTTATTCTGATTATGGCTTCTGTTTTAGCTGTCCATCAGGCATTCAAGTATGTTGCTGTTATTTTTCTTCTGCTGTTATATATATATTTTGCTATTATATATTTTCTCTCACTTATGAGAGCAAAAATGAACTACAGACTCCTTTGTGGTGCTATGTTTTGCTCAGAAGAAATGGAAATGTTTGCATTTACTTTGTAGTTCGCTGTCTTTTTCCAGGTTTAACTGTGATCACTGACTGTTTGCTCTAAATTCTGTGCTTGTATAGGATAGTAAGGAAGAATGCTTCTGGCCTCAGGGAGCTCATAGTCTGTATGGAAAAAGTAACGGTTTCACCCTTAAAATTTTCCATCCTCTCTTGGTAACCATTTTTAGATTGATAGGATATTTCATTATCTATTTTTTCCTCCTCTTCAGATCTTTTGTTTCCCCATTTGCCCCATCATATTTCCATAATGATTGTAAATGACTCTATGAGTGTGTAAGTGAATTCCCTTAAGAGGCTCAGCTTCCCATCAGCCGGGCCTACTGATTGGTATGAGCTTCGTTTTGTCAAGTGTTCCCCATCTGCTTTTTGTCAGTCGCTATTTTTGCAAAGTCTTCATTCTCCCTAATTATACAAATATGTCTTCTTCATTTTTCTTGTCAAAGACAAATTGAAAAGAATTAGATCAGTTTCTGAGCTAGTTTAGTCTTCATTAATTCCATACCCCACTCCATTTTTAGCAGCATTTTTCTTTTCCTAGTCTTCCCCCCCGCCCTGATAATTTTAAAAGCTTATCTCCTCATATTTGACTTCTTTCAGTAGCATGAATTAATTTGCTACCTCTGACTTTTTTTCTAGAAGTTTTAGCTGACTGTAACAAGATACTTTTTTTTAAAACTTTTTTCCATTTTTAGCTCAGATCTGTCTCTGTCTGTAGATATTTGAAGAGTCATTTGTGAAACTACATTAGGTGTTTCTTGTTCATTATCATTTTCCCCAAGAGGAATTTTAATCCTATGTGTGTTAATTATTTAATTATCCTAATGATATCTCGTATGGTACTCTTGGCCTCTTGCACACTGATGGAATTAATCCTTCATCCCAGGACTCCTCAGAGTTCCTGATTCTTTAATGTTTACACATTTATATTTAAGTAGTTCTCACATTAGTTTATAATGAACTCTCCCCTATTTTTTCCCTTGTCATCCAGGTTTTGTCTCTTTTTTCCCCTAATGCTGTATGTTTTTTTAGAATTAAATATTTATTTGTGATGCTTGCGCTTTCCTCTCCATTGCTTCCAGTGCAGGTCATTAATGTCTGATACACTCTGGTTCTCTAGCTTTAATGGCCATGAAATAAGTACTTGTTAAACATCCAAAGTCCTGGGTTCTAGCCCCAGAAAGTCTACTTCAATGGTCTGCGAAGAGCTTCCTCTTGAAAAGTCATGCCGGTTGGCTTGATGAGGTGGTCCACTAAGGTGGTCCACTACAGTATGCTGTTATCACTGGCTCACTGTGTCTTTTGCTACCACCCTTTATTTTAAATATAAGAGAGAAGAGTCTTGTCTTAGAATGGTCATTTATAATCCATTTATAAAATTCCTACTATCTGTAAGATGCTGGGTTGGTCAGTCAGACTATCACAATGAGCATAGCAGACATGGTCACTTATCTTGCAACACTTGTAGTATATTGAATTGTTTTCATCCTGTTCTTCCTTACCTCAAATACTTCTTTAATTTTCTTTTGCTTTCAGGTAGTAGCGAGCTTGTTCATTAGTATTTTGCTGAGGTGCTAATAGAATATAAAAACAATGACTGGGAGTTGGGATTTTAGATGTCCAGGTTTGGTTTTACTTCTGCCTTTGTGTGTGTGTGTGTGTGTGTGTGTGTGTGCACACCCATGCATGTGTGCGTTCACACACTTGTGTGTGTGTGTTTACTAGTGTAATGAGGATGGAGTTAGATCAGTACTGTTACATCCTATTACTATTTGAACCTCTGTTGTGGTTTCTGCCTTAAGGCTTTAGGGTTACCTTTAGAGGAAATGTAAGTATTTCTTTAGACCATCCCATCTCAGAGGAGTTAAAATGTGAAATAATATGTGTAATATTGTTCTTGAAATACAGTGTATGCATTTGCATGTAAATGTGTTCATACTTATGAGGAAAATTGCACAACACAAAGATACCTTCTAGTTATTAACACATGTTTACCTGGGACCAGAAAAACTCTATCACTGGTCTGGCACTCAGCAAAGAGTCAGGATTTATTAAGAAACATAAAGTCTGTAACACAAAGGAAGCACAGATGTGGGGAGAGAATTTCAGTCTCTCAGCTAGGATGACCTTTCCCATGTTTTCCCTAGATCTGCCTCACTATTTTTTTTTTTTTTTGGAGAGGTTTTTCGCTATAGGGCGCGTGCGCTCGCCAGACAGACAGAGAGAGACATAGAGACAGAAAGCGAGAAATCACCCCCCAGGGGGGATGGTCACGCCGCAATCCCTTCTCCTCCATTCTCCTCTCGGGATCTTGGGCACGCACGCACACGCGCCCGGCGTGAGTTGTAAGCCACCGGGTCCGAGATGCGAACCGCGGTCGACTACGTGGGAGTCCAGCGACATAGCCATTACGCTAACTGCTGGTTCCCCGCCTCACTATTGAATTGGGGCGTGTATGAGGATTCCTCACAGTAAAGTCATCAGGGGGACTCTAGCTCAGGGTGTAACTCTTCCATTACTCAGCTCCGACGGCTCCAAGAAATCAAACTCACGTTAGCACAGTGCTTCTTGTGAGTTACAGTCTCACAAGAGGCTGTATTTACTTTTTTCCTTTTAATTAAATGTGTTCATTTAAAAGCATTAAAAAAAAAAAAAAAAAAAAACAAGTTTAGTGACCAAATTGAGTAATGATTTACTGGCAGCCTTTTCTTACCCTCACATGGACAGACACTTCAGCCCTTCCCAAGTCAGGGCCTTATGTAACAACAACCTCTTAAACTTTCCGGAAAGTTATCGTAGTTCCTAAGAACTACAGGGCTTTTCTTATCATGTTTTCATCGAGTCTGACTATTTCTGGGAGGGAAGAAGACATATTAAGGGATCCAGAAGAAAGTACTAGAATTGACTGCCTTTTTTATGGAAGCTCTCACCCTATTATTTTTCCCACCTTTATCTCCACCTCTGGTTGCCCACTCAATTCCCTCTTCCTTTCAAGCCCTTTTAGCCTTAGAATTAACTTCTCATGTTACCTTTGATCATCACTGTTTATGATATGACTGCAGGTATTTTAGTACTACTGAGAGATTTTTGGCTGAAATCTCCCATTTCAAAACTTGTAACTTCAACATCTAGTGGTAAATGCCAGATAAATGATATGGACTGTAAGTACCAGGGGAGCTCAAGGAAAAGAGAGCTCATCTAGTTGTTGGAAAGTGCTTCAAGATGGAGTGTATTTATGGATGAGTTAAGTGAGTAAGCTCTGGAGACACAGTACCAGAACAGGATGGAGTGGGAAAAGACAAGGAGTACGTGGGGGCGAGAATTTGCTGAAGGGACTGGCAAAGAAGCAAGCACGTGAGACCTATGTGAAAGAAAGTCCTGTCTGGGTAGGTTGGGGCTGGGCTGTGGAGGACCTAGAAATTTCACCTAAGGATTTTCAGTTTTATATTTTATGGAGCAAGGGTTTCTAATATTATCTTGAAGAATCATTGATCACTTCCTCTAAGGTTCTAATCCTCTTCTAAGGAATATGGCTTGTGAAGGGTACAGTGGGACTAATTCAAACATTGCTAAATCCTTGTATTGGTTTATGTGTGTGTGTGTGCAAGTGTGCATGTGTGTGCGCACGCGCATGTGTAAGTGCATGTAGGCACATAAAACACTGACATAGGAGTGCTTGAGCAGAGGGAAGGATAATGCGAGGCTGCTGGCTGAGTTTTCCACTAGTGAATAATCTTGAAAAACTGAAATAAAATTCTGACCAAATAGCTTTTTTTGCTCGTGTGTTTTTAATTTGCTGTCAGGCATGTGAGAGAGAGAGAGGGAGCAAGCACCCTCAGGAAGGATGGCCACGTTGCAATCCTTTCTCTTCCATTTTCCTTTTTGGGATTTTGGGCAGGCACACATACACACCTCACATATTTTTTAAGCTGCTGGATCTGGGACTTGAACTGTGGGGGTATATAATAGAGGGTGGATTATAGGGGATGGCAGGGAGGTATCAGGATAAAAACAAAACATTTAATAGGTACAACAATGAAAAATTATCTGTTGATGATAATGTACATGGTAATGTCTTTGACTTGACTAATATGCACTGTGTTCATGCTGGGGAAAACCATGTACATGGTAAAGATGTACAGGGATGAAATGTAAATAAATGTATGTATGTATATGTATTTATAATGGCATCAGATAAGGAGAGCTCAGGGTGGAGAATAGCCCTTATTTTGGCCAGCCTGCCAGGATCAGGGAGAAATCACAGTGCCTAGGGCCTGTGTGGTTTAGGGAATTACAAGCATTGCCTATTTCCTTGGGTCAGGAGACCTCGGCATGCTGATATCTTGGACAAAAAGGTATGCTGCAGATCAGGTCCTCCTAGGAGTGGAGTGTAGCTCACTCACTGCCTGTGGATGGCCAAGGATTCAATCTGAGCAAAATTACAGTGGCAGGCTTGCTGACTAAAGGAGTTTTTAGCTCAGAGGAACAAGGTAGATTCTGTTGGATTGTGGGAAAAGTCATGATGTGTCTTTCTGTGGAAAAATGTCTCATGACTTTTCTGATGACCCAGTAGATGAGAGTCAGCAGGAGTCTAGAAAAGGAAGTATCAAAGCAAATGGTATTTTTTTCTGAATCTCTCTCCTTCCATAAGTCTCCATTCGGACATGTACAAGCATTAGCTGGTCACAGGGTAACATTTGTCATGGACTGACTTTTTGTACCAAATGTTTTATGTGTTGGGTTTACAGCAGTGAACCAGATGGACAATAGACCTTACATCCTCTTGGGAGATGGAGACAATAAGCTCATATATAAATAAATAATTTTTAAAATAGGGTTGTCAGCAAGTGTTCTTTTTTCAAAAAATAATACATTTTATTTATTATTATCATCATCATTAAATTTATTTTTTTTTAAGAGAGATTTTTGCTTTAGAGCATGTACACTAGCCAGAGACACACAGAGAGACAGAAAGTGAGAAATCAGCCCCGGGAAGGATGGCCACATTGCAATCTCTTCTCTTTCATTCTCCTCTCAGGAGTATGGGCATGCACACACGCCTGGCGTGAGTTTTAAGCCCCCGGGTCTGGGGCTTAAACCACGGTCAACCTCATAGAAGTCCAGCTACATAACATTTACGCCATCTGCTAGTCCCATTATTATCATTTTAAAATTTGCTACAGGGCATGTGTGCTCACCAGAGAGAGACAGAGAGAGAGAGAGAGAGAAAGTAAGTCACCGGAACTGGGACTTGAACAGCGTTCAGCTGTGTGGGAGTCCAGTGCTTTCACAACACCAGAATACCACAAAACATTTAATAGACACAAACTAACATTTGAATTGAGTCCTGAAGGATGAGGAGAAAGCCACTTTAAAGTTGAGGGAAGGGAGAAGAGAGTTGGGGCTTGTATTTTGGCCATACTAAGTTTGGGGTGCCTGTAAGACATGAGAGAATGAGCCAGTGTGTGCTTCTTGGTATTTAGAGGAGAGGCCAATAGAATGAAAGGTCTTGCAAGATACATTGTTATTACAAAGTTGGGGCTGGCAGGCAGCATGATGATTAAGGGCGCTGGACTTGCATATGGCCAACCACGGTTTGAGCTATGGACCTGGTGGTTTACTTTCTCACTCCTCTCCAGCCCCCCTTATTCTTGCTCTGTCCCTCCCTGGTCAAATTAAAATAAATAAATAAATAAATAAAGCTGAATAATTCTTTTTTTTTTTTTTTTGAGAGGTTTTTGCTATAGGGCGCGTGCGCTCGCCAGACAGAGACAGACAGAGAGATAGAAAGCGAGAAATCACCCCCCAGAGGGGATGGCCACGCTGCAATCCCTTCTCCTCCATTTTCCTCTCGGGATCTTGGGCACGCACGCACACGTGCCCGGCGTGAGTTTAAGCCACCGGGTCCAGGACTCGAACTACGGTCGACCACGTGGGAGTCCAGTGACATAGCCATTACGCTAACTGCTGGTCCCAAAGCTGAATAATTCTTTAATGGAAAAAAAAAAAAAAAAAAAAAAAAACACAGAAAATTATGGGGCTGGATGAGATTTTACTGACATTTTGGGGGGCTCTATTTAGCCCTATCTATTTGCCTGGAGATTACATTTAGAATTCTTAAATAGAATAGGTTCTGTCTTTGGAATTATGCAAAACTTTGGGGCATGCATATGATATTGTATGTGCATATTTTTTCCCATGTTCCTGACTACTTGTGTACTGATTGATAAGTTCTTCCTACCATGTACTTGATGGCTAAAAGACAGCTTTTCTCAAAGTTTTCAACTTGTATTCTGACAAATTGAAATTTTTCTAAACTCATTATAGAATCTACTCAAGTGTACATATGCAGTCATAGGTTTCTGATCTTCAGAGTTATTAAGAGTCCCTGAAATCTCTCTTAGTAAATATTGTATTTGAAAAAGACTTGCTGGAACATATGTAAAGTGCTTTACGGTTACACATCTGAGGCTCCAAAAACCCTTAGGTAGGAGAGATTCTACTCTTTTCTTTACCACTCTGTAGGGGAAAGCTTGGGATACAAGTAGCATGCATAAGGCGACACACCTAAAAATGATTAGAATCAATCTTAGAATACAAGATTTTAATGTATAATCTGGGTTTTTCCTCACCTTAGAGGTTCTCAGCCTTTCCTGCATATTAGCATCATCTTGTGGAATTTAAAAAACAAAAACAAAAAATAGCGTGGACTATGCACACACTATACCCCACAAGCTCGAATATTAGTATCAAACAAAACACCACCACCACCACCAAATACCCACCCACCCACACCCACACACACCACACCTACCCCTCTCCAAGTGAGTCTAGTAATTGTGAGCCTCTGCTCTATCCCACACTGCTTTACTGGGAGCTGCATTGATATCAGATGCCTTGTTTCCTTGAGTCTAAGTGATTACTAAGCCCACCGGGGACTTTCTAGTGCCCTTGGTAAGGAGGGCCTCTTCTATTTCCAGTTTCCTTTCTCTTGTGACTGCTTCTCCTCTGGGTCGAGTGTGAAGGCATCACACACTCTTTCTCTGGCATCAGCATTCTCTGCCTGTACATGAGACCATTGGGGCGAACCAACACCTTTTCCCATAGCCTAATAAAATTACTTGTAGAAATGTCAGTAATACTGTTCACTTATTTCAGAGTCGAGTTTGTTCAGTGTTTAGGATTAAGAGACATGCTTTTGTGATTTAAAAAAATTACTAAGATTCCTGTGCCCTTGGGATAATTTTACATTTTCACTTCTATCTATCTATCTATCTATCTATCTATCTATCTATCTATCTATCTATTTTAAGTTTTGGCTATAGGGTGTGTGCGCTTACCGGAGAGACAGAAACAGAGAGAGAAGAGAAAGGGAAAGTGAGAAATCAGCCCGCAGGCTGGGATGGCTATGCTGCAATCCCTTCTCTTCCATTCTCCTCTTGTGATTTTAGGTGTGCATGTGTGCCCAGTGTCATATTCAAGCTGCCAGGTCTGGGACTCAGCCGTGGAGCGGGCCATGAGAGACTCAGCACCTTAACCATGCAACCTGCTGACCCTATTTATTTACTTAAAAGAATTACATTCTTACCTTAGTTGCTTTTAAGTATACATAATGCAAGCATAGTACGCATCTAGATAAGGGAAGAGTTCATAGGTGTGAAAAATATTTCTCAAGTTTCTAAGAAAAAAGTGGCTATGCTGTTTTATGTAACTCTTCCCTCTTAGAAAAAAGTAGTTTTATAGTTTTTATTTAGTAGTTCTACTGGGATATTGCCTCAAATGTGTTTAAAATAGTTGAACAACTATTATTGTAAGAAAAGGGAACACGTGTATTGTCTTATGGGTCCAATTGAAATATTTTTACTCCTGGTCAAAGTATGTGGACCTAGGCCCTGGTGAGATACTGCTATTGTGTGGCCTACCCTACTAGCCAGACTCCATGGTGTGTGCCAGTCATCTCACCTACTTGGGATGCTGAGACAGGAGTATCATTACAGAATAAGATCGTGTGTTTTAAACAAAATAAAATAAAATAAAATAAAATAATTGTGGCTCTAGGTGAGGAGAAGAGGAAGAGACACAGTTCAGGGAAGTGTCCTGGGCCTCTCTTTGCCCTTGGGCTGCACACCAGACCTGCCTTACTACACTCAGTGCCAATAGGATTACCAGCATTGGGCCAGGAACACCTAGTCTTTATATCATGACTTCCTTATGCTTGAGATCCTATTTTTTACTCATCATTGGTGGCCTAGAGTATGTCTTCAAAATATTTTACTCCTCTGTAGCTGGTAAAATTGTGCTACCCCCAAAGATATTTTTAAGTCCTAAACTCTGGTACCTATGAATGAGACCTTACCTGGAAAGAAGGCCTTTGCAAGTGTAATCAGGTTTAAATGAGGTCGTGCTGGATGAAAGTGGGCCTTGACTAGTGTGCGCTCTTATCTGGTGGACATTTGGGAACAGAGACCGAAGATTCACAGGAAGAACGCTATGTCATGGCAGAGACAGAGGCAGGCGGGGAAGGCCAAGGATTGCCAGCACCCAGCAGAAACCAGGAGCAGGCAGCGAAGGGTTCTCTCCTAGACCTGCAGGGTGAGCATATCCCTGCCAGCACCTGGATTTAAGACTTCTAGCTTCTGCAACTGTTAGAGAGTACATTTCTGCTGTTTTAAGCCACACAGTTTGTGGTTATCTGTTACAATCCTGGGAACCTAATACAAGGCCCTGCCAGGACTCCGGTCCCTTGTTCTGTGTACTCTCCCAAATTAAGTTTTCTCAAATATGAGGTAACTTTTTATTTAAAGATTCTTTTCCTTTAAAAATCTATAGGTCGTATTCCACGGTTTGCTGTTTATTAGCATTACAGAAAGTATACAGCTATCCTGATTTTTGTTCTTTTTGTAACTTCTTTGTTCTGCCTCCCCCCCCCCCCCCTTTTTTTGGGAGAGGTTTTTGCTATAGGGCTTGTGCGCTCACTGCAAAGACAGAGAGACAGAAAGCAAGAAATCACCCCCCAGGGGGATGGCTTTGCCGCAATCCCTTCTCCTCCATTCTCCTCTTGGGATCTTGGGTACGCACGCACACACACCTGTGAGTTTAAGCCACCGGGTCCGGACGCGAACTGTGGTCGACTACATGGGAGTCCAGTGACATTGCCACTACATCATCTGCTGGTCCCCTGCCTCTTTTTTTTTTTTTTAAGAATCATTTCATTGAAATCTATCTATCTATCTATTTAAATTTGACCAGAGAGGGACAGTGTGTGTATGAGAGAGAGAGAGAGAGAGAGAGAGAGAGAAAGCAAGCTGCCAGGTCCAGGATTTGTACCATGGTCGGCCATGTGGGAGTCCAGCACCTTTAGCCACGACACCACTTACTAGCCCCTGTCCTGCCTTTTTTGTGTGTTTTACAAATAAATATATATAGATAAAGTTCATTTCATTCCCTGCCTCCAAAATGTAATAAAATTTTTTATGTTGCTTATGATATTTTTCCCTGAAAGCAGGAAAGTATACTCTGTGTGTGTGTGTGTGTGTGTGTATGTTTATTTTTTTTTAAAGTTATTTCTGTAATTCTTGGATTGGATCCTTGTTCTTGAATCTTCGTATCTATCATCTGTTGTCAGCCTTTTCAATCTTTGTTGTTACTGTTTTTCTACCCACATTTGGGAGCATTTTCAAATTTGTCTTTTGTATTTCTGATTTTATTTTATGGGTTATCAGTTATTATTATTATTTTTTAAATAATTACTTTATTTAACTTTATTTATTTACTAATTTATTTTAATTTGACCTGGAGAGGGAAGGGGGGAGAGAAAGAGAAAGCAACCACCAGGTCTGGGACTTGAACCTCAGTCGGCCATATGGGAGTCCAGCACCCTTAACCACCCTGCCACCTGCCAGCACCTAATCCCAGTTATTACTAACCTAGTGCCTTCATTGATTCCTTTTCTCTGTTATAGCAGTTTTGTTTTCCTTGCAGTTCTTTTTATGTTTCCCGTGTGTGTGTGTGTGTGTGTGTGTGTGTGTGTTTAATTTTACCCTGGTGTCTTTTCTTTTCATCCTGTTCTCTTAAAGATTTCTTTTACTGTTACAAGAAACCATGTATATGTGCACATGTATGCTATTTTATACTAGGATTTAGTAAAATTTCTTTTCAAGTTTCTTTTTCTTTCTTTCTTTCTTTTTTTTTGGAGAGTTTTTTGCTATAGGGCGTGTGCACTCTCCAGAAAGACAGAGAGAGACAGAGAGATAGAAAGCGAGAAATCACCCCCCAGGGGGAATGGCCACGCAGTAATCCCTTCTCCTCCATTCTCCTCTCGGGATCTTGGACACGCACACACACACGCCCGGCGTGAGTTTAAGCCACTGGGTCTGGGACCCGAACTGTGGTCGGCTACATGGGAGTTCAGCGACATAACCATTACGCTAACTGCTGGTCCCTTCAAGTTTCTTGATACTTACATTTCCCTTATTTTTTCCCCTTTTTTTCTGTTTACTCATTCTCAAATAAGAGGAAATCCACCTAGACCCAGTGTTTGCCAGATGTTGGAATGTGAGGACTGCCTCTTAGCCTATTATCTAAGCATTTGGGTGTTAATGAAATCATTTTCTGAGTTTTACAGCCAAAAGTTAATTTTATGTGTATATCTGCTGGCTCGGTTCCTACTTTCATATAATGTAAATCTATTTCCTTGAGATAGAATCATCAACCTGCATCACTACCTCATACACAGAGACTAATAAATAAAATATTAAAGTAACCATAAATTGTCTTTCGTTATTATTTTCGTCTTTATCTATAGTATTTTGAGAAGGTATTTCTGTTTGTTAAAGCCCTATTGTCATCCCATTCTAGCCAATTGTTTAATTTGAAATGCTGTTTCTAGTGGATTTAGGATAGGAACTGTTCAGATGGGGTGCTGAGTAGAAGGGCCAGCTGCCCCTCATGTCAGCATCTATGCAGTCCTGAGTGGTCATTCAGTTTTGTTTGGTCTGGAGAGTGCAGACAGTGTAAGAGTGGCCAAGGCTTTTTGTACCTACCTCCAAGTACACGGATCACTTTCTTTCTGTTGCCTTAGCACATTTGAACCATTATGTATAGGTTTTTACTCTGTTCTCTCAAATTCATATTTAGTGGTGATTCTTTAAAGATTCTGGCAGTGGTTGTGTGTGAGTTCATATTTTTGGCACTGGGATTTTTTTTTTTCATCGTTTGCATTCATAGATATTTTAATGGGTATGTGGAAGAGATTATGTGGGGTACTACTAGCTAAATAACATTTTAACATTTAACTTGAAAATCTGATGTACGTTTCTCATTTCTAATTGTAGATTTCCTATTGATTTATAATTTAGGTCAGTATCCTTTTGTGCTTTGTTTTTTTAGGTTTTTGCCATAGGGCATAGGCACTCACCAGAGAGAGAGAGAGAGAGAGAGAGAGAGAGAGAGAGAGAGAGAGAGAGAGAGGGAGGGATGGCCATGCTACAGTTCCTTATCCACCACTCTCTTCTTGAAATTTTAAGCACACACATACACTCAGCATGAGTTTCAAGCCTCTGGGTCCAGGACTCAAACTGTGGTCAGCCATGTCAGACTCTAGCACCTTAATCACCCTACCACCTGCTGGCCCCAAGCAGTATCCTCTTTATATCTTTTTTTCTTTGGCTTTCAATGGGATTTTAAGTTTAAATGTATATGGTTAACACAGGTTAACATAAATGTTTATTAATTCACATAATTTACTAATATTAATATAAATGAAAATTTTCTTATATTCCTGACTAAATGAATCTTTTCTTTCGTGCATTTGATACACAGTATTTAGAAAGTCTCACTTTTTTCCTGTTTGTATTATTTCCTCTCCTTTACCCATGGTCATATTTGCTTGAAAACATTGAGTCAGACAGTTACAGGGATTCATTTAGGCATTGTGGTATTGGCTGCTCATCAGATGAGCTAGTGTTCTAGGGGCACAGTGAAATGGATTCATAGTTCTGATGTTCGTTCAGTAAGGTCTCTGGCATGATGCTAGTTTTCAGTGTGTAGGTAGGAAAGACCTATATGAGAGGAAAAGGTCAGTGATTTGGAGTTGAAAAGATGATTGTATGTCAGTATAATTACAGAGAAACCTGAAGCCTTGTTATTATCCTTTTTTTTTTTTTTTTTTTTTTTTAGTTTTTGCTATGTGGCATGCGTGCTCACCTGAGAGAGACAGAGAGAGAGAGAGAGAGAAAGAGAGGGAAAATGAGAAATCACCCCCCCAGGGGGGGCATATCCATGCTGTAATTCCTTCTCCTACATTTTTCTCTGAGAATTTTGGGCATGCATGCACACATGCCTAGTGTGATTTTCAAGCTGCCAGGTCCAGGCCTCAAACCACAAAGTTGGTCATAATGGGATCTAGCCATCCTAACCTCCACACCACTTGCTGGCCCTTATTATCTTAAAAAAAATAAAAAAGAAAAAAAGAAAAACAATTGTGGTAAGAAACACATAACATAAAATTATCATCTCTATTTTTAAGTGTACAATTCAGTAATGGTAGCTAGCTGTATTCACTTTATTGTTACCTTTTTGTTATTGGTCTTTTAAAACTTTATGTTCTACTCACCATAATTAGCCTTATGCACGTGATTTGTTGAAGAATCCAGCTTTTCTTATGAAAGAAACGTAGGAAAAGCAATTGAAGATAAAACAAGAAAGAATAAAAGAGAGAGGAGGAGTATAAAGCATAGCTTAGAAATGGCCCCTGCAGTTGAGCTATTAGTAAGTATCTTATTTTCTTGATCCCAGGGCACTAAAACCTGTAAGATACATCTATCAAAAGATAATTGTTGATGTTTAGATTTATTAAAATGTGAGAAAATGTGTACCTTAGGCCCTGAGACATACAGGGAAGTGTTCTGTGTAGTGATGAGAAGCAGAAAGTGTGTCTGAGGAGAAGGCTGGTGAGCAGGGTAGCACAGTGCACTGCACGGGCATCAGTGAAAGTGAAGATCCACCATCACTGACCTCTGCCATCTTCATGCCCCACAGCCTTCAGCTCTCTGTCCACCTGATATGTTCACAATAGCTGATGCTCATTGAATCTAG